>CM072779.1:114660000-115910000 GCA_036936925.1 Cenchrus fungigraminus | reverse complement strand
GGGCTACGCCAGGGCCCAGGGTGTGGTAACTGAGTGAAGCCCACGTACAGTTGTGAAGTCCATCGGCCGGCCCACGTGGTGGCTTGGATCTGCTGAAGCAAAATCTGATGATGATGGCGAGCAGCGCTTCCCTTCCTTCCTTCCTCTCCATCCAACTCGACCCAAATTGCCCTTTACCCCCCTTTTGTCTTGCTCTCTCTCGAAGTCTCTCCCCCTCTACAGTTGAGAAAGGCGCAAGGGAGGCGCTCCGTGCTCCCGCTGGCAAGGTCGCTGGTAGCTTCCGCTTCCGGCGGCCTTGGCCCTCGGATGTGTTGGGGATCGGTGATTCTTCGACCGGCGGTGTAGATTAGGTCTATGTAGGTGTAGGTTTCCCGGTGGCGGCGCGGCCTACCTGGAATAAAGTCCTCCCGGGCCTCATCCACCTCGCCGTCTTGCGTTTAGCTGGCGGCGGTGGGCCTGTGGGGTTGGAGTTGACCAAAGCTTCGGGTGGCGTCGGCTCCTGTGTTCCGGGCGGCATCGACGAGGCGAAGGCGGCGATGCCGTGGCGGAATAGGTCCTCTCGATCTCGTCCTCGTCTCGGTGTCGCTTCTCTCCGGCGTCACCGGCGAGCCCGTGGAGGTGGTGCTCCTGACGTGGAGCTCAGGTGTTGGCCAGCGTCTCGTCCTCCTCGATGGGAGGTGAGTTTGTCGGGCTTTTGTTTGATAGATGAAGAGGAAGCTTGCGATCTTGCAGAGGGCAGGAGAGGGATGCAGATCCAAGCATGCGGCAGCAAGATTCAGCCATCTTGCGACAACATCTGCGGTAGCCGGAGGATCTGTGTCCAAGGTTGCCGGACCTCGGGGTGCGTCCCTGGCTGATGGTCTTCCTTTAGCTCACCCATGGAGACAAGCGTCTACTGCGGCTCTTCTGAAAGCTTTGAAGTGATGGAGTTCCGGTCGACCTGCGGTTGGTGGAAGCGATTCCGGAAGAACGCTGATGGCGGAAGACGGCGGCGGGATCCGGTGTGCAAGGGTTCTAGGGTCTTGAATGTAATTTTTGTATTTTCTAAGAACCTTTGTGCAAATAGTCTGGTGGAACAGCTATCTTCTGGATCCATCTAGAATGTACATGTATGTACTCTGGTCTCTGTACGGTATTTCTGTCATAATACAGGTATGTTTGATAAAAAAACTCCCAAATTCCAGCCCAATTCTTGCGACCGAGAACATCACGCTGCAGGCAGGCAGGGTGTGCGCTATGCAGGCTCTCCTGCTCCTTCTCCGAGGTCGCTAGCTGCTGACTGCTGTGCCCCGGCCGGCATGCAAGATTATTTCCATGCTGTTCTCTGTGTTTGACTGCTCGTCGTAATAAACTAATAAGTATAACAAAATCTTTATATCTTACGGATCTTTTTTCCTGTGCATGACGACCAGAGCGTCCGAAGACTAGTGGTGGGTTGCTCCTCAGTGATGAGTGATTGACAACGTTGTGTGGACTGATGCTTGGCTCACTGTGCAGGTAAAGGTTGCGGCTTGACTCGTGTTGGTGCAGGTGAAGAACAAACGCGAAAGACCTATGCCGAGGAGGCCTCCGGGTGATGGAGAGGCAAGTAGGCTTGGTTCGATGGACCCGATGACGGATGGGGTCAAGTGCGAGCCGTGCGGTGCAAGAGGAGCAAGTTGAAGTCATGGAAATGTGCCGGTGCAAGGTAGCGGTTCGAGACCGAGGCTTGCACGCGGGGTTTGGTGGTCCTACAAAACCATCGGCGGACGGTTTCTTGGTTTGGGCCTCAAAACCAAAGACGAAGGCCCAACGCGATGGAGACGGTGATCTGGGAGCGTCGGGAAGCTTCGAGGCGGGGGGCACGTAGCGTGATCGTGGGGCTTACGTCGAGGCTAAGCGAGTCCACGGTCGAAGCGTGTCCGCTGGATGAGAATATGCTTGACTTGGACGAAAATGCCCCTAAGGGGTGTGTATCTTACAATTATGCACTAGGGGTAGTTGGGTCATTTGCCACCTCCATGAGACTAAGTATAAACAGAAGGTAGAGGAGGATGGCTAGGGTTATCCGCTCTAGACTGCTTCTTTTCCCAGTATTTCCTTAGACTAGATTCTTGTATAGACTCTGACCTCTGGATGTTTGGAAGCATTCGGCATTGTGATTCCTTCCCTCTCTTAGCTCTTTATGATTTTCGTGTCATTTTCGGAGCTATTTTCGGTTGCTTTTGTTCTTCGCTTGATTCGTCGATTTGAGGGTGTTTCTTCTCGGATTTCTTTGTGGGGATCATGGGTGGATGCCTTGTGCATCTTTGGGTATGATCTTGATCCCTCAAACGCCGGGAAAACTCTTCGATTTGCGAGTTCTTGGAGGAACCCTAGTTCATGGAGTCGTTTTCGTAGGATCTCGATTTCTCTCGTTTTAGTTGGTTTGAGGCCAAGATTTCGTAGGGATAGCATCACCTATAAACGCTTCATCTTCCCCTATGTTTTGGTCGCAATCCATCGTTTGATTCGGGAGATCGGGTGAAGGGAAGGAGGAGTTGACCTTTGGGAGGTCGAGCTCGGGCAGCTCTGTCCGCGCCTGGCGGACAATCCGCAAGGGGCATGCGGACAGTTCGTGGTGGCCCTGCAGCATGACTGTTCGTCGTGTTCTTCACGTGTTCTTGCGTGCCCGTGTTTTGATCCGTTGGTTCAGGAGTTTTTGGTTGCAAGGAGTTTGCGGACGGTCCGTACTTGAGTGCCGGACGGTCCGTGAAGGGCTGGACAGTCCGCGGGTCCCTCGCGGACAGTCTGATTTTTCGAGGTGCGTCTCTGGTGGTTCCGTCCATAATTTCGGACAGTCCGCGTGGGTGGTGCGGACAGTCTGCCCCCTCCCTGCGGACAGTCCACCCGTGGTGCCGGACAGTCCGCCTCTGGACCTCGCAGATTTGGCTAAGTCCTTTGTTTTTTGTCTAGTGCTTCCGCTCTTTGATTCGTGACTTGTCTCTAGAACTTGTAGGCTTATGTGTGCCTAGTCTAGAGCTTCTTTGGTGTGTGCGAGTGATCGGAGTGGCAATCGGGGTATAGTCCGAGTTCATCCTTCGGGAAGAATTTTTATTGGCTCTCATTCACTTCCCCCCCTCTCTGGTCGCCTATTCGGTCCTTTAATTGGTATCAGAGCCGGTTACAGATCTTCGTGATTCTAACCAGTCTAAGATCCAAACATGGGTGACTACGGTAAGAGGTCGGGTCCTTCGTACATTGATGTCAAGAATTACTAGATGTGGGAGAGACGCATGGGCGCGTTTTTGCATGGGAAAGGTACACTCATCTGGGAAGTGACACAAAATGCTCATTATGTCATTCCTGATAGTTTCCTTCTTCCTGGTTCACGGGACATGTTTGAAGCCAACAACAAGGCCATGGATTACTTGTTCCGTGCTCTTTGTGCCTCGGAGTTTGATCGAGTGTACGGAGAGGATGTGGCCAGAAAGATTTGACTGTTGACACATTTTATCTATAAATATTTCCCCTCACATTTACTGGAAAAAGGACTAAAATATAATTAGATCACTTTATTAGGGTTTACACTGACAATTTCCACGAGTTTTGGTGAATCTATAAAATTACAGGGACTATCCAGAAAAATAAGAAAAGAAACAAGTCTAGAAGGCTCCAAAACACTCCCGAACTCAACGTGACTTGGCTTGCAAGAAAGAAGCATCTGGAAGGGGTAAGGACCTTCCTGGCCAAGGCAGACCCCGAGGGGGGCCCACACCAGGTCGATCGGCCTGGTGGTGGGGCCGACCGCCCCCCTGGCGCCACATCAGCTCCCCTTCTGGAATGTTCTTCCACCGCCTATGAGAAGCAATCTAAACCGTATATTAGGTCGGTTTGATCCTACGGCAGCATGTCACCTCCTCAAGACTATATAAATAGCCCCCCTGACCCCAGGGTGGACACCAATTCATTCTATCAGATCATCAATGCCTACCTGAGATAGAAGCTCTAGATTAGAATTAGAGTTGGAGAGTTAGTATCAAGTTGAGAGATTAGAGCCACGATCTATTCAGATCTAGCTAATCTTGTTCGAGAGAATTAGAGTGGGTAGAGGCGGAGTTGAAGGAAGGCCCGGACCTGTCGGTGTCTCCTCTTCATCTTCTTCCTCTGGGATCGACTCCATTGGAGCCTGATCTTGAGAACTTGTGGAGAGATCAACTTCATATTCAAGTGAGTAACATTGTTATTATTGTTCTTACGGTTCATGACTCTTTTATGAGTACTTTAATTCCTGTCGCTCTTGAGTTAAAGTTGCATGTTTAGTGTAAGCGTGGTGCTTAGACAAGCTAGCTTGTGAATACCTTCTATATTCCGGATCGTGTGGTAGAAGCGGGAAGTGACCTCGTTCCCGTTTGTCATTTCCAGTCCACCTCCCGTCTATAGAAACTGTAGGACTCCCCCCATAGATTGTCGGGAGATTCCCTTTCCTAAGTGCGTCTTCAGACAATCCCCCATAAGAACAATATAAACATAACTTGTGCGAGTAAGAACTAGACATCCTTAAGTTTTCCTTATCTCTCTTTCTATCAAGTCCTTAATAACTGCTCAGGGATTAGTTATATACCTCAGACCACTCTCTCTACCTTTCTCCCTGTGGATTCGATATTTAAAACTCTCTTCCCGAGTGAAGTGCTCACCGGTATCCGTGCGCTTGCGAATTATCCATCATAGTATTTCTGTAGGCTTAACAAATACCAACAAGCATTTCTGGCGCCGTTGACAGGGAGAACGGTTAAGAGAGAACTCGTGAGTATAACTATATCTTGTACGTATACTTTTATCTTTTCCTTTTTAGTTTTAGATTTTATCTTTTCTACTGTCCTTATGGATACTACCCTCATTAAAGACTTTTCGGCAGCCTTAGGCCCATACCATCATCGAAGCCAATCCTATCTGATGCCTATGAGCTGCGCCTACAGTTAATAGAGATGGTCCAAACCAACACTTTCTTAGGAATAGAAGACGAAGACCCTTATCATCATCTCCAACAGTTCGAACAAACTTGTGACTGCCTTCATATAGAGGGTATGTCTGACGAGACCATCCGTTGGAAGCTTTTTCCATTCACATTGAAAGGAAAAGCTCGCCAATGGTATGACAGAATCAAAGAGAAGAAGAAAGACGATTGGGGAACTCTCCGTGCGGATTTCTGCATGGATTTCTACCCTTTATCTAGAGTAGTCAACCTCAGAACCAAGATCATATCCTTCAAACAGGGGGATAGTGAGTCTATGAGTTCATCCTGGGAACGTTTTGAACTCCTTTACAAATTCGGACCAGATCTAGGCCTTCAAGATCATATTCTCCTTCAACATGTCCTAGGGCCTTTCCTGGGTCTCGGCCCATATTGCATTTCGCAAGGCACTGTATACCATTCTGGCTGCTGATCGCCACCACATAATCAGATATAAAAACAGAACATTTCCCACTTCCATATAATTCACACCACATTCAGGGAATAGTTCAACCAGTATAACTCCATTTCCTAGATGTTGTTTATACGCTTTTATCTTGTTCCTTACAAGTACAACATAGAAATAATATTTGTTTTACACAACTATTACTAATGAAACTTTGTATTTCATAATCTTAAGGTGAACACAAGGTTGTGTTAAAATTTCAAATGTATATGAGTTCGAACATGTTGTGAAGTGTGGAAAACTTTAGTATTGAAGTATAACATTCTAGGAAACTATGTGCGAGATGTACACATTTGTACACAAGTATGATCTTCCTTTTTAGAAACCATTTGAAATTTTTATGACAAGTTTAGGGATCTAAATTATGTTTCCAAGTCAATTTGTATAATTTTTAGACCAACCTAAGACGTTATTAGAATTATTATATCCCAAACATGAGATAAAAATTCGAATTTTGATAATTTTGGTTACACAAGTGTGCCTGTTGATATTTTATTCGAATAGTAAATGACCAACTACGAATTGTTCATATTTTTAATGAATTTTTAGGTGCTGTTTAATGAGCTCTAATATTTGAGGGAAGCAAGTTTCATTAAAAAAAGTGTCGGGCCCACGCGTCAGCGTCAGCAACCTATATAAAAAAGATAACCCTACTCGCCCAACAAAGAAGATGCGGGTTCACCAACCCGCGTCGCCAACAACTCTTCATTATGCCAAATGTTATTATTTGGTCTATATTTGGCCCAACTTCAAAGAGTTTGACTCCTCGATAAGCGAGATGTGCAATTAGTAGTATCCACTCATCAGAGACGCACAAATAAATATTGTTGCCCCGGCCCCTTCATCTACCCGCGAAAAAACCACAACTGGTTATGCACTCCTCATCGTCCTCATTCCTCGGCGCGTTCACTCTCTGCGCAGGGGCAGGAGATCAGGGACGAGAAGATAGTGGTTGCCATTCCCGGAGATGCCTAGCAGGCTGCACCAGCCGTCGCTGCTGGAAGACTGTTGGCGGTCAAATATGGCACCCCTAAGGAACTTGTTACACGTTGGTTTCTGCTTTGATTTGGAACTAACTCGCCACTAGGCATACTAATGATGTAACAAGTTCGACACGAGCATGTGTTTTTGGAGTTGTATGTTTATGCAGGAAATAACAAGCTTAATGGATAAGTTCGCATCAAGTTCGGAAGGTGTTAAGCAAGAGGATCAAGGAACTCCGTTCGTGTGCGAATACAAGAAGAATTTACTTCCAAAGGTGGCAAGGACCAAGATACAACACAAGATATTCCCGAGGACCAAGACGAGAAGACCGGAGTTCATACGACAAGACCCCCTATCTATTCACAAGGATAAAGACACCAAAAAGCCATACATCCTAAAGGGCAAAAGGTCAAAATTGCAAGAGAAGCTCGCTCGCGAAAGAGTTCCGGACTATGCGACATGGTACAACAAAAAGGAGTTCCGGGCGATTGGTACAAATGGAATCTTTTTCCATACTCACTTGCGGATGAAGGGAAAAGATGGTACTCATTTGCATCCTTCGAGGTGGAAGGAAACTGGGCTCGATTGGTGAAGGAATTTTTTCAGAGATTTTTTCCGATAAGCAAACTTCAAAACATGAGGAGTCAAGTGATAAATTTTGCGCAAGGAAAAGAGGAAGGAATAGATCAAGCTTGGGAAAGATTCAATGAATTAATCAAACAAGGGCCAAAGCTTGGGTTCTCCAGTGATGTACTCTTGCATACTTTCTATTTTTCTCTAACCCCCGAATGCATGCGGTATGTTCAAATGTGTGCAGGCGGAAATATCATGGAGAAAACACTCACGGAAGCCACCAAACTACTAGAAAAAATAAGCAAAGGGGTGGCTGAGCAAAGAGATTGGGGAGAACATATTCCGGGAAGCGTTGAGCAAGAAACTCGTGTGGAGGTACTTGCTAGAAATTCTAGAAAAGAAGCTCCGGAAGTGAAGAAAGAAGAAGCAAAATAAGAAAAGATTGAAGGAGCAACCCTCAATGGAAGAAGACCAATCCAAGGCAAAAAAATTTGCAAGCTAGAAGAGGAAAAAGGAAGAAGTTTAGCGAATGCAAAGCCGCTAAAGGAGTTCGAACAAATGGATTGGATCCCGATTGACTTCGAAGAAATATACAACAAGAGGAGACCATGCCCGAACCAAAAAGAATCCGCGAGAGCCATAGAGTTGAACTTTCCAAAGGAGAGGCACTCAGGGTACGAGCTAGACAAAGAATCAGCCAGAGAAATTATTCAAAGACTTTTCAATGAGGAAGAAGAGGTAGATCCGGATCACATTGCCAAAGTAAAGAAGATTATGGGAGTGAAGTCGGAGGCCTCGCCATATGCACACCTAGCCGAGGTGTACGCGATAGGAGCCGATCATGTCGAAGGTACTTCTCTACCAACACCTCACATAAGTTGCACCATTAATGGGGAGAAGATTTGCAAAGCTTTATGTGACATCGGAGCCCATGTAAGTGTCATGTCTTCCAAGATTTATTATGAGATTTTAATAAGACTTTAAATCTTGCTCCAACACAAATAAAATTGATCATGGAAGATGGTAGAACAACAAGACCTTTGGGTGTGCTTAGAGATTTAGATGTTGCAATCTCAGGTAAAATTATTCCAACCGACTTTTTTGTAATTGATGCTTGCTATGATGAACATGATGATATAATTCTTGGTAGGCCTTTTCTTAAGTTGGTCAATGCCGTTCTTGATGCCGGAAAGGGTAGAGTTACTATTGATCTAGATGGAACTAAACTCACTTATGATTTTCTACCCGCTTCTCGTATTGCTTTACCTCTACCTCTTGATAACGAAGAGGTAGAGGACCTTCGTTTTGTTGATACTTTCAGGGATCCTCTCCAACGAGCAATGGAGAATGATGCTATTTATGATGATCAAGACGAGGAACTAGCGGAAGCAACCGAGGAAGTAAAGGCACAAGAAGGAAGTTTGGAAGAATAAAGTTTTGAAGATATTGGAAAGTTGCAACAACAAGAACCCGAAGCACCCGATGTTGAATTAAAGCCACTTCCCAAGGGATTAAAGTATGAATTTTTGGGAGATGATAAGACGTACCCGGTCATTGTGAGCGATGAATTGAGTCCGGAAGAGATGGACAAGTTGCTGAATTTATTGAGAAGACATAAGAAGGTGATTGGGCATGCAATAAGTGACTTGAAGGGTATTAGTCCAGCCTTTTGCACCCACCACATACCACTTGAGGAACAATGCAAGCCCATTGTTGAGCATCAAAGAAGGTTGAGCCATTCCATGCGCGATGTGGTGAAGAAGGAGGTGATCAAATTGTTGGATGCCGGAATAATATACCCCATGCCACATAGTGAATGGGTGAGTCCAGTGCATTGTGTACCAAAGAAGGGAGGAATAACGGTTGTGAAGAATGAGAAGGAAGAATTGATACCGCAACGGATCGTGACCGGGTGGAGAATGTGCATCAACTATAGGAAGTTGAACAAGGCAACAAGGAAGGATCATTTTCCGCTACCATTTATCGATGAGATGCTTGAAAGGTTAGCCAAACATTCTCACTTTTGTTTCCTTGATGGATACTCGGGGTTCATGCAAATTCCTATCCATCCGGATCATCAACACAAGACAACCTTCACATGTCCGTATGGAACTTTTGCATATAGAAGGATGCCATTTGGTTTATGTAATGCGCTGGCTACCTTTCAAAGATGCATGACGGCTATATTCTCGGATTTTATTGAAGAAATTATGGAGGTATTCATGGATGACTTCTCAGTGCATGGTACGTGTTTTGAAAGTTGCTTGGAAAATTTGGAAAAAGTCCTTAAAAGGTGTGGAGAAATTGACTTGGTGCTTAATTGGGAGAAGTGTCACTTTATGGTGAAACAAGGGATAGTCTTGGGACATGTCATCTCTGAGAGAGGAATAGAGGTGGACAAGGCTAAGATTGAAACGGTTGAAAAGTTACCACTCCCGACAAATATCAAATCGTTAAGAAGCTTCCTCAGGCATGCCGGATTTTATAGGAGATTTATAAAGGATTTCTCGAAGATCACCAAGCCATTGACACGACTCCTCCAAAAAGATGTGGAATACGACTTTGATGAAGAATGCTTGCATGCCTTTCGGACGTTGAAGCAATCTCTCATAAGTGCACCAATTATGCAACCACCCGATTGGAATCTACCATTTGAGATAATGTGCGACGCAAGTGATTATGCCGTTGGAGCCGTTCTTGGACAAAGGAAGGAAGGGAAGGTACACGCAATTTATTATGCAAGCAAAACTCTTAATGAAGCTCAAGTGAATTATGCAACCACGGAGAAGGAATTGCTCACCGTGGTGTTCGCATTTGAAAAATTCAGATCCTATATTGTGAACTCAAAGGTGATCGTGTATACCGACCATGCCACAATCAAGTACCTTTTGTCCAAGAAAGATGCCAAGCCATGTTTGATTAGATGGATTCTACTATTACAAGAGTTTGCTATGGAAATTAGAGACAAGAAAGGGTCGGATAATGTTGTAGCCGACCACCTATCAAGGATGCATCATGGAGATGATGGGATGGAGCTAATTGAAGATAGAATGAGAGATGACCATCTATATCGGGTACTTGATAGGAGAGGATGGATGAATGATATTATAAGGTGCTTACGGAAGATGCCATTGGATCACTTGGATAAAAATTCTAAAAGAAGGGTAATTGCCGAGAGCAAAAAATTTTATTGGGATGCACCATATCTATATAGATTGGGAGATGATGGAGTGCTAAGAAGATGCGTACCGCGAGAAGAAAGAGAAGAAATTCTAAGAAAATGCCACTCATCAGAATATGGAGGACATTATGGGCACTTTAGAACGCAAGCGAAGGTATGGGCAGGCGGATTCTATTGGCCTGAGATGCACGAGGATTCAAAAAGGTTTGTTACAACTTGCCTGGAATGCCAAAGGAGTGGAAATATATCACAAAGGAATGCAATGCCGCTGAATTATAATTTGCAAATCGATCTATTTGATGTTTGGGGCATCGACTTTATGGGACCTTTCGTGAACTATGGATATGAACACATCTTGGTCATAGTTGATTATGTATCAAAATGGGTTGAAGCGATTCCATGTAGGAAAGCATCTACGGAAGAAGCTATTCAAATGATCAACACGGTGATATTTCCTCAATATGGTGTTCCTAGAATTTTGATAAGTGATGGTGGATCACACTTTATTGGCAAAGATTTCAAAAGATGCTTGTCAAAGTTGGGAATCGAGCATAGGGTCTCCATGGCCTACCATCCACAAACAAATGGACAAGCGGAAACATCAAACAAGCAACTCAAAGACATCCTCAAGAAGACGGTGACTAAAGGAGGAAAAGATTGGTCAAAGAAGCTGGACGAAGCATTGTGGGCATACCGCATAAAACACCGATAGGTATGACCCCTTATCAATTTGTCTATGGAAAAACATGTCATTTGCCGGTAGAACTAGAGCACAAAGCTTATTGGGCAATAAAGGAGATGAATCTTGATATTGATGCTGCACGAATAAAGAGGAGGATTCAAATAAGTGAAATTGAAGAGCTAAGATTGAAGGCATATCACAGCGCTAGCATCTATAAAGAAAGGATGAAGAGATGGTATGACAAAAGATTGCATAAGAAGGAATTTAAGGAAGGAGGCAAGGTCCTACTATACAATTCTCGATACAAGGTCTTCGGCAAAGGAAAATTGCAAAGCAAATGGGATGGACCATACGTCGTACACTCAGTGTCACCATCGGGAGCAGTAACAATCATGGACGTCAAGGGAGATCAATATGTTGTGAATGGACAGCGACTCAAGGTATTCCTAGAGCCCGACGTTGTGCCCATTAAATACATTGATTTCTACACCTTGGATGGTGACCCGGATCCTCAAGATTAGCGACGAAAACAAGGTAAGTTTGTAAATATTTTTATTTTTATGAGCATCCTACCTTTGCCCTCAAATTTATTTTATGATGAGGACATCGTATGTTTTAAGTGTGTGTGTGGGGGGGGGGGGGGAAGGTGTGATCTCTTGTTTCTTTAGTTGAGTTGTTTCCCTTAAAAAAATCTAGTTCGATGGTGTGATTTAATTTAGTGTGGAGTCAATAAAAACAACATCCTTGTGCAAGTTTTTCCTTTCCTCTACTTGTTGGTATGTTCTTTACCTTTATTATTTGAGCATGAGTGATGAGCATTAATGTTTACTGTGGTGCTTAATGGAAGTTGCCTATAAAGTACCCATACTCTACTTTAATCTAGAACCTCACTTTGACTTTGCTACGAGTAAGACTAAAATTGGAGGCTTTTTATTTCTGAAAATTTATGAAAAACCCTTGCAATAAAGGTTAGCATCTTCTTTTTCCAAGTCGAGAGACAAGCATATCCTATACAAGGCCTATATTATATATACTCCACCATAAGTGTTGTTAGCATGATGAATTGGGTTAGGACTTTTCTCTCTTGGGAGATCTAATTTCGAGCAATGATCATGTCCTTGATATTATATCTTTTATTGCTAGCCTCGTCATACATTCGGTAACGGGAACTTCACATTGAATGCCCCTTACACCGCCGGATTCCATACCCAACCCATAGACATCTTTTTATCATCTTATTCCTTAAACACAACCCATGTCCAAAGATTCGTTCCATTTTTAGGCAAGGATTTATTTAAAATTCAGATTGTGATTCATGTCAAAGAGACGAGCGAAAGGCTTCGGAAAGAGATCAAGATGTCAAGAAAAGAGAATAGAAAAAAAATAACATGCGTGTGTGCGCATAAAAAAAGAGAAGAAAGAAAATAAAAAAAAGAAAGAAAGGAGAAAAAGGAGGAATTCAAGGCAAAGCAAGGAAGATATATTGAGGGATGATGAATGAAATGAAGATCAAGAGAAGTGCAAGGAAGGATGCGTCAATGTTGAGAACGAATCTTCAATATTCCAACCATGTGCAATCCGACATCGAGGACATCATTAGTGCCTTGAAGTCATTATTCTTTTTCCCTTTGCACATGTCCACCATTCTAAATCTTCTCATCCTTGATACCCTTACATTATGGTTTAATTCTCATGATCATTGGCTCGGAAGGTGAACGACCACTAGAGGATTTTCTTAGCTTGATAATACTTGTGTTAACTTCACTAGCCATACCCATAGCTCCACCTTACATTATAAATGAGAGACTTGTGGGAGGTGAGAGTTTATGAACTATCTAAGATAGCCACTTTAAATGAGCGACATGTGAGGACTTGGAGAAAGACTTTGTCTAATACTTGTTGCAGGAATTTTATTTTAAACTCGTGGAAAACCCTCCAATGGAAGTAAGAAAGTAAGTATGGTTGGATTCGAGGATCTCTAGTAAAAGGAATGAGTTGTGGGGTAAGTCTTGAATTGGAAATATTTCTAAATGCCCATGTTTACGTCATGATCATTGCTTTCATGTTTCTTATACTAAAGATGAAGGTTTAACTAACTTGTAAGGAAAGGTGAGACAAAGCACATTTCAACTCCATGGATGAATGACTTTTGCAAGCAACTTGCTCGAGGACAAGCAAGATCTAAGTGTGGGGGAGTTGTTGGCGGTCAAATATGGCACCCCTAAGGAACTTGTTACACTTTGGTTTCGGCTTTGATTTGGAACTAACTCGCCACTAGGCATACTAATGATGTAACAAGTTCAACACGAGCATGTGTTTTTGGAGTTGTATGTTTATGCAGGAAATAACAAGCTTAATGGATAAGTTCGCATCAAGTTCGGAAGGTGTTAAGCAAGAGGATCAAGGAGCTCCATTCGTGTGCCAATACAAGAAGAACTTACTTCCATAGGTGGCAAGGACCAAGATACAACACAAGATATTCCCGAGGACCAAGACGAGAAGACCGGAGTTCATACGACAAGACCCCCTATCTATTCACAAGGATAAAGACACCAAAAGGCCATACATCCTAAAGGGCAAAAGGTCAAAATTGCAAGAGAAGCTCGCTCGCGAAAGACGGAGCCGAACCGGGCCAAAATGGGTCTGGGCCGGCCGGCCCATGCCGACCGGCCTAGGGCCTTTTTGTGGCGGTTCGGCCTCCCCTTTCTCGTGCGTGATGTTCGTCGAACCCTAAGTCTATGCCTCCACCGCCATTCGCCAGAAAGACCGATAAAAGCCCCCGAGGTCGACGACATCAAAGCATTAAACTTTCAGAGATTCAACCAAGGGAGAGAGCCACATAGAGGAGAGAGGAGGACGCCCGGAAACCCTAGCAAGGCCCCTCTGGCGCTGCCACAAGAGCAAGAGCAAGGAGGAGATTGGATCTTCAAGGGAGAAAGCAAGGCGGAGAGCATCTTCCTCGTCGATCTTCATCTACTTCGGAGGATTCTACACCATGTCTCGCATTACAATGTGTAACATTATGGGGTAAAATCCTTGTTTGTCCTTAGGGTTGAAGGGGGAGCTTGAGTTGTAATCACCGAACCTATGTTTTGGATCTTTTTGCTATCATATTCATGTTGATGGTGCTTCAATCTTAATTGCCGACTGGCTTGCTTTGGGTATTCATCGCTCGTAGCTTCACATATCGTGTTCCTTTAGTTCCTTATTTGATTACCGTCGTGTAGTGACATGTACGCGGGAGGGAAAGCATATCGAACTTGGTTCACATCCCTTAGTTTTGCATACCTAGATCACATCAACATCTTGTGCTCTCATTGTCCAATCATAGATTACCCTCGTGTAGTGGCTAGTACGCGAGATGGAAAAGGTTGGACTTGGTGCACCTTTACCTTGATAGATTAGATCGGTTCGTTCTTGCTAGGTGGTTACATCTCTAAGAGATCCTAGATCCCTTGGGCAAGCTTTCTAGATTCTTGAACTCTCGATACCTTTACTCTCTTTGTTAATCTCTTTAACCTAGAGTAGATTAGTTCTTACGTATACATCATCACTTGAGAAAGAGCTTTCAATCAACAAGTTTAGTGCTTAGTTGAGCATAGCAATCGACTTGTTCCACGGATTGATAACCTTGGGGGATACTCTAAGGGGAAAGCTACAACCGACCCGTGTGCTTGCGGATTGAAACTTGACGTGCTTTTGAGCTGTCAACAAGGACCTCCCTCAGGAGGTCCACATTGAGATTGCGGCGCACGTCGGTGTGACCTCGGAGCGGCCCTTGGCTGACCTCCATAGCCTACGAGGTATTTCTCGACCATGCGTCGCCTGTGCAGCCACCGCAACGTCGGCCGGCGTTTGTCGATAGAGGCGATAAGAGATGAGTTTGCTTGGATGTGGGACCTCACTGCTTACACAGCCTTCCTTGCTATGCTGACCGATCTCGGCAATCCGGGGGCTTCCTTCTACTCCGGGATCAACGTCGTGTTCATGGAAAACAGGCAAAGCAATGATCTCCGGCGCGCCGCTGAGGGTGGGCATGATGCGACGGTCTATCTGTATGCCATCTTGCTATATAAGGACAATGGCGGTGCTGCCGCCGATGACACCGCGAAGCAGTACATGAGGCGGGTCGCGGGCGGCAGCGGGACGACGACACGAGTGAGCAATGAGGGGTGTGTGCCTTTTCGCAAGAAGGCCATGAAAGCTATTAGGAGGACGACGTGGCATATTTGGGGCGACCCGCTGTCGCCGCCGGCACAGGTGCGCGGAGATCAGCCGTGCGCAGGCAATGGCTGCGACATGGATAAAGGATTTGTGGAAATTGCTCTGTATTGCAGCGAAGCCTATAGGCTCTGTCGTGAAATGATGAAGCTCGAAAGGGCAATTGGAATTGGAAACAACTACTACTGATCAGTGAATTAGCCTTGCTTTTGCTTTTGCTATGTAATTGCTCTGTTTTGCAGCGAAGCCTGTAGGCTCTGATGCGAATTGGTGAAGTTCGAACGGAGTATGGAATAGGAAACTAAATCTATGTTTTGCTTTTGCTTTTGCACCTGTCTATGTTGCTCGTATTATCTGTGTGAATTTATGGAAGAGCAACAAAAGAGACGCGGATCCAGTTCTATTCGAATGAAGAACAATTCGCTTTTCATCTTTTAATCTGCAATCAAGATTTGAATCACGTATTTCTCTGTCATTCGTAATCCAAATTTGATGATATTTGTTTCTGATTTTTTTTAAAATCAACTTTTATTCATTTATGACATTGTTTCGTATATAACTCCATTTCCTGGATGTTGTTTATACGCCTTTATCTTGTTCCTTACAAGTACAACATAGAAATAATATTTGTTTTACACAACCATTACTAATGAAACTTTGTATTTCGTAATCTTAAGGTAAACACAAGGTTGTGTTAAAATTTCAAATGTATATGAGTTCGAACGTGTTGTGAAGTGTGGAAAACTTCAGTGTTGAAGTATAACATTCTAGGAAATTATGTGAGAGATGTACACATTTGTACACAAGTATGATCTTCCTTTTTAGAAACCATTTGAAATTTCTATAACAAGTTTAGGGACCCAAATTATGTTGCAAAGTCAATTTGTACAATTTTAGACCAACCTAAGACGTTATTAGAATTATTATATCCCAAACATGAGATCAAAATTCGAATTTTGATAATTTTGGTTACACAAGTGTGCCTGCTGATATTTTATTCGAATACTAAATGACCAACTACGAATTGTTTGTATTTTAATGAATTTTTAGGTATTGTTTTATGGGCTCTAATATTTGAGGGAAGCAAGTTTCATTTAAAAACAAATATGAAACGGTCCCTTCGTAACCAGTCGGTCGGGCCCACGTGTCAGCGTCAGCAGCCTATATAAAAAAGATAACCGTTGCCTGCCCGCCCGGACCCACCTGACAACCAATGAGACGTGGGTTCTCGAACCCGCGTCGCCAGTGACTCTCCATTTTGGAAAATGAATATAACATCCTGAATGGATTAGCGCAGCACACACGATGCTCTAAGCTCTGAGCTCCCTGCTTCTTCTTCCCCGCTCTGAGCTCCACCGCGGCCTACCCGTCCTTTCCCCACCGCCGCGCACATGTCGCACTACGTCGATTCATCTGGAGGTGGACGTGTGTTGATGACTGTTAAGTGCTACTTTTACATCGTCAATACCTGCATAAAATAAATGTAAAAGGATCATCAACACTAGAATAAGGCTTGATACTAATGATTTCCACAAGTGTTGGTGTTTCTAGCTTTTGTTGCAGGATGCACCGAAATGCATGCCAAATGGTACAGTTGAGAGCAAGTGATCCAATGGCTATTAAAGTACATCATCATAAACAACCTCAAATGCCAATTTGGACTGCACCATTGCGACGGGCTCGTCAAGACGATCGAAATGGATATATCATTTGTCTACTTCGGAGTCCGGATGGGAAAGATATGCACAAGACAAGATCATACTCCCGATATCTTGTGAGCCTGGTGGGACCCACACCAGACCACGTGGCGACGTGTGCCACATTGGATGCCATGTGTCCATGACACCTCATCAATCCATGTGAAGCAACTCTCGACGAATCAGACACCGCCACGTGTGCAGCACAAGGATCCAATGGCCTACCAGGGACCCAAACCACCTCAAAACTCGATATGCACCAGGAACCGTCATAAGGGCCCACATATCAGTCACCCATAGAAAGAACGAGCCAAGAGGAGGTGACATGGCGGAACCCTTCTTGCCTCCTTTGGCCATCTGCTTCCACGTGGTGCTCCCTGGTTGACCCCTTGCAACATTCCGAGGTGGACTGGTGACATGGCGCCCATTGATTGGCCGGTAGAAGGTCGGTTTGGTTCCTTCCGCTGGAAGCTAGAGAAGAGTGCAATGCAAGATTCCTCGCCACGTGTCGCTCTCCTATTGGTGGCACCCAAGGAAGGCTACACACTTTGGAGAGGAATTGACCTCTTGATAAGCCACCTCCTCCTCTATAAATAGGAGGGGAGGGGCTCCCTTTTGGAACACATTCCTTCTCCCTCTCCTCTCATTCTCTCTTGGAGAGGTGAATTCTCACCTCCCAAGATGTAGTGTGTGTGTGTGTGTTAGAGTGCTAGGTAGAGTAGGGTGAGGAGTGAGTTGATGTCCTCGTGGATGCTTGTTCTTCATTTAGACCAAAGTGAGTATTTCAGCATTTCTTATTTAGACTATAGTGGACTTCATGCATGAATGATATGTTCTTGTGTTCATGGCTCGTTCATAGTTTAGAGGCTTGTGTTCTTCGTGACACAAGGCTTCGATCCTTTAGAGCTAATACATTAGTTTAAGTATCTGTTTGCATGTTTAGATCTTGTTTAGCTGAGTAAGAATGTTGTATCTAGTTTGCATCCAAACCTTCATGTTGCTCCATGATTCGATGATGTGCTAAGGACTGGGTCGTTCCTTCCCAAGTTCGTAGTTCCGTATTTATACGGATTGCTATAGTGTTGTTAGCGGGCCTGGCAGACGTAACCGCGCTATAGTAGTTATCGAGAGTGTAGATGTGGTGTCTGGATTCTGGTTATGCTACGAATACCAAGTGCATTCGTGTAACGATAGAGGTAGGCCACAGTGGTGACAGGCCCCGTTGCCAGAACATATTCCTAGCCCTAAACAGCTAGGGTGGGTTGGCGCTCCACGGGGAGGGCTACATGGTGACCATATCCTTGCCTAGACTCAAGACCCTCAGGAAGTGCTTGTCAACTCTTATCTATCCTAGCCAGAGTTTGGTGTCCTTGGACCGTTTATATTAGAATAGAAGATAGTGCACATCGTTCCTTGGATTAGATACCCTTAGAATACTCTCCTTCCGAGGTGAAGTGCTACAACGGTATTTTCATGTGCTTGCAGATTCGTTCGTACCTGTCGGTATACCCAGTCGCTCTTATACGTTCCCTCTAGGTGTACAACTAGTGGTGACGCTAAGAAACGCCAACAAGCATTTCTCGCGCCGTTGCCGGGGAACGATTGCTGTATCTATCTTCGAACCTAGTGGTCCTCGTATTTATCTTTTTTCATTTTTCTTCTACCTTTACCCGTGTTACCCTTCGAGATATCCTTTTTCATTTTCTTTACTTCTACCTTTACCCCCGCTACCCATGGAAGGTTATCCTTGTAAACACCTTCCACCTTCGAGGAGTGAACCCTCAGAGCCATCCTTGTCAGTACCCGTTCTTTCATCTGGCTATCGGATTCACCCCTCTCTCATGAAGCTAATTCATGATCTTTCCTTCTCAGGGTCATTCATGAGAACCCCTTTGATCATGTGAGAGACTACGAGCGTCTGATTGAAACTCCGAGTAAAATCGGAGAATCACCAGATGCTCGGGAAAGGGAATTTTTCCCGCTATCCCTCTCTGGTGAAGCACGGGATTGGCACTGTTGTTTTGGTAGAGACTATCTCACTTGGGAAACTTAGAGAGCAGCTTCTTGCTCCTGATTCTTCCTGATACAACGTGTCATCTCGTTGAGGATAAGGATTCTCAGTCTCAAGCAAGGTGAGGAGGAATCTCTAGGAATGGCATGGAATCGTTTCGCCTCCTCGGCAAAAGATTGCTCAGTCCTCCACGTTCCCGATTGGATGCTGCTTCAGCGCTTCTGGTATGGGTTGTGGAAGGACGATGCCATGCGGCTTAATGCTCTCCCTGAAGGCTCTTTTGTGCACTTGGACGCTATTGAGGGAAAAGAGATCGTGGAAAACCTTCGGGATTTCAGCTCCCCTTGCATCCCGGCCGATGAGGTGCCCGTTAGAAGAAATGTTGAGCCACCTAGACTCATCATTAGCCGAGCTGAGGCTTTAAGCTCCGGCTGAAGATATCATTCCTGAATAGCAGGAATCTAAGGGAAAGATTGCTTAGTGCAGAGTCTACCCTTGGGTTCCCCTCTCGTAACCCTTCTTAGACCTTCTCCCTGAGACTTTGTCTCGTGGGAGGATGGAGAGAGTAATTAGGAAATAATGAATCATTTCCGGCCGGGATGACTCGTTCGGTTCTAGTTATGATCTCCTAGGGAGAGTACGATAGGCTTATCATGTTCCTATGTCTCGGTTTGAGCTGAGGTGCCTAGCACCAAGGTTACGTATGGACTGAGGTATCGGTCTCTGCTTTATAATCCATGAGGATTCATCTATTTGACCGAAGGAGCATGATCACTTACCGGTCGAATCGAGTGTGCTAAGCTCATCGATCGATGTCGGCCAGTCAAGAGAAGCGTTCTTTTTGTTGGTGGTCGATTTCCGTCAACCTAGCCATGAGTTTAGCTTCTATGTTGGTATTAATTTGATATTCACTCTAACGATCCTAACCCCCATTACATGTGAAGTTCGCACTCGTGCATGGTTTTTGGAGTTTATTGTTTACACAGGAATCAAGAGCCTAAATGAGGACTTCCGGGTAAAGTTCATCAAGGGTTTTACGGGAAGATCATAGAGCCCGGTACAAGTCAAGATACAAGATGAACATGACTCCAAATAATCCAAGAACAATGAAGAACTACAGTGTGAAGCCGGTAAGTGTTGAGGACCTAGGCGAAAGATGCGGGAGTTCATACGCCAAGCACCCTTATCTAAACCGCGAGGAAAATGATGTCAAGGACCCACATGCAACTTGGCAAAAACTCAGGAAGTCGTGAGAAGCTTCGGGAAGAAAACCGGGGGCGAACCGGGCTGAAAAGGCCCTGGGCCGGTCGGCCCGGGCCGGCCGGCCTGGCCCTTTTCCGGGTCGATTCGCCACCCCCTTTGACCTAGATGATCCTCGGGTTATTTATAGTCCTCGTGCGAAGTTCCAACTGTCAAGCCATTCGTCATTCGCCGCCGAGGAGCAGAGGAGCTTGAGGGAAACCATCTCAGAGAGGAGGGTCATGTTAGTCGTCTAGGGTTTACCTAGCCGGCGTGGGAACCTTGCAAGGAAGACCACGTCAGAGTTCCGGAGGCTTGAATCAAGATGAAGGTAGGATCCCGGTTGGATCTTATTCATGTATACACTTATGACGGAGTTTTAATGGATCCGATTTCTAGCGATCGAGTACCTTTGTTTATGATTCTTGTTCTTGCTTGGGTGTTTTCTTCCTCAATCTATTCTTGAGATAGATTGCATGGGATGTTCTTGTAGCCACAGTGGCTAGAGGTGCATACTCGATCTACCAAGTAGTTCAACGCACTCCTTGCGAGTGTGCTCTAAGATTCAACCGTGAAGAAAGGGGAACATCGTGACAGGGTGTTGACACTGAGTACGGCGGGGCGACTTATGGGGTTTGACTGAAGGTCAAGGTTTAAAGACGCTTTTAATGAGATTCATTTTGCTCTCTCTTCTATCTTGCTCGAAATTACGACATAAACACGATCTAGATCCCTCTAGATCGGTACCTCTTTGCTTTCTCTTGCTACCTCTAATGATCCTAGTAGATTAGATGCATTCGAAACTTCTTAAAGATGCAAGTGTTTCTCGGTTATTAGATTGAGTCTTGCATTACACACTGTTCCACGGATTGGATACCTTGGGTGATACTTGAGGAAAAAGGTACTACATGATCCGTAAGCTTGCGGTGAACCTTGGCGTGTTATTGAACTGTCAACAAGCCCTTTTTGTGGCGCTATTGCCGGGGAACAAGTAATCAAGATCCAATCTAGTATCTCGTTTGTAAGTATTTTCAGTTTTCTTTTTGATTTTCTTTTGCATCTATTAAACTTCGATCATCCTCAATAACCAATCTAATCTAGTTTTGACTAACCCTTTTTATAGTTTTTTTTCTTTTTAGATATTTTGTATATTTTGTTTATTGCTAACCCTAACAGGAGATGGACGGCTACCTCTCCAACAAACCAAAAAATTTTGTGGATGATCCAGAAAAACTTTACAGGCAAAGGATACGCGAAGCACGATCTAGGAAGCTGGAGATTGTAGATGCAAAAGCCGGAGCCGAAGGATCGTCGGGATCTCCAAAGGAATCATCACCTACAAGTCCGAAGAAGGAATCACCACCTCCAAGTCCAAGGAGAGATCAACCTCAACCGCTACCAATGGCACAAGAGAGGAAGATTGGGGAGCTTTGCATCCCGGAGCTCGTTGATCTTCCCATCCTCAACCTAGCCGACATCGGAAGACCGTTTGAGATCAAGACTTCAACCATCCGCATGGTGCAACATACACCTTTCACCGGTAAAGAGAATCCCAACCTTCACATCCAAGCATTCATTCAACTTTGTCAAACATTCACGATGGAAGGGCTGGATCAAAATCAATTGAGGGAGAGGCTTTTTCCGTTCTCACTACTTGGAAAAGCCTTGCAATGGTTCTACACTCTACCGGTGGAGACGGTGCAAAATTGGGAAGCATTGATGAGAGCTTTCATGAAGGAGTTTTATTCGCCGGGTAAGACTCAAAGCTTGTGTAATAAGATTGCTACATTTGCTTAATATCCAACGGAGACTATCGCGGAAGCTTTCGAGCGTTTCAATGAGTACACCCGAGCCGTGGCACATCACAAGTTCCCGAAGGAGGACCTTGTTCAAAAGTTCTATCAAGGTCTCAATCTAGCATCGAGGACCGTAATTGACTCATCGGCGGGAGGATCTATTATTGAGCTCACTCCGACGGAGGCATTCACTCTTTTCAAGAAGGTTGCGGATAATGATACATGGGTGTCATCGGGACGCTTACTTCCGGTTCAATCCCGGGCAATGTTAAAGGTGTTTTGCAGGTTGAAAAGGAGGAACTTCTAGAAGGAAAGATTGACTCGCTTATGAGGAGGTTGGAGAAGATGGAGCTAGAAAAGAAAGCAGCCCAAGACTTAAAGGCTGCCGAAGCAAGATCCACATGTGAAGAGTGTGGGGAGTACGGCCATGTCCAAAAAGATTATCCGGAGGAAGCAAAGGTGCTCAACTACATGAGGAAAGGAGATTTGCCGAACTTCCTCTACGGGCAAGGTAGACCTCAATTTAATGCAGTTCGTCTATTCAAAATACGGTGCCTCTTCGTATACAATTGAAGGACTTCATGGACGAGCAAGCAAAGTTCAAGACTATGGATAAAATATTGGAGAACATCGATGGCAAGGTGACGGAGGTCAGGAGCTCCAACCATCAAGTGCTCAACATGATGAAGATGTTAGAATCACAAGTGGGACAACTTGTCGGGCGCCTAACCGCTAATGAAGGAAGATTGCCGGGGCAGCCCCAAGGTCCCGAGATGGCGAAGGCTATTCAAACTCGCGCATGAAAGGAGACGGAGGATCCCGAACTTCTAGCTGGAGCAAGGAAGCCTAAGCCAACCGTCGAAGCGGAGGATCACACTAAGGAGAAGGTGACTACTATTTCAGAGGTTGCTACCGAAGAGCCGGTATTCGAAAAGCCAAGTGATGACACGAAGATGCCTACACTAATGAAATGCTACTTTCGAGGTAAAGTCGATAGTCATTTTGAAAAGTTTGTGGAAGTGGTGCGCAGGTTAAGCATCAACATGCCGCTATTGGACGCTCTCCAAGTTACTACATATTGTCGCTACTTCAAAGACATACTTGCAAACAAGTATGAGATGGCAACACTTGGGGCGGATCACATCAAGATGTCTGAACAATGTAGTGCCGCCATCACAAATCAAGGGCCCGAGAAGCAAAGAGACCCCGGATGTCCGACCATCCCATGTTCTATTGGCTCATTCACGTTCGAGAAGGCATTATGCGACCTTGGAGCAAGTGTGAGTGTCATGCCAACTGATGTGTTCGAGAAGCTAGGCCTACCACTAGAGCCTACGGGTATGTGCTTCGAGTTGGGCGACAACTCTATTCGCTATCCCGTGGGAATCGCCGAAGATGTGCCAGTGAAAGTTGGAGATCACTTCATCCTCGTTGATTTCGTGGTGCTCGAGATGGGAGAAAGGGAGAAGCCGCCTCTCATCCTAGGGAGGCCTTTCCTCAAGACCGTCGGAGCAACGATCGGCGTTGGCAAGGGCGAGATCAAGTTCGACGTCAATGGCACAAGAAGCATATTAAAGTTTCATCCACGTTTCGAGGTATACAACATGATCAATGCTAAATATGTTCCACCTCATCGTCGCTTTAGCAAGGAAGAGCTAAAGAATAAGGAGGAGCCCAAGAAGAAGGAAGCGAAGGTGATCAAAGAAGTCATTGCATCCGTCAAGACCAAAGAACAAAAGCCGCCTGTGAAGACCAAAAAGATGACTAAGCCGGAGAATAAGCCCGCGCCCAAGATGGTGCGGAAGTGGGTACCCAAGATTGCAACGCCCGCAAAGAGCATTGATCCGAAGTGAAGAAGAGAAGAAGTCTAGCCATGGACTATAAACGAAGCGCTAGGCAGGAGGCAACCCTTTCGTCGAGTCAAGAATAAGCTACCGGGAGGACAACACGATGAAGAATAATGCTACCGGGAGGGCAACCCGGATTATTTCTGATTTTCAAGTAAGTTGGTCTTAGAATTTGCTATGCAAGACTTGGTATAAACTCTTAAGTGGTTGAACTTATTTTTGAGACATTTAATTTGCTCGGATGTTTCATTTGGATTTTATTTGACCATAAACCTATGACATGAGCCATCCTACGATTTATTTGCCTCTTATCAAGAAACCTACACCAAAAATTCAGAACCTACCCACACCTTTCATCCTCTTCGTGATGACAAGGTTGGTTTGTTTTACATCATAAAAACACACGAGTAGAGCCCAACATTGTTCCTTAATGATTTTTAATCTTTGACGCATGCTAGGACTCACGTGAACCTAGGAAAATCGAATTTTGGTTTTATTCAACTTGATATCTACCGGTTTCTCTAGAGTTAGAATTTTTTCCAAACCCCATTTATTTTTATTCAAAACATCTCTCTCATGTTTGACCAAAATTAGAACCTAAACCCATATCCCCATGGTCAAGCCGGAGGAGCTCGCTATCAATTAATGAGAGCAAGTGATCCCAGTGTAACCAAAATCAATGTAGTCGGAAAATTTCGACTTACAAATGTTTTTGATGCCTAAAAACTCCTATAAAAATACATTTGAACTCATTGATATCTCTGAGTTAATTTTTAATTTTCGAAATTAGAAGAGTAATTAGCATCTAAACATGATCAAAGGAAGGTTTTTTGAGCTTATTTGAACTTCTAATGCTCCATGATGGATCACGGGAAGGCTACACCATTGAGGCATCTTGAGCACATGCTTGGACAAGCATGGGGGGGCAGCAATGTTTTGTTTTTGCAGGA
The DNA here is from genome assembly GCA_036936925.1 of Cenchrus fungigraminus. Lineage (NCBI taxonomy): Eukaryota > Viridiplantae > Streptophyta > Magnoliopsida > Poales > Poaceae > Cenchrus > Cenchrus fungigraminus. Next base: position 115,885,381 of record CM072779.1, on the reverse strand, counting down.
TATGGATGAAAGCATGGGAGGCAAGGAAGCATGGAAGTGACACAAAGTAAATGATCAAGATGGAGGACTTGATCATGAAAGAAAAAGGAGTGGCTGAGAGAAACTGGACGGTGGAAGGCGTGGAGCACGAGTACACAGCACCATGATCAATCAAGCAACAAGTGGGAGAAAGAAGAGCCAAAAAAGAGGGGCAGGGGCCCTAGGATGGTCGGCCCAGGCCGGCCGGCCTGGCCTATTTCTTGCCCCCCCGGTGCTCGTCTTCCTCAGGTAAGTCATTTGCTCCATTGCTAGTTCATGTTCTTGAGCTCCTAGTCCAGAACCTCCAGAAACACCTCCGAAAAATTCGTTCTCCATTCTTGAGTCCAAAAATTCAGAAAAATACGTCACAATTCTTGCCCTACCATATACGTCTTTTGTGTGTATTTCTACTAGCAAGAAACCCCCGGGAGAGTTTGTTTGTGATTTGTGCAGCAACAACAAAATGAGGAAGGCTTCTAGCAAGGTCCTTGGAAGGAAGACACAATCGTCATCGTCGAAGCCAGCATCAACAAGTTCTTCGCGGAGGTACTCAATCTCTGAGTCACCACGAAGCATGGAAGAGGACGTGACGCCATCAAGGAGCGAAACCATGCTCCTTAGTGGAAGAAGAGACACACGAAGCTCGTCCATACGGTACACCGAACCACAAGGGCGCACGGAAGAGCCATCCATCCAACCTCGTCGCTCGACTCATTCATCCGCTCCACCACCGTACACTCCGCGACGTTGCGAGTATGGATTTTTCATGATGACGGAGGAGGAGGAGGAGAAGCTTGGTCGCCTAGAGAAGAGGATTGTGCCCAACGTTGACTTCGACGATGATGCTTTCCAAGTATTGGGATTTTCTCCGGATATTTATCAAATGAGCAACCACCTTGGTTGGGGGCAATTTTTCGATGGAGTAGAGATGAGCTTTCACATGGAGCTTGCCATGGAAATTCTCATGACGATGGCGCCGGTTATTAATGAAGGGGTGCCATCCCTCTCATTTTGACTCAAGGATGATGAGCAAATAATTTCTTATGAGCAAATTAGAGATTTGCTCAGTTTCAAGAGGGAAGCCCCGAAGCAAGTTGATGTTAATGAAAGTGTATTGGAAGGATTTTGGAGTATGATTTCGGGGGAAGATAACCGGCAGAGAAATAGCATCCAGAATCCCATCATCCGGATATTTCATTCTTGGATGAGTAAAAGGATTTTGGGAAGAATGAGAGAGTCCAAGATCACCGACATGGAACTTAATTGGCTCTATTCGACGGTGATTGCAAGGCAAGCCATTGATCCGTCATATATCATGATCTATCGGTGGTGTTATGAGGCAACTTCGGGGACTGGAAAAATTGGTTCGGGATGCTATCTATCTATGATAGCAATTTCTGTGAAGCCGGGTATTTCAAGGAACCCAAAATTCCTACTTGCGGGGAATTCACTTGGGATTGACTACATGAAACAAGGAAAATACATTAGTGGAGATAAAAAGAGAGGGTAAAAGGTGGCAAAAGTCAACGTTCCTCTCCCGAATATGAGGCTGAAATTATTTATTGAAGGGAGAGAGAATTAGTTGGAAGAAGAAATTCTTGTGCCAGCCAAGAAGAACAAAAGAGGAAGAATTATAGAAGAGGGATCATCTTCCGCAGCCCAAGACCAAGGAGGGGCTGCATATCATCAACCATATGGAGGGATCCCTATGCCACCACCCTACTATGGAAGTGTGCCAATGCAAGCATGGGAGAGTGGTGCAGCCATGTCGCCACCTCCTCCAACATATTGTCCACCAACTTTTGTCATGCCAAATGAAGCATTTGTGGCACCTTATGCAAGCATGCCCCAGCCCCAAAAGTGCAGCCATCATTGGGGCATATATGCAAAGGAATACACAAGACGTCGAGAGGATCCGGAGCCATATCAACCATTGGCATGAAGGAACGGCGGGGATCGCCCATCAATTAGGACGCCTTCAAATTGTGCCGCTGGATCAATTTCTGTCACATTCGAATTTAAAGACAAATTCAAATGCTCAAATTATATGTGTGCCAGGATCAAAGTTCACACATATAACGACTCAGTGATAACCAAAACACAGTGCCAGAATGTAAAGAGAGTATTAAACTTTATTACAGACCAAAATGTCTCATAAACGAACTAATTATTAAGGAGTAGCAATGCAGCGGATAGGGTCAACACCACAGACAGTTGACTAGTGACACGCCTGCCTAGAATTCGTCGAAGTCTCCAGGGAAATCTTCAAATCTCTCCAAGTCTGAACAGCATCCGGGTAGTGTTGTTGCAATAATGAAAACAAGCGTGAGCACATGCTGTACTCAGCAAGTGGAACCATAATATAACATGCAAGGCTTTATAGTGGAGGCTGATGGGTTTAAGCATTCAGCATTTTAGTTGGTCAAGTTTTATTAGCAACATAAATACTAGCAAGTGTAAGTTTATACCAAACCCTCAATTAACATAAGAGAATAACATCATAAATAAAGATAGATGCATCAAGTTAATCATTGACTTCTATAGATTAATCATGTGAGGGTCCAGGCGGCTCTTGATCGTGAGCACGGCTAATCGATTAGTTTTAAACACTCTGCAGAGGTTGTACATCTTTACCCACAAGTCGCGTAAAAGTTCAGAAGAACTTTGAACCCAACCATGTGATGCTGGCCAAGCATCATACCACACTACCTAGGTGTGATTGCATAGGGACTCTACGAGGCCTTTACAAAGTTTCCCCAGGAAGTTGCAACCCACAAGGTTACCAGATCAGTTAGCAAGGTATAAAGTCCCCTAGCGGGTACCTTGTCTTAGCAAAGCCCAACTCCCCGCTAGAGCGAGTCCATACCCCACAGTACCGCCACCCCTTGTCCTTATCAGGTAAAGCCACTCCTAACCAGGGTCACTAATTAATTAGCCAAGGCTAGAGCCATTTAGCTCTTGTGGTTGCACTGTTGTCCTGGGTGGTTCTCCATGTTCCAATTATTATGGTCTTGTATTATTGAAGGTATAACATAAATAAATCAAGATTAATAAAGTTTCATTAATACCACCATGTAACCAGATAAAACATAGCGAGAACTACCCAACATAAAAGTAAATACCCAAGTTGTTCAAGGTAAAGGGATAAAAATAATCTAGTCATGTCCTTAATAGGGTCCCATCAATTTAATGCAAGCAAAAGTAAGAACAGTGAATTGAATGCATGTTATATAGGTAAACGGGTATGCATCAAGGAAGACTTGCCTTCAACAGATCCCTGTTGCTGTTCAGACACTTGAGCTTCTTCGTCTTCAAATCCTCCAGCCCAAACGTTCTCTACGCATCACATCAAGTACATACAAGCACACAATAGAATAAAATAAGAAACAATCACCAAACAGTACGATCAAAGCTAAACAGGGGCAAAAAGTTACTCTACTCTTCGATATGATCGTTTGGACATAAAGAACGCGAAAAACGGATCTAAAACGGAAAAGATATGACTAAAAGAAGGTGCAAGGGTCTATTTGTGAAGAATCTAAGGTTCTAGGGGCCTAACTGTAAGAAAATAGGGGCTCAAACATAATTAAGCTTAAAAACACAAGGGCTTCGGTGTAAAAGCTTAACTCCGGATCTCGGGCGTTAAAACCAAAAACCTCAGGGTCTAAAACATAAAGAAAAGGACTTAGGTGTAAGGATCTTAGAACGGTGGAAGGACCGGCATGTGATTTTAAAATGGTCGGGGGTGTTTTCGCAAAACGGCATGGTCACACGAGGGAAAAGACCCTGTTGACCAGTATTGACTTGGGTTGGATCAGATCCGGACCGTCGGATCTCGATCTGGTGGCTGAGGACGCGCGCGAGCGCGAGGCGGCGGCGATACGCCGGTGAGCGGCGGCGCAGCAGGGAAATTCTGGCGAACTTGCTTGGAATCGAGCTATGGTGCTCGGATGGCATCATGGATTGGCCTGGGACAGAGCGCGTGATGCGGCAAAGCGATCCAGGGGCTCAGGGGAAAGAGTCGGGCGGTGACGGCGGCGCAGGGCTTGGCGGGGCGGAGCTCGAACTCCGGCGAACATGTGCGGCCGACACAGGGCACTAGAACGTGCATAAGCAGCACGGATGTCCTTCTTACCTCCATGCAAAGCTCTTGGGTGACTTCTTGACGACGGGGAGACGGCGGAGCAGCGAATCGACGGCGGCGGTCCCGGCTAGGGTTTGGTGGCAGACGCGGCACAGGTTCTTGCGGTGGCTAGGGTTGGGGTTTAGGGCTCCAGGTTGGGGTGTGGCGGCTCCTTAAGAAGGCCGGCGCCTTGGCGTGCGGGATCGGACATCTCGGAGATGGGGAAGGCCGGGACTCCAGCTCGGCCGCGGCGGCGGCAGAGTCCGCGTCGGGGACGCGAGGTCGGGGATGACCAGTGGTCCCCACCGGTCAGCGGCTGCGGGAGGAGGCGATGCTGGCGGGCCGCGCTGGGCTGGGATTTGCTGGGCCGGGACGCGGAGCGGATAGCCGAGAAGAAAAGGAGGGGCTCCAGAGGACTTCGGCTGGTGGGCTTCAAACGAAAATGGGCCAGAAGAGGGGAAAGGATATGGAGGAGGAAGAAAAAGATTTTGAAATTTTTAAAAGGATTCAAACATAGAATTCAAATTCTAATTTGAATTCAACCAAACATAAACTGTGCACCAGCATGTATGCAACAATAAACTCCTATATTTATTTATTTAATTTTAAAAATATATTTAAATGCCTAAAAATTCAAATACTCCTTATATTCCTTAAACTCAAAACCTTGTTTCTAGCAAATTTTATTGAAAACTAATTTTTTGCAAAAATTAGGGTGTTACAATTTCGTGGAGGGGCCATGCAAACATATTTTGAGCAAGGATTCAACGAAAGTCAACCGATGGAGCAAGAGCAATCAGATGAGAAGTGAAGAAAGAAGGAAGGGATGAAGCTTTTTAAGTGTGGTTTGATTTTTCCTTTTCCTTTTCTTTATTTTCATCTTGTGTGTGTTTATGTATGCGTAATATTTTCTTATTTTTATTTAATTTCAGCATGTGTGTTTTTTATCCATCATCATGAATAAGTTTCACCGTCGTTTTTATGATCTTAATATGGATGGAAAATTGTACCATGTTGATATGTGATGATCGTTACTGCTTTGCTCGATCTTATGCTTGATTTATGCATGTTTAAGCTAGTGCTCTCTTTTAATATGAATCTGAAATTTAATTAAATGCTAGCCTAATCTTGTGTGGAGGTTATGATAACTTAAGTCCCATAGTTCTTTTTCGTTGCTCTCAATTTTGAATGAATCAAAGAACTTTTTTATTCCCAAAAAGTTATGCTAACCTTGTCACAAGTACCGCTTGCATTTTGCTCTACCCATCCAAAGCCTAAACTTACTTGAGTGCAAACAGTAGTATAATCAAGATTTATTTTTGGGTGCATTAATTCAAGGCCTAATTTCTCTTGCCCGAGACTAAGAAGCTGGTCATTCTGTTTTTGCGTATCGTTCTTTATGCTAGCCTCTTCTATCCGTGCATTGTGAGTTTCCACATTGGGAATTTCGCAAACCTCGCCAGATATCCAACCACAAAACCTAAATATATCTTTTTTGTGTTCACCTCCTTGACCACAACCTAATATATGAGTATGGATGAATATTTCGAGGAAGATTACAAGGAAGGTGCACCAAGTGAGCAAGGCTTTGGGTGACTTCCAAAAAGACCCCTAGAAGATTTATCTCTCTCTAAGAAAATATGAGAGCTTCAATTTCCACCTTGGCATATTTATCACCTCTTTTGCCCGAGGACGAGCAAACGTCTAAGCATGGGGGGGGGGTTGCCAAGGAAGTGCTAGTACAGTCTAGAGTTCAAGGAGAGCAAATAAAAACAGAGAAAAAGTATGATGAAAGAAAAAAATGATGAAAAAATGATAAAGAAGAAAAAGTATGATGAGAAAAAGAAAGAAAGAAGAAAGAAAGAAAAAAATAAGAAAGCTCCCCGGTTCTCTAGCTATGTTTAGTGCTTTTTGAGTTTTCAAGAGGATTCAAGATCAAGACCCATATTCATCTTTCCAACCATGGGCAATCCGATAACGAGGACTTCGTTTGTGCCTCGGGATCACTCTTTGCTATTTTCACATGTCCATCTATCTAAAAGTGTGTGTTCATCTCTCCCCCCTCCTTGATAACATTATTTTTCCAATGACCTTTTTGACGAGTCTCGGTAAGACCATGAGAAGCTAGCCTTGTTTTAATAATATCTCAACAATAATATCTTGGTAGGACTAAACTTTCCTATAGCTCCATATAAAGCCTTCCACTATATACTTTGAGAGAGGAAAGGAGTAGAACAAGTAGGCTTGAGAGACAAGATGAGATGAGAGAAGTGCAAGATGGTTATTTTTGATCTTGGTAAAGCAATTTTTCTCTTTATCTCATTCTTTATTTTTCAAAATTTCTAAGATTTATTTAAAAATTGGAGAGCATGATCAAGTACTTGTGGAAAGAGCTTGAATGATATCTACCCTCCATAAAGATAAAAGTTAGTACATTATGGAACTTTAATGAATATAAATCTAGAGAGCATTATGTTTTCTCATGTATATGAATATCGAAGGGCAACGCTGATATCCATTGAAGGCTTACTCGAGGACGAGCAAGGTTTAAGCATGGGGGGATGTTGGCAGTCGATTTCCGTCAACCTAGCCATGAGTTTAGCTTCTATGTTGGTATTAATTTGATATTCACACTAACGATCCTAACCCCTATTATATGTTAAGTTCGCACTCACGCATGTTTTTTGGAGTTCATTGTTTACACAGGAAGCAAGAGCCAAAATGAGGACTTCCGGGTAAAGTTCATCAAGGGTTTTACGGGAAGATCATAGAGCCCAGTACAAGTCAAGATACAAGATGAACATGACTCCAAATAAACCAAGGACTAAAGCGTGAGGCCGAGAAGTGTTGAGGACCTAGACGGAAGATGCAGGAGTTCATACGCCTAGCACCCTTATCTAAACCGTGAGGAAAATAACATCAAGGACCCACATGCAACTCGGCAAAAACTCAGGAAGTCACGAGAAGCTTCGGGAAGAAAACCGGGGGCGAACCGGGCCGAAAAGGCCCTGGGCCGGTCGACCCAGGTCGGCCGGCCTGGCCCTTTTCCGGGTTGGTTCGCCACGCCCTTTGACCTAGATGATCCTCAGGCTATTTATAGTCCCCGTGCGAAGTTCCAACTATCAAGCCATTCGTCATTCGCTGCCGAGGAGCAGAGGAGCTTGAGGGACACCATCTCGGAGAGGAGGGTCGTGTTAGTCGTCTAGGGTTTACCTAGCTGGCGTGGGAACCTTGCAAGGAAGACCACGTTGGAGTTTCGGAGGCTTGAATCAAGATCAAGGTAGGATCGCGGTTGGATCTTATTCATGTATACACTTATGATGGAGTTTTAATGGATCCGATTTCTACCGATCGAGTACCTTTGTTTATGATTCTTGTTCTTGCTTTGGTGTTTTCTTCCTCAATCTATTCTTGAGATAGATTGCATGGGATGTTCTTGTAGCCACGGTGGCTAGAGGTGCATATCCGATCTACCAAGTAGTTCAACGCACTCCTTGCGAGTGTGCTCTACGATTCGACCGCTAAGAAAGGGGAACATCGTGACAGGATGTTGACACCGAGTACGGCGGGGTGACTTAGGGGGTTTGACCGAAGGTCAAGGTTTAAAGACGCTTTTAATGAGATTCGTTTTGCTCTCTCTTCTATCTTGCTCGGAATTACGACATAAACACGATCTAGATCCCTCTAGATCGGTACCTCTTTGCTTTCTCTTGCTACCTCTAATGATCCTAGTAGATTAGATGCATTTGAAACTTCTTAAAGATGCAAGTGTTTCTCGGTTATTAGATTGAGTCTTGCGTTACACACTGTTCCACGGATTCGATACCTTGGGTGATACTCGAGGGAAAAAGGTACTACATGATCCGCAAGCTTGTGGTGAACCTTGGCGCGTTATTGAACTGTCAACACTTTTTATCTTATGCTTGACTTGATCGATGCCCAATGGGAGCTGATCTTTCCAGCCTATCCATAACCTCCCATTGGAAGCTTAGGCTAGACCTCGGGATGTTTCATCGTTTCGATGAGAACATTGGTCCCTCTACCTAATGGAAGGATGAGCTTAACCTCACCCTTCACCTGAACTCTAGCTCCTGAACGTACGTCGACCGTTTGAGTTTCTACTCTATCCTCTTTTAGGAGGCTGTGTGTTTTTCTGAGCTGAGTTCAGTCGGAGATCATAGCGAGAGCGCTAGCCTCAGTGCTCAACCTTCCATCTCTGAGGTCCACCACCCTAGTGCTATAGCTTCTCGAGTCCTGTGATCACCCCAGGAGCTGTCTCAGCCTCCCTGGAATGATCATGTCTGCTTTTAGCTTTGTCATCTTTTGGACTCGTGTTTGTTTATATGGCACTAACCTTGCAGCTAGAGCTTCACTGATTCATCGATGATTGGTGGTGAGATGGGAAGTACACCACCAATGTGGCTGCAAGAGAAATCTCCCATGGTCGAGCTTATGACCGTAATAAACAAAGCACTACCAGGAGATAGCCTGGATTAGCATAGGTTTTATTTCCCTTCTTCGAATAAAAGCAAGAACATGTTTTTAGGATACGTTGTCCTTCGGGTATTTTTTGTCACTAACCTTTCAGGTGGAGATTTAAAAGAAAGATGGACAGGTGATGCCTATGAACATGTGAGCTACTTCAGCTGCAACACCTAGATAAGCCTTGGTGAGGGAACATTTACAAAGGAAGCTTGATCACCACGCACTTGAGTTTTGTTGCCTAGCAATGCAAACTTCAAGTGTGGGGGAGGTATGTGAGCATCCTTGTAAAGTTCCTCCTCTACCAAATCTTATCCTAGTGTGAAGATGATGTAAGCTCTTGCATCTTGCCCACTAGCTAGGTAAGTCCTGCTTTTGACATTAAACAAAGCCCTTCCGGGAGGTTGCCCGAGGTTCACCGTCATATGCTCATGCTTATGTCCCTTTTGAAAATAGCTTGATCATGCATGCATGTTTCCTTTATCTTTATTCGTATGCTCTGGTTTGAATGAATGAGGCATCGTGCATTCATTGGCCTTTTAAATTAAGCATGGTGCTTAGGTTAAAATGCCTTCTTCAACCAAACTAGACATGGTGTCAAGTTTGATTGATGAACCTTAGAGTTATATTTCCTTAGATCTTGGTTGCATATATGCTAACTAACCCCTGTAGAAGATTGTCAAATTTGAATGGGTAAGTCATTGAGCTAAGTTCAAATGGGAAGGTAAGCTGAGGTGTCAGATTCATGTTGCACAACATGTAAAGGTGGTCAATATGACCTCTCAAAAGTCCAAGGTAAGTATATTCTCCTTTGTGTATAAAGTGTAACTTAGGTCTGACCCTTTCGAGCAAATGACATGGTGTTAATAAAATAAAATAAAAATAAAAAAATATTTGAATTTGAATAAAGGCTTTATGGTTCTCGAACTAGTAGAGTCCATCTTTTGTTTCCATTTGTTGTATGAAGAACAACACCAGAGTCAAACACCAGCGTGGGGGAGTTCTCTGGAGCTCTTCATCGTCATATCCACTAGAGAACTCCCACACAGGCGCTGCACAACATCGACTACACCTTAATGACAAGAGCAAGGTAAACTAGAGTGGGTCGGCTACCTTATGGTCAGCCGAATCACCACTAGTCCTCCTTGATCTCTTATCCTTCAGAAGCGATGGTATGTGCACCCTCTATCTCACTCTCTGTTATCCATGAGTTTGATTGAATTTCAATTCATATCCTTCACACCAAACTCAGTAATTCGTGCTATGCTTGCTCTACATGATTCATGTGGTTGGCCTGCATATGTTTTATTCCTTACTCATCATCTTGATGCTTGTGAACAAATATCATTAGGGAACTCATGCTTATCTAAGTAGTTGGCGTTTGCGATATGGTTTGATGATATGATCTCCGCTCTTTATGTGTGAGTGCTTGGGAGTTTTTATTTGAAAATCATAAAAACCTTTTGCAAAGCTCTTCTTTGATATGCCACCGTCCTTCCAAAGTCATATGATGTTTTAGTTGAAAACCCTATACTCATATGCTGCTTGTTATTGCATTGAGCTTTGTCATATTCTCTGACCCTTGTGAGAATTCTTTTCATTGCTTTCATGATCAAGATTCATGTGCACACCACCTATTTCCCCTTGCTATGCTTCTACACTAGAAGTTAGCATTGTAGCATTCATCCATTCTGTGAAAATAAAGCTCCATATATGGTGTGCCATCTCTCTCCAAAAGTGTCCTTCAAAAAGAGACATGGGCTATAAAAGAAAAAGAGAAAGAAAGAAAAAGAGACACATGCTCAAGGCATGATAAAAAAAAAGAAAGAATAGCCCATGTCCAAAATAAAGGAGAAAAAGGAGAGAGGTGGTCATGCAAAAAGGAGTTCCATAACATGATGGTAACAACTAGTGTCCATTCTGGGGCTAGTGTCCACCTTACCATCAGCCAACATTCATCATATATGTATGGTAATATCTAGCACCCATTCCAGGCCTAGTGTCCACCTTACCATACTCACCGTACCCATACACATGCACATCTTGATCTGATGGTATGATTTGATTTTCTATGTGGATCTAGTCTTTAACTTTGCAATATATGTGATGCAAGTATACCTTATCCTTTATCCTACCCTGAGCTCCACATATAGCCATCATTAGAAGTAGGATGAAGAAAGGCAATCTAATGCCTTGGTGAGGACATATACACATTGAGCGATCTGAGAGAATCAAATGAGGAGCTAAGCAAGGTTTGTTTCGAAAATTTATTACAAAACCTCAAGTTACTTAACATGATGAGCAGGAGTGATTTGATTCATGTCCGTTCCATTCCTCAACTACCCAAGATAGCATGATAGACACATCACAGAGTTCACAAGTACAAGGTATGGTTCGGAATATCTCTTATGCTCGCTTCATACCTTTGGAATGATGTCTCACCTTGATCTGACTCCCTTTACTCAGGACGAGGAAAGGTCAAGTGTGGAGGTGTTGTCGACGGCTGTTAAGTGCTACTTTTACACCGTCAATACCTGCATAAAATAAATGTAAAAGGATCATCAACACTAGAATAGGACTTGATACTAATGATTTCCACAAGTGTTGGTGTTTCTAGCTTTTGTTGCAGGATGCACCGAAATGCATGCCAAATGGTACAATTGAGAGCAAGTGATCCAATGGCTATTAAAGGATGTCATCATAAACAATCTCAAATTCCAATTTGGACTGCACCATTGCGACGGGCTCGTCGAGACGATCGAAATGGATATATCATTTGTCTACTTCGGAGTCCGGATGGGAAAGATATGCACAAGACAAGATCATACTCCCGATATCTTGTGAGCCCGGTGGGACCCACACCAGACCACGTGGCGACATGTGCCACATTGGGTGCCATGTGTCCATGACACCTCATCAATCCATGTGAAGCAACTCTCGACGAATCAGACACTGCCACGTGTGCATCACAAGGATCCAAGGGCCCACCAGGGACCCAAACCACCTCAAAACTCGGCATGCACCTGGAACCGTCATAAGGGCCAACATATCAGTCACCCAGAGAAAGAAGGAGCCCAGAGGAGGTGGGCCAGGGTCGGCCGAACCTGGGTTCGGCCGAACCCTTCTTGCCTCCTTTGGCCATCTGCTTCCACGTGGTGCTCCCTGGTTGACCCCTTGCAACGTTCCAGGGTGGATTGGTGACATGGCACCCGTTGATTGGCCGGTAGAAGGTCGGTTTGGTTCCTTCCGCTGGAAGCTAGAGAAGAGTGCAATGCAAGATTCCTCGCCACATGTCGCTCTCCTATTGGTGGCATCCAAGGAAGGCTGCACACTTTGGAGAGGAATTGGCCTCTTGACAAGACACCCCCTCCTCTATAAATAGAAGGGGAGGGTCTCCCTTTTGGAACACATTCCTTCTCCCTCTCCTCTCATTCTCTCTTGGAGAGGTGAATTCTCACCTCCCAAGATGTAGTGTGTGTGTGTTAGAGTGCTAGGTAGAGTAGGGTGAGGAGTGAGTTGATGTCCTCGTGGATGCTTGTTCTTCATTTAGACCAAAGTGAGTATTTCAGTATTTCTTATATAGACTATAGTGGACTTCATGCATGAATGATATGTTCTTGTGTTCTTGGCTCGTTCATAGTTTAGAGGCTTGTGTTCTTCGTGACACAAGGCTTCGATCCTTTAGAGCTAATACATTAGTTCAAGTATCTGTTTGCATGTTTAGATCATGTTTAGCTGAGTAAGAATGTTGTATCTAGTTTGCATCCAAACCTTCATGTTGCTCCATGATTCGATGATGTGCTAAGGACTGAGTCGTTCCTTCCCAAGTTCGTAGTTTCATATTTATACGGATTGCTATAGTGTTGTTAGCGGGCCTGGCAGACGTAACCACGCTATAGTAGTTATCGGGAGTGTAGATGTGGTGTCTGGATTCTGGTTATGTTACGAATTCCAAGTGCATTCGTGTAATGATAGAGGTAGGCCATAGTGGTGACAGGCTATTGGACCCTTTGAAACCCTCCGCGCCTATGTACCGAGTAGGGCCCCGTTGCCAGAATATATTCCTAGCCCTAAACAGCTAGGGTGGGTTGGCGCTCCACGGGGAGGGCTACATGGTGACCATATCCTTGCCTAGACTCAAGACCCTCAGGAAGTGCTTCTCAACTCTTATCTGTCCTAGCTGGAGTTTGGTGTCCTTGGACCGTTTATATTAGAATAGAAGATAGTGCACATCGTTCCTTGGATTCGATACCCTTAGAATACTCTCCTTCCGAGGTGAAGTGCTACAACAGTATTTCCGTGTGCTTGCGGATTCGTTCGTACCCGTCGGTATACTCGGTCGCTCTTATACGCTCCCTCTATGTGTACAACTAGTGGTGACGTTAAGAAACGCCAACAACGTGGCAGGAGCAGATTTCAAGGTGGCCGTGGCAGCAGCATTCACTCCATCGGCTTGGATCCAGTCGGTGAGCGAAGCGGCTTCCCACTGGTCCCTTGCCCGGGCTGCGGTATGGCTCGGGTGGTGGAGGGGAGGACGCAGAAGGAAGGTGAAAACCATGGTCGTCTTTATTTCAAGTGTACGAGGAACGCGGTGAGTAGTTTGTGCTGTGTTTCCCAAATATGAGTTAGGGTTCTTATGTCCTTCTGATTTGCACAACTCCCCAAGCTTTATGGATATTATCGTTTCGAGAAGGAGTATCTCCAGATGCTGAAGGATGATGGTGTCATATCTTTTCGACCGTCGAACTGGTGTTGACGGTCAATATTTGCCATTTTCAAGGCCGTCAACTCCTGCAAATCTGGGCATGAAAGGAACATCCACACTAGAATAGGTGCTTAAACTCATACTTTCCACCAGTGTCGATGTCTATTTGAATGCAGGTATTTAGCATAGGAAATGAGAAGAATTCATGCACATTCACTCCACTCCAATCCAAGGCACTCAAATGCTGGCCAATCAGGGGCTGCCACATGGATTCTCCTGGATCCATGATGTCACCAATCCATATCTATAAATAGGAGGGGAGGGGCTCCATTTCTCACACACCACCTAGCTCTCAAGTTCCACTCTCTCTTGTGTAGCTCTCTCTCCCTCTCTCCAATTCTGCCCATGAGAGGTGATTCTCACCTCTTTGTGGTAGAATGGTGATGAGGAGAGATCTAGATTAGGATTAGTGTGAGGTAGAGGAGGGGTAAGGAGTGAGTTGATGTCCTCGTGGATGCTTGTTCTTCATTTAGATCAAAGTGAGTATTTCAGCATTTCTTATTTAGACTATAGTGGACATCATGCATGGTTGCTTTGTTCTTGTGTTCTTGGCTCGTTCATAAGTTAGAGGCTTGTGTTCTTCATGACACAATGCTTCGATCCTTTAGAGCTAGAACCATAGTTCATTTACTTGTTTAGCATGCTCTGATCCTATTTAGTTAAGTAAGTTTGTTGCATCTCATTCAGCTGCATCCATAGCTTCCTTTCTGCTCCAAGTTCAATGATATGATCTGACTCCGATCTTTCTCTTGTTCGTGGGACCGTATTTATATGGTTGCTATAGTGTAGTTAGCGGGCTAGCATACGCCGCACTATAGTATTTATCTGGGGTACAGACGTGGTGTCTGGGCCTTAGGTTTCCTATGGAGACCACGTACGATCGTAGCGTAGAGGTAGGTCGCAGTGGTGACAGCCTGTTGGACCCTTTGTCAACCCTCTTACGTCGTGTACCGAGTTGGGCTCGCAGGACAGCACCTCTGAGTGTTGTCACCCCGTGGGGACGACTAAGATCTGACAGGAATACATCTTGAGAGCTAAGTCCCTTAAGGAAGTGCTTCTTGTATGCCGACCTATCCCAGCGAAAGCTGGTGTCCTTGGATAGACTCTCTCTCTGGTTACTCTCCGTCCTAGGAACGAAACCCGAAGGGAGTACTCATTCTCCTAGGGAGAAGTGCTACAGCGGTGTATCCGTGCGCTTGCGAATTCGTTCGCACTCGTCAGTGTACCCGGGAGTTTCTTACTTGTCTCACGCTACAAAGGCGCCGAGCGTTGAGGATAAGAAATGCCAACAAGCATTTCTGGCGCCGTTGCCGGGGATGGCTGTTGTTAACCTTCAAGCCCGTCTATCCTCGTATTTATCTTTTTCCTTTTTTTATTCTACCTTCACCCCCGTTACCCTTTTTGAAATACCCCTTTTTGTTTTCTTTCTACCTCTACCCCCGCTACCCATGGAAGGTTATCCTTGTAAACACCTTCCACCTTCGAGGAGTGAACCCTCAGAGCCATCTTTGTCAAGAACCACTCTTACATCTGGCTTATGGATTCGCCCCTCTCTCATGAAGCTAATTCAGGACCTATCCTTCTCGGGGTTAAGTCATGAGAACCCCTTTGATCATGTGAGAGACTACGAGCGTCTGATTGAAACTCAGGGTAAAACCAGAGAATCACCGGATGCTCGGAAAAGAGAGTTTTTCCCGCTATCCCTCTCTGGGGAAGCTCGGGATTGGCACCGTCGTTTTGGTAGGGACTACCTTACTTGGGAAAGGGTGAGAACAACTTTTTGCTCCCATTTCTTCCCAATACGATGTGTCATCTCGTTAAGGGCAAAGGTTCTCTGTTTCAAGCAATGTGAGGAGGAATCACTAGGAATGGCATGGAATCGTTTCGCCTCCGCGGTGGAAGATTGCCCAGTCCTCCGCATTCCCGATTGGATGTTGCTTCAGCACTTTTGGTTTGGATTATGAAAGGATGATGCCATGAGGCTTAATGCTCTCTCCGGAGGATCCTTTGTGCACCTAGGTGCTATCAAGGGAAGAGAGATCCTGGATAATCTCCGAGATTTCAGCTCCCCTTGCATCCCGGTCAACGAGGCACCCACCAGAGGAATTGTTGAGCCACCTAGATCCATCGTCAGCCGAGTCCGAGACTTCATATCCACTCTTTCTGAGCTCTGGCTGAAGATGTCATTCCTGAATAGCAGGAGTCTAAGGGAAAGGTTTCGTGGCGCGAGATCTACCCTTGGGTTCCCCTCTTGTGCATCTTCTTAGACCTTCTCCCCGAGACTTTGTCTCGTGGGAGGACGGAGAGAGAGTAGTTTGGACAGAACACCATTCCCGGCCAGGATGACTTGTTCGATCCTCACTACTATCTCTTAAGGAGGGTATGAGAGGCCCATCGTGTTTCTACGTCGAGGTTTGAGCTGAAGTGCTTTGCACTGAAGTTTCGTATAAACCGAGACATTGGTCTCCGCTTCATAATCCATTGGATTCATCCATCAGACCGAAGGAGCACGATCATTTACCGATCGAATGAAGTGCATTCACTTTCCATCTCAAGCACATCGATCGATGCCGATCAATCAGGAGAAGCTTGCTCTACGTATCCTATGCTTGATTGGATCGATGCCCAATGGGAGGTGCGCTTTTCAGTTTATCCATAATCCCCCATTGTAAGCTTAGGCCAGACTTGGGAATGTTTTCATCACTTCGATGAGGACATCGAACCCTCAGCCTAAGGCAAGAGTGAGTAAATCTTGCTCTTCGTCCGAACTCTAGTTCCTGATCGTACACCAGCCTCTGGAAGTCCACGCTTTATCCTTTTGAGAGCCGGGTGTCCTTCTGAGCTTGAGTTCACTCGAAGATCGATACCTATTGGTGAAGCACTAGCCTCAGTGCCTGATCTTTTCATCTCCAAGTTCCACGACCCTAGTGCTATCGTCCTCGAGTCCCATGACCACCTCAGGGAAGGCCTCAGCCTCTCTGGGATGATCATGCTTGCTCTCAGCCTCGACATACCTTTTTGGGCTCGAGTTCGTATACGCACTACCCTTGCAGAGCAGAGCTTATCGTCATATCAACATCATCTGCAAGGAGACGGTCATAAGTTGAGACAGGAGGTCACAAGACACCCACACCCTGAGTACTCCTGGGACTCGTCTCGTTTCCCCAGGACGAATTATCCTTCGGGTATCTTGTGGACCGTGGTCATGCAGGAGAAAGAAATTGCCAAGATTAAGAAGAGAAGGCAAAGGTCCACAGGAAGGCAGCACCTTTGTGGCGACCCGAACGCTTCGTGACTACCGCCGGAAGTGCCTACACTTCTGACGAACCTAGTGTGTCGCCAAGGTAATTTCCCCCAGATCCTCTTTGGACATATCATGGTTTGGCCAAGGTTGGTATATAGTTGAGGATGAAATTTCAACCTCAACCTTATCTTAGCCTAAAGCCTAAGCTAATCTTTCCATCTCGGGGAATCCACCTGGGCCATCGATCCTGAGACCTGCTAGAGCCCACACGAGAAGGGGGAGGACCAGAGGGGTCCACAGGGGGCCGGCCGAAACCCTGAGCCTCCTCTCCCCTTCTTCTTTCGCGTGTGCGTCTCATTCTCCTCCAGAACCCTTCTCTCCACCGCCCAACGAGTTTTCGCATCGCGAAACCCATCTACTCCACCTCAACTCCTCAGCTCATCTCCGCATCTATGGCCGGGAGGAGCATTGTCCCTTTCGACGGTTCCACCTCGTCCACCGGCCCCAGGGCAGGAGGCAACCCCTCCATTGTTGCCACCCCCACTGCGGACCTCGCAATGGTGGCCGGTGTCCTGGATATTCCTCCGCTCGCCACCATCTCGCCGGGCAGGAGGATTCCAGGCACGCCGCCCTCAAGGCGGTCCGCCTCGCCTGGGAAGAGGCACATGAGACAGGCGGCCAGCCCCTACGGCAGGCCGACCATGGCTCAGCTTTGCCCCAGGGGGTTGCCGCTCGCTCCACCTAGCACACCGGGATCATCGCTAGCTGGAGGGCAGACTAGCTCAGCACAGTCTGCTCCTTCACCGTAGCCGCCGGTGACCATCAGGCCGGCGCTGCCCAAGGAGAAGGCTCCTGCAGCATGCCCAGCTCCAGTTCTTCCAGAAGAGGAGGAGGACGTTGGCCTAGACGACGGGTTGCCACCGCCGCCCTACACTAGGTGGTCCAGGGAGAGGACTCGGGCAACCGAGCAGCTCCCTAGGCTCTCCTCAGTGGCCAAGCTGACCCCGCTGATGAAGGAATTGGAGGCCAGAGAAGCTCAGGGCCGCTTACTCGGAGCAGAAGTTGGACCTGGCCGAGCTCAGAGACGACATCCGTGACCTTCGCCGCAGCCTTTGTGCGAAGATGAGGAGGCTGTTCTCGGCCACGGGGCATGCAGCCCTCTATGATGCCGAGTAGTGGGGATTAGCCCCATCTTTAGTTCATTAGGCGCTAGTCTAGGTCTAGGTTTGATTCCCCTTTGTTTCCCTTTATTTCATTTATTTCTTTTGCATGTGTGTAAGCACCTAACCTTTTTGCTTAAAACATTTTGATTTGAATAAAGTGGCTCACCGGTCATGTAACCCGGTTTAGCCATCCTTTGTGTCGTTACTTTGGTCTTTTTGATTTAGAAGACATCTAGGTTCGAGACAGTGTGGGGGAAGAGCCATGACTCTCCCAATGCAAGCACGACGTTTTTCATACGTACCCACTACGAGCACTCCGCGCTAGCCGATCGATCGCCTACCGAGAACCTGAACGGGACCCGCACGAGTTCGCTCCTATGGAGAGCCTCTCACGGTTCATCTTCTATGCATAGCGCCGGTTTGCATCTCGACAACTCACTTTCTTTCATTCCTGAGTTTTATGAGCTATCTCTGTCTACCTCTAAACTAAAACTCGAATGATGATGCTAAATATCACCCAGTTCATTTGTGCCTGAGTAGACCTACATATGTTTTATTCCTTGTTATCTGCCTGATGCTTGTGAACCAAAATCTTCTTAAGGACAAGCATGTTCACCTAAGTAATTGATTAGTATGATATGGCTGGATGATATGATCTTTTGCTCTGATGACTAACTCTCTTGGGGAATTTATTTTTGAAAACTCAAAACCTCTTGGAAAGGCTCCTCTTTGAAATGCCTCCGTCCCATGAGAGCCATATGATATCTGTAGGTAAACCCTTTGATTCATATGCTGCTTGTCATTACTTTGAGCTTTGTCAAATTCTGTGACCCTTGTGAGAATTCCTTTCATTACTTTCATGATCGAGATTTATGTGCACCCCACCTATTTTCCCCTTGCTATGCTTCTACCCTGGAAGTTAGCATTTTATCATTTATCCATTCCATAAAAATAAAGCTCCATATGTGGTGTGACATCTCTCTCCAGAAGTGTCCTTCAAAAAAGAGACATGGGCTATATAAAAAAATAATACATGCTCAAGGCATGATGAAAAAAAAGAGAAAGAATAGCCCATGTCCAAAAATAAAGGAGGAATAGGACAGAGATGAGATCATGCAAAAAGGAGTTCCATATCATAGATGGTAATAACTAGTGTCCATTCCGGGGCTAGTGTCCACCTTACCATCAACCCACATTTTCATCTCATATAAGTATGGTAATATCTAGCACCCATTCCGGGCCTAGTATCCACCTTACCATACACACCATAGCCATATCGGTGCACATCTTGATCTGATGGTATGATTTGATTTTCTCTGTGGATCCAGTCTTTGATTTTGCAAAATATGTGAGGCAAGTATGCTTTCTCTTTATCCTACCCTGAGCTCCACATATAGCCATCATTAGAAGTAGGATGAAGAAAGGCAAAATGCCTTAGTGAGGACATATACACATTGAGCGATTTGAGAGAATCAAATGAGGAAGCCACCAAGAGTTTTGGTTATGAAAATCTTGCAAAACCCCCAAGGTGTTTATCATCAGGTGCATAAGTGACTTGATTCACAGTTGTTCTACTTTTCAATCACCCAAGGGAACATCATAGCCACTACACAGAGGTTCACAGGAGCAAGGTATGACTAGGAATATCTCTTATGTCTGTCTTACTTTTCGGTATTTTTGACCCGCTTGGCTTTGTTTCCCCTTCACTCGGGACGAGCAAAGGTCAAGTGTGGGGGTGTTGTTGACGGTCAATATTTGCCATTTTCAAGGCCGTCAACTCCTGCAAATCTGAGCATGAATGGAACATCCACACTAGAATAGGTGCTTAAACTCATACTTTCCACCAGTGTCGATGTCTATTTGAATGCAGGTATTTAGCATAGGAAATGAGAAGAATTCATGCACATTCACTCCACTCCAATCCAAGGCACTCAAATGCTGGCCAATCAGGGGCTGCCACATGGATTCTCCTGGATCCATGATGTCACCAATCCATGTGAAGGACTTTCGACGAATCACACGCTGCCACATCAGCATCACATGGATCCATGGGCCCACATTACCAACTAAACTGCCAGAAACGTGCCATGCACGGAGGAGAGGCATCAGGCCCCACATGGAAGCGAGCCAGAGGAAGCACACCCCAAATGGAGGGGAGAAGGTGTCAACCGACCCTAGGATCGGCCGAACCGACCTAGGGTCGGTTGATCCTTCTCCTCCACTTGTCACTTGCTCATTGGCCCTTGGCTGCATTCCCGGGTGTTTAGGGGCACTTTGAGCCCCGGAGCAAGCCTCCTCCTTGTCTATAAATAGGAGGGGAGGGGCTCCATTTCTCACACACCACCTAGCTCTCAAGTTCCACTCTCTCTTGTGTAGCTCTCTCTCTCCCTCTCTCCAATTCTGCCCATGAGAGGTGATTCTCACCTCTTTGTGGTAGAATGGTGATGAGGAGAGATCTAGATTAGGATTAGTGTGAGGTAGAGGAGGGGTAAGGAGTGAGTTGTTGTCCTCGTGGATGCTTGTTCTTCATTTAGATCAAAGTGAGTATTTCAGCATTTCTTATTTAGACTATAGTGGACATCATGCATGGTTGCTTTGTTCTTGTGTTCTTGGCTCGTATCTTCATGACACAAGGCTTCGATCCTTTAGAGCTAGAACCATAGTTCATTTACTTGTTTAGCATGCTCTAATCCTATTTAGTTAAGTAAGTTTGCTGTATCTCGTTTAGCTGCATCCATAGCTTCCTTTCTGCTCCCAGTTCAATGATATGATCTGACTCCAATCTTTCTCTTGTTCGTGGGACCGTATTTATACGGTTGCTATAGTGTAGTTAGTGGGCTAGCATACGCCGCACTATAGTATTTATCTGGGGTACAGACGTGGTGTCTGGGCCTTAGGTTTCCTACGGTGACCACGTACGATCGTAGCGTAGAGGTAGGCCGCAGTGGTGACAGCCTGTTGGACCCTTTGTCAACCCTCTTATGTCGCGTACCGAGTTGGGCTCGCAGGACAGCACCTCTGAGTGTTGTCGCCCCGCGGGGACGACTAAGATCTGACAGGAATACATCTTGAGAGCTAAGTCCCTTAAGGAAGTGCTTCTTGTATCCCGACCTATCCCAGCGAAAGCTGATGTCCTTGGATAGACTCTCTCTCTCTCTGGTTACTCTCCGTCCTAGGAACGAAACCCGAAGGGAGTACTCATTCTCCTAGGGAGAAGTGCTACAGCGGTGTATCCGTGCGCTTGCGGATTCGTTCGCACTCGTCAGTGTACCCGGTAGTTTCTTACTTGTCTCACACTACAAAGGCGCCGAGCGTTGAGGATAAGAAACGCCAACAACTAGGAAGACGTGGTCGGTGAAGTAGTTGATTTAGTGGATTGTCAACTTGGGAGCGACAAGCAGAGGAAAGCACCGGACGACAAGCAGAGGAAGAAAGCACTGGAGGAGAAGATGGACAATGTGATATGGAAGATGAACTTGATTATTGTGAGTGTTGTTTGTGTAGTATTTGGATGTTTACTAGGGATGTATACTGCAAAGAAGTAATTGTGATGTGAAAAGTGGTACTTTAATTTGTTTCATCTGTGTGAATGAAGAATGAAAATTTTGTCACAGATGACAAACTTAAATGTATGAATGAAGAATGGAATGGAATGACAATTGGGTCACGAATCTTAATGTGTCACATATCACAAATTTCATCAATTCATTTGTGTTGACATTTCAGTGTGAAATTAACCAGCTTGCACCCGCGTCTCCAATGACTTTATACAGAGTTTTACTAAACTCAGAATCTTTTCATTAACAAATAGAGTAACAAACATTGCAATTCATTGTAAACTATTGCCATAGATATTGCAATGCATTAGGAGGCACGGATGGATCTACCGCGTCTCTTAGATGTAGTTCATCACAAGTTTAACAAACACACAGGAGGAACACATATTAACAGAGGACATGTTCATGACAAACAAGCAGAGTTCCACGAACAACAGAGGAGGACGAACAAACAGAGAGGAGTAACAAATTAATTAAGCAAAGGTAGAGGACGTGTCGCCACCGCCGGAGGAGCCCCACCATCGGAGTCGGAGTCGGAGCCGTCGAGGCCACGTTCGTCACCGCCGTCGAAGCCGCCATTGTCGCCGTCGGCGGCGGCATAGACCACGACTCTCTCAAGCTCCCCAGCCAACTCACGGTCCTCTACAGTGGATCATTGGGTTGTGGCAAGCCAAGCTCAATGGCCACCCGTTGAAGTTTCCTGAAAGCTTCGACGAACATTTGGACGGACCAACGGTTGTCCAAATGTAGTTGAGGAAGCTGAGGGTCAGCTCGTCGGGCGGCGGCGCCGGTGCCTCCTCGTGCTCCTCGGCCGGCGGCGCTGGCGCCTCCTCGGGCTTCGGCGCCTTCACCTCCTTGATGAGCCGACGGCGGCGGCTTTTGTCGTCGTCGTCCTCCTCCCTTCCCTGCTTCCTGGATGGCTCGCTCGACGATGATGCCATGCGCGCGCTTGAGGAAGAAGAAGCTCTTGGTGACTGGAGACGGTGGTGCTGGGGTTTTCTTGGTGGCGCGCTTGAGGAAAGCTTATGGATGAAACTCTTGGCCGGCCGGGCATTTATAATGACAAGACGGGGAACCGTCAGGCGGCCGGTCTTCCCACTGTGACACGCCACTATGCCTCGGAATGTGTGTACGCTGCGGCGACACATGTTCACTAACCAGTGTCGCCAATGACAAAGATATGTGTTTTGGGCAAATGACTATTATATATAAATCTCACACACACATGGATTGATTATTATATATCTTAAATAAATGATTTATTTGCTTTCGTGTTGTGGCACAAAATCAAAGTTAATAAGGAAGTTACGATCTGCGTGCGCACGTGGATAAAAAAACCGTCATTAGTTGGAAGCCGACCACAAAGGAAACAGTTCTCCTTTCTCTTTTTAATCTGTAACCAGATTTTGTGTCACGTATTTCTCGGTCATATGTAATCCAAATTTGATGATTGTTTTTCTGATATTTTCTAAAATCACCATCTTTTCATTAATTTCATTGTTTAGTGTATATTTCCTTTTCGTGAGTAACGTTTTTATGCCTTATCTTGTACTTGATAAGTACAACATAGAAATAATATTTCTTTTACACAACCATTACTAATGAAACTTTGTATTTTGTAATGTTAAGGTGAACACAAGGTTGTGTTAAAATTTCAAATGTATATGAGTTCGAACATGTTGTAAAGTGCGAAAAACTTCAGTGTTGAAGTAACATTCTAGGAAACTATGTGAGAGATGTACACATTTGTACACAAGTATGATCTTCCTTTTTAGAAACCACTTGAAATTTTTATGACAAGTTTAGGGACCCAAATTATGTTGCCAAGTCAATTTGTAGAATTTTATGAGATCAAAATTCGAATTTTAATAATTTTGGTTACACAAGTGTGCTTGTTGATATTTTATTCGAATACTAAATGACCAACTACGAATTGTTCATATTTTTAAAGAATTTTTAGGTGCTATTTTATGGCCTCTAATATTTGAGGGAAGCAAGTTTCATTTCAAAAAAATTAGGGTCGGGCCCACGTGTCAGCGTCAGCAGCCTATATAAAAAAGACAACCGTTGTCTGCCTGCCGGGACCCACCTGACAACCAATGAGACGCGGGTTCTCGAACCAGTGTCGGCAATGGCTCTCCATTTTGGAAAATGAATATAACATCCCGAATGGATAAGCGCAGCACACACGATGCTTTCGTCATTTCTCACTAGGGTTAGCGGAGGTGAGCGGAGGCGGCGCCGGTGAGGTGAGCGGAGGCGGGGAGACGACGATGAGCGCTGGTGAGGGGCCAAGCAGCGGACGACCCCGCGCACCGTGGATCAAGGAGGAGAAGCCGAACATGATGCGGTGCCGCAACTAGATCCGCGCACGTGCCGGCGAGATGGCGGTGAAGACGGAGACGACGATGAGCGTTGGAGAGGGGCCAAGCGGCGGTGGAGCGAACCCAAAGCCGGAGATGAGCATCATCGACTGGATCCTCTCGAGTTCCGACGAGGGACCAAGCAACGGCAGGGCGGAGCGTGCCGGCGAGGGGGCAGTGAAGAGGGCGAGGCACCTGCCTCACGTCTGCGACAACAAATGTCTTGCAACGACAAAGAGGGGTCGAGGGAGCGGCGAAGGTGTAGAGGACCTCATATCCGACGCTGGCAACGACCACGACGACGGCGAGGCAAGTTTCTCTGAATCACAGTGCCTTTTACTTGTTCTATAGATGGAGCAGCTTGAGCTTGATCAACTTTTCCAAAAAAAAGCTTGATCTTGATCAAGTTAGTGCCTATGATGATTTGAATCCTATAGGAAATTTTCCTATGGAGCCCTTTGGAACAAAGGATTGAACCCTTTACAACTCCTATGATATTTTTATGAAATGGCTTGTTCCATATAGATTTTATAGGATTTCTAACATGAGGTCCAACCTCTTGGAAAAAATCCTTTGTCTATCTCTATCTTCTCATTCCTATGGTTCATCCAAATGATCAATCTAGCAACTTTCCTATGTTTTTCATTCCATAGGAATCAAAATGGCATGACAGTGTCTGGTAATATGTGAAACCTGAGGTTGATAATATTATGGAATAAATGCGCATCCTCCTCAAAAAGGCTACATTCATGAGGAGGTACAAGTTTGTGGCTGAACAAAATCTGTAGCCCATGGAAGATGCGCTCGATGTGTTTCCAGATACCTTGGTTGCATTTGAAGAGGCTGCAAAAAAGCAAACCTTAGTTGAAGATACCATGCTTTTGTTGATGTTAAAGGGGGCATGCTTTTGTTGATGTGCATGGTCAGATAGCATGACCATTTGTAAAAATGTGATGGGCAAGTTAAGGCATAGCTAGATGGACAAGTTAACTGTTTGTAATAATTACATATATCTTTGTGGATCTTTGTGGACAAGTAATCTTTATCTATATATGTGGACAAGTTATCTTTATCTATATTATGTCTTTTTTGTCTCAAAAGGTATGTGTTGATTATGTCTGCATGTCGAAATGGGAGCCCTGAGAGATCGGGTTGACCTATCAATCAAGACAGAGACAAAGGAGACTACGCGGGATGGTTATTCCGCGTCGCATTTGCCCCTCCAAACCGAGGAGGAGGAGCCGGCCCCACGCGCCGCCCCGTGCATTGGAGACGCGGTTTGGCTTATCCACGTATCCTTTGATCCTAATGTTTGACCAAAAGCCACTCTCCCTTGCCACTCTGTCATTCTACCTTCCTTCACAAACCTTCTGCCTTCCTCGTCTCCGTCGCCTTCTCTCCCCTTCTCCTTCCTTGTCTCCGTCGCAGAGATGGCCGACGGAAAGCAGTCGTTCTGCTGCGACTCAAGAGGGAGGTTCTGCAGCGAGGAGGAGAAGACCCCGCCTGCCACCCCGCCAAGAGAGTGAGGTTCCACAGCGAGGAGGAGGAGGCCCCGCTCGCCGCCCCCCACCAAGAGAGTGAGGTTCCGCAGCGAAGAGGTCGGTTCTTCATCGGCCAGGGGGAGGAGGCTGTACACGCGTGCAAGTGCCAAGGGGTGCACTCCGGTGACGCCCGGCAGGCAGAGGCCGAGCCTTCCTCGAGTTTGGTATGGTTCAAGTTAGGTTTATGCTTGAAATTGAATTCCTGGTACTCATCATATGTTGCTCACAAAAATGTTGAACTCATTCTATATACTGCTTCAATTTTTGAATCTTCATGCTCAGCGACTTTTAATAACCGAACATCCAGTGCCTTCACTGATCAATGGTTCTAATGCATCAATTTTCCATTGTTTTAGGAAGTTATTGTACCAGCACATGACATTGTCAGGATCTGGACAGAAATCGACAGGCACAAGAAAACCTTAGACTACATCTGCACATTCCTAAACAGGCTGGAAAGAATGAAGGATGACATTGGTAAAGAGAAGTAGGCAAGTTCTGAACCTAGTTACAGCTAAATAGCTTTCTTGTTTGACCGGTTACAACTTTATGATATTAAACTTGGCAATCTAATTATGAAGCTTGCTTCAATTTGCCTTTGTTTTAGAAATGTGTTGTTACTCAGGAGGATCTTGACTGCATCTGGAAAGTACTCGACAAGGTGGATAGAAGGATGGACGACAAAGCTGTGGACAACATAAGTCTCCTAGCAAATGGTCAGAAAATACTAGAATCTGAGGTGGAGAAGCTTAAAGGTGCACATAAGATGAAGGATATTGAACTTGCCGAAGCTGCAAAGAAGAATGTTGAGCTGCAGGAAATACTTGTAAATTAGAGGCAAAGATAGCTGAACTTGAGGCTGTAGCACAAAAGAAGCCTTCTAACTAGTGCCCCTGCTGATGCACGTCAGATGTGATCATGTGAATATGTTTGTTCTGAACATTATGCATGTTATATGTGAACATGTGATGCTATATATATATATATATATATATATATATATATATATATATATATATATATATATATATATATATATTATGCATCTTAAATATGTAGAATATGCTCTTATGACTACTATCTATGTGTGTGGTTTTGCATCTTAAGAGACATGATTATATGTTTGTGTGATATCCAATATTTGCTATGATGACATAGTCAAATATTTGACGGCAGTGAGAGTGCTAATGGACTTCAATTATTGAGCTCCGAGTCTAGTAACGGGCGTCAAATTGTCATCAGTAACGGACTTAAAGAGCCCGTTACCGATATGGCAGTGATCGGTAACGGACTTAAAGAGCCTGTTACAGATAGGGCAGTGACAGGTAATGGACTTAAAGGGCTCGTTACCGATAGGTTTAACTTTCGTAACGACCGCATTTTAACGTTCGTTACAAAGAATAACTGTAATGTGCGTGTAAGAAGCCCGTAACTATAAGTCCTCATTAGTAACGGGCGTTGTGTTGGCCACGTCAGGGTCGAGCCTGCCACGCTTATGCGTAACGGGCGCCAAACAACACCGTTACAGATGGGACTCCATGTAACGGGTGTTAAGGGTCGGTTACAAATGTTGTGTGACCTATTTGAGGTTTTCACATAGTGAGTGGGCCGCGCGCGTGTGTGGAGGAGGAGGAGGCATGCCGCCAGGCCGGTTGTGCCACTGGGCTGAATAGGAGGGGGCTGGCCCAACTAGAGTTTGAAGGGATTTCCAAATTCTTTGAACTAGAGTTTGGATTCAAATTTGAAAAGTGATTTCAAATTTCAATGGACTAAGATGTGTAGGGATTGCTAGAAATCCTTAGAGGCTAGTTAGAGTGAAATGAGGTGAGATGGGATGTTAGCTACTCAAAATGCATATGAATCCCTAGGGTATTTTAAGATGCATTACAAATAAATGAAAATGCAAGGGTTTTTATGGTAGTGTTGCTATATGTTTTTAGAAAAAAAGTTTTTAGGGACTATTTTTGAATATCTAGAAAATTGGGATGTTACACCTCCTCTGTGAACTTCATGTCATCATCAACAAGGCAAGCATCATCTTCTGTGATAATGTCTTAGCGGTTTACCTCTCTGACAACCCGGTGCATCACAAGAGGACGAAGCACGTCGAGCTGGACATCCATTTCGTTAGGAAACACACGTCTTTGGGACAGCTGGGTGTTCTTTATGTGCCAACACAACATCAGTTCGGTGATATTATGACGAAGGGCCTGCCTACATCTCCGTTTGAGGGTATTAGAGACAGTCTGTGCATTCGATCAGCCAACACACTGACTGAGGGTGGGTGGGGGGGTGTTAGCGATGCTAGTTAGGTGCTAGTCAAGGTGCTGACCGAAACCTCTAGGAGGTTATATCTAGATCAGGTTCAGCTAACTCAATGACTGAATGACTGTTGTGCTAACTGAATGGCAAAGCCGCTGCTCGTCCTCTGCTATTGTCGGACGGGGAACAGGGCAACGCATTGTATAAAACCCATTGAGATGATCAATACAACTTGTCGATTGCCTCTAGTTTTCTTTAAATCCCGTTATCATCGGTGTCCGCTGATGTCGTGCGCTGCAAGGGATGATGGGGTGCGGGCTTGCGGCACCGCGGGTATAGCCGTGTGGTCTGGTTCTACGATACGATTTCGCGACACGAGCTGCGCGAGTTGAGCCGGCGGGTTCACATCAAAGCTCGCCCCGCTTACATCCCTAACCCCGACGGCTCTCCATCCCTCCCTCCCACTCCTCCCTCCCTTTCATGGCGGCCAGCGGCGGCGGGGCCGCGGGGCCCGCACATGTCTAGGATAACAATGCTACAAGCCCTGTAGCAAACGGGAAGATGTGCGGTGCAGGGTTCAGCCTGCATATTTGGCGTGCAGGTGCTTTTGGCGAGCGGCGGTGCGGTCAACCTAAGTTGTGGTGCCGCGGCATGGCATGTTGTGGTTGGCTACCAAACAGCATGAAAGAAGTATGAAAAAGTGTGTATCCAATCATCAAACTATAAAGGCAGAAAGAATTGTAAAACACTTCTCACCCAAGGAGAGCCTACCCACCCTCTCACAGAGGACCCACATGTCAGGTGGAAACGACGATGACGACAACGACGAAACCGCGTCAAATGACGACGAACGACGAAAATTCTTGACGTTCGAAAATGTTTCTACCGCAAAACCCATTTTTTTGACACCGCGGCTCGCCTTACCCGCCTCATGTACCCGTTGTGGGCCTTGCTTTGTTTCCCTAAAACCTCTCCTCCAATCCTTCCTTGTACCCGCGGTGAGCCTTCCTTGATTTTCCTAAAACCTCTCCTTCCTTCCTTCCTTGGTGCGTTGATTGGTTTGCCTAAAACCTCTCCTCTAATCCATCCTTGTACTCGTGGTGGGCCTTCCTTGATTTTCCTAAAACCTCTCCTTCCTTCCTTCCTTGGTGCGTTGATTGATTTCCGTAAAACCTCTACTCCAATCTTTCCTTGTACCCGTGGTGGGCCTTCCTTGATTTCCCTAAAACCTCTCCTTCCTTCCTTTCTTGGTGCGTTGATTGATTTCCCTAAAACCTCTCCTCCAATCCTTCCTTGTACCTGCGGTGGGCCTTCCTTGATTTCCCTAAAACCTCTCCTTCCTTCCTTCCTTTGCGCGTTGATTGATTCTGCAGTGTTATTTTCCTTCATTCCATCGCTTGCCTTGCTTGTTTTCCCCTTTACTTCCTTCCATCGCTTGCCTTGCTTGCTTTTCCCTTACTCCCTTTCCTCCATCCCGTCCTCATTCCATTGCTTGCTTTTCTCTTGCTCCCTTTCCTCCATCCTGGATGGACTGTCGAGCTCCGCTTCGTGACGTGACCAATGATCAAGACACCCGCTGTGGACGTGGATGTGGTCGTGGTCGTGGTCATGGTGTGAAGAGACCAGTAGAAGGTATGCCATCTATTCTTTGTGCTCGGCCACTGCTGCTTAATTCTGGTTTTGCTCAGCGTTTCCATCATCATCTGCTTTCTGCCTGTTTCTTGTCTGGTGTTGGTGTTTCATCTGCCAGCTTCTAAATGGTCGATGAGCTTTTGGGTTTGAGCCTTAAAGAGTCTAGGTTTAGCGCTTTTTGTGCAATATATGACACAAAAAGTTCATGCGATGTCTTAATTACTTATTTGTGATGTGATAAGAAGAAAATCTAAATCCCTTAGAAATAAACCAGAAACTGTTTTTTCTATTTGAATACTGTCTAAATTAGTTGGGAATTTACTCCTTTGGTTGCAAACAAAATAATTTCAAGTTGCTTCTTCTTCTTCTTTGGGTGTTTTAAATATGTGGGAGGAAAAAACATGTTCTGATTCAATTAATAGATTAATTTTGACATCCGTCTGATTGCTACTGCAAGGTAAGTTATATCCCCTCCCTTTTGATATATATGCACTTGAGGTCCGGAGATGCTCCTTCAATTTGGTATTCCACTCTCTTCATGGACAAGCTCAAAAAGTACAGATTTAATTTCTATATAATGCAGTAAAGGATTTGTACTTTCGCCTTTTTGTTTTGTAGTAATTTTTCATTTGAAAGGGTTAGATGCAACTGTTTATTTATCATGCAATTTCACAATGGTTGGTATTTAAAGAACTGGTTCTGATCAGAAATAGAGTATTACCTCTGATTAAGATGTAGCCTAATTATTTGGAACGTGTTTTCTTAGTTGGCTCATGGTTTACGCAACCACTTTAAAAATATTTAAAGCTTTAAAAGATGGCTAGCTTCTTTGTCACTATTCAATACATGTTTTAATTTTGCAAGTATAATGTGTTTGAGTTTCCTCTTATGTAGAACAGTTCTAATAATCTGGAAAGGTGTACAAAAATTGGGCATATCAATCTTCCATTAAAAAGACCCTGGACCTTTACTTTGTTCAACTAATTTAAAATGTGTTAAGTCACTATGTATACAAGTCTCTTGTTAAACTTTTGTGAATATTATCATTAATTGTGTACTAGCTAAAAATAAAGGAATATACTTTTCCCATGTCAATTTAATATGATCATTTTCTATATGCAACAGTCAAGCACATAAAGTTTAGGCAAGTAAAAGAAGAAATGTGCTCATAGATGGTTGCTGAATTTGAGAGCTTTTGCATAGGTATGTAATCTACATACACTTATTTTGCTATTACCGAGATGTGATAGTGATTGGAGCTTATTGATTGTTCTTCTATGGAAATTAGAGATGGACTGCTTACTTTGCTTGCTCTACATATCTAATCTACCTTAAGGTAACTTTGTATGTAGTTTTTTTCATTAATTTTAATGTGACATGTGTCTGTTAGAACTGTATATGCCATAGGTTGTAGGTCAGCATGTTTTAACTTGCACTTATATAGAGCAAAAATAGAAAACTTATGTTTAGGGACCTACATCCTCTTTTGCTAATTTTGTCTTACCCCTTAAGCATGCTTTTTTCCAAATGGAGGGTGCTCAGTGCTCACCATAACCAATTTGTCGATAATGGCTCTTTCAGGATGAGGCTGCTTCTTCGAAATACCAGTTTGACTATAATGGCTATTTTACGATGAGGCTGCTTCTATCATGCCAGCAAGGGAAAAACCTCAGGCACAGATAGGTACCACCCCGATTCCTTCTCTGGTTAGTAGATTGTTCATAAGTGCCTATGCTTGTTATTAGATTGGATGGAAATTTCTTCTTATTTTCTTTTTTATGCCACACATGTAAGGGTTGCATGCGATGTGGTGGATTGTTTAGCTCTGTGAAATGAGTTAAAAATAATCACACCTTAGTTTCTCTAGAAATTTGAACCCTTGACGTTTATGAAGACATATTGATAAGAAATTGAGCTGTTGTTGAATTTAGTTTCCCTGTTCAATTTAACATGATTATCTTTTGTATTCAATAGTAAAACTGATAAAGCTTAGGCAAGCAAAAGAGAATAGAAAATGTTATCCTTAGACGGTGGCTGAATTAGAAAGTTGTTGCATAGTTATATATTGTCATTCCTGTTAAATTTGCAAAGTCTTCATGTTATGGCGAGTGGGTCGGCTCTAAGCCTGGGACCATGAGTACTGTAGCGTGAACAGTACTAGGATAGGATTTGTGGTTTGTTAGGATAGAGATAAGTTGGATTCAGGGCAGGGATGACAATGCAGTGCATGCTAATTGAGGGGGAGTTTGGTTTTAATCGCATTAGGTGAGATTAGTTTTACTATTCCAAAAGGCATCTTTAATTTTTTCCCCAGTTTCACATGTTCACTCAGATCTTCAGCCTTAGTGTACTGATAAATGTCTATCCTTTTTCTTGCTGTGTGAGTACATATTATTTTACATTAACTGTGCTTGCATCTATAAAGCATGTTGCTGCATACGCAGCATATGTAGCATGTATGCAGTGCTTTTGATTTGGAACCAAAGGCACTCTACCTTTCTTTCTCCACTTCTACTAGAAGTAGCTATGGTCTATGGATAATATTATATTCTGATCTTCGCTCAATTTTATGAAGCGAACTCTCACTTTTATTTTCATTATTTTTGTCTCAGAACATCAATTGGGTTCCTACATTTGTTTGTATCAGCTTTCTATGGTGAGAATCTAATTTGTGTCATGTTGATTCTCAGTTCTGTAGATCAAGACACCAGACGGCTCTAGGCCAAGCCCTGCTGCCACAATGCACGTGTGCTTTTGCAATTATTGATGCAATTCATTCTTTATTTATAGCTCGAGAATGCATTGGTTCTTGCACTCTTTTTTATAGTTTTTTTCTCAGCACAGAGTAGGAGTGCATTTTGTTCTTCCCAGTGGCAAAGTGTTTCATGGAACCTCGTGGACCTGAAGAAAAGGGGGAAGGAGCTGCAAGGGGAGCGAAATTGAACAGGACGGAGGAGGTATGTTATATCTGCATATTGTTGTTGGTTTAGGAAGATTTCCCATGTTTAGACGTGACTTCTTTTTTGCCTGCAACCACATACATGTTGTCATGTATGTAGTAAGTATCCACATCCCATGATTTGATGAAAAAATATTTTTTTTCTTCACATGATCTAAAGTTGTAGGATAAGGATGTTACTCTTAAGTAGGAACTTTTAATGGTTACAACAATGAGAACCTCTAAACTAATCACATAGGAGCAAGTTCTTCAGTGTTTGTATATTTGTGACAGCTTTTTTTATAGATGATAGATTTTTTTTCTACTTGTCACAGCTTACCTTGCAAGTATGATAGTAAAAGTAATGGTAATATCATTTGTACTTCTAGGATGAAAATATTACCCACTTCCATAGATTTGGTTCCATTTTGAAAAGGTCGGTAACATCCATGGCCTAGGGTGATTTGGTTCAATTTTGAAAAGCGAATTGTCTTCGATTAAGATGTAGCCCAAATATTTGCAACACACCATTTTTTAGCTGGCTCATGGTTTCCACAACAACTTCAAAATCCTTAAAAGCTCTATTCAGCTTCTGATTTATGAAAGAGATAGATAGCTTTTTTGTAGCTTCTCAATTTCCATGATTACTACTGGTACCATATCTTATACATGTAACATAATGTTGTTATTGTAGAAAATCATGAAGGTAAGATCACATTCTGTTGTTGTTGCTGTGTGGACAATCTTCTACAAAAAATGGATGGACATCTAGCAGCCTATTGCAAGTAGCAGATCAGACTTAATTTTTCTGTGTCTACAATACATCTAAATTATGTTCTTTAGCATGTATTCTAATGCAATTTTTATTCAGTCACATTAGGCTCTTGCTGCCAACATGTCAAAATGGTCATTTCCTGACTTAGTCAGGTCTCAAGAATTTTCATGGTGGATGGATATTTTTTTTGAGGTAAATACTATAGGAGAGCCCCCTACTGTGTTAATATATTTAGTTCATAAATTAAACTATTTGTATGCCTTGCTAAGATATGCATGCCAATACATCTAGAATCTACCTATATGTCTCCTCAGTGAAATGCTAATTGCGCTTGAATGTTAGTGGTGCCCATTAGTAGTATCTCACATGCTCTGTTTTCTATTGGATTACAGTAAATTGGAATATACAGGAGGGAGGGGGAGAAACACAATTACTGACCAGAATCAATTAAGATGAGTAATAGGATCTAAATAAGGCCATCTGTTGGGGTGTGTTTCCGGCACATTACTACATGAGGTATCCAATCCCCAGTTGATCACTGTTCCATTCGTTGAAATTCAGTTGGATAAATCTGTTACACATGCCTCTCCAACTATATTCACATACATGCCTCTGAACCTGAATGGTGTGTAATTTTGTTTTTCTTTGATTTTTATGACAAATTATTGTTCCATTCTTTGATTGAGAGTGGAAGATGACGGTCTTTCGGGTTGTCTCTTTCGTGGGTTGCGCCATTGCGAGATTATTGTTGGGACTCCGTGCTATCCTGAGAGCGGGGCGGGGCGAACACAACAACTTGACTACGAGTGGAAGGTAAGGGTACTTTGCGTTGTTTTGTTTGTGGGCTGTGTCACCATAAGATTGTTGATGGGACTCCGCGTTCTCCTAACGTTGGAATTGTTTGATCCATACTATCAATTTTTTTGAACATCTCGATATGATATATTTATTTATATGTGTATTTAATATCATCGATTTTGTTATTTTTAAACCCGTGCGTGTCGCACAGGTAGATGTAGTTTGTTAATATTGTTTACAAAGAATATTTAAAAGGAAGAAAAATGAAAATAGTTGATTAATTTTATTAAAAATGTAATTGTTTTAATAGTGTGTTACAAAGGAATATTTTATTATAAATTGGTACCTTCAAACTTTCTTGTTGACTTTCTTAATTCTGTAGAAAATCTTCTTCACTAGATTTTTTAAAATATGTATTTGTCACACGTGCTTCATCTTTACTATAATTATAGATTATTATTTTTTATAATTAAAATAAAATATTCTTGTTGACTTTTTTTTAATCACGTGCGATGCGGTTCCACTAGTCCAATCAAATGATTAACGGAAATGCTAGGAACCAACAGTCCGATAGTTGGGTAAAATATGGGACGCGGACCCCACGTGAGCTTCTTCTTAAAGTAACTCTAACAGTTTGCTATCTTAGCTTGGCATCCATCTAATTTTGGTAAAACATGAAAAATTAGTCTTCAACAGTTGATAAAACAACTTGGCATCAAAGCAACTTGGCATCCCTCCCCTCGTCACGCGCACATATGCGCGTTCGTATCCGCGGCGCATCCGCTCCATAGCAGAAGAGGTGGAAGGACATAAAAAGAATTTTGTTTTTATCTTAGGGTTCATGATGTAAGTTTTCAAGAGGTGGAAGGACATAACATAATTTTGTTTCTCTCTCAGGGTTCCTGATGTAAGTAAGATCTGAATTTGGCAAGTGAGTTATGCCAAACTGTTGGAGATGAACTCGTTTTTTACTTGGTATATCTTTTAGAAGTTGGCAAAACATAAGATTTGCTAAGTAAAATTTGACAAACTCTTGGAGATGCTCTTATTTATCACATGTATTCCTATCCGCACCAGCACAACTCCACAAATATTTCCTCTCTCTACCCTTATGCGGCAGGTGCGAGTGCACGGAGTTGGTGCCGCCGCGGCAGCGGAACTCGCCAGGGACGAGACACCGAAGCTCAGTGGAGGCGCGGCGGAGCCAGGCATGGGCCACCCCTCCCCGCAGCCAGGGGTGTAGTAGGACGCAAGCCGGGGCCGTGGCCAATAGAATTCGTCGGCAGCACCATCACCACTCCATGGATAGGGATTGGGGTGTGACTGGCCGCGCGAGCACGCTGGCGGTGGACCTCTTCGGCAGTGTGGCCGTCTGCAGGCCGCCTCTCCCCTGTTGCCGCTTCGTCGCAGAGGTACCCTTTTTTCTCTTCCTCTCGTGCTCAACTTTCCCATGCGCCGTCAACGAATCTCCTTGGCGCAGATCCGGTGAGCGACGGTCGACTCGGCTCCCCTCCCATACCACAGCGTGGATCCGGCGCCGCCTGCTCAATCTGCAGTCACTATGCCAGCCTCCAACGGTCGTGCGCGGGAGCTTCAGTGGCGGCGAGCCCCCACGAGCAGCAGTGCTCGAGGATGGCCGCGGAGCTCCGGTGCGACAGCGAGTCCACTGTGGGCAGCGACACTCGACGACGGGTGAGCAGCACCGGGAGGACCTGTTCCGGCTGCACGTGCCGGCGGTCAGGCGCGGAGCCTTCCACAGCTAGGGGTGGAGGTCGCACGGTGGGCCAAGGGTGAAGCTCGTCGGTGGCGCGTCCAAGCCGCGGGCCACGACTTCCCCAACGCTGACCGCCGAAGGAGCTCCGGGTGGCGTCCATGGTGAGCAGCAACAAGTTCAGTGTATGTTGCAAGTGTATTGTTCCAGAGGTTTCGAAAAAATATTGCAAATGTTTCACGTTGATGTTGCAAAGTAGATCTAGATGTTGCAATGTTGCAAGTGTTTTAGACAGATGTTGCATATATCTAATCTGGATGTTACATTTTTGTTGAGATGTTTCATGTGGATTTGAATGTTCCATGCAATATAAATCGGATGTTGCGGTGGGTTTTTTCCATCAATAGATGTAACATTTTTTCAACAATTTTTTTTATGTTGCAAATATTAAGTTTTGATGTTGGGAATAATTTTTTTTTTGATGTTCGGATGTACGGGCTCCACTATCCGGACGGAGCACACCGTCCAGACGTCTGGCGACTAGCAACCCCCAATTATTAATTAATATTATTTTTTAGTTCCGGTGCAAGTATATTTATTAATGATTAAAAAACCAAATAAACAACTTAATTAATGGTAATGTAAATCATTTTCTCACCACTACTACTAATATTTAACAATGTTTAACATTTATTTTCCGGCGGATGGAGTACAACGGAATACTTGCATTAATTACACCACATGTGATATACTCCCTCCATCCTATAATATTTGTCTCTTTTGACTTTTACGGATCACATTTGACTATTCGTCTTATCAAAAAATTTATGAAAATATAAAAATAATTATAATATATTTAAAATATATATGATGATAAACATGTCATAGCAAAATAAATAATATTTTCATATAAAAATTAAAAAGTGTAAATATTTTGAGACGGAGGGAGTATCAAGTCTCGTGTATGTTTACTCACGTTGCTGGTTTTCAAACCTCCAATAAAACCGAAAGGAATGAAAAAACACCAATCAATTCCTAACTATATTTTAATCTGAAAAAGTTTACCTCATGTAAACAAGAGTGCCATATAATATCGGACGTGAGCCGGGATCATGGCAGAGAGGTGTAAATCAGGGAGGGAGGGAAAGAGAGAGAGGAAGAAAGGTGTAAATCGAGAGAAGAGACAGGGAGGGAGGGAAAGAGAGAGGAAGAGAGAGACAGGGGGAAGAGAGAGAGAATAAGGAAGAGGGAGGGAGGGAAGACTCAGAGACTCTGAGAGAGAGAGAGAGTGTGTAAAGTTCGTCGCTATACCTTTAAACAAATATGCGACCGGCCAATTTCCCCATGTCCGAGTAAACTCGAATCACAAAACGGCGGCGCGATGGAGAACGAGATGGCTGTCGGAGTGATGTGCGGCGCCGGCAAGCTCTCCGGCGACGGCGGCGCGGAGTACCCCTGCGTGAGGCGGACCCGCCACCGTCGCCTCTTCACCTTCCTCTGGCTGCAAGGCTTCAAAGCCACCGCCGAATCGTACGTCCTTCGCCGTGCCTCCTCGCCCAATGCTTAATTTGCTTCCTCGCTGAACAGATGGTGATTGGTGGTTTGATGATTTGATTTGTCACTTCGTGCAGGATGCTCGACGAGTCGAACGCCGTCTTGAGCATTCCGCGCCTGCAAGAACTCGTGGAGCGAGATCAGTGGTGCGACGCCATCCGCTACCTCTCCCGCTTCCTCCAGCCGCCGACGGACACAGAGCGGCGGCGGCCGCTCAGCGTGGAGGCCGAGGTCCTCCACCGCTTCCTCGGCGTGCATCGTCGCCGGCGGCAATGGAAGCCCCGTCTACAGCAAGTACGTCAGCCACGACGGGACCGTCTGCCGCGGTGCCATCAGGCTCCGCTCCATCATCCTCAGCATACTAGTCTACGCACGGCACCAAGTCAGGTATCGTGCAGAGATCCAGTTTCTAGCTCAATCAAAATTAATGCTCCTTGCTTGTGCCTCGAATCGAAAATTGGAAACTGATCTCGATCGTGTTAACAAATGCGCAAATAAATGTGATCGATGTAGGGACTCGATTGACTGGGAACGTGTGAGGCGCAAGGCGGCGGACATTGTCCAGGACTTGGCTTATAAGACTCCAGAGCTCAAAGACTTCATCTACATGGAATTCAGCCAAATGATGCCGCACAATGTTCTTCCCATCGGGTTGGGGTCATAGTTTTTATTATCGGAAATAAAAATTTATCGGGGGGCAAAGATAAAGAGGAAAAGCAAGATATATCGGAAATATCGGACCAAATTCAAAAAAAATCAAATTAATTTTAAAAAATTTTGTAGAATTTGACTTGAAACTATTCGTAGACTATTAAACATCACTTGTTCATAGATAAAATTAAGAATAAAACATTATGAGTACGAGATTATTGCGCGGTTGAATTTGAGTCGTCTGTGTAAAGTAGGAAAAACAGGAAAAATTTAACAGATATCTAATTTTATCGGACCCTACGGATATATGGGAAATTTCGGAAATATCGGTGATTTTCGGCCGATAAAAGAAACCATGGTTGGGGTAAGTTGAACTGAAATCCCCAACTGATGGCCATTTGTTGCGCTGTTCCTCTCTCTCTAGTTTCTTTGGTAGCCCCCATGGATTTGATTACTGTATAACATTGCCAGCTTCCGCCCGAGGTATCGCTCAAAGAAACAAATCCGCCGGCCAGTGGCGGCATATGCTCTTGCCAAGGTCTATCTTGGGCAACAGAGGAGGTACTACTCTGCAGACTGCATTGTATTACTTATCTTGAGAT
Source organism: Cenchrus fungigraminus (assembly GCA_036936925.1). NCBI lineage: Eukaryota > Viridiplantae > Streptophyta > Magnoliopsida > Poales > Poaceae > Cenchrus > Cenchrus fungigraminus. The sequence continues at coordinate 115,847,202 of CM072779.1, read as the reverse complement.
GGAATGCTCAATCTTTCTGTTTCTGATTTTTTTTGTAAGCATCAGTTCATTTTGGTAGTGCGATCTCTGAAAGTTTTTTTTTTTGGCAGTCTGCCAGTTTTTGCAGTTCCCTCACAGGAACCAGCATGTGATGATGGTAGATAACATAATCTCTATAATCATTGTGTCATTACATAAGCACTGTCCGTGTAACATTTTCATCTGATGAGCAATATGTCTTCAATTGCAGAACTGTCCGTGTCCAAGGCACTGGATTGGGTTGCAGATATTGTTGGTAGGCAAGCTTGTCTTCACTCTGTATCAATGTTTTCAAATCGTATTATCGAACCTTATCGTAAGGGTACCGATAAGATGATTAATCGTGATAAGTCGTTGATAAGACCGATTAATCGAGACTAATCGACCTAATCGGTAGTATAATCGTCCTAAGGATTATAGGACCAATATACATACCATATAGTATATACTATACAATTTTGAAGGCTGATAAACTAGCAAATCATATCAAACAGCAAGCATATGATTAAACAAGATCTTAAATAATGACAACAGTATTAATGCAATATCAATTTGACCACTTGTCTTGTAGCAAACAAATGTAAACTACTTACATGAGCAAAAGTGCACCAACAACGCTCACATCCAGATGCTGAACAACAGAGGTTGACAACTCGTTTTGCTAAACTTTGTAGCTCATATGCAAGACCACCATATGCACCCCACCAATTAACTGCACAATTAATTGTAATTATTCATCATAGATATAGAGATTAAAGTGATCAAGGAACAAAGAAAGGAAATAAGTTGTTACCAAGATTCTTTTTATCTATGTCTTTCATTGTTTTCAAATCGTATTATCGAACCTAATAGGCTCAAATACCAGCCTAAAACAATCTAAGCACATATGTATGTCGGCCTAGCAATTTTGTCTCTCAAAACTTATCGTCCTAAGTCAAATCGGACGATTAATCATGATTAATTTGCAATTAATCGGACGATCAGCTTGCTAATCGAGCAAATCGGGTTGCTAGTACTTATCGGTAAGTGCTGAGCGATAAGGGCGATTAATCGTGATTAATCGGACGATTTAAAAACATTGCTCTGTATCAAGCTTATATATATGATTTGACCGTAAGCTTTATTTCTTGTCGATAGTGGTTGGTAGCTTGAGCATGTACGTACAAATGGAAGTTATAATTTTATCCTAAATTATATCTTTAGGATGTCATAGTCGAGGACTGGTTTACCAGCAAAAAATACACAGAACTGGTCTGGCATGTCTATTCTCTTATCAATTTTGTTGGGGACTGGATTATGTAAACTTTTATGGCCATACACAGTGTCGTTCTTTTATCGACGCTGAACTTTTCTGACCTTCAGATGAATGTTTAAAAGCTGGTAAGCGTCACGAGTTTCATCCTGTGCTTCCACTTCAGAGAAGTGCAGAAGGTTAGTTCACACTCTTTCCATCCATCATAATTAAGCTACTTCAAAAGATTTTTGCATTGGATGTGTTTTGTTTGAATCCTTTTCAGTAGCATCTTCATAATAAAATTATTCCAATCAGATCACTGTCGATCTTTTTCCACTTCTATTCAGTTTTGGATTTTACGTTGTCTTTCTCGAGATGGTGGCCCCTCATGCTTTGCCCCCAAAAAAACTAGCACATATTTGATAATTGATACCACACAAAAAAAACATGCTTTAGCTTTGTTATTACCGCTATAACAAAATTCATCTTTATTACACCCAAGATTTTTGTGCTCCTGTTGCACTAATTTTATCATTGTTTTTAGATCATTTCCAAGCCATCATCAGCCTCCATAAGATTGATTAATCCAAAAATTGCTCGTTATTATTCAACACCAACTGTAACATCCTCACTCGTCTTGAAACAAAAAAAACTTTATTCACACAGCTAACCTATGACATTTGTCCATTGCAAGGGGATGCAGAATTGATAATGATATACAATTTAGTCAAGTCGTGCAGTGCTCTGTGTGTTGATCATTGTTGAAAATAGCAGCTTTCCATGTTTTAGACTAGTTTTTGCTAAAAGCATGAAATTTAATCGTAGGAATTTTTTTAAAAGTCATAATATCAGTTTTGAATGTCTCAAAAAAAATGCACATTTACACAGGTGAAAAACAAACCCAGCATTGTGCTAATTTTTTTGTATTCCTTTGACTATATAAAATAATAGATCCTATTAGATGCTCCTTCGAATACCTCACTATGATACCTTATTATTGTTTTATCCCTACATATACTGTTTAGCTTTTAAAAAATATATTATTGTTTAGCTTTTCATAGAAATTGTTGTTGAATGATCAATTGTGATTAAGAATGGCATCATATTAGTGCAACATCCTCATCAAGCTTTGACATGTTTCTTTGCAATTATTAAGTACGTTGATACCTTAATATCTAATAGGCGCCCTTTTTAACTGATTCCGGTTTCCATATTTGATTGTCAGAACCCACTGCAGGTGCCCCTGTTGCTCCTGCCTCACAAACTACGTACTTGACAAACCATGCTGAAAGCTCTGGTAAATTAGTAGCCTGATGATGTATTTTACTAGGCAATATCTTATCTCCACAATTCTACCCTGAAACTTTTAGCTGTTAGAGAACACTGCTTGTAATAATTACAAGACCATCTGCTCTAAGAGTTCTCTGTGCATAACTGTTTATTTGAAGTATCATGATTAGCCATAACAATGTGTGGATTATTTCTAAAATAACAAGGTATAAAATTTCTCTTATTTATTATCTTCTTGAAGTTCAAAACTGATGGCATGATAATTACATAGAAATACCATACTAGATTGATTTCTTTAAGAAACATGCCATGATAATTATTCACTATCTATCTCCTTGAAGTTGAAAATTGATGGCCAATGTCCTGTATTGCATAGAAATGTCATGCTAGATTTTTCCTTTGTAACTTGAGTAAGTAATTGGTTCCAGTTAAGGGCCCTTGCCATAACTTCACCTTCAGCTAAACCATTACCTGTGCTAACTGTGCTGTGATATATCCTCTCTGTTGTACCTCATCATAATAAGATTCTAGTGTGACCTCACGCACGATTTAGTCCTTATTCCATATGCTCATTATTCACCTTTTTCTGTAAATGTTATCCTTACAAGATCTACGGTGCCTAAGAAGTTCTCCATTATATTCTTATTTTCAAATTTCATATCTTATATGTTTCATGTGTACAATAAAAAAAAACCCATAAAAACACTTCAATGTAATAGCCTCATTAAATTTTGGCATGCTACTTTGCATATATTTGGCTGTCTACTGATAATTCGAACTGTTCAACTTGTACAGGTGCTACTGCTGCTCCAGTCTCGTGGACTATGTTTGGTAGCTTGGCACGCCCTGTTATAAATCCTGGCATGCTGTCAGTGGCAAATGCAGGTAAATTGACAAATCCTGTGCTAAGAACACCTGCTGCTTCAATTTTGCAGAGTATTTTGGTACGTATGGGCGTACCCTTCTAAAAACTCGTATCTATCGTTAGTGCCAAATGCAGGTAGATTGGGAAGCCATGTGCCAACTCCTGGTGCTCCATTCTTAGGCAACACGCGCCCTCCAGTCTCGCAGACTGTGTTTGGTAGCTTAGCAAGCTGTTATAGAAACTCCAGTGTTGGACTGATGGCAAATGCAGGTATGACAACTGAGCAGCCATGTTTTCACACTAGCTAGTACAAGGCTCCCATCTAGAAAACTGATGCAATATATCATATAGATTGTGAAGATATATCAAATGACACCAGTATTTATTGCTCAGTTTCTACAGTGGAAATGAAGCTCTTATCCTCAAACTTTCCACTGTCTTTAACTTTGTTGGTTACTTCACATTTTGCACGGGTTTCCCTGTCAGTTTCCAGGATCATATCGCCCTGTCATTCTGCTATTATTACCTGTTGCTCCAATTTTCCACACTGTGTTTTGGTATTTAGAATCTAGTTTAGACTATCCCTTTTATATATAAGCTCGGGCTCATTAGTAGGAAATGCAGGCAAACTGACGAGCCATGTGCCAACTCTCTGTTGTTCTGCCATGATTTCTAGCTTATATTAGCCTTGTGGAGGCACCTTGCCGAGTGTTTTTTTGCCTTTGCCGAGTGCTTTCTAAAGTTTTCCGTAATGTAGTTGTGATTGCCGGTTCCCCATAGAATGCGTTTTGTATGAGTTTTATGATTTAGTACTGCACTCCCATGCAGGACATGAGTCCTCTGCACTTCAACAGTGCACCAGGCTCCCAATTTCCATATCTAATTGCCAGAACTCACTGTAGGTGCTCCTATTTCTCCAGTTTCACAAACGATGAACTTGACAAGCCATGCTCGACGAGACTCTGGTAACTTACTGAACAACCTCGACATTTTTCTCTACGTACATGGACAAAAATCTATCTGCACAATTCTTCTCTCAAATTTTTAATGGTTACAGGAAACTAAATGTGATATCTGCAGGCCCGTACCTGAGTTTAGGAGGCCCTGGTGCAAATACAAAATGGTGGCCCTATATATTTTTATTTGTATATAATCTTCGCATTCTAACCAATAACTTCATATAATAGAGAATACATAATAATCAAGGGGTTGTTTAGATTAAGAGGTGAAAATTTTGCGGTGTCATATCAGATGTAATTATAGAACCCGTCTAGAAACCGCGGGATGAATTTATTAAGCCCAATTAATTTGTTATTAGCACATATTTACTATGGCATGTCATGGTTAAATCATGGATTAATTAGGTTTAAAAAATTTGCTCGCAAAGTTCTCAAAATTTGTACAATTTGTCATTTTTCATTTACATTTAATACTTCATACATGTGTCAAACATCCGATGTGAGGAAAAATTTTGAGATGTTAAGAGTGCATATCGCTACACAGGTATAAATTACATCATCAGCAAATCACCTCACATACTTGGACATAGGTTTGTAAAATGATGCAGCGGTGCCAGCCTGAGTGGTGAAGGCGTCCAGACGGCAACTTGCAGTGGCGGCTGCTGCGTCCATGTTAGCCTAGGTGCCGACGTGTGGATTTGGATGTGACTTTGGAAATAAAAATACAACTTGCTTAATTAGAGGCAAATGACCGTGTGCAGCATTGGGCGGCCCTTCGAAATTGGCGGCCCGGCGCTGTCGCGGCGTTTGCGCCGCCCGATCGACGGCCCTGGATATCTGAATGACCAACGTGCTGCTTGTGCTGCTCTAACTTCTAAGTACTCTTTATAAATAACTGTTTATTTTGCATGATTAACCATAATAATGCATAGGTCGTTATTAATGTCATGGTCGGACGAGTCTACACCAGGAGGCGGCGTCAGGCGTAGTACAGGTGGCTCGGCACCTGAAGATCAACTTCTGCGGCAAGATTTAGTTTGAGTTCGTTTAGCTTTGGTTGTTAGGATTGCATTTGTTAAAGATTTGGATTGTTAGGATAGCACCGAACTGTTAGCAAGCAGTTCGCATTGTAATCTTTGGTTATTTATACTCTGCCGCAAAGGGGAATAAAACAAGCTTAGATCAATCTACTGCCTCGTCTCCCTTCTCTGTTTCTCATCCCCTCTTCTGCTACCGTCGCCGTCAGGCGACTCACCCTACAGCCACGGGCAGGAAACCGGCGAAGCTCCGGCCGGCAACCTCCCATAGCTACCCAATCCGCTCCCTGCCTAACAGCCGTGACAATTAAACATAGTACAGAAATTTAGTACCGCTTTCTAGATGTTGAAAATGATGGTGATTAACACCGTAATACCAATTGTGGTGTGATATTATTGCCAGGTTTGTATGAACATTTTTTACCATTTTTTTTAGAAGAGCTACCTTAAAAGGTTATGGTGATTAAGGTCCCCATTTATGTTATTCTTCTGTTGGTTGCTTCACATCTTTGCCTGTTTTATGTGCATAATTTAGAACAGTCAAATATATATAACAACCTCACGAAGCTATGAATTTTTTCTTTGCACTTAAGAAGTTCCTGGCTATCTACTACACTTTTTAGCTGTCCTACTCGTTACAGGTGCTACCTCTGCTCTGGTACTGCAAGCTATGTCTGGTACCATGGCAGGCCATGCTCGCAATCCTGATATACCATCTGTAGCCACTGCAGGTCCATTGGAAACCCTTTTGATCTAGTATCAGAGTATGTTTGGTACAAGTAACCCCAAGTAAATTGGTTGGTATCTCCTCAGGGACACATGCAGGTGAATTGGCAGGGCATGTGCTATTTCCTGGTGCTTCATTCTCGACTACTCTTAGTACTACAGTTTCACAAACAAACCCTGCTAGAAACTCTGGGATCTCACTGACGAAAAATGCAGGTAAATTGATCTTACCTTTTTCGGGACAAAACAAAATTGCACCTGCACAAACATTATTACCGTAGTTGATAGGAAACATACTAGCTGAATGCATTACTGATAAAGGGTATTTGACTGGCACCATATTTTCTAGCTTAACTTTCTTTTATCGAAACTCATGTTCCCTAAATTGTACTTTCTCCATTTGTGATGTCTCCTTGTGTTATGTCCATGGTAATTCAAAGATTAAACTCGAACCATTGAGTTGCCAAGCTTGCACACTTGATACCTTAAACAAGAGAGGCGTCTTCTCTTGGTCACCTGCACTTGCTAATAACACTCAGCCGGCAGGGAGACACCTCACCTGCACATGCTCATTTTTTGCACTATATAAGTTCTGTTCAAGATTTATTAGATTGCACCTATTAAGTAAATTAGGTATACCCGCAAAAAAAAAGTAAATTAGGTGTATACTTTCGGATATTGTGTTCACTTTTGGTCCGTGAAATGCCAACAATAGAAAGCATCATGCACAAATTTGATTCAAGGGACGTTATGCCCTTATATATAATGAACAAGATGACCTTTAATAAGTTTGAATGTTTTGTTAGGCACAACAAAGCATTTGAGTCAAGGAGGATGTGATGCAAAGAGTGTGCAGGTCTTCAATCCAAGGGCCGAGCATTCGGGTCGAGTAGGATGTAATGCAGAGGGAGCGCAACGGGAGTTCAATGCAAATACGAGTCCAAGGGAGGTTACTGTTAGTATGCAACTTAGGATCTCTAGCAATAGAAGTAGATGGGTATGATCTTGTTTAACAAAGATGAACTTAAACCTAGTTCTAGATCGCATCTACTCGCACTAACCTAACAGAGACACTAACAACTAACACAGAGAGGGGTAGAAGGGCTGACCATCAGCAGGGGCACCGTCCTTAGTCATGTCGTCGAGGGCGACGGCGTGGCAGCGGTGAGGGAGTCGCAGGGGCGTCGGTGGTGAAGCTTCCCGGCGGCCAAGTGCTCCCTCAGTCGGTAGGGCTGTAGGGGTGTGGGCGGCGCAGGGCAACCTCATGCTCCGTCCCGTGGCCCCCACCTCATCTATATAGCACTGGCGCCAGGGGCCCACCAACCATGGTTCGGTTGGGCGCCCCCGACTAGGGCGCGAGATCGATTCCGAGTGGGCCTTTGGGCCGAGTCGGAGAGGAGATCGACTAACATTCTCCCTCTCGAACTCATCTTAACTTTCTTGCACTTCAGCTTCTCGCTGGGTATCTACCTCATCACAAATAACCATACCGAGCATGGGTCATCTTAATCGTAATGACAATCAGATTAACCAGCCACAATACTCTTATCCATTCTGAGGGATCTTAACTCGGGTCCTATCTAGGAATCATAGGCTTTCCCTTAAACCCATACCGGTAATGTATTCTTTAAACACACTGGGTGGTAAACCTTTTGTGAGCGGATCCGCAAGCATCTCTTTTGTACTTATATGCTTCAGACTTATAGTATTATCCTGGACTCTATCTTTCACTGCATAGAACTTAATTTCTATGGGCTTGGTAGCATTACTCGACTTGTTGTTATGTGCATAACATACTGCCGGCGCGTTGTCGCAGTACATCTTTAGTGGTTTATGTATGCAATCTACCACTCTCAAGTCTGGTATAAATTTCTTTAGCCACATGACCTGTCCTGTAGCCTCAAAACATGCTATAAACTCTGCATACATCGTAGATGTTGTAACTAGTTCTTGCTTAGAACTTCTCCATGAGATAGCCCCTCCTGCGAGAGTGAACACATATCCAGATGTAGACTTTCTATCATCTCTATCTTCTGCATAATCTGCATCTGAATACCCTACAGTCTCTAGAGTATCCGATCTTCTATAGGTTAGCATGAGGCCTGTTGTGCCTTGCAGATATCTTAATGCTTTCTTTGCCATCTTCCAGTGCTCTGCACCTGGATTAGACTGATATCTTCCGAGTACTCCTGTAATAAATGCTAAATCAGGGCGAGTGCACACTTGTGCATACTGTAAGCTACCTACTGCTGAAGCATATGGAACCGCTTTCATTTGATCGATCTCATATTGGTTCCTTGGACACTGATATAGTCCAAACTTATCGCCCTTCGGAATAGGAACAGGTGTGGCTTTACTCACATGCATATTATACTTCTTTAGAACCTTTTCTAAATATGCCTTTTGCGATAGACCTAAAACCCCATTTCTTCTATCTCGGTGAATCTGTATGCCTAAAACATACAAGGCTTCACCTAGATCTTTCATATCAAAATTTGAGGACAAAAACTCTTTTGTCTCCTGTAGCAGTCTGAAATCATTGCTGGCAAGCAAGATATCATCCACGTACAGTATTAGGAAAATAAATTTCCCTCTCTTAAACTTTACGTAAACGCAATTGTCCTCAATATTTGCTTTGAACCCAAACTTCTTAATCGTCTCATCAAATTTGATGTTCCAATGTCTTGAGACTTGCTTTAAGCCATAAATGGATTTCTTCAAGTGACATCCCAAATGTTCTTTGCCTTTCACAACAAAACCTTTGGGTTGAGTCAAGTAGACATCTTCATATAAATCTCCATTCAGGAATGCCGTCTTTACATCCATCTGATGTAATTCTAAATCATAGTGTGCAACCAGAGCCATTATGATTCTAAAAGAATCCTTACACGAGACTGGAGAAAACGTCTCATTGTAATCTATCCCTTCTCTTTGAGTGAAGCCCTTGGCCACAAGACGACCTTTATACTTTTCTATATTCACTTTAGAGTCATATTTAATTTTGTAGACCCATCTGCAGCCTACTAACTTGGCTCCTTTAGGAATTTCTACTAAATTCCAAACTTTATTGGTACTCATTGACCTCATCTCATCCTCCATGGCTTCTTGCCATTTGGATGCATCAGGACGTCTCATAGCTTCTTCAAAAGAAGTGGGATCACCCTCTATGTGAACTTCTTCACTGTTATAGACTTCATAATCGTCAGGGATAGCTGATCTTCTAGCTCTTTGAGACCTTCTCAGGGTCTCAGCGGTTGGCACTTCTGGTTCTGGGGACTGTTCTGGTTCTTCTTGTGCTACTGTTGTCTCTGTAGGATCCTGAAAGACAGGTTCCTCATTATCACTCATTGTTTGCACTGGTGAACTAGCAACAGGTTCTGGCACTACAATGGGCTACACTGCAGGTGTCGGAACAACACGTGGGAAGAAAACTGGTTCATGAGTCATAGGAGTAGGTACATATACCTACTTCTCTTCAAGATCAATTTCTCTACGCATCGTGCTCCCTCTCATCATTTCATTCTCTAGAAAGATGGCGTGTTTCGTTTCCACAAACTTTGTGTGTCTGTTAGGACAATAGAAACGATAACCTTTTGACTTCTCAGTGTAGCCAATGAAATGACAACTCACTGTCTTGGGATCTAATTTCCTGATATTTGGGTTAAATACTTTGGCCTCAGCCGGACATCCCCACACACGCATGTACCTTAGAGAGGGTTCTCTACCCGTCCATAACTCATATGGTGTTGTTGGTACTGACTTAGTTGGAACTTTGTTTAAGATGTGGGTGGCGGTTTTTAATGCCTCCATCCACAAATTTACTGGCAGGGTGGAATAGCTTAACATACTTCTAACCATATCCATCAAGGTACGGTTCCTTCTTTCAGCTACTCCATTCTGCTGAGGCTCGCCCGGTGTGCTATACTGGGCAACTATGCCATTTTCCTATAAATACCTTGCAAAAGGTCCAGGAGCTTGGCCATATGGGGTGTGTCGACCGTAGTACTCCCCTCCACGGTCGGACCTTACTACTTTAATCTTTAAGTTGTGCTGATTTTCTACTCCAGCCTTAAATATCTTGAATTTATCCAAAGCCTTTGACTTTTCTTTGATTGGATAAATGTAGCCATAGCGAGAATAATCATCTGTGAATGTAATGAATGAATCAAAACCATCCACAGATGTCACAGAAAATGGACCACAAATGTCCGTGTGTATAATCTCTAACACTCCTGTGCTTCGCTTTGCGCCTTTCTTAATTTGCTTAACAAACTTGCCTTTAATGCAATTGATGCATTGCTCTAAATCTGAAAATTCTAAAGGTGGTAGAATTGATTCTTTTACTAAACGTTCCATTCTTCCCCTCGAAATATGGCCGAAATGGCAGTGCTATAATTTTGAAGAGACACTATCAATTCTCTTATGCTTTCGACTTTCATTTGTAGACGAGGAGACAATCTTTGTCTCACACACAATCGCATCACAAACATTGACAGAATCATGCACAGATAACTTATAAAGTTGGTCTTGTCGGATGGCAAGACCCACACAAACTTTATTGTACTGAATTAAACACTGTTTAACACCAAAATGGCACTCAAAACTGTCATCTGCTAGACATGAAACTGAAATAAGGTTTCTATTCAAAGAAGGCACATAAAGGACATCATGGAGCTGAAGCGTGAAGCCATCGTGTAGCTTTATTGGGAGTTCTCTTATGGCCTCCACTTCAGCTTCGACTCCATTAGCAACTTTAATGCTTCTTGCGCCTCTTCGTAGGGTCTGACTCGAATGGAATCCCTGTAAAGAATTAGCAACGTGAATAGTTGCTCCTGAATCTATCCTTCATGTGGACTTTGAATAACTCAAAAACAAGGATTCATCTACAAATGTAATTATGTCCTCACCATGAGTGTTCATGTACTTCAGCCACTTGACACAGTCTTTCTGCCAGTGACCCTGTTCCTTGCACCACAGGCAACTGTCCTTTGGAACTGACTTCTTTCCTTGAGATGGATGAGGCTGATCAGGCTGCATGAGAGCTTTCCCATGAGGCTTGGATGGATTTGATGAGGATCCACCACTTTCATGCTGATTCTCTGGCTTGTAGCCCTTGCTACCAAAAGTTCTCTTCTTTGTGTTGTTCTGCACATAATTGATGAAACCACCATTCTGTGCTTTGAGTCTCTCTTCCTCTTGCACAATCATAGAGATGAGCTTGTGCAAGTCCCACTTCTTCGACATGGAGTTGTAGTTAATTTCTAGCACTGAGAACTCAGGCGGCAATGACTTGAAAACCAAATGCACTACAAACTGATCTGGCAATGGCATATCCATGCTGGTAAGCTTTCCGTGCATGTTACTCATCTGTAGAATGTGGTCTTTGACACCACCTCCAGTATACTTCATACTGGTCAGCTTGCCAATCAGGATACTGGCATATGTCTTTGAGTGTGTATCATGTTGTCTTGCCACTATGTCCAGATACTCAGCAGCAGTATGTGGAATGCCATCCACATTTTTCTCAGGGATTGAAGCCCTGATGATCTCAGACATCTTTGTCTGCATGATTTTCAAGCACTTTTTGTTGTTGTTCTGCCATTTGGCCCTCTCTAGGGCACGCTTAGCAATCTGATCAGCATGGTCACGCTGTCTAGCCTGAAATGTTGCATCAGTCTCATTGATTTCTCTCACCACATCCGCAATATTTGCAGGAAATGGTGTAGTCAGCACATCATCGTACTCCAGCAGTGTAAGAGCACACTCCAACTGGTTTCGCCATTCCTTATAGTTGCTTCCAACTAGCTCAGAAATAGCGCTCACGAAAAATGATCCTGAAATAATCATGAATAAATAAGGTGAGAACATTAAACTTGATAAATGTTGCATGTATTAATTTAACTTTGGTCAAAATCAACACATACAACAATACTCTACATTAATTCTATATCACCTTTGGGTAGAAAATAGAATCAATGCATAAAAAGACTTAATGAATCAGTTTATAATATTGTAATTATCAGCTTTGGCCAGAAAAATTGACAATATCATAAATAGACTTAAATTTACTCTTCTCTAATTAAATATCCCTTTGGTTCAATTTAATTAAAGAATTAACTTCGTAGCGGAAACTCATGAATAAACTTAAATTCTAGAAGCATACTACTCTCTGTAAAAATTTATCCCTTTGGTTCAAAATTTAAACAGAGATACAAACTTTCAAAATTCAAATAAACATTCAAATTTATTTACTCATAAGGGCTTCTGAAATTCTGAAACAAAAAAGCGGAAAAAATACTGTTCGTGGCCATCTTTCCGGCCCAGCTAAAAAAATCCGGCCCAACGGCCTCTCTCCCGCGCCCGCTTGGGCTCGTAGCCCGGCAGCCAATGCCCGGGCCGGCGAAGCGGACCACAGCTGGATCCCGCCTGGGCCACTTCTGGCCCAGCGCTTCGCCAGCAGATCGCGGCCGTCGATCTCTGGATCGATGGTCCAGATTCGCCCCGTCGTTTTCGCAACGTATATAAGCCGCGGCCGGCGCTGGGAAAACCCTAATCCCATTTGCTGCCTTCCCCCGCCTCTGAGATGCCCGACGGTGACGGCGGGGTCGTCTCTCCCGCGTCCGGTGGTCTCGCCGGCGGCGGTGAGGGAGAGCCCCGCCGGCGTTCAGCTGCGGTTGCCCCCTCCTTCTCTCTTACTGCTAGCCCCCCTTTCCCCTTGTAACACCCTAATTTTACAAAAATTTGATTTCAATAAAATTTGAATAGAAACAATAGTATGTGTCTAAGGAATATAAGGTGTCTTTGGATTTTTAGGCATTTAAATATATTTTTGAAAAATAAATAAATAAATATAGGAGTTTAATGTTGCATACATGCTGGAGCATTGTTTATGTTTGGTTGAATTCAAATTCAAATTTGAATTATATGTTTGAATCCTTTTTCAAAAATTCAAAAGCCTTTCTATTTATTCCTAAACCCTTCTACCCTTTTCGGCCTGTCTTTGTTTTAAGCCCAGCTCGCCAAAGTCCATCCCGACCCCCTGTTTTCTTCCGCCGGCTCGCTTCTGCACCAGCCCAGCAAGTATCGGCCCACGCCGGCCCGCGTCACCCCGCTCCGCTCTCAGTCGTTGGCAAGTGGGGCCGCCCCGTCATCTCCCTCCTCCCGCTCCACCCCGGACTCCTCTTCCGCGCATCCGTGACCGAGTTGGAGACCCGGCTGTCCCTACCTCGGAGTGGCCCTGCCCCGTACGCCTGCGCCGGCCCTTTATAAGCTCCGGAGCACCGCCGCCCCCTCCCAAGTTCAGAGCCGCCACCGCCTTCGAGCTCCCGCAGCACCCGTGTCGAAACCCTAGGTCACCGACGCAGTTGATCCACCGGACCGCTGCTGCCCCGTCGTCGTGGAGTGCCCCAGGAGATCCGCGTGGAGGTGAGGAATCCTTTGGTGCTGCTCGTTCACGTCCAGGAGCTCTACAGCGCATGCATGAGCTCGCCGGAGTAGCTCTTCCGCCGCCGCCCGCCTCTCCGAGCCGTGCGCCGTCGCCGTTCGCCGTCTCACCTCCCGGATACCCTAGATCGATCCGCCGCAGTGCCCTCTACCTCCCTGGCTGCTTCTTGTCCTCAATCGAGCCCCCCAGCTCGAGATCCTACCTCGCCGGCGTGCTTTGCCGCGCTGTGCCGCCGCTCGCCGACGTCTGCGCCGCCGCCCTCGCTCGCGCATCTTCTCGGCCGTCGGATCTGAGATCAAAGGCCCGGATCTATTTCAACCCGGGTCAATACCAGTCAAAGGCCGTGTGACTATGGTTTTTTGCAGAAAAACCCCTGCGCTTTCTAAAATAGCAAGCCGGTCCTCCCACCGTATAGAAACCCTTACAGTTTGGTCTTTTTTCTTTTGTTTTAGCCCCTGGTTTTTATAGAAATAACGCTCGAGGTCCAAAACCCTAGTTTTTCACCCAAGCCCCTCTGTTTTTAAGTTTCTTTATGCTTTAGCCCTCGGTTTCTTGCAGATAGACCCCTGTAACCCTAGTTTCTTCACAGTTATGCCCCTGTATCTTCTTCTAGCCATATCTTTTCCGTTTTAACTCCGTTTTTAGCGTTCTTTATGTCCAAACGATCATATCGAAGAGTAGAATAGCTTTTTACCCCTATTTTGCTTTGATAATACTGTTTGGTGATTGTTTCTTATTTTATTCCATTGTTTGTTTGTATGTACTTGATGTGATGCGTAGAGAACGTTTGGGCTGAAGGATTTGAAGACCAAGAAGCTCAAGTGTCTGAACAGCAACAGGAATCTGTTAAAGGTAAGTCTACCTTGATGCATACCCATTTACCTATACAACATGCATTTAATTCACTGTTCTTACTTTTGTTTGCATTAAATTGATGGGACCCTTTTAAGGACATGACTAGATTATTTTTACCCCTTTACCTTTATCAACCTGGGTATTTAATTTATTGTTGGGTAGCTCTCACTAGGCTTAACTTGGTGGATGGTATTAATGAAACTTTATGAACTTGATTTACTTATGTTATACCTTCATTAATACAAGATCACCTTGTTTAATTGGAACATGGAGCGACCACCCAGGACAATAGTGCAACCACAAGGGTATATGGCTCTGCCTTGGCTAATTAATTAGTGACTCTAGTGTTGGGGTGGCCTTACCTGATAAGGGCATGGGGGAGCGCCAGTGGGGTATAGACTCGCTCTAGTAGGGAGTTGGTCTTTGCTAAGTCACGGTACCTACTAGGGGACTTTATACTCTGCAACGACTCGGAACCTTCGTGGGTTGCTTCACACTGGGGAAACTTTGTAAAGGCCTCGTAGCATCCCTATGCAATCACACCTAGGCAGTGTGGTATGATGCTTGGCCGGCATCGCATGGTCGGGTTTAAAGTTCCTAAAACTTTTACGCGACTTGTGGGTAAAGATGTACAACCTCTGCAGAGTGTGTAAAACTAATCGATTAGCCGTGCTCACAGTCAAGAGCAGCCTGGACTCTCACATAATTAATCTATGGAATTCAATGATTAACTTGATGCATCTATCTTTATTTCTGTTGTTTATCTCTTATGTTAATTGTGGGTTTGGTATAAACTTATACTTGCTAGTATTTATGCTGCTAATAAAACTTGACCAACTAAAATGCTGAATGCTTAACCTATCAGCCTCCACTATAAAGCCTTGCATGTTATGTTTTGTTTCCGCTTGCTGAGTACGGCATGTGCTCATGCTTGTTTTCATTATTACAATGACACTATCTGGATGTTGTTCAGACTTGGAGAGATTTGAAGATTTCCCTGGAGACTTCGACGAATTCTAGGCGGGCGTGCCACTAGTCAGCTGCCTGTGGTGTTGACCCTATCCGCTGCGTTGCTACTCGTTAATAATTAGTTCGTTTATGAGACATTTTGGTCTGTAATAAAGTTTAATACTCTCTTTACGTTATGGCATTGTATTTTGGTTATCACTGAGTCGTTATATGTGTGAACTTTGATCCTGGCGCACATATAATATGAGCATTCGAATTTGTCCTTAAATTCGGGTGTGACAAAGTGGTACCAGAGCCGTGTTGACTGTAGGACGTTAGCCTAGTTAGAAAATGGTCGTATCTAAGGATTATAATATCTTAGAAGCCATTCTTGCCTTATGCTTGCTTTATTTTTAATAATTTCATCCTTGCTTTATCTCATCCTTGATCTCTACTTTGGTTCTCTCCTTTCTAGTATCTTTTCATGACATCTATCTCATCCATCACATGTTTCTTTTTAGATGGTTCGTCAGTTGCAGACATCCTGTACAGGCTCTTTCTAGTTTCCCCGCCACTTGGAGGATCAAGATTATTACTATTATCCTATGGAGAGTAGAGAGCATGAAGGGGACACTGACGAGGAGATAATGCTGGAAGCACCACCTGCAATGCAGTCTCCAACACCTGCTCTGGAAATCATCCCAGTGTCTGATGATGAAGAGCCAGAGAAGGAACTAGCTGAGGAAGCCGCTGATGAACTTGAGGAAGACCCATAAGAGGTGATTCCAGAGGGAGAGGTTGGTGATCAAGAAGATCATCAAGATCAGGAGGAGGAGCAAGAGGAGCAAGCTGAAGAGGGAAGAGAGTCAGCCGAGGAAGTAGGATGGAAGGTGTTCCACTACAAGAAAGATGGAAGATGCATTCTCATGGCTGACAATCTAAGGAGGACAGTGTACCATTTGGCCTATGGTGAAGATCCAATTTACCATTGTGAGAGGTGGACTCATCCTTGGTTTGAACCTTACTGGGAAATAACAGTAATTATTTATAAAAGAGTTAAAGACTATGGACATATGGAGATATCCAGGCACACCGACGTTGCTGCCAGAGATACTATGGAAGCTGGGATTGCCGAAGCTGCTAGAAGAGCACTCTATGTTCTTTCTCACAGGGAGCGTTCTGAGTTGATACACACTCGCAGTTTGTACACTCCTTATAGAGCTAGTGGTGAAGCCAAGACCTACATCGCATCAGCTAATGGTCACAGTCCCACCATAGACAACCTTCGTGAATTACTGGCTGCTGTCAACACTACTTTGGATGACACCAACAACATGCTTGCTGTAGCTCAACAGAAGATATATGAAACGGAGATAGAGAAGTGTCAGCTAGAAGCTACTCTGGCAGGAAGGGAATCCCCTGTGATCCATGACGGCGAAATGGAAACTCATCACTCTCCATCACCCAAGAGGCCCTGCTACAACTCCCCAGACGCCCGCACTGAAGAGATTCCTTAGGATCTAGGAGTTCTTAAGCTTAAGATCTTTGTAATCGTTAGTTTCTAAATGATCGTTTAAGTTTGCTTAGTCTAGTGGTGTGTTTGAATGCTTGATCTTGTGTTAATGTTTGAGTTGGAATTTTGTTTGAGTGCAATGTGTTGGGGAGTGATGACCACAATGACATTGGTTCTGTAGTAAAGTGTTAGTTGGGTTCATCTTTGTCTCAATCTATACTTTTCTTATCTTAATCTCTTAATCTCTATGTTCTACCCCTAATATAATCTAGTAAATCTCAATCTGCTCGCGGAGTTTTCTGAGTCAGCAGTACTGTTCTATTTTTATCTTGGGCTACAGAACTCCAAATATAGTAAATCCAATTGGAAAAGTTCAGCAATTATATGAGGGTTCATCTGTAAAAATTTCAGAAATTTAGGAGTTATATACAGAGAGTTATACACAAAACTTTGGAGCTATCAAAATCTGTAAACTCAGCTGACCCAGACGTCTTGTTTATTTCATAACTAAAGCTACAGACCTTGGATTGAAGTGATTCCAGTTGGAATAGTTCCACGATTTCTTTATACTTCTCTGGTTAAAATTTCATAATTTTTGGATTCCCATACTGAGAGTTACATCCTATTGTTTGGAGTCAACAGGATCTATCCAGAATTGAAAGTCTTTACTGCCTTGTCTTTCAGAGTTTTACTCTTAGTGCAAACACCTAAAGTAATGTTCCTAACACTTAGATGGTAAAAACCAGGTCAGGATCCGGAGTCGATCAAACCCTAGTGATTCGCCAAAGGAGAAGCAGTAACTACAGAAGTTCATCTCAGCAACCACAAATGGATCCAGTCATGCGCCAGTTTCTGGAAGCCTAGACTCAGCTACTGCAGAACTTGACCAACACTGTAGCCAACATACAGGCTTCAGGCAATAACCAACCCTAGCAACAGGCCCCAGTGAACAGGCATAGAGTGTTCATGAGCCATCAGCCACTAGTGTTCTCTCATGCTACTGATCCGCTAGAAGCTGAAGACTGGCTGAAGACCATTGAGAAGATGCTTACCATTGCTCAATGTGATGATCGGGAGAAGGTCCTATACGCTTCAGGATGACTCCAAGGATCTGCATCGGCGTGGTGGGATGCTTTTGTTGCCTCCCATGCCAATCCAAATGCTATTACATGGCAAGAGTTTACCACCAACTTCAGGAGCCATCACATTCCTGCTGGTGTACTGAAGCTTAAGAAAAAGGAGTTTCTTGCTCTTAACCAGGAAAAGATGTCAGTGCTAGAATTCAGGGACAAATTCATGGAGTTGTCTCGCTACGCACCTGAGGATGTTGATACTGATAGAAAGAAGCAAGAGCTATTCTTGGATGGATTAGCTGGACCACTTCAGTACCAGCTAATGTCTCATACCTTCCCGACTTTTCAAGAGCTGATTGATAGAGCAATATGCTTGGAATCTAAGCGCAGAGAGTTGGGAGAGATGAAGAGGAAGGCTACTACTTCAGGATCATCAGGAAGCAACACTCGCCCTCGCTTTAGCAATCAACAGTGGACACCATCTCGCTATGGAGGCTCAAGTGGGAGTTATGGACAACAGCCGTATCAGCGCTCAGCTCAGCAGACTCCACGTCCAGTTCTGCAGGCCAATGCCCCCACTTATCAGCAGAATCAGCAGACCGTTCCTATCGGTACTCCTGTGAGGCCAAGTGGACCATATACTCCTGGGAATAACACATGCTTCAAGTGTGGAGAGGTTGGTCACTATGCCAACAGTTGCCCCAAGAGGACTATTCCTAGCACTCCAATACAGGGCACACCTAACAAGAATGGAGGGCAGACACCCCAAAGCAGCAGAGGACAACAAAACTATGCACGTGGCAGGGTGAATCATGTGAGTACAGATTCAGCTCAGGAGAATCCACAAGTGGTACTTGGTATGTTCCTTGTTAACTCCACCCCCGCATCAGTCTTGTTTGATTCTGGAGCATCCTATTCTTTCATTACTTCTCAGTTCGTAGCTCAGCATAATATACCCATTAGTCCTATGACTCGCAACATGCTAGTTAGTTCACCTAGGGGGAATTGAAAGCATCATATCAGTGTGAGAAGGTCAGTCTCAAAACAATGGGAAAAGACTTTTGGGCTAATCTCATAGTGTTGGAATCAAGAGGGATTGATGTGATACTTGGGATGGGATGGTTAGCTGCATGTGATGCAGTGATCCAGTGCCCTAAGAGATCAGTACTACTCACTAGTCCTACTGGAGAGAGGATTGAGCTTCCAGCTACATCATCACCATCTTCTGAGAGTACAGTGAACCAGCTTGATGGGAAAGTTCTGGAAGATATTATAGTAAAGTGTGATTATTCAGAGGTTCTTCCATATAGAATGTCAGGCATGCCACTTGATCAAGAAGAGAGGATAGGTTGAAGAAGAGTCTCCCAATCTTTTTCTCAATCTTTCCGAATCTCGAGGATGAGATTCATTTTAAGGGGGGTAGGATTTGTAACACCCTAATTTTACAAAAATTTGATTTCAATAAAATTTGAATAGAAACAAGAGTATGTGTCTAAGGAATATAAGGTGTCTTTGGATTTTTAGGCACTTAAATATATTTTTGAAAATTAAATAAATAAATATAGGAGTTTAATGTTGCATACATGCTGGAGCATTGTTTATGTTTGGTTGAATTCAAATTCAAATTTGAATTCTATGTTTGAATCCTTTTTCAAAAATTCAAAAGCCTTTCTATTTATTCCTAAACCCTTCTACCCTTTTCGGCCTGTCTTTGTTTTAAGCCCAGCTCGCCAAAGTCCATCCCGGCCCCCTGTTCTGTTCCGCCGGCTCGCTTCTACACCAGCCCAGCAAGGTATCGGCCCACGCCGGCCCGCGTCACCCCGCTCCGCTCTCAGCCGCAGGCAAGTGGGGCCGCCCCGTCATCTCCCTCCTCCCGCTCCGCCCCAGACTCCTCTTCCGCGCATCCGTGACTGAGTTGGAGACCCGGCTGTCCCCGCCTCAGAGTGGCCCTGCCCCGTACGCCTGCACCGACCCTTTATAAGCTCCGGAGCACCGCCGCCCCCTCCCAAGTTCAGAGCCGCCACCGCCTTCGAGCTCCCGCAGCACCCGCGTCGAAACCCTAGCTCGCCGATGCAGTTGATCCGCCGGACCACCGCTGCCCCGTCGTCGTGAAGTGCCCCAGGAGATCCGTGTGGAGGTGAGGAATCCTTTGGTGCTGCTCGTTCACGTCCAGGAGCTCTACAACGCATGCATGAGCTCGCCGGAGTAGCTCTTCCGTCGCCGCCCGCCTCTCCGAGCCGTGCGCCGTCGCCGTTCGCCGTCACCATTCGCCGTCTCACCTCCCGGATACCCTAGATCGATCCGCCATAGCGCCCTCTACCTCCCTGGCCACTTCACATCCTCAATCGAGCCCCCCAGCTCGAGATCCTACCTCGCCGGCGTGCTTTGCCGCGCTGCGCCGCCGCTCGCCGACGTCTGCACCGCCGCCCTCGCTCGCGCATCTTCTCAGCCGTCGGATCTGCGATCAAAGGCCCGGATCTGTTTCAACCCGGGTCAATACCAGTCAAAGGCCGCGTGACTGTGGTTTTTGCAGAAAAACCCCTGCGCTTTCTAAAATAGCAAGCCGGTCCTCCCACCGTATAGAAACCCATAGAGTTTGGTCTTTTTTCTTTTGTTTTAGCCCCTGGTTTTTATAGAAATAGCGCCCGAGGTCCAACACCCTAGTTTTTCACCCAAGCCCCTCTATTTTTAAGTTTCTTTACACTTTAGCCCTCGGTTTCTTGCAGATAGACCCCTGTAACCCTAGTTTCTTCACAGTTATGCCCCTGCATCTTCTTCTAGCCATATCTTTTCTGTTTTAACTCCGTTTTTAGCGTTCTTTATGTCCAAACGATCGTATCGAAGAGTAGAATAGCTTTTTACCCCTGTTTTGCTTTGATAATACTGTTTGGTGATTGTTTCTTATTTTATTCCATTGTTTGTTTGTATGTACTTGATGTGATGCGTAGAGAACGTTTGGGCTGAAGGATTTGAAGACCAAGAAGCTCAAGTGTCTGAACAACAACAGGAATCTGTTGAAGACAAGTCTACCTTGATGCATACCCGTTTACCTATACAACATGCATTTAATTCACTGTTCTTACTTTTGCTTGCATTAAATTGATGGGACCCCTTTAAGGACATGACTAGATTATTTTTACCCCTTTACCTTGATCAACCTGGGTATTTAATTTATGGTTGGGTAGCTCTCGCTAGGCTAAACTTGGTGGATGGTATTAATGAAACTTTATGAACTTGATTTACTTATGTTATACCTTCATTAATACAAGATCACCTTGCTTAATTGGAACATGGAGCGACCACCCAGGACAACAGTGCAACCACAAGGGTATATGGCTCTGCCTTGGCTAATTAATTAGTGACTCTAGTGTTGGGGTGGCCTTACCTGATAAGGGCAAGGGGGAGCGCTAGTGGGGTATAGACTCACTCTAGTAGGGAGTTGGTCTTTGCTAAGTCACGGTACCTACTAGGGGACTTTATACTCTGCAACGACTCGGAACCTTCGCGGGTTGCTTCACACTGGAGAAACTTTGTAAAGGCCTCGTAGCATCCCTATGCAATCACACCTAGGCAGTGTGGTATGATGCTTGGCTGGCATCGCATGGTTGGGTTTAAAGTTCGTAGAACTTTTACGCGACTTGTGGGTAAAGATGTACAACCTCTGCAGAGTGTGTAAAACTAATCGATTAGCCGTGCTCACAGTCAAGAGCGGCCTGGACCCTCACATGATTAATCTATGGAAGTCAATGATTAACTTGATGCATCTATCTTTATTTTTGTTGTTTATCTCTTATGTTAATTGTGGGTTTGGTATAAACTTATACTTGCTACTATTTATGCTGCTAATAAAACTTGACCAACTAAAATGTTGAATGCTTAACCTATCAGCCTCCACTATAAAGCCTTGCATGTTATGTTATGTTTCCACTTGCTGAGTACGGCATGTGCTCACGCTTGTTTTCATTATTGCCACGACACTATCCGGATGTTGTTCAGACTTGGAGAGATTTGAAGATTTCCTTGGAGACTTCGACGAATTCTAGGCGGGCGTGCCACCAGTCGTCTGCCTGTGGTGTTGACCCTTTCCGCTGTAACAGTCTAAATTTGAATTTATGAATTTATTAAAATTTTGTTAGGAACTTATGAATTTGTTTAAGGATTATAAGGAGTTAATTGAATTTTCTAGGCATTTAAATAATTTTCTTAAATAAAATAAATAAATATAGGAGTTGAGTGTGCATACATGCTCTTGCATTATTTTTGAGTGTTTGAATTCAAATTCTGTTGAATTCAAAGTTTGATTTGAGTTCAAAAAGTGGTTTCAAAAATTCAAAATAAAATTATTTTCCCTCCCTTCCCCTTTTCCTGTTTTTGTGCCGGCCTGTTTGCTGAAGTCCGCTGGGCACCCTCCTTTTCCCCGGTCCAGTCCACCTTCTCACTCTCCTTCCCATTTCAGCGTGCAGCCCAGCTCCGCTTCCGGCCCGCCTTGGCCTAGCAGCGCCTCCCCCTCCCGCAGTCGCTGACGTGTGGGGTCCGCGCGTCATCCCCGTCCTCCCGCCGCATCGGGATTCCGCGTCCGAGCCGCCCCTGGCGCCTTGGCCCGCACGCCAAGGTTCGCCTAGGCCTCATATATACCACCGCCGCTGCAGCCCCAACAAATTTCCCAAGAAACCCTAACCCAGAGCTCCAGCGCCGCCGCCGCTCCTAACCCTAGCACCGCCGTTGCCGAGCCGCCGTTCGGCTGCCTTCCCGTCGTCGTGAAGGAGCCCCGGAGGTGCGCAAGCTCACGAGAAAGCCCCTGGTGCCGTGTGTCTACGACGCCGTGCCCTGCAGCGCCAGATAGAGCTCGCCGGAGTGTCGCCGTCACCACCGTCCGCTGCGTTCAGCCGTCCGCCGTCCTCGCCGCTCCTAAGGTCGCCTCCTGTGCCCCTGAGTAGTTCCCCTGTGCACGCGCTACGTTTTGGTGAAATCCCTACAGCAAACCGAGCACTCCAGCTCCGGTTCCGCTCCGCGCCGGCGAGCCTGCCGCCACGCGCCGCCGCTCGTCACCGCGAACGCCGCCGCCCGCGCTCGCGCTTCACCTGAGCCGCTCGATCTCGTATCGACGGCGTAGATTAGATCAGACCCAGGTCAAAACCCGGCGTACCGGTCAACCCCACCAGGTCGCTGCCGGTATTGCAAAAGAGACCCTGTTCTTTTTAATATAGCATGCCGGTCCTCCCACCTCTGAAAAATCCTTGCAGATAGGTCCTAATCTTTATGGTTTAGACCCTGGCTTGTTTAGATTTAGCAGCCGAGGTCCATAGCCTTAGTTTTGCACATTAGACCTTATGTTTATAAGTTTAATTATGTTTTAGGCCCTGGTTTTTAGCAGTTAAGCCCTGGAGCTTTAGTTTTCTCGCAGATAGACCCCTGTATCTTGTTTTAGTCAAGATTATGCGTTTTAGCTCCGTTTTTAGCGTTCTTTATGTCCAAATGATAGTATCGAAGAGTAGAATAGCTTTACGCAGTTGTTTTGCTCTGTTGTTACTGTTTGGTGCATGTTTCTTATTTGTTTCTATTATTTGCTTGTATGTGGTTGGTGTGATGCGTAGAAGACGATCGCTACTTCGATTATGCTACAGTTGAAGACTTTCAAGATCTTGAGCAGCCCTCTGAGTTTGTGGAAGGCAAGTCCTTGACGCATGCCCTTTTTCCTATACAACAGTATTTTAATTACATTATTTATTTTATTGCTTGCATTGAATTGATGGGACCCTATGATTAAGGTGTGACTAGTGTTGTTTACCATGTCCTTGTTAACCTAGGGTTTTATTTATATTGGGTAGCACCTGCTTAGTTGCTAACTACGGGTTGAGGATGGTTTAATTATACACAAAAGTAAACTTGATTTATTTTATGCTCTACCCTCATTAATCAAGATTACCCCTGTTAATCGGAATATGGAGCGACCACCCAGGAACTAAGTGCAACCACAAGACAAATGGCTCTGTCTTGGCTAATTAATTAGAAATCTTAGTATGTAGTATGCTTTACATGATAAGGGTTAGGGGGTGCCGGTAGTTGGTGTATAGCCCGGCCCTCAAGCTGATCTGCTCTGTGGTAGCTTCACAGTCTTGAGAGAGAGAGTTATGCATTGCGCTGTCATGAAACCTAGCGAGCAGCTCATATTAGGGAATCTTTGTAAAGGCCTCGTAGTGAATCGCTAGCCACTCACCAAAGGTAGTGTTTAAGGGTCTAGCTAACCCGGGCGACATGGGAAACACGACTTGTGGGTAAAGTGTACAACCTCTGCAGAGTGTATAACCTAATCGATTAGCCGTGCTCATGGTCACGAGCGGCCTGGACCCTCACATGGGTAAACTGTGGAATATGATTTAATCTTGTGCATTGCATCCTATTATTGTTGCATTTGTTATATCTCTGGGTTGGTATATACTTACACTGCTAGTAAATAGTTGTTTAATAAAATCTGACCAACTAAAATTGCTTACCGCTTTAACCATGTCAGCCATCCACCCAAAGAGCCTTGCATGTTGTTGTAGTTACATTCCCTGGTTGAGTACGGCATGTGCTCACACTTGTTGATTTATTTCTTGCAACTACACTACTCGGACTGCTGCTCAGACGACCGCTTTGAAGATTTCCCTGAAGACTTCGAAGATTTCTAGGTGCGTTGCTATGGTCGACTGCCTGTGGTGGACGACTCTGTTTTACTTTCCGCTGTTAGCTACTCGTACATTGAGTTAAATTAATGGACATTTGGTCTGTAATAATAATAACGCTGTGACACTGCGCTTTTTGGTACTCCACTACGTCGTTTGCATGTGTGAACATGATCCTAGACACATGTAAACTATGATCTGGTTTTGCTTCCAAAACTGGGTGTGACAAAGTGGTACCAGAGCCGTGTTGACTGTAGGACGTTAGCCTAGCTAGTAATGGTCGAAATTAAGGATTTTTTATTAGAAGCCACACTAATGCTTTCTTTACTAAAAATCTATTTTAAACTGGGTACTTTTAATTTTTTTATCTCATCCTTGTTTTTCTATTCACTGTCTTAACTCTATCTTGATATCTATAGCTTATGTTTCTTTCTTGCACTGTCTTCTCTCTCTATAGATGGTTCGTCGACTACAGACCTCTCGCACATGCGCTTTCCAGTTTCCCCACCATCTGGAGGACCAAGACTACTACTACTACCCCATGGAGAGTAGAGAGCATGAAGAGCATGAGGGGGATACTGATGAGGAGATACTGATGGAAGCACCACCTGCAGCGCCGTCTCCAACACCCGCTCCGGAAATCATCCAGCTATCAGATGATGAGGAGCCAGAGGAGGAACCAGCTCAGGAGGCCACTGCAGAGCCTAAAGGACCAGAGGAAGATCCTGAAGACCCAGAGGAGGTAGAAGTGGAACAAGCCCAGCCTGCCGAGGAAGTGGCCTGGAGGGAAAGCATCCATCACGTGGATGGGAGAGGCGTTCCCATGGCTGACAAGCTCAGAGCAACAGTGTTCCGTCTGGGGCACAATGTGGCGCCAACCTACCAATGCGAGCTGTGGACACATCCATGGTTCGAACCCCAGTGGGTGGTGACTGTTATCCTGTATCAAGATGATCATATCCATGGGGACAAGGAGGTGGCAAGGCACAAAGATGTTGCTCAAAGGACCACCAGAGATGTTGGGATAGCTGAAGCTGCAAGGAGGGCACTTTATGTACTCTCCCATGACGCACGTGCTGAGCTGGAAGACACTTCCTACAGATACACGCCCTACAGAGCTAGTGGGGAAGCAAAGACCTACATCGCTCCCGCTCCAGCTCATGAGGGAACCTTGAACCATGTTCGAGAGTTGCTGGCTGCCGTTAATACTGCCCTGGACGACGCCAACAACACCCTTGCTGAAGCTCAGGAGAGGGTCATCTACTTGGAGGCTCAGAACCGCGAGTTGCAAGCTGCTCTGATGAACAAGGAGGAACCAGTGATCCTTGAAGATGAAGAGCCCCACACCTCCCCATCACCTAAGAGGCCCCGCTACAACTCTCCAGACGCTCGCACTGAACCTCTTGAAGAGGATAGGAGTCCTTAGGTGTTAATCAAAGTTTTTGTAATCATTAGTCTTGAACGGTCGTTAAAGTGTGATTAGTTTTAGTAGTGTGTTTGGTTTGTGTGAGCATGCAACTTTGGATGATTTGGATTTTTGTTTGAGTGTTGTGTGTTGTGGGGTGATGACCACAACCACATTGGTTTAATAAAGTTAAGTTAGTTGGGGTTAAATTTCTGTCTCAATCCATCTTATGCTATTTTTATCTTTATCCCTTCATTATTAATCTATCAGTCAAATCGGTTGTTACCAAATCTGCTCACGCAGCCCTCTGATACAGCAGCACCAATTAATTTTTATCTCGGGCTACAGACATCCAATTGAGTTAATTCTAGTTGGGTTAGTTCAGTAATTATGTACACTTCATCTCAGAATTTTTGCATAATTTTTGGATGTACACGCAGAGAGTTACATCTAATTCTTTGAGGTCAACAGAATCTGTCTTAGTCTGGAAATCTGCATTTCATAAACTTTTAGGCTTTTCTCTTGGTTCAAGCATCTAAAACTGTGTCCCTAACACTCAGATGGTGGAAACCAGGTCAGGATCAGGAGTCGATCAACCCACAGTAACCCGTCCAAGACGAGGCAGTGGTTCCAGCAGTGCACCCCGTCAACCACAAATGGATCCGGCTTTCCAGCAGTTCCTGCAGACGCAGACGCAGCTTCTCCAAAACCTGACCAATACTGTGGCCAATCTGCAGGCCCAAGGCAACAACCCACCCCATGCTCAACAGCAAGCTCCTGTGAACAGGCACAGGGTGTTCATGAGCCATCAGCCTCCGGTGTTCTCCCATGCAGCAGATCCACTGGAAGCTGAAGACTGGTTGAAGATCATTGAGAAGATGCTGACCATAGCTCAATGTGATGACCGAGAGAAAGTCCTCTATGCTTCAGGGTGACTTCAGAGATCAGCTTCGGCATGGTGGGATGCGTTTGTCACCGCACATGCCAATCAGAATGCAATCACCTGGCAGGAGTTTACCACTAACTTCAGGAGCCACCATATTCCTGCTGGTCTCATGAAGTTAAGAAGGAGTTCCTTGCTCTCAAGCAGGGAGGGATGTCCATGACGGAGTTCAGGGACAAATTCACTGAGTTATCACGCTACGCTCCTGAAGACACTGATGAGGACAGGAAGAAGCAAGAGCTATTCCTGGAAGGGCTAGCTGGACCACTGCAGTACCAGCTGATGTCCCACACTTTCCCCACCTTCCAGGACTTGATTGACAAGGCTATAGGCTTGGAGCACAAGCGCAGGGAGTTGGGTGACTTGAAGAGGAAGGCCACCAACTCTGGGCAGTCTGGAAGCCTCACTCGTCCCCGCTTCAACCCACAGCAGGGAGCACCGTTCCGCTATGGAGGGCAGAATGGGAACTTTGGGCAGCAGCAGTTCCAGCGCCCCATGCAGCAGCAGTATCAGCGCCCTACACAGCAGTTCCAGCACCCTACTCAGCAGAATCAACGCATTGGGCAGCAGACACCACGCCCCGCTTACCAGCAGAGGACTCCCATTAGCACTCCACCGAGGCCTGGCGCACCTCACACCCCTGCTGGCAACTCTTGCTTCAAGTGTGGTGAAGTTGGTCACTACGCCAACAACTGCCCCAAGAGGACTACTCCAGGAACCCCTGTGCAGAATCAACAGATGCAGCAGATGAGGAATGGGAACCAGACCCCGCAAGTCACTAAGGGACAGCAGAGCTATGCACGTGGCAGGGTGAACCACGTGAGTGTGGAGTCAGCTCAGGAGAACCCACAAGTAGTGCTCGGTATGTTCCTTGTCAACTCCACCCCGACCTCGGTCTTATTTGATTCTGGAGCATCTCATTCTTTTATTTCTGTTCAATATGTGGCTAAGCATAGTATACCCATGCAAACTATGAAACAAAACATGGTAGTTAGTTCACCAGGGGGGAGATGAAAGCTTTATATATATGTCCTAATGTTAATCTTAAGATAGTTGGAGAAGACTTTTGGGCTCAGTTGGTAGTTCTAGAGTCAAAGGACATTGATGTCATTCTGGGTATGAACTAGTTAGCTACACATGATGCAACGATTCAGTGTGCCAAGAGGGCAGTTCTTCTCACCAGTCCTAAGGGAGACAAGGTTATGATTGTAGCTACTCCACCAGCAGCAGCAGAGGGTACAGTGAATCAGTTGGATGGCAAAGCTCTGGAGGATATTAAGGTGGTGTGTGACTATCCAGATGTGTTCCCTGATGAGCTACCAGGTATGCCACCTGATCGAGATGTTGAGTTTGTTATTGATCTTTTACCTGGTACTGCTCCTATTTCTAAGCGTCCTTATAGAATGTCTAGTGATCAACTGTTTGAGCTTAAGAAACAAATTAGTGAATTGTTAGAGAAGGGTTTTATTCATCCTAGTTCTCCACCTTGGGGGGCACCTGTTATCTTTGTGGAGAAGAAGGATGGTACTCAGAGGATGTGTGTGGATTATCGGTCACTTAATGATGTCACTATCAAGAACAAGTATCCTCTACCCCGCATAGAAGATTTGTTTGATCAGATGAGAGGTGGCAAGGTATTCTCTAAGATTGATTTGCGTTCGGGTTATCATCAGATGAAGATCAGATTGTCAGATATTCCTAAAACTGCATTCACCACTAGGTATGGGCTTTATGAGTACACAATCATGTCTTTTGGGTTGACTAATGCACCTGCCTACTTTATGTATCTGATGAACAAAGTCTTTATGGAGTACTTGGATAAGTTTGTTGTGGTGTTCATCGATGATATCTTGATCTACTCCAAGGATGAAGCAGAGCATGAGGAGCATCTGAGACTTGTGTTGCAGAAGTTGAGAGAGCATCAGTTGTATGCGAAGTTCAGCAAGTGTGAGTTCTGGCTTAAGGAAGTGGTTTTTCTTGGTCACATCATCACTAACGGAGGCATTGCAGTCGATCCTAGCAAGGTCAGAGATGTGTTGAAGTGGGAGCCGCCTCGGACAGTCAAGGAGATCAGAAGCTTTCTCGGTCTTGCAGGGTATTATCGTCGGTTCATTGAAGGATTCTCTAAGATAGTGAAGCCTCTCACATCACTACTAGAGAAGGATAAGGAGTTCAAGTGGATCGAAGCATGTCAGGCTAGCTTTGAGGAGCTTAAGAAGAGGTTGACTACCGCCCCAGTACTAGTGATGCCAGATCTGCAGAAGAGCTTTGATATCTACTGTGATGCGTCTCAACAGGGTCTTGGTTGTGTTCTTATGCAGGAGGGACATGTTATAGCTTATGCGTCGAGACAATTGAGGAAGCATGAGCAGAATTATCCTACTCATGATCTGGAGTTAGCAGCTGTGATTCATGCTTTGAAGATTTGGAGGCACTACATCATGGGGACTAAGTGCCAGATTTACACAGATCATAAGAGTCTGAAGTATATATTCACTCAGAAGGACTTGAACTTGAGACAGCGCAGATGGTTAGATCTGATCAAGGATTATGATCTAGAGATACACTATCATCCTGGAAAGGCTAATCTAGTTGCAGATGCCTTGAGTCGGAAGGGACAGGCCAATATGGCACTCGCATTCCAGTTGCCTGAAGAGTTGATGAAGAAGTTTGAGCAGCTCAACTTGGGGATGGTTGCACAGACTCAGGGAGTTACCTTAGAGGTGGAATCTACATTGGAGCAGGAAATTCGTCAGGCACAGCTTGAGTATGCTGAGATTAGAGAGATCAGAGTGACTATGGAGAATGGCAAGGCACCGGATTTCATAGAGGATGATCAGGGGATTATATGGTTAAGGAAAAGGATTTGTGTGCCCGATGTGGGAGATCTGCATGAGAACATCTTGAAGGAAGCCCATGATTCTGCTTACTCCATTCATCCAGGCAGCACTAAGATGTATCAGGATCTTAAGCAGAGGTATTGGTGGTATGGGATGAAGAGGGATGTGGCCTCTCACGTAGCATTGTGTGGTACTTGCCATCGAGTGAAAGCTAAACATCAGAGACCAGCCGGATTGCTTCAGCCACTGAAAGTGCCAGAATGGAAGTGGGAAGAGATCAGTATGGATTTTATAGTAGGACTACCACAGACACCTGTCGGGTATGATTCTATATGGGTGATAGTGGATAGACTGACTAAGGTAGCTCACTTCATTCCGGTGAAGACTACTCACTCAGGAGCAAGGTTGGCAGAGCTTTACATGTCTAGAATTGTGTGTTTGCATGGTGTACCTAAGAAGATAGTGTCCGACAGAGGTACTCAGTTCACGTCTCATTTCTGGCAGAAGCTTCATGAGTCTATGGATACAGTGTTGAATTTCAGCTCAGCTTATCACCCACAGACAGATGGACAGACTGACAGGACTAATCAGATTCTTGAGGACATGTTGAGAGCCTGTGCTCTTAAGCATGGAGGTAGCTGGGATAAGAGTTTGCCATACGCAGAGTTCTCTTACAACAACAGCTATCAGGCCAGTCTTAAGATGGCACCCTTTGAGGCTTTGTATGGAAGGAAGTGCAGAACCCCGTTGTACTGGAGTGAGATGGGAGAGAGTCGATTGTTCGGGACTGATGTTATCAAGGAGGCAGAAAGGCAGGTTCAGATTATTAGGGATAACTTGAGAGCTGCATAGTCTAGGCAGAAGAAGTATGCTGACACAAAGAGGAGAGACGTGGTGTTTCATGAAGGTGATTATGTGTATCTTAAAGTGTCACCGATCAGAGGCTTACGCAGGTTCAAGGTTAAAGGGAAGCTGTCACCTCGCTTTATCAGGCCCTTTAGGATTTCTGAGAGAGTGGGAGAGGTAGCTTACAGATTAGAGTTACCAAATCAGCTCTCAGATGTGCATGATGTGTTCCATATCTCTCAGTTGAAGAAGGGATTCCAGCCGCATGATAAGGAGCCATTACCTATAGATGGGTTGGAAGTTAAGGAAGATCTCACCTATACTAAACATCCTATCAAAATCTTGGATACTCTTACACGGGTTACGAGGAATCGGGTGATCAGAATGTGTAAAGTACAGTGGAGTAACCATGCAGAGGACGAGGCAACATGGGAAAGAGAAGAGGATATAAAAGAAGAATACCCACATCTCTTTGCTGATCCATCCGAATCTCGAGGACGAGATTCTTCTTAAGGGGGTAGGATTTGTAACACCCTAAATTTGAATTTATGAATTTATTAAAATTTTGTTAGCAACTTATGAATTTGTTTAAGGATTATAAGGAGTTAATTGAATTTTCTAGGCATTTAAATAATTTTCTTAAATAAAATAAATAAATATAGGAGTTGAGTGTGCATACATGCTGGTGCATTATTTTTGAGTGTTTGAATTCAAATTGTGTTGAATTCAAAGTTTGATTTGAGTTCAAAAAGAGGTTTCAAAAATTCAAAATAAAATTATTTTCCCTCCCTTCCTCTTTTCCTGTTTTTGCGCCGGCCTGTTTGCTGAAGTCCGCTGGGCACCCTCCTTTTCCCCGGTCCAGTCCACCTTCTCACTCTCCTTCCCGTTTCAGCGCACAGCCCAACTCCGCTTCCGGCCCGCCTTGGCCCAGCAGCGCCTCCCCTCCCGCAGTCGCTAACGTGTGGGGTCCGCGCGTCATCCCCGTCCTCCCACCGCACCGGGACTCCGCGCCCGAGTCTGACCCCGTCCAGCCTCGCCTCCGCATCTGAGCCGCCCCTGGCGCCTTGGCCCGCATGCCAAGGTTTGCCTAGGCCTCATATATACCCCCGCCGCCGCAGCCCCAACAAATTTCCCAAGAAACCCTAACCCAGAGCTCCAGCGCCGCCGCCGCTCCTAACCCTAGCGCCGCCGTTGCCGAGCTGCCGTTCTGCTGCCTTCCCGTCGTCGTGAAGGAGCCCCGGAGGTGCGCAAGCTCGCGAGAAAGCCCCTGGTGCCGCGTGTCTTCGACGCCGTGCCCTGCAGCGCCAGATAGAGCTCGCCGGAGTGTCGCCGTCGCCGCTGTCCGCTGTGTTCAGCCGTCCTCGCCGCTCCTAAGGTCGCTCCTGTGCCCCTGAGTAGTTCCCCTGTGCATGCACTACGTTTTGGTGAAATCCCCACAGCAAACCGAGCACTCCAGCTCCGGTTCCGCTCCGCGCCGGCGAGCCCGCCGCCACGCGCCGCCACTCATCACCGCGAATGCCGCCGCCCGCGCTCGCGCTTCACCTGAGCCGCTCGATCTCGTATCGACGGCGTAGATTAGATCAGACCCAGGTCAAAACCCGGCGTACCGGTCAACCCCACCAGGTCGCTGCTGGTTTTGCAAAAGAGACCCTGTTCTTTTTAATATAGCATGCCGGTCCTCCCACCTCTGAAAAATCCTTGCAGATAGGTCCTAATCTTTATGGTTTAGACCCTGGCTTGTTTAGATTTAGGAGCCGAGGTCCATAGCCTTAGTTTTGCATGTTAGACCTTATGTTTATAAGTTTAATTATGTTTTAGGCCCCGGTTTTTAGCAGTTAAGCCCTGGAGCTTTAGTTTTCTCGCAGATAGACCCTTGTATCTTGTTTTAGTCAAGATTATGCGTTTTAGCTCCGTTTTTAGCGTTCTTTATGTCCAAACGATCGTATCGAAGAGTAGAATAGCTTTACGCAGTTGTTTTGCTCTGTTGTTACTATTTGGTGCATGTTTCTTATTTATTTCTATTATTTGCTTGTATGTGGTTGGTGTGGTGCGTAGAAGACGGTCGCTACTTCGATTACGCTGCAGTTGAAGACTTTCAAGATCTTGAGCAGCCCTCTGAGTTTGTGGAAGGTAAGTCCTTGATGCATGCCCTTTTTTCCTATACAACTGCATTTTAATTACATTATTTATTTTATTACTTACATTGAATTGATGGGACCCTATGATTAAGGTGTGACTAGTGTTGTTTACCATGTCCTTGTTAACCTGGGGTTTTATTTATGTTGGGTAGCACCTGCTTAGTTGCTAACTACGGGTTGATGATGCTTTAATTATACACAAAAGTAAACTTGATTTATTTTATGCTCTACCCTCATTAAGCAAGATTACCCCTGTTAATCGGAATATGGAGCGACCACCCAGGAACTAAGTGCAACCACAAGACAAATGGCTCTGTCTTGGCTAATTAATTAGAAACATTAGTATGTAGTATGCTTTACATGATAAGGGTTAGGGGGTGCCGGTAGTTGGTGTATAGCCCGGCCCTCAAGCTGATCTGCTCTGTGGTAGCTTCGCAGTCTTGAGAGAGAGTTATGCATTGCGCTGTCATGAAACCTACCGAGCTGCTCATATTAGGGAATCTTTGTAAAGGCCTCGTAGTGAATCCCTAGCCACTCACCAAAGGCAGTGTTTAAGGGTCTAGCTAACCCGGGCGACATGAGAAACACGACTTGTGGGTAAAGTGTACAACCTCTGCAGAGTGTATAACCTAATCGATTAGCCGTGCTCACGGTCACGAGCGGCCTGGACCCTCACATGGGTAAACTATGGAATATGATTTAATCTTGTGCATTGCATCCTGTTATTGTTGCATTTGTTATATCTCTGGGTTGGTATATACTTACACTGCTAGTAAATAGTTGTTTAATAAAATCTGACCAACTAAAATTGCTTACCGCTTTAACCATGTCAGCCATCCACCCAAAGAGCCTTGCATGTTGTTGTAGTTACATTCCCTTGTTGAGTACGACATGTGCTCACGCTTGTTGATTTATTTCTTGCAACTACACTACTCGGACTGCTGCTCAGACGGCCGCTTTGAAGATTTCCCTGAAGACTTCGAAGACTTCTAGGCGCGTTGCTCCGGTCGACTGCCTGTGGTGGATGACTCTGTTTTACTTTCCGCTGTTAGCTACTCGTACGTTGAGTTAAATTAATGGACATTTGGTTTGTAATAATAATAACGCTGTGACACTGCACTTTTTGATACTCCACTACGTCGTTTGCATGTGTGAACATGATCCTGGACACATGTAAACTATGATCTGGTTTTGCTTCCAAAACTGGGTGTGACATCCGCTGCGTTGCTACTCGTTAATAATTAGTTCATTTATGAGACATTTTGGTCTGTAATAAAGTTTAATGCTCTCTTTACGTTATAACATTGTGTTTTGGTTATCACTGAGTCGTTATATGTGTGAACTTTGATCCTGGCGCACATATAATATGAGCATTCGAATTTATCCTTAAATTCAGGTGTGACACCCCTGCTCCCACTCGTCGAATCTCTCGCCGGAAGGACTGACAGAAGACGGCACCGCCGCCGGCCCTCTCGCCGGTGCGCGCGTTCCCCACCGAGTGAGCGCGTTGCCGTCGAGGGGCCCGTCGGCGGTGCCCTGACCCTCTGCGTCGTGCCGGTCCGGCCGTGCGCGAGCAGATGCTTCCCGCCGGAGGCGGTGGTGACGCTGGCGAGGTAAGTCGCCGTCGTTTCTCGTGCTAGGGTTAGGCTTTGCGTCGAGTTCTCTCTCGTTTTGTCGATTTGGACGATTGCTTCCCCTAACCCGAAAACAGATCTAGGGTTAGGGTTTACTGTGCTCTCTCATTCGCTTTGAATCTTGCTGTTTTCTGTTCGATTTTCATCGAATTGCATCTGTTCCAGTGGTCCTCTCCCCCTTCCTCTTTGAATTCGGGATAGAACTTGAACTTTTGACCACTGGTTTCCCCGATCTAACCTCTACTGACTAGTAAGGCGTCTGATACCAATGTTAGTATGCAACTTAGGATCTCTAGCAGTAGAAGTAGATGGGTATGATCTTGTTTAACAAAGATGAACTTAAACCTAGTTCTAGATCGCATCTACTCGCACTAACCTAACAGAGACACTAACAACTAACACAGAGAGGGGTAGAAGGGCTGACCATCAGCAGGGGCGCCGTCCTTAGTCATGTCGTCGAGGGCGACGGCGTGGCGGCGGTGAGGGAGTCGCAGGGGCGTCGGTGGTGAAGCTTCCCGGCGGCCAGGTGCTCCCTCAGTCGGTAGGGCTGTAGGTGGGGTGTGGGCGGCGCAGGGCAACCTCATGCTCCGTGCCGTGGCCCCCACCTCATCTATATAGCACTAGCGCCAGAGGGCCACCAACCATGGTTCGGTTGGGCGCCCCCGACTAGGGCGCGAAATCGATTCTGAGTGGGCCTTTGAGACGAGTTGGAGAGCAGATCGACTAACAGTTACTGCTTCTGGTGGTGAGCGCAATCACCATCCAAAAAGACAAAGAACAAATGGGACTTCTGCTGAAGCTAGCCTGCAATAATGCTGGCTTTTTTTTTTGTTCTGGTTTTAATCAACATTTCCTAATCCGCGAGAGGAGGATCGCGCCAGCCGGCGGCTCGCTCTGACCAAGCTCCAGGGCGCCAGAGCGCGCGCGGCCGGCCGGGCGTCAAGGTGCTGCTGGATCCAGGGGCGGATAGACACCTAGGGCCACCCGGGCCGGTCGTGGCCCTAGGCGTCGGCCCACGATTTGTATACTGTAGCACCACTGTAGCACATTGTAGTATAAGGCTTAGGCCCATTTCTCGAAGCCGGTCCATATAGTGGCCCTAGGCGTCGGGCTGACAGCGGTCCGCCACTGGCTGGATCCGTCGCCCTGTCCAGTCCCTGTCGCTAGCTGCTGCTGCTGCTGCTGCCGCCTGCAGGTAGGCTCTGGTTGACTGGCGCCTCCGCCCATGTCAACGGCGACGTTTTTCAGCGTGACGCCGTGCCGTTTCGTTTGACCGATCGTCGACCTGATCCGCGAAAATGACGACGACGACGAGCGCGCACCGACGAGGCGCTGGCAGAGCCGGGCGTTCCTGGCGCAATCTAGCTAGGCTGGCGCATTAATTGGTTGCCGCAGGGGCGCGGTGGAGATCGACGAGGATGTCCGCGAGGGGCTCCGCTCTGTTGGTGGCTTGGTGCCGGGAGCCGAGACATATGAACCAGCCGGCGGCGGCCACTGGGCGGCGTGCGCGCGTCTCGAGCACTTGAGCGGGAGGCCGCGTGCTGCACGGCTCAGCCAAGGCGCCGTGATCGGGCGATCGAGCAGAGAAGAGCGGTCACAAAACTTCATGGTGACCGTGAAAGGCATGTCATGTGCATGGATGGCGCGCGGGCGGGCGGCTGTTCCGCGACATCCTTCTGGACCAGCAGGCCGGTGGCCAACTTGGATGCCTAGCCGAGCAACATAGTGATGGCTGGTGGGCGACGAACAGGCGGCATCTAATGTAAGGCCTCGTTTAGATGGCAAATTTTTTGCCAAAAATTTGCTACTTTTTCAACTCTCTCTCCATCACATCACATTAAATACATCAAAAGACATATGTTCAGAGTAGTAAATGTAGGTAAAAAAAATTACTAATCACACAGTTCTGTTGTACATCACGCGATGAATCTTTTGAGCCTAATTACCTCATGGTAGGATAATATTTACCACAAACAAACGAAACGTGCTACAGTGTGCTACAGGAGTTGAAACAGTTACTTTTGCTAGTTTTTAGCCATCTAAACGTGGCCTAAGGATGCAAGCGGGCCTCTCTACCGGCACCTGCAGACCGACCTGCATCACCTGCATGAACAAATTATTAACTCTGCAGGAGCTCGCCGACATTTACTTAACGCAAAAGCCAAACTGAGAGGCCTCTCGGTTTAGTCTTAAACCGAGAGCCCCTCTTGTTACTTCGTGAGCCCGCCAAAAGAACTCTTGTTACTTCCTGAATACACAAGAAGAAAGTAACTTCGACGGAACTTGTTGCGGAGAAGAAGATAGGTTAGGGATTTCGGGGTTGGGGTTGCGCGGCCAGCGGCGGGTGGTGGGTGGAGCGGCCGGCGGCGAGGTCGCCGCCGGCCGTGGGCGGTGGTGGAGGCGGTGGTTTTATGGATCTGGGTTTCGGGGGGCGGGCTTCGGGTTATGAGGTTCCTATGGTTGGGAATGATTACCGGACATGAAGAGAAGGAGGTGGGGACGTCGGAGGACCGGCGGTGGTGGCGGTGTGGCCGGCGGCGGAGGCGAGGCAGCGCGGTAGCGCCGCCGACGGGGCGGGGTCGGACTGCGGTCGGGCCGGTGACCGGCGGCGGGGGCGAGTATCCCCATGGGATTAGGAAGGGCGGGGAGCGGGCGGGGGCGGTTGGTGGGTGGACGGCGCGGTGGCGAGGTAGCCGCCGGCCGGGGCGGCGATGGAGGTGGCGGCGGTGGTGGGGAAGAAGGAGCGCGAGGAGGAAGACGGTCGCGCGCGCCCGCGCATCCGACGAGGAAGACGACCCGCGCGGCTTCAAGATAAGGACGCTACGTCGGGATCTTCTACGGGAGGGGGTCTCGCGTTAAAGAAAAAAAAGAGAGTCCTCTCCGTGTAGCACACTCCTTTACTTAATCGTCTGCATTATCCTGCTGGGTTTTTGCGGAAAGTAGCGAGCAGGCTGGCGGACGCCTGCCAGTGCCTACCGTACAGCGCACGTACAGCGCGGAGCTCGTCTGGGAACAGTGCCACAGTGGCGGCGGATTTGAGCTCCTCCAGCGCGCGTACAGCGCGGAGCTCGTCGGCGAGCTTGCCTGATCTGTCGGGGCAGGAATCCGTTAACACGCCGCCACCTTGCCTGATCCGTCGGGGAAGGAATCCGTGAACACCCCGCCATTCTTGACCTCGCCGATGACCTCGGTCTAATCCACGCCACCCCCAACGGCCGTGGTGGTGCTCTTCAGCTATGGCTTCGGCGTCGCTACTCCCCGAGGCACACCGCCGCACCCCCGCGCTGCTGTGTTCCGACGCGCGGAGCTGGACGGGCCCGCCTCCGCCGGATCCGTCCCGGAGGAGCTCGCCGGGGCACTGCGACGCGCCCGAGGCTGCCGGGATTCCGCGCCCTCGCAGAGGTTGATGGGGCCGCCGCCCCTCCACCGCAGGTGCGGGCTCGACGCCGCCGGGATTTGGCCCGGTGGAGGTCGCGCGGAGCAGGAGCTTGAACGACCTCGCCGCCGCGGAGTTCGTCGTCCTCGCCGCGGGGTCCTCCTCCGCACTGGCCGGCGAGCTTCTGGGCGGTGGCGCGGTGGTCGCGCGACGGGGACGCGACGACCGCGGCGTGGCTGCTGGTGCACACCAAACCGAGCCCGCAGTGTCGGTGCCCCGTCGGCCGGCCCGACGACGGCGGCTGTGGGAGCATCGTGTGTGCGCGCCGCTGTGCTCGTACCACTAGCGGTCCTTCGCTACGACGGCCTGTGGACGACCAGCACTCTCGCGCGGCGGACTGATGCTGGGGAAGGCGGCAAGGAGCCGCGTCGCCGACAGCGGCGGCAGGCGTGCGGGGAGGAGAGGCCCGTGCGATTGCGGGTGCCGCGCGCTGGAGGGGAGTAGCTGGGCGTGTTTAGACGGGGTGACTAAAATTAGTCGTAAATTTAGTCACTTTTAGGAGCTAAAGTTCCAAATGAGATGGGACTAAAATGAAACTAAAATTAGTTACATGACTAAAACTTTCTAGTAGAGGTTGGGGTAGCTAAAATTTTTTACCTGACTAATTTTAGTCATGGGACTAATTTTAGTCATCCCATCCAAACACCCCCTATGAAGAACAGGGACCTGGGAATATACCTTTTGAGAGTGAAAAATAGAGTTCACCGCTGCGGAACAACATCATTATAAGAGTGGAATTTTTTGAAGGAGCACTGAAAAATGTATTTGGAGAGTGCTATATAGAGAACACAGTTGCAGTTAGTCTTAGACTCTTAGCCGTCCACGGTCACCATGAAGTTTTGTACGCGACCGCTCTTCTCTCCTCGCCCGATCACGTAGGGCTGAGCCGTACGTGCAGCAGGACGCGGCCTCGACGCGCACGTAGGGCCACAAACAGTGGCCGCCGCCGGTTGCCGCCCGTGTGCATTCTCCTCTGCGGCTGCGCGCGGCGGGTCTGGTTCAGATGTCTCGGGCGGCTGCCGGCACCAACAGATAGATCGAGCCTCGTGGACGTACGTCGTCGCCGCCGATTGCCACCGCCTGCGGCAACTAAGTAATGCGCCGGCCTAGATTACAACAGGAACGCCCGGCTCTGCCAGTGCCTTGTCGGCGTGCGCTCGTCGTCATTTTCGACGATCGATCCAAGGAAACGACTTAACGTTCCCCTGACAAGCTAAGCGCGTGACGACGGGGCCTCGACGCCTCACTCTGAACAACGTACGCAGTGCACGGGAACTCCGTCCCGGAAGCCACCTACATACGGGCGACGGCGCGGCAACCACCAACCAGCAGCTGCGCCCTGTACGTCTGCAGCAGCGGCACGGCATCGATCGGCAGCCGCGCGACCACCCCGGCAAGCAGGAACATCGAAATTTAGCACGGCAGAGGGCGGCGCCAGCCAACCAGAGCCTACTGCTAGTGCTAGATGCAGGCCTGCAGCTGGATCTGGCCATCTATCCCACCGTTCTCTCGTCAGGTACATATATATAGCTTTCCTAGCTCTTCCTGCTAGCGCAGGAGATCCAATATACAAGTATATTTTTTCAACAGTTGCAATACATAATTTCATCGAAGCAGCCACACCGATCGTAATTAACCACGCCACGCACCATTCTTGGCTCTCAGTAAAATCAGTAACAATATCCCTGCTCTTGCGTGTGTTCCTTCTCAATTGCTTGACTGTGAATCGTGTGTGGCAGCGCAGTGTGAATTTGACACTTGTAATAATCCCACTAAACCTACCAGGTTCTGGACAAAGTTAGCTTTGCATATGACAGCTAGCATATACTATTGTTCTTCAAGAGAAAAAAAAACAGCACATATATCCCATATTCTATTATATGAAAGCATACACATCATTCTGTTATTCAGTTTCTACAATCCTAGTGAATAAACAAAACACAATGCAGAGAAATGCTGATTAAAATCAGAACAAAAAGCCAGCATTATTGTGGGCTAGCTTCAGCAGAAGCCCCA
Organism: Cenchrus fungigraminus; assembly: GCA_036936925.1. NCBI lineage: Eukaryota > Viridiplantae > Streptophyta > Magnoliopsida > Poales > Poaceae > Cenchrus > Cenchrus fungigraminus. The sequence goes on along the minus strand of CM072779.1, from coordinate 115,807,317 downwards.
TTTGTCCTTTGTCTTTTTGGATGGTGATTGCGCTCATCAGAAGCAGCAGTAACCTCCCTTAGATTCTTATTTGCATTATTGAACTCCTTTTCTGCACCCTCTGCACTGCATCCTCCTTGACTCAAATGCTTTGTTGTGCCTAACAAAACATTGAAATTTAATGATCATCTTGTCCATTATATGTAAGGGGCATAACGGCCCTTCAATCAAATTTGTGCACGATGCTTTCTACGGTTAGTATTTCACTGACCAAAAGTGAATAAAATATCCGAAAGTGTACATCTAATTTACTTAATAGGTGCAATCTAATTAATTTTTAGCGGAACTTATATAGTGCAAAAATGAGCATGTGCAGGTGAGGCATCTCCCTGCCAGCTTAGTTTTCTTAGCATGTGCAGGTGACCAAAGAGAAGATGCCTCTCTTGTTTAAGGTATCAAGTGTGCAAGCTCCGGCAAATCAATGGCTCAAGTTCAGTACTTCAGTTTTAGAATTACCATGGACATAACACAAGAAAACATCACAAAACCCTGGCATACCATCAGTTAATCAAATATTATTTAGAAGCTAAGTTTATACCACACTAACTGGTTGTTATAACCATTAATAATATCAGTTTCAATGTGCTGATTGAAGTTTCTCATCAATAGATCAGAAACTATGATGAATGATGCTTATAAGATGGCCAATGTATTAACAAGCTAGTAGGGACTTGAAAAACAAGTACCGATAAAGCTTGTTTTCTTCTCAGGAATATTAAAAAGAATGACCAAGTACGATTTAGGGAACATGAGTTTCCATTGTTGGAAGTTAAGCTAGAAAATATGGTGGCAGTCAAATACTTTTTATCAGTAATGCATTCAGCTAGCATGTTTCCTATCAACTAAAGTAATAATGTTTGTGCAGGTGCAATTATGTTTTGTCATGAAAAAAGTGTGCAATTAATTTACACATTTTTCATCAATGAGATCTTGGAGTTTCTAGCAGGGCTTGTTTGCGAAACTGTAGTACCAAGAGTAGTCGAGAATGGAGCACCAGGAGATAGCACATGCCCTGCAAATTCACCTGCATGTGTCCATGAGGAGATACCAGTTTACTTGGGGTTACTTGTACCAAACATACTCTGATACTAAATCAAAAGGGTTTCCAATGGACCTGCATTGGCTGCTAATTGTATACCAGGATTTCGAGCACGGCCTGCCATGGCACCAGACATAGCCTGGATTACCAGAGCAGAGGTAGCACCTGCAACGAGTAGGACAGTTAAAAAGTGTAGTATATAGCAAGGAACTTCAGTGCAAAGAAAAATTTCAAAGCTTGGTGAGGTTGTTATATTTGACTGTTCTAAATTATGCACAAGCTGTTCGAGAAAAAATAATGCACAAGCAACCAACTTAATCAGCGTAAATTTTTTAAAGGTAGCTTTTCTACAAAAAACGGTAAAAAATGTTCATACAAACCTGGCAGTAAGATCACACCACAATTGGTATTACTGTACTAAAAAAAGATCATGCTTATGACAGTTAGGCAAACAGCAGTATGAAATGTTTTTAGCCGCGCATGTCAACAAAACAAACAGTGCATCAAAAAGTATTGTTAATGGTGAAGAATGCAGTGCATATCAGCAATAGATCAGATAACCATTATCAATGGCGTAGGTAACTTCTAACTAATAACGACCAGATTTAACTGTGCAGATAGTGGTTTAATTTTTTCGTAAGATTTGTGACTGAACATTTGGTGTTCATAACAAAAAGGGATTTCAAAAATTAAATCACACTTATGTATACTGCTATGGAAATGATCCAGCATATTGAACTTAATTACCTGCTTCTCTCATTGACAAGGCCACATGATTTATAGCATGATCAGTAATGGTACCAGACATGCTCTGCGAGATTGATGGATTATTACAAGCACCTGCAGAAAGTTGTACAGTTAAAAGATAGTAAGTAGCCACCTAATAAGAAATTTACTTAACAATAAAATTAGCAGGGTAATTAAACAAAAAGATAAAACAATTAAAACAGTGTTGATTTTGGCAAAGGTGTAATGAAGCTAAGGTGAAATAATTTGCTCTAAGTTTGCAAGGCGTCAATAGAATATTTAGTGGCTCTAACCAGGAAAGCAATTGCATGATGCCCTCTCCCACAAAATTGCCATGTGAAGGGAAAAACAAAGTTGGAAGGACAGGAACAATCGAAAGATGCTTGGCATAATTTAACTGTAGAAATACTACTTCAAAGTCATCAACAGATAACACATCCCAAGCAAAATCTTAACATTAAGTTTAGAGGATGACAACTTTGTAAACTCTGGTTTGGCTGATGTGACAAATATCAATTTACCTTGCTTTCCACTTGTCTGAAGTTTACCCTTCTGATGGAGCTCCAGATTACCAGCTTGCAAACATTCATCTGAAGGCCAAATAAGTCCATAAATTGGTGCAACATAAACCTTCAGCTGATGCAAGCATGCATGCAGAGGGACTGAGCAAAAAGCCGGCTACTGCGCCCAAGTCAGATGGCTCCCTGCCTCTGCCTACCTACTACTACTATCAGTACTAGTCTAAAGATGATCGAGTTTGTCCTAAATCAAACTAGATCAAGGGTATAGGAATGGGCAATAGAAAAGAACAATAATACTCCGCATATCATTAGATCAATTACAAAATATTATTTTTTTCATGACCTGTCTCAGCATATTTTTCTTCAAATTACAAGATATATTTTGATGGCCTGCTCTTCGCTGTGACAATTGTATTTCCCTATTTCCAAGGGGCAATTACAAAACTCAGGATTTGAAGTTGGGCGCAGTAGCTGGCTTTTTGCTCAGTCCCTCTGCATGCATGCATGCTTGCATCATAGTATATCTATTCAATGACATGAACCTTTGTGATCCTCTCTATAATTTTGGTCAAACATAAAATGTGTTGGCTCTCCAAAAAAGTTGGAATGACTAATAATTTGTAATGCAGGAAGTAGGTTGACAATGAAATATGAATTTACCTTGCTTCCCACTTGTCTTTAGTGGACGCTTCTGATGGAGCCCGGGAGGTTTACCAGCTTGCAAACATTCATCTGAAGGCCAAATAAGTCCATTAACTGGTGCAACACAAACAAACAATCCCACTGTACTGAAAGGAAAGGTAAGTATATTTACCAAGAATATCCGCTACCCAGCTTGTTGCCTTGGCAGACAAATCTGCCATCGAAAAAGAATTCATCGTTAGCTGTCGCTCGTATGCAATTACTAATACAAGATAGCGCAAAGAGAAGGATATCATACCATTATTATCTGATTCCTTAGAGTGGCTTGAAGAAAGCAGACTGCAAATTATAACAGGTAGAAAGGAACATGCTCATGTGAGTGAGGACAGTTGGGGTAAAAAAGAAGACTCGGAACAAGCAAAGGTGTTGTAGAGTACCTCCCCCTCCTCTGAAGATAGCGCTTGGCAAGAGCAGATGCTTGTGGCTGGCAGGGAAGCTTCTTCCGGCGAAACCTCGGCCCAGTACTGTCAAAGGTCACAATAAAATGAACCGGTCATCACGCAAACTGGAGATCAACAAGTTAGTGTAGAAGTAGAAGACAACCGAGGGGTAGTGAAGAAATTCTCAATTGAGTTAACTGTACCATGTGCGGATCGGAAGTACATTGCGCGGCTTCATTGGGCCGGCCGGTAGTGCGACCACTCGTTTAAGCTCTGGGATCCTGTGAACCAACTTGTAGGCGATCTTGGCCGCCCGCCGCCTCACACGCTCCCAGTCGAACGTGACCCTATTACAAAGTATACATTCATGTTAATGGCAAGGAGATTGCAAAGTCTAGCGCATAGACGAACTGCAGGACTATGAATTGGCCAGGCAGGCGAAGAGGCAAAATTGAAATACTCTGTGGTCTGTGTTCAGGATCACAATTCACATCCAACGCACCTCAAGTGCTGCTTCGCGTGGAGCACGGTGAGCATGATGGACCGGAGCCTGATGGTGCCATGCCGCACCGTGCTGTCATGCCTGCGGTACTCTCGGAAGAAGACGGCCAGGTTGCGGCCTTCCTGGGTGTCCGCGAGGATGTCCGCCAGGTGCTGGTGCGCGAAAAGGAAGCGGTGCAGGACCTGGGCCTCGAGGCTCACCAGGCGGTAGTCGTGCAGCTGGATGAAGCGCGAGAGGTAGGCTATGGCCTCGCGCCACTGGCCTTCCCTGATGAAGTCCTGCAGGTGCATCACAGAGAAGAAGGCGTCTGTCTCGTGGACCATCCTGCGGCGGATCAGCAATGAATCCATGGAAACGTGTAGCGCGCGCGGATCAGCAAAGACAGTAGGGGTTGAGAGAGATCCAAGGAATTTGTCAGAACTTACGATCCGAAGGTGCCCCCCATACCCTGGAGCCAGAGGAAGGCGAGGAGGCGCCGGTGCCGGAGCCGCCGCACCAAGGGGTGCTCCGACGAGCCGGCGAACTCGTCGTTGCCGAATTATCTGGGGACCGGCATCGCGCCGTCGACCGCGCGCGCCGCGCCCTGCTTGCAGCCTGGCGCGAGGAGCAACTCGGCATGGATCGGCGGATAGCATCTCGGGATATAGAGAGAGCGCGGCGGGCGGCGGCAGGAGCCAGGCGGCAATGGCTGGTTAGTGGTTACCCCCGCCCGAGTCCCCCCAACGGCGGCCCCAAAGCCCCCAAAAGTCCCCAACCCCCCTCCGCATCCCCACCAGGCATAGGCGCATAGCCACCGCGGCACCACCCACCACACCCTGCGCAAGGACCCCACCTGCCTGGTACGGATTTGGGGCCGGGTTGGGCCGGGCGATTCGGACTTCGGAGTTCAGAGGCGGGGAGCTTTGTTTCACTCCCGCCGCCGCTCTCTTTATCTCGACGATGCCATCCATCTCTGCATCGAAAGCCCAATCCACCGAATCGAGTCGATCTCCTCGTACCAGCGGCGGCCGTCGGTGTTCGTAGACTGCGGCGACGACGAGCTCGCTGGGGTGACGGAGTACCTCGATCTTGGTGCGGCGGCTCCGGCACCGGCGCCTCCTCGCGTATACCTCCGGCTCCAGGGCCTCCAGGACACCTTCGGATATCCCCGCTTCTCCTGCGTGCTACTGCATGCAGCAGGGCTTCATGCACCAGGTCGGCGACTCGGCACAGGTTACGTTGTGCACAGCCGGCATGGCCGGTTGCTTGTAAAGTCGAGCGCTCCGCCTAACCGCAGTCATGTCGAATGTTCGCCGCTGGCGCTGTCGTGCTGCTGGTTTCTGCCGAATGACGCGGCCGGTGCGGCCGTGGTCGTCAACGCTCGCGGTGCCGGTGGCCGCCGTGCGCGTGCGCGTGCGCGTGCGTGGGCCGTGGGCGTGGCCACGTTCTCCTCCATGTACGCGGCAAGCTCATTTGTAGCAGTGGCCTCCGGACCTGGCGCCGGCGCGTGCTCAGCCGGGCCTGCCCGGCCGCCTGCCCGCAGTGTTGGAAATAAACACGTCATGTGTGTGTTTCCTGACGTGTGTGTGAGACTGTGAGTACACGTGTTTGTGTCGAGTGTCTAGGATCAGGTGCAGGCCTGCAGGGTCTGTGCAAGGTTGTTGCGCACCCACTGCTGGTTTGATCGAGTTGTTGGAGTACGTACGTGGTGTGCATGGTGCCGATTCCTGCGGAGAAGAAGACACCATGACCACATCGAGTAGTGGCTCACGGCATGGCTGAGCGGGTTCTGCGGCGCAACGACCGGAGTGTGAGATCTAGTTCCTGGGCATGAGCTTGTTCGTGACGTCGCTGGCGAGGAACTTAACCACGCGTGGCATGGGTCGGTGCCGGGGGAGCGGACACCATGGGCGCTGAGAACCGGCGGCGCGGAGGCGGGAGAGGGTGACCTCCTGTGAGAGGCGTGTCCATTTCATTGGTGTACCGGTAGAATCTTTTTTTAGAATAGGATCAAATTTTATTAAAATATAACCTCTGTTACAACTGAGATATCAACATAAAATAAAATTACATTGAAGTGTGTCACTAGGTCTCTACCATTCGTCTTCTTTGCAACCGGCACCGTGTCTACCACCAAAAATCCATCACCGTGGAACAACACCAGATCCGAACCGAGCCGCAGTCCCAACCAACAGAAGACTCCACAAACATGGAGGTCACAAATGAGGTGTTGTATGCTCAACCACTTCAGGAAGTAAAAGATGTCGAAAGCACATCGACTAAATCTTCTAAAGGTTGAACCGAACATAATATTCGCCACCGCCGTTAGTAATTACCAACGGCGACCGGAAGAACAAATCTGCCGCCGCCAGTAGTAACACCAGTGACCGGAAGAACAGATCCGCTGCCACCAGTAAAACCAGCGATCGGAAAGACGATCTTATCTGAGGGGAAAACTGATCCAATCCCTCCTAAAAAAAGGATTAGACCAACGTACCTTGATCCCTCAATGAAGAGCACGACGTCTCCGAAGAAACCGATACATCCCTTGGAGGAGATCCAGTACGACATGGAAAGACAGATCGAAGACATCGAAGAGACGATCTGAAATCTAATCTAATTATTCTGAAGGAAATGAAAATTGAGGAAAAAACCTAAACGAAAGTAGATCAACTAGAGGATCTACCAGAGGATGGACCTCACTCCCCTTGCCACCAGCTAGGAGTCCGAAGACGAAAAGAAACGGTGCTGGAGGCATGGACGTACGGCGGCGGCGAGCAACCGGCGGCTGGGTTCTGCCCGAGTCACCCCGGGGGGAACGTGGGGGACAGGAGGGCTATCGAACGTCTCCTCTTGGTCAAAGGAAACACATTCTCTGGTGCAGCTCAACGCTCGTGTACAGGCAGAATCCTTGGGCGGCGGCAGGGATTATTGGACGGCCAGGGCGTTGACATACGATGAAGATCGACGACAACAGTTTCACTTAGAATAAATTGTATATTGAGTGGTATTATTACAAAGGTTAAATCATTCAGTGCTCCTAAGATCATTGAAGCAATGATGCACCTCTGTTTTTGAAAAAAAATGAAGTTTTGAACAAATCGATGTCATAAAGTAGCATCATTGCCACACCTTGAAATTTTCAATTTCAGGATGTGAATAGAAAAAAAAATTAAACAACAATTTTCTCATAATTTTAAAATTTTCCCCAACGTTTATTTTCTTTACAGGGAATATACTATAGAAAAGAAAAAATATTATTTTTTTCTAAATTAAATAAGTGGCTTGGTGTTTGTTGCATACATGCTGGTGCATTTATTTTGGTTGTTTGAATTCAAATTTGAATTTGAATTCATTTGTTTGAGCTCTTTAAAAAAACAAAACCTTTTCTCTTTTCTCCTTCCCCTTTCTTCTTTTCTGCGCGACCCATTTGCGCAGAGTCTGCCGGAGCTCCCTGAAGATCGCAGCCCAGCCCGTCGCCGCTCCCCCAGCTCCGTGCGCCGCCGGCCCAGCATCGCTGCTCGGGCCCTTGGCCAGAAGTCCGGCCGTGCACCCTGTAATCCCCGGCCCCGTTCGCCCGTCCTCCCTCAGCTCGCCAGCCCACCCAGCCTGCCGGCCCAGCGCAGCCGCTCCGCGCTCCACCGCTCGCTCCCACTGACGAGCGAGCCCCGCCTGTCATCCCCCTCCTCCGGACGCCACCGAGCCGGACTCGGAGTCCGACTCCGATCCCCCTCGCGCGCGCCGCCTTCTTGGCTTGGCCCGCACGCCAAGACACAGCCCCAGGGCTTTATAAGCCGCTGCCGCCGCACCTCGAGCCCCCGCTTTACCGAAAACCTAACCGCCCGAGCTCGCAAGTCCGCCGCTGTAAACCCTAGCGCCACCGCCGTAGATCCGTGCCGCCGCCGCCTCTCCGTCGACAAGGAGCAGCCCCGGAGGACCGCGACGACGAGAGGAAGCCGCTGGTGCCGTTCGTTCGTGAGTTTGTGCCCTGCATCGTCCGTTCGAACTCGTCGGAGCCCCGCTGCCGCTGCCGTCCGCCCCGCCGAGCCGTACGCCGTCGCCGTCGCCGTCGACCCTGAGGTTGTCCCGTTGCCCCGGTTAAGTTCCTTGCGTCGCGTTCTTTGTTTTGGTGCTAATCCTGCTCCAATCCGAGCACACCAGCTCGATTTGGGCTTTCGCCAGCGAGCCCGCCGCCGCCAGTCGCCGCAGCAGCCGCCCGCCGCCGGATCAGGAGCCAACGGCTCAGATCCAATCTGACCGAGGTCAGATACCGGTCAAACCCGCTGAGTTGCCGTCATTTTGCAGAAAAACCCCTAAGTCTTTTAGATTTTCAAGCCGGTCCTCCCGCAGTAGAAAGATCCTTGCAGTTAGGTCCTTTTCTTTTTGTTCTAGACCCTAGGTTTTGTAGATTTAATGCTCGAGGTCCAGTTTTCAAGCTTTATACCGTAGCACTTATGTTTTTATGTTTAATTAGGTTTTAGCCCTCGGTTTCTTGCTGTTAAGCCCCTGTAAGCCTAGTTTTCTCGCAGATAAGCCCCTGTACCTTGTTTTGGCCGTAGAATAGTTTTAGCTTCGTTTTTAGAGTTCTTTATATCCACACGATCGTATCGAAGTGAAGAACAGTTTTATTCCTCTGTTTTGTTCTATTAGTACTGTTTGGTGATTGTTTCTTATTTTATTCTATTGCTTGCTTGTATGTGTATGATGTGGTGCGTAGAAGACAATCCGTACGTGGAATACGCTGCTGCTGAAGATTTCGAAGACTTTGAGCAGCAACCGGAGTTCGTGGAAGGCAAGTCCTTGCTGCATGCCCCTTATACCTATACAGCATGCATTTTAATTACACTGTTGATTACTTTTTTGCTTGCATGAATATGATGGGTCCCTATGATTAAGGTTCGACTAGACTTGATTACCTTGTGCCTTGATAACCTGGGTGTTTTACTTTTGTTGGGTAGACCATGCTTAGTCGCTAACTGTGGGTTTGTGGTGGTTTATAATGAACAACAAAGTTAATTTAATTTACTTATGCTCTACCATCATTAAACAAGACCACCTTTTTGTTAATCGGAACATGGAGCGACCACCCAGGACAATAGTGCAACCACAAGACATATGGCTCTGTCTTGGTCAATTAATTAGGAACTTTAGGGTGTGATATGCTTTACCTGTTAAGGGCAAGGGGGTGGCGGTACATGATGTATAGCCCGGCCCTGAACCTGATCTGCTCTGTGGTAGCTTCGCAGTTTGAGAGAGGGTTATGCGTTGCACTGACCATGTAACCTAGCGGGCAGTCCACACTAGAGAACCTTTGTAAAGACCTCGTAGCGTCCCTATGCAACCACACCTAGGTATTGTGGTATTGTGCCTAGTTTTGCACAGTATGGTTGGGTTTGAAGTTCTTAGAACTTTTACGTGACTTGTGGGTAAAGATGTGCCACCTCTGCAGAGTGTAAAACTAACCAGTTAGTCGTGCTCACGGTTACGAGCGGCCTGGACCCTCACATAAGTAGAAAGCTGGACTTAAACTTGTGCATTTCATCTTATTCCGGTTGCATATGTTAATTTTGGGTTGGTATACACTTTCATTTTCTAGTAATCAGATGCTTAATAAAACTTTGACCAACTAAAAGTGCTTACCGCTTTAACCATATCAGTCATCCACTATAAAACCTTGCATGTTGTATTAGTACTATTCCCTTATTGAGTACGACATGTGCTCATGCTTGTTGTTTATTTTATCTTGCAACTACACTACCCGGACTGATGCTCAGACGGACGCTTTGAAGACTATCCAGAGGACTTCGATGAGTTCTAGGCGTGTTCCTCAGTCGACTGCCTGTGGAGGACGTCTTGTTTAATTTTCCGTTGTTAGCTACTCGTTTCAAGTGTTAGAATAAATGGCATTCGGTCTGTAATAATAATACACTATGACATTGCGTTTGGGTACTTTACTGAGTCATTTGCATGTGTAAACTTGATCTTGGACACATGTAAATTTATTATCTGGTTTTGATTTTAAAACCAGGTGTGACAAAGTGGTATCAGAGCCGTGTTGACTGTAGGACGTTAGCCTAGTTAGAAATTGGTCGGAATTAAGGATTATAATATCTTTGAAGTCATTCTCACTTCATGCTTTGCTTTAATTCTATTTTTATATACTTATCCTTGCTTTTACCCCATCCTTGAAATTCTACTTATTATCTATCTTGTCCTTCCTAAATCTTTTTACTCTATGCTTCCTTGTTCTTGCTTTAAGGAGTCTTTAGCATCTATTCTACTCCCTCTAATTCTTTTCCTTGTCTTTAATTCTTTTCCTTGTCTTTATCTTACCCGCATTCGCAACCATTCTCAGTAATCTTGTGATCTCATCATGTTCAACCCCCAAAGGTCTTCCTTAATAAGAAATAGGAGGTTTAAGTCCAATCTTAGTATAAACGTTCGATGCGAACGTTTTTCGTTAACGTGTGCTTAGTTTAGAAGTGTGCTTGTATACTTGATTTTGTGATAAATGCTTGAATTGGTTCTTTGTTTTGAGTGCGGTGTGTTGTGGAATAATGACCACAACAACATCAGTTTGTAGTAGTGAGTTTGCTTAGTTGGGTGTTAACTCTGCCTTAATCCATCTTCATCTTGTTTATCATGTCCTTTTATATCCATATCTATCCTTCTATCATACAAGTTGAGTTGATGTCAAATCTGTTCGTGCCAGTTTCTGACACAGCCGTAGTGTTTTAATTATATCTCGAGCTACAGAATTCCAATTGACATTAAACTAGTTGGGTTAGTTCACAAACTTTATGGAGGATGTTCTGTCAAAAATTCAGCACCATAGGGTATGTACTCAGGGAGATACCTACGGATTAGTGGAGCTATCAGAATCTGTCAACCTTGCTGTCACAGTCGCCTTGTTTATTTTATATCTCAAGTTGTAGACCTCTGATTGAAGTGATTCCAGTTGGATTAGTTCCATAATTTTATAACCCCTGATCCGGTACAATTTCATAATTTATGGATTTAAGAACTAAGAGTTATGTCTGATCTCTTGGAACCAACAGAATCTGTCTTAATCTGAAAAATTCATGTTCCTTCATTCTTTGGAGTTATCTCTTTGATCTAGTATCTAAGTTAGTGATTCCTAGCACTCAGATAGTGACAACCAGGTCAGGATCAGGAGTTGATCAACCAGTAGTGATCCGTCCAGGAAGAGGCAACAGTTCCAGCAGTGGCATCTCAACAGCCACAGATGGATCCAGCGATGCAGCAGTTCTTGCAGGCTCAGACTCAGCTCCTCCAGCATCTGACCAACACTGTGGCCAACCTGCAAGCTCAAACCAACAATCCACCTCATGGATAGCAGCAAGCCCCAGTCAACAAGCATCAGACGTTTATGAGTCACCAGCCCCCAAGCTTCTCTCATGCCGCTGATCTGTTAGAGGCTGAAGACTGGTTGAAGACGGTAGAGAAGATGCTCACCATTGTCCAGTGTGATGATAGGGAGAAGGTCTTGTATGCTTCAGGGCGACTCCAGGGATCTACTTCAGCTTGGTGGGATCCTTTCGTCGCCGCTCATGCCAACCCAGATGCTATCACATGGCAGGAGTTCACCACTAACTTTAGGAGCCACCACATACCCGTCGGTCTCATGAAGCTGAAGAAGAAGGAGTTCCTTGCTCTCAAGCAGGAAGGGATGTTTGTGGCAGAGTACAGGGACCAGTTCATTGAGTTGTCTCGCTATGCGCCTGAGGATGCTGCCACTGATGTGAAGAAGCAAGAGCTATTCATGGATGGACTAGCTAGACCACTTCAGTACCAGCTCATGTCTCACACTTTCCCGGCCTTCCAGGAGCTGATTGACAGAGAAATATGCTTGGAGTCTAAGCGCAGAGAATTGGGAGATCTAAAGAGAAAGGCCACCACTTCTGGACAGTCTGGGAGCATCACCTGCCCTCACTTTAATCCACAGCAGGGAGCACCGTTCCGCTCGCCCGAGTGGTAATTCTGGGCAGAATCAGTTGCAACGTAATAATCAACCGTTCAAGCACCCCATTCAACAGTTACAACATTCCACTCCACAGACCTCACGCCCCAATGATCAGCAGCCTGGTGAGAACACCCCTGCAGGAACCCCAGTGAGACCCAGTGTGCCCAACACCCCCGTTGGCAACTCTTGTTATAAGTGTGGAGAGGCTGGTCCACTTTGCCAGCAATTGCCCTCAGAGAAGCATCCAGAATACTCCAGTGCAGAGACAGTAAATAAGGAATGATAATCAGACCCCACAAAGCACCAAGGGATGACAGAACTACATGCGTGGCAAGCTAAACCACGTAAATGCAAAGACCGTGTTTGGTATGTTCTTTATCGACACTGCCCCGCCTCAGTTCTATCTAACTCTGGAGCCTCGCAATTCTCAAAATCTTTCTTAGTCCATCCGAATCTCGAGGACGAGATTCCTTTTAAGGGGGTAGATTTGTCACACCCTGAAATTTTTAATTTCAGGATGTGAATAGGAAGAAAAATTAAACAACAATTTTCTCTCAATTTTAAAATTTTTCTCAAATGTTTATTTTGTTTACAGGGAATATAGTATAGAAAAGAAAAGAAAACATTATTTGTTTTTCTAAATTAAATAAGTGGCTTGGTGTTTGTTGCATACATGCTGGTGCATTAATTTTGGTTATTTGAACTCAAATTTGAATTTGAATTCATTTGTTTGAGCTCTTTAAAAAAACAAAACTTTTTCTCTTTTCTCCTTCCCCTTTCTTCTTTTCTGCGCGGCCCGTTTGCGCAAAGTCTGCCGGAGCTCCCTGAAGACCGCAGCCCAGCTCGCCGCCACTCCCCCATCTCCGTGCGCCGTCGGCCCAGCTTCGCTGCTCGGGCCCTCGTCTAGAAGTCCGGCTCTGCACCCTGTAATCCCCGACCCCGTTCGCCCGTCCTCCCTCAGCTCGCCAGCCCACCAAGCCTGCCGGCCCAGCGCAGCCGCTCCGCGCTCTGCCGCTCGCTCCCGTTGACGAGCAGGCCCCGCCCGTCATCCCCCTCCTCCGGACGCCACTGAGCCGGACTCGGAGTCCGACTCCGATCCCCCTCGCGCGCGCCGCCTTCTCGGCTTCGCCCGCACGCCAAGGCACAGCCCCCAGGGCTTTATAAGTCGCCGCCGCCGCACCTCGAGCCCCCGCTTTCCCGAAACCCTAACCGCCCGAGCTCGCAACTGCGCCGTCGTAAACCCTAGCGCCACCGCTGCCGATCCGCGCCGTCGCCGCCTTTCCATCGACAAGGAGCAGCCCCGGAGGACCGCAAGGACGAGAGGAAGCTGCCGGTGCCGTTCGTGCCCTGCATCGTCTGTTCGAGCTCGCCGGAGCCCCGCCGAGTCGTACGTCGTCGCCGTCGACCCTGAGGTTGTCTCGTTGCCCTGGTTAAGTTCCTTGTGTCGCGTTCTTCATTTTGGTGCTAGTCCCGCTCCAATCCGAGCACCCCAGCTCGATTTGGGCTTTCGCCGGCGAGCCTACTGTCGCGCTCCGCCACCGCCAGTCACCGCAGCAGCCGCTCGCCGCCGGATCAGGAGCCAACGGCTCAGATCCAATCTGACCGAGGTCAGATACCGGTCAACCCGGTCAAACCCGCCAAGTCGTCATTGTTTTGCAGAAAAACCCCTAAGTCCTTTAGATTTTCAAGCCGGTCCTCCCGCAGTAGAAAGATCCTTACGGTTAGATCCTTTTCTTTTTGTTCTAGACCTAGGTTTTGTAGATTTAATGCTCCAGATCCAGTTTTCAAGTTTTATACAGTAGCCCGTATGTTTATATGTTTAATTAGGTTTTAGCCCTCGGTTTCTTGCTGTTAAGCCCCTATAAGCCTAGTTTTCTCGCAGATAAGCCCATGTACCTTGTTTTGGCCGTAGAATAGTTTTAGCTCCGTTTTTAGCGTTCTTTATATCCACGCGATCGCATCGAAGTGTAGAACAGTTTTATGCATCTGTTTTGTTCTATTAGTACTATTTGGTGATTGTTTCTTATTTTATTATATTGCTTGCTTGTATGTGTATGATGTGGTGTGTAGAAGACGATCTGTACGTGGAATATGCTGCAACTGAAGATTTCAAAGACTTTGACCAGCAACCGGAGTTCGTGGAAGGCAAGTCCTTGCTGTATGTCCTTTTTACCTATATAACATGCATTTTAATTACACTGTTGATTACTTTTTGCTTGCATGAATATGATGGGTCCCTATGATTAAGGTTCGACTAGAGTTGATTACCTTGTGCCTTGATAACCTGGGTGTTTTACTTTTGTTGGGTAGACCATGCTTAGTCGTTGACTATGGGTTTGTGGTGGTTTATAATGAACAACAAAATTAATTTGATTTACTTATGCTCTACCATCATTAAACAAGACCACCTTTTTGTTAATCGGAACATGGAGCGACCACCCAGGACAGCAGTGCAACCACAAGACATATGGCTCTGTCTTGGTCAATTAATTAGGAACTTTAGGGTGTGATATGCTTTACCTGTTAAGGGCGAGGGGGTGACGGTAGATGATGTATAGCTCGGCCCTCAACCTGATCTGCTCTGTGGTAGCTTCGCAGTTTGAGAGAGGGTTATGCGTTGCACTGACCATGTAACCTAGCAGGCAGTCCACACTAGAGAACCTTTGTAAAGACCTCGTAGCGTCCCTATGCAACCACACCTAGGTAGTGTGGTATTGTGCCTACTTTTGCACAACATGGTTAGGTTTAAAGTTCTTAGAACTTTTACGTGACTTGTGAGTAAAGATGTGCCACCTCTGCAGAGTGTAAAACTAACCAGTTAGTCGTGCTCACGGTTACGAGCGGCCTGGATGCTCACATGAGTAATTTATGAAAGCTGGACTTAAACTTGAGCATTTCATCTTATTCCGGTTGCATATGTTAATTTTGGGTTGGTATACACTTTCATTTTCTAGTAATCAGATGCTTAATAAAACTTTGACCAACTAAAAGTGCTTACCGCTTTAACCATATCAGTCATCCACTATAAAACCTTGCATGTTATATTAGTACTATTCCCTTATTGAGTACGACATGTGCTCATGCTTGTTGTTTATTTTATCTTGCAACTACACTACCCGGACTGCTGCTCAGACGGACGCTTTGAAGACTATCCAGAGAATTTCGATAAGTTCTAGGCGCGTTCCTCAGTCGACTACTTGTGGAGGACGTCTTGTTTAATTTTCCGCTGTTAGCTACTCGTTTCAACTGTTAGAATAAATGACATTCGGTCTGTAATAATAATACGCTATGACATTGCGTTTGGGTACTTTACTGAGTCATTTGCATGTGTAAACTTGATCCTGGACACAAGTAAATTTATTATCTGGTTTTGATTTTAAAACCGAGTGTGACAATCATCCACCCATAAGATTCTTGGTCCGGTTCACTAGCACCAAGGATAAATAGTTCTAACCAGAGTAACATTATACATTACCTCACTCAGTCCTCACATTTAACTGCTACTCAAACAGAGTTGGGCGATAAAATCATAACGTTACACGTTCTAGCTTTAGAAGAGACCTGCAGGCCTCAGCAGAACATATATAGCGCAAGTACAGCAGGAATAGAACACCTGAAGATCATCTAACAAGCACCTCTGGAGCAGTCAGAGTTCACGCCCTGCATCTCTCTCCCAGCTCAAGTCTATTGAATGGTGGGCGTCTGCATGCAAACCAACAATTATATGTTTCACCCGTTAGCATTGTCCAAGAAAGAACTTGATTAACCGATAAGCGAACAGTACATGAAGAAGCAAAGCTTTGCTATTTCATCAACAGTTGAGTGCATATGCCTCATGCTGTAAAATGGATTCAGTGTAACCCCAAAATTACCAGAATACTTGGGGGCTTTTACTATTGAGGTGTCCTACCAGCAAGTTTGAGAAATAAATACTATAATTCAAATTATGGATTAGTAAAGCTACTCTAAAGATTGATGTAAGTCACAAGAAACATGAATAGTGCAGCTTAGTTCCTCTCTAAAAGAAAAACCTTAACATAGCATTCATGGCATACCACTCCCAAGAACAAATCCGTAAACCAGCACAACATACCCGTATCTCTAGCACAAATTACTACAAGTCTACAACATATTAAATAAACAACATTAAGTATCAAATAAATAAGTTAAAGACCGCCGGTACTGTTTGTGTAGACATGCTCAACAAGCAGTTATTCTGCTTCCGCCATTGCAGAAAAGAAACAAAGTACCACATGTTGACATTCCTAACTAAAACAAGGAACCAAAAAACAATATCTCACCAGACTTGCTTCGCTGAAAGCGCCAGTTGTCTTTGTCTGTTGCCTTTTTGGATAAAGATCCGGCTCATCCAAAATATTGAGCTCCTCCCTATGAATATATCCCTGGTAGGCACTCTCGGCTTTGCTGTCCTCTTTATCAAATCGATTAGTGATGCCTGCACAAAAATAAAACTCATTAATGATCACTGGATTGAGCATTATAGTTATATATCAGGGCATAGTGCCCCTTGAACCATAATTTACACCTGATGTTCTCCCACAGTAAGCATTCCAAGCACTAGAAGATTAGAAAATAACTAAACATTTGCCTTTAGTTTAGTGACATAAATTTCTTCTGCGATCTAAGATTTTTAAGCAGAATCTGAATGGTGTGAAAATAAGCATATGCTTATGAGTTTTCTTCTTAATATATTGATGCGCAGCTCTCCTGCGTGTTCGAGGAAAAAAAGAAAAAAAAAGCATATGCTTATGAATCAGCTTCCAACAAAAGAGAGTCATCAGGGTTACTTATTAAACTAAATTAAAGTGGGGGACACGAAACATCAGAGACTGCAAAGAGTTTTGCAATAGTCAATTAAATAAGTGTTTCAGGGATCAATTGTGCATTTAGTCACCTAGTGTTTCATGTAGAAAAAAACGTATAAAGGATGTTCAGTTATATTACCAGAGTTTCCTGCACGGCTTGCTGAATCCGCAGTCTGCACCGCTGGAGCAACATGAGCACCTGCAATGAGTTCCAGTGCTTAGAAATGGCGAGACATGTAGCCAGATGTACTGATGAGCAAAGCCAAAGAGACCCAGATGCAGTTATTTTTCGAACTACTATGAGCAATGTGTAGAAAAATGTCTAGAGGGTGTTTTGTTAAATTACTAGAGGTTTCAGCATGGCTTGCTAAGTTCATAGTCTGCACAGCTGGAATAACAAGAGCACCTGCAATGAGAGTCCTTTCATTGTTGGTGAACTAAAAATTAGCGTTACAGCTGTAGCAGCATTGGGAGGTATTATAGTCACATGCATAGGAAGATAGTCTATATATAGCACAGGTTGGGCCGGTCAGTATATTAGTTGAAACAGATTACTTCCTCTATGAAGAAAAGAAAGTTGACACAATAGTATTACTTAATGTTGAACTCTGACCCTTATCTTCTGATGTTACATTTAGTGAAATGTCTGAAACAGGCCTATGCTTTCTTGCAGTCAGCTCTGATTTTATAATACTAATGGGAATGCAAGAAATTTTCAGGAAATAGATGCGGGAACAAAGAATTTGGCAAACAGTTATCTGACTATGTGGGACATAAAAGCCACTGCATGCTACCCATAGATAAAGTATTATTATGATTAAATTAACTTGATTTGAACATGAGGTCAGATGTTGTATCAGTGATGTATCATCCCTGACTTAACATTTTTGGTGTTAATGCTCTGGATCAAGAGTGCGGATGAAGTCTTATCCTAGCAACTAACCAAGTGTGTGCTATTAGTTTACCTGCATTGTTCGTCATAAGTGAGAACCAGAGTTTTGAGCTGTGCTTGTCAAGCAACCAACCGCAGTCCGCGAGACTGGAGCATCGAACATAGTCACTAAACATGGAGCACTGGGAGTCAGCACAAGACCTGCTGATTGACCTGCATTTGACACCGATCAGGTTTCAGAGTTTCTGGAAGGGGATGTCAACCAAAACATAATCTATTATTCCACGCAATCTCAATTGCTCTCACTGAGCACCAGGTTTTAGTCAAATTACCTGCATTTGCCAGTAATGGCATCCCAGCGGTTTCAGCAGGGCCTGTCAAGATACCAAACATACTCTGCGAGACTGGAGCAACAAGAGCACCTGCACCAAGTTGAAGGCTCAAAAGTCAAAACCAGCAATGGAATAGGTACTGAATTATCATGCACATCAAATAGATGTTAAGATCTGAACCAAACTCAAGGTTCAGATCAATGCTGTTACAATGAAGTGTTGGCTCTGAATTATCACGCACATCAATGTAAGATCTGAACCAAACTCAAGGTTTTAAAACTCAAGCACCGTAGATCTTTTAAAGACAACCTCTACAGAAATAAGGTGAACACATATATACTTGCAAAGGAACCAAATGCTAACATCACACTAGAACTCATCATGACAAGATATAACAAAGAGAATGGGCCACAGCGCCATGAAGTTGAGCGGCGCCAAGGGGACTTAACTGAAACCAATTACTTCCTCTAGTCACAAAAAGGATGTTATCTATTATAGGACATTGGCCATCAGGTTTCAACTTCTAAAAAGAGTACTCAATTTCCATACTACGTTTTCCGAAAAAATGCTTTCTTATGGTTGATCATGACAATACTTAGAGCAGCAGTCATTCAAATACCACATTTAGTTTTTTTGTATCCACTAAAAGATTGAAGAATTGTGCAGATAGATTTTTGTCCAAGTATAGAAACATCTCAAGGCTGCTCAATAAGTTACCAGAATCTCCAGCAAGCCTTGTCAAGTTCATAATTTCTGAGAGTGGAGCAACAGGAGCACCTGCAATGAGTATGAGTTCTGGCAATTAGATATGGAAACAGGTAACCAGATGCACTGTTGAAGTGCAGAGGCCTGATCTTACTCCTGCACGGGAGTGCAGTACTTGATTATAATGTATATATAAAACTCATACAAAATGCATTCTATGAGGAACCGGCAATCACGACTAAGAGGTGACTCCACAAGGGCCAAGGCTACAATGGCATGGCAGTATAATATCAATATAAGCTAGAAATCATTGGGGAACAGTAGAGCGATATTATCTCGGAAGATGACAAGGAACGAGGCACATAAGAAATTAAACTAGAAATGATGCCAGAACAAATATTGTTATCACTTATCAGCTGTGCAACCCATTTACTACTACATTTGATATATAACAGCAACACACGAGAAATTGTACGAATGGACTCCTGCCCTTCTATGAAAACAATAGCACTTGGTTGACATACCTTCCTTTGAATCCTTTCCCATCAATGTGATACCGGAATTATCAACCAGTGACAATGGAGAATCCATAGTCCCCAAAAACAGAGCACCAGTAGTTGCCACATGGGTTGGCAATTTACCTGCATTTGTTACCAATGAGAAACCCAAGTTCCTTGCAGGGGTTATCTAAGTACAAAATAGGATGGAAGACTGGAGCAGCATGTGTTTTTTGTATAAGATTTGTCAATTTACCTCCAATTGTAATTGATGGCATCCTACGGTTTATAGCAGGGCATGCCATAGACTGCGAGACTGGAGCAGCAATAGTAGCACCTGCACAAGTTGAACAGTTCAAATTAGCAGCAAACAGCTATATATACAAAGTAACATGTCAAGCGTTTGATAAGGCTATTACATTGAAGTGCATTTGTGAATTATCATGAACATCAAACAGATAAGATCTGAAGAAAATGTAATAGTATTATTGAAAACTTTGCCAGATCTTCTAAAGATAACCTCAACATAAAAAGGAGAATAATGAGCATACTGCATATGGACCAAATGGTAAAGTCACACTAGAATCTATCATGACAAGGTATTATGGAGAGTATTTTCAGTCAAGCGAAGTTTTGGTTGACCGGAGGTGAAGTTGTGGGCTTGTGGCATGGACTGTTAACTGAAACCACTTCATCAAGTTACAAAATAGGGAGAATTTGGCATGGTATTGCTATCCAGTACAAGCTACTAGCCATGAGTTTTCAACAAGGAGCAACTGAATCAGCATATTACATAATAAAAAAACAAGTCATGCATTCTTATGTCCAATCATGATACTTCAACTAAACAGTTACGTACAAGAATACCTAGGTAGACGTTCACTTAATTAGTACATGTACTTTTCTCTAACAGCTAAAGTTTCAGAGAAGAACTGTGCAGAGTTTGTCCAATTAAAAAACTCACGAGGCCAGTGATTTACCAAAGTTTTCAGCATGGCTTGTCATGTTCATAGTTTGTGAGACAGGAGCAGCAGGAGCACCTGCAGAAAGTTCTGGCAATCAGATATGGAAATGGGCACAAAAAGTCTGATGTTGTTGCTTATGGTAGTGTAGTTATTATTTATAATGCACATAAAACTCATGCAACATGCTTTGTACCATCACGATCCGACAATTTCACTAGACTATCATTATAAGCTACTCCCTCTGTCTCAAATTACTTGTCACTCTTGACTTTTGATCATAACATTTTACCATTCATCTTATTAAAAAAATAGTGCAAATATGCAAAACGTCAAGTTATACTTAAAATACCTTAGTAAGTCACAAACAAACATATGCATAATTTTTTGAATAAGACGAATGATCAAATGTTGTGATCAAAAGTCAACAGTGGCAAGTAACTTGAAACAGAGGGAGTAGTAATCAAAGAGGAACTGCAGGACAATAAGATCCAGGAAACTGACAAGGAAACATGTGCAAAGTGTGGAACACCAAAATGAAGGTAATATAACAACAGCTTCCATTGTAAAAGAGCTGCAAATACTAGTGCTGGAACAGATGTTGCTATTAGCAATGCACCCTTTGACTGGTAGGTTTGATACATCATCAAAGTTCACAACCTATAAATATAAGACGAGGCTGCTGAGATAACATACCTGAATTTGCCATCAATCCGACATCAGAGTTTCCACAACGGTTTGTTAAGCAACCAAACATAGTCTGCGCAACTGGAGTGTGCACAGTTCCTAAGAATGGAGCGCCATTAGCTGGCACATGGCTTGCCAATTTACTGCCTGCATTTTTCACTAGTGAGAACAGAGTTTTAGCAGGGTTGTCCTAGTACCAAAATAATCTGCAAGACTGCAGCAGCAGGTGTTCATAGTACAGAGTTTTGTCATTTTACCTTCATTTGGCACTGATGTCGTCATCCCAGGGTTTATAGCAGGGTATGTCAAGCTGCTAGACGCAGTCTGCAAGACTGGAGCAAGAGTAGCACCCATAACGAACATAGTTAAAAGGGGCTGCTAGCAAGGTACTTCATAGTTGAAAAAGAAAGATGTCAAAGCCCCTAACAAGGCTGCTACTCTGGTGTCAAGCAAATAAGAGATGTGAAGCACCCAACAAAAGAATAATATAGAGAAGCCATAATCATGGTGGATCTTTCAAAGATAAATTTCAGTCGGAAAACTAAACAATGTGCATAGGAACCAACCAAACAATAAGGACTCAATACAATATTTCATATTGAGGTATTACGAGGAGCATCCAATTGGATTTATTACTTAATATAGTTGAAGGAGTAAGAAAAATTTAGCACAGTGCAAAAGATTGGACGCGACAATTATGAAATTAGTCACAGCAGTAACAAAGCTAATGTGAGGTAATCTCCCTAATTCTGCATGGCATGAAATGTGTGCTAGAATGCTCTTTTCACAAGGCATAAGGGGCACCATATCTAAAAACAAGTGAAAAAAAAGCTGAGGCAGAAATGGAAAGCTGGAGCAAAAGTTGATTGGCATAATTTTACTATATAGATGGTGTACCAAAAGGGTTAAATATAAAACATCCCATGCAAAATCTAGATACTAAGTTTATGCAATGAAAATTTTCTGAAAAAGCTTTGGTGGATGAAAAAAGTGTGAAATTATTGTTCGAGAAAAAAAAGTGTTACCTTCGGTCCTACTTGTCTGAAGTGGACCCACCAGATGGGAGTCTGGACGTTTACCAGCTTTTAAACATTCATCTGAAGGTCAGACAAGTTCAACATAAGTAAATATAACGACACAATATCAGGCTACAAAAATGAACATACATAATAGTCCAAACAAATTAGTTAACAGAAGAGACATGTCAGACCAGTTTTAACTATGACAACCAATGATGTAATTTGGGGTAAAAGTATAACTTCCATGTGCACTCAAGCTACCAAACACTAATGAATAAGAAATTGAGCTTAATCACATATACCGTTGATTTAGATATAGGAAACCTTACCAACAAGATCTGCGACCAAATCCAGTGCTTTATACTCAGTTTCCAGTTCTGCATTCGAAGACATATATCGCTCATATACAGAATTACAAAATTTTCCAGTCACACTCACATGGCTTAATGACAAAAATCTTAAAAAGAATGGTGTTTTACCATTACAAGGTTCCTGTTAGGATAATCATGACGAGTCTGTTTCGTGTTCAGTTAGTTAGTGTGGGTGCATGGAGTCAGCATTAGAAGCGGACGTTGGCGAGGCTCGCGGTCAATCCGGAGGGCATCGTGGGGATTGAGCGAATGGCTCACGTACATGGGCAGGCCAGGTCTCCAGGAGTTTCGTGCGTTCGTGTGCGCGAGTGCCGCAAGAGGTGGTTGCTAGGCGTCGCTTGGTTACTGACTATAAAGCATGTACTCAGTGTTGTCCGGTAGAGGGTCGAGGGGTGCAGAGAGGAGAAGATGTAGTCTCCGGTAGGATTAGTGGCTGGCCGGCAGGTCGCCGTGGAGGACCGCCGTGCTACCGGGGTGTGTTGGAGTGTGTCTCCATTTGTAATCTAGTTCATAGGAAGCCAAGATACAGGAGCATCGGCTCCGCGGCGTTCGTCGCCGGCAACTCGGCTTCGCGGCGTTCGTCGCCGGCAACTCCTTGTGTTGTGTTTCCCTCGCTGGAGTTTCTGTTTCCGTGAGTGGGAGTGTGAGCTAGGATTAGTTCCAACAGTTCCTGAGAGGGATCTGAAATAGCGGGCAGCCTGAAAAAAAACATGAAGGAATATTGTCAGAGAATGCATTACCGAAATGCACTGGTAAAAAAGAAATTTTAGAAAATAGCATTGTCGAGCACCTCCTCGTTTTCCTAAGGTAGAGCTTGGCAACAGTGTTGGCTCTTGGCCTGCGAGCTCGCTTTAGAGGATACCTCCGGTGGAAACTGGCGAGATTACAATCAAATCGATGGAGCACCAACGAAACTTATGGTATGGACAACAAAAAAAGGAGAAGTGGGGATCTCACCCGACCCCGATGGGAACAACGTTGTGCGGCCTCGTGAGGCCGATCGCTATGTGCACCAGGTCTTTTAGCTCCGGAGTCCGATAAGCCAAGCCATCGGCGACCTCCGCTGCCTTGAGCCTCACGCGTTCCCAGTCAATCGAGGACCTATATATCATTATTAACACGAAATTGATTTGATCCGAGGCACATGAAGCAAGAACAGCGAATTGGGGAAAGAAGTGCGCAAGCATCTGATTTGACTGGACAGATACCTGACTTGGTGCCGACAGTGGAGTATGTTGAGGATGATGGACCGGAGCCTGATGGTGCCGTGGCAAACGGTCCTGTCGTGGTTGACGTACTGGCTGTAGCGGTTTTCCTTCCCGCCGGCGACAATGTTGGCCAAGGACCGGTGCGCGCCCAGGAAGAGGCGGAGGGCCATGGCCTCGACGCTGAGCGGCCGCTTGGCGGTGTCCGGCGGAGGCAGGAAGCGGGAGAGGTAGCGGATGGCGTCGCTCCACTGGTCTCCCGACACGAGCTGCCGCAGGCGCCGCACGCTGAACATGGCGTCCGACTCGCTGACCATCCTGCACGTACGAAGCGCAGATCCAACCAATCAGCGACCAACGAAGCAGGGTTGGGGTGGAAGGGGGGGAGACGAAGCACGAGGCAAACGACGATGACGAAGGGACGTACGATTCCGCGGTGGTTCCGAAGCCTTGGAGCCAGAGCAAGGTGATGAGGCGGCGGTGGCGGAGCCGCCTCACGCAGGGGTACTCCGCGTAGCCGTCGCCGCGCCTCCTTCTGATGATCGGCATAGCGCTGGACCTCTCTCCGTCGCGCCGCGCAGCGGGTTGGGGACTTGGGGTTACTTCGTCCGAGTTGGGGAAATCGGCCGGTGAGCTACGCCGCTGCCCTCCATATATATAGCGGCGAGCGTACGTGCTCTCTCGAGAGTCTCGCTTTCACTCCCAGGAAACGCCCCTGTCAAACACCCTCAGAACCACCCCCAGGAACCCACCCGCGCATGCCCCGCGGACCTTTCTGCCAAAAAATCACCATGCCAAAGAATGGCTTCTCCCTTTTACCCTTCCAAATGTTGGCTTTGCCAAATTGACCCTTGAAGCGTTGGCAACTTGACCAAATCTTGCCACTTGACAATTATGCCCTCGGTCCCGCATGTCATCACCCTACCTCTCCGTTTGCTGAACTGCGATGTACGAAGCCACACAAGGAGGTCCCGCATGTCATCGAAAATTCGAAACCCCAGTCCCCTAATCGAGTCGATCTCCTCGTACCAGCAGCGGCCGGCGGCACGATGCCGGGTGTTCGTGGACTGCGGCGACGACGAGCTCGCCGGGGCGGCGGAGCACCCCGTGGTGGTGCGGCGGCTCCGACACCGGCTCTTGCCTGCCGCTGTTTTCCATGGATGCTCCGCCGCTGATCCGCCGCAGGATGGTCTACGCGAGACGACCTGGTATACGAACTTACTGAACTCGAAAATTCCTCACCCTCTCTTGTGTCTTCTACTAGTACACTGACTTTTTGATCTCCATTTTGAGTAGTGGGTTCATTTGATTGTACCCTTTGACAGCAGTTTGAGTCGATTCATTTTTTTTTTAATTACGGAACACAGTTCCGGTCTCAACAGTCCTAGGACTGTCTGCGACCAACAACAGCAAGGGAGGCAGCACCTAGGCGGCAAACACATCACACACACCACGAACGGCAGCACTTAGGCTACATCAATCTAAACGAACAGGTACACACCTGATGAAATAAGTAGGCATAGCATACAAAACACACCAGCCACATAACAGTTCATAAAACTAGTTCTTGATACGCCTTAGAGCATTCCAACCCGACTTGTTTATGATCTCCAAAGCCAAAGCCTCCAACGAACGACACCCTTCCTTCAAAATGCTTCTTCCTTCCTCCTTAGAAAGGATAGACCAACTTCTGATCCAGAAAATTCCCCTAAATATCACCTACACAATATATTTAGAATGTGACTTTTGAAACACCAGATCGTTTCTACTGATCCACAGGGCCCAACAAAAGGCCGCCATTCCGATCAGTACTAGGTTCCTTTGCTTATTTGAAAAACTTCTAAGCCAAGGAACAAAAAGATTATCCACACCCCGGTTTTGTAATACCAAACGTAAAACATATAATTCCCCACATAAGTCTAGCCATGGAACAATAAAAAAAGAGATGCTGAATGGTTTCTTGTTCTGCACAAAAACAGCACTTAGTACACCCCTTCCATTGCCTTTTTACTAAGTTGTCTTTAGTTAAAACTACCCCATTCTTAAGGTACCATAAGAAGATTTTAATCTTCAACGGGACCTTAGCGTTCCACGTCCAACAACTAACCGGAATCCTTGTTTTCAAAACTAAATCGTTATACATGTTTTTTACAGAAAACTTTTTGTTGGCCGTCCAGATGAAGGAATCCTTGCGATCATTAAGATACACCATCATAATACTCTCCACCAGCCTCAGCTAATTGTCCCAATTGTCCCCCACTAAAGCGCGTCTGAAAGAGACGTTCAGTGGAGTAGTGCTTAGCACTTGGGCAACAGAAGCATTTTTCTTTCTCACTATGTTATAAAGAGATGGATATTTTTCATTAAAGGTTCTTTCCCTATCCAAAGATCCTCCCAGAATCTAGTCTGAGTACCATCTTGCACTTTAAACCTGCCTCTCTCCAATACGAGATTTTTAACCTACCGGATCAAAAGTGTGAATCCCCTTTCTTCCTCTTTGTTTGTGACAAAGTTTTATCTTGAAAGTATTTTTTCTTTAGCAATAATTTGACAATCCATTTACCTAGCAGGCATTTATTTTGGGTATCCAAGTTTATAATGCCCATCCCCCCAATATTCTTGGGTTTATGGAGAATGCTCCATTTGGCAAGTCTATACTTCTTCTTGTGCTCGTCACATTGCCAGAAAAATCTTGATCTGTAATAATCCAACTTCTCTAGAACACCCTTAGGTATGCGGCGGGCGGCGGCGGGAGGAGCAGGCGGCGGAGCTTCCTACAGCGCTGTGGTGAGGCCGGCTATGGCAGAGCAAAGCTTTGCATGTGTGCGGTGGCTAGCGAGCTCGCCGGAGCCTCGACTCTAGTGTAGCCCGGCGGTGGTGCTCGGCAGGGCGGCGACGCTCTAGTCCTATGCCGGCGAGGTGGAGTGGAGAGGTGTGAGGTGCTCCAGGTGGCCATGGGACTATTTATAGCCCGGGCGGGACCTCGTGGTCGTGCCACGTCACCGTGAGTGAGGGGAGGCGGCCGGATAAGCTCGACGGTGAAGGAGGAGCTTGGCACCGGGGCGACGGGTACGGCGCAAGGGGCAAAGACGAGAGGGAGCAAGGTAGGATGGGGATAAGGACGCGGCGGCTTCCGGTGGTACGGGCGGGTGCGGCGCTCACCTCAGTCGCAATCTTGGAGCAGCGGAGGGTTTGATCGAGTGGCGGCAGCGCTCTGGAGCTCGCGCATGGATGGCGATCGTGGCGCGAGTTGTGCAGACGGGTGAGGGGCCGGGGTGGAGTTCAAGTGGCACGGGGACGTTGCCTTGGTGCTGGGGTTTGCGGCGCTCGTCCCGGATGGGTGATTGAGGCGCCAGGCGAGGAGATCGGGCGGGGTACGGCCGTCGTGGAGCTCCGGGGCGCGGTACGGGCATCGCGGCAGATTGCGGCGCTGGGGCTCGACAAGCTCCTCGAGTCGTCAAAAGTTGCGGCGCGCGACTGGCGAGTGCGGCGCGTGCACGAGCAGGGCGGCGGTAGATGGAAAAGGTGGCGCGCGGGGAGAAAAATGCGGCGGCGTCGTTGGTCGGAGGAAAGGGGCAGCACTGGATGGGGGAAGGAAGACGACGCGACGTCAGCGCAGCGGGGTGAGGTGGGCCACCGGCTGGGCCGAGCTGGGCTGCGCAGTTGCGGGGGAAAGGAGGAGGTAGGGCAGGCTGAAATCTTGGCTGGGCTAGATGGGTGGATGCCGGCTCACTAGTGCTTGAAAAGGTTTTCTATTTGTTTGAATTCAAATTTGAATTTAGATTTCAAATTTGAAAGGACCAAGAAGTGTAGGTGCTCTAGAAATTCATTAGGAAAAGTTAGAAAAGAAATTTGGGGTGAGAGAAGATGTTAGTGTTGTGTATTTTAGTGACACACGAAATAAATCCGCAAGCGCACGGATACCGTTGTAGGTTTCACCTCAGAGTATTCCAAGGGTATCGAATCCAAGAGAACGTGTGTACACTAACTTCATACTAGTTGGTCCAAGGACACACCCAGATAAGAGGCAAGGATAGAGAGGATTCCTAAAGACAGCACTATAGATGAGATTAAAGGTCGATCTCTAGATAGAACTTGGCTTAGGGTACCGATAGCCCTGACTTAACAGGTGACTCCGGCAACGCGGATCTATTTGGAACGAAGCTCTGACTATATCCAGCCGCGGAGGATCAACAAGGGCCAGGCGGGCTGTCACCACCACCTGGACTGCCTCTACCTAATCTTAGGATAAGCCGAACGAATGATAACCGGTAGCGTGACACAACGTCTACATTGTGGTTACTGTCGTAGCCAACGGACTACGGCACTCTGTACTTATAGAACTACGACCACAGAAGAGAACTGATCTCACTCACTATATGTACTACTAGCTTATACTAAAGGCATACAGGAGAGAACTCAACCCCGTACTATGCTTCCAACGTATACGAACAACTTGCAGTAGACAAACGCATAAACCCAGGATCTACGCACTAGCAGAGGAAAAAGACTACTCATGCAACCAAGCATAAAGCTAGAAGGAATCACGAATGTCACTTTGGTCTAATTGGAACATACAGGAATATCCACTATATTCTAATTGACGAACACACATACAAACGGATATGATAACTATGAACTTGTGCCACAAGATCAAAGGGTTGTGTTCGTGAAGAACACAAGCCTCTAAATCAAGAACACACGAAGAACACAAGAACATATCACCTATGCATGAATGCTACTTTAGTCTAATTATAAGAATACAAGAATACTCACTTTAGTCTAAATGAAGAACAACAAAATCGTAGAGGCACATGCCTCTCTCTCCCTCTCTACTCTAAACACTAGCTAGGAGAGGAGCCTTGGATGGGTGAAGTGTGTCTCATTTCCTACCCCCTCCCCTTCTATTTATAGGCAAGAGGGTGGCTTGCTCGGAGTGCTAAATGACTCCAAAACACCCCGGAATGCCTTGAGGAACCAATGGAGAGCTACCACGCGTCGGCTGGGGACGAGGGGAGCTCCCCAAGCTTCGGGCGAACTGGGGATCGACCGATCCCTAGGTCGGTTCGTTTCCACCGCCTTTTGTCTAGGTGACTGCCAGGTGGGCCTCAAGGCGTGTACGGGTATGTATGTGGTGTTTTTAGCTTGTTTCCGTGGGGATGTGGGCCCTTGAATCCGCGTATTGACTCCTGATTGGTCGAAGGTGTGTTTCCTTAGATTGGTGATGTGTCATGGACACATGGCATCCTACGTAGCAACACGTCACCACGTGGCCTCGTGTGGGTCCCACCAGGCCCACATGATGTGATCTTGTGAGTCGCATATCTCCTTCATACGAACTCTGACGTAGGCAAATAATATATCCATTTCGATCGTCTCGACGAGCCCGTCGCAATGGTGCAGTTCAAATTGGCATTTGAGGTTGTTATAGATGACGTCTTATATAAGTCATTTAACACGTATTCTGGTGCATCCTGTAACAAAAACTAGAAACACCAACACTTGTCGAAATTGTCAGTATAAGCCCTATTCTAGTGTTGATGATCACTTTTCATTCATTTTATGCAGGAGTTGACGTCATAAAAGTGATACTTAACAGTCGTCAACAGGTAGTCACTCAAATGCATATGGATCCTAGGGTTTAATTTAAAAGTGCATCAAATAATCTAGAAATGCAGGGGCTTTTATGTAAAATTACTATATGCTTTAAGAAAAATTTTTAGGGGTTATTTTTTAATGGTTTAGAAAAACTGGGATGTTACAGAGGGAGGGGGAGAAACAGAGAGCAATTGTTGGTTGTTTTGGAGACGGTGATGGAGGCACATGGATTGCAACCATTTTTGTTTAGCTACCTCTATAATGGGACTTGTCATGTCGATATAGATGGATTCGAATTAGATACACATAGATTCAAATTCAGATATGATATATACAAATAGAAAATTTTCTAATACAAATAGAGAATGAATAGATTTGCTTTATCGATGATTTTATTAAGTTGGTAGAAGAATATGTTACAAGTAGTAGGGAGTACATTATGAATAAGACTTCTTATTGAAAATAATAAATTTAAATTAAGAAAATAAGTAATTAAATATATCAAAATAATATAAAAATATTTTCCAAAAATATATATCATTTCAGTTTAGAAATCAGTATATTAATACACATAAAATAATTTATTCATTAATAATTTATCCCGTCAAAAAATAATATAATTTGTTTATAATTAACATAAATAACCAAATTAAAATTAAATACATTTTATTATTGTGTATCAGTAGTAATTAACATAAATAATTATTTATTTTTCATATTGATATTTTCTTTAAAAAAATAAATATTGTATATCAATTTTAGCAAAACGAGATTTTTGTCGTCAGTTAGAAAAAAACAGACAACAAAATAGGTCTTTGTCGTGTGCCAAATTCCAAACACATGGCAAAGACCTATTTTGCGTGTTTTCGTTGTGGACCAATGGTATTTTGTTGTGTGCTTTCACACGGCAAAATGCAGGGCACACGTCAAGCTTCTGATTTTCCATAGTGAAGCTAACAAGATTAAGAGGGTGTTTGGATCACCATAACTAGACATAATTAGGTTAAATTTAGTCACTTTTAGGGACTAAATTTCTAAACATGTGAGAATAACAGAGGAATAAAACTAGTTTAGTCTCTAGTCAGAGAAGGGCCAGCTAAAGTTGTTTTAGTCTCTCTCTCCTCATTTATGGTATAGCTAGTGAAGGGAGAGGGAGAGATAAAAATAGATAATTCTGGACTTTAATGCCTTTTAAATTTCACTTGAGTCCTACCTTCCAAACAGAGGGTGACTAAGACTATTAGTCTGACTAATTTTAGTCATAAGACTAAATTATCCAAACGTGCCGTAGCGCGAACATGAGCGACGATCCATGAGCTGAGAAAAATCGATTGCCCGGCCACGCCTACCGGTGCTTCTGTTGGATGATATAGCCCGCCCCCACGGTTTTCATAAGAAGAAAGCCTCCTCCTAGCTAGAAAACCTCGGAACCCCGATTTCATCGGGGATTTTTTTTTGGAGATAAACCCTAGTGAGATAAATCTGCGTCCGAGAGGATTCGAACCCAGGCCGGCGACATGCTCAGCTGCGATGCCTACCAACCGAGCTAATGCTACGTTATGGAATTATTAATCTCTTTAGAACTACCACCTCCTTCCACAAATATATTAATATCATGTATTAGAGAACAATATCATGTATTAGAGAACAGAGGGAGTAGTATCTACAAAAGTTAAATAATACTTTAATTTTTTAAAAATTGAAATTATATTCCTTATAATTTGGAACAAAATGTGGACAGCAGATGCATATAGGGCTGGATATCGAGCCTGGCTCGGCTCGTTAAGGCTTGGCTCGTTATGGCTCGGCTCATTTTAGCTCGTTATCTTAGCGAGCTAGGAACCTAGCTCGGCTCGGCTCGTTAAGAAGCTCGAGTTGGCTCATTAAGCTCGCGAGCCAGCTTGTTAATGGTTATAAATTCAAAAAATCATAGTTAACAGGTAAGTATGGAATCAACAAATGCAACATGTTTACAAGCCAACTAACAATGAAACCAAGGAGTCAACAAGCAATCTAATACTCTAAGTTATTAGGCTGTGATCTGAAGTTGGACCTATTAGGCTGTTTGCTGGGTGCTGCAACCCTAGCTCGTTAGGGCTCGCGAGCCAGCTTGAGCTCGGCTCGTTACAAATTTACTAACGAGCCGAGCCGAGACGAGCCACTAACGAGCGAGTTCGAGCGAGCTAACGAGTTTCGAGCTTTTCGCCCAGCCCTAGATGCGTATACGTGTATGGTTCCCACGCCTCAGACGTAGAGACCGAGAATGGAAAGTTAGTGTTGGACCCGGTGCGGCGGTGCCCATCATCCGCGCTTGGAATGGAAGGTTAACGTGACGTGTCCATGGTTGAAATGATTATTGGAGAGGCACAAGCCACGAACCAAGAACGAACAACACGTCTAGAGCATTTTTTTAAGACGTGCAAACCATGTTTTTCATTAAGAGAAGAGAAAAAGAGTTCACAACGAGTACAGGGGACCGGGCCCACAAAGTAAAGACACGGCGGGAAAAAGAATTACACCGTCCTCAGCGGGCAAACATCTAAGAAACGAGCTAAAGGTAAGAAGCCCGCACGCGTCCACGATCTCGCCTCGTCCAGAATTGCCGGCACCAGTAGCACCGGCATGAGAGCTTCCTTATCGTGGACGCGCCTGTTGTGTTCCTTCCAAAGCGACCAAGCGACCAGCCAGACAAAGGTATCGAAGCCTTTCCTTCGAACCTTGGCGACCTGCTTCTTAGCGGAGCATCACCAAGCCGCAAAGCTCGTGGGATGGTCCGGGGCAAGATCCTGAAGAAGAAAATAGCTAAGAGCCCTGAACCAAACCTCGCGACTAAAGACACAGTCCACGATGAGGTGATCAATCGTCTCGGAGGCCTGCGCGCAGAGGGCACATGAGTCAGAGTCCCCCAGACCGTGCCGGTGTAGGCGGTCAGAAGTCCAGCAGCGACCGTGCAAGACAAGCCAAGCGAAGAACTTGCACTTCCCTGGCATATGGACCTTCCAAATCTTCCTAGCTCCGAGGATGTCGACGCGACCTAGAAAAAGAGCAGAGTAGGCCGAGGCTGCAGAATAGACTCCACTGGGTGACCACTTCCACAAAAATCTGTCAGGCTCTGACGTGAGCCTGACCGGCTGCAAGAAGTCCCATACAGTAAGGTACTGCACGACCACCTGCACCGTCCTAGCGTGGGTGACGTCCGCGACCTAGGGAAGCCCCGCCGCGCCATGCTGCAGCCCCTCCTTTACCGTGCGAGAGCACCGGATGCGCGGCGAGACAGCTGCCCAAAGATTAGGCACCAGAGACTTGATGGAGCAACCGGAGATCCAATTATCCTCCCAGAACAGCGCGCGGGCGCCATCCCCCACCTCAACCAAGACGGAGGCATCGAAGAAGGTCTGCGCAGCCTGGTCGACCGGGAAGCGAAAAGCCGCCCAGGTCCAGTCGGGGTCAGTCCGTGCAAGCCAAAGCCAGCGCAGGCGAAGGGCCATCCCGAAGGCGCGGAGGTCAGACAAGCCAAGGCCACCACAGCGCGTGGGGTAGGTGACGTTCACCCAAGCGACTAGACAGCGACCGCCGCTAGCCACCTCCGTGCCGCACTAAAGGAAGCCCCGAATCAGAGTCTCGACCGCACGCAGGGCCCAAGGTGCAACGGCTATTGCCATCGAAATATGAACAGGGATGGTCGAGAGGGTAGATTTGGCTAGAACGAGGCGATCACTACGACTCAGAAGTCTACCCTGCCAAGGAGGTAGACACCTAGCGACCTTGTCGACCAGAGGTTGTAAGGCGGTCTTGGGCAGCCGCCTAATAGAGAGAGGTACGCCCAGGTAGGTGCACGGGAAGTCAGCGATGGTACAGGAGAAGATGGAGCGCACCAGTGTGAGGTGGTCCTCCGAGCAGTTAATGGGGTACACCTGGCTCTTCTCGAAGTTGGCCGCCAGGCCGGAGACGCTCTCAAAAAGCGACAAAAGTGCCTTAACGACCCTCAAATCAAGCTCGACCGGAGAAAAGAAAGCGACCACATCGTCCGCATAAAGGAAGGCGCGGAAGTGGATGTTCCTGCCCAGCTCCTGAGGAGCTCTCGTGACTCTGCCTGGCGGAAGAGGATATGAAAGCATTCCATGATCAGGACAAAGAGCATGGGAGAGAGGGAGTAGAGCACACAGGGCAGGAGCTAGTAGCTCCCCATCATATCTTCCTCGATCGATCTCGCCAATGGTCAGCACGTCCATATATCCTTTAATTTCCACCCTCGCATTATTGCTGGTCAATGCATGCTACTATACGGACTGTGTTGGGATCGGAAGCACCATCGATCGATCAAAACGTGCGCTGTTATAGGCTCCCATTTAATACAATGAAACCATGTTATTATCAATATAAACTGCATGTGTTGGCGTCATATCCGATTTCTAAGGCCAGTCTCAATGGGAGGGTCATAGGCATTAAATAGGGTGCCACATATGCAAATAAGATGACATGACATGATATTTAATAGGAGAGAGGAAATCAGGGTCATCCTCATGACCCTGGGTCGGCGCGGAGTTCTAGGAATGACACCCCCATGACCCTCCCACTGAGACAAGTTGACACAATTTTTAAGCACAATTGACCAACCAATATGCAGCAATTAAATATCTACGGGAACCTATGAAACTGTGCTATGACCCTGTGCATTGAGAGAGGGTAGGTCATCCCGCAAACCAATACAGTAAAGATGATGTGTCATTTTTGAAAACTCCCCCATGACCCTTTCCACTGAGACTGACCTAAACCCCATTTCTAAACACCAACATCGATGCAAAACGGAGAGTAAAGTGGAATGTACCTTTGGTTGAACTACCACGAGTGAAAAAAAGAACAATCAAAAGATCCATGACAACACACCTAACAACCAACCACGGCTAGAACCACAACCTTCGAGGTCACACGGACTACCGCGCGCCACATCACATCTCCTTTAGTCCTCCACTCTTTCTCTATTGCATTATTTTTCCAAACATCCGAACTAGGAACTTTTAGCAAAGTTATTCTTCGTACCGTGCTGATCCTTGTGGACGTTAAATATTTCTCCGCAAATTATTCATATGTTCCAAATAAACTTATCAACACTATATATGTAGTACAATATTATAGCCAGCTCCAGCTAAGCACTAACAAGTAACAAAAAAAGAAAAAGGAAAATCATGTGCTAGGAGTTTTGTTATAGCCCTTCGCGTGGAATGAGAGAAAGGATGAGACTACAAGAGGAAACGTCGAAGCGATGCAAGGCAAACCAACCGGTGAATGAATACAAAAGCTAAATAAAGCACACTTTAAATCTCTAAAAAACTTACGAATGGGCTTGTAGTCTAATGGTAGGACGGCCCAGTGGAACGCTACCCACCAGGGTTCAAATCCTGGTGCTCGCACCTTTTTCTGCATTTATTCCGGGATTTTCCGGTGTTATGCATTAAGTGGTAAGCGACGTTCCCGTCGACGATAAGGTGCCAGTGGCGACTTCGAGAATCTCTAAATCTGCCGGTGCTCAGTCCTTCGGAGGTGCTCATAGGGGTAGGGTTCGCGTACGTGTGTTCATAGGTGTGAGTGTGCGTAGGTGTGAGTATGCGTGCATGTTGTGAGCGTCTGTGTTGCACTGTGTAATTCTCAAAAAATAATCTCTAAAAAACTTGAAATCGATCGTGGAGGTATATACGGAGGAGAGGTCGTTTCCTTATAATTTGGAATGGATGGGATCGATCGTGGAGGTATATACGGAGGAGAGGTCGTGCCGTGCAAATATGGACAGCAGACGCGTACGTGTATGGTTTCCACGCCTCAGACACAGTCACGCAGAGGCCGAGAATGGAAAGGTGGTGTTGGACCCGGTGCTCATCATCCGCGCTTGGAACGGAAAGGTTAACGTACGTGACGTTTCCATGGACCAGATATACGAGAGATCAAGTACGGATATGATTGATTTGGAGCCACGAACCAGCGAACGACACGAGAGCGCACCGGGGCAGGCGGGCAGGAGCTCCGATCCCCATCATGTATATCTTCCTCGATCGATCCCGTACATCCAAGGCCAGCACGCACGTCGATCCGTATACTTGTCATTCTACTACCCTCGCATTATTGCAAGCTAAAGATCACAAGCGCCAAAAGAAACGCGCCAGCACGTGTAGATTCGTTAAATGTTGACTAATGCATGCTACGGGCTGTTTGTGTTTGGATTGGAAGCACCGATCGCGATCGGAACGTGCTCTGTCGTCATAGGCTCCGGTTGCAATGGGCCAGGGGGCAAAATCCCAGCTAATATAACTGCCTACAGGAAACGATAGTACGTACTACGTAGCATATGCATCGTGCCTATTTTGACAAATTAAAAACCCCTCGAGGCACATTTTGCTAACCCATGTTTGTTAGTTAAGTATAACAAAAAACATTTTCTTAACAAAAAAAAACAAAGCTACAAGGGGTTCCAAATCATTTTCATGGTACTTTCCTATTACATTATTTGCGGATATATAACTGCATGTATTGTTGGCTTCCTATCCAATTTCTAAACATCCGCACCTGTTGTCAAAAAAAAAAACATCTGCACGCAAAAAGATGTGCAAAACAGAGAGGAAAATGGAATGTACTCTTAGTTGAACTAGCACGAGTGAAGAAGAATAGTAATTAAAGGAGTTGCCCACCCACCCACCAGCCACCAACCACGACCACAACCTACGAGTTCACACCGACTACCAAGCGCCGCGTCGCGTCACACCTCCTCCAGCCCTCCACTCTTTCTCCATTGTACTTTTTCCAAACTTCCAAATTGAGCGTTAGACGCTTAACGAAGTTATTTCTCGTACCGTGCCAATTTTCATGAACAATAAACTATTTCCTGTAAAATTCACGTGTTCCAAAATCGAGTGTTCAACACTATGTAGCACTAGTACCGATATTATAACCAGCTCCGACTAAGAACTAACTAAGGAAAAGGAAAAGAAAATAAAGTGAAATGTGCTGTGAGTTCCCTTGCACCCACTCGTCGAATGAGAAAAAGACGAGAGGAGGCGTCGAAGCGAGGCCAGGCAAAGCAACCGGAGAATCACAGCAGCTACTACCCACCAGTCCACTAGCCAGCCACCACGCGTCTCCTCCTAGCTCCCCCGACCACCCGCGCATGTGCCAGGCGGGCCCCCACTTCCCTCCCCTTCCCACTGACACGCGGACCCGGACAGACTCCCCATGGCCCACCCTGCTCGCCCCGAAATCGAATCCAATCAGCCGCCCGCGAACCACTCCCCCACCCCGCCCAAGGTTCCGCGCGACGTTTCGCTGACCCTGGGTCCCACACAAGTCAGCAACGACTGGCCTCCAGTCGCCGCGCCCGTATCTGACCTCCCACCGGTGACGGTGAGCGCTCGACACGCGTCGTCCGCTCCCGAGGGCCCCGCCGGCGCCGGGAACGCATCTCAGCCGGCGCCACCCGCTGCCAGGTGGGCCTCAACACCTGGCCCGCACGTCGGCGAGACGCGCCCGGTATATAGCGCCGCCTTTCCCCACCACCGGCTTCCGCGAGCGCCCCCCCTCATCTTCCAGTCCACTCACTACTCCCCGGGAAAACCTACTGCGCCGCGCGAACCCTAGGGCCTAGGCCGCCGATCGCCCCGCAATGTCGAAGCTCCAGGACGCCGACCTCGAGGCGGGCGTGCCCGCGGGCGCCGCCGCCGCGGAGAAGGCGAAGGCGGCGGGGGCGGATCAGAAGCATTCCCCGGCCCCGGCGGCGCCGGAGGCGAAGAAGATGGTGGCGGAGGAGGAGGACCCGCGGCTGCGCTGGGCGTTCGTGCGCAAGGTCTACGCCATCCTGTCCCTGCAGTTCGCGGTCACGGCGGTGGTCTCCGTCGCGGCCTGCCTCATCCACGCCGTCCCGCGCTTCCTCACCTCCGGGCCCCCCGCCGCCTTCTGGCCCGTCTTCATCGTGATCCTCGTCTCGCCGCTCGTCGGTATGGCTGGCCCGCTTTCCCCCTTCCCCTTCACCCCCCCCTACAATCTCGACTATCGGTCTCCCCCTGTTTGGTTGTACGGTTGCGATGGGGGAAATTGCAGTGAGCGACGCACTGACAGACGGATACCGGTGTTGATCTGTGGTTATTGTTTCTGTGCAGTGATGTTCCCCATGATGAAGTACCGGGAGAAGCACCCCTGGAACCTGGTGTTGCTCGGCGTCTTCACGCTCTGCTGCAGCCTCAGCATCGCCGTCACCACCTCCACCAGCGTCGGTACGGGGCCCCTGCCTGATTCAGTTCCCCGGTCTCCCCTTTCTGGGTTCCTGCTGTGATGTGGTTAGATCAAGTGCAGTGGGTGGGGAAACTCTGGTGGTTTTTCTAGCCAAATTAATGATCTTCTGCTTCCGATCTGGTGTTTGTTGGTTTACACCATGTTTTTGGTGGTTGGATTGCCAGGGATGTGTGATCCTGCAGGGTTTTTTTTTTGGAATGCAGCAGCTGTCAGTTAGATAGTTGTGTTGAACAATAGCAAATTTGGGGTTTTTTTGGTGATTGAGGACTTTAGGTAGAGAACAAGAGGATGCCTCTTTTTCATTTTGCACGGGAGTGACTGATATATGACTGTACCCTCTGGATCATAGTATGGATCATGTCGGTGTCACCTGTCAAAATTATGATATTCCTACGCAGTTAGACAATAAATGTTAAATTGCTCTGTTCCCTGCAAAAAGTTCAGTGTACAATTTTGGTGCTGCAGCATTCTGTAGAATTTCACCCTAATCTTTAGTTGTTGGCAGTGGTGGTTGGATGGGCATCAGCTCGGGGTCAGTCTTTTTCTTTAACAAAATCCTGTGACTGCAACATATAGATGTGTACTATTCATGCATGGTGAGGTATTGCTTGCCTTGCCCACGTAAACAGTTTCCTGTATCATGGACAACTCCTGCAATGTTTACAATCTGCATGGTTAATTCTTATATTTCTTATTGTTGTCCCCGTACAGAGCAATTGTTTGCAATGGTCAATGTCCTGTCCCGAGTGTCTGAATCCATTAACATGCCTTGTTTCTTTTCTTGTGGCATTATTGTGTGAGTTGTACAATAATTATAATTAGTGTACGCAAAACTTAGTTTTTTAACCTATTGGCATGTGCTATCTATTGTTTAAGATCTTTCTTCATGAGTTTGTTGTTGTTACATGATCTTTATAGCATTTATATTGTGGTGAAATCCATGGCACAATGCTTCTATATTGAATAACTATAGATCTGAAATAAATCCAACTTTCTTATGTCAGTTTCTAGATGTGAAGAAATCTTATCTGTCGAACTTTCAGGCATTTCAAAAACATGTTCAATTATTTTATTGTTACTAGCGCATTGCATCTTTTCATGCACCAATCGATGCTTTAGGAAACAATGTATTTTTTTCATATCATTATGGCTGATGAAGTGCAATTCTTGTGTTATGTCAACAGGCAGAGTGGTTCTGCAGTCTGCCATTCTCACTGCTGCAGCTGTTCTGGGGCTCACCCTCTTCACCTTCTTGGCTGTGAAGAAGGGATACGACTTCACCTTCTTGTTCCCCTTCCTGTTCACCTGCCTCAACGTGCTGCTGGTATACCTCATCATCCAGGTTCGCCTGCATGCCCGACAACAACACCATCTCCCTCTTTGTCAGCAGATCAATCTTCCCCCCATGTCACCGGCCTAACTAACGATTTACTAATATTGCAATCCACTGGACCTCGCAGCTCTGCTTCCCGCTGGGAAGGGTCGGCATCACCATCTACGGGTTCCTGGCTACCATCGTGTTCTCGGCCTTCATCATCTTCGACACCTACATGCTGCTCGAGCGCCACACCTACAACGAGTACGTGGTCGCCGCCATCTCCCTCTACCTGGACGTCATCAACCTCTTCATGGTCCAGATGTCGCTCTCCGTCCAGTGAGCGATCCCCGGTCTCACCCCAACCACCCTTGACTACATATTGCTCGCCCGGTATGGTGGATCACGTGACATAGCTTCGCAAGTCTAGCTGCCTCATCAAGTTACCTCTTATTACCTAGTAAGCGCTACAGCCTATGGAGCTGGGAGACTACTGCTATGTATGTAATTAGCCACTCTCTGTCTCGGACGCGGTATATATGACAGCTGCGGTAATATCCGAGATAGGTAACCATAGACATTGAGATATCTTGCTCGATCGTGCTTCGGCACCGGTTAGTTCTGATTGTTTGGCTGTTGTTGGTTCTGAAACCTTAATGGAGATCCAAAGCGTTGTTGGATCTGAAACCTTAATGGAGATCCAAATTGCACTCCTATCACCTGTGTGTTTGTTGTGTGTGGTTCAGTGGTTGCTCTGCTCCTCCGCCGATCGGTCTGGTCATCTCGTCAGTGTGCAGCTGCTGTTGCTGCTTCTGTTCTGTTCGTTTCGTATCGCTATCCCTGTTCCTGACTTCCTGTTGTTTATGGTGTTTCTGGTCTATCTCCTAGACTTTCCTGCTGCTTCTATTCAGAGTAGTGGAATGTCTGCTGCTTATTTATTTCTCGAGAGTATTTTACACAAACACTAGTGCTAATCCAATGAGAAAACTGGACTGTACCGTATGGTACAGCTCCCTAATCTGAACACAACTCGTATGATTATGATATATGTTCCTAACAAGAAGAGCTACATGAGCTTATTAGATGGCCTGGAGCCAGACGAAGGACAAGAGCAGAGTCAGCTCGAGCAGCCTGCCAGCTGGCGCGGCAGCAGCTCCGGCGCCGGACCTCTTGAGGGTGAAGGAGAAGGGTGCCGGTGGCGACGTGCTCCGCGTGGACCCGTTGATGACGTTGATCCCGAGACCCTTGCAGTCCGACCCCAGTGAACCTGCAGCGAGCTGGAAACAATCAGAACACCAGACCGCCGGCGATCCGGCGTCAGTCAAACTTGCAGTCACGCTCGGCCTTGAATCAAGGATTCAGTTCAGAGTCTCATGCATCAGTTAGGTTTCAGAGGAATAGTAGAGGTGGTGTGCTGGTTGCTCACACTGGCGGTAGCAGGGGTAGGAGGTGTCGTTGAGGAGGTTGGCGTAGCCGTCGCGGCAGCGGCAGCGGTGGGTGAAGTCCGACGCCTTCTCGCAGGCGCCGCCGTCGCCGCAGTACTGCATCAGGCACGCTGCAGGGCCGCAGATGGGCTCAGCTCAGCTGATATGACTACTTGTGATCATAAAAGGATGAAGTATATATTACGGATTTACGGTCGAAGATGGAGAAGTTGGTCAGCGGCGGCAGCCCCGCTGGCGGAGGCGGTGGTGAGGGAGCCGGCGCCGGGGACGACGACGGCCCGTCGTCGTGGCACTTGTAATTGATGGTGCCTGCAAGATGGAGGGGGACGATCGAACGAAGGAGAGTCAAATCAAGCTGTCGTCTTCGTGGTGGTTGACTTAGTTTTCTGTTCTGACTACGTGCCACGCGCGTACGTGCCACATAGTCGTGGTCAACAGAACTAGAGAAGTTTCTGAAGGGAAAAAAATGTCTCGCTCGTGCCGGGATAAGGTCCTGGAGTCCTGGCACGTGTGTGTCACACCGTGAGGACTTTCGCAACATGCCAGGACCGACCTGGAAATTGGAACGCCAACGTTCCCGGTGTTTGGGACTAAAAAGTGGGGAAAAAAGTTTCACTTTGCTGCAATTCACAACGGGAAAAAGGTCCTTTGCCGTGCGTCTCGAACGCACGGCAAAGGTTAGAAAACGCACGGCAAAAGCTTTGCTTTGCGTTTTCTACCG
Organism: Cenchrus fungigraminus; assembly: GCA_036936925.1. Lineage (NCBI taxonomy): Eukaryota > Viridiplantae > Streptophyta > Magnoliopsida > Poales > Poaceae > Cenchrus > Cenchrus fungigraminus. Next base: position 115,766,575 of record CM072779.1, on the reverse strand, counting down.
AGACGCACGGCAAAGGGTGCACGACAGCATTTGGCACGGTAAACGCCCTTTGTCGTGCGCCTTGTTTCGCCACGCACGGCGAAGCACTTTTGCCGTGCGTCTTTCATAGCTCACGGCAAAATAATGTAACAGAACATAGCGGCATACACGGTGCGAGCAACGGTGGGATTTGCCATGCGCTAACTCCAACGCATGGCAAAGTTTTTCTTAAAAAATAAAAAAAACATCACGGGCCGCCGGCCGGCCTCCTCGATGGCCGTATCCCTGCCTCGACCGCGGGGTCACGCCGCCGCGCGCCTCGGGGCCGCCACTGTGCTTGGGGAAGTGGCCGCCGCCGTGCTTGGGGAAGATGGCCGCCGCCATGCTTGGGGAAGTGGCCGCTGCCGTGCTTGGGGAAGATGGCCGCATCGCCTTGGTGGAGGAGGAAGCGCGGCCGGGCCGCACCGCCGGATCCCGCGCAGGGGAGGAGGAGGCGTCGGGCGGGGCGCACTGCGCCGGGTGGGCCGCCGCCGGATCCCGCGCTTGGGAGGAGGAGGCGTCGGGCAAGGCGCACTGCGCCGGGTGGGCTACCGCCGGATCCCGCGCCTTGGGGAGGAGGAGGCGCCGGGCGAGCCGCACCGCGCCGGGTGGGCCGTGCCGTCGGATCCCGCGCCCGCCTCGCCGGTTGCCGCGCCCGCCGTGCATCCCGGCGCCTGGATCTGCGCAACGCCCGCCTGGATCTGTGCAACGCCCGCCGTGCAGTGGAGTCGCGGTGGGGCGCCGTCGCGGTGGGCCGTCGTCGCCGTCGCGGTGGGGCGGTGGCGAGGGTCGTCGCCGTCGCGCCGGCCGGAGGTGGGTCGGGGACGGCGTGGTGGGGCGGGGCCGGCCGGAGGAGGGTCGGGGACGGCGCGGTGGGGCGGGGCCGGCCGGAGAGCGGAGGGAGAGGGAGAGTGGGGGCGCGGCGGGATCTGGCCGGGAAGGGCTGTGGCTGCGTGCGGGGGGTGGGGGAGGGGCTGCTGCGGCTGGGGGGCTTAAATAGTTAGGGTTGGGGGTTGGAGGCGGCACGGCGGCCTGATGGGCCAGCCGGCCTAATGGGCCAGCCGACCTGGTGGGCTTTTCGGTCGGCTGGCCCATTTATCCTTTGCCGTGCGCTATTTTTTTTATTTTATTTTTTTTGTCTTTTTGTTTCTATTTTATTTTTATTTCTCTACTTTTTTTATTAATGATTCTTCTTCTCTTTTATTTATTTGTTTATTTTCATTCCTTCTACTCTTAAAATTTACTAAAATTTATGTCGTTTTACACTCATAAATAGAGTTAATGTACTAAAATATATGGAGAAAAAACTTTGCCGTGCGCCATAAAAAAACGCACGGCAAAGATTTTTCTTTGCCATGCGCTTCTTGCAAAACGCACGGCAAAGCTATTTCTTTGCCGTCCGTTTCTCAAGAAGCGCACAGCAAAGTAGTTTTCTACAATTTCGTAAAATTCATAAAAATTATCAAATGAACTTAAAAAGAATTATAAAATTAATACAAACTAAGTTATGTTGTCTATTACTTATAGAAACAAGATTTGAAGTCAAAACTCAATTTGAATGTCGCGTTACCTGCAAATCTAACCATATTTTTTTTAATAAATTCTAAATTTTACATAGAAAAACAATAAAATTATTAAATGGCTTCCAAAAAACACCAAAATTTTACATAGAACAACTTATATTGTCTATTGCTTATAGAAAAAAATTGAATTCAAATTCAAATTTGATCGTCGCTTTTCATTCAAACCTAACCATCTACTTCTCAACTCTCTGAAACTTCTTCGGAGATGTTTCGATTTGTAAACACCGTACATGACAAAATGTTCAAAACATGTTCAAATTTTTACTACAGCCTCCACGTATGATATCACGAGCCTTTGACAAATCTTATAATTTTCAGGCTTCATTTGCATTTTTTAGAATTTTTAAATCATTTGGACACACGATCATGCTCGTGTTTCCTAGTCAAGATGTTCAAAATTTCTTTTGATTTCATGGAAGAGTTCTTAAATTGAGCTAAATAACATGAATATTATTTTTTCACTCATTTTATTCTAGTATTTGAATCACTTGTAGTTCAAATTTAACATCTTTGAAAAAATTACTTGAAATGCAATTAATTAGTTAAATATAACAAATTAATACAAAAATCTACCAAATTTTACCATGAAGTATCACATGTTGTATGTATAGAGTAGAAAAAATTTCAAAGTGAGGAGAATTTATTTTGAGGGGCTATTGGATTTGAGGCTTAGAGCATCTCCAAGAGCATGTTAAAAATTTTCTTCCAAAACTGTGTATTGGGGGTGTGCTAAAAAATATTTTCTCCCAAAATGCTATCATCCCACAGCGGATCACCAAAAAATAATCTCCCCAATAATTCAAATCACGTCACGTTATCAGACTATTTTAAGATAGTCATCACAGTTAGCACACAGAGTCAAAGGCGGCCAGCTCATCCATCTCTCATTCTGTTCTTTCTCCACCACACAGCCACGAATCCAACCAAGCTCAGCTCCGCCGCCGGCAAAATTCGTCGACAGTGCTCCCCCATCTCCAAAACTTTTGCCCATGTGTACACCATTGAGCATCTCCGAGCCCTATATGAGACACGGGCAGCCGGAGATTTGAGTTTTCCCGGCCGGCAAGGGCCATTGGGGATTCTGGTAGGCGCGCGTCGGAGGTTCGCGGGTGGAACGGCCGCCGACGGCAGCACCGCCGTGATGTCCGCGGCCATGGCAACACAAGCGCTTCCGTCTGCACCGGCAAAGGCAACGGCGGATGTGGGCGGGAGGCTCGAGACGGCGAGGCTGGGCCCATCCGGAACGACGACGCATGCCAGCTATCTGCTGCCTGGCCGGGAGGGGCAGCGCGGGCTCGGCGAGCTGCTGTCCTGATGGAGCGGCGACGCGGGTCCGGCGAGCTGCGGCCCTCGACGGGAGCGTCGGCGCGAGCTCCGCGAACTGCAGCCCCCAAGGGAACGGTGGCGCGGGCTCGACGAGATGTTGTCCTGACGAGAGTGGCGGCATGGGTCCGTCCGGCGAGCTGCAGCCCCGCCGGCAGCGCCGGCGCGAGCACATGCGAGCTGCTGCCCCGACGAGAGCGCCGACGCGGTCTCGGCGAGCTGCAGCCTCTCATGGGAACGGTGGCACGGGCCCGGTGAACTAAAGCGTCCCGACGGGGATGACGCATGGCAGCGGCCAGCCTTCTGTGCTCTCGCGGCCTTGCCGCTGCTTCGGCAGTCGGCACCTTCGCAACCTGCCAGTGGGCCCGTACCTCCGTAGCGAGCGATTGGGAGAGGACGGGAGACGCGAATATATGCGCGGGGATGGAGTTGTTTTTCGCGTTGTGAAAATTTTGGGAAGCTATATGAGATCTGTTAGAGCATCTTTTTTTGTTTTTTTTCTAAAATTAAGTTTTGGGAGAAGTTTAAGTGATCTCTTGAAGATGCTCTTAAGAGGATATATATATGAGAAAAAAACTTTGTCGTGCACCGGACTGAAAAACGCACGGTAAAGAGCAAAAAAAAAAATTCCCCCCTTGCTAACGGCGGGTAACGGCCGGTGGAAAAAAAATATTTGCCATGCGTCGGAGGGAAACACACGGCAAAGGGAATGTCTTTGCCAGTGCGTCGGAGATTGCAGGGGATCTGGCTGATCGATCTTGCTTACAGTTTGGGATGACGCAGGGTAGGAAGGGGAACTGCACGCCGCCGAGGTGGTAGCGGCTCCAGCCGGGCTTGCACTGGCACGCGAACCCGAAGGCGTAGTCGCCGGACTCGGCGCACGTCCCCATGCCGCACCGCACCTTGCCGCACTCGCCCTCCGCCGCCACCACCCCGTTGTTGATTAGCAGCAGCAGCAGGGGCAGGGCGGCGCCGGCGACGGCGACCCAGCAGCAGAGTGGCGACGCCAGAACGACGGACTGATCGGCACGCCGCCCCATTATTCGTAGCTCGCCGTGGCGACGACCAGGCGGTGGCGCACCCGATCGAGCTCTGCGCCTCTGCTCCCTTGCCGGCGCGCGGCCTGCCGATACGAGAGGATCGATCGTCGATGGCAGCTGGTGTTTGGAGGCTGTCGTCGGTGCACGGCGGCGGCGGAAACTTACACAGGCACTGCCCGTAGTGCTGTGAGCTTTGTGACGACTGATCGACCGGCCGATTAATAACTCAGCACGCACGCTGTCTGGGCGGCGGCGGCGCCACGTCGTGTGCGAGGGCGACCGTCAGATTTGACGAAGGAATCAGAATTCCAGAACTGGAAGAACCTGACGGGTTCTCAGGCAGTCAGGCGGCCGGTTGTGGCTGCTGCCGATCGAGTCGGTTGGTGTTCTTGACCACTGCGTCTGCATGCAAGAGGACGTCAGGTCGTCCAAACATGTTGGTAGAATGCATGGTAGCTATGGTCTCTCCATCCAGAAGGACATGTAGAGACTCACTCCTTTTTTTTTATAACAAACAAGCTTTATTAATTAGCAGCAAGAGACTGCTACGTGGGAAATGGTTTCCCATAATACAAGGTCAAGAGCGTCCCTAATGGGGCAACTCGAGACATGAGAAGAATTGCTACAAGAGATAGAAACATCCGAAGGCGCATTACATTGAGACCGAGCTTGAGAAGCTAAAACATGTGCAGTGGTGTTAAGATTTCTTGAAATCTTGTTTACATTGAAGCTCTTCCCAAGGCCTGCATTGCAGAAAGTCTGAGTATAGAATTTTGCATCCCAACATGGAATCTGTGTGTTGCAGGTGTTGTTGACGTAGGAGACTAGTTGCTGATTATCAGTAAGAAACGTGGCTGCAAGGATATCCAATTTGTTGACAATGAGACCTGCAAAAGCGAGAGCTGCTGCCTCCGCCATGAACACGGATGAAGCAGAGATCAAAGACACTTTTATGTAGACATTAATATTCTGGTGAGGACTTGAGCTGATTATGAAAATTCCAAGACCTGCATTGCGATTAGCTATAACATTTTGATCCGGAGTTATGGATGCGTCAGTATAAACCTTTAAACCTTCCAACATGGCTGGCATGTCGATCCTGAAAAGAGTGGCCTGATGGCCATGATCTTGAGTAGGTTACGGTGCCCGTTCACCTGCGTCATTGTCCATGTCTTCCTGCATTATACCTTGAGAAATCTGAAAATCAGCATTTGCTGCATGGTGGACCTGCCATACTGTCCAATTTTTGTTATTGAACCTTTTGTCATTCCTAGCCTTCCAAATATACCAGAGAATACTTATAGTTTTGAGCATCTGGTCATCAGTAGTTTGAGGGGTGATGATATTAGCAAGAATATTTTGGATGCCATCCTCTTCAAGGGGAAGGTTAGAAGTGCATAAAGAAGGATTAGTAGTGAACCAAACAGCCCTAGGAAGGTTGCAAAAGAAGAACAGGTGTGCGTCGTTTTCCACAAAGTTGCAATCAGAACATACCTCACTGATGTTATTGGAGTATCTTGCAGCTCTCCTACCTGTAGCTAATGCCCTTCTAATGAGTCTCCATGTGAAGGTCTTAAGGATGGGAGGACATGTTTTGTGCTTCCAGACTCTTTGCATAATTTGCATAGCTTGAGGGGAAACACTCCTGGTCCCCTGAGTTGGTAGCTGCACCTGTAATTTTGTATTTAAGAAAGAGAAAGCATTCTTTGCAGTACAAATACCATTAGGAGCAGGTTTTCAAATAACTATGTCATTGTCAGTAGAAGGGATGATGTTAGTTTGAGCAATAGTTTGAGCAGCTTGAGGAGAGAAAATCTGATTGATAAGATTAATATTCCAAGTTTGAGAAAGATGATTCCACAACTGATTAACAGTGAGAGGAAGAGGCGCAATACTAACCGGCAGGTTTAGTTGAGAGTGTATGGTGTCCCAGATTTCACACCAAGGTGTGTTCCAGAGGTTAGTGTTTCCATTGTGAATTTGCACACAACTATTTTTGGTTAGAACATCTTGGACCTGCAAAATAGAAGACCAGAATATGGACTTGGGCATGTTTTTAGTAGCTGTCCAAAAAGATTTGTTAGGATAGTATTTGGATTTTAATATAGCAGAAAGATAGGCATCCTTCTCAGTGGCAATTCTCCATGCTGCATTGAGAATAAGACTTTTATTAACAGTATGAAGGTCTCTTATAGCTAAACCGCCATTATCTCTAGACTGACAAATATCTTACCATGATTTGAAATGACTAGGAGAACTTGCATTATCTTCTTGTACTCCAGCCCACCAGAATCTTTTGATGATGGCAGTAATTTTGTCTATAAAGGTTTTGGAAAAAAGCACAATAGACAAATAGTAAATAGGGATAGAGGCAAGAACAAAATTGATATAAGTGAGGCGACCTGCATGATTAAGTTTATTAGCCTTGATAGTAAGCTTGGCTCTAAATTTATTAATAACAAAAGCATAAGCTCTGTTCCTATCCTTGTGACTAAAAAGTAAAGGGTGGCCAAGGTGGATGGAATTGACAGTAAGAGTAGGAACATGAAAGATAGCAGTTATGGAAGATATGGTACTAGGATCAACATTTTTACTGAATAAAATACCCAACTTACTCAAATTTGGTGTTTGACCTGAGGCTTGGCAAAATTGAACAATCGTATCTCTTATAAATGTTGCTTCTTGTGTTGTTGACTGCCCACAAATGATCAGGTCATCTGCAAACAAAAGAGAGTGTACACTTGGGCCGTTGGGACCTAAATTGATGCCTGCAATATTATTATTTTGAAGACTGGTTTGAAGCATATTTGATAATTCATTGATGGCAATAACGAAGAGGTAAGGAGACAAGAGACAACCTTGTATAATACCCCGACTTGGGTATAAGAACTCTGAAGGTTTGCCATTGACAAGGACCTGCAGGGAAGTAGGTGAAATACATGTGTGCAAAAGACTGACTCAACTATGCATGCTCTGAAACCGTGCCGTGCAGGTCGTGTGCAAATGGTGTTTTCCGTTCAGCTGCCTCGTTGGCTGATGGATGAATGAATTGGGCGGCGCCTGATCTGTCGGTTGTGGCGCTGCTGCCGAGCCGGTTGGTGTTCCTTCGTCAGGTCCAAACATGTTGGTAGCTTTCGTCTAGAAGGACATGCAGCCTGACTTGATGAACAACTCTGATTATACAATGTGGTCGGCCCCCAGTATTTTTCTTGCTTTTATAGTCTAGTTTCTTCGCTGTTTTGAAAGGTTAATTTGTCGGTTGGTAGGTATCGCAGTTGGGCATGCCGCTGGTCTGGGTTCGAATCCTCTCGGACGCAGGTTTATCTCATCGGGGTTTATCTTTGAAAAAAATCTTCTTGCCTGTGAAACCAAAGTTTGGAGGTTTTCTAAGCCGGGAGGAGGATTTCTTCTCTTAATGAAAATCGTGGGGGCAGTCTTACCCCACCAGATTAGTTTTAAATGTTAATTTGTCGGCTTCATGAAGCATCTTGTTGGGTATTTGAAAAATAGCCCAACAATAAAGTGAAAAGTTCTAAAAAGGTCTGCTCTTCGCGTCCGAAAAAAGTGGATCCCTTTACAAGAGGTATGGAGACTCCTTTTATAGTGCTCGAAGGTCACTTTTACATTCCGATTCTACCCCTGATTACAAAGCATATTTGACGAATATTCGGGGTACATTTTGTCCGTGACAATCACGCAATTATCGTTTTTTACAAATGTGCCCTTACGTAAACTGGCTTCTTACTCTTGCGTAGTCAAGCTTCTCATGTTTCCTTCCTCCTTCTTGATCACACTATTGACTAATTCAACACCAGAGCCTTCTTTCAAGATCAAGATTTCCTCTTCTTTCCCTTTTGCATCTTCGCTTAGACAGATGTCAGCACCTGATGTCATCTTCGGTCGATTTTGCGTATCTTGTAAAACCTTTGGCTTCAAAGTATTCTTCGTTCAAACTCCTCGTTCTGAGATTATGTTCTGCCAATCTTGTTCTTTTCACCAATTTCGATTCCTGCAAAAATGGGTGAAGAGTCCCTTTTGCGGCATTTCCTGTTTTTCATAAATTTTTGTCAGACAAGATGTCACCTCTCTCTATTTCTCATGAAAACATGTATTTTCCAAAAAAAAAAACCAAAGTTCACCAAAAATCAACAATTATGAGAAATTATGCTCTATGAACTTCGCTTAGTGAAACTCCTGCTCATTTCCTTGACAAACTGTTATTTTACTATAACTTTCACCCGTCTTACGTAAGAAAACTAAGTTTAGAGAAAAACTGTGTTTCCTCTGACTTCTCAAGGGTGACTGAAAAAGGTCGATTCCCCAACAGTAGCCTCTCGTGGAAACGGGTCGACTCCAACGATCAGATTCCACGAAAAAAGAAGAATCGTGCAACAAAAAAATGTCACCCTTGAGCGTTGGAGGGGACACGCGTCGCAAGGAGATTGAATGACGTTTGGGCTCCTTGCGAAGATCGAAGCGTCTCTTTTCCCGCCTCCTGGGTGCCTATATAAAGAGGGGAGTGCGGTGAAACTTTTTCACTGTTTTGCTTTCGAGGAACTGCTTGCTTTTGAAGCTTTCTTTCTCTTCTACTCTTGTTCGAGGTCTCTGAGGAAGAAATTTTGCGAAGGTAACGATTTTTTGATTCTGTGTATTTTTTGTAAGTTGCTTACCTTCGAATTTTGTTAAACTCTCCTTTTATAGTAACTTTTTCTCTTGTTCTTGCCTTTATAGATTAATGGCCCGTACTATGCAAACTATGAGTTTAAAGAGTGAAGAAGAGTTGGAAGCTGAGCGTCGCCAACTTTTGGAAAACCCGGAAGCCTCTGGCTCTGGTGATTCTGAAGTTTAGGAGGAAGAAAGTGTAATTAGGGTTACTCAAGAGTCAGATACGACGGAGAGAATCTGTCTAGCGTTGATGCTAGTCTTGATGATTTAGTTGATACGGGAAACTTTCCTCTGACTGGGGCCTTCAATTCTTATTTAGTTTCGAAGAATCTGATCAAATTTTATGAAGATCAAGGATATTTTTCCTAGTGGAGCGGGGAGAGAGCCTGAAGGGGAAGAAACTCCGGCACCTCGCCCTAACAAGGTTGTTGTTTTCAAGGCTTTTTTACTGCAGGACTTAGGTTCCCTTGCGATAGTAATTTGCCAGTTATTCTTGATCACTATGGGGTTAAGACCATCCACACTCATCATACTCCATTTTCTCCTTCAAAACAGAATATGCCTGCCTGGTCAGCGAGATTCTCTCCTTTATATTTACTTCTCCCGCATCCATCATCCTCCATATCTCTCCTCCATCCCATCTATCGGGCCCACACGTATTTTTTACCCCCCTCCCTCCCCACCCGTTTGTCCCCTCTCTCTCTCACCTCGCTCCTCTCTCTCTCTCTCAGTCTCGCCTCGCTCGCTCCGATGCCCCCCTCTCTCACCTCGCTCTGCATCCCACCGCCTGCGCGCCCTCCTCCCTCCCCGCGTCCGGATCCGGGGGTGCTGGCGAGTTGGAGCCGCGCGCGCCACCTCCTTGCTCCGTGAAGCCGTCAGCCTCGGCTTCCCCTGCTCTACGACGGCGGATTCCCCGGTCCCCTTCTCTGAGATCGGCGGGAAGGCAGGATGGCTCCACGACGGACGGCGAGGGCTCCTGCGCCGGATCCGGCGTCGTCCTCCGGGCTCGCACGTTGCTGCTGTGTTCCCACACTCCGAGCTCCGCGGCATGTACGAGCGCGTCTTCCTTGTCGCGCCTACCTCTCCGGCGAGGTCCCATCCGTGGAGATCCCGGCGGCCGTGGCGTCCGTGGAGGATCCGGCGAGCAACGAGGGAGCCGGCGCTGTCCTCTTCCCATGCCGCCGGCGCGAGCCGCGAAGAAAGCTGGCAGTGCGTGCGCGGAGCAGAGGCGGATTCCTCCGCGACGGGCATCCCTCCTCCGGCCGTCCTCTGCTCCACCTCGAGGTGCTCCATAGCGGCGGCGGCGGCGTAGGCGGCGGCGGGCGGAGCTCCATGGTGAGGCTGCAGCGGCTCTCCTCTGCTCCTCGGGAGCATATCTGCGTGTGCTGTCACGGTGCGCGGCGTGCAACGGCAGCGGGCTCCTCCGAGCTCGGGCGCGACGGAGGGCGCGCGTGCCGGAAGCGGCGGACTGTGACTCTCCTTCCACGGGCGGTCGAGCTCCCTGTGCGCGGGCGGAGCTCCCCGCGGTGCGCACCGACGGCGGGCACCACGACGCGCCCCTACCTCTCCGTCAGCAGGCCTTGCTCCTTTCCCTGCGCGCGGATCTAGAAGGTCTCGATGGCGGCGGCGGCGACGTGCGGAGCTCCGGCAGGTCGACGGCGTGGCGTCTCTTTCTCTGACGAGCTCCTCTCTCCTCTGCCTCCTCTGCTCCATCTCCACCACGGCATGGCCGTCCTCTGCTCCGCCCGGTCTCTCCCCCTTCTCTCTCCCCATTCTGGCCTGGGCGCAGACGAATGGCCGTCGTGCGGGCCCTGCGCCACGTCACCGATGGAGGAGCTCCGCGACTCCTCTGGATCCAGAGGAATCCGGGGCTGACGGGATTTCCGCGTCCTCCTGCAGGGACGCCGCTGCAGGATTCGAAATGGGAAAAGCCTCCTACAGGAGAGGATCCCGAGATTTTGGCGGCCCCCGTGCGGGTGGTCTAAGCTTCATCAGCTTACTCCAAATGCCATTGTTGCTCTTTCAAAATATTTTTGGATTGAAAAAACTCTTGATGGAGTCATCAATTCTCATTGCTTTGTGAGATTATTTGAGCTTCATTATCAAAAAAAGATAATCAAGATTGGCAATGAGAGGTTTGAGACTCAATATGGTTGTTGTACTTTGAAGACTCGGGGCAAGACGCAGATGGCTAGCCGAATTGAGCTTTCTCAATGCTACAAGAATAAATGGGAGGATGATTGGCTGAAATACTGGTTTTATGTGGACATGTCAGTTGTTAAAGCCTCAGCTCCCGGTTTGCCCAAATGCATATTTTCCTGTAACATTGGGCCTCTTGATGTTATCCATAGTATTTTTCGTTGCTCTCGATTTTGAATGAATCAAAGATCATTTATTTTTGTTCTCAAAAGTTATGCTAACCTTCTCAAAAATAAATCTTGTATACTAAAGTTTTGGGTGATTGATTGAAGGCTTGATTTCTCTGGACCGAGACTAAGAAGCTGGTCATTCTATTTTTGCGTACCTATCTTTATGCTAGCCTTTTCTATCCGCGCATTGTGAGTTTCCGCACTGGGAATTTGGCAAACCTCGCCGGATATCTACCCACAAACTCCAAAATATCTTTTTGTGCTCACCTCCTTGAGCACAACCCAAAATTTTGAGTATGGATGAATATTTCGAGGAAGATTACAGGGAAGGTGCCGTCAAGTGGAGCAAGATTTTGGGAGACCTCCAAAAGGATCCCTAGAAGATTTCAAGTATCTCTCTCCAAGAAAATACGAGAATTTCAATATCTACCTTGGCACAATCATCACCTCTTTGCCTAAGGACGAGCAAACGTCTAAGCATGGGGGGTTGCCAAGGAAGTGCTAGTGTAGTCTAGAGTTCAAGGGGAGTAATAAAAAAAGAGAAAGGAAGAAAAATGATAAAGAAGAAAAGTATGATGAGAAAAAAGAAATAATAATAATAATAATAATAAATAAAGCTCCTCGATTCTCTAGCTACATTTGGTACATTTGAGTTTTCAAAAGGATTCAAGATCAAGACCCATACTCACCTTTCCAACCATGTGCAATCTGATAATGAGGACTTCGTTTGTGCCTTGGGACCACTCTTTGCTATTTGCGCATGTCCACTTATCAAAAGTGTGTGTTCATCTCTCCCCCCTCTTTGGAACATTATTTTTCCAATGACCTTTTTGACAAGTCTCGGTAAGATCATGAGAAGTTTGTCTTGTTTTGATAATATCCTGACTATAATATCTTGGTAGGACTAAACTTTCTCATAGCTCCATATAAAGTATTACACTAGATACTTTGAGAGAGGAAAGGAGTAGAACAAGTAGGCTTGAGAGACAAGATGAGATGAGAGTTCATGAGCAAGATGCAAGAAGGTTATTTTTTATCTTGGTAAAGTAGTTTTTCTTCATCTCGTTCTTTATTTTCAAAATTTTTGAGATTTGTTTAAAATTTGAGTGCATGATTAATTACTTGTCGAAAAAGTTTAAATGATATGTACCCTCCTTCGAGATAAAATCTAGTTGCATTATGGAACTTTAACGAATATAAATTTAGGAGCATTATGTTTTCTCATGTATGATCAAGTGTAGGGTATGAACATTGAAGGGCAACACTGATACCCATTGAAGGCTTACTCGAGGACGAGCAAGGTTTAAGCATGGGGGAGGTTGGCGGTCGATTTCCATCAACCTAGCCATGGGTGTACCTTCAATGTTGGTATTAATTTGATATTCAAACTAACGATCCTAACCCCCATGATATGTCAAGTTCGCACTCGCATGTGGTTTTTGGAGTATATTATTTATGCAGGAATTAAGCGCCTAAATGAGGACTTCCGGGTAAAGTTCATCGAGCACTTTACGAGAAGATCATGAAGCCCGGCACAAGTCAAGATACGAGGTGAACATGACTCCAAATGACCCAAGCACTGAAGCATGAAGCCGTGAAACTTCGAGGACCTAAACAGAAGATGCGGGAGTTTGCGCACCAAGCACCCTTATCTAAACTGCGGGGAAAACAACGTCAAGGACCCACATGCAGTTCGGCAAAAACTCAAGAACACACGAGATAATCATGATCTAGGCTCTCTAGATCGGTTATCTCTACGCTTTCTCTCACTACCTCTCGTGTTTAGTAGATTAGATGCAGTCGAAACCTCGTGAAGATGAAAGTGTTTTCTCAGTTATTAGATTGAATCTTGCATTGCACATGTTCCACGGATTCGACACCTTAGGTGATACTCGAGGGAAAAAGGTACTACATGATCCGTAAGCTTGCGGTGAACCTGGTCGCGTTATTGAACCGTCAACAGCCTACAGGTGGGGGCAGTGGGGGGTTGTCTGTCTTTGTCATGCGCCAGCCGTGAGGCTAACGACAAAGAGAGATGACCATCGTCGGCTCCCCCACATTGCGTAACGGCGAGAACGGAGGGCTTCTTTGTCGTGCGTCGCTGGAGGCCGCACTGCGGTCAGCAAACTTCACTACGTGAAAACCTCAAATAGGTCATACAACATTTGTAACGGGCCCTTAACACCCGTTACATGGAGCCCCATCTGTAACGGTTGTTGTTTGGCACCCGTTACGCATAAGCGTGGCAGGCTCGACCCCGACGTGGCCAACACAACACCCGTTACCAATGAGGACTTCCAGTAATGGGCTTCTTAAATGCCTGTTATAGTTATTCTTTGTAACAGACGTTAAAATGCAGCTGTTACGAAAGTTAAACCTATCGATTTTGGGCCCTTTAAGTCCGTTACCGATCACTACCCTATCGGTAACGGGCTCTTTAAGTCCGTTACCGATCACTGCCATATCGGTAACGGGCTCTTTAAGTTCGTTACTGATGACAATTTGACGCCCGTTACTAGACTCGGAGCTCAATAATTGAAGTCCATTAGCACTCTCACTGCCGTCAAATATTTGACTATGTCATCATAGCAAATATTGGATATCACACAAACATATAATCATTTCTCTTAAGATGCAAAAACCACACACATAGATAGTAGTCATAAGAGCATATTCTACATATTTAAGATGCATATATAGAATCACATGTTCACATATGACATGCATAATGTTCAGAACAAACATATTCACATGATCACATCTGACGTGCATCTGCAGGGGCACTAGTTAGATGGCTTCTTTTGTGCTACAGACTCAAGTTCAACTATCTTTGCCTCTAGTTTTACAAGTCTTTCCTGCAACTCAACATTCTTCTTTGCTGCTTCAGCAAGTTCAATATCTTTCATCTTCTGTGCGCCTTTAAGCTTCTCCACCTCAGATTCTAGTATTTTCTGACCATTTGCTAGGAGACTTATGTCGTCCACAGCCTTGTCATCCATCCTTCTATTCACCTTGTCAAGTACTTTCTAGATGCAGTCAAGATCCTCCCGAGTAACAACACATTTCTAAAACAAAGGCAAATTGATGCAAGTTTCATAATTAGATTGCCAAGTTTAATATCATGAAAGATGTAACTGGTCAAACAAGAAAGTTGTTTAGCTGTAACTGGGTTCAGAACTTGCCTCAGCAAAGTGATCACTCCTTACTTCCAGCTTGTTTATGTCATTCCCGGTGTAGTCAAGAGCTTGGTTGATCCTGTGGATTCCTTTCCAGATCATGTCAAGGTCCTCCCGAGTTACAACAACTCCCTAAAACAAAGGCACTGGATGTTCAGTTAATAAAAGTTGATGCAGCATGGAGATTCAGAAATTGAAGTAGTATATAGAATAAGTTCAACAATTTTGTGAGCAGCATATGATGAGTACCATGCGTTAAATTTCAAGCATAAACCTATAGCCTCTGTAGTTAACAAAATTTCTACTCGAAAGGTTAATAATTTTCCTCCTGAGTAATAATACATTTCTAAAATAAAGGCAAATTGAAGCAAGCTTCATAATTAGATTGTCAAGTTTAATATCATAAAGTTGTAACCGGTCAAACAAGAAAACTGTTTAGTTGTAACTATGTTCAGAACTTGCTTGCTTCTCTTTACCAATGTCATCCATCCATCTTTCCAGCCTATTTAGGAATGTGCAGGTGTAGTCTAAGGTTTTCTTGTGCCTGTCGATTTCTATCCAGATGCTGACAATGTCATGTGCTAGTACAACAACTTCCTAAAACAATGGAAAATTGATGCATTGGAACCATTGATCAGTGAAGGCACTGGATGTTCAGTTAATAAAAGTTGCTGAGCATGAAGATTCAGAAATTGAAGCAGTATATAGAATGAGTTCAACATTTTTATGAGCAGCATATGATGAGTACTAGGAATTCAATTTCAAGCATAAACCTATAGCCTCTGCAGTTAACAAAATTTCTACTCGAAACCCAGAACAAAGCAGAAACTACCAAACTTGACGAAGGCTCGGCCTTTGCCTGCCGGGTGTCGCCGGAGTGCACCCCCTTGGCGCTTGCGCGCATGTACGACCTCCTCCCCCTGGCTGATGAATAACTGACCTCTTCGCTGCGGAACCTCACTCTCTTAGCGGGGGCGGCAGGCAGGGCCTTCTCCTCCTTGCTGCGGAACCTCACTCTCTTGGCAGGAGCGGCGGACAGGGCCTTCTCCTCCTTGCTGCAGAACCTCCCTCTTGAGTCGCGGTAGAACGACTGCTTTCCGCCGGCCATCTCTGCGACGGAGACGAGGAAGGAGAAGGGGAGAGAAGGCGACGGAGACGAGGAAGGTAGAAGGTTTGAGAAGGAAGGCAGAATGGTAGAGTGGCAGGAGAGAGTGGCTTTTGGTCAAACATTGGGAACAAAGGATACATGGATTAGCCAAACCGCGTCTCTAATGCACAGGGGCGGCGCGTGGGGCCGGCTCCTCCTCGTCGGTTTGGAGGGGCAAATGCGACGTAGAATAACCATCCCGCGTAGTCTCCTTTGTGCCTGTCTTGATTGACAGGTCAGCTCGATCTCTCAGGGCTCCCATTTCGACATACAGGCATAATCAACATATATCTTTTGAGACAAAACAAACATAATATAGATAAAGATAACTTGTCCACATATATAGATAAAGATTACTTGTCCACAAAGATCCACATAGATATACATAATTATTACAAACAGTTAACTTGTCCATCTAGCTAGGCCTTAACTTGCCCATCACATTTTTACAATGGTCATGCTATCTGACCATGCACATCAACAAAAACATACCCCCTTTAACATCAATAAAAGCATGGTATCTTCAACTAAGGTTTGCTTTTTATGCCGCCTCTTCAAATGCAACCAAGGTATCTTGAAACACATCAAGCGCATCTTCCACGGGCTGCAGATTTTGTTCAGCCACAAACTTGTACCTCCTTATGAATGTAGCCTTTTGAGGAGGATGCACATTTCTTCCATAATATTATCAATCTCAGGTTTCACATATTCCCAGACTTGAAGGTTTAGTTGTGTCTCAAGTTTTGCTTGCGGGTAGAGGAGTGTTTGCTAAAATAGGGTTAAACATGGTATACGCATAACATAGTTCAGAACAAAGGATTACCAAAACAAAGGAATAGGAAAAATGTTGGATTAGAGTGTCATGCCATTTTGATTCCTATGGAATGAAAACCATAGGAAAGTTGCTAGATTGATCATTTGGATGAACCATAGGAATGAGAAGATAGAGATAGACAAAGGATTTTTTCCAAGAGGTTGGACCTCATGTTAGAAATCCTCCAAAATGTTTATGGAACAAGCCATTTCATAGGAATATTATAAGAATTGTAAAGGGTTCAATCCTTTGTTCCAAAGGGCTCAATAGGAAAATTTCCTATAGGATTCAAATCCTACAAAAATCCTTCATTTTCCCTTCATTCCAAAGGAGGCCTTAGTTCAGAACTGAGTTGCCTCAGAACTCAGACTAAATCAGTCATAATCATAAGCAAAGTAATCATCATAGGCACTAACTTGATCAAGATCAAAATTTTTTTTGGAAAAGTTGATCAAGCTCGAGCTCAAGTTGCTCCATCTATAGAACAAGTAAAAGGCACTGTGATTCAGAAAAACTTGCTTCGCCGTCGTCGTGGTTGTTGCCAGAGTCGGATATGAGGTCCTCTACACCTTCGCCGCTCCCTCGACCCCTCTTCGTTGTTGCAAGACATTTGTTGTCGCAGACGTGAGGCAGGCGCCTCACCCTCTTCACTGCCCCCTTGCCGGCACGCTCCTCCCTGCTGTTGCTTGGCTCCTCGTCGAAACCCGAGAGGATCCAGTCGATGACGCTCATCTCCAGCTTTGGGTTCGCTCCACTGCCGCTTGGCCCCTCTCCGACGCTCATCGTCGTCTCCGTCTTCGCCGCCATCTAGCCGGCACGCGCACAGATCCAGTTGCGGCACCGCATCGCGTTCGGCTTCTCCTCCTCGATCCATGGTGCGCGAGGTCGTCCGTTGCTTGGCCCCTCACCGGCGCTCATCGTCATCTCCCCGCCTCTGCTCACCTCGCCGGTGCCGCCTCCGCTCACACCGCTAACCCTAGTGAGAAATGAGGAAAACGTCGTGTGTGCTGCACTTATCCATTCTGGATGTTATATTCATTTTCCAAAATGGAGAGTCACTGCCGACGCGAGTTCGAGAACCCGTGTCTCATTGGTCGTCCGGTGGGTCCGGGCGGGCAGGCAACGGTTATCTTTTTTATATAGGCTGCTGACGCTGACACGTGGGCCCGACACTATTTCTTGGAAATGAAACTTGCTTCCCTCAAATATTAGAGCCCATAAAACAACACCTAAATATTCATTAAAAATATGAAAAATTCGTAGTTGGTCATTTAGTATTTGAATAAAATATCAACAGACACACTTGTGTAACCAAAATTATTAAAATTCGAATTTTTATCTCATGTTTGGGATATAATAATTATAATAATGTCTTAGGTTGGTCTAATATTTCTACAAATTGACTTGGCAACATAATTTGGGTTCCTAAACTTGTCATAAAAATTTCAAATGGTTTCTAAAAAGGAAGATCATACTTGTGTACAAATGTGTACATTTCTAACATAGTTTCCTAGAATGTTACTTCAACATTAAAGTTTTCCACACTATACAACATGTTCGAACTCATATACATTTGAAATTTTAACACAACCTTGTGTTCACTTTAACATTAGGAAATACAAAGTTTCATTAGTAATGGTTGTGTAAAACAAATATTATTTCTATGTTGTACTTATCAAGTACAAGATAAGGCATACAATTATTACTCACGAAACGGAAATATACACTAAACAATGAAATTAATGAAAATATGGCAATTTTAGAAAACTTCAGAAAAAACAATCATCAAATTTGGATTACGTATGACCGAGAAATATATGACACAAAATTTGGTTGCAGATTAAAAGGAGAAAGGAGAACTGTTTCCTTTGTGGTCGGTTTCTAGCGAATAGCGGTTTTTTTATCCACGCGCGCACGCAAATCGTAACTTATTAACTTTGATTTTGTGCCACAACACGAAAGCAAATAAATCCATTTATTTAAGATATATAATAATCAATCCATCTGTGTGTGAGATTTATATATAATAGTCTTTCGCCCAAAACACATATCTTTGTCATTGGCGATGCTGGTTAGTGAACACATGTCGCCGCAGCGTACATGTGTTCCGAGGCATAGTGGCGTGTCGCAGTGGGAAGACCGGCCGCCTAATGGTTCCCCGTCTTGTCATTATAAATGCCCGGCCGGCCAAGAGCTTCATCCATAAGCTTTCGTCAAGCGTGCCACCAGGAAAACCCCAGCACCACCGTCTCCGGTCAATCCTCAAGCGCGTGCATGGCATCGTCGTCGAGCGAGCCATCCAGGAAGCGGGGGAGGGAGGAGGACGACAATGATGAAAGCTGCCGCCGCCGGCTCATCGAGGAGGTGAAGGCGCTGAAGCCCGAGAAGGCCTAGGAGGTGTCGGTGTTCGAGGAGGCGCCGACGCTGCCGGCCGAGGAGGCGCCGGAGGCGCCAGCCGAGGAGCACGAGGAGGCACCGCCGCCGCCGCCTGAGGAGGCTGACCCTCTGCTTCCTCAACTACATTTGGACAACCATTGGTCCATCCAAATGTTCATCGAAGCTTTCAGGTGCAAAAGTAAAAGCAAAACATAGATTTAGTTTCCTATTCTGATACTCCGTTCGAACTTCACCAATTCGCAGCAGAGCCTACAGACTTCGCTACAAAACAAATCAATTACATAGCAAAAGCAAAAGTAAGGTTAATTCACTGATTAGTAGTAGTTGTTTCCTATTCCAATTGCCCTTTTGAGCTTCACCATTTCACGACAGAGCCTACAGGCTTCGCTGCAATACAGAGCAATTTCCTCAAATCCTTTATCCATGCTGCAGTCGTTGCCTGCGCACGGCTGATCTCCGCGCACATGTGCCGCCGGTGGCAGCGGGTCGCCCCAAATGCACCACGTCGTCCTCCTAATAGCTTTCACAGCCTTCTTGCGCAAAGGCACACACCCCTCGTTGCTCACCTGTGTCGTCGTCCTGCCGCCGCCCGCGACCCGCCTCATGTACCGCTTCGTGGTGTCGTCGGCGGCGGCACCGCCATTGTCCCTGTATAGCAAGATGGCGTACAGATAGGCTGCCGCATCGTGCCCACCCTCGGCGGCGCACCAAAGATCATCGCTTTTCCTGTTTTCCATGAACACGCCGTTGATCCCGGACTAGAAGCAAGCCCCCGGATTGCCAAGATCGGTCAGCATAGCAAGGAAGGTTGTGTAAGCGGTGAGGTCCCACATCCAAGCAATCTCATCTCTCATTGCCTCTATCGACAAACGCCGGCCAACATCGTGGTGGCTGCACAGGCGACGCATGGTCGAGCAGGTACCTTGTAGGCTGCGGAGGTCAGCCAAGGGCCGCTCTGAGGTCACACTGACGATGGCCGCAATCTCAATGTAGACCTCCCGAGGGAGGTCCTCCAGCAGCGACGACTGGTGCGGCCTGCTAGGCATCTCCGGGAATGGCGACCACCGTCTTCTCATCCCTGATCTCCTGCCCCCACGCAGAGAGCGAACGCGCCGAGGAATGAGGACGATGAGGAGTGTATAGGCAGTTGTGGTTTTTTCGCAGGTAGATGAAGAGGCCGGGGCAACATTATTTATTTGTGCATCTCCGATGAGTAGATACTACTAATTGCACATCTCGCTTATCGAGGAGTCAAACTCTTTGAAGTTTGACCAAATATAGACCAAATAATAACATTTTGCACAATGGAGAGTTATTGGCGACGCGGGTTGGTGAACCCGCGTCTTCTTTGTCGGGCGGGCAGGCAACGGTTATCTTTTTTATATAGATTGCTGACGCTGACGCGTGGGTCCGACACTATTTTTTTAATGAAACTTGATTCCCTCAAATATTAGAGCCCATAAAACAGACCTAAAAATTCATTAAAAATATGAACAATTCGTAGTTGGTCATTTAGTATTCGAATAAAATATCAACAGGCACACTGATAGGCGATGGCCCGATCTTCCGAGAGGTAGAGGATAAGTCGATTGGTGGAGACTCGACGTTGATGATCTTGGCTTCGAATCAACACACGATTCGGACCCCACAACCATTACACCACTGCTCCATTGGTTATCAACCAAGCACAACTTGATTGACCTCGCCACGAAGGCTTTCCCTGCAAGCGAATCGAGAACACAAGCAAGAAAGGATAAGCACGCAATCTGATAATTGCAAATATGAATTGAAGCAAAAGAGTATGGGGTTCAAGTTCTGATCACAAAAGGACTAATCGACACAGTGGTGACGAACAAGAATGGGGGCCCTGATTCACAGCAAAAGAACTTGGCGTTAAAGTGGCTATGAAGATAGTCTGTTCCTCGAATCGAAGGGAAACAAAAACTCAAACAAAACCCAAGTCTAAACAATGGTGGCTACTGAGTTTTGACTCCTAAGAGGCGACCTAGGGTTGAGGGGGCAACCAGGGGGGCATCCTCAACCTGGGCTTAAGGCCCGACACGATACACGGCCCAAATGGCCCAAAAAGGTGACACAGCACCTTGTCATGGTCACACAGCATGATCCATGAACCTTTTGGAGCTGGGACCAGAACCAAAACGACGGCGTCGTCGTCCCCTTTCCAACGCATCCTTATACGCCTCGTTTCGATGCCGGATGAGAGAGATATCACCGAAACCGTGCAGGGATATCGGCTGAATCCGAAGCGAACGTGGCAGCTGAGTTGGAGACGACTTGTAGCGTGGGGAAGGACGTGGCATGCGCGTATCCAGCGTGGCGATGTCCTCATCACACAGTTGTGTAACCAAAATTATCAAAATACGGATTTTTATCTCATGTTTGGGATATAATAATTCTAATAACGTCTTAGGTTGGTCTAAAAATTATACAAATTGACTTGGCAACATAATTTTGGGTCCCTAAACTTGTCATAAAAAATTCAAATGGTTTCTGAAAAGGAAGATCATACTTGTGTACAAATGTGTACATCTCTCACATAGTTTCCTAGAATGTTATACTTCAACGCTGAAGTTTTCCACACTTTACAATATGTTCGAACTCATATACATTTGAAATTTTAACACAACCTTGTGTTCACCTTAAGATTACGAAATACAAAGTTTCATTATTTATGGTTGTGTAAAACAAATATTATTTCTATATTGTACTTGTAAGGAACAAGATAAAGGCGTATAAACAACATAGGAAATGGAGTTATATACGAAACAATGTCATAAATGAATAGAAGTTTATTTTAGAAAAAATCAGAAATAAATATCATCAAATTTGGATTACGAATGACGGAGAAATACGTGATTCAAATCTTGATTGCTGATTAAAGGGGAAAAGCGAACTGTTCTTCATTCGAATAGAACTAACCCCTGCCTGACGCATTTTCCTAATAATATTGGGCCTTTTAAGTTTTAAGGCCCACACACGCCTACTCGTGCTAGGGTTAGTTGGGAAAGACGCCTCCCTCACACAGTCGCCTCCTCACTCTCCCCTCGTGACGTCACCTTTCTCCCCCTCACGATGCCGCTTCCTCCCCCTCGCCCCCTCTGCCACCGCTTCCTCACCCTCGCCTTCCTCCCCTCCCCCCCTCGCGACGCGACGCACGCTACACCCCTTCGTTGAGACACGCGTCACACCACCCCTCACCTTCCAGCGACGAAGACTAGGAGGAGGAGGGATCCAGCCATGATGTCGACGCGAGGACTAGAGGTCCCTCTGCTCCGACCGTGACAAGGCGAACTGCATGCTAGAAATCCCACCTACATCATTAAGATACATTCTTGACAATGCTCAGTTAGGGTTTTGTTGGCGGTCGATTTCCGTCAACCTAGAGCACTTGTTACACTATGGATTGAGCTTTGTTATGGAACTAACCCGCCACTAGGCACACTAATGATATAACAAGTTCATCTTTGCATGTGCATTTTGAAGTATAATGTGTTTGTAGGAAAGCATGGACTAAAGTGAAGGAGACAATCAAGTTCAAATGGACAAACAAGGAGTTCCGTTCGTGTTCAAGTGGAAGGCAAATTCACTCCCAAAGGTGGCAAGGACTTAGGTGCTATGACGAAACATCCCCGAGGACCAAGACGTAAAGATTGGATTTCATACGAGAAGACACCCTATCTTGATCACGGGGATGATGATACCAAAAAGCCACATATGAAGGGGCAAAAAGTCAATATTGCAAGAAAAGCTCACACGCGAAAGATGGGACCGAACCGGCCCAGAAAAGGTCAAGGCCGGTCGGCCTGCCCCCTTTTCGAGGCGGTTCAGTCTCCCCTTTGACCTAGGGTCTCCTTGGTGCATAAATAGTCCCTACCTCCGACTGCTGCCGCATCCAATCATTCTACCGACGTCCATTCACCAGAAACTCGCCGCCGCATGATGCGGGTAGAGATGAGATGAGTTCGTCGCAAAGATCAACGCCGGCGGAGGGAAGGAAGCAAGAGGAGGACTCCAAGGGCCTAGGGGTGTTTCCAAGCTTCATCCCCGCCATCTTCATCGACGACGTTCTCCGGAGGCTCCACCACCCCTATGTGCTTAAATCCTTGTAAGATATTGGGGTAATGTCTCCGTTCTTCCCTAGGGTTAGATGGATATTGGATATGTAATCGCTACATGAATTCTATGCCTATCGATGCTTCATGGTCTATGTCTTCGCAAGTGCTTTGTTTACATATGTTTGCGCAACATGTGATCTTAGTAGGGTTTGTGGTAATCGTGGTGATTAGCCAAACCCTATGGATGCTTAGATATAGATGCGTTACAGAAAGTGATTATTACCTTGCGTAGTGACTAGTACGATGTACGGAAAAGGCTTAAGCGACTGCATAACCGCCATGATGTTAGCGAAGGCAACACCCTGTTTATGTAGTAGATGCATATCTATGTGATCCTAGACCCTAGGGAGGGAACACTTATCTATCTTTATTTCTCTCTTGTATCAACCCTTGTTCCCTAGATTCACTCTTAGATTAGCTTAGGTTAGATTGCCTTTATTTTACGTTAATCTCTCTCAAAGGCTTTCTAATCAACTAGATTAGTACTTGGTTAAACGCTAGTATATCCCTTGCTCCGTGGATTGACAAGAACCTTGGGGATCCCCCCTTGGTGAAAAAGGCACCAAGTCACCCGTGTGCTTGCGGTGAACTTCAACACGGTTTTGAACCGTCAACAAGCCCTTTTTCTGGCGCCGTTGCCGGGGAGCAAGCCAGTTTGCTACGTCTAATCTTGTATTAATTTTGTTGATTACTAACATCTAATCCTAGTCTTCTAGGAAAACTTTTGTTTTGTTTTGTTTTTGTTTTTGTTGTCTAGATGGCGTTCGTCGAACATCTTTTGGAGGAATCAGAGAAATCATTAAGGGATTATACCAGCCCGCGATGTGAGGACATCAAGGTACAAAAGTCAGATTCGATACTCGAAGTGACAAAGTATGCGATCAAGGCTCGGATGATCGAGATGACGGCAACAAATACTTTTAGAGGGGTGGAGATGGACAACCCATATAGACATATCCAGCGCTTCACAACATTATGCAATACGGTACGACATGAGGGAGTCCCTGATGCTTGTTTAAATGGAATCTCTTCCCCTACTCACTTGCCGATGAAGCAACGAAGTGGTAATCATTTGCGTCCTTCGAAGTCGAGAGAAATTGGAATCAATTGATGAAATCATTTTATGCCAAGTTCTTCCCTATAAGCAAGATCCAACATATATGGAGGCAAGTAATTACTTTTAAGCAAGGAGAAGAAGAAGGCATAGATCAAGCGTGGAATCGTTTCAATGAGCTAGTTGAACAAGGACCAAGACTCGGATTTTCCGATGATGTACTTTTGCATACATTCTTCTTTTCTCTAACCCCTAGTTGTACGGAATATGTTCAAATGTGTGCAGGAGGGGATCTCATGGAAAAAAACACTCACGGAAGTGAAGGACCAGAATGGCGACCAGAGAGGGGGAGAGTGAATGGGAGCCGATAAATATTCTTCTCCAAAGAGTAGAACTCAACCTATGGTCCCAAACGCGACTCCAAGATCCTCGACACCCCGCTAGCCAAATCCACGCAGCCACTGGAGTGCTACTGGACCTAGGAACTAGCACACCACCAAAAACACTCAAGAGCACAGCAGAAAAAAACTCGAGCAGAACCTCCAGACCCAAACCGGTCAGACCTCTTTCCAAACCGGTCAGACCTGTTTCGCCCAGGGAGCTCCAACTCAAAACCCCAAAACTAGAGCAAACGAACTCGAAACTCAACGAAACTTGGACCAGAGCTTCTTCTACCAAAGGAAGACTTGTTCCCAGAAGATCTCCTCTAAAACGCACCGTTGACCAAACCGGTCACCAAACCGGTCACCAAACCGGTCAGACCGGTTTTGCTAGGGCACTCAGGAAAAACTCCACCCGCGGGAAGAACTCGAACTTCACCTCAATCGATCTCCCGATTCGCTCCACGGATTTAAGCAAAACTTTGGGGATAGGTGTAATGTAATGCCCTGGGTTTTCAAAAGTGGAAAACCCAGCATTCTGTCTCGTGATAGTCCCTGGATCAGACGCTATCACACACAGGCATTCATCACAGATAAATATCACAGTCATACAACGAAATAAAGCATCAGAGTACGAATAATAATCTGATTATTACATGTCCTGAATAATCGGAGTACATCAATACACGCCTCTTGGCGGAATAACAAGAATAACAGCCTACGCAGCAGTAGCTAGCTTCCAGAAGGTGTCTCTGTCTTTATTCTTCTCCCAAAGGCATCCTTGAGCGAAGCAACGTGCCCCCTCAGTCGTACCATCCGTCGGCGTTGTTGTCGTAGTCTGACTCGTACCCTGCAAGCTCAGGGGCTATCCCCAAGGATCGGGATAGGTCCAGGTCACCAACCGTATGCATGCTTTAAGTGGCCTACTTCTAAGGATAAAGAAAGGATCAAGGTAGAAGCTGGGTTTCCTATGCAGAAGCAGCAACATAAATAGAATAATATCTCCATAATCCCACCAAATCCCATATCTCTCATCCGCAAACGGTTACACCTGGTCACCCAGATCACCGTCACCATCACCTATCTCCATCTAGGGTCGATGTGAGAACTCCCACTCCTCGCACCTCAATGGTTGCACCCGGATCCGTGAGGCAGAGGGAGCAACTCTCCTCTCCCCGAATACAACCACAGCTCACCATACACTCTCATCCTATAAGGGGGAGGTAGAAATCCTAAAACGTAAGAGTCAGAGTAAACAACGGGCATGTCCATAATCGAGGACGCGGCTATACTATAGATCTAAACTCTGCAGAGCGTGTACACCAGTACCCAACTCGGAATAGCACTCAGGTGGTGTACGGCCGACCGAGCCTACCCAACCGAACGAACACCTAGGAGTTACGATTCCATCCCGCATCCAGGTCTCGCTGTGGTCCTTCGCAAAGGACCACCCCAGAACTGTGAACATGCCCCCGTGTGGCCGCACGGGGAGCGCCCAATAGGGAAGGGACTTCACCCTAACCCTCTCACTGATACCCTCTATCCTACTGGCAGGTATGGCATCACACTTGCTAGGGTCGAAACGGCCCTATCCCCACTCTCGGAGAGGTGGTGTGTACGAAAGTCCCGTGTAACAAAGCGACCTACTCGTTTTCAGACCGGGGCGAGCTCCTATCCTCTAAGTCATCACAAAAACCCCAACACCTGTGCTCCTCAAACAGTGTACCCGCCATAGGCACCCAACTGGGCAACATTCGAGAAGACGATCCCTGGCCCCCGATCCCGGGTCGGGTTGTCTTGAGCTCACCCCCACCAAAAATATCCCAAAACACCTTCTCCTGCTGGTTTTTCCCCACACACGCCAATAAACTACCACAATAATCCCAACACATGCATAGCAAGCTCAGCGTATCAACGCGCGTAAATAAAGTAGTAGTAGTAGGTCAATCAAGGATAAGTATGTAAAAGAGGCTATGCACGGGTTCATCATATCCATCACTATGCAGTAAATAAAGCACTAGCATTTCTAATAGCCATGCCTAATGGGCATTCAAAGGAGGTCGGGCGTGAACCTGGGTGCGAGTAGTCGTCGTAGCCGAGGTCATTGTCATAGTCCTGGCTCAGCTCTCCGGCTCCGGCAGCTCCTAGAATCATATTTAAATAAATAAACTCGGCTACTAATTGCAATAAATCCAAGAGGAAGAACAATTAAGACCCAAAAAGAGGCAAACTCTAGCCTAGCGCGGAGTTTGGAATTTTAGAAGATTTTCAGAAGAAGTTTTGTATTTTTCAGAGTTAAAATGGATTTAAAATGAATTTCCAAAGATAAAATAGTTTTGTGAAAATTAAATACGCATTTACAATATAGCAATCTTTAGGCTAGCTCTAAACTATCTCTAGCTAGCTCCAAAAGGGCTCTAAGCCAGCTACTAGCCGGCTTTAGGTACACACGTGGCTGCCACAGGGGTGGCTTTAAGCCGGCGGCTGCTGACGCGGCGCCCTGCGTGGCTGCTCGCGTGGCGCGGCGCAGCAGATCCCGCCCGGCTTTTCTGTGGCGCGGTGTGGCGCAGGCGGGCGTGTGGTTTGGCCAGGAGTGGCCGGCCGCACGGGATCCTGTCGGACCCTCTGCGGTGAGGTGCGCATGTGGTCGCGCGTGCGAAAGAAACCCCTGGGGTTCTGGGGTTAGGCTGGAACGTGTTCGGGGAAATGCCCCAAAGAAGCGGCGGCGCGGCCAAGGGCTTGCCGACGGCGAGGGGTGTCCAGCCAGACCAACAAGCGACGGTACGCGAATGAGGTGTACCAAGGGCTCGTGCTCGTGCAAAAAGGGGCGGCCTTGGGCCGGGGTAGGCGCGACGGCGGTGTGTCACGGGCCGACAGCGACGCGCCAGGGCAAGTGAGGTCGCCGGTGTGCAGACGGCGGCCGAGGTGTGCCTGCGCGTCACAAGGCGGTGGTGTTGGTGGGGCGCGGTGCTCGCGTAGGGGTCATCGGTGACCCGGTGCTGTGGCGAGGCAACGCGCAAGGGCGTGCGGAAAGAAAACGCGCGGCGACGCGGAGCAGGGTCACACGTAGGCGCCGGCGAGGGCGAAAGGGTGACGGCGCGGCGTAGATCAGAATGCGGACGCGCCAGCGAGTAGGCGGTTGCCTGTGTGCGTACGAGAGCGCGCGTACGAGCTGGCACATCGTCGGGCCGGCCAAAGGCCCGACCTTTTCTTCCTGCGCACGCGTGCGTGGGCGCGCGAGCTCTCGGCTCGACCGCGGCGCATGAAAGAACGGCGAAGCGGCGGATCTGCGACGTGCACGGCCAAGGGTCAAGGTAGGGAGCGGAGGCGAGCGCACGGCGTCGACGGCAGTGGCACCTGCAATCGAAAGGCGCGGTTCGAAGACCGGCAACAGGGCGACGGTGTTCAGCGCGGCGGCGCGGTGCGGCGACATGCGGGCATGACTCAAACCTCCTCGGCACGATGGCCGGGTCCACAGCAGAGGTGAAGGGAGCAAGGCCTCACCTTGTGACCACTGGTCGAAGTGAAGAGCATTGAGGAAGATGGACGGAGCTGGTTGCCGGCGGCGAGGGAAGCAGAGCGGCGCCGAGCAGAGGAAGCAGATGAGGCTCCGGCGTTCCTGGAGCTCCACGGGCGGTCCTCTGGCTTCACGGCGGCTCCGGCGTGCTCGCAGACGGCCTCGGGGTTCACTCCCTTTTCCCCCTTCTCCTTCTCCGGTGAGCAGAGGCGGGTGGCAATGGGGAAAAATCCCCAGCGGCTAGGGTTGCGAGCCCCTGGGGTCGCGGCGGCGGCCTTCTTATAGCACAAGGTGCGGAGCGGGGGCACGTGGACGGCTGGATGGCAAGGGCGGGCGTGCGGGCGCGTCACGACGGTGGCCATAGGCAGCGCTCCGCTGCTTTTTCCGCTTTGGCGCGCGGCGGCGTCAGCGAAAGGGGGAAAGAAGACGGCGACATCAGCGTGACGCGGCGTCCGGGCCCGCTTGGCGGCGTCACGGCGCGGTAGGTGGGAGACGGGCCACGTTGGGCCGTGGAGTGATGGGCTCGTGAAGAGAGTAGGGGTTTCGGTTGGACACGGGGAAGAAACGGAGGGCCTCCGATGGACTTCGCTATTGGATTCGAGGCCCAGCAGGGTTAAAAACCTTTCCCCTTTTCTTTTACTTCTACACCCTTGTCCAATTTGATTCAAATTTGAATATGAATTCAAATTTGAATCCCACACAAATAAATCCAAAATAAATCCAAATAAACTCCATGTTTCTCACACTGGCATTTTATATTTCCTAGAAATTTTAATTGGCTCAAAAATAAATCTAGGAATTTAGGAGAGAAAATAGAAGACATCCTTAATTTAATTATCAAGCACTCAAATAATTCACCAAAAAATTTAAATCCTCATTTTTATAATAAACATTCCGTAATAAAATTGCGGGATGTTACAGACTCCCCCCCTTAAAAGAATCTCATCCTCGAGATTAAGAACTTACCTCTGTTTCGAAGAGGTGCGGGTACTTCTCCCTCATGACCGACTCTTTCTCCCACGTCGCTTCTCGCTCGGTGTGATTGCTCCAAAGCACCTTGCAGAAGTGAGTGGTGGTACTCCTTGTAGCTTTCTCGGCCCAATCCAGAATCTTCACCGGATACTCCAAGTATTCCAGGTTGTCTTGCAAGTCGATAGCATCGGTGGAGACATGCTTGTCAAGCTTCGGGTCGAGGCACCTCCGGAGTTGCGAGATGTGAAACACAGGGTGCACTCCAGCAAGATCAGGCGGTAACTCCAGCCTATATGCAAGTTTCCCCACCTTGGCCACAATCTGGTAGGGTCCAACGAACCTCGGGGCTAGCTTCCCCTTCACATGGAACCTCTTCGTGCCTCTAAGCGGTGACACTCTCAGAAAGATGTAGTCACCAACTTCGAAGGAGACGTCCCTTTGCTTAGGATCAGCGTAGCTCTTCTGCCTGCTCTGAGCTATCTTCAGGTTTTCTCTAACCTTGGCCACATTCTCCTCAGCCTCAACAATGGAAGCAGGACCGAAGAAAGTCCTCTCCCCTACCTCAGACCACATCAACAGGGTCCTACACTTTCTGCCATACAGAGCTTCAAAGGGTGCCATTTGCAAACTCGCCTGGTAGCTGTTGTTGTACGAGAACTCAGCATAGGGCAGACTCTTCTCCCAATCATTGCTGTAAGTCAGCACACAAGCTCTCAGAAGATCTTCAAGCACCTGATTCACTCGTTCTGTCTGTCCATCAGTCTGAGGATGGAAAGTTGTACTGTAGTCCAAGTGTGTGCCCATGGAATCATGCTGACTCTTCCAGAACTGAGCAGTGAACTAAGCACCACGATCGGACACGATACTACGGGGTGCTCCATGTAACCTCAGGATATGCTCTACGTAGAGATCTGCCAACTGACTCACAGTGAATCTGTTCTTCACCGGTAGGAAGTGTGCTACCTTGGTCAAACGATCCACAATCACCCATATCGAGTCATTCCCCTTCTGAGTTCGGGGTAGACCCACTACGAAGTCCATGCTGATATCATTCTATTTCCACTGAGGTATCGCAAGTGGCTGTAGCAATCCGGCGGGTCTCTGATGTTCCGCCTTCACCCTCTGACATGTGTCACATCGGGCAACATACTCAGCTATGTCCTTCTTCATATTCTCCCACCAGAATCGACACTTCAGGTCTTGGTACATCTTGGTGCAACCGGGGTGAATGGAATACCGAGAATCATGAGCTTTCTTCAGAATCGTCTTCCGGATATCCTCACCACTAGGCACACATATGCGATGTTTCAACCACAACGTGCCTTGCTCATCAATACGATAGTCAGGGGCCATGCCTCTCATCAGAAGGTCTTTCACTTCTTCAATCTCAGGACACTTCTTCTGGGCTTGCCTGATCTGGCCTTCTAGACTGTACTTCACCCTCAACTCGTTGAGCTGACCCCTCTCGACGATGTCGAGCTTCAATCTCTCCATCTCCTTGTACAACTCTGGCTGTTCCTCCTGTACCATCAGGTTGTTGCAATAGCTTCTACGGCTCAAAGCATCGGCCACGACATTCGCCTTGTCGGGATGGTAGTGAATGTCGAGGTCATAGTCCTTTATCAACTCTAGCCATCTTCGCTGCCTCAAGTTCAATTCTGACTGGGTGAAGATATACTTCAGACTCTTGTGATCTGTGTAGATATCACACTTGTTGCCCATCAGGTAGTGCCTCCATATCTTCAAAGCATGAACAATAGCTGCTAACTCAAGGTCATGTGTTGGGTAGTTCTCTTCGTGCTTCCGAAGCTGTCTTGAAGCATAAGCGATCACCTTGCCTTCCTGCATAAGCACACAACCAAGCCCCTGCCTTGAAGCATCACAGTACACCACAAAGTCCTTGTTGTCATCGGGGAGCGTCAACACAGGAGTTGTGGTGAGTCGGGTCTTGAGCTCTTGGAAGCTTGCTTCACACTTCTCTGACCACATGAAAGGCGTGTTGTTCTTCAGCAACTTGGTCATCGGCTTCGCAATCTTGGAGAAGTTCTCGATGAAACGACGGTAGTATCCTGCCATCCTGAGAAAACTCCTGATCTCTGTCACTGTCTTGGGTGACTGCCACTTTGACACAGCTTCGATCTTCGAGAGATCAACTGCAACTCCCTCACCTGACAACACATGCCCAAGGAAAGCCACTTCTTCTAGCCAGAACTCGCACTTGCTGAACTTGACATACAACTGATTCTGCCTCAGCTTCTCCAGCACTATCCTCAGATGCTCCTCATGCTCTTCTGCCGTTTCCGAGAAGACCAAGATGTCGTCAATGAAAACCACGACAAACTTGTCTAACTCGTCCATGAACACCTTGTTCATCATGTTCATGAAGCAGGCTGGGGCGTTCGTAAGACCGAACGATATTACAGTGAACTCATACTGCCCGTACCGGGTCACAAACTTGTAGATGTCCTCGGGGCGAATCTTCATCTGATGATAGCCGGATCGAAGGTCAATCTTTCTGAAGTACTTGGCCTTCCTCAATTGATCAAGCAGGTCATCAATGCATGGCAACGGGTACTTGTTCTTGATGGTTACCGCATTAAGAGCGCGGTAATCGACACACAGCCGTTGCATTCCATCCTTCTTTGGCACAAA
This sequence comes from Cenchrus fungigraminus, assembly GCA_036936925.1. NCBI lineage: Eukaryota > Viridiplantae > Streptophyta > Magnoliopsida > Poales > Poaceae > Cenchrus > Cenchrus fungigraminus. The sequence goes on along the minus strand of CM072779.1, from coordinate 115,735,332 downwards.
CATCACCGGTGAAGGCCAAGGTGATGCACTCGGTCGGATGTACCCCTTCTCACGTAGAGCTTCTAATTCCTCCTTCAGTGTTGCCAACTCAAACTTGCCCATTCTGTAAGGACTCTGTGCCACGGGTGCTGTACCTGGCACAAGGTTGATCACGAACTCCACATCGCGGTCTGGTGGTAACCCCGGTAGATCATCCGGAAAGACATCGGGGTACTCACAAACCACTGGAACATTGTCCACTGTCTTCGTAGTGAGGTTGTACACAGCTGGTACTTCCCGAGACTTCAGCGGCTCAAATGTGATCTTCGTCCCCTTCGGGTGTCTCAGGGTCACTTGTCGGGGTGACGAGGAGATAACCCCTTTGTGAGCGGTGATCCAATCCATGCCCAGAATAACATCAATCCCATTGGACTTCAGCACAGTCAGATCTTCGAGGAACTTGTGACCCTTGATGAACATTTCCACCCCTTTGCATAGCAGGGTGCACCTAATATCTCCGAGCGGTGAGCTCGTTACAATAGGTTTCGATCGGGGAGTCATGGGAAGAGACAGTTTGTTTACAAAGTTAGAGGACACATACGAACTAGTTGCACCAGTATAAAACATAATCAAAGCTTTAGCACCACAAACTAAAAACTCACCAATCACGACGTCAGGAGCGTCGGCAGCCTCCTCCTCAGTCAGGAGGTTGAGCCTTTCGCTATCAGCGGCCGGCTGGGGAGCAGCCTGAGGTGGCCTCCCTCCTGGAGCTGGTGCCCTGGCAGGTGTAGCAGCGGTCTTCTTGCTGGGGCACTCGTATGACTTGTGGCCTTGCTTGCCACAGGCGTAGCACGTCGAGGTGAAACCTCCGGTGCTGGGTCTCGACGCGCTCTGCTGTGGGCGGTTGTAGCCACCACCCTACTGCTGGTAGCTGGAGCTCCTTCCTCTGAGGTATGGTGCACGGCTTCCTCCGAAGCCACGTCCGGGCTGGTTGTTCCCCGGGCGGTAGCTCCCTCTCAGCAGGTTGCTTTTCCCACTCCTCGACCTCTGGAAGGATCGGTCGCCATGGTCCCGATCTCCCATCCTCTTCTTGCCCTTCATGCGCTCCTCATGCCCCCTCCTTTGTTCCTCGAGCGCGATAGCCCTGTTCACCAGGTGGCGAAGGGACTTGTGCTCGCTGGCCTTCAAGCCCTGGTGGAGGCTTCGCAGAAACCAGAACTGTTTCTTGTCGTCGGTGTTGGTGTCGTCAGGGGCATAGCGCATCATCTTCACGAAGTGCCTTTCGTAGTCCTCCACCCTCATTGTACCCTGAGTCATGGTACGGAACTCCTGAGCCTTCTGAATCATGAGCTCCTTCGGCAGGTACTGCTCACGGAACACCTCACTGAACTCCAGCCAGGTGATGAACGCTGGGTTCGGGTGACTCCCGGAGTAGTTGTCCCACCAAGACTTGGCAGGACCCTCGAGCTGGTGGACGGCGAGAGCCACACACTCTTCGTCGGTGTAGGCGGTGAGGTTGAGCTTCGTCTCGATCACGCGGAGCCAGTCATCGGCCTCGAGAGGATCATCCGAGTAACTGAAGGTAGGGGCCTTCAGGCGGAGGAACCTCTCGATCTTCTTGGCGAAGTCCTCCTCTGCCGGGACGTTGCGGTTCCCACCGACTCGGTTCTCGACGGCGTCAGCCATCCTCTGCATCAGCTGAGTCTGCAGGGCCATCACCTCAACCAGGTTAGGCGGTGGCAGTGGTGGTGCCTCTCCACGGCCACGACCACACCCACGACCCTGGGGAGCTGGGTGTGGCTCAGGTTCTCCTTCGGTTTCTTCCTCTCCTCCATCCTCCGTATCGCCTTGTCCGATGGGCGGAGGCGGTGGTGGTGGCACTACAACGCCTCGGCCTCGTCCTAGGACAGGCACGTGTCCACGACCACAAGCGCGTCCACGCCCTCGTACGGGAGCGCGGCCACGTCCACGGCCATGGACTGGCGGGGCTTGCTCTTCCTCGGCGTCGGCCTCCTCGAGGCGAGCCAACAGACGACCGGACCTCCTGATGGACATCTTACTGAAAACAAGACCAAGGATATAGGAAAGCTTTAGATACGTCACTCACCAACAAGTTGAGTCTGATATACAAGCATGAAAATATTTCTACTATTATAATTCCAACACTTAATAAGAAGAAGCAATAAGAACGAACAACTCCATTAAGACCAAACAATCAGCATCCATTATGAGTACATAAGTTTCCTCGAGGCTGACTCAAGCCTTGGAGGTCACACACAGCAGCGATCTAATATAGCGTTACATGATCTCAAAAAGGGTGTGCACATCTAGGTGTGAAAAGACTCATAACTCAACATGCACCGGAACAGGCTCTCTGCTGTATGGATCAACTCATGGAAACTACCTATCTTACAACTCTACTCTTATTAGCATGGTCATGCTCCAGCACGCTACTCGAAGCGGGCCTTCTTGTACCTCACGTGGTAACGGTCCTCCTCGGGGAAGTCTCTGGGGAACATCCGCGACAGCCTGGCGTGAGCAGCCCTCACCTCCTGGGTTTCAACCGGAGCGGGCATGTCAGCCATCGAACACAGGTGAAGCTTGAGGGCAGACGGGTGGATCTTGAAGGTCTCCTTGCGGATCGCCCGCTGGTGCTCGGGAGGTAGCAGACCGTTGAGCTCCTGAAGCTCGTCCACTCGAAGAGAGTCAGCGTCCTCCCAAGTCCTCAGCATCCTCTTGCACTTGTCCAGCAAGAACACAGAAGTCCTGGTGAGCGCAGCGAGGTTGTCGATGTTCGAGTACTGGTCCTCCACAAGCTCAGCCACCCTGGCCTTCTCATGAATGAGACTGCATCCCTGAGTGGCGAACTGCGCATCCTTCTGTTCCAGCTTGGCGAAGAGACGGGTGAACCTGGCCTCCTGCTTGCGTAGATCCTCCTTCGCGTAGAGCATCTCCTCACGCGCGGTCACCCTCTCAGCCTCTGCCTACACTGCCAAAGAGTTGGCGTGGCGTAGTCCTCGCTCGAGCTGCTCGACTCACTGGCGCAGGGTAAGGTTCTCCACGAGCAAACTCTGGCTGCGGGGCTGAAGCTCTTTCAGCTCCAGGGTAGTGTACTCCAGCCTGCTGAAGAGTGCACTCGTCTGCTCGCACAGTCAGTGGGCGTGAGTGTCGAGGTCCACGAGGTAGCTCCCAGTGGTGACGAGCGTGTCGTCGGACTCGCGCAGAGGTCCCTGGACAACCTCCTCCTCGTAGAGTGCTGAAGGTTCTGGCAGTCTGTTCACGATCGGAGCCACCAGGTGGTAGTCCTGGGGGATCAGCCGCAGGTCCCCAGTCCTGTAGACGTCGCGGTACCTATCCAGTAGGTGGCGAAGTACGTGGCTGCAGGTGGTGTCCACAGCATTCCTGACGTTGAGTCCTGTGCTGTACTCGAGCATCCCGGGGAAGCCTGGAAGCGCCGAGTGGGGTAGGATGGCCACCATGTAAAGCACTAGTGGGCCTGACAGAGTGCAGACGTCCTCGGCGCGGTAGGTAACGTGCGTAGGGGGAATTCCCAGCCTGAGGACGACCCGGTCCACCCAACTGGCGAGTCCCTCCATGTGCTCCGGGAGCAACTCCACCTCTCGTCGAGCCATCTCCTGTGACACGGAAGAAATTTCTAGTTAGCGCAGGTGAGATAGAACTTTTCAAAGAAGGATAAGTTTTGTAATATATGTCAAGAATGGTATATAACAAAAAGAGATCGCTTAGAGTCCTAATTTCTATCGATCATTTCAAAGGGCACGTGCTATGGTCAAGTATGGCTCTGATACCATCTTTAACGCCCTGGGTTTTCAAAACCGGAAAACCTAGCATTCTGTCTTGTGATAGTCCCTGGATCAGACGCTATCACACACAGGCATTCATCACAGATAAAAATCACAGTCATACGACGAAATAAAGCAGCAGAGTACGAATAATAATCTAATTATTACATATCCTGAATAATCGGAGTACATCTATACACGCCTCTTGGCGGAATAACAAGAATAACAGCCTACGCAGCGGTAGCTAGCTTCCAGAAGGTGTCTCCGTCTTTATTCTTCTCCCACAGGCATCCTTGAGCGAAGCAACATGCCCCCTCAGTTGTACCATCCGTCGGCGTTGTTGTCATAGTCTGACTCGTACCCTGCAATCTCAGAGGCTATCCCCAAGGATCGGGATAGGTCCACGTCACCAACCGTATGCAAGCTTTAAGTGGCTTACTTCTAAGGATAAAGAAAGGATCAAGGTAGAAGCTGGGTTTCCTATGCAGAAGCAGCAACATAAATAGAATAATATCTCCATAATCCCATATCTCTCATCCGCAAACGGTTACACCTGGTCGCCCAGATCACCGTCACCATCACCTATCTCCATCTAGGGTCGGTGCGAGAGCTCCCACTCTTTGCACCTTAATGGTTGCACCCGGATCCGCGAGGCAGAGGGAGCAACTCTCCTCTCCCCGAATACAACAACGGCTCACACACTCTCATCATATAAGGGGGAGGTAGAAATCCCAAAACGTGAGTCGGAGTAAACAACAGGCATGTCCATAACCGAGGACGCGGCTATACATATAGATCTAAACTCTACAGAGCGTGTACACCAGTACCCAACTCGGAATAGCACTCGGGCAGTGTACGGCCGACCGAGCCTACCCAACCGAACAAACACCTAGGAGTTACGATTCCATCCCGCATCCGGGTCTCGCTGTGGTCCTTCGCAAAGGACCACCCCAGAACTGTGAACATGCCCCCGTGTGGCTGCACGGGGAGCGCCCAATAGGGAAGGGACTTCACCCTAATACTCTCACTGATACCCTCTATCCTACTGGCAGGTATGGCATCACACTTGTTAGGGTCGAAACGGCCCTATCTCCACTCTCGGCGAGGTGGTGTGTACGAAAGTCCCGTGTAACAAAGCGACCCACTCGGTTTCAGACTGGAGGGAGCTCCTATCCTCCAAGTCATCACAAAAACTCCAACACCTGTGCTCCTAAAACAGTGTACCCGCCATAGGCACCCAACTGGGCAACGTCCGAGAAGACGATCCCTGGCCCCCGATCCCGGATCGGGTTGTCTTGAGCTCACTCCCGCCAAAAATATCCCAAAACACCTTCTCCTGCCGGTTTTTCCCCACACACGCCAAGAAACTACCACAATAATCCCAACACATGCATAGCAAGCTCATCGTATCAACACGCGTAAATAAAGTAGTAGTAGGTCAATCAAGGACAAGTATGTAAAAGAGGCTATGCACAGGTTCATCATATCCATCACTATGCAGTAAATAAAGCACTAGCATTTCTAATAGCCATGCCTAATGGGCATTCAAAGGAGGTCGGGCGTGAACCTGGGTGCGAGTAGTCATCGTAGCCGAGGTCGTCGTCGTAGTCTTGGCTCAGCTCTCCGGCTCCGGCGGCTCCTAGAATCGTATTTAAATAAATAAACTCGGCTACTAATTGCAATAAATCCAAGAGGAAGAACAATTAAGACCCCAAAAGAGGCAAACTCTAGCCTAGCGCGGAGTTTGGAATTTTAGAAGATTTTCAGAAGAAGTTTTGTATTTTTCGTAGTTAAAATGGATTTTATATGAATTTCCAAAGATAAAATAGTTTTCTGAAAATTAAATACACATTTACAATATAGCAATCTTTAGGCTAGCTCTAAACTATCTCTAGCCAGCTCCAAAAGGGCTCTAAGCCAGCTACTGGCCGGCTTTAGGTACACATGTGGCTGCCACAGGGGTGGCTTTAAGCCGGCGGCTGCTGACGCGGTGCCCTGCGTGGCTGCTCGCGTGGCGCGGCGCAGCAGATCCCGCCCGGCTTTTCTGCGGCGCGGTGTGGCGCAGGCAGGCGTGTGGCTTGGCCAGGAGTGGCCGGCCGCACGGGATCCCGCCGGACCCTCTGCGGTGAGGTGCGCATGTGGTCGCGCGTGCGAAAGAAACCCCTGGGGTTCTGGGGTTAGGCTGGAACGTGTTCGGGGAAATGCCCCAAAGAAGTGGCGGCGCGGCCAAGGGCTTGCCGGTGGTGAGGGGTGTCCGGCCAGACCAACAAGCGACGGTGCGCGAATGAGGTGTACCAAGGGCTCGTGCTCGTGCAAAAAGGGGTGGCCTTGGGCCGGGGTAGGCGTGACGGCGGCGTGTCACGGGCCGACAGCGACGCGCCAGGGCAAGTGAGGTCGCCGGTGTGCGGACGACGGCCGAGGTGTGCCTGCGCGTCGCAAGGCGGCGGCTTTGGTGGGGCGCGGTGCTCGCGCAGGGGTCACCGGTGACCCGGTGCTGTGACGAGGCAACGCGCGAGGGCGTGCGGAAAGAAAATGCGCGGAGATGCAGAGCAGGGTCACACGTAGGCGCCAGCGAGGGCGAAAGGGTGACGGCGCGATGCAGATCAGAATGCGGACGTGCCGATGAGTAGGCGGTTGCCTACGTTCATACGAGTGCACGCTCACGAGCTGGCGCATCACCGGGCCGGCCAAAGGCCTGACCTTTTCTTCCTGCGTGCGCGCGTGGGCGCGCGAGCTCTCGGCTCTATCGCGGCGCAGGAAAGAACGGCGAAGCGGCGGATTAGCGACGTGCACGACCAAGGGTCAAGGTAGGGAGCGGAGGCGAGCGCGCGGCATCGATGGCAGTGGCACCTGCAATCGAAAGGCGCGGTTCGAAGACCAGCTACAGGGCGACGGCGTTCAGCGCGGCGGCGCGGCGCGACGACATGCGGGCACGGCTCAAACCTCCTCGGCACGATGGCCGGGTCCACAACAGAGGTGAAGGGAGCAAGGCCTCACCTTGTGACCACTGGTCGAAGCGAAGAGCGTTGGGGAAGATGGACGGAGCTGGTTGCCGGCGGCGAGGGAAGCAGAGCGGCGCTGAGCAGAGGAAGCAGAGGAGGCAAACGGCGTTGCGGTCCTTGGCTTCCCGGCGTTCCTGGAGCTCCACGGGCGGTCCTCCAGCTTCACAGTGGCTTCGGCGTGCTCGCGGACGGCCTCCGGGCTTGACTCCCCCTTCCCCCTTCTCCTTCTTCTCCGGCGAGCAGAGGCGGGTGGCAATGGGGAAAAATCCCCGGCGGCTAGGGTTGGGAGCCCCTGGGGTCACGGCGGCGGCCTTCTTATAGCACAAGGTGCGGAGCGGGGGCACGTGGACGGCCGGATGGCAAGGGCGGGCATGTGGGCGCGTCGCGACGGCGGCCATGGGTGGCGCTCCGCTGCTTTTTCCTCTTTGGCACGCCGCGGCGTCAGCGAAAGGGGGAAAGAAGACGGCGACGTCAGCGTGACGCGACGTCCGAGCCCGCTTGGCGGCGTCACGGCGTGGTAGGTGGGAGAAGGGCCGCGTTGGGCCGTGGAGTGCTGGGCTGGTGAAGAGAGCAGGGGTTTCGGTTGGACGCGGGGAAGAAACGGAGGGCCTCCGATGGACTTCGCTGTTGGATTCGAGGCCCAGCAGGGTTAAAAACCTTTCCCCTTTTCTTTTACTTCTACACCCTTTTCCAATTTGATTCAAATTTGAATATGAATTCAAATTTGAACCCCACACAAATAAATCCAAAATAAACTCAAAGTTTCTCACACTAGCATTTTATATTTCCTAGAAATTTTAATTAGCTCAAAAATAAATCTAGGAATTTAGGAGAGAAAATAGAAGACATCCTTAATTTAATTATCAAGCACTCAAATAATTCACCGAAAATTTTAAATCCTCATTTTTATAATAAACATTCCGTAATAAAATTGCGGGATGTTACCTCATGGACAAGCCATGCCTAAGAGATCGTCCCCAAAGATCCACTAAATCAAGAGGAATCGAAAGTCAAAGACCCAAAACCTTCATCCACGAGTTCATCCAAAAGCCACCAAATCCAAGGGATTCCGGGGAGTTTGTTGGGCAAAGATCACCAAGCAAAGGTACCCAAGGTACTCATACGTGATCCCCACAAACAAAACCCAAAGGAAACACCCTGAAATCCTCTCCACGAAAAACCAAAGAAAAGGCTCCGAAAATCACCGAAAAGGAGAAACGGGATGAACACGAAGAACACTTGAGGAACCATGCTGAATCTTCTATACATACCATGAAAGGTTCATACAAGGTCTAGCATCCGCCCGAACATCCATCCCTCTCACAAGATCTCACCATGAAGCTCTCATGCTAGCCTAAGGAGAAAATAGGAAGCTAAAAAGAGAAATTGCTAAGAGCAAATGAAAACCCTAGGGTGCGAGAGATAGCTAGCACAACCCTTCCACTCGGTTTATATATGAGGTCCTCCGGTGGGGGTTAATGACTAGAATACCCTCTAGGTGATACAACCCCTCGAAGGGCATATTTGGAAATTTGACAGCCTTTCCATCAGACGGACGCCCAGCAATCACACCTCGCGTAGCCTCGACGCCAAGCCTATGATCCTGACGCATGTCCTTCGCTTCGCTGACTTCCGGCCGCGCCACGACCAAACCGGTCCGACCAGTTTCCCAAACTGGTCAGACCTGTTCTGGTGCCTTGGCCGTACCGGAACCTCGGGTTGGCTTTCTGGAGCAACCGACGAACCCAATGATCTTTTGGCGAACCGCTGCAAACCCCGCGAGCTTGGTGCAGCCTCCACGCCGTGCTCCTCGACTTGGCCGCCACGTCTTCTCCGGCTCCGTATTGGCTTTCGGATCAACCAACGAACCCGCTATCCGACTTCGACTTGCACCTCTCGCACCATCTGACTCGCACTCGATGTCATCTGGTCACCGGTTCCATCGAACCAAGCCTACTTGTCCCTCCAGTCCTTCGGAGGCCCCGCAAGGCTAAGACCTTTCGCGCTTGGTCTTCACCTACACCAACGCACATCAAGCCGCAGCCTACATCCACAAGATAGAGCACAGCGTCAGTCCACACAACGTTGTCAATCACTCATCACTAGAGAGTGGCCAACCACTAACCATCGGATACTCTGGTCCTCAATCTCCCCCTAGATGAGTGCATTGACAACACACCACATAATCATAATCATAAAGAAAAGTAAAAAACGAAAGACAAACGAAAACCTCCAAACAAGTGATCTAAAAACCAAACAACACAAACCTTGATCACTTGCATTCCAAGTCTCGGTCCCCTAAGGCAAGGGCAACGGCTCAACACAACCGAGACAAACATCGCCAAAGATCTCAAAGAGCAAAGCAAAGCTCACACAGAGCAAACCAACCAAAGCAAGAACTCAGACGACACAAGGAGCTCCCCCTGAACACATGCAGCTCCCCCTGAGCAAATGCAACTCCCCCTGAACCAATGCGTGCAAACTTACCGAGGATCAGCAGCCAAACCGGTCAGACCGGATTTCCAAACCGGTCAAACCAGTTTCTGACCAACTTCCAAACCGGTCCCCAAACCGGTCCGACCGGTTTTCCTGTCAGAAAAAATGCTCCAATGCAGCCCGAAAATGCATGAAAACCTTCTAAATGCTTCCAGAAAACCTTTCCATGCCCAAACTTCTCCCCCTTGTTGACAATGCATGAATCAAGACATTTTTACGAAGATTTCAACTAAAGGCTTCTCAAATGGACATAGAGCCATAAAATGTGCTAGGAGCAAGCAAATGGACTACTTAGAGTTAACAAAGGTCTGAAATAGCACAGCCATCAAGAATGTTCAGTTGCATACACACAAGTTCAAGCCATGGTAAAATTTAGCATTTTTGCAAAAAATTTCCCTCTCATGAGCAAAACATGCCAAAGTGAATCTAAATCACACAAACTTCATGCTAGGTCACATATCCTTGACACAAGATCATTACAAACACCCATAAGCATCTCATGTCATGTTAAAGCCACCGAGCCATGTGTCTACTTCTTAAAATGAGACTTCTCATGGTAGACAACATGCAACGGTTTAGCACCCATATTAAATTCAGATTTAAGACATTTATGACATGGAATAAGTGAGAGCATAACTTCAAGCACAAGCATTTCATACCAATTTCATTTTTCATATTTAAGCACAAAATGGTACATGAAGTGCCTTTGCGGCAAAAAGAAGCTTATGCTCCCCCACAAGGTAACACATGGGCTAAACATTCATAATGACACATGGGTCTTTGACCCCCAAGTGAAAAGCACATGATATCCAACCATGAATTAAGCATGATGTAAACCACCAAAGCACACTAAGATTATGCAAAGCCTTAAACTCACAAGAGAGGGCCTATCTAGCATTTTTGACAAAAGTAAGCTATCTCATCATGAATATACAACCAAACTATCAAGAGCATAACTTATCATCCCAAATATCAATCAAGCACATCCATAAGCTCAAACATAGCATATCATAGGGATCAATGTACATAGAAGAAACCATTCCTAGCCAATGCATATGATACAAATGCAAATCATATCTTACAAAGATGCAAAACTATACATCGAGATACAAAGATGGCTACTGTATGGAATAAAACATGCATGCTATACATCAAAGTAAACATGTATGGTACATATGCTACAAAGTGAGCTCCAAAGACCAACTCAAAAAGGACAACACACACCAAGCTCTCCCCGTAAACGAGCAAAGGTAGCTTGGTCAAGTGGTTTTGTGAATATGTCAGCTTTTTGGTCTTGGGTAGGTACATAGCTCAACACTATGGTGCCTTTCTCAATATTATCCCCCAGAAAGTGGTACCTCACTTCGATGTGTTTTGTTCTGGAATGGAGCACTGGGTTTTTGGCAACGCTTATGGCACTGGTGCTATCACAAAGAAGTGGGATCTGAGTGCACTCCTCACCAAAGTCTCTCATGGTATAGGAAATCCAAAGCAGCAGGGAACAACAATTAGCGGCTGCAACATACTCAGCTTCAGTGGTAGACTGAGCTACACTCGACTGTTTACGGGAAGACCAAGAGACCAAAGAGGAACCAAGAAACTGACAAGAACCAAAGGTAGACTTGCGCTCCACACGACACCTAGCAAAGTCAGCATCGGAGAATCCGTGAAGTGTGAGTGTCGAAGAGGCAGAATACCAAAGACCAAACTCAAGAGCATACTGCAAATATTTGAAAATCCTCTTGATGGCCTGCCAATGTGAAGTCCTCGGAGAAGCCTAAAAACGAGCGCACAGACACACACTGAACTGTATGTCCGGCCTCATCACTGTCAAGTAGAGGAGGGGGCCGATCATGCTCTGGTACTCCTTCTGGTCCACTGGTTCACCATCCTCGTCTACATCCAAAGCTGTAGTCGTACTCATCGGTGTTGACATGGGCTTCACATCATTCATGATGAACTTCCTCAGCATGTCCTTGGTGTACTTGCTCTGGTGCACGAAGGTCCCGTCCTTGACCTGCTTGATCTGTAGCCCCAAGAAAAATTGCAGCTCGCCCATCATAGACATTTCAAATTCCCTGCTCATGTCATCTGCAAACTTGTCAACAAGATTGTGAGAGGAGCCACCAAAGATTATGTCATCCGCGTAAATCTGAACAATCAAAAGGTCATTCCCATGCTTAAGGAGAAACAAGGTCTTATCAACTGTGCCCATCACAAACCCCTTCCTCAGCAGAAAACCTCTCAACCTGCCGTACCAAGCCCTCGGCGCCTGCTTCAACCCATAGAGTGCCCTCTGGAGTTTATACACATGGTGTGGGTATCTCTCATTCTCAAACCCCGGTGGTTGCTTCACATACACTTCTTCCTCTATCACCCCATTTAGGAACGCACTCTTCACATCCATCTGGAACAACTTGAACCCTTTAGCCATGACAAAGGCTAGAAGGATTCGAATCGCCTCCAGACGGGCCACCAGAGCAAATGTCTCCTCATAATCTATACCCTCTTTCTGGTTAAACCCCTGAGCCACCAACCTCGACTTGTTTCTCACAACCATCCCATTCTCACCTTCTTTGTTTTTCCACACTCACTTGGTACCTATGGGACGACAATTTGGAAGTGGATCGACTAACACCCAGACTTGGTTTCTCTCAAAGTTCTCCAACTCCTCATGCATGGAATTCACCCAGTTTGCATCAGAAAGAGCGTGTCCAATATCTTTGGCCTCGAAAGAGGCAACAAAAGCAGAGTGGACGAAGTGAGAAGTATTTCGTGACCTCGACCGTGTAATCCTCTCGTTCATGTCTCCAATGATCTTCGAAGGAGGGTGATCCACTTGTACAAGCCTAGGAGCCTCTTGCCTGGATACTACCTCCCCCTCCACAGCTGTCACACCCGATTTTACAAGGAAAACCGAATGCATCTCATATGTGCGCCAGGATCAGATTACACACATACGATAGACAAAAGAGTGTAATACCATAACAGTAATCAAACGTACAAGAGTTTAACCGTTACAATATTCATTTATTACACTCAGGCAGTGGACACGAAGGTCCAATAAAACAAACGATAACTAAACGAGTAACTTCAGCTTCATCTTCCACAGGCATATGACTGGGGAATCGCATGCCTCAGAACTCTTCAAAGTCGCTATAGTACTCCTCACCATTGTTCTCATCTGAACAGCGGTAAGCAAGGGTGAGCACTCTTATGGTTGGAGCTCAGCAAGTGGGGGAAACATGCAAGGCTATCAAGGATTGGCTAAGGTTTGCAGCGGTTAGCATTTTATAAGTTGGTCAAATTTTAATTAACAGCACCTAGTTACTAGATGTAAGTTCATACCAACCCACTTAAGCATTATAAAACATCTCATCCCAAAAACCCACAAGATCCACGATTTACATCCATCTTTAAGTTTGATTATCATGTGAGGGTCCAAGCCGCTCTTAACCGTGAGCACGGCGGATCGATCAGTTTTCACTCTGCAGAGGTCGTACACTTTACCCACAGCTCGTGTTCCCCATGCTGCCCGGGTTAGCTAGACCCTTAAACACTTCCGAGGTGAGTGGCTAGGGGTCCACTACGAAGCCTTTACAAAGGCAATGCAAAAGACCAACAACCTACGACAGTTACAGCAGCAGAGCGGACCATAACCCTCCCTAATGGTCAGCACCTTAGCAAAGGCTGCTACCCCAAAAGAACTGGGCTATACCCCTTCAACTCCGGCCCCCTGTGCCCCTTTCAGGAAAGACTGTCAGAACATTCACATGCCTAATTAATTGGCTAAGCTAGAGCCATATGGACTGTGGTTGTACTGTTTTCTTGGGTGGTTCTCCATGTTCCAATTAAAGTATATGATCTTGTCTTAAAACATAACCAACATTTCATAACATGAAAGTCTGTATCATAAAACCATTTGTAACCAGCCCAAGTATAGCAACTAAGCATTCATCTACCCAAAACATTTATTAAAAGGGGTTGATCAAGGTGATAGGGGTGAAACTCTAGTCATGTCCTTAAAAAGGTGATTTCCCATCAAGTTAATGCATAGCAACATGTAAAGGTAAACATTATCTAAATATGCAGTTATATAGGTCCAAAAAGAAAATGCAGAGGGGGAAAGTCCACTTGCCTTCCTCTACAAACTGAGTATCCTCTTCTTCGTAGACAGGCTCTTCTTGATCTTCTCCAACGGGGTACTCAGTCGAAACAGGCATGATATCTACGCACAAGCATATACAAACAATAAATAAATAAAACAGTACACCAAACAGTTCCAAAAGCTAAAAACACGCTGTTTAAAAGGTTCTACTCGCTGAGACGATCATTTCGGTATATAAAACGCTAAAAACGGAGTTAAAACATGAAAGATATGATTAAAACAAGATACAGGGACTTTTCTGTAAGAAAACTAGGCCTACAGGACTTATATGAAAGAATCCAGGGACTAGAAACATAATTTCATATAAAAACAGAAGGGTTTATAAGCAAAAGAAATGAAAAGGACCTCTGGTGAAGGAATCTAAAGGATTCAGGGGCTAAAACATAAAAACAGGGACTCATTTGTAAGGGTTCTTGATGGTGGAAGGACCGGCATGTGAAAAGATAAAAACACAGGGGCTCTTAAACAAAAGTACCGGGCGCTGACCGTTACGGTCCTGATTGACTCGGGCGCCGGCTGATTAGAGCCGTAGATCTTTGATCCGGCGGCCGAGAGAGCGGTGGACCGCGTCGTGGACTCGACTCACGGGTCCACGGTGGACCAGATGTTTTAAACGAAAGGGTACGCGATCTCGTGCGTCCATCTCAAGATGAACGGCCGAGGACGCACGCAAGCGCGGGGCGGCGGCGGTTCACCGGAGACAGGGATGGCGCGGCGGCGCGCGGCGGCGCTTCGCCGGCGTAAGCTCGGGAGGGGGTTCCCGGCCACCATTTCGTGCACGCGTGGGTGCTACGCGTAGCGGGGAAGCTTGCTCACGTATCTAGGGGCTCAGGAGGGAGGCTCGGGCGACCACGGCGGCTAGCACCGGAAGGGGGCGGAACGGCCACTCCGGCGAGCCCGTGCGGTTGCTGCTATGCGCAAAAGAAAGGGAAAAGGGCTGGGTTCCGATGCTTACCACGCAGAGGCAAAGCGAACAGGGTCTCTGGTGAAGAAGAAGCGGTGCTGCAAAGGGTTCGTCGACGACGGCGGGCTTGGCGGCGGAAGGCAGGGCGGCGGAGCTACGGGCGCGACTTGTTCCGGCGACGAGACTGCCCTGGGTCAGAGAGAAGCTCGGGTGAGCGTCACACGTGACGAGGGAAAAACACAAAGGAGGCCAAAAATACTTCACCGCCGACGGAGAGCTTCAACAACGGCGGCGGAACAAAGGCGGTGGCGCTGTTGATTTTGTGAGCTTGGGCGCGGGGAGACTGTTTGCGAGAGCGAAAGGGGGGAACGAGGGTGACGCCCGGGTTTTATATGGACAGAGAGAGGGAAGGGGAAGCGGAAGGGGGGGTGGCGGCCGACGGCCTTGCCATTGAAGGCCGGCGGGCATTGCGGCGCAAAGGGCAAGAGGAGGGGAAGAAACGGCAAGAAACGGAGGGGATTTGATTGTGGGGGAATTATTGCCTTAATTGGCACTCTCGGGCTGGAAGGGAAAGTGGAGGAGGCGGCCAGGCGTGGCGGGATTCACGGCGGCGCGCGGCTGAGCAGAGGAAAGGGAGGAGGCACGGGATGGAAGGTGAAACTGACATGTGGGGTCAGCCTGTCAGCGACAGCGAGAAAAAGAAAAGGGAGGAGAAGGGGAGGTGGGCCGCTGCGGGGAAGGGAGCTGGGCCAGTGGGCCGGCCGGGCTAAAAGGGGAAGAGGGGTGAGGTCTTTTCTTTTTTTTAAAACCTTTTTCAAATTCAAACTTTTCAAACTATTTTCAAACTTTTTCAAAAACAGTTAAAACTTTTAAAACTTCAAAACATCACCCAAAACACTATGCAACCAAATTATGATGCACAAGCACTTGTTGTCTCTAAATTTAATTGAGTTAAATTAAATTACTTTAGAGCTTAATTGAATTAATAAATTAATTAAATCCTTAAGACTAAATCATCATGTTGCTTAAGTGAATTTTAGTGATGGAATTTTTAGGGTGTCACAACAGCTGCTTCCACCCTTGCTTGCGGTACATGTTGATGCATCGTGGTCGAAGTAGAAGGCCCGCCGTCAACTGTAGTCGTCATTGTCATGGAAGTAGTATGTACACGATCCGCAGCAGGTACACGATCCTCGCCATCACCATCACCATCTTCTTCTTCCTCCTCAAAGAGCGTCTTGGCCATCTCCTCGTCACCTGCACAGTCAAAGCCAAGAGAGCTACATGGCACTGTCTCGTCGAAGGTCACCTTGCAAGTCTCCATGATTTTGTTAGTCTCAAGATTAAGCATCCTATAAGCTCTAGAATGGTTTGCATATCCAAAGAAAATACCATCACTAGATCCAGCCTCAAACTTATCAAGCTTTCCCTTCTTGAGAATAAAGCACTTGCAACCAAAGACTCGGAAGTGACTCACCTTAGGAGCTCTACCATGCATAAGCTCATAACACGTCTTCTTCTTGAACCTCGGAGAAAAATCCTTTTCGACACATAGCACGCGGTGCTCACCGCCTCAGCCCAATACCTCCTAGGAGTCATGTGCTCATAGAGCATCGTCCTAGCCATCTCACACAACGTCCGGTTCTTCCTTTCCACAACTCCATTCTGAGGGGGCACATAAGGAGTCGAGTACTGATGCTCAAGACCAAGATCACAGCAAAAGGCATCAAAACGAGAGTTCCTGAACTCAGAGCCATTATCACTGCAGATTGCTCGAATAGTGTTCCCATGCCTCTCATTTTTCAATCTCACGATCAAGTCTCGAACAAAACCGAAAGTCTCACTCTTATCCTCCAAGAAAAACACCCAGGCATAGCGAGAGTAGTCGTCCACCACAACCAGGACATACCACTTCCCACCCACCGAGCGAACTCGAGCTGGCCCAACAAGGTCCATATGCAACAGCTCTGTCGGACGCTCTGTCATGACAGCAGTCAGGGGTGGATGAGAAGCAGCGACCATCTTACCATGCCTACAAGGCACACAAACCAACTCCTTCTCAAACCTCAACCTTGGCAATCCTCGGATCAAATCGAGACCACTCAAGCGAGAAAGCAGATCAAAGCTCAAGTGTCCCAACCGCCTATGCCACTTCCACAAATCAGAAGAACCAGCCACTAAATACCGTGCGGGACCATCAGACTGAGAGAAATCAGCTCGAAAGATCTGACCCTCGGGGATAACCATACAAACACGGTCACCTCGAGAATCAAGCACCTCAGACGCACCCAACTTAAACCGAACCTCAAACCCCTCATCAAGTATCTGAGACATAGAAAGCAAATTGAGCCCCAGCGACTTGACAAGACCAACACGCCTCAGA
The DNA here is from genome assembly GCA_036936925.1 of Cenchrus fungigraminus. Classification (NCBI taxonomy): domain Eukaryota; kingdom Viridiplantae; phylum Streptophyta; class Magnoliopsida; order Poales; family Poaceae; genus Cenchrus; species Cenchrus fungigraminus. The sequence goes on along the minus strand of CM072779.1, from coordinate 115,718,597 downwards.
GACACCTTCCTGCTTACCTTCATCATTCCTTCACCAAGAACTCGTCCCTTACCATTATCCCCAAAAGTGATGTACTCCCTGGTACTCACTGGGTTGAGGCTTGTGAACCACCCCCTATCTCCGGTCATGTGTCGTGAACAACCGGAGTCCAACAACCAAATGTTCCTCAAGCCTCCCACCTGCACATCAAAAATGAGGACGAAAGTGAGCAGACGACTCAACACTGGGGTTAGTGCAAAAGGAATCAAACCAGTGTCGAGCCATTTGCTCAAAAGAGGGGTTAGCAACATCCATTCTACCATATCCACCAAAGCTACGACCCCTACCAAACTGAACCACCTCACATCTCGCTGGAGGAGCACGATCACCACGAAAGGAAGAGTGTGGCCCGTACCTCCTCTGAGACTCAAAGCTGCACGACCTCTCCCATCCTCATATCGACCATGAGATGGATAACGTCCAGCAAACAACCCACGACCAGACTCAAACTGTCTACCACCTACACCACGACCAACTGAACCAACTCCACGGCCACGAAACTCAACACCAGCACCTCTCTGGGCAGAACCGGTCTGACCGGTTTCCCTAACTGGTCTAACCGGTTTCCCCCTGCCAGCAACACGGTCTCGATCAGCTATTCTCTGACTTCCCCAAGTTGGTATAGACCTCACCACAGCCTCTCCCCTGGGTAGTGGCATACGAGGCTCAGGCACACCATGAATAGGGTGGTACCTGTCCTTGGTTGCCCACTCCTTCGCCAACCTCTCATCTCTCTTCGTCTTGTAGCAAAACTCACCAATATGACCTTCCTTGCCACAATACTCACAACGGAATCTGACTTGCTTTGGCTTTGGCTGTGGGTTCTCAACTAGTTTCTCTTCCTCTTTCTTCTCACCCTTCCCCTCAAACACGTTTCCCTTGTCGCTCACAAACTTGATGGGTTTTTGATAGTTTTCTGTTTTGTGGGGGAAAATGGGTGGATCGGGAGTGGTGTCCAGCTTGTTTCTCAAGTGGTTAGGCTTGGGAGCGAATTTGTTCATGGGGGTAGTTTGTGGTGGAATAGGAATCTCTCCAACTTTCTCTCCCTTCTCACCACTACTCTCACCAACCTTGTCAGAGCCCAACGCCTGACCATCAAACCTCTTAAACTCAGCCATCATTAAGATCAATTGTGGCTCATGCCCAGAAAACCAACTCATTAGCTTTCTTAGCTCATCATTCTCACCTGCAAGCGATCAACATAGTGCACAAGTTCCATATTTTTCAAAGCATGCATTTCACATGTAGAACAAGAAGTAGGAACAGGAGCTTTTAACTCAGCCTCTAAGGAAACAATTCTAGCATGTGAGTCATCCAATTTAGCATGCAACACAGGGCAAGATTTACACGCACCAAGCAAACTTGATCTAGCTTTCAACTCAATCAATTCAACCCTAGCCACATCTAGTTCCTCAACAGTGAGGGCATGCTTCTCTTTCAGAGCAGTCAAGTCAGACAAGAAGACTGAACAATCATTGCAATCAACTTCATCGGTAACAACAGGAGCAGATTTCAAAGCATCCATAGCAAGCATGTCATCCAAATGCCTAGCCTCTAACTCAGCTACTTTCTCTCTAGCTTCCTCAAGTGAGGCTCTAAGCTCTTTTCTCATTTTCTTAGCATCCCTAAGCACACTATCCCTATTATCAAGCAGTTCATTCAGAGTGGCATTTTCCTCGAGCAAGGAGTCAAGGGTAGGTGGTGATACCTCATCCTTGGAGTCAGAATCCGAGTCCTCTTTGCCGCTCTTCTTGCTCCCTGAACTGTGTGCTATGCCGTAGAATCCGCTCGTCGCCATGAAGCTCAACCCGGTGAAGTTCTTGCTTGAATGCTTCTTGTTCTTGTGTCTTTCGCGGTCTTCATCTTCACTACTCGAGCTTGACGTGGTGTAGCAGGAAGAAGAGGTGTCCATGTCACTCGCACTGGCAACCATTGCTCACTCGCACCGGCAACCATTGCTCTCGACTTCTTCTTGTGGTAGCCGCCCTTCTTCTTGCCCTTGTACTCGTCCCGACTCTTGTACTTAGAGTTGTGGTTCCGGGATCGATGCTTGTGCTCGGCCTGCTTGTACTCATTCCTCAAGCGATGCTTGTACTCCTGCTTGTACTCGGGCTTCTTGTGCTCGATCTTGTTCTCGTCTCCCTCGGGACACTCGGCGAAGAAGTGTCCATGCTTCCCGCACTTGTAGCACGTCCCCGAGTTCCGCCTGAAGTTCTTCATGTTCTCGTTCAGGTGCCCAAACCGCTTGGTCAGCAAAGCAAGATCCTCATCATCCAAAGCTTCGAACTCCTCATCTGGCAAAGAGACAAGAGCAGACAGAGAGAACATCCTAGAGGATTGATTAGAGTTAGTTCTCGGTCTAGTCACAAGCGCAAGGCTATCATCAGCAGGACCCTTGCCCTTCTTGGCTCTCAGGTCTCGGTCCACCTCGAACGACTTGAGCTTAGAGAACAGCTCGTCCACCGTTAGGGTCTCATACACACTGGACTCCTGAATAGCCTCAACCTTCGCTCCCCATACATCAAGATCCAACGCGTGTAAGAGCTTGATAGCTCTATCATGATCATCGTATGGAAGCTCGGTTATGTTGGCTCTCATATTGTTCACAATCAGCATGAAGCGCTCGAACATGGCATCCACAGACTCTCCGGGGAGGTGAGTGAAGTTCTCATACTCTCTCCGGTAGGTCATAAAGCGACGCGCCTTCATCTGATTATTACCACCATGTGCATTTCTCAGCTGAGTCCATATCCGATTTGCCAACTTCTCTCCATACACCGTACTGAACTCGGATGCACAAAGAGCACGATAGAGATAGTCCACTGCCTTGTTGTTGGCTTCGAACATATCCCTACTCCCGGGCAACAAGAACGTCTCCGGTATGACATAGTTCTCATCAACCGTGACATCCCAAATCAGCTGAGACTTTCCATGCATGAACGCGCCCATTCGGGCTTCCCACATCTGGTAGTTCTTCCCATCGAAGTGGGGAGGACCCGAACCCTTCCCATAGTCCGCCATCTTTGGATCTCAACCGGTCAAGGTCTCAATGATCCGTATCCGGCTCTGATACCAATTGAAGGACCAGAATGGAGACCAGAGAGGGGGGGAGTGAATGGGAGCCGATAAAAATTCTTCTCCAAAGAGTAGAGCTCGGCCTATGGTCCCAAATGCGACTCCAAGATCCTCGACACCCCGCTAGCCAAATCCACGCAGCCACTGGAGTGCTACTGGACCTAGGAACTAGCACACCACCAAAAACACTCGAGAAAACAGCGGAAAACGACTCGAGCAGAACCTCCAGACCCAAACCGGTCAGACCTCTTTCCAAACCGGTCAGACCTGTTTCACCCAGAGAGCTCCAACTCAAAAACCCAAAACTAGAGCAAACGAACTCGAAACTCAACGAAACTTGGACCAGAGCTTCTTCTACCAAAGGAAGACTTGTTCCCAGAAGATCTCCTCCAAAATGCACCATTGACCAAACCGGTCACCAAACCGGTCAGACCGGTTTTGCCAGGGCACTCGGGAAAAACTCCACCCGCGGGAAGAACTTGAACTTCACCTCAATCGATCTCCCGATTCGCTCCACGGATTTAAGCAAAACTTTGGGAATAGGTGTAACACCTCATGGACAAGCCATGCCTAAGAGATCGTCCCCAAAGATCCACTAAATCAAGAGGAATCGAAAGTCAAAGACCCAAAACCTTCAACCACGAGTTCATCCAAAAACCACAAATCCAAGGGATCCCGAGGAGTTTGTGGGGCAAAGATCACCAAGCAAAAGTACCCAAGGTACTCATACGTGATCCCGACAAACAAAACCCAAAGGAAACACCCTCAAATCCTCTCCACGAAAAACCAAAGAAAAGGCTCTGAAAATCACCGAAAAGGAGAAATGGGATGAACACGAAGAACACTTGAGGAACTACGCCGAATCTTCTATACATACCATGAAAGGTTCATACAAGCTCTAGCATCCGCCCGTATATCCATCCCTCTCACAAGATCTCACCATGAAGCTCTGATGCTATCCTAAGGAGAAAATAGGAAGCTAAAAAGAGAAATTGCTAAGAGCAAATGAAAACCCTAGGGTGCGAGAGATAGCTGCCACAACCCTTCCACTCGGATTATATATGAGGTCCTGCGGTGGCGGTTAATGACTAGAATGCCCTCTAGGTGGTACAACCCCTCGAAGGGCATATTCGGAAATTTGACAGCCTTTCCATCGGACGGACGCCCAGCAATCACACCTCGCGTAGCCTCGACGCCAAGCCTGCGATCCCGACGTGTGTCCTCCGCTTCAACGACTTCCGGCCGCGCCACAACCAAACCTGATGAACCCATGGATCATCATGTGAATCCTAAAAAACATGATGAAAATTATTTGAAGGTAACAGATAAATTTACTATGCAATTTGGTTCCTTCTTATGTGAGTTAAAGCAAAGTAACATGAACCAAGGAGATGTCGCTGGTGCTGCGACTATGATGAATAAGCTTATTTTTTAGGGGACAAATTTCTACAAGAAAGAAGAGATGAAATCAACAGGGTGTATTCTAATTGGTGCCATGCATGTCGAGGTGCCAGGTTGAAGCCAACAATTTTAAGCTCAGTTGCTTGCGTGATAAACCCATCTGGTTGGGCTTATTATAATCAGTTGGAATATATATGGAAGCATAAGGAGATCTACGGTAATAAATGGGAGCCAAGTAGAGTCATTAGGCAAGATGCCGCATTTTTTTAATATTTCGAACTTGTATCAGTTTCGTTTTCCTTTGTGTTCAGCCCGATCAAGTTTATTTGGTGCCTGCGTGCACATTCTAGTACTAGTGCAAACCAATTGTTTTAGTGGGTCGAGTCGGACCTAGTTAGAGTTTTGCCCAGGTCCAATTCAAGTCACGCCTGTGTGCGTACATTTGGCCAGGGGATGACCTTGTACGGGGTAGATTAGATTTTATTTGTGGATTATTTCCTCATCGAGCCGCCGCTCGTGAAACCCTAGTGGGTGTTTTCCGGATCCTCGTGGATTTGTGTGGAGTACGTGATGGAGCTGCTTCAGCTTGAGTGCGTCGCTTGGAATTCTCGGAGTTCCCTCTCTGATCGTGGTTCGTCGCGGCCGCGGGTGGAAGAAATTATCTATCAAGGTTCAGATTGTATCTCTCGTGTAAGTCGAGTGATCTGTCCATCGTTGCTACACTGTATCAGAATTGATCGTATTGATTAAAGTGGAGAACATCATTGGTGCTATAAACCTCCTGCTTTGAGAATTTCTGTCAGACTAATATATTGTCCGTGGGATAGATCTTGTGCATGTTTGCTTGTACAGATTGATTGGAATCTACATCATATTTGTTTAAGCCATCCAATACTTTATTCTCAATATTGTTTTGCGTGACGAACATCTGCTGTACTGTTCTGATGTTTCCTCACGTATTTTGAGTTTGGTTCATATATTACTGCGATCAGTTCCATCCAATCATTTGCTACTTCTACTGTACTGGGCTGCTTAAATTAATTATTAGCTCTTTGAAATGATTGTGAGTACAGACATTATTGTTTGGATACCTGAGTGCTAAATTATCAGATAATTAGTGTCATTGACTTGTGCCGTGAAAGATTGGGGTAAATTCTTGGACAGCGTTGGCGTGTCCTTATCGGTTGGTATTCAGAGACAGGTTGTTCACGGTGCATTTGGATTTTCTTTTCAATGGCTAATTTGAAATTGCTCAAGGAAGTTAAATCTCTGCCAAAACTTTCTCTGGAGTCTAGTCACTTGCAGTATTTTGAATGGGAAGAAAGTCTGGATGATTTCTTCTATGGTCGTCGACTCCCAGAGATATATTATGCAGAAAAGACTCTAGCTAACAATGTTTTTTATTGGTGGATTGATTATGATAAAGAATTTCCCTGCGAGACATGGAGCGATATGAAGGTTGTGCTACAAGACCTATTTCTTTCTCCGCGTTATTCAAGGAAAATGATAGCTGAAATTTATGGTTTGAAATCTCAAACCATTGAGCCAATTGGTAGTTCTAAGCAACTGAAGAAGTTGCAGACGGCTGCAGCACCCAAACCGACAGTTATGCATAGCAGTGCTGATCTTTCTTTAACATCGGGGCTGCATAGTAGTGTTTCTTCTTCTGAAACTCAATTTAAAATCAAAATTAATGATACAGATGTTGCATCAGATGGCTTATCTATGATGGCAAGAGATGTACAGAGTGATGGTACTGTTGTTGTGGTAAAGGGGTAGCGGTCCAATATATTTCAGTCAGAATGCAAAATTCAAGATAAGGTATGCAAGCTAATTATTGATGGTGGTAGCTTTACAAATGCTATTAGTTCAGATTTGGTGCATGCTTTATCTTTGTCTACGCGGAGGGTTCCAACGCCGCGTTATATGCAATGGATGAATCAAAGTGGTACACTGAAAATTACTCATAAGGCTCGAGTTAAATTTTCAGTTGGAAATTATATTGATACCGTAGATTGTGATGTTGCACCACTGAGTGCATGTCATTTGTTGCTGGGTCGACCATGGCAGTTTGATCTTGATGCTACTCATGGTGGTCGTTCCAATACTTACTCGTTTGTGCACAGGGGAGTTAATCATGTGCTCAAACCAATGCCTGATAGTACTATTAAGGCTGAGGTGTTTGCTACTGTGAAGGTGAAGAAAAAGGCTACTGATGTTACTCCAAAGCCGAGGACGGCTTTGCTTCAAGAGGTGGTGAGTGATGTGACTACTCCTGTCCTAGTAATTACTGCTAGCAGTGTTGATGTTCCGACAAATAATGGAAATGGTGATGTGAGCATCAGTCCATCTAGTATGGCTTCTAATGACAAGTCTCATCATTTTGACATTTCAATTGGAAACTTTTTGAAAACCACTGGTGCTAACAATGATGATCGAGTTATTACAGCTGGTGTAGATCCGTATGGTACATTGATGAAGCCTAGTGATTCTGAAATTTATTGTATTTCTCCTGCTGGTAATGGTTTAACAGCTATTGAACACCAGATAGATGATACTAAAGCTATGTCAAAGCCGAGGACGGCTTTGATTCAAGAAAGGGAGAATGATGAACCCATGGATCATCATGTGAATCCTATAAACATGATGAAAATTATTTGAAGGTAACACATAAATTTACTATGCAATTTGGTTCCTTCTTATGTGAGTTAAAGCAAAGTAACATGAACCAAGGAGATGTCGCTGGTGCTGCGACTATGATTAATAAGCTTATTTTTGAGGGGACAAATTTCTACGAGAAAGAAGAGATGAAATCAACAGGGTGTATTCTAATTGGTGCCATGCATGTCGAGGTGCCAGGTTGAAGCCAACAATTTTAAGCTCAGTTGCTTGCGTGATAAACCCATCTGGTTGGGCTTATTATAATCAGTTGGAATATATATGGAAGCATAAGGAGATCTACGGTAATAAATGGGAGCCAAGTAGAGTCATTAGGCAAGATGCCGCATTTTTTTAATATTTCGAACTTGTATCAGTTTCGTTTTCCTTTGTGTTCAGCCCGATCAAGTTTATTTGGTGCCTGCGTGCACATTCTAGTACTAGTGCAAACCAATTGTTTTAGTGGGTCGAGTCGGACCTAGTTAGAGTTTTGCCCAGGTCCAATTCAAGTCACGCCTGTGTGCGTATATTTGGCCAGGGGATGACCTTGTACGGGGCAGATTAGATTTTATTTGTGGATTATTTCCTCATCGAGCCGCCGCTCGTGAAACCCTAGTGGGTGTTTTCCGGATCCTCGTGGATTTGTGTGGAGTACGTGATGGAGCTGCTTCAGCTTGAGTGCGTCGCTTGGAATTCTCAGAGTTCCCTCTCTGATCGTGGTTCGTCGCGGCCGCGGGTGGAAGAAATTATCTATCAAGGTTCAGATTGTATCTCTCGTGTAAGTGAGTGATCTGTCCATCGTTGCTACACTGTATCAGAATTGATCGTATTGATTAAAGTGGAGAACATCATTGGTGCTATAAACCTCCTGCTTTGAGAATTTCTGTCAGACTAATATATGTCAGAGTTCACCGGCGTTCACGAACGGCCGGCGAGCTCTTGTGCTTGCACGTAGTCAAGAACACAACACGAACTCCTTAAACACTTGGAACACAAGGGGTTTTCGCTGCGAACAGCTAGCAGCCTTTTCTGTTTTTCTCTTCTTCTATTTATTCAGATACAAAGTAATGGCGGCCATACATGGCGCGCACGTCGCAGCGGATTGAACGCGTCCATCCCCACTCTCCTGCGACGCCGTCCACTATGGCACGACCTCGTCCGTGGCAGAGCGAGTCTCTCGCCACGGCTCTCCTACGCGCACGGCGTCCACAACCCGGAGCTCACGCGCATGCATAACAGAAAGCTCTAACAGAATGAAAACATGCAAATGCGGTTCAGGGATGCGCTAGATTACTCACAATTCTCCTCCTAATTCTTGCGCATGGCCTGTGTTTCTACAACACCAATCTTGGAGCGAAGCTCGCAGAAGCGTTGGCGCTCCAAAGCCTTGGTCAAGATATCTGCCAACTGCTCTGAAGTACTGATGTACTGAACTTTCACCCGGCTTCCTTCAACACACTCACAAATGAAGTGATACCTCAGCTCAATGTGCTTGCTGCGGTCGTGGAACACTGGGTTCTTGCTGAGCGAGATGGCAGATTGATTGTCTATCTTCAGCTCAAATGCTTCGGCCTTCTTGCCCTTTAGTTCTGCAAGTAGCCGAGACAGCCATATTCCCTGGCAAACAGCTGTTGCTCCTGCAACATACTCAGCTTCACAAGATGATAAAGCTACTATCTTCTATTTTTCTGATTGCCAGGTGATTGTGTTGCCACCAAGGAAGAAAAACACCCCTGTTGTACTCTTGTGTGTATCAACATCACCAGCAAGATCACTGTCGCTGAACCCAATCAGCTGTGCATCCTTCCCTGTCTTGTAACAACACCCGAAGTTCAGAGTACCTGCTACATATCTCAACACCCTCTTCACTGCCAGCAGGTGCTCTGTTGTTGGGTTTTCCATAAACCGACTGACATAGCCCACAGAGAAAGCTAAATCTGGCCTAGTGTTTACCAGATATCTAAGAGAACCAACTAGGCTTCTGTAGAATGTTGCATCGACAGTGGGTGCTGAGCTCAACTTACTGAGTTTAAGTCGTGGTTCCATGGGAGTGCAGCTTGGCTTGCAAGTGCTCAAATCAGCTGTCTCAAGGATCTTGGCAGCGTAGGCACTCTGGCACACACTGATGCCCTCCTCCGACTGCTTCACTTCCAGCCCGAGGTAGTAGTGCAGGAGCCCCAGATCACTCATCTTGAAGGTGGAATGCATCTCACTCTTGAATCTGTCAATGTCGCCTTGGTTTGCCCCTGTGATCACAAGGTCATCGACATATACTCCCACAACAAGACGATGTGCACCTGTGCCGCGGAAGTAGATGGCATGCTCGGAGCTGCTTCTAGTGAACCCAAGCTTGATCAGAGACTCGTCGAGCTTGGCATACCAAGCACGAGGAGCCTGGCGCAGTCCATACAGCGCCTTGACAAGGCGCAGGACCTGATGTTCATGCCCCCGGAGCACAAATCCAGGCGGTTGCTCGACGTAGACCTCTTCCAGCAGCTCGCCATTCAAGAACGCGGTCTTGACGTCCATATGATGCACTGCCCAGCCCTCAGAGGCAGCAAGGGAGAGCAGCAGCCTAACAGACTCGAGGCGCGCCACAGGAGCAAAAACTTCATCGAAATCAATTCCTTGGCGTTGAACATACCCTTTGGCGATGAGGTGACCCTTGTACTTGGTGACGATCCCGGCGGCGTCCTTCTTCACCTTGAACACCCACTTGAGGCCGATTGTGCGCGCGCCGGGCGGTAGATCGGTGAGCTTCCAGGTGCCATTTGCCTCAATGGATGTTGTTGACGCTTTTTCCGGTCGAACACACGAGTGCGCTGGATCGCGCAGTAGTCGAATATCACCTCGTCGATGTTCCCAGCACGGGCCGGTCTAACCGTCCGGGGGGGGCTGTCTAACCGCCTTGGACAGGAACGTCGCCGAAAACCTAAGATCGCTGCCCCGGGAGGGACCCCATCAGGGACAACGCGCCTAGGGTTGTTCTAAGGTCGGCAGGCCACTTAGAACGCCCTAAATCGCCGTAGAGACGAAGAAGGAAGCAAAAGGGGTTGGAAAAGTAGGGTTGGAGATAAAAAGGTAAATTTGATATGTTCGATTGGGTGATCCCTCCTCAATCGGCCACGGCCCTTTATATTTATAGGGCGGGGAGGTCTTGCCCCTGCTGGAGTTGAAGGCCTAACAAATCTCGTGCTAAAATACAACTCCAACTCGGTTTACAATGCTTGGACCCGGTCAAACCGCCCATGCCACGCGGTCTAACCGCCCGTGTGACGTGGAAACCTTCCGGAAGCCATATCTCCCTCATCCGGACTCCGAATTGGACGTTCTATATATGGATCTTGATCTACTCGACGAGACCTATCCAATGGGGAAGTCCAAATTACCTTTTGAGGACTTTGGCTAGGGCGGTCTAACCGGGTGTACAGGGCGGTCTAACCGGGTTAGCCCAGACCTGCCAATTTTGGGTGTCAACATATGCCCCCCTGTTTTTTAGTAAAGCTTGCGTACTAAAAAACAATTCTAAGGTCGATGTAACACTTTCCACCGGCCATTTCATCCTAAGGGCGATTCTCATTGAAATCGGCCATGTCTTCTCAATTGTCTTCAAGATCCATGTGCTCTAGAGAAGAACCATAGTCAATAAGTTGCTCGTCGTCTTCTGGAGTAGGTACCGACGACAACTTATCATCGCAAGCCATGGGGTCTGAAGAAGCGAAACTGAGCGGCGTCTCTGGTGAACCAGGTCTGACCGCCTGGTCAGCCGGTTTGATCACCTCAGGCGGTTTAACCGCCTCCTCTGGTGGTTTGACCGCCTCTGCCTGAGGTGTCGTCTTGGCTCTACACTCCTTCCCTTGCGGTACCATGGGCCTGTAGCTGTTGAAGATCTTGTCCCTCTGTTCTTCCAGCTCCTTTTCCTTCTTCTCCTGCAACCTCAACCGTTGAAGCTTCCTCCTTTGAGTGTGAGTCAAACCGAGAGGACACCATCTCGGTAGAAAGTACTTGGAGTTGGAACCACTTCCATTGGCCTCATGGTCACTAGTAGCAACAGATCCCTTTTTAGCAGACGTCCTAACCTGATTGTTTAAAACAACCGGTTTCTTGTCATCTTTCTCAACGGGAACATCCATTGTCCCGTTTTGGATAACATCGAAGCTCGTACTCCTCTCTGGGTCAATGTCCATCTTCTGAACCTCCTCCTTTCTGACCTTGGGCTTGTACACTTGTTTTGGAGGATGTTGAACTTTTCTGGGCAGGGCGGTCTGACCGCCTGCGGGGGGCGGTTTAACCGGGTTGGCCTGATGACCCTGTCCAGACCGACGTGGCACCCAGCGATCTTGTGTAAGTTGTGAAATCTGATCCAACGCTGGTCTCCTTGGTCTTCCCCATCCAGGATGGAAGGACTGTTGATACAGCACCCACATCACTCCATTATCGTCGTAGATCGGACGAAGCGGATCTGGAGTCCAAGCTGGAGTAAAGTGTCGCCCTTGTTGAGATGATTCACTCCTGATCCTGACAGCTGCTCTGGGAGGCAATGATGGCCTCTCTTGATGCGTGGGTGACCTCATCCTTTTTTTTAACGGCCGATCGCTCGTAACGGCCTTTTGTTTGGAGTATTTGTCAAATAGCATATCAAAAGTGACTTTTGGCTTTGGAACACTCCCCTGATTCTTTGCCACATTGAGCTTCCAGTTTCCAATCTCCAGCCGCTTCGGAATAGGCATCTTTAGGCGACCATAGGTAGGGGCGGTCTGACCGCCTACCCCAGCCGGTTTAACCGCCCCAGCCTTTTCAGGCTCAAGTGGTTGCCGACTGACAGGCGCGGACGAACCTTGCCCCCCAAGTCCAGAAGCCTTGACGGTGATCTTGAATGTTTCTCTTCCATCAGGGGTCTTCACATAAGGAACTTCTCTTGTTAACTCTTTTCCTCTCAAATCGGGCTTCGCTTCCCCGACCACCACATTCTTACCCTTGGTTGCTTCGACTTGATGTGGCCGAACCAGAACCTTGGGCTGTTGCAGTTCCATGGTATTGATAGGAAAATGATGCTTCTCAACTTGCTTTTCATGAAGTACCAAACGACCTTCATTTATGGCCGATTGAATCTTACGACGAAACACATTGCAATCATTAGTAGCATGAGAATAAGAATGATGATATTTACAATATGCACGTCGCTTTATCTCATCAAGTGGAGGCATGGTATGAGATATTTTAATATTTCCAAGTTTAAGCAATTAATCAAAAATGCGATCACACTTAGAAACATCAAAAGTAAATCTTAATTCTTCTTGCCGACCTTTACTAGCCGGCATAAGTGATGCACAAGAAAAAGATTTATCTTCAGAAGGCCACACAAATTCAGCACTATAAATTTCAGTCTCATCGTTCAAATTATTAGAAACATAATCAACCACATGAACATCAGACCGATGAGACTCAAGTTTTTCTCTTTCTTTATTCAATTTCAGTTCTTGTGCCATGCCTCTCACAAGAACAGAATCAAGCGAATAAAAGTCCACACCTTCTAATCTTTCTCTAAGAGCAGATTTTAAACCTTTAGCAGCAAGATTAGCTAGGTCAGAAATTAACAAATTGAAACAACGGTTTTTAACCTCTTTAAAACGCTTAAGGTAATTAGAGACCGTCTCGTCTTTACCTTGCTTAACCGATGTTAAATCTGTCAATTTTAGTTGATAATCCCCACTAAAGAAGTGATCATGAAATTTTTGTTCTAATTGATTCCAAGAATCAATAGAGTTGGGGGCTAAAGATGAAAACCAAGCGAAGGCGGTACCCGTTAAAGATAAAGAAAACAATCGCACTTTAAAAGATTCATGGGCACTTGCTTCACCTAGTTGAGCAATGTATTGGCTTATGTGCTCCCAAGTTGTACGATTGTCCTCACCACTAAATTTAATAAAATCAGGTACGCGCCAACCAGGGGGATAAGGCATAAGATCAAAATCGGCTCTATAAGGTTTTTGGTATAACCTAGAATTACCCATATCAATGCCGAATTTATTTTTCACCATACTAGCTACTTGTTCCTTAAATTTATTAAATTCATCCATAGCAGCTAGTTGGGATTGCCTTGCAGCTGATAAATCAACTCTGTTCACAAGAGGTGGATTTCCTGGAACACCCATCATCTGGCCAGACGGGGCGGTCAGACCGGCCATGGGGGGTGGTCTGACCGGGGTCGGCTCCGACAACGATGATTGTCCCAGATACAAACTAGTAGGCATGCCATACACAGGTGTCTCAATTGAGGTTCCTGACGCTGCCGACAAGCTTGTTTGCAATACCCCTTATGAATCTAATTGAGGGATAGAATCATTTGGAAAATTTAAACTACTACTTTTACCCTCAACTTTTTCTAAACGAGCAATTATTCTAGCAACCTGACTATGCTGATTACTAAAAGCACGCTCGAATTTATCAGATATTTTAGTAAGCTTCATAGATAGATCAGTTTCAGGCTTGCTTACAGTGGTGATTACCTCAATCTTGTCGTTATTGACCTTGATCGCCGGCAACTCGAAATCTTGAGTCATCGTCACCTTGCCTGAGCGATCTTTTCTGGCGCCAGAGAGGAACTGCTGCTTGATGTACTCCTGAAGCTCAGTGTACTTCCTCTGGTCCTTTTCACTGAGATCTTCGATGTTCACCATGATCGGTTGTGAAACCAGATCTGTCCCCAGCGGAGTCGCCAAAAGTGTGTTGACGCTTTTTCCTGTCGAACACACGAGTGCGCTAGATCGCGCGGTAGTCGAATATCACCTCGTCGATGTTCCCAGCACGGGCCGGTCTAACCGCCCGGGGGGGGTGGTCTAACCGCCTTGGACAGGAACGTCGCCGAAAACCTAAGATCGCTGCCCCGTGAGGGACCCCGTCAGGGACAACGCGCCTAGGGTTGTTCTAAGGTCGGCAGGCCACTTGGAATGCCCTAAATCGCCGTAGAGATGAAGAAGGAAGCAAAAGGGGTTGGAAAAGTAGGGTTGGAGATAAAAAGGTAAATTTGATATGTTCGATTGGGTGATCCCTCCTCAATCGGCCACGGCCCTTTATATTTATAGGGTGGGGAGGTCTTGCCCCTGCTGGAGTTGAAGGCCTAACAAATCTCGTGCTAAAATACAACTCCAACTCGGTTTACAATGCCTGGACCCGGTCAAACCGCCCATGCCACGCGGTCTAACCGCCCGTGTGACGTGGAAACCTTCCGGAAGCCATATCTCCCTCATCTGGACTCCGAATTGGACGTTCTATATATGGATCTTGATCTACTCGACGAGACCTATCCAATGGGGAAGTCCAAATTACCTTTTGAGGGCTTTGGCTAGGGCGGTCTAACCGGGTGTACAGGGTGGTCTAACCGGGTTAGCCCAGACCTACCAATTTTGGGTGTCAACAGATGTCATCTCGTCGAGCATCGCGAGATGCCAGCACTCGTGGCGCAGCACTTCCTCATACGACGCGGGCTCGACGTTGCACGCCAGCATCAGGTGCTCCTCCGTGGTTCTGTCGGCGAGAACAGGTGGCGAGGTCGAGCCGAGTACGTTGTCGATGCGGCGGTACCGGAGTGGCGCGTCCTCTTCATGATCGGCGTTGTGGTACTCGTCCGCGTTGGCGCTTGGTGGCGTGGCGAATTTGACGTTCTGGGCCAGTGTCGGGCTTGGTGTCCCTCCTGGAGATGCAGCAGCTTGCATGGGGAGAGGTGATGCTCCCTGTATTGGTGTGGACACGGCCGGCACCGGTGATGGAGAAATCATCGAGGATGCACGAGTGGTGGTGGTGATCACCACGGGTTCACCGCTTCCCTGTTCCTCGATGACGAAGTCTTCTGCTTCTTCACGCCCAGCAGGCCATGCCCACTGAGCGCTCTCGTCGAAGATGACATCCCGGCTGATGTGTACGCGTCGCGTCGCTGGATCGTAGACGCGATACGCCATGGATCTCGGCTCGTACCCGACGAAAATCATGCGCCGGCTGCGATCGTCGAGCTTCTTCTGGTGCGGCGCCGTGACCTTCACGTGGGCGACACACCCAAACGTGCAGAGATGATGCACGCTCGGAGTGCTGCCTGTCCACAACTCGTACGGGGTCTTCCCGGCGACACTCTTGGATGACGAACGGTTCAACAGGTAGACGGCCATGGCGACCGCTTCTCCCCAGAACACCCCAGGCAGGCTCTTGGCCTTCAGCATGCTTCGCGCCATCCCCACGACGCTCTGGTTGCGGCGTTCAACCATGCCATTCTGCTGGGGAGAGTATGGAGCTGTGTGCTCGCGATGTATCCCCAGCTCGGTGCAGTACTTGTTGAACTCCGCCGCCGTGAACTCCCCTCCGCGATCCGTGTGGAGGGCCATGAGCTTCTTCCCTGACTTTCTTTCGGCGGCGGCTTGAACGTTCTTGATCGCCGTTGGCGTGGCGTCCTTGGACGGCAGCAGACACACCCACATGTAGCGGGAGTAGTCATCAACGAGGAGAAGGAAGTACCAGTTGCCACTCGGGGTCGCTGGTGTGATCGGGCCGCACAGATCTCCGTGGAGGAGCTGAAGTGCTTCAGTGGACAGCCGGAGCGCCTTCTGTGGGAATGGAGTGCGTCTCTGCTTGCCCGCCAGGCAAGCTTCGCACAACTGCTCCACCTGGGTGAGCTGTGGGAGCCCGCGCATGAGTTCCTCCCTCGCCATCTTCCGGAGTGCGGCGAAGTGGAGATGCCCGAAGCGAGCGTGCCAGACCCAGGCAGTGTCGTCGGAGCGCGCCGCCAGGCACACTGGTCGTGCGATGGTGATGTCGAGCACGTACAGCCGCCCAGGATTTTGGGAGATCTTCACCAGCAGGCGCCTTTCCTCATCACGAACACGCATCACTCCATCTTCCACGAGCACCTGGTACCCGCTCTCGTCGAGCTGTCCGACGGAGACGATGTTGGCGGTGAGGCGCGGGAGGTAGTAGACGTTGGGGAGTGTGCGGTGCTCCCCGTTCTTGCAGGAGTAGATGACGGTGCCGATGCCCTCGATCCGCGTGACGGAGCCGTCGCCGAAACGCACAGAGCCTGTGACGCCGGAGTTCAGATCCGCGAACGCCGCGTGGGACCCGGACATGTGGTTGGACGCTCCAGTGTCCATGACCCATTGTGAGGGATCACGATCACTGGAGGCATCGAACGTGGCGAAGACCTTGTTCTCGACGAGGTGGATCTGGCCGGAGCGGGTCGCCGGCGGCGGGATCAGGCGTGGCGGAGACGATGGTGGCCGAGGGGAGGAAGAGATCTCCTCCTGAGTCAACGCGACGGCAAGAAGTAAAGTGGGCTTGTCGTCTTGAACCACATGGGCTTGCTGCTCCTTGGGCTTGCTTCTGCAGTCCTTGGCCTAGTGCCCTCTCTTCCCGCAGGCCTTGCAGGTGTCGGGGTTGTACGCGGTGCGGCCCGCGTTGTTGCCGGCCCTCGAGTCGCCGTGCCCCCTGCCTCGTCCGCGTCCTCTGCCGCGAGACTTGCCAGCGCGCCCGCCGGAGCTTGATCCGCCGTGGTTGGAGTCCGCCTTGTACTTCTCCAACCACTCATCTTGCGTCATGAGCAGCTTGCCGTTGACGGTCTTGGGCGCCTCGGGCTCATCCTCGGCGCCCGCTTGGAGACGACCGGTGACCTCCTCGACAGAGAGCATGTCGATGTCGAGGAGGGTCTCGATGGAGACGACGAGCTGCCTGTACCGGGGCTTCGCGACGCGCAGGTACTTGCGCACCACCTTGGAGTCTGGCTCTGGGTCACCTAGCACAGCGAGTCGCTGCACAAGATTTGACAGGCGTAGTGCGAAATCTTCAACAGACTCACCGTCGCGGAACGCGATCTGTTCGTACTCAGCGCGCATGCTCTGGGCCGTAGACTTGCGCATGCGGTCGTCGCTGATGCGCATCGTCTTGATTGCCTCCCACGCATCCTTGGCTGACGGCTTGGTCGCCAACGTGGGTACCATCTCCTCTGGGACAGCGCTGCAGATTGCTTCGAGTGCGGTGCGGTCGTCGTGGAAGTCGACGTCGCCGGTGTCGATGGCCTCCCAGAGCTCGCGCGCTTCCATCTTGAGCTTCATCAACAACGACCAGGTGTCGTAGTTGGTCTTGGTCAGCTGCGGCCACTTGTTGGAGCCACCGCCTTCCCTGAACACCCGCTCGACGACGATCTCGCGTGGCTGACGACCACGAGTGCGCGGACGCGACGGCGAACGGTTGTTGCGTCCTTTCGGCGGAGTGGGCGAGCGGGAGGGGATGCCCTTGAGCTTCTTGTCGTCAGGCGGCGGCAAGGTCCCAGACTTGCTGGTCTTGTCGCCGATCACCGCCTTCGGGTCTCCCTGCGCCACCGGCTTCTGCGGCGACGACATAGCCTCCCGGGATCTTCACGCTCTGATGCCAATTGTCAGAGTTCACCGGCGTTCACGAACGGCCGGCGAGCTCTTGTGCTTGCACGTAGTCAAGAACACAACACGAACTCCTTTAACACTTGGAACGCAAGGGGTTTTCGCTGCGAACAACTAGCAGCCTTTTATGTTTTTCTCTTCTTCTATTTATTCAGATACAAAGTAATGGCGGCCATACATGGCGCGCACGTCGCAGCGGATTGAACGCGTCCATCCCCACGCTCCTGTGACACCGTCCACTACGGCACGACCTCGTCCGTGGCAGAGCGAGTCTCTCGTCACGGCTCTCCTACGCGCGCGGCGTCCACAACCCGGAGCTCACGCGCATACATAACAGAAAGCTCTAACAGAATGAAAACATGCAAATGCAGTTCAGGGATGCGCTAGATTACTAACAATATATTGTCCGTGGGATAGATCTTGTGCATGTTTGCTTGTACAGATTGATTGGAATCTACATCATATTTGTTTAAGCCATCCAATACTTTATTCTCAATATTGTTTTGCGTGACGAACATCTGCTGTACTGTTCTGATGTTTCCTCACGTATTTTGAGTTTGGTTCATATATTACTGCGATCAGTTCCATCCAATCATTTGCTACTTCTACTGTACTGGGCTGCTTAAATTAATTATTAGCTCTTTGAAATGATTGTGAGTACAGACATTATTGTTTGGATACCTGAGTGCTAAATTATCAGATAATTAGTGTCATTGACTTGTGCCGTGAAAGATTGGGGTAAATTCTTGGACAGCGTTGGCGTGTCCTTATCAAAACCGGTCAGACCGGTTCTGGTGCTTTGGCCGCACCGGAACCTCAGGTCGGCTTTCTGGAGCAACCGACGAACTCAACGATCTTTTGGCGAACCGCTGCAAACCCCGCAAGCTTGGTGCAGCCTCCACGTCGAGCTCCTCGACTTGGCCGCCACGTCTGCTCTGGCTCTGTGTTGGCTTTCGGATCAACCAACGAACCCGCTATCCGACTTCGACTTGCTCCTCTCGCACCATGTGACTCGCACTCGATGTCGTCTGGTCACCAGGTCCATCGAATCAAGTCTACTTGTCCCTCCAGTCCTTCGGAGGCCCCGCAAGGCTAAGACCTTTCGTGCTTGTTCTTCACCTGCACCAACGCACATCAAGCCGCAGCCTACATCCACAAGATAGAGCACAGCGTCAGTCCACACAACGTTGTCAATCACTCATCACTAGAGAGTGGCCAACCACTAGCCATCAGACACTTTGGTCCTCAGGAAGCCACCCAACTCCTACAAAAAATCAGCAATGGGGCGGCCTTGATAAGAGATTGGCAAAGATGATGTCGGGAGGAGCAAAACGACAAAAGCAAGTCTGAAAAACTTACTGAAATTTTTGAAAAGACGTACTGGAGGTCAAGGAAGATGAACCGACCATACAAGAAATCAAAGAACCACTTTCTAAGGTAAGAGATGTCATTTCGGATAATAAAAATGTTGGAACTAACATGAATATAGGCTGAAGTATGGGAAATGCTTGACAATTGGCGGAATTCAATCAATCCGATTGGATTCAAGTTGATTTTGCCCCCTAATCAACCACCAAAGGAAGGAGGAACACTGACGTGTCACCAAAAGAATTGAAGACATTTTTGATCAAGAGATGAGTGAAGAGTCGATCCAAGAGATATTTGAAGAAGAAGATGAAGGATGGATCGACCAACTTGACATCTTGAAGATTTGTGATAAAGGAAGAGAAGAGCACAACCATGATGAGCCAAAAAGTCTCGTCTCCACAACAACATGTGCACCAATCCGAGAAGAAGAGTTTATTGCTAAGGAGATGAGGCAAATAAAAAGAAGAGCTAGTGACTCAAAGGATGAATGGAAGAAAATAGGACACAAGCTACAAGATATGTGGGAGGAAGATGACATAAAGCAAACACTCCAAGAAGACCCCTCTCCACAAGGTTATAGTTTGTGTTCTATTGAAGCTTACACACTAGTAAATCCAGATATGGAAGTGCCCACGAATAAAGAAAAGAGTGAGTCAACGATAAGCAATTTTGACGACATGTGGTACACGAAAGATAAAGAAGGCAACGGACAAGACTTTGAAGATGAAGATTTGGGTAATAATGAAGACTTCAAAGAAGATGTAGTTGATGAGTTACAAGTTCCACATGATGAGATGAAGGGGATGCAAGAAGGTGACAAAGAGACACCTTCACCCGTTGAGATTGATTTGCCTTCAACACCGCTAGATGAACCAAGGACCACTCTTACTGAAAAAGCTCTAAGGCCAAGGTACATGCTAAAATCTCAAGATATTATTGGTATTCGTGATGATAAATTCAAATGCTTATGTTCAACCAATAGTATGAATGATAATTTAAATTCTATGCCTTGCTCCAATGATTATCATGTTGATAGACTAGAATTTCTTGAGAATCATAATGAGGTAATGTTTATCTTTTAACAAATTAATTCTATGCCTAAAGAACCTTTGCCTAACCAAGAGCTAAGTGTTTTACAAGAAACATATGCTTTCTTTAATTACACCTTGACATGTTGTTACAATTTGCTTGTGGTTGTAATTATGGATGCTTATGTTTACAATAAGTTTTGTAAATCTCGATCATGCTTTGTGCTTGGTCAAGCTAGTGACCTTAAAAGAGCACATGTCAGGAGAAGGCCCGAATTTCACTAACCATACAGGTACACAAGGCTTGAATGGTGTAAAGAGAAGTCATGCCCAAAGAGTTGCAAGATAAACCATCAACGTCTCCAAAATTCTCGCAACGGATGTCACTGTCTTCATCTATTTTGTGCACTTGTTCAGAGGTGTACAAATGAAGAAAAATTAGATTTTCAGAATCTCCATTAAGTTTCCTTTCCAACACATCAAGAATCAATGAGTTTGAAGACCTGTGCAAGGAGTTATGGTGAAAACATTGAGCGGTGCGTGTGCTGAAAACAGCTTGGGACAGATTGCATCGTCGGAGGTAAAATGGACGTAACTTTCTTGTTCGGAGTCCGATTTGGGCTAATAAAGACTTGTTGGAAAGGAAATTTTGTGCACTATGCAATGGAGTAAAGTTTTTGTACACTTTCTGTTCTGGACATTAAAGAAAAATTTGTGAAGAGAAGGCAGCACCGAAGGGCGACAAAGAAGGAGAAAGCGATGATGATTTGATAGCTTGGGCAAGTCTTCTATAAGTAATCAAGTACAACATGGGAAGTGGATTAAAGCTGCATGGGAACTTTTATTTCTTACATGAAAGTCCATGGCTTCACGACAATGAAAAGGTATGTGACAAAGTCGAGCTCTATGACTTTAAATGAAGCACTTTTCGGGAGGCAACCCGTTCCTTTGTGTTTTTATTTCTTTCTTAGAGAGAATAAATGGCACCATCCTATGATGATTAATTTGTGGCTAGTTAATCTAAGTTTCTTTTTCTTTTTTTAGAACCGCCATCATGTCCATGCTCATATTTACTTATTTGCATGCATTGCATTTTGTTACCGACATGATGTTTGTTTCCTTGCATATACATATTTTGCATATAGTTGGCTTGGTTGTTTTATAAGGCTTAATGATTAATGCTTCATTCTCTATGTTAATGCTTCATATATGAGTATTTTCCTTTTGTGATCTTGTGTAAATGTGGTGTTTAAACATGATTGCGGACCATCATCGTTAAGTTCAATAAACCTTGCTAGCTTTCATATGTTTTCATGTTGCATTGGTTGGTTTATAAATATTGCATTGCGCTTTATTTTTCTTGTGCTACAAGGAATTGTTTATCTAAGGATAGACATGGTGTTTTAACCCTAGATAAATAAATTTTTATGGCTATGGAGAAAGTTGGCAACCTAGTTGTAAACATGGTTTTTAGAACTAGGTGTAACCTTTGTCTTTGTTTATATGCCTTCCTCTCATGTGCATACACACTTTGCACCTACGTACACCCATTAGGTTTTTGTTTTATTCGCATTAGACTAATTATGCCACAAGTTAAGAATCTTAGGAAATATTGTTGGATTGTTGGCAATTGTAACTACTCCCAACCGTCAACTTGGGGATAGAATATATGCTTAAAATATTTTGCAGGCAAGATAAAGACTCTCACAACAAGGAAATTGAAGGACGACTAAGGTAATGCTTTGTCTTCTTCCATGCTTAGAAAAGTACTAAGCATGAGGGAGACCCTAAACCTTCAACATGGAAGTACAACATCACGCTCTAGAGGATAGCAAGATCAAGATCATCAACATCTACGGATCATCAAAATTCTGCATGGTCTCAGAAGGAAAACATAGAATATTTTTGGATATTTGGAAGCCCCATGAAATTACAATTCCAACGAATCAAGAATCAAGGAAATTGGAGGTTCCTACAAGCGGTTACGACCAAATCACCGAACGTCGCACGTCCTGAAATCAGTTCTGGACAGCACACAACGCTGAAGTAAAACGGACATAACTCCCTTGTCTGAACTCCGTTTTCGATGAATGACCACATGTTGGAAAGGTAATTTCATAAATTTTTCAACAAATCTATATTTCGATATATGTTCTGTTCTGGACAGAGGGGAAAATCCATGAAGAAGAGACAGTAAGAAGATGATGAGAACAAGAAAGAGGAGATGGTGATGACAACGTTGAAGAGAAGGGCGACATTGGTTCAACGAAGCATACATGATCAAATTCAGAAGTTTATGAGCATTGGAAAATCAAGACGAAAGCAAAGTCACATTCAATAGATGGAGATGTTGGGAGAAGACTACGAAGAACTACAAAGATGGTAACACCTCCATGGACCTTCTCTTTTCTGAACACAAATGCTTGTAAGTATGCCTTCAACCTCAACTCGGTGCAACTTTTGTTTTTCTCTATCAATAATAACATGGCTACTAGGAGGACAACCTTTTTTTAATAATAAGTATGACCATGTGTTCACCTCGGAGTAGTGGTTGATTTCCCCCTCTTATACTTTTTCTGAAATTACGACGAGGACGTCGTATGATCCAAGCATGGGGGGAGCTAGCTCGTGCAAGTTATTTTCTTGTTTTTACTTGTTAGTTTTTTCTTTTATCTTTATTATTTGAGCTTGAGCATTGTGAATAATTATTTATGTGGTGCTTAGTGGAAGTTTGCCTTTGGAAGTTTCCATACTCACTTTTGATCTAGGACCTCACTTTGACAATGCTATGATTAATACTAAAATTGAAGGAGTTTATTTTTGAAAAATTCTGAAAAAACCCCTCGCAATAAAGGTTAGCAATTTCTTTTTCCAAGTTGAGAGATAAGTTTATCCTATACAAAGCCTACTTTATATATATCCTCCACCATAAGTGTTGTTAGCATGATGAATTGAGTTAGGACTTTTCTGTCTTGGGAGATCTAATTTCGAGCAATGATCATGTCCTTGATGTTATATCTTTTATTGCTAGCCTCGTCATACATTCGGTAACGGGAACTTCACATTGAATGGCCCTTACATCGCCGGATTCCATACCCAAAACCATAAACATCTTTTTATCATCTTATTCCTTGAACACAACCCATGTCCGAAGATTCGTTCCGTTTTTAGGCAAAGTTTTATTTACAATTCAGATTGGTATTCATGTCAAAAAGATGGGTGAAAAGCTTCGGAAAAGAAGATAAAGATGTGGAGGAAAGAAGAAAAAATATATATGTGTATATGTGTGTGCGCACACAAGAAAAAAGAGAGAGAGAGAAGAAAGAAAAAGAAAAAAAGAAAAGAAGGAAAAGGAGAAAAATTTAAGGCAAAGCAAGGAAGATATAAAGAGGGGTGTTGAATCAAGTGAAGATCAAGAGAAGTGCAAGGAAGGATGCGATGTTGAGAACGAATCTTCTTTATTCCAACCATGTGCAATCCGACATCGAGGACATCATTAGTGCCTTGAAGTCATTATTCTTTTTCCCTTTGCACATGTCCACCATTCTAAATCTTCTCATCCTTGATACCCTTACATTATGGTTTAATTCTCATGATCATTGGCTCGGAAGGTGAATGACCATTAGAGGATTTTCCTAGCTTGATAATATTTGTGTCAACTTCACTAGCCATACCCATAGCTCCACCTTACATTATAAATGAGAGACTTATGGGAGGTGAGAGTTTATGAATTATCTAGGATAGCCACTTTAAATGAGTGACATGTGAGAACTTGGAGAAGGACTTTGTCTAATACTTAATGCAGAAATTTTATTTTGAAAACTCATGAAAACCCTCCAATGGAAGTAAGAAAGTAAGTATGGTTGAAGTTGAGGATCTCTAGTGAAAGGTATGAGTTGTGGGGTAAGTCTTGAATTGGTAAATTTCTAAACGCCCATGTCTACATTGTGATCTTTGTCTCATGTTTCTTATATTAAAGATGAAGGATTGACTAACTTGTAAGGAAAGATTTGACGAAGCATGTTTCAACTCTATGGATGAATAATTTTGTGAGCAACTTGCTCGAGGATGAGCAAGATCTAAGCATGGGGGGATGTTGGCGGTCGATTTCCGTCAACCTAGAGCACTTGTTACACTATGGTTTGAGCTTTGTCATGGAACTAACCCGCCACTAGGCACATTAATGATATAACAAGTTCATCTTTGCATGTGCATTTTGAAGTATAATGTGTTTGTAGGAAAGCATGGACTAAAGTGAAGGAGACACATCAAGTTCAAATGGACAAACAAGGAGTTCCGTTCATGTTCAAGTGGAAGGCAAATTCACTCCCAAAGGTGGCAAGGACTTAGGTGTTATGACGAAACATCCCCGAGGACCAAGACGTAAAGATTGGATTTCATACGAGAAGACACCCTATCTTGATTGCGGGGATAACAATGCCAAAAATCCACATATGAAAGGGCAAAAAGTCAAGATTGCAAGAAAAGCTCCATGCGAAAGATGGGACCGAACCGGCCCAGAAAAGGTCCAGGCCGGTCGGCATGGGCTGGTCGGCCTGCCCCCTTTTCGAGGCGGTTCGGCCTCCCCTTTGACCTAGGGTCTCCTCGGTGCATAAATAGTCCCTACCTCCGACGGCTGCCGCATCCAATCATTCTACCAACGTCCATTCACCAGAAACTCGCCTCCGCAAGATGAGGGTAGAGATGAGATGAGTTCGTCGCAAAGATCAACACCGGCGGAGGGAAGGAAGCAAGAGGAGGACTCCAAGCCATCGGCCTAGGGGTGTTTCCAAGCTTCATCGCCGCCATCTTCATCGATGATGTTCTCCGTAGGCTCCATCACCCCTATGTGCTTCAATCCTTGTAAGCTGTTGGGGTAATGTCTCCGTTCATCACTAGGGTTAGATGGATCTTGGATATGTAATCGCTACATGAATTCTATGCCTATCGATGCTTCATGGTCTATGTCTTCGCAAGTGTTTTGTTTACATATGGTTGCGCAACATGTGATCTTAGTATGGTTTGTGGTAATCGTGGTGATTAGCCAAACCCTATGGATGCTTAGATATAGATGCGTTAGCTAAAGTGATTATTACCTTGCGTAGTGACTAGTATGATGTACGGAAAAGGCTTAAGCGACCGCATAACTGCCATGATGTTAGCGAAGGCAACACCCCGTTTACGTAGTAGATGCATATCTATGTGATCCTAGACCCTAGGGAGGAAACACTTATCTATCTTTATTTCTCTCTTGTATCAACCCTTGTTCCCTATATTCACTCTTAGATTAGCTTAGGTTAGATTGCCTTTATTTTATGTTAATCTCTCTCAAAGGCTTTCTAATCAACTAGATTAGTACTTGGTTAAACGCTAGTATATCCCTTGCTCTGTGGATTGACAAGAACCTTGGGGATCCCCCTTGGTGAAAAAGGCACCAAGTCACCCGTGTGCTTGCGATGAACTTCAACACGGTTTTGAACTGTCAACAGGTTTCGAGTTTCAAAACGTATACTTGGCATTTCCCTTTGGATTCACTCATATGTACATTTGGACATTCTCTCCAAGTTGAATAAGTACCTCATCAGCAACAGAGGTAGCGAGCATCTTCCTCTTTAAAATGGTAAGGTCGCATTGCCTGAACTAATTTTTTGGTTTCTGAATTTGGCATTTATGTTAATGGTTTACCATAGAACCAATGAGATTATAGTGGGTTAAACTAGTTACTGTAATTATTTTCTCATTTGTATGATCTTGTACACAGTTCTGTGGGTGTTGATTAGATAAATGCTTAGCTATTATGCATGGTTACCTAAAAATGTGCTCTACTTATCTCCTGTTGTAGCATGTCTCCTGGGAGAGCTAGCAGTATGGTCTACTATTTGTGCTATTCTTGGACACTGAGCTGACCTTTCTCATAATCCCTTGACAATTAATTCACAGGATAAATCTGTCGAGGACTATATACCTGGGCAATTTGAAGAAGATGCACATAATGAAGAAGATGGATATGCCACTGCTAGTGAAGAACAAGAGCAGGTGGGTGGGGCTCTGGGCTGAGCCAGAGTGCCAAGGACAGCCACAAAGTGGCCACTGAGACTGAGAGAGGGGGGGTGCCAGTACCATTGATACAAAAGCGCAGGTTCAGGGTGCTTGCAGGGCTCATTACTAGACAAAAGATACCTTTGGATTTGCCAGAAATCAAAAAACTAAGCGTTGAACAAAAGTGGTACTTGTTTGAAACCTATATGCAGAAACACTTGGAGTTCCAAGAAGACATGAAAGAGCAGGCATTCAAGCTTTTGTGGAAGATTGCAGCCAAGGCATGGAGACAATTCAGATTTCAGCATAGGTGAGATTTTGTCAGAAAAGGACTCGAGCCATTTGGAAAGCACGACTTTATCAAGCCGGAACAGTGAAAAGAGTTCGTGAAACAGCAGGAAACCGAGGACGCCTCATCTGTTAGTGGTAAGTTCAAGTCACTTCGAAGCCTGAACACAAACGAGCCCAGCATGGGTCGAGCTGGTTATTCTGGGAAACTACCACAGTGGGAGGAAGAGGACAGGAAATTAGCTGCGGCTGGGATCGCCAACCCATATGATGCCTACACTGACGATCATTCTAGCAATTGGGTGTGAGCAAGGAGTAAGCTAGTGGTGGAAGACGGTGTTGCCGTGATAGTGTACAACAAAGAAGCAAATGAAAATGTGGCTGCAGACATCATGGAAAAGAATGCACATGCAGAATCTTCAGGAATGACTTCATGGCTGAGGGAGAATGATGTGCTAAGTCAGTGCTTGGGCCGCCCCGAACAACCAGGTTGCGTGCGTGGTGTCTCCAGCTACCAGGGCTAGAAGTTTGCATGGCCTTAGCATGCTTCCATGTGCACGAAGAGGAAGAGGGCGAGTACCGACTCATCAGTTGATAAGCAACAGATGAAGGAAGAAATTAAGCAAGAACTCAAGGCTGAGATGGAGAAGGATATGATTGACATGATGGCACGAGGGTACCAGGTGGTGTTTGCACCAGTGTCCAATCACACAAGCCCTTCACCCGCCAGACTGAAGAGCAGCTGTGCGTCCGCAAATAATGTAGGTTTGATCAGTGGCACTATAGAGTTGTCGACAGAGGTAGTGCGCTATGATGATCCTACACAGGAAGACCTTATAGGCACGTTGACTGAACCCACAGACTGTGGCCTATGGATCATATTTCACGGTGTTGAATGTGAAGCTGCAATTGGTGTGGTTCAACCAGAGCAGGCTACGCTACATACAGTCCCGATTCATGAAGATTGTGATGTGGTCGAAGTGCTGCATGTATATGCTGTCTTTAGGGATCACGCGCTGGAACACCCTCCTAATTACGAGGTGACGACACTTGGACAAGCTCTACACCAGAGGATGCAGTGGAAGAGGTGTCACATTCACATCAAGGGAGCACCAATTCCAAAATCTTGTTTGCACACTACGGTACAGATTCCTTCTAGTTCACAGACTACAGGACAGGTTTCTTCCTCACATGGTTTCTCACTTCCTCCTCCTCCTCCATCCCCAGAACCGCAAATTACAGGATAGGTTCCTTCCTCACCTAGTTCCCCACCTCCTCCTCCTCCACCACCCCCAGAACCGCAAAATACAGGACATGTTCCTTCCTCACCTGGTTCCCCACCTCCTCCTCCTCCACCACCCCCAGAACCGCAAAATACAGGACAGGTTCCTTCCTCACATGGTTTCCCACCTCCTCCTCTACCCCACAACTGCAAATATGGGATAGGTTCGTTCCTCACATGGTTCCCCACCACCTCCACCTCCACCCCACAACCGCAAATTACATCCCCACCACCTCCTCCTCCTCATGAAACAACAAAACCTCCATCCCCAAACAAAAGTGCTCAAAATAATGATGCCAAAGCAGGAGCCCAGAGTCATGTGTTGGCTGATGCTGAGAAATCTGTCGACGACAATTCGAAGAAAGCTATAGGTACATCTGGGCCCAATATCTCTGTAATAGCTGCTGGTCAGACACTACCTAAGAAACCTTCTTCAGCCATCTCAAAGCAGCAGGAAAAGAAACTCGCTGAAAATAAAAGGTCTACAAGAAAGCGATCTGAGAAACCTTCTTCAGCCATCTCAAAGTGACAGGAAAAGAAACTTGCTGAAAATAAAAGGTCTCAGAAGCCTACCAGAAAGCCATCTGAGGATCCTTCTTCATCAGACAAGAAAGCTCTTGAGAAACCTTCTTCCACCATCTCAAAGCAGGAGGACGTTGTAAGGACAAGGATGAGTCTCCGATTATGGGTGTAATATGGCCCAAGCACGGTTGGTGGCCTGTGAGAGAAGATGATAAATATGAGCTATTGTCTATGATCACCAGCGACATGTACGATCTCTTCAACTTGGATGCTTTGGATATGGGACTTCTCCGCTGTTTCATCCTGTAAGTTGCTTGAAAATTTAATGTGCTTCTCACTATACATTTTCTATCTAAATGTGCTTTCTGCCTCAGTTCATCTTTACTATGTATTTTGCCTCCTTACACTTTATTTTTTCTTAATATTAGGAATATGGCTGTAGAAGTTGAGAATAAGAAGGATGAAGTTGCCTTTCTTGATCCTGAATGCTTTAGCATGTCAAATATACAAAATAGCTATTCTTTTTTGTGTCCTATATGAAGCGTGCCTACTAGTCATATACTAAAAAGAGAGTCATCATTTCCTGCTATAACACTAGGAAGCACTGGATTGCAGTAGTGCTCCTTCCAAAGCAGAACAGGGTCTTGTATCTTGATTCATATAGGATCCTAGGCACTGATTTCTCCGAGTTGGTACTTGCCATTGATGAGTAAGTCCTTTCTTTCTTAACCTGCAAACTTCCTCAACAAACTCTGCAGAGTTTATTAATGGTGCCCTAACCATTGTTGCTTGTTCTGTTGTAGTGCTTGGAATAGTTACTGCGACGACAACAAGTTGCCCTGCCGCGCCTTGAAACATGACAAGGATGTTAATGTACGTATTACTTAGTATTTCCTGCCTGTGGAAGCTAGTACTAAAGCTTGAGTTTATTTCTTCTCACTACTGTTTGTCTTTGTATATTTATCGCAGTGTCACCAACAACCTGAAGAATCTAGAGTCTGCGGCTTCTATTGTGCCTATCACATGCTTACATTAAAAAATAAATTGAAGGACCTTGAGGTACTTTCTTGGGATCTGCATTTGTAACACTTGCAACTGAGCACAGTTCCTGCACATGTTTGGTAACCACCTGTGTGCTGACTGCTCACATTGTTATATTCAGGCATTTCACCTATCTACTTGTCAGCTCCACAAAGAGACGCTGCTCTACATTAGAGAAGGAACTGCCTCATTCCTCATGAACTAGGTGATCACACCCTTAGGAAAATTTCACATTAATGATGCTTTGATGGCTCACATTGTATTTGTTACCAATCCTTATGGTTAAGCCAGTGATATTGTTGTGAACCTTACTTGTTAGATTAGGATGCTGAATGCCTGAATTTTGTCAGATGATGCATGTGAATTTTGTGGATTTCTATTCAGTTTGTGGAGTTTTATGAATGTGGATGCTAGACCTAATTTTTGTGAAAGTAGACAACGTGTCTCCTTTGGTCGAGACAGAGAAGACACAAGTTCACAGTACGCGTCTCCTTTGGTCGATAAGAGGAGACACACGTACACAGTAGGCGTCGCCTTTGGTCCAAACAGAGGAGATGCACGTATACAATAGGCGTCTCCTTTGGTCCAGACAGAGGAGACGCACGTACACAGTACACGTCTCCTTTGGTCGAGACAGAGGAGACGCACGTACACAGTACACATCTTCTTTGGTCGAGACAGAGGGAAACGCATACTGACAAGATGCGTCTCCTTTGGTCGAGACAGAGGGAGACGCAGGTTCACAGCAGGTATCTCCTTTCGTTGAGACATAGGAGATGCACACTGACAAGATGTGTCTCCTTTGGTCGAGACAGAGGAGACGCACACTGACAAGATGCGTCTCCTTTCGTCAAGACGGAGGAGACGCGCACTTAAACGACGCATCTCCTTTCGTCGAGACAGAGGAGACACGTCATGGAAGTATTTTCCGCGTCTTCGATGTTGAGTTCATGTAACGGGCTCGGTTTCTGTGCCCGTTACCAAAGGTCCATGTGGGCTCAGAGAAATAGACATTTCAGGTGACCGGTAACTAGTTTCGGTAACGGTCTTTGTAAGGCGCCCGTTACGAATAAGTGTTATGAGTAACGGCTCAGTGTCTGCGCCCGTTACCAAAGGCCCCGGTGGGCCCGGAGAAACAACCATTTTAGGTGACCGGTAAGTAGTTGTGGTAACGGTCTTTGTTCGACGCCCGTTACACTTACGTGTCATCAGTAACGGGCATCGGCACGTTACCTTTGTTGGCTCATTTGTAACGCTTGATCGGTAACGGACGTTTTGCCTGTTACCAATGGCCATCTGCGCCCGTTACCAATGTCTGTTTTTCACGTAGTGCTTGGCCGTGCACCTCCTTGATGGCGCATGACAAAGAGTAACAGTCGTCGGGCCATGAGGTGGTGCATCATGCACGGGGCACGTGATTCTCAGTGTGGTGCGTTATTTCCTCGGCGCACGGCAAAGATTTTGTTTACCGTGCGTTTTGGGCAGGGACGAAGCCACCGGCCGGGCGGGGGGGGGGGGGGCTCGAGCCCGACCTATGGTGCCGCGGCGCATAGAGCCCCCCCTTAGCCCGTCCTGTGATTTTGTTAGAGATTACGTGTGAATGGAAGGGCTCAATCTTTTTTAGAGAAGAAAATATGATGTAGCCTGTCTACTTGGACCAACAATTTCCACAGCCGGCCCAACAATTGTACAGCCCATGAAGATAGAAACCCTATCTGCCTATCTGGCCACCGGCGCGGTATCTCTGGTGCGCCGTGCGCACGCGTTCTTTCGCGTCGCCATCCTCCCTCCCGTGTCCCGTCCGCACAGCGCCGCCGCCGGTCCGCCGCAACTCGCCTGCGCTGCGCTCGGTTCCCGCGTGGCCGCGTCCGTTCCCCATCTCCTGCAGCCAGCCGCAACATCTTCCGATTCTTCCCCAACCTAACCCCATCTCCGGTCTCCTGCAGGCTGCAGCAGGCCGCGCCGATCCACTTGGGGAGGGAGGCCGCCGGCCGCGGAGAGAACTTGACGCGGGAGCAGGACTGCGCGGGAGGGCGCGCCGCTGCAGGCCTGCGGCAGGACGGCAAGAGGAGGCCGCGGCACTGCGGCAAGAGGGCGGCACTAGCCGGGGAGCAGGTAATATTTCTGTAACTGAAACCTACTAAACAGTACCGCTGGCTATGATGGATGAATTAAATGTTTGATAGTTTGATTTTATGGTTTCAATTTCCAGCATGTCGAAAAGAACCTTGCATAATTATTTTGGAACATCAAGTGGCTCAGTTTCGACTCCACATACTAATGAGAGCACTACTCAACCAAAGAAACCAAGGGTAGAGTTCAGT
Organism: Cenchrus fungigraminus; assembly: GCA_036936925.1. Lineage (NCBI taxonomy): Eukaryota > Viridiplantae > Streptophyta > Magnoliopsida > Poales > Poaceae > Cenchrus > Cenchrus fungigraminus. Next base: position 115,687,114 of record CM072779.1, on the reverse strand, counting down.
CAGTCGAATTTAATTGCTGACCCTGGAAATCGGCCTCCAATCGATTCTTATGAACATGAAATTAGAGACCAAGTAAGGAGAGCATATGCTTTGAGTGGTCCAACAAAACCCCTTGAATTTTCATTTCCTCATAAATATATGGGTAGTGAATGGAGATCATTTCAAAAGGCTTGGTTGGAGGAATATGATTGGCTAGAGTATAGTGAGTCCAAGGATGCTGCTTATTGCTTGTATTGCTATCTTTTCTTTAATTCGGGAAAGCTTGAAAATTTTGGGAATGCTGTCTTTGCACATGATGGTTATGTGAATTGGAAGAATGCTAAGGAAACTTTTCATAAGCACAATGATTGTAAGACTCATACTGATAATAGACTAAGGTGTGATGACTTTATGAACCAAAGAACAAGTGTGGGTCAGAAATTAGTTGAGATAAGCAAAGAGGAAAAGAAACGGTATGAGATTCGTTTGACATCTTCTTGAGATGTTGCAAGGTTTCTCATATACCAAGGGGAACCTTTTCGTGGGAATGATGAGAGTTCTACTTCCCTCAACAAGAGAACATTCAAAGAGATGGTTGATTGGTATAAAGATAAGGTAGATATAGTGAAGGAAGCATATGACAAAGGTGCTAAAAATTGTCAGATGATATCTCCTGATATACAGAAGGATCTTGCAAAAGCTTGTGCACAGGAAGTCACAGCTGTCATTATGGATGAGATTCGAGGTAGAAAGTTCTCGGTGCTTATTGATGAGTCTCAAGATGTATCAATAAAAGAGCAAATGGTAGTGATTCTAAGGTTAGAACTCCACAACTGTAGTTTTGGGCATATTTTTTTACAATGATTTCTATAGTTAAATTAACATATAAACAAATGTGTGTGCAGGTTTGTGAATGATGAAGGGAAAGTGGTAGAGAGATTTCTTGGACTTCAGCATGTTCAAAGTTGTACAGCTATTGCATTAAAAGAAGCTTTGGTCAGTATGCTTTCAAGTCATAATTTGTCTATCTCTATGCTTCGTGGGCAAGGGTATGATGGAGCTTCTAATATGAGAGGAGAATTTAATGGGGTGCAGAAATTGATTCGTGATGAAAATCCTTATGCTTTCTATGTGCATTGTTTTGCCCATCAGTTGCAGCTAGTGGTTGTTGCTGTTTCAACTTCTAGTGCAGACATTGCAGATTTCTTTAACTATGTTCCTTTAATAGTCAACAATGTGGGTGCATCTTGTATGAGAAAAGATATCTTGCTTGCAAAGCATCGTGATGTGTTGCTAGAAAAGATTGAGAATGGTGAGATTTTGACTGGAAGGGGTTTAAATCAAGAAACTAGCCTAGCCAGACCAGGAGATACTAGATGGGGTTCACATCTTAAAACTTTGCTTCGCATTTTGGTGATGTGGGAGGCTATCATAGATGTCCTTGAGATAGTGAAGAAAGATTCTATTAAGCCTTCATGTAATGGTGGAGCTCTAGGTTTAATTGGAAAAATGGAGAGCTTTGATTTTGTGTTAATTCTGCATTTGATGATAGAATTGTTGAGTATGACAGATATTTGTTCACGTGCTTTGCAAAAGAAGGATCAAGACATAGTAGAAGCAATGCATTTGATCACGGATGTGAAAGATAGCTTGCAGGATATGAGGGAAAATGGATGGGAACCATTACTCAAAAGAGTTAAAACATTCTGTGAGAAGAATGAGATTGAAGTTCCAGATATGGATAAGGAAATGAATGTTAGAGGGACATCTAGACGAAGAAAGCAAAAGGTAACAGCCATGCATTACTATCATGTTGAGATCTTTCTTGTTGCCATTGATGCTATCTTGACTGAGTTGAATCATCGATTTAGTGAAATTAGTTCAGAGTTATTAGTATGTATGGCTGCTTTTAATCTAAGAAACTCCTTCTCTAATTTTGATGTGGACAAACTTGTGAAGCTTGCTGAAATTTATGCTGAGGATTTTGATATTGGTGAGCTAGCTGTTTTGCCAGCTCACCTTAGACAGTTTGTTAACCGTGCTGGAAGAACTCCAGAATTTCTTGGATGCACTGAACTTAGAAAAGTTGCTGAAATTATGGTGAAGACTAATATGCACACATCGTATAAATTGGTTTATCGTCTCATTGAGCTAATCTTGATACTACCGGTGGCAACGGCTTCAGTTGAGAGGATATTTTCAGCCTTGAACATTATAAAGACAGACTTGCGTAATAAAATGGGTGAAGAATGGCTCAATGACTTGATGATATGCTATAATGAGAAGGAGATATTTAGAAAGATTGATAATGAGAATATCAAAAAACGGTTTGAAGGGATGAAAGAGTGTCGTGTGCTATTGCCTAAAAAATAGTGGTACGCTCTATTCAACTCTTAATTCATAATTGGGAGGTCTATATATGTTTGACTAATCAATTATGTCTATTTGTGTAGGTTACTACTTTGGAGGAATAATATGTGGCAACGCTAAGCTTCGGTATGAATGAACTACATTCTTTTTTTCATGATGTATTTTGTGAATTTCATTGTTCATCGATGTTTTCAATATAAGATTACTTCAAACTATTATATATTTGTTTTTTGTGCAGGGTCAAAGTAAAGTTGAATCGTCGTAGACTTCTGTTCAGCGCCCCTAAAAATTTTCCTGGCTTCGTCACTGGTTTTGGGTGAAGCGCACGGCAACCAGTTTTTCTACCGTGCGCTAGATCTCTACCGTGTGCCGTCCTGTATAGCGCACGACAAAATTTTTCTTTGTCGTGCGCCCGAGATTTGACGCACGGCAACCGTGCGTTTTCAGGTAGTGCGTGATGCACTTGGAGACATATGACGTTACATCCATGATCACGTGCTTATCATCACTTGCCTCTGTATGTAGTGCGTGCTTGCTGATTGACCTATCACAACAAGAAGCCGATTCTTACTGCTTCTCTCTGCCGATTATCTCCTGTCGATTGCCTCAGTGCAAATCTGCTCGTCGACGTTGCTGGGGACCACGTGGCCGGTCATAATCATATAGCCTCGTGCATGCACACACGCTCTTTAGTCCAGTGCTATTTCTATACTTTGTTATCTCCACACATGGACTTCTCTCTCGCTCGTTGTCATTCTTGCTTTCTTTAATCACCTTGCATGCTAATAACTCTCCAAGGTTTGCACGCATGCAACGTCTATAAGCTTGCAAAATCATGTCTGCTCTTCGCCGATCACGTCACTCCTGTAGAAACTTGCCAGTGGCCCATTATTTCCTTACCGATTATATGGCTCTTCAGCTCGCTTCCCCATGCTCTTCTGGCTGATCTGTCTACCTGTCTACCTGCCGCCGTGGGGTACGGCGGCAGGAGAGCACCTCTGGCGGCACGTTCGCGTGGCACGGTGGCAGGACCCTGCCGCCATGCCACACGGCGGCAGGCCCCTGCCGCCGTGCCACATAGCGGTAAGGACATTTTTTTAATTTTTCATTTTTTAAAACACTTTCAACTTTTTTAAAAAACAACAAACTGATAAATGTAAGCATAATCACAAGATCATATCATAATCAACAAGTAGATGCAAAATAGTTTATACAAAATCATGGTAAAAGTACTAATACATCTAAATGCGCTGGTGCCTCTTCGGCCTAACAGCTCTAGCGCCAGCCCAGGTGTGGTCCCGGGAGTACGTCCAGGGGTCAGGTGGCCTGACCATCTAAATGTGGACGAGCCTGCAGCATCCGGTGTCCCTCCGCCGGCCGGTGTCGCTCCGCCGGCCGGTGTCGCTCAGCCCGCCAGTGTCCCTCCGCCCGCCAACGACGACCCTGCACCAGTCGGTGTCGCTCCGCCGGTCGCCGGGGTCGCTCCGCCCACTGGCTGTGTCTCCTGAGTCCCAACAGGCGGTGCCTGTGTGAACTGTGACGGGCCAAGCTCCTCGCTCTGCGGGGCATCCATGGCCGCGAGAATGTCGTGGTACCCAAACTCATCCCAGCCCAGGTGCTCGTCAGGAGTCGAGACGGTCGCGTCGAAACCGGCTGCAATGAATAGTATTAGTTTTCCAAAATGTATCGTACTTAACGAATTTTACTGTAAAGTTAAGGTTGTTACCAGGCTGGAAGAGAGGCGGAGTGGACGAGGAAGGAATATCTACTGCCGAAAACTGAAAGACCGGCGGTCTGAAACCTCCTAGCGGAAAGATCAGCGCTCAAGGTGCCGTCATCTCCGGCTGTCGAGGCCCGGTTGTCGAGGCCCGGCTGTCGGAAAGAGCGGCGGTCGCCCTGTACGATTAGAATATAGTATAACAAAAACACACAACAATTCGGTGCATTAGTTGAAAACACACAACAAGTACCTGCGCCGCGGGAAACAAACGGCCGCTGCACGTAGGTGTGCGGGCCCTACGCTTGTGGCTGCTGCTGTGCCATCGAAGCCGAGAAGGTGCCGGCAAAGGTGGAAGGCGCCGGCTGCGAAGCCGCTGTCGAGGCGGAGCTCGAGGACGACGCTGGGTGGCGCGGAAGGAGAGGAATCTCTGCGGCCCCCGCGTAGTTCACGACGGCGGAGTACCTCGTGGCAGCATCGAGGATCCTGTCGTACGTGCGCTGATGCTGCTGAGGCCCCCAGGTAAAACACTGCTCCCTCGCGGACGCTGCGAACCGCACGATCTCAGCAAGCACGTCGTGCTGCTCACAAAATTAGTAACACATGTTATAATGAAAAGTAATATGAATTAAATATGTTTGCAGTATCGTAGCTTACCGCTGTGTCGGCGGTCTGGTCTCGGCGCACCGAGTACGTGGCGTCCGGCAGGAGCCTGTCGTGGTCTGGGACCGGTGGCGGTGGCGGGGTAGCAGGCACGTACGTCACTCGCGTCCGCGTCCTCGGGAGGTACCACTTAAGGTACGCTACCCAGGCCGCGCTGTCGTGAAGGCGGTGCTCGGTGACGACGTTCTCCTCGTGCGCCGCGGACGCCCACTCGTCCACGTACGGCTGCAGCTTGTCGACGAACGACGTCGCCGCAGACACGCCCTTACGCGTCCACCTAGCATAGATGAAACAAAAAATTATTTGCAACTGACTATTTGTAACGGAAAATAATTATAACTGGCAAATGGTAGCTCACCTGTGCGCTGTGGGCGGCAGACATGGCGCAGCGGGTACTGGCGACTCCTGGAAGAGGCCGACCTGCCTCATCACCCGGTGGACGGCGTACTCCTCGATGTAGACGTCGAAGACCAATCGTCGTCGCGTCATCCAGAACGCCTGGTCTCGGTAGCACAGGGACGAGAGGCCCTGTGGTGCGCGGGCAGCGACCATGGCAGGAGCGTACGGCGTCCACCGGACCTGAGCATCGACCATCTGGTCGATCTGACCCACGAAGTCCTTGTACGCCTTCTTCGTCTGCTCCGCAGCCCAAACGTGCTGCACAGAACATGAAAGGTTGATTGAATCAAACTAAAGAACTCATTAAGCGAATAAAATGATAAGGGAGGTCATTACCTTCCGGAGGCACCACAGAGAACCCATGGTGGGGAGGTCCGCTGGGTCGGTGTCTTCTGGCAGCGGCACGTACTCCGAGAGGTCGGCCTTGGGCCGACCGATGTCGAACCGCTCGTGGATCCACATCTGCAGCAGGAGAGGACAACCCAGGAGGATCCCCTCCTTACTCCTCGGCTTCGCAACTGCCGAACACAGCCCCCTGTAGGTAGCGGCCAGAACAGCGCTGCCCCAGCTGATCTGGGGCATCTCGTCGACGGGGGACTCGGCAATCCGCTGAGCCCAGGGGAGCAGGTACCTCGACACCGAGTCTCCCGCTGACTCGCAGAACAGCACCCACCCGAACAGCCAGAGCAGGTAGACCTCCAAAAACCTGTCTGACGTCGGGTCGTCGGCCACGTCCGCCATGTAGTCAGCCTGCACACACACAAAAGTCCATCGTCACATTCGTTTAAAATGCATACAAACGTTGAAAATAAGAGTTAGAATCACGTACGCTGAACTGTTGGATCCAAGTCCAGGTGGGCCCGTGGGTGTTGGCGAGGGGCACGTACGGCTGAGGCGCGCGATCGTTCCGAGGAACGTTCGCGAACCGAGCAAGGAAGTTGGCGTGCCACGTCGCGGGGATGTCGATCGGCCCCATCGCCTCGCCAGCACACGGCAATCCTCCCAACATCACGGTGTCCTCCAGACTAAGCGCCATCTCGCCGACGGGGAAGTGGAAGGTGTGCGTCTCTGGTCGCCACCGGTCCATGAACGCAGCGATCAGCGGGGTGTCGTAGCTGAACCGCGTCAACTGCTCCGCCCGAGGAACCTCAGCTCGTAGCCCGTCCCCCTCAACCAACCGCGCGAAAGGGAGAAGTCCTGCAGCGCGTAGCCTGAAAAAAAAACAAAAATAATTTACTTAACGCAATTACTATTGTAAAGAAACAGAAATAAATAATAAAAATGAATTACGTACTTCGGAATCCACCGCTGGTGTATGGGCATCAACGTGCGGGTGGTCCGGAAACGTATACTGCCGGGCGACTGTCCAAGAACAGCCGACACATACGAGCGGTGGTGCCGGTCCACCGCCTCGTCGAACAACTGCGGCCGTACGTACTCCAACGGTCCAGCCATAGCTGCAAAAAAAACAAAATTTAATCAATTAGTTGAATTATACCAATTAAAACGAATTATGTGAATTAAAAATATTTTCTATGAATTTTAAATTAATTTAATCTAAATATGTGAATTATAACCATTTTCTAGGAATTTTAAATGAATTAAAACGAATTATGTGAATTAAAAATATTTTCTACAAATTTTATATCAATTTAATCTAAATATGTGAATTATAATCATTTTCTAGGAATTTTAAATGAATTAAAATGAATTATGTGAATTAAAAATATTTTCTACGAATTTTATATCAATTTAATCTAAATATGTGAATTATAACCATTTTCTAGGAATTTTAAATGAAATAAAACGAATTATGTGAATTAAAACTATTTTCTACAAATTTTATATCAATTTAATCTAATTATGTGAATTATAACCATTTTCTAGTAATTTTATATCAATTTAAACAAAGTTTTTGAATTATAACTATTTTCTAGGAGTTTAAAACCAATTTAAACAAATTGTGTGAAATAAAACTATTTTTAATAATTTTATATTAATTTAATCTAATTATTGGAATTATAACTATTTCTACGTATTTTAAATCAATTTAAACGAATTATTTGAATTATAACTATTTCTAAAATTTTTGAAATTTCTAAACTAAGTTAACTAAACTAACTAAACTAAGTTAACTAAACTAACTAAACTAACTAACTACACTAAACTAACTAACTACACTAACTAACTAAACTACACTAAATTTAGAAACATACCTTAGTCAAAAGTGCTCCGAAGAGTTGAAAGCTGAAAATTTAAGAGGAGAGAGTGAGAGAGGGAGGAGGTGGCGGCGGCAGCCGTCGCCCCTTTATATAGGGGTAACGCTGCCGCCGTGGGGTACGGCGGTAGGAAGCTGACCCCACCTGGCAGGTCAGCCGACCGTTGTCGACACCCCTACCGCCGTGCCCCACGGCGGCAGGAACTCCTGCCGCCGTGGGGTACGGCGGCAGATATATATTTCTCAAATTTTTTGATTCGTCTATTTATTTTTCGAAAATCAAAGAAAAAAATATAAAAAAATTTCCCTGTCACTCCTGTAATAACTCTCCAAATTTGTGAAGCCTACCACTTTCTAGCTCTTCTGGCTGATCTTGACGATTATAACCAATCTCACCACTCAATGTGACATGAGATTTTTTCTTACAAAAACCGGTGTCAACACTTGCCTCTCTTCTGAAAACATAGAATTCGAATTTAACATCCGGAGGACACAACATGCTGCGGATCTTCTTGCATACCTCCTTGGTGGGGCGTGGCGTATGACAATCATAGATTATCACCTTTTGCAGGATTTTCGTGTTACATCTGGATAGTTGCTTCACAAATTCGAATTCTTCATGAGAACTTGCATAGGAAATGATTTCTACCTCTTCAAGTGAACTGAGAGCAATGTCAACGGTCCTGCAAATCTCTTTCTAGCGACAAGGGCACTTTGATGGGCAACTATTACTCTAGAAATAAGAGACAGAATAATAAATAACTCACATCTCTACAAAAAGCACAGGTCAGGAAATTCTCCACTCTCAAACAGCAAGTAAAAAAATTGCAATCAATCAAACCACTGAACGACTAGAATAAAGATTCCAATAAAGTTAAGTAGTAAAAAGCTTAGAAATTACCGATTCGTAAAAATTGTGCAGGCGAAGAAAAAATTTCCTTGTACTGCTGCATCTCCTGAAGAGATACAACAAGATTGGTGTAAAGCGGTGGTGGTTCCACACTCAAAGCATCTCCAAGAGACTCTTTATTTTGTTTCTTTTAGCCAAAAGATGAAAACATCTAAAAAACACCATCCAACTGGCTATCCTACCACCCTAGCTATCCACCCCTCCCCACTGACCAAATATAGAAGACGTTGCACGCTAGCTATCCCCCAAGAAGGCAGGGAATTCTAATCATGTTTGGATGATATGGGCCCAGATTTCAAAATAAGTTTATGGTTTAGCTAGTCTCTTGGATTGCTCCATAGAATTATGTGATCTTTTATTTTTACAAAGGAGGTACAACCTTCAAATTTATATAGCTAACAAAATAAAGAGACTCTTGGAGATGCTCTAATAAGGATATCCTCAAGGTGTTACACTTGGGAAGCTTTTTCGTTTCACTCAGGAAGTTTTGATAACCCACTATTCCCTGTCAATTGTCATGAGTAAAACACAAAGTAGTCAGTTCACTATAAAAAACAATTCTTTCTGAGAAAAACATTGACAGAGTACCTCGGGTATTTTGATTTCAATTTTCAACTCATCAACTTCATCGAAGTGCTGCCTACATGGCGTGAGATACAGCAATCGTTTCCAGTTTTGGAGCCACGACCTCCAGCAGCCGTGAGTTTCCGACATGGAACCGCAGTGAATGCAGCGAGTCGGAACGCATAGACACGTCAGAGATGGCAACCAATGTGCACCAAAGCGTCAGCTCCCTCAGGCGCGGGCACTGCTTGCGCACTAGGGTTGTGAGCTCGCTGCCTTCCATGCTGCCCTTTAGATCGTCAGCTCCGTCAGCGACGTGAAGAAGCCGGCGGCCGGCTGGACGCGGCGCCGCCATGCTTCCGGGAGCCGCCTGAGTACGATCGTGTTCGCTCCGTCATATGCGGAGAGCTCGAGGAGTCGAGTTCCCCTGGCGCGAGGAGCGACGTCGTCGTCTGCGTTGGCACGAAGAGGAATAGGTAGCGCGCCGCGTGATCCGAGGCGAATCGCAGCCACGGCGCGACGCGTCCGGCGTGGACGTCGTCGTCGGGGCAGCGAGCCTTCGACAGGGCGAGGATGCTGATGTTCTGGAGGGTCGGGGCGGAATAGGCAGCGAGGGCGGCGTCGACGGTGTCCACGAACGAGGTTGGCGGCGCCGGCGCGTCGTCGGAGTCGTCTTCGAAGACGAGGACGGGCAGGTTGGCCCAGACGTGGCTAGCGGCGGGAGAGCACGGCCGTGCGCGCGGCGGCGCGGGCGGAGCGGAGCTGAGCGAGGATTTCGTGCAGCAGCTCGTTGGGGAGGCCGCTGTGATGCGGTCCTCGCCGGAGCTGCGGCCGCGGCGGTCCTCACCCATAATCGGCGCGGCGGAGGAAGGGGATCGCTTTTTTTTTGTTCTGTGGTCTAATGGATTACAAGGTGTTTGGAACTTTGCATTAGGACAGTCTCAATGGTGAATTAATTGTAATTTCTATCTTCATTAATTAACGGGATAACTTAGAGGGTGTTTGGATAAGTTTTGGTCTTATTAGTCACCTTTGCGTTTGGAAGATGAGACTAAAATTAAGATTTTTCTCTCTCCCTCTCCCTTCTTTTTTTTAAGACGTGCAAAGCACGTTTTTCATTAAGAGATGAGAAAAAAAGTTTGCCGGTTAAGGTTACGGACAGGCACAAAGTCAAACGAAAAAAGCCAGGGTAACAAGGATTACACCGCCCTCACCGGACGAACACCTAACAGCCTAGCAAGTGGAAGAAATCCGGAACGCGCCCAAGACCTAGTCTCATCCGGAATCGCCGGCACAAGCGCCACCGGCATGAGAGCTTCCTTGTCGTGGACGCGCTTGTTCCGCTCTGTCCATAGCAACCAAGCGACCAGCCAGATGAAGGAGTCGAAGCCTTTCCTTCGCACCTTAACGACCTGTTTCCTGACGGAGCACCACCACTCCGCGAACTTCACCGGGCGGTCCGGAGCTAGGTTCTGGAGGAGAATATGCCTGAGAGCCGAGAACCAGGTCTCTCTGCTGAAGACATAGTCCACAATCAGGTGATCCAGCGTTTCGGACTCCTGTGCGCAGAGCGCGCAGATATCCGACTCTCTGAGCCTGTGACGGTAGAGCATGTCTGAGGTCCAGCAACGGTCGTGCAAGACCAGCCAGGCGAAGAACTTGCACTTCCCTGGCATATGAACCTTCCAGATCTGGCGTGCTCCGAGAATCTCAACGCGACCCAGAAAAAGGGCGGAGTAAGCCGAAGCCGAAGAGTAAACCCCGCTAGGCGACCACTTCCAAATGAATCTGTCAGGCTCCGACGTGAGCCTAACCTGCTGCACCAGGTCCCAGATGGCAAGGTACTGCAGAAGCACCGGCACAGTCCTGGCATGGGTGATGTCCACGACCCATCGCACCCCTGCCGCCCCCACCTGCAGGGCCTCAACGACCGTGAGGGCCCGACACACCCTCGGCGAGACCGCGGCCCAGAGGTTGGGTGCCAAGGACTTGATGGAACACCCGGAGATCCAGTTGTCCTCCCAGAAGAGCGCGCAGGCACCGTCCCCCACCTCCACAGAGATCGAGGCGTCGAAGAATGCCTGTGTGGCCCGGTCAATTGGGAATCAGAACGCCGCCCACGTCCTGTCCGGGTCTGTCCGCGCAAGCCAAAGCCAACGCAGGCGCAGCGCCGTACCAAAAGCGCGGAGGTTGGGCAGTCTGAGACCCCCGCAGCGTGTGGGGTAGGTGACATTTACCCAAGCGACCAGACAGCGACCGCCCGAGGCCACCTCTGTGCCAGACCAGAGGAAGCCTCAGATGAGAGTTTCGACCGCGCGCAGACCCCAGGGGGAGATGGAGATCGCCATCGAGATATGCACCGGGATGGCAGAGAGGGTGGACATAGCGAGGATTAGGCGCCCACTGCGGCTTAGTAGTCTACCCTGCCAGGGAGGCAGGCGCCTGGCGACCTTATCGACCAGTGGCTGCAAGGCAGCCTTGGGTAGCCTTCTAATAGATAGAGGTACCCCAAGGTAGGTGCAAGGGAAGTCGACGATGCTGCAGGAGAGGATAGAGCGAACCAAGGACAAGCGATCCTCGGAGCAGTTGATGGGGTAGACCTGGCTCTTGGAGTAGTTTGCCGTCAAGCCAGAAGCGCTCTCGAAGAGAGACAACACCGCCTTGACGACCCTTAGATCCAGCTCGATCGGAGAGAAGAACGCGACCACATCATGTGCATAGAGAGAGCCGCGAAAGCGGATGTTTCTCCCTAGGTTCAGAAGGAGACCACGGGATTCCGCCTTATGGAAAAGGGCATGGAAGCATTCCATGACCAGCATGAAAAGCATGGGGGCCAGGGGGTCTCTTAGGCGCAGGCCTCAACCGTGACAGATCTGCTGCCCAGGGACACCATTTAGCATAACTTTGGTGCTAGCAGTGGATAGAATTATCGAGATGTAGTTAGTCCACGTGCGTGGGCAGCCGACCGTCGATAGGAGCTCGAGAAGAAAAACCCATCAGACCAAGTCGAAGGCTTTAGCTAGATCAATCTTGAATATGATCCTAGGAAGCTTTCGACAAGAGAGCGTTCTGGCCGTGCCAAGAACGTAGCGGAAGTTATCATGGATGAGGCGACCTTTGATAAAAACACTTTGGTTAGGAGAGATTAGAAAAGAAATATGAGGGGCGAAACGGTTAGCCGCTGCTTTGGAAAAAAGCTTCCCAAAGCTATAAATTAGACTGATGGGGCGAAAATCTGAGAGAGTGACCGGGTCTGGTTTTTTAGGTATGAGCGTGAGGAGAGCGTCATTTAGGTGGTGCAGAAATCCAGGTCAGAGAGAGCGTTGAACGCCCGCAGCACATCACCCTTGATGATCGACCAGCAAGACCTGTAGAAGCGACCCGTGAATCCGTCCGGGCCGGGGGCCTTGTCCAATGGAAGATCCTTGACAACCTCCCAGATCTCAGCCTCAGAGAAGGGGAGGGCGAGGTCCCCCAGGTCCAGACGCGGGAGGCCCAGCTCCACGAAGTCGAGCACGCAGGAACACTCGTGGCTGGTGCCAAGAACCCTGTCGAAGTAAGCAAAGGCTACCACGGCCTTTTCATCCTGACGAAAGACAGGACGACCATCAACCAGAAGTGAGGGGATGAAATTCTTTCTTCTGCAGTGGTTGGCGTGGAGGTGGAAAAGTTTAGTGTTAGCGTCCCCTCACGGAGCCACCTAAGGCTAGACTTTTGCCGAGCGATCATTCGCTACAGCGAAGTCAGACCTAGGTAGCGGAGCTTGAGGAAACGCCGTAAAGAAAGCTCCTCAGGAGAGAGCGACCGGGAATCCTGTGTGACCTCGAGATGGAAAATGACCTCCTTGGCAATCTGGATCTGCAAGCGAATGCTACCAATCGTCCTGGAGCTCAATTTAACAAGCGCCTTCGCTGTCTCATGAAGTAGGTGATCGATCATACGTACTGGGTCCGCATCAGGTGCGGCCCCGACCACACCGCCTTAACAGTGTCCAGGAAACCCTCCACCTTAGGCCAGAAGGCCTGGAAGGTGAAGCGTTTCTTGGAGTGCACCCCGCAGTCGAGGAGGAGGAGAAGGGGGGCATGATCAGAGCACCTGGAAGAGACAGCATGCAGAGCGGAGGAAGGGAAAAGAAGCTCCCAGTCTGGGGAGACAAAGACTCTGTCAATACGCTCAAGAGTAGGATGCTACCTCTCGTTGATCCAGGTGAAGAGACGACCCTGAAGGTGGAGTTCAAGAAGCTCGAGGTCGTTAAGGAAACGGCGGAAACGACCCATCATTGTACGCGAAAGGCGGCCATTGTTTTTGTCGGCCGCCTGATAGATGAGGTTAAAGTCTCCGCAGAGAACCCAAGGTCCAGAGAGCGTGGGACGCAGGGCACGAAGCTCGGCAAGGAAGGAGACTTTATCCGCATCTGACTGCAGACTGTAAACGGACGAGAGCCACAAAGACTGAGAGGGTGCAGAGAGCAGCGCGACCTTCACCGTAACGTGGTGAACGCCAAGGGAGGGAGAGGAGACGATCCACATGTCTTTGCGCCAAGCGACCAGAATACCACCACAGCTGCCTGCCCCCGGCAACACAACATAATCAAAATTCAAGCCTAACATATCAAGCATAAAGGAGAGGGGTACAACCGCGAGCTTTGTCTCTTGCAGACAGAGAAGAGAGACACGCTCAGAAGCTACCAACTCGCGGACCGCCGAGCGTCTAGCACGTTGGTTAAGCCCACGGACATTCCAAACAGCTAGGTTTACATCCATTTAAACTAATAAAAAAGACGACATCGCGACTAACACAGACTCAGGCCTGCGCGTCGACGACCAGCTGCTCCTCGGGGAAGAGCTCGCGAACTGCCGCCTGAAACTCGTCGTCCTCCAGCACGGAGCACTGGAACGACCCCTCGACCTGAGCACCGAAGAGCTCTCGGATAGCCCTGTAGTGCTCCTCGGACAGGCCCACCGCGAAGAGCCTAGTGTAACATTGGAACGCGTCAGCGTCCGGCGCGTCGTGCGGCCCGACGACCCCCAGCTTCCACATGAGCAGGTTCTGCCCCGCGGTGACCGAGTTCGGGCCCCGGCCGTTCGAAACCGCGGCAAGACGACTGCTGCGGCAAAGCGTAGCGAGCGGAGGGCAGACCTTCGCCCTGCGACAGTGCGGGGCGCACAGGACCGGAGGCGGAGGCGGCTGCTACAGGGAGGCACAGAAGACAGTCACCAGTGACTCGAAGTCGCCCTGGGAGGGTCCCTCAGCCGCAACAGTGGGTGGGGAGCACGACCCGGGGCTCAGGGAGGACGGAGGCAGCTCAACGGCCACCGGGGAGACATCGGGTGGGTGCCGAGGAGGAGTGGGGCACAGCCCGGAGGGGGCCGGAGAAGGGGCGACCACAGGGGAGGAGTCGGACCGAGGGTCCTCTCCGAGCCAACCTGTGACAGCAGCCAGGGAGCAGGCAGGGGGGAGAGTAACCTGCGGAAGACGTCCGCCACAGGCACCACACGTGAGGAGGCGGGAGTGCGAGCGACCAAAGAGGAGTCCGCCTCGCCGCACGCGGCGCCGGCGACCGGAGAAGTGACCACAGGCGAAGGTGAACCAGAAGGAGCGGCCAAGAGCGCCGCCTCAAGCAGCATCGGGTCGTCGGAGAAGTCTCTGGGCGGCGTCGACTCATGAAGGGGAGGTAGCAGCTCCGGCCGAGGACGCTCGACAGGACAGTGGTGCCACGCGACCGGTGCCGGGGAGGCGGCCGAGGAGCAACCAGCGAGCGGGGCCGCCGCCGCCGACGCGCGCACCGTAGAGGGAGGTCGATGCTCCAGCCGAGAAGCTGAGGCCGCGACTCCAGCGACGAACAGCACCACCGCGGCCGACAGGCGAGACGACCAAGGCGGGACCATAGGCAGACAGTGAATGCCCTGCAGCGCCCAGTAGGGGAAGGATGGAGCAGGGGGGACGAGCAGGGGAGCAGAGGTGGGAGCACCCCAGCAGGCGGGTCCACGTCCCCCCCTCCCCGGCCGCGCGGTTAGACTGCCCGCTGGACGATGGCAAAGGCCCCTCCCCCGGGGTCGGAGCCGGAGGAGGGCTGCCGCCGTGAGCCGAGGACCCCGGCTGTGAGGAAGTGTCAGAGCAACCAAACGGAGAACCATGCCCCCCCCATCGGGAGGCGCCGTCGGCCGGGGGTGCAAGAACGTTGATGATCTCGATGATGTCGATCGTCGCCCGGTAGCGGAGACAGGGCTGGCGAGCACCCAACCCGGTGTGGTCAATCGGCGTGAACATGTCCTTCTGCACCGGGATGAGGTCCGGGTCGATGCAACCCGCCAGGACGTAAAGCTCCTTAAGGTTGGCCTTCGACTCAGACTCAGGAGCCAGAGTGATGACCACACAGGAGGAGCCGAGGACGTCCTGCGCCATGCTACGCATCCACAGGTGCGCATGCACGTCCTTGATGCCCACCTGCACCTGGTAGCATATCGGCGCGTCGACCGCCCAGTTCTCCCGCCTCCAGCGGCGGAAGGAGAGGCGAAGGCGCCCGTCCGGAATGGGCTCCTAGAGAACCCGCAGCATCACAGAGGAGTCTTGGAAAACGACGAGGAAGTCGTCCGGGTGGTAGGGGTAGCACATGAATGACCCGGTTGAACACCAAAGCGACCAGTGAGATAGGCATCCACATCCGCGGTAGAGGCGAACGGAGGAGTGCCCGCGACCACAGCGACCAGAGCGCGCTCCAAAATGACCTCGTTCGCAACGACCTCAGGGAGGCGAGGAACGATGCACACCTCGAGCTGCAGACGACGCGAGGGGTGACCCAGAGGCGCTGGCGAGGGAGGGGGTGGAGGCGGAGGATGGTGCGCCGCAGCGCCGGCCTCGGGGGCACCGACGGGAAGCGAGGGAGGGGGGCGCGCCCCAAGCCGCCCTGGCCTGGCCTCGCCCGCGGTGTGACTAGGCGACGGCGGTGCGCCCCTCCCAGGAGCCGCCTCACGGCGCGGCGCGGAGTGGGAGGCACGCCCACCGCCCGCCGGTGGAGGAGGCGGGGTGTCGCGGGCCGCCGGTGGAGGACGCCGACGCTCCTCCTCCTGAGGAGGCGGCGGGGGAGCGCGGGCCGACGGAGAGGGGCGTTGACCGTGCTCCGGAGCCGACAGTGGCCGCGTCTCCCGCCTCGGCTGGGGCGGCGGAGGTGGGAAGGTCGGGCGTCCCTCCCCAGCGGAGGTGGGGAGGAGCGACCAGCAGGGCACGGAGCGACCAGAGGGGGGGAGGAGGTGCGGCCCCCCGGCCGGGGGCGGGCGCCCTCGACCGTCACCAAGCAGACCTTCGGGCGCCAACACGAGCTCTCGTGGTGGCCGAGCTGGTGGCACCGGAAGCAGTGAGGGGCGTGGGGGCAGGAGGTAGTGACGTGGTCCTCCCCGAAGCAGTTAAAGCATTTCCCCACCAGATCGGAAGGGACGGAGGATTGCGGGGGAGGGGGCGGCGGCGGCGTAGACCGCTCCGCATGCAACTGCTAAAACGACCGGACCTCGACGAAGCCATCGGCGTCCACCCGGGGGCCCCGGTCGGGAGGCCTCTCCGCGGCCCAGGCACCGGCGGGCGGCGGTGGCGGCGCCTACCTGGCCGGCCCCCTCGCAAGCCGAGGCGTGGCAGCAAGCTGCCCACCGAAGCGGCCGGGATGACGGCCCCCCGCCTTGGGGCGCCGCTGCGCCTGAGGCGGGGGCAGGGTGGGGTGGGGGGGCTGAGCGGGTGCTTGCCCAGGATCCCTCGGGAAGAAGTGACCATGGGCCGTGGCGCGGCCGTCGACGAGAGGTTGGCCGCTGCGGCGGAGGCGGCCGTGCCGAGCAGCAGCGACCGAGACGGACACGGAGGCGGGGAGGGGGTGCGCACCGACACGGAAAAACCGGCTACCCGCACCTGCTCCGAGAAGGTGGGGGAGGCGGAACGACCAAGCGGGACAGGGGAGGAGGAGCTCGAGGCGGAGGAGCCGGAGGCCTCAAGCTCCCAAAGCTCCCGCGCAGAAGGGATAGACGGGCCGGGCTCCACCGAGCCCGACTCCCCTCCACCAGCAGCAGAGACGAGAGGCAGTCGACGAGCCCTCTCGCCAGGCCATCTCGCCCACCTGGACAAGTAGCCCGCGGTGGCGATGCCCGGGAAGCAGTCGTTGCCCGCCGTCTCCAACGGCTGTGGCCAGGCGGAGAGAGGAGAGGAGGAAGGCTCCACCTACCTGCCGGCCAGGCCACCGGCGGCCGGCGCAGCAGCACCACCGGCAAGGCCGCGGGCACCAGGTCGGCTGCCGGTGGCCGACGGGGAGAGGCCAGAGCCGCGCCGGGGTGCTGCCGCCGCCGGCCGGCGACGCAGCAGCTCCTGCAGGCGGGGGTGCGGCCGGCCCGGAGCGGCCAACAGGCGTGGCGGCAGCAACCAGAGCCTCCGCAGCGGCCGAGCCTCTCGCGCCCGAGTGGCTGGCGGCTGGAGCGGCGGCAGCCACACCACCGGCCCCAAGCTCCGCGCACGCCTCAAGCACGCGAAGGGCGGAGGCGACGGCGGCCGGCCTGGCGGCGGAGGCGACGGCGGCCGGCCTGGCGGCGGAGGCGACGGCGGGGGAGAGGCCCGGGACAGCGGCGAGGGCGTCCACCGCGCCCGCGGGCGCCACCACCGGAGATGAGAAGCCCGGGTTGGCGGCGAGGGGGAGAGGAGTGACTGAGAGGAACAACAGCGAGGGGGAGGTGGCTGCCTCGACCGGCGGTGGCGAGTCGACATCGAGCCCGTCGTCGAGCTCGTCGAAGCGGGACGAACCAACCGCAGCAGGGGCGGTGGTACCCGGCAGGCCGCCCACGACGGCGGCTGCCGGCCCAGCAGCAGCTGCGGGGGCGCCCATGGCCGGGCACACCACGGCTGCGGCCGGCAGCCAGGAGCGGCCGCGGGGCAGCCCAGAGCCACCGGAGGGGGGGCGTGCCCAGGGGCCTAAGGCCACCAGAGGGGGGTGCTGCGGGGGGCCCCGACGGGCGGGACGGCGCCTGAAAGGCCCGCGGGCGGCCCCTTGGCCGCCGGAGGGGGAGGCACGGCCAGCACCGGGGGGGCCCCGACGCGGCGGGAGGCGGAGGAGCCACGGCGGCCGGGGCAGGACGACCCACCAGCGTGCACGCCGGGGAGCCCCTACCACCAGCCGGCGCCGGCGCGCGTCTCGGGGAGCTCCTGCCGCCGGCTGGCACCGGTGCCAGGGCCAGGGAGGACGCGGCCGGCCGGCCCGGCGATGGCGCCCGTCGCGGTGCCGGAGCTGAGGACGGGGGGACCTCGCCGCCGGCCTCCTGAAGCTCCAGGACGACCATGGCGGTCGGGCCACGGTGGGGGAGGAGGGGCGCGGGGCACCAAAACCCGATCTCCAAGCACAAAACACGAGGGGGGAAGAGGGTGGTACGAATGGAGAGAGGACGCCGAGAGGGTCACGGATCCGGTGCTGGCTCGGGCGGAGGGCGCCGGAGTCGGGAGATCTAGCTGGCGACGGGGTCGGGGAGGGGGGCGCGAGGGGCACCGGGGGTCAGGGAAGGGGTCGGGTCTTTGGAACTCCCTCCCCCTCCCTTCTCTCTCCCATGCATGAGGAGTAAATGAGCAGAAAGAAGACTAAAACAACTTTTAGCTACTCTCTCCCCAACTAAAGTGTTTGTCACCTTTTAGTTCCACATGTCTCGGAATTTAGTGTTGCAAAGTGACTAAATTTAGCCAGACTAATTTTAGTCACTCCCATTCAAACACCTAGCATTTTGCTGATGTGGTAGAAGAGTTAAGGAGGAAAAAGAGTAAAAATCAAAAAACGATTTCTTCTGCTGGAGTAGCATTTTGGTGGACAATGCAAGTTCCTCTCCGCTGGGTTGCAGTGGAAGGTATGTTTATTTTTTCTGAAATTTTTCTGGTGTCAGATGATCTGAAATTATTGGTGTTGTACATGCCCTGAATTTCTGATGAAATTAGTTTTTTCTGCAAATATATGCAGGTGTGAAGAGTCAATCTGGTGTGAACAATACCTCATTTAGTAGTGTTGCTCGTGCTTGTACATTTTTTTGCTCCCAGAACAGAAGCCAGCTAGCTACTCTATATCTGAAAATTGTTCCAATGTCAATTTTTATAGGGGCTGATAGTAACGATTCTAGAAATATATGTATCTGGGAAGTGTATTGGTTGTCTTTTTTTTGCTACATTGTGTTCTTGTCTTTTGGGACATATCGTGAGCTGAGAGATGTGGAAGCGGTGTGTTCTATAGAAAAAAAATTGCCACAACTGATCTATCTCATATTTTACTTCATTTAAGTTATTCTCTCTATGATTATTAATATAGAAACTATTGGTTGGAGAGGATGGTTTCTATTGATATTAATTACTCATTTTCTCTCTTGGAAACTACTCCAAGAAACTGGCCATTGGGACTGCCCTTAGGGTTTTTCTTGGAGGGAGACTCGAGATCGGAGTCGGGGACTCTGGCAGTGCGGCATTAAGAGTTAAGACATCCTAATCGTCTCATCCAAAAATGGCACGTTCCGGGCAAGCGTGTTTAGTTCGGTAGAAATTTTTGGAGAAATTTATGAAGTCCTCTTTCAAGGTCTATTAAAAGTATTAAACGTAGACTAATTATAAAACTAATTACACGGATGGACGAAAAATTACGAGACGAATACATTAAGACTAATTAATCCGTTATTAGATATTGTTTACTGTAGCATGACGCTGTCTAATCATGGCATAACTAGGCTCATTAGATTCGTCTCAAAAAATTAGGAGGGGTTATGAAATAGGATTTGTCATCAATTCATGTTTAATACTCCTAATTAGTGTCCAAAGATTGAGTTCGAGAAATTTTTGCGAACTAAACAGGGCCTAGAGATATTAGTGATAAACAGCAAGGACAACAACCAAGCCAGCTTTCTACGGAGTATTGATCAGGATAAGAACCTTAAAAAGGCATGAACCTCCTATTCTCTCAAGGCAAAACCATATATATTGAGCTATATATGCCCCCAACAATTAAAGGTCCTGGCTTAAACACTGAATAATCTTGCAGGTTCAAACACCACAAGCATGCACATACTCACACACCTATTAACATACATATGAGAGGCAATGGGATCGAGATGACATCACCATATCACTACCACTAAATAATAAGTGGTGAAGTGTGTATTGGTCGTCTTTGTAATCAGGTGAGCACATTATTGGGTAATAATAAAGGATCAGTTTTTTCTGCTGGTACACTTGAATATTTGCTCAATTGTTCTGATGTATTAGTCATCTTTTTGTAATCAGGTTGTTATGGTGGTATACTGGTATGGTCTCCTTAAATTTTCTAGGTGTCTTGTAAAGTTATGTTATGTCAACTTGTACTAGTACTACTGGAAACTCGAACTTCCCTGTAAGTGGCAAAACTGACCGAAAAATACAAAATACCGACAGGAAAATGAAAAACCGACAGAGAATAACCAACAGAGATAGAGCGACACAAAAATAAAAATTGTCTTTCGGTTTTTCATTTTCCTGTCGGTTTCCATAGCCTGACTACAAGATAGCTTGGTGGTGTGGATCTAAGTGTGACCAGGGTTTCTATTTTGCTTGGTCCAAATGCCGTAGTCAGTGGTCACCAGATAGAATAAGTAGTCACTTAATTCTCTTTTTTTTTGCATTCTTGTAAAAGAATATCCTAGTTTAGTAAAAGAGTGAATTTCACTATAGGTCCATGAACTTTTTATGAGATCTCATCTAGATCCGCAAAACTAAAAATCAGTCATCTAGGTCCATAAACTTTTTCCGAGGTCTCATATAGGTCCACAAACTAAATAAGTGGTCATATAGGTTCATGAACTTTTAAAGAGCGACCGTCTAGGTCCAAAGTAATGGCGGCGAGCCACGCGTGGCCGCGGGCAGGGGCACGGTGCAGCCCGCTCCTCCACCGTCGAAGCAGCACCACCTCTGCGCCTCTCGCTGCTAGGAGGCTTGTCGCCACCGCTTTGGACCCAGACGACCGCTCTTTAAAAGTTTATGGACCTAGACGACCGCTCTTTAAAAGTTTATGGACCTAGATGACCGTTCTTTAAAAGTCATGGACCTAGATGACCGCTTATTTAGTTTGCGGGCCTAGATGAGATCTCGGGAAAAGTTTACGGACCTAGATGACCGTTTTTTTAGTTTGCGAACATACTGAGATCTCGGGAAAAGTTCATGAACCTATAGTGAAATTCACTCTTTAGTAAATAAAGCAAGAAACTAGTGCTAGACAGTATACACTGTCCTTCCAATGCAAACATCACTAATCTATACTTGAATTTAATAATATCTATCTCTCATTATGTCTTGGATGACGTGTAGAAACTAGATCTCGTACAAGATTTGGTTTCCTTCTTTTTCTTTATTTACTCTCTTAATTGCCACATCATTTTTTATCTTATGTGGCAGCTCAATTAATTCTATAGATACCATCCTAGTCATTAGGTTGAGACTGCTCTTATGGAAACTATGGCTAGTGTCTTGGGTTGGGATTGCCCAAAGTGCAATAGATAAATAAATTATATAGAAATTATATAAAAAAACAAAGACCGCCGCCATTGTCTGCATTACAATGGGTGTCATCGTCACTAATTTAGCATTCAATTTGCTATTTCAGCCTGCAATTACCCATAAGCCTTGCAATTTTTTCTTACTTTATTGGCTGGGTGGAAATGAGACATATGTATATATAGCTGTCTCGGCTGTTTATCTTTAGCATTGTGGAAATTTCAGCTGACAAGTTGGATAATTTACTCATTCTTTTGCCGATTCTTTTTGCAGCTAATCGCTTGGAGCCTTCAGAGTACCTCAAGTATCTGGGTAGTTGCTGGTTGCTTTAACCACTCCAGATCTCATTTTATCAAACTTCCTGGCAAATTCGATTCATGTAGAGCTAATTGGATGTGCTCTTCTATTTCCCCCCTTGCATTCTGCACAAATTCATGTATCACAGACCATGTCTTACTTTCCCAGCACTTGCTGAAACAAGTTTCCTTGATAATTGAACAGTTGATTGATGGATTTCATGAATTAGCCAAATGCCTGAGATGATGGTTGTATATCAGTGTCCAAAATGTATATTTTCCACATTACCACCGACAAAAAGTAGATTTTTTTCCTGACGAAACTATACTCCCGAGTGTCCAACACTGGGGAAATCTCTGTCACCGTGAGCACAACTGCCATCACCAAGTCGTTCCCGTGTGCCACAAACATTCCCGAGTGCCAACGAAAACACATGAGAAATAAGAAAAAAAGTCTAGATCACCCCGTCATATATAGGGAGCGGACTACATAACCCCTCAACCTATGAAACGATCTATATCACCCCTGAACTTTTCAAAACCGGTCAAATTACTCCCTAAAGCAGTTTTGAAAAAGCATAATAAATCACAAAAAAATCATAAAATGGAAAATCTAATTGTGTTGGGCTCCAAATGAGTAGATCTACATAGTGAACAAATAATATGGAATGATTTAGTACATTTTTATGTAGCTTTAGATCTATACTTTTCTTCATAACTATTATTAAAAAAATGTATTAAAGCATACTATATTATATATTCACTGAGTAGATATACTCATCTGGAGTCCAACACAATTGGATTTTCCATTTTATGATTTTTTTGTGATTTACTATGACTTTTCAAAATTATTTTAGGGGGTAATTTGACCGGTTTTGAAAACTTCAAGGAGGTGATATAGACCGTTTCATAAGCTGGAGGTTATGTAGTCCAACCTCTATAGGTGAGGGGGTGATCTAGACCTTTTCCTGAGAAATAATAGAATGCTGAGTGCCTAACGAGAACATAATGCTCCTGACTTGAGGCCGCCGAGTGAGGTTTCCCGATGGCTGATTGTCAGGAACTTCTATCCGTCCTGAGTGTATTTTAGGTTTCCAGAGTGTTTACGACACTCGACACTCGGGAGCTACACATATTCTGGTAGTGATATTAATTACTTGCATGTTGGTCTCCTCGAGGAAGTCAGGTAGCTCGATGTTTAATTAGAGCACTCACAACCGAGACGTTATCATAGAGTTCAAGTTCATTTATTAACTTCTCTATTTATAACTTTTTGCTAATATGGTACTATATTTATTGAAAGAACAAGAGAAAAAATGAAAACTTTGTTTCCTATCTAAATGTCACGTCGACGGGGGCGCGAGTCGACTCCATGGATCCTGTACACCGGCCGCCGCCCCTCTTCCCCTCGCGCGCTGGCGCAACCGAGCGGTCGCGGTCCTGCGTGCCTCCATCCCGTTCTGTTCCTTCTCCCGCGCATGGCGGAGATCAGCGAGGGCCCCATGCTGATCTTGCCTGGAGGAGGCTGCTTTGGTGGTGAGAAGGCGGCGTCCAACGGCGGCACGGCGAGGCAACGACGAGTAGCAGGGTTGCGCGCCACCGCGCGATGGTGGAGGACGTTGCCACGGCCCGTGGTGTGCCGGTGTCCAGGCCGATTGGGGCGTTGGGCGGCCAGCGGCAGGCCAACATCAACATTCAACAATCAACACAACTGCATACATGTCACAGGTGAGCACTCAAGACTCGATCCACTCAGTCTTTGTTCGTG
The DNA here is from genome assembly GCA_036936925.1 of Cenchrus fungigraminus. Classification (NCBI taxonomy): domain Eukaryota; kingdom Viridiplantae; phylum Streptophyta; class Magnoliopsida; order Poales; family Poaceae; genus Cenchrus; species Cenchrus fungigraminus. The sequence continues at coordinate 115,663,717 of CM072779.1, read as the reverse complement.
AATCCACTCGTCATTTGACCTGTAGTCTGAGTAGTCTATGTAGAAATAAAATTGTATAGATTGATTAATTGATAGTGTTATTCTGTTCTGTAGATTGAAGAGCTTTCAAAATGAAGAATAAATCGATGGATTTGAAGATTTTGTGGGTTAGGTTCTGCATCAACAGTGAGAAAATTGTAAATTTGGAACTCCAAACGTTGTGCTTCGCAACTTTGTCATTCCTAACGTTGACTTCGTAAAAATGGGCCTCCAAACGTTGTGCTCTTGCAAACCATACCATCATACGTATTTTCTCTTTTTTCTAATTAAAATGGGTGTATTTCCAAATTGAAAGGACATTTTTGCCCCTAGTATTTTTGTACGTGGAAGTCCTGCTCACGGACGGTTCGCAAGTCGCAGTCGCTGCCTCCTATTCGCGTTCCAAACCCTAGACGGTCGGCGCAATGGACGACGGCGCGCTGCTCATCCCCGCCGCTCGTCCCCGCCGGCCATGCCGCACCGGCCATCCCCGTCGGCCAGGCTGCGCCGCTCGTCCACGACGGCCAGGCCGTCGCCGCACCGGCCGACCATGCTCCGTCGCTTGTCCCCGCCGGCCATGCCCCGTCGCTCGTCTCTGCCGGCCATGCCCCGTCTCTCGTCCCCACTGGCCATGCCCCGTCGCTCGTCTCTGCCGACCATGCAACACCGCTCGTCCACGACGGCCAGGCTGTCGCCGCGCCGGTCGGCCTAGCCCTGGCCGCTCAGGCAGCCCAAGTCCTGGCCGCGCTTGCCGCCCAGGGACTGACTGGCGAGGTCCTGGCCGCGCTGGCCACCCAAGGCTTCGCCGCGCCGACCGCCCATGGTGTGGCCGCGCCTGCCGCGCCGGCCACCCAGGACGTGGCCGTGCTGACCAGCCACGGCGTGGTCGCACCGGCCGCCCAGGGTGTGGCCGCGCCGGCCAGCCACGGCGTGGTCGCGCCGGCCACCCAGGGCATGGCCGCACCGACCGGCCATGACGTGGACGCGCCGACCGCCCAAGGCGTGGACGGGCAAGACGCCATTGTCCTAGCGAGATCGTTGCTGTCTACTGCTCCTCTGACGGTAGAGTACAATATTCTTGTTGTTGATGTGCCAAGGTAATTCCCCTAATCATCCACATTATGTAACTTGTAAAGTAGTAGTCATTTTATTAAAAAAGATTTTGGTTGTTTAGGTCACAAGTAGATCGTGTGGAAAATATAGAATCAGTGGATTGGGATGGCTTACAAATTGTGGAGACACATGATGACGAAGGTCGTATTGAACTTATTAGTGAAGATCATATGTGTGAACTGTTAGGCTTGAGGGAAGAGGAGACAAGAAGAGATGTTCCTGCACATACATTTGATTGTCAAATGGATGAACATTTTGTTGATGTTGCTGACACTCCTGTTATTGATGGCATACCAAGTGAGCTTTTGATATCATATGATAAGAACAACCCACCAATGGAAGTAGGTACAGTGTACCCATCGATGGAGGAGTTCAAGATGGCTGTGCGACAGTTTGCCATCAATAAAGAGTTTGAGTTGGGGACAGAAAAGTCAGATAAACAGCGGTATAGATATTATTGCAAGTCTAGTGAAGATTGTCCTTAGAAAATAAATGGCAGGAAACATAAAGCACAAAAAACTATAGAGGTAAATAAATTGATTTGATTTGATTAATATTTTTCTATGTGAATTGATATGGTTCTCACTATTATTGTGTGCTTTGTAGGTGACTATGTTGGTTGATAAACATACACGTTATTCTTCCATGAGGCTGAACAGTACGACTCCGAGTCAAAAGTGGGTAGCTAGTAAGGCTGTAAGTATCCTTAGAGATTATCCAAAAATGGGTGCTACATATTTGCAAGAAAAGTTACAGAATGATCACAAGGTCACAATTTCATATGACAAGGTTTGGCGGGGTAAAGAAAAAGCTCTTGCCGAGCTATATGACGAGAGTTTTGAGTTGTTATTCAGGTGGAAGGCCGAGGTAATGAAGAGGTGCCCTGGTAGTGTTGTGGAGATAGATGTTTTTGAAAATGATGAAGAGTTATACTTTCATCATTTTTTCTGTGCTCTTAAACCATGCATTGATGGTTTCTTGGACGATTGTAGACCTTATTTGAGTATAGATGCTACAGCACTTAATGGAAGATGGAATGGTCAGTTAGTCGTAGCTACAGCAGTTGACGGTCATAATTGGATTTATCTAGTTGCTTATGGCTTCATAGCTTCAGAAACAGAAGCAGTCTGGACTTGGTTCATGGAATTACAGAAGGCAATAGGCAATCCTCCAGTACTTGCTATTAGTTCTAATGCTTGCAAGGGCTTAGAGAACGTGATGAAGAAGGTTTTCCCAAATGCTGAGCAAAGAGAATACTTTTTTCCATCTTACAAAAAAAATTGTGAAGAAGTTTAGAGGGTTTGGCCAGTTGTCACCTGCAGCAAGGGCTTATAGAGAAGACATTTTCTATGAGAAAATAGCATCTATAATTTCTGAGAGCCCAGAACCAGTGCAATGGTTACAAAAGAATCATAAGCTATTGTGGTACAGGTGTGCTTTTAATCCTGAAATTAAATGTGACTACATCACTAATAATATTTCAGAGTCATTCAATAACAGGATACATGACTATAAAGACTTACCTATTTGTGACCTTGTTGATAAGCTTAGAGGATATATCATGGATTTATGGTATAGGAGAAGAAGTATTACATACAGGCTACCTGAAGGCAGGATACTTCCGGCTGTTATGGTTCAGCTGAAGGTCAATACTAGAGGTTTGGGACACTTCAAAATTGCACCATCTGCTAACTGGAGTGCAGAGGTTTGGGACCATAGTGGCAGCATATCTGAGAGGCATATTGTGAAATTAAATCAAAGAACATGTACCTGTCTTGAATGGCAGCACACTGGCAAGCCTTGTCATCATGTATTGGCCTTTGTGACCAGGCAGCGGGGAGTTGACCTTGAGCAATTTGTGCATGACTATTACTCAGTGAATATGTTCACAGCTGCTTATACTAGAGAGATTGAACCACTGACGGACGAAACACAGTGGCCACAAGTGGAACTACCAGTTGCTGTTGGTGCACCTCTACCTAAAGGGGAAGTGGGAAGACGAAGAAAACTCAGAATAAAATGGTGTCTTGAGGGTGGATATAAGAAGAAACATGTTAAATCTACCAAAGGTGACAAAGATGGTGCAGGTGTCACTATAGGGGAAAATGCTACTGCTCCGGTCAATGCAAAGGGAAAAATGATTAGAGGACCTATGGAGTGCTTAAGATGTGGTGAGTTAGGACATAGGCAAGCTAGTTCCAAGTTAAAACTCAATGGGACAGCAAAAAAGAGGTAATTGTTGAATTATTTTCATGTAAAATTTGGGACAACACTTCTTTTTTAATTTAATTTACTTGTAGGAAGCGGAGGCAACCTAGAAAGAATGTTACAAAAGTTGCACAAAGAGAACTTAGCACCCCACAAAGGCCGACTAGAGAAGACATACTACCGGATAGTTCAGGAAGGGTCACTAGAAGGTAAGAAGTATTAACACATTTACACTACAATAATTTTTTTCATGCATCTAATTGTCGACCAAACATTTGTGCAGCCAGCTCATGTTCCTTCTAGGAGAGGCTACCTAGTCCTGTAAGGATGGCTACTGTGACTGCACCAAAAAATATGACACCAAAGAGAAAGCTAAACATTGGATGAATAGTTGTATATGTGATGAGATGTGAATTCATTTTTTATTTGTGAGATGGAACTCGTTTAGAGCAAAATTATGGTTGTGTGATAAACTTTATTAAGCTAAATTTGTGGATTTGTGAGCTGAGCTCATTTTTGTGAGATGTTCTTTATTTGTGTTTACACATGAAATCATTTGTGGTTGGAGATTAATTTATTTCCGTTCATTTGTGTCTATTTATATACTAAGTTGTGTCTATTTGTGAGGGAGGCCGGCCAGCCACGGCCGGCAGCCAGGCAGCCACGGCTGCGGCCAGGAGGCCAAAAGGGGGGCGCCGGTAGTAAATACATGTATTTTGATTATAAAAGAGGGAAAATGCACCTAATGACATGATTTGCAAGAGCACAACATTTGGAGGCTCATTTTTATGAAGTCAATGTTAGGAATGGCAAAGTTGCGAAACACAACGTTTGGAGTTCCAAATTTGCAATTTTCTCATCAACAGCACAACCGGTTGCTGCTTGTATGGATTACTACTGCTATCGATGTTTGCATATAGATGGTGGATCACATGGTACTATGCCACAGTTGATCAATTTTGTTTGTGCTGCACAATAAATTCTTTTATCTATAGAAACTACTGTTACAAGCTTTGAGAAACATAGTTTCTTGTGATAAAATCTTTGAGTTGTAGACTCTATTGGTAGTGTCTGGGTTGGGAGTGCCCTTATACTCATTCTAGTTTGATTCAAGTTACAGAGTAAGACAAAGCTTAAAGTTCCCTCCTCAAGTTACTTGCTTCCACAGGCTTCAGGAAAAAAAATCCACAAGCACGTGCTTACTGCTTATCCTCTTTCTTTTTCAAATAAGTATGTTGAAATCTAAAACGTTAAATACATATAAATACAATCGACAATAGTATAAAATAATGCATGGCAACTGAGTCTCTTTAATCCCGAACAAGTTTGCGTTGCAAAAATATCAACCGCCAAATTCAAACTATATCCTAAACAACCCTGACATAATTCTGCTCCAAATAGGTGCAAGAGTGAAAAGTCGGCCATTGCATTATATTCTTTTATAGGCTTTGACTAATCAGCCAAAATTCACCCACACCCCCATCCAAAAAGTCCTAGAATTCAACTTCAATATTTGGATGACACAGGTTCCGGATCTTCTCACATACCACCTTGGTTTCCGAAGGAGCAGAGCAGACACTCAAGGCCAAGTTTTTGAGGTTTGGTGCATTGCATCTGAGTAGTTGCTCCACAATTTCCAATAAATATTCTTCTTGAGAACTTTTGTAGCAAATGATTTCTACCTCTTCGAGTGAATTGAGAATAATGTCATCAGTCCTGCAACTCTCCTCCAAGCGACAAGGGCAAGATGAGTGGCAAGGACAATACTGGAAATAAGAATTTAAAGATAATATTATTATTGCTATTTGAAAATTTATATATAAAAAACAGATAAGTTTGCTTTGGTCTGAAGTGATGTTCAGATGGCTCTAGATCTACCAAAGGCCGTACCGGTCCATCTTTCTTTTCAGCAAGGTCTACATACAGTGAACTTAATTAAGCAGCCACCCAAGAAGAAGAGGCGCTAGCTAGCTGGAGCAAGGATGTTTACCTTGGTTTCTACTCCTTCCATTCCGAAATGTAGGTTTAGATTTTTCTCGATATAGCATTAGCAAAATCTATGTATCTAGAACAACTAAAATGACCTACATTTTGAAACGTATATTGAGTGGACATATTCATAACCTTAGGCACCGCAACTCAAAAAAAAAAAGATCACGGGGAGTAGAAATTACCGACGATGAGTAGCCACAAATATGAAGTAATTGTATGGAGACCTTCTTTGTACTGCTGCAACTCCGCAGGAGATGCAACATGACTGGTGTCAAACCATGGTTATTCCACGCAAATGTTATGCTCAAGGTCTCACACTTGGGCAGCTTGCTTGTTTTATTCAAGAAGCTTTTGTAGGCCTCTATTTCCTGTGATGAGTAGGGACAAAGTAATAAATGGAGTATCAGAAAAAGCTAAGCACCTACTTCTTCCGTTTCAAAGTGTAAGTTATTTTGGATTTTTTAGATATATATATAGTTTTTATATTTATCCACAGGTCTGGACATAATTTAAAACTAGATGCATAGCAAAAATTACGTATTTAGAAATGCTACAATGACCTACAATTTCGAAGGTAGTGGTACTTCTGAGAAAAAAAATTTAATGATGTCAGTAATCAACAAACCTTTGAAATAAAGATTCCTAGTTTCAACTCCTCAACTTCGTCGAATCTCTGCACCAACAATGCCGCCGTAGAGATTTCATGGATTTCTAGAAGTCGGAGGTGACGGCCGACATCTTCCAATCGATGGCGGTCAGGATCGTAAGCGGTGTAGCACCAAACAAGCCCTGTAAGCATCGGTGTAGAGATACGAGCCTCATCGGTGGCCATAGATACATATAGGTATTCCAGTCTTGGGGTGACAATCTCTAGCCGCGGTATTTTCTTGACACTGAAGCTCAACATTCGCAGCGATTCAGATCGAATGGAAACGTCGCAGACATCAACCAGCTCGACGGCGAGCCTCAGATCCCTCAGGCACGGGCAACGCATGCACACGAGAGCTGTGAGCTCGCTGCCTTCCCTACGGGCGAAGAGTATCCTCAGCGTGGTGAGCACCGCGAACAAGCCGGCCGGCCGGAGCCGGAGACGCCAATCAGGGCGCCGAAGCCAATCGTGTTTGAGGCGCAGCGTGATTGTTTTGGCCCGTTCACACGCTGGGAGCTCGAGAACCCCTTCTTCCCCATCGACGATTTCCGGTTCACGGAGCAACAACGAGTCCAGCTCCCGACTCGTCGGAGGAGGAGGGCGAGGCATGAAGAGGATGAGCTCGCCGGCCACGCGCTCCGCGGCAAAGCGAAGCCACGGCGCGACGCGTCGGGCCGGGACATTGAGGCCGGCGGGGGTATTGGGCAGGACGATGACGAGGCCCTCGAGGGTCGGGGCAGCGTAGCCGGAGAGGGCGCCGTCGACGGTGTCTGGGAATAACGTGGAGGCCGGTGGCGGGGGAGCGCCGTCGGCGTCGTGGCCGCCGTTGTCGAAGACGAGCTCGGACATGTCGTGCCAGACGGGGCGCCAGCGGCGGGAGTCCACGCCGTCGACGGCGTCACTACAGGATTCGGGGTCTTCGCCGAGAGCAGAGATCCTCTCGGCGAAGGCCCTTTTCCTCTCGGTGAAGCCTTCGCCGAGAGGATGCTCTCGGCGAAGGCCTCACGTTGAAGCTCCACCGGCGAAGCTCCCTTCGCCGAGAGCTTTCCTCGACCCTCTCGGCGGATATGCGCCGAGAGGCGTCCTTGGCTCTCGTCGAAGGCCCTCTTACCGTCACGGCGCGCCCCGCCGTTAGGAGTGGGGGCCACTCCTTCGCCGAGAGCCAAATGTTATGCACTCGTTGAAGAAGGGTCGTTCGCCGAGGGCGAAATAGTTGGCTCTCGTTGAAGAAGGGCTCTTCGCCGAGTGCATAATTTTGGCACTCGTTGAAGGGGTGCTCTTCGCCGAGAGCAAAATGATTTTGCACTCGTTGAAGGGGTGCTCTTCGCCGAGAGCTGTGGATTTTGCTCTCGGCGAAGAAGTGCAACCGCACAGTGCTGGGCGCCCCCTTCGCCGAGAGCAGTGGATTCTGCTCTCGGCGAAGAATTTTTTCTTTTTTTTTCTTTTTTTCCAGCAGCCTCAAATATTCACACAAATCACATAAATCATCGCAGGCATATATAATATTCATCACAGACATATATATTCATCACATAGTCCACAAATGATCACATAATCGACAAATTCATCACATAGTCACGAACTGCAAGTCACAATGGTCCAATGCAAGTCACAAATGTCCAAATGCAAATAAAAGTAGCTAAGTCCACGAACTCACTCGTCCGGCTACTGATCATGCGGCGACTGGGACCTCGACCCCCCCGTCGGCGGCTGCTGTGGCCACGGCACCCACCCAGACGCCTATGGCATCCCCAGCGAACTGTGAGGCGGCTGCTGAAGGCCAGGTGGCACCCACTGCATCCCACCCCAAGGAGTCTGCTGAGCTGGCGGGAACCCGTCGTATGCTGCAGGCCCATCATTTGATGCCGCCGATAGATCCTGCGTAGAATTTAAAGTGTCAATTAGAAATTTCGACAGCACCTCCCCTACACTGTGAGGTTTTCAGAACCTGCAAGAAAAGCCACAACACGAAGGTCGGGCCACACAAAAAATATCTTCTCACGGCTCGATGGCCGGACACATGCCATGTGGTGCCGTACAACACGTGATCAAATTGACAGAAATGAATGTACAAGGTTTTCAGCATTTGTATGAAGTCATTCTAGGTCACTACTAGAAAAAAAACAGGGTTCAAAGTAACTCATCGGAGAAATAGCGGCCGGTCGAGCGAGTGGAGGAAAGAACGCCTGTGGTAGTGGAGGGAGTTGCACCTGTGGCGCCACCGCGTGACCAAGGTTTTCCAAGTACTGAAGCACGGAGGCAAACTGCTGATTGTGGGCCGACTGTAACGCCTCCATCTGCCTCTAGTGGACCTCGGCCATCTGTCGCAGCTGCTCCTGGGATTGCCTCTGCGTCTCTTCTACCTGCCTCTCCCGCTCGGCCTTCTCTGCTGCAAGTTGGGACTACAATATTTGATCCAAAAATTAGAATACAAAGCAATCATATGTAAATATCAATGGACGACAAAGACAACAGAAATAACCTGGAACTGCTCGTTCAACGTCTGCGTAGCAGTGGGCCGCCGTTGTATGGGCGGGGCTGAGCTCGTGCCCCTATCTCGAGATCGAACTGCCGCGAGCGTCGGAACAGCGGACGGAACCAGGAGACTGTCACCAACATGGTACCGTCCATGCATCCTGCCTTCTCCGCTCCTCACGACACTTTCTCCATCAAGAGGCTCTGTCACTGGATCGAAGTCTGGCCCACGAACCTCCCTTGCCGTCGTGACGTACCTTGTGATGCGGGACTGGATTGTCGGGTTGCTGTACGCCTCGGGCGGGTCGTCCACGCTGAAGGTGACGTCGGCCTTGGCCTTGCTCTTGTGTGCTATGCCATATGCCTGGAGCTCGCTGCAAGGCTGATTCTCATGTGCCTGAGACTGCAAGAAAACAACAAAGTGGGTGTTAGAATAATTGAGAGTTAGACAACAACAAATCGAAATAAAGAAATAAATAAACGTACCCATCTACGACCAAACTCGCGAAGGTTAATGGGGCCTTGGTGGTGTGCCGGACCTGCCATCTTCAAACACCGCTCCCGGCGCTCGAGGTGCTTTGCCTCCCAATCCGGCTCAAACCACTTGTTCACAATTGCCCTCCAAACGTGAGGCCGGTCGGCACACCACCACGGAGGCACCTGCACGTCATCAAGTGCATACCGTACAAGAACATCAAATTGAGCAAATGTAATCTAAGAAAAATGAATTGAGCATATTTACCTCCATGTATTGTTCTGGAGTGAGCCGGAGGTTTCGCATGTCTGACTTTCGGACTTTCTCATGTCGCTGAGCCTTCCAGACCATGTTTTGCGAGACGCGGGACTCGTAAATCATATCTGACACAAGTTTCCGACAAATGAACATGGCGTTGTCATTCGCCGCCGCCTCGTATCCCGGAAAAACTCTGTAGAAATCCTGCATATAAAAGTGTTGTCAATACATGAGCCAAATCCAATTAAGTCAGTTTATTCAGAAACATAATTTATTGATAGGAAGACACACCCAAAACTCAGAAACCACCCGGACGGCCTTGTTCGGGAACACCCGCCCAGTCGGATCCTGGACATCAGGCATGAGGGCGTAGTGGTCAAACGACGTCACCAGCACCTCTCGGCGAGCATCTCCCTCGCCAACCCACACGAACCCGGGGTAGTGAAGCCTGGTCAAAACACCCAAGATGCCATTGGGAAGACGGTTATGACCACCTGGACTCTCGATCTTCCACCCCCTGCCAAAATGATTCACAAAATGTATTAGTTTGAATGTGAGTTTGAAGAGAACCAATGAAAAGGTTAAGATAAGTTACCGTGTTCCCTCGGGTCTAATAATCGGGCGGTTCGCGGGTAGTATGGGTCGCTCCGGAAGTGTCGAATGGCCTCGCATATAGACCTTCGGCCTCGCCTCCGCCCCCGCCTCCTCCTCCTCCTCCTCCTCCTCGTCCCCCCTGCACCTCATCATCCTGCTGCTGCACCTCCTGCTCCTCCTCCTCCTCCTCCTCCTCCTCCGACGACGACTCCTCCTCCTCCTCCGCAACTGGAGAGGGTGCACTCTTGCGACCCGTGGCTCCAGACGAACCGGAGGGTACCACGGAGGGGGACCTCGACACCCTCCTCATCATCCCAGAGCCCTGAGCCTCGTCCTGGTACAAGTCATTGAGGTTCCTCACCAAACGGCCACGCTGCTTCGACACCTTCTTCTTTGGCGACATCTTGATCAAACACCTGAAATAAACAAGAGTAAATCAATTAGTACATAATTACATTTAAATATCAATTAGTAATAAATAAGAAACAAATTATACTAGTACATGAAACAAAATATCCTAGTAAATTATAAACATATTTACAATTAGTACGGATCTTACATGTTTTAGAAATAATCATCATAATCCAGAATATTCGGATCATAGTCATCATCACTATCTCGCATGTCCATAGACTCAACGTCGTGCTCCAAAGGCGGAACGGTGTCATCATCATCATTGTCATTGCCTAAACGTAATCGCTCAAGTAATCTTAGGTCGTCATCATTTTGAACCTCTTCTGCATCATCGTCGTCGACACCCATTTCATTGTCTACTTCCATTTCGATCGCTTGGGTTAAGTCTATCTCAAAGCTCCCTTCTAGCCCATCCTCTTGGAAGAACTCTCCGTCATATGTGTTTGGGTCTAGTAGGTGTAATCTTCATTGTCTGGGGCAGGTAGTTTACCGTGTGGCGATACCTTGTACACAACACTCCAACCCTGGAGACGCTTGTCAGTTTTACAAGGGTATGAGAGGTAATATACTTGTGTGGTCTGTTGGGCCACAATATAGACATCGTGCCCTGGGTACACAGATGACTGCTTAATTTCGACGAGCCCAAGATTCTTATTCTGTCTCATACCGCGAGCGCTTGGATCAAACCAATGACACTTGAATATGACAGGTTTAAGAGGTTTGCAACCATGATACTCGAGTTCGTATATTTCTTGGAGTCTTCCAAAGTAATCTACCCCATCGGATGAGCTACGCGTACAAACTCCATTATTTGTGGTTCTTCGATTGGGCCTTTGCTCCTCGTATTTTGTCGTGTGAAAGCGATACCCATTCACATCATAAACATTATATGAGTTCACCCTGAAGGCGAAACCTCCCGAAACCTGCCTCACCTCAGGATTCATCAACGGATCGGTTAGACCCTGCAAGTTCAGGGAGGATAGTGGTTAATGCGATACTGAGTATGAGCTAAACTACTTTTAATGTACTGAGTACGAGCTAAATTACCTTCTGTTTGAACCAGGCAATGAAATCGGTATTTCTGGTTCCCGCTGGTATGTCCGGCGAAATCCTATCAACCGCACCATGGTGAAGAAGGGTTTCCTCCTCGTGGTCGTTAGGTGGCCTTGAATGACCCCAGAATTGCCTAATAAATTCACTGCACCAAATCAAATGAGGTTGGATGCAGATGAGGCAACATACAAGAAAGGAAATGATGAGATTTAACGACAACTTACTTTATGTATGGCCGTACTTCCTCAAGGTTGCGCAAAATATATATCGTGATAGTGCGCCACTCTTCAAGAGATAAGGTCTTTCGCGTCCGAACACTTGCACTTCCAAGTTGTCCTCGGAAAAGGCTGAGGTTCGATTCATTTTCTCCAGCATTGTATCGAGGAGGGCGATTATGCACGCTGGGAAGGTGCTCCGCATAGTATTTAGTTGTGAAGTTTGACACCTCCTGCAGAATTTGTGCCTCTGCAATGCAAGCTTCAATTTTATTTTTATTTTTACATGTGCTTCGAAGAACCTTGCAAACCCTCTCAATTGGATAGCACCAACGGTTCTGCACGGGCCCCCCCCCAATCGTGTCTCACGCGGGAGGTGCAAAATCATATGTTCCATCGGGTTGAAGAAGCCAGGTGGAAAGATCTTCTCTAGCTTACAGAGCAACACAGGTGCAATTTGTTCTAGTTTGTCAATCACAGCACGAGATAACTCCTTAGCGCAAAGCTGACAGAAGAAATAGCTCAACTCTGCCAGCACTTGCCACACATGCTCAGGCACATAGCCTCGAACCATCACCGGAAGAAGCCGCTCGATCCAAATGTGGTAGTCATGACTTTTCAGCCCTTTTAATTTTAGAGAAGTTAAATTGACTCCCCTCCTCAGATTCGCAGCATACCCATCAGGGAACATTAAATTTTGGATCCATTCTAGTATTTCCTTTCTTTGTTCCCTACTAAGGACGAAATCAGCCTTAGGCCTTTTCCATTTCTTGCCCGGTATAGGCTTTGGGATGACTTGCTTTGGCCTATCGCATAACATTTCTATATCGACTCTAGCCTTAACATTGTCCTTACTCTTCTCCGGTATGTCCATGATTGTACCCCACAGTGCCTCGGCAACATTCTTTTCGGTATGCATCACATCAATGTTATGTGGAAGATGAAGATCTTTCATGTAGGGTAGCCTCCACAAGCCCGACTTCTGAGTCCAGGCATGTTGCACACCATATCCCACAAAACGATATTCTCCTTCTTTGAGCACGAGAGCGTCTACCTGAGCTTGAACCTCGGCACCAGTCATCATGTGCGGGGGTGGATCTTTAACTACGACACCTTTTATAAAATTCTTTGTGTCTCGTCTGAATTGATGGTCAAGAGGGAGGAATTGTCGATGTTTGTCGAATGAAGAATACTTCCCACCGTTCTTCAACCAAATGAACATCAGAGCTGCCTTGCATACTGGGCAAGGGAACTTCCCATGGACACACCAGCCGCAAAATAACCCATAAGCCGGCATGTCATGCAAGGAGTACATGTACCACACGTGCATTTTGAAGTTTGTCTTCGTAGCTCGGTCGTATGTCACCACCCCTTCATTCCAAGCCTTGAGCAAATCATCAATAAGAGGCTCCATGTACACACACATATTATCTCCCGGGTATCCAGGAATTATCAACGACACGAATACGTACTGCCGTTGAAAGACGATGCCGGGGGGTAGATTGAGGGGGATTACAAACACGGGCCAACAAGTGTATGGGGCAGCTAACATTCCATAAGGATTGAACCCATCTGTCGCCAGTGCAACACGTACATTGCGAGCCTCTCCCGCTTTGTCAGCATGCTTCTCATCAAACTTTGTCCATGCTTCAGCATCGGATGGATGTGTAAGGTTATCACTGTATCGGCGACCCATTTTGTGCCAAGTCATTTGCTTCGCAGATTCCTCAGTCATGTACATCCGTTGGATCCGCGGTATGGGCGGGAGGTACCGCAGGACACTCACTGGGGTCGTGAGCTGCGTCTTTGGACGACCCTCACCAGAGTCTACCTCAATGTACCGAGATGCTTTACATTTCGGACAGTGCGTGGCTTTCTCATGATCTTTCCTGAATAAGACACATCCATTCGGACAGGCATGTATCTTCTCGTATGGCATCTTAAGTGCACGAAGGACTTTTTGGGCTTCATACATGTTCTTTGGCAAAATGTGATCTTTGGGAAGCATGTCGCTAATCACGGTCACCAAAGCATCGAAGCATTCTCGACTCAGGTTATGCTGGGACTTTACGGCCATTAGGCGGCCGATGGAGTCTAGTTGAGATTGGTTGGTGTGCTTGTGAAGGGGTTTTTGTGCTGCAGCCAACATGTCATAATACGCCTTCGCGCTTGGCTCTGGCTCCTCCTCTGGACGTTCTCCTTGAAAATGTGCTTCATGAAAGTCATCTATCATGTCTGCTACTCCAGCATCACCATCAAGTTCTCCGATGCGTTGTCTCACGGCCTCGGATCTCATACGACAGGTTTCACTATGAAAGGTCCACTTGGAGTAGTCTCTCATAAAACCAAAGTTGTGGAGATGAGCTGCCATGACCTCCTTTGTCCTTTTGCGCGAGTTTCCGCACTTGCGGCAGGGACACCATATCGTTTTACTGTCTTTAGGCCCTTTAACCTTTCTAAATGCTTCATCCATGAAAGCTTGAGCATTGTCAATCCATTCTTGTGTCACACGACCATTTGGTGCCCATCCTTTGTACATCCACTCACGGTCACCCATTCTCTATCATATCAGCGAGTCATATGAAATACATTGCATCATCTACACGATGTCTACACATTCTAATAGGTAAAGATAGGTCCTAATCCCACCCGTGAATGCGTAGATGGGGTTAGTTCCTATGGTCTACTCCGATCCGAGACAGAATTTCGGCAGCACCTCCCCGCTGTTCTCCAAATACACGTCCCGTTAGGGAGATTGTGTATCCGGAGAACAACGGGGAGGCGCTGCCGAAACTCTATCTCGGATCGGAGTAGACCATAGAAACTAACCCCATCTACGCATCCACGGGCTGTCCAAAAAACGTGGACAATTCGAAACAGATACAGCCATAAATATGCAAAGTTTTGCATATTCCAAACTGTATCTCTTTCGAACGGGAGACGCCTAACTAGGTTTCGCGATCTACGACGTCATATGTAAAGAGAATGAAATTTGCCTCACCTTGCTGGGCTGAACACGAGGGCGGCTGCAGCTACGGACCCCTGGCGGAGGAAGGCACCGGGAACCTGAAATAAATGATGATAATAGTGTCAAATAAAAATTTCGACAGCACCTCCCCTGTAAGGTGAGGTTTCCAAAACCTGCAACAAAAGCCACAGCACGAAGGCCGGGCTACAGACGTGTTTTCTTCCAACGGCTCGATGGCCGGACAAATCACATGTGCCTTGTAGACAATGTCTGACCTTGCTGGCTTGAAGAAGGAGGAAGGCAGCGGGAAGCCGATGGCGGAGGCCGGTGGCTCGGTGCTCAACTCCTGAAAAAAATGAACATAATAGTGTCAATTAGAAATTTCGACAGCACCTCCCCTCTTTGTGAGGTTTTCAAAACCTGCAAGAAAAGCCACAACACGAAGGTCGGGCCACACAAAAAATTTCTTCTCACGGCTCGATGGCCGGACACATGACAAGTTAAAATTCTATATCTTAAATTCTAAATCCAAATTAAGTTTATATACCTATCTATAATTCTATATCAAAAATTCTAACCATACATTTCTATACATACATGTCTAGTCTATAATTATATATCCAACATCACTAATTCATCACTAATTTGTAACTAAATTACTGAAATCGAGAGGAAGTCGAGAGTGCACTCACAAGGGGTGAAGCACCGACGCCGATGCAGCTGTGGCAATGGATCCTCCCCGTCGGCCTTCTCCATCTCCTCCTCCTTCTCCCCCTCCTGCTTCTCCTTGGCAGCCGGCGAGGCCCAACCGGGGCTAGGGGTGACGGGTCCCTTCTCCCCCTCCTGAATTTCCTCCTCCCGCCTTCTTCTCCTCCAGGGGCAGCGACGCCGGAGGCACGCCGGGGAAGGAGGGCAGTGGCACGGGAGGCGGCGGGGGAGGGGCGGCAGGGGAGGGGGCGGCCGCGGCCACGGGACGGCCGGGGAGGGAGGCGGCCGGGGACGGGGCGGGTCGGGGCGCGGCAGAGGGGGGCGGCCACAGCCGGCCGCGGCGAGACGGTGCGGGGCGCGGCAGGGCGAGGCGGGGCCGGCCGGGATGCGGTGGGGCGAGGCAGGGTGAGGCGGGGCCGGCAGGGCGAGGCGGGGCGCGACCGGGGACGAGGTGGGTCGGGGCAGCGGCGCGAGCCGGGCGGAGCGGGGCGGGCGGAGCGGTGCAGCGGCGGAGCGGTGCGGCGGCGGAGCGGTGGCCCGGCGGCGGAGTGGTGCGTCGGCGGAGCGGTGGCACGGCGGCGGAGTGGTGCGGCGGTGGGCGCGGCGTGTGAGTCCTGTGTGTGTTGTGTTGTGCGTGTGTGCGTGGCGGTGTGTGTTGTGCATGTGTGGCTGCAGGTGGGCCAGGCGACAGCCTTCGCCGAGAGCCCAGATCTAGGACTCTCGGCGCAGAGCGGGACCAGGCGGGCCCACGTGCTGCCCCGGCGGAGACCGAATTTTTTTTTAAAAAAACCTGACCTTCGCCGAGAGCCACATGGCCCGGCTCTCGGCGAATAACTGACCAGGCGGGCCCACGTGCTGCCCCGGCGGAGACCGAATTTAAAAAAAACCTGACCTTCGCCGAGAGCCACATGGCCCAGCTCTCGGCGAAGAACTGACGCGGGCCCACACGCAGCCGTGCCCCGGCCGCGACCGAATTTTAAAAAAAACCTAACCTTCGCCGAGAGCCACATGGCCCGACTCTCGGCGCAGAACCCCTGTTCGCCGAGAGCCAAGCACTCACCGAAGATTATTTTCATCAAATTTTATTTAAAAATAGCAAACAAATTCAAAATTTCGCCAAAACTTAACATGTCACTAGATATGTTGTGTATTGCTTATAAAAAAGTGGTTGTACTCAAATTCAAAATGAAATTTCACCAAGAGACCAAACCAAGTGATGTTAGTTCAAATTCTCTAAAACTTCTCGTGAGATGTTCCGGTTTCTAAAGAGCGTACATGTCAACTTGTTCAAAACGCTCTCTACTATTTATCACAATCTCTATGTATGATATCACGACCACTCGACAAAATTCGTGATTTTTCAACTTCATTTGAATTTTATATAATTTTTTTACCTTTCTACCACACGATCTTCATCATGATACGAGAACCAAATGCAAGAAAATTGAGCTTCATTTCATGTACATGGTCTTAGAGATGTCTCATGAACATGAATACCATTTTTCGAACAAATTTGCTCTATGATTTTATGCACTTGCAGTTCATATCGGACGTATAAGAAAAAATTACGTATAAAGAAGTGAAATTGTTAAATATAGCAAACAAAGACAAAATGGCGCCAATTTTGAACATGTACACTGTATGAGTGTATGTGGAGCAAGAAAAAAGTTTGGGCTCGAAAATGTGAAGTTTTTTTGAAAACTTCACCGTGAGTAGTAGCCATGCACTCACCGAAGAGGTTTTGCTCTCGGCGAAGGTGTTCCTTGCGCCGTGGGTATTTCTTCGCTGAGAGCCTTGGATGCCTGACACTCGGCGAATTTGTCGGACGGGGACGGCCGTTACCGGTGTCGAGGTGGTGCCGTCAGCTGAGTCCTTCGTGGAGAGCGGAAGCCAGAATGCTCTCGGCGAAGGAGCTCTGCACCGTGAGCCAGGCCTTCGCCGAGAGCTGGGCCTGGTGCTCTCGGCGAAGAGGGTCTACGCCGAGAGCTGGATCCTTGGCTCTCGGCGAACCTTCGGGCTCACGGTGAAGACTCTTTTTCCGGTAGTGCGTCCGAGAACGCGGAGGCCGGTGCCTGGGGCGCGCCGTCGTGTCCGCCGTTGCCGAAGACGAGCTCGGGCAGGTGGCGCCAGACGGGGCGCCAGCGGCGGGAGAGCACGCCGGTGTGCGCGGCATCACCGACGGAGCCAAGGCGGAGGAGGATGCTGTGCAGAAGCTCGTCGGGGAGGTCGCTGATGTAGTCCTCGCCCGAGCGGGGACGGTGCCGTCGGCGGCGGCGGCGGCGGCGCCTGCGGGGACGGTCTTCTTGATTCATGAAGGGCAGCCGGCAGTCCTCCTGGCCTCCTGGGAGCGTTAGTTTGGAATTGGGAGAGAAGGGTTGAGGGTTCTCGTGTTGGGCTGAAAACTTGGCCCGTGCGTTTCGGTTGAGCTCTATATATATACTAGGTTAACTTGGCAGCAAACGGCACCCTTTGATTCCAATTTCCAAGAGACGGCAGGGCATTATTAGTTTCGCTTAGCTTCCGCAATGGAAGACGACGAGGCGAGACCTTGCAAGAAGGCGCGCAGCCGGACGGCTGGGACCGGCTCCGGCCTGACGCCGTTCGCGCTCCGCCTGGCGAAGCAGCTCTCCGACGGCGACGGCAGCGGGCGCAACAACCTCGTCTTCTCGCCACTGTCCATCTACACGGCTCTCGCCCTCGTGGCGGCCGGGGCAGGCGGCGAGACTCTAGATGAGTTCCTCGCCCTGCTCGGCGCGGCGTCGCGCGACGAGCTCGCCGAGTTCGCCGCCCGCGTCATGCCGCCGGCAAGCGCCGCCCTTGCGGACGACGGCAAATCCGCCGGTTCGTCGGGCGGGCCGGTCCTCGCTTTGGCGTGCGGAGTCTGGTACCAGAACACGGTGGCGTTGAAGCCGGCCTACCGCGCCGCCGCCGTGGAGTCCTATAAGGCCGAGATGCGCGCCGCCAATTTCGTTGCAAAGGTCTGCTAATTCACAGGCAATCATATATAATACATCTCTGATCAAAATCTCATTTTTTGCAAGATCTAATCCGCGTCACGAGCTCAAAATTAATCCCGTGTTAGTAACAACCGATCTGCTTCTGTTATTGCCTTGCAGCCAGAGAAAGTAAGAAATGAGTAACGAGTGGGTATCCAAGGCCACGAACAAGCTCATCACCGTACCACGAACAAGCTAATTCACAGGCAATCATATATAATACATCTCTGATCACCGTGGACTCTAAAACCGCGCTCGTGATTGCAAACGCCATCTACTTCAAGGGCACGTGGTCCAAACCCTTCAGGAAGCTGGGTACGGCGGACATGGAGGAATTCCACCGCCTCGGCAGCTGCGTGCGCGCTCCGTTCATGCACAGCTCGGAGCGTCAATTCATCCAGCAGCACCATGGGTTCAAGGTGCTCAAGCTACCATACGACGACGAGGGCCCAAGGTTCTCGATGTGCATCTTCCTCCCGGACGCCGGCGACGGCCTGCCCGGCCTCGTCGCCAAGATGGCGGCGCCCAGCTTCCGGCTGCCACGCCACTTGCCCACGAGCCGTGTCAGTGTCGGCAAGTTCTGCCTGCCCAAGTTCAAGCTTTCCTTCTCCAGCCAGATGGCCAAGACGCTCAAGGCTATGGGTCTCGAAGCCGTCTTCTCCGAGCACGAGGCCGATCTGTCCAACATGGTGGAGGATGACGATGGGTTGTGCATGCATCATGTTTTTCACAAGGCGGTCATCAAGATGGACGAGGAAGGAACACTACCGGAAATCGCAAGGCTGTTGTGAGCCAAACATCAGGCTCACGGCATAGAGGCCTGTTTACCGTGAGCTTCCTAGTAGGCTCACGGCAGACACGTAACACACGGCGCCAAGCCTGTATGCCGTGAGCCGGTTGACTAGGCTCACGGCAGCAAGAAAACACACGACGAGGGTCGCTCTGTGCCGTGAGTCGGTTGACTAGGCTCACGGCACAGAAAACACACACGGCGAGGGCTGCTCTTTCCCGTGAGCAGACAGACCTGGCTCACGGCACACACAACACACGTTGACAACCTGACCCGTCACGTCCGTCGGCCGGGGCCGTTAGTTTTGCCGTGAGTCAGACCCACAGCTCACGGCACAGCGTGGAACACACGGTGCACATTGCATGTGTGCCGTGAGCCAGATCCACGGCTCACGGCAAACATGTAGCAGCCGCGTGGCAGCCTTGTAACAGCAACGTGGCACAGAAACGCAGACGCGTGGCAGCCTGTTTGCCGTGAGCCCGTGGCAGCTCACGGCAACATAATCTGAAGTCGAGTGTTTTATTTGTTTGCCGTGAGTTAGGACAATGGCTCACGGCAAATAGGACAAAAAAATTGTTTTTTGCCCTTCAAAAGTTTTTCACCCTTAAACCACATCTCTACAAACTACATATTCAAATTTGGGGCAATTATAACACAGTTTGATATATTTAGTAATTTTTTGCTTTCTTCGTATTTTTTTCACATACGTCGGATTTGAACTGGAAGTGCATAAAATCATATAATAAAGTTAGTGAAATAATGATATTTCGTGTCCTTCATTCCTTTTTCATACATGTACCATGAAATTAGAGAGAATTTCAAACATTTAGACTCGACACATGATTCTGAAGGTTTCGTGCAATAGTATTTTAATTGTATAAAATCCATACAAATTTAAAACATCATGAAATTTGTATGGACATCATGATATCATGTATGGAGGCTGTGGTGAAGAATTGAGAAGGTTTCGAATTAGTCAACTTATACACTGTTTACAAACTGAAGCATCTCACTGGAAGTTTCTGAGATGTTTACTCATGTGACTAGATTTGGTGGTCTTTGTAATGTTTTGATTCAAATTTGACCTTGGAACTTTCCCTAGGATCATTAAACAACTTTGACAGCCTTATGTTGGTTAATGGCAAAATTTTTGTGTAGTTTTATAATTTCGAACATTATCGGACCGCATGAAATGATAGAATTTTAGTTGAAAGTACAATGAAACTAATGTTTTTAATCCATCAAAGTTTAAAATTGATATTGTAGAGTTAGCTTAGCAGGTAAATATCATAATGCACTCAACTTGTTTTTAAGGGAAATCATAAAAAAATAAGAGGGAAATAAACAAAAGTTGATAACTGACGGTTTACCGTGGGTAGCTCACGGCATACAAACATTACACACGGCTGCCCCTCTTTGCCGTGAGCTGTGGATCTGGCTCACGGCAACGCGTGCGCTCTGCCATGAGCTGTGGATCTGGCTTCTCACGGCAACGCCTTCTCCTGAAACCCTACGTCGCTTGCAGCTGACGTGTGGGTCCACCGGATCTTTGCCGTGAGCCCTGGATCTAGCTCACGGCAAAGCTTCCATGGGTTCACTCGTCAGCCGCACACACTTCACACACACACAACACACTTCACACACACACGCACCACACACTCAGACACACACACGCGCACACACCGCCGCCGCCGCCTACCTTGCGCCGTCGTCCCCTCCGCCGGCCGCGCGGTCCCCACCGCCTTCGTCCTCCCCAACGCCGGCCGCGCGGTCCCCGCCGCGACCGCCCCCGACGCCGCGTCCGTGGTCCCCGTCGCCGGCTGCCGCCCGTCGCTCCTCCACCTCCTCTTCCCCGGCGTGCCAGATCTGGCCACGGACATCTCCTCTCCCGGCCCGTGCCTCCCCACCACCGCCGCGGCCTGAGGGAGAGGTCATCCTGTGCCTGCCCACCACCGTCGGGGGAGAGGCCGGCCCCGGCCGCTTCCCCCTACCGCCGGGTCCCCTCGCCGCCCGTCGCTGCTCCACCTCCGGCGTGCACGATCCGGCCGCGGCCCCTCCTCTCCCGGCCCGTGCCTCCCCACCACCACCGCGGCCCGGGGGAGAGGCCGGCCCGTGCCTCCCCACCGCCGTCGGGGGAGAGGCCGGCCCCGGCCGCTTCCCCCTACCGCCGGGTCCCCTCGCCGCTCGTCGCTGCTCCACCTCCGGCGTGCACGATCCGGCCGCGGCCCCCTCCTCTCCCGGCCCGTGCCTCCCCACCACCGCCGCGGCCTGGGGGAGAGGCCGGCCCGTGCCTCCCCACCACCGCCGGGGGAGAGGCTGGCCCCGCCCACCGGCCCCGGCTGCTGCCCCTAACCGCCGGGGCCCCTCGCCGTGAGCCTCGTCGGCCCTAGCTCGCGCCCCTGTTCAGGTGAGGAACATGCACCTCTCCAATTTTTAGTTGCTGAGCATGCATTTAGGAAATTTTAGTTAGTAAATTTTGTTAGGAAATGGATTTAGCTAGTTACTTCTCATATGCCGATGATGATATGAATTGTACCTAGTGTTCTTGCTGGGTAACATATGATGACCTTGAGCTTGAGTTGTACCGGTTATATGCTTCTCATGGTTGTCATCAAACCGTGAGAGACATCCATTCCCAAGCAACAACTTGGTTTCATGGTTCCAAAGCTCTAAAACCTGTCGTATTCAAGTGCCATTGGTTTGATCCTCAGGCTATGAGGCGGAACCCGAATCTTGGGCTAGTCGAAATTCGTCAGTCAACCATGTACACAGGAGACGATGTCTATATCATGGCTCAACATGCCACACAAGTTTATTATCTATCATACCCTTGCAAAAAAGACGTGCGTCTCCAGAGTTGGGATGTTGTGTACAAGGTTTCGCCACATAGTAAACTACCAGCCCCTGTCAACGAAGATTACAACCTACTAGACCCAAACACATATGATGGTGAGTTCTTTCAAGAAGGTGGGCTAGAAGGGAGTTTTGAGATAGACTTAACAGACGTGATGGGAATGGAAGTGGATTTGGATGATGCCGGAGAAGAGGTTCATGATGAGGATGACTTACAATTACTGGAGCGACTAGATTTGGGAAGTGATAGTGACGATGACGTCTTTCCTCCTTTGGAGCATGGTGTTGAGGATATGGAAATGCGTGATAGTGACGATGAGACATATTATCCAGCTAATACGGATCATGATGAGTATTTCTAAAACATGTAAGAACCGTACCAATTATGAGATTAATTACTTACTACATTAATTATTTTTTTATTTAATACTTGTACTCTTTGCTATCTAATACATGTACTTATGTTGCATTTGTGTACTTATGTGATGGTTATGGTGATATTTGAACTTATGTGATGGTTATGTGTTGCTATTTAATACGCCGTTATGGACTTATGTTGCATTTGTGCACTTATGGACTTTAAACTGTCTGTGATGCTTATGTGAACTTATGTGATGCATATGTGTACTTATGTGATGGTTATGGTGATATCTGAACTGTCTGTGTTGGTTATGGTGATATTTTAAATTGCCTGTGATGATTATGGTGATATTTGAACTGCCTGTGATGGTTCTGGTGATATTTGAACTGCCTGTGATGTTGTATCGAATGTGAGGTGGCATATATGGTTCTGGGAAAAAATAAAAAAAAAACAAAAACGCCACTTTGCCGTGAGCTAATGCCCCTATGCCGTGAGCTATTGCATCTATGCCGTGAGCTTCGGCTTGTGCTCACGGCAAAGTTACACAAACTGGCAGCAGGGAATTGCCTCTATGCCGTGAGTAAATGGCGCGGCTCATGGCAACAAGGTCTTCTGTGCCGTGAGCTGGATGGCCGGCTCACGGCACACAACCGACGTCAGCTCGGCTGGGAAGGTGCCATGTGTGGCCTCTATGCCGTGAGCGATGGAACGGCTCACGGCAACCATAAGCTCTGTGCCGTGAGCTAGACTTCCGGCTCACGGCACACAGCCGACGTCACCTCACCTGGTAAGCTGCCACGTGTCGCACCTATGCCGTGAGCTCGCCGTCAGGCTCACGGCACAATGAGCCGTTAAGACAACTTCCGTGACCCCCGTTAGACACCTGTGCCGTGAGCTATTGACCACTCACGACACACGTTTGCCGTGAGTCAAACGGTCGGCTCACGGCAACTATGCTGTTTGCCGGCAAAACTGTGCCGTGAGCCCTTTGCCGGCGGCAACTCACGGCAAAGAGGTTGCCGTCGGTGGACCGCTCTTTGCCGTGAGGAACCGGCTCACGGCAGCCTTGCGGAATCCGCTAGTGGAACCGAGGCGGCAGCCTCCACCGCTTGCACGCTTCAAAAGCGTGCAAAGCATTGGTCGTCTCACACCGTGGATTTCATTGCTGACATCCTTTTGTGTTTCTCGTGGTGGAGGAGAAGTCTGGAGCAGTCGTATTCATGGGACAGGTCCTCGACCCTACAAGATCAGAGTAGAAGAAGGATAACATGCTTTAATTTGCGGAGGAAATTAAGAGCCCAATTGTGAGAACCCAAAGTTGTAACAGAAGTTTAGCATGTCATCATGAGCATCATGAACGTCATTTGTGCATAACTTCAGCCTCAATGCATGAGAATATATTTATGTAGTTAAATTCATCTCCTGTTATTTTATTCAAATCCTACAGGTAATATAATGAATTTACAATTTTTTTGTTTACTTTTTTTGGTGGTGTCTGTTGGTGTTATAAATTCAGTTAAATTTCAATTTTAACTGCCTTTTGTTTTTTCAATTGTGCGCAAACCGTAGCAGCTACGGAGGTGATTCAAGTTCCATTGGCCTGACCATTTTGCGGGCTGGGCCGTCAAAACAGACATTTGGGCCCATAGTTTGTACCCACGATATTGATAGGCCAAGGAGGGAATTTTTTTTATATATATTTTCGTTGATTTTCGAAAAATAAATGGTGAAAACAAAAATTACGAGAAATATACATCTGCTGCCGTGCCACACGGCAGCAGGGCCCTCACGCCGTGTGGCACGGCGGCAGCATCCCTACCGTCGTGCGCCACGGCGTTAGGTCCCTGCCGCCGTGGGGTACGGCGGTAGGAGAGCAGGTCTAGCGGCACGTCCGCGTGGCACGGCGGCAGCGTCCTAGCGCCGTGCCACATGGCGGTAAGAACATTTTTAATTTTTTGAGTTTTTTTCATTTTGTAAAACACTTTTAAATTTTTTTAACAAGAAACTGATAAATTTAAACATAATCACAAGATCATAATCAACGAGTAGATGCAAAATAGTTTATACAAGATCATGGTAAAAGTACTACTGTGACAGAAAAAACTAATACATCTAAATCCGTCTGTGTCTCTTCGGGCTAACAGCTCTAGCACCAGCCCAGGTGTGGTCCCGGGCGTACGTCAAGGGGTCAGGTGGCATGATGACCCGGGGTCCGAGCTGGTCGGGAGACGGTGTCGCCATGGCCGCCTGCGACGAGCCTGCAACAGCCGGTGTCGCTCCGCCCGCCGGATTCGCTCCGCCCGCCGGCGACAACCCTGCACCAGCCGGTCGCTCCGCCGGCCGCCGGGGTCGCTCCGCTCACTAGCTGTGTCTCCTGCGTCCCAACAGACGGTGCCTGTGTAAACTGTGACGCGCCAAGCTCCTCGCCCTCCTCCCCATCCATGGTCGCGAGAAAGTCGTGGTACCTAAACTCATCCCAGTCCAGCTGGTCGTCAGGAGTCGAGACCGCGACCGCGTCGAAACCTGCAACGAATAGTATTAGTTTTCCAAAACGTATCATACTTATCGAATTTTACTGTAATAGTTAAGGTCGTTACCAGGCTGGAAGACAGGTGGAATGGACGAGGAAGGAATATCTGCCGCCGGAAAGACCGGCGGTCTAGGTGTCGTCGTCTCCGGCTGTCGAGCCCCGGTGAAACCTTCTGGTCCTGTCGGAAAGACCGGCGGTCGCCCTGTACGATTAGAATATAGTATAACAAAAACACACAACAACTCCGTGCATTAGTTGAAAATAAGGTCCACTGAAAGTACCTGCGCCGGGGAAAACCAACGGCCGCTGCACGTAGGTGTGCGGGCCCTGCGGCTGTGGCTGCTGTTGTGCCATCGGAGCCGAGAAAGGCGCACGTGCAAAGGTGGAAGGCGCCGGCTGCGAAGCCGCTGTCGAGGCGGAGCTCGAGGACGACGCTGGGTGGCGCGGAAGGAGAGGAATGTCTACGGCCCCGGCGTAGTTCACGACGGCGGAGTACCTCGTGGCAACATCGAGGATCCTGTCGTACGTGTGGCGGTGCTGCTGAGGCCCCCCAGGTAAAACACGCCTCCCTCGCGGCCGCTGCGAGCCGCACGATCTCAGCAAGCGCGTCGTGCTGCTCACAAAATTAGTAGCACATGTTATAATGAATAGTAACATGAATTAAATATGATTGTAGTATCGTAGCTACCGCTGTGTCGGCAGTCTGGTCTCGTCGCACCGGGTACGTGGCGTCCGGCAGTAGCCTGTCGTGGTCCGGGACCGGTGGCGGTGGCGGGGCAGCAGGGACGTACGTCACTCGCGTCCGCGTCCTCGGGAGGTACCACTTAAGGTACGCTACCCAGGCCGCGCTGTCGTGATTGGTTGTTGGTTGTAGATCAATGCTTTTATCCATCTTATGAATGTTTTCACTTTTTGTTACTATCATGTGACTTGTGAACTACTCCCTCCGTCCCAAAATAAGTGCACATCTCGCACTTCGAGGAGTCAAACTCTTTAAAGTTTGACCAAATATATATTAAAAAATATTAATAATTATGATACTAAATAAATATCATTAGATTAATCATGTCATATATTTTCATAACAAACTTGTTTAGAGACACAAATGTTAATATTATTTTCTATATATCCGGTCAAACTTACAACTTGTTGACTCCTCGAAATGTGAGATGAGCACTTATTTTGGGACGGAGGGAGTATGTCTCTTATTGTATTTCACTGATTGGTCATGTATTCTGTGTCTATGTGACTTGTAGTCAGCAGAGTATTAGACACTAGTGAATTAGTGAGTGGTCTGAGCTCATGTATTCAATTTTAGTGATGTGCTGATGTTGTTTGAGAATGGGAAACTATCAACTACAGGTTGTAGAATGTTATTTTTCTCTCATCTGTACAAAACCATGTAACCCATGCACACAGCATGTACACACTGTTTACACAGCCTACACACTAAACGAGGGTCGAACGAACGACTATTGTTTAGCGTTTAGGGCAACATTGGGTGCGCTGAAAGCCTTAGAGCCTAAGTGGCTCTCCAGCAAACATCTTCGACCCTCCGGCTTGGTGTGGAGTGGCAAGAACACTTTGTGCGGGGGACGTGGAGACCCCCTTCCTTGGTGGAGAAGCTCCTTAGTGGAGGCGGCATCAAGGTGACCAAGGGAGCTTGGCAAGTGCCTTCGTGGAGAGCCTTTGTGGCTAGTCAAGTGTGCTCCTGGGAGAGACTTGGTGACCGAGAAGCAATACTCTTGTGTGGAGTGCTTCAACAACGTGGACTAGGGGTGGCTTAGTGCCTACCGATACCACGGGATAAATCGCGTGTCAAGAGTTTGTTTCATCTCATCCCTCTTTACGTTTCTGCATTACATTCTTGCAATCCTTGCTTGTCTTTACTTTCCTAGAGTAGTATCTTACTAGGATTGGCTATAGGTTGCAAAACTTGTTTTGGGATGAGGGTTCCACACTAGATCAACCATAGATTGCACATCTAGATAGAAATGATCTAGTTTACTTTATGCAAAGTAGTGGAAGCTGTAGGTTAAGGTTTTAAGTTGTCTAATTCACACCCTCCCCCTCTTAGGCTACGAGCATCGATTCCTTTCAAGTGGTATCAGAGCCGGGACTCACTTCCTTCACAAGGAAACACCAATTCGATTGGCAAATTGTGAAAACCGGCTCATTGGAACGGTTAGGCTTCACCACCTAGTGAGTTGCTCTAAGGGGGGAAAGGGATGGATCTTATAGGTTTGGCTCCACGTTTCCATGGCACGGGTTATCGTCGTTGGAAATTTCTCATGCAAGCCTATCTACAAGCCAAGGGCCTTGATGTTTCGATAGTCACTAATCATGGTGTTAGAAATGGTACTAACAAAGAGAAACAATTTGATGTGATTGCTAAGAGTATTATTTTGTCATCCCTAGATGAAGGTGTTTTCAATAGAGTTTTTAATTGTGAAAATGCTCATGAGCTATGGAACACCATCAAGGAACAAAATGAGGGTTCAAAAGAAGTAGCTAATGAACGCTACGGTTGTCTCCTTGAGGAGTTTAATAGCTTCAAGCAACTTGAGAATGAAAATGCAGAATCCATGTACTCACGCCTAAATGTTCTTGTCAATGAGATTAATGCTTTAGGTGTGAAGGACATCATAGACGTGAACATCAACCGCAAGATTCTTCAAAGTCTCTCCAAAAGCCCGACTATGACTTGGTGAAAGCTATCATCTATGAGAAGAAGCTTGAAGAATTGAAGCATCTCAAATCTTGAGCAAGATCATGGCACATGAGTTACAAATCTTGCCCAAGTCCAAGATAGCTTCCAAGAATGGCCTCAAGACCAAGGAAGAACCAAAAGTTGAGCACAAGGCAACACCTCAAGAATCATCTTCTCCAACTGCAAGTCATGCTCTCTCAAGCCGACAAGAGAAGATGATGAGGAAGATGGCAATCCATGGAAGCTCAAGTGAAGATGATGATGATGATGAAGAATCCTCAAGTGATGAAGAGACTGAATCCATGGTCACCATGTACTTGAAGAAGGTCTTCACATACTTGAAGAAAATCAACATGTACGGCTACAATGTCCACTTGAGAGAAGGACGTCATCATCAACACATCAAGGTCACCAAGATCAAGCCCAAGCCCAAGAAGAATGTGCTCAAGGAGAGGAAGCTGAAGCAAGAAGCACTCACCGTCATCCGTGAGTGGATAAGTGGTGGAGAATCAAGCTCTTGTAGCTCAAGTGATGAATCAAGCAAGAACTTCACCACTCGCTTCAAGCAAGGTCCCCTATCATCATCACACATGTGCCTTATGACCCAAGGTATGGAAAGTGATGTAAGTGGTGATGATGAATCTGATGCCACCTTAATCGATGATCTTGTTGAGCTAATCAATGAGCAAAAAGGAATCCTTGAAAAACAAGCTAATGAAATTAAAGAACTCAATGCCCTCAATGATTTTAGTGTTACCCTTGCTACAAATTATTAATATTTGTTGTGCAAATTCAAATTGCTAAGCAAGGAGCGTGATGAGCTAAAATCTAAGCTAGAGAGCATTGAGATTAAAACTAATGATTCCTTTGAGCTTGATGAATCATCTATCCCTTGTGCAATTCCTATATCAAAGGTAGATGCTTTAACTTCTTGCATTGATTTCATTGATAAATCTTGCTCACCACCTTGCAATGAGAATGTTGTAGTAGAAACATGTGATGATCTCATAGGCAAGGAGAATGATGAGCTCAAGCGAGAAGTGAAATGGCTCCAAGATAAGTTGGCAAGGCTAAAGGGCAATGACAAAGAGGAACAAGTGGAAGCTTCTCAAGACATGAAGAGCAACGTCCAACCTTCTCAAGATAACCGTGATCACATGGTGAAGAAGGTTGAGAAGGGTTCAACCGTGACTTGCTACAAGTGTCATGGAGAAGGGCACAAGTTCTACAAATACCCTCAATTTGTCAAGAATATGGACAAGGGTGAGAAGAAGAAGATAAACACCACCATCAAGAGCTCCCTCATCTACACCAAACCCAACCACAAGAATAAGAACAAGAGTAACTCCTACGTCATCAAGAAGAAGGTTAATGACAAGGTGGTTGTGCACAAGGTTGGGAAGATGAAGGAGTGGAGTTGGAACCAACCCATTTGGGTGCCAAGGAAGTCATCACCAACATGAAGCGGCCTCAAATGGTGTGGGTTCCTAAGGCCACGTAAAGGCCATGAAGATCGGGGACTTGGGAGGCTTGGCACAAAGAAGATGAGGAGATTCAAGTCTAGAAGCCAAGCTTGCAAGATTGGACATGTGTTGCCCAAGTTACCTGGTTGAGGTAATGGAAACTAGAACTCATCTCATGTATCTTTGTAGCTCCATTGCCTTGTCTAGGTTTGCATTTGTTGCTATGCCTAGTTGTTTACATATGGTAGGTTGCTTGTGTCATGTGCTAACCCATGAGCAACCTACATGGTTTGATTAGTGTGTAGGAAAGCTACACATGTTCTTTCATGGTGCATGTTTTTCGTATATATCTCTTTACATCATGAGCAAGCTATAGGATTAGCTTCCCTTTTGTTATCACAAACAATGTGCAAACATTTGGTTGGTGATTCAAATACTAAATGCACACATTTAGGGGGAGCTCATCCTATGTTTTATTTGTGGGACTAACATTGTTTCGAGCTTATCTTATGTAGTCCCTTGGTGGTGTGTTTCGGTGTGGTGTTTCATTCTAAGAGAATGCTATTTCACTCTACATGTGATCTAACATCTCTAAGAGAGTGAATATAGCAATATGAGCTTCATGCTATTGAGTCATGTCCTTGTGAGCTTATGTCTCTATATAAGTTCAAAGACAATGAACTCATACATTCCTAATCCTTGTGGTACCCCAAGTGTCTTCTTTGCAAGCTTCTTTCAAGTGGTGTCATCTCCAAGTGACATCATTTCCAAGTGGCTCATCCCAACGTGGTGCCAACAAGGTAGAGAGGAACAAACCCTCGGAGGTATGCAATGCTCAAAATCTACAAGTGGTATTGTTACAAGTGCTCTCTTGTCTTATCTCTTGTCATTTAAGCTACCTCCTTGCATGATATGCTCTAAGTTTCCTTGTCTCTCAAGTGATTCTAGTTGTGCACTTGATTTTCATACTATCTTTTTGTGCACACACTTAGGGAGAGCTTAGTTTGTATCATGCTAGTCTCATGAGCTTGTGATCCACCTCAGTTATCTGCACTTGTGGTATCTTCATTGATATCATACATATGGATCATGGTTCATGCGGCTTTCTCCCTTGTATTTAACATTTCTCTTTGAGCTATGTTTGCAATACACTCTCGGATCCATTTTGGAGACCTTTGGAGACTTTTTGGAGATTTTATTCCAAAGGGGGGGAAATTGGAACCAAAGCAAGCTATGTGTAAACATAGGAAGAGAAGATCATGAAAAAGGGATAACAAATCTAGGAGGAGTTTGTAACATCCCTGATGTTACTTAAGTTAAGTACTTCAATTATTCATGATAATCAAGAATAATTAATTCCTAAGCATGTTTAACATGATGGTGATCAGTTTTGCAAATAAGACCTTGGTCAAAATCCCAAAATTTGGTCAAACCCCTAAGTACTCCTTAAGGCTGAAATGGTTTTCTTGCGCATTCTCCAAATTTCACTATAGAACTTCAAAATATGCCAATATAAAAGTTTTTCCTTATTTCCGGGAACACATTTTTCGTAATTGGCGGACATTCCAATTTTGAGTGCAAATTAGCCAAAAACAGGGTTGAAGCCCTCATGAAGAGTAAAATCCGCCGAGAAAAACTGAAATTTCGGCACGCGTTCCCCGTCAAATGGTTCATCAAAACATATGTCGCCCTTTGTAAAAGTTGAAGCCCTATAGTTTCTCTACAACTTTCGTTTTTGGCGATTTTCAACTTCTATTCAAAAAGATCGAGTTTCAACTCGTTAAACAGGCGCAAATAGAGTCAAAACGGCGCTCTGCGCCGGCGCCCACACGCTCTCGCGCTCCAGAGCGCGCGCCGCCCAAACTGCCACGTGTCGGGCCCACTTTTCTCCGGTGTACGGAGCCTCATGGTCTCCTTGGTGGACCGCACTTGGGCCGTGGGGCCTCCGCCCGACCCCTGGACCTACGTCGCGCCTACCGTGCATGCGCGTCGGTTCGCCGCCACGCGCCACGCACGCCGGGTGCCAGCCGCGCGGGCGTGTGTGCGTGCGTGCCCAGCAGCTCGTGTGCGGGATAAAGGCGAGAGGGAGAAGCCGGCGCTGGTTTCGTCGTCCTCCTCGTCGAACTCGTCGTCTGCTGGCAGTTGAATGCCGTCGTCTCCTCCATTGCCGTGCCGCTGCCAAGCTCCGCTCCACTCTCCACACCTCACCTCCGCCCCCTAGCACACCTTTGCCTCCCCGCGACTCCCCTACATCTTCCCCGGCCACCAGACCGACTCCACGGACGGCCACCTCGCCGGAACCGAGGCAGGGGCGGCCATGGATGCAGGGCGCCGCCAAGCACCGCCGCCGGCACCTCCTCTGACCCTTCCAACCACCGGAATGGAACCCTAGGTGAGCAAGGACCACTCCCCCACCCTTTCCCGGCCAAGCACGGCCTTCCCCTAGCCGGATTCCGGCGATCCCCGTCGCTGGCCGCGACCAGGGACTACATTGCAAGGTCTGAGATCTTTCCAGGGGCTAGAATGCAAAACCCAGGGACCTATTTGTAAGAACCCGATTTTCAGATCTAGGGTGTCCAGGCTGAATCTTGTAAACTCCCTAGAAAATCGTAGAAAAATCAAAAAAATGCAAATCCAATTTTGTTGGTTTCGTTGTAATGAGATCTACCTTTTCGAGTAAAGGTGTATAGGGTTGTTCTGTATAGTTTTAAAACAAAAATTCAAATTCAGTTTGAGATCTTTTCATTGTAATTCAAAATGTACTCATGAAAATGAAATGAAATTTGGATATGTTGTTTTGTGATCCATGTTCAGATCTGTGACCAAGTTTCATACGTGTTTGTTGTGTAGAATTATAGTTATGATTTTTGGAAGTTTTATACTAGTTTAAGCTTGATGCTTTTTATAGTCCCCTCAAAATATAAATTCCTTAAGCACCAATGCATCCTAGGATTTTGCCATGATGTTAAGCACCCCTAGAAAAATAATGGTGATTTTAGGAGTCTGTTCAATTAGTGTTTGGTATTTATGCTTGTGATGTATGTCAAATTCATAACTTGAAATATATGCTGAATCCACTTGAATATGTTGGGTTAGAACTTAGTTTTGGCATATTGGATCTGTAGGAAAAGTTTGGGGTCAAAAAGATTAGTGAATCTTTTTGTATGATTTAATCAAGTTTACCTAGGCTGAATCTTGTCTTTTTCTTTTAAATTAATTTTTATATGATCTGGAGCTGAAATTTGATATTTAAGCTTTTTGTAGTCATATGTTGCTGTGTGAAAAATTTGAGATCAGTTGGAGTTATATTTTAATTAATATGAATTATGGATGAATGTCTAGTTAAAAATGAAATAAATAGATGTATATTAATTATTTAAGTTTAAATGAAGGTGTTTATGTTTAGTTTCTGTTTGAAATAATTTTAAACACACTCCCTAGTGTTTGGTGAAGTTTGTTAAATTAATTTGCTTAAATATGCACATAATCACCATCAAAATAGTAGTTAGTTCACCCTCATCATAACCTAATGCATATGCATGTATACGTGTAGATCTACCGGACGGGACTTATACGCTGACTCAGGAGGGTGACGTGACGTTAGTTGGTGAAGAGATCGAGTTGGGTGTTCATCAAGACCTGGACCAAAGTCCAGAAGAGCCCAAGGCTAGTTGTGAAGTAGAGGAAGGCAAGCACCGGGTTTACATATAACCTTTTTGGATAAAATCTCACATTCTTTTACCTTTCTAGTATTTATGTTTTGTTTTGTGCATTTAAGTTTTAGGAGTTGAATTGAAACCTAGATGCATGATCCTTAGGTTCCTATGCTCTTATACTAGTATGTTAGGACGCTAGTGCCATGCTTTAAGGACACGGTACAAGTCGAGTAATGACTCATTACTCGCGAGATATAGGATGCTTATGTTGGAATCATAAGTTGGATAAATTGACTCGCTCATGTGGTAAGAGTAATGGGTTCGGTCTCGACCGAGTAGCATGGTGCTGGTCTAAGCTATTGAACGTACCAAGCACTTGTCGGGAATGTGACCGGTAAGCCTAGTACCTAATGAACCAGTGCGGGAATTTTATCGCTACTACTCTTGAGAAGCGTCTCCCGGTTTGCTACCGGTAGTGCAAGTGTGAGTCTGGACGTGCCATGAGTGGGCGTACCAGTAAACCTTGTAGTTAGGACTGTGGCATCTTTTCCTAATCTGGGGAATGACGGGAACCGCCTGGTCGGGGTAGACCCCGCATTCGCTTTTATTTGATTTCTTGGGGTCTACCTTCTTCCGTGTGTCTTGGGTTGACCTTGCAAGGATATAAATCGATCGATCGTCGGTCACTCACCGTTATCTGAGTCGGCTTGACCACTGGCTACCCCATATTTATTTATGGAACATTTGGATTAATATTGTTGTTTGATTAATGTTGTTTGCACAAACATGCTTGTTTAGTTAGGTGCTTACCTAGAATGGTTAAAATACTAGAATATGAGCTAAAATTTGAAATTAAGGATCAACTCTTAGTCGCTTTTGGCAAAATAAACCCACCAGCCAAAAAGCCTTGCATGTCTAGTTGTACTTTTATTTTTGTCGGGTCAGTCTTGCTGAGTATTAGCATACTCAGCCTTGCTTAATTTGTGGTTTTTAGGTAACCCCATCTGGCCTGGATCTATTCCAGATGGTTGGGAACTTGAGTGGGAG
Organism: Cenchrus fungigraminus; assembly: GCA_036936925.1. NCBI lineage: Eukaryota > Viridiplantae > Streptophyta > Magnoliopsida > Poales > Poaceae > Cenchrus > Cenchrus fungigraminus. The sequence continues at coordinate 115,630,171 of CM072779.1, read as the reverse complement.
CAGGATGATGAAGAGTGATACTCTATGGATGGCCTCCCATGTGTATCTTCCGCTAGTTTTATTTCCGCTGTTTAATCTCTGAAACACCCTTACTTTTATGTATGAAAAACCTGGTTTGTAATAAATGTGAACTTGTGTACTTTTATGTAATGTAATCTTGTACTCTGGTCCCGCCTTCGTGTGGGCTTAGCACATATCTCGATCCTGTGTAAGTGATTTACCGGGCATGACCCGACAGAGGCGACAAAATACATCTGTGTTATCGCTTATGAGCCACGTGGACCAGCTTAGGTGATAATATGGATTTATTTTGGGCGGTTCTGTCACAGAGTTGAGATGGTGAGCATCCAAGCAAGTGTAAGGGGTTCAACTTTGTCAATTTTTACAAATTTATGATTGCTTTGATTGTGTTATCATAAATCACCAAAAAGGGAGAGACTGTAGCGAACATGTCCTTATTGCCAAAAGTTCGAGTATGATTTCAGTGATTCATGACAACATGATCAATGGGACTAACCGTATTGTTGAACATGTCCTTGTAGACATTTATAAATCCCATGGATGAAGCCACAATCAAAGTTAACATACCATGAGTAAAGAAGAAGAAAAGACACCGTCGGATGATCCGACAGTACCGTGGAAGAAGGCATCGATGTAATGGCCGGATGAATTGGTACACTGCGTGATGCCTAGGGTAAATTGGCACCGTCGGATGAACTGACGGTCCATATTATACATGCACCGGATAAATTCCTGAAGACACTGAAGCGGAGACAAAAGCATAAGATGAACCGACGGTCTGATTTGTTGGACTGTCGGTCTATCCGATGGTTCACTAGCGCAAGACAAAAACATTTTGGCGCAGAGGCCTTAAGCACCGGATGAACTGACGTCCAGGCATCAGTTCATCCAACGGCTACGAATTTCAAGACAGAGATGTTTGGAGTACAAGGCCTTCAGCACCGGATGAACTGACGGTGCGTCGGTGTAAGCGCCAGATGATTTGTCAGTAGAGATTGCAATGGCTACATGACGTGGAAGGGGGCACCAGATGAACCGGTGGCTCAGAAAAGCATGCGTCGGTTCATCCGACAGTATGATTTTCAGTAGTCGTTAGCCAATGGCTAGTTTGTTGGCTTGGGCTATTTATACCCCTTCCACCCCGCCATTTGAGTATGCTGGAGTGTGTGGAAGTCTAGAGGTGTTCAAGACACATTGGAGATCACATCCATGTCATACTAGTGCTTAAGTAAACATCCAAAGGCTTTGCACATGCTTGGTGTGTGTGCTTAGTGCTAGGTTTAGCTTAGAGCTGAGTGAGTGCAAGGTGTGACTACCTTGTGAGGTGATTCTTGACTGGATCAAGCTGTACAAGGTGCGCCGGAAGCCTTGGAGCCTAAGTGGTTGTCCGGTAAACGTCTTTGACCCTCCGGCATGGTGTGGAGTGGTGATGACACTTTGTGCGGGAGACGTGGAGACCCCCTTCCTTGGTGGAGAAGCTCCTTAGTGGAGGCGGCATCAAAGTGACCAAAGGAGCTTGGCGAGTGCCTTCGTGGCTAGTCAAGTGGTGCTCTTGGGAGAGACGTGGTGACCGGGAAGCAATACTCTTGTGTGGAGTGCTTCAACAATGTGGACTAGAGGTGGCTTAATGCCTACCGATACCACAGGATAAATCGCGTGTCAAGAGTTTGCTTCATCTCATCCCTCTTTACGTTTCCGCATTATATTCTTGCAATCCTTGCTTGCTTTTACTTTCCTAGAGTAGTATGTTACTAGGATTGGCTATAGGTTGCAAAACCTGTTTTGGGATGAGGGTTCCACACTAGATCAACCATAGATTGCACATCTAGATATATAGAAATGATCTAGTTTACTTTATGCAAAGTAGTGAAAGTCGTAGGTTAAGGTTTTAAGTTGCATAATTCACCCCCTCCCCCCTCTTTAACCTACGAGCATCGATTCCTTTCACCGCCCCACTCCCCACCCCAAACACAGATGCACCCACACAAAACGTTTCTCCTTGAGTCCTTGACAGGAATTGGCCTGTGCGTGTTTCATGGAAACTGCAGACATCTTCCTTAACACTACACGTACTCAAGTGTTGAAGATCTGCGAACGATTAAAATCATTGCCCATGCATATGTTGGCTGGCTAGCTGGCAGCCTAGCACGGCCGAAAAACAGGCCGCGAGCATAACATATGATGGTGCCCCTATGTGGCAACATGTTGGATTAACAATGCATTATTAGTGTGCATGTAGATTTAAGTTTCAATTTCATATTCAAATGCATTTATCTCGTAAAACATTTATTCTTTTCAAAACTGTTTGGACCACATTATTTGTACCAAAATGAGTACCAATTTGTGTATTTTTTGTAATACTAAAATATTTAAAAATATTTAACATTTCTAATAAACAATTAATCTCAGCATTTTAGTACAAAATTAACAGTTTATAGAATATTTCAACATTTTGACTAACCTCAATCAATAATTTTATACAACATTTTAATTATACTATTTCAACTTTGTTATACAATACTTCAACACTTTTATACTACATTTTAGCAAAATGAGTACCAATATGAAAAATTGTTAAATGTCACATTTCAAAATTTTGAATGTTCAATTTCAACATTTAAACTATACTATTTCAACTTTATTCATATAAAATGTGGAACTAAGCCTTTTAAAATGATGAATTAGACTTTTAAATATTGGTTGTAGAAATGCACTAAAATGATAAAGTGACCATAAAGTTCAAAGAAAAAATAAAATAGGGGCTTCAATGAGAATCTTAGATAGCTGTGTGTTACTAAGAAAGCGAATAACTTCTTAGTATCTCTGAATTCTGTTATTTTTTATTTTATTTTTATCATTTTACAAAAATAATTGCTCCTAACAAAATTTTAGTGATTTTTTTATGATTTTACGTTCCCATTGCTGATTCATCCCATCATATTTTCAAATATTATAACTATTTTGTATGGACTCTCATGAGGATACTCTTTATACAAATATTGTAGATCTCAACGAGATCTACGGCTTTTTAGTTCAAACATTTATCATTTCAAAACATCTTCATGCTCCAAATAATCAAAGTAATGTTCAGATCTAATGAAGTAGACAAATTTCGCTTTTTTGAACAATACATTTTCAAGAAATCATAACTATTCATATGAACTCAAATGAAAAAAAAATTATACAAAAATTATAGATCTCAATGAGATCTACAACTTTTTAGTTCAAATATTTTTCATCTGAAATCATCTTTATTCTCAAAAACCAACACAATCTTCATATTTAAAATTCAAATTTTAGATCTGAGGGTTATGTCAATTATTTGGGCACCAAGACACACTACGTGAAAATATCAAATAGGTCACGCAGCATTTGTAACGGGCCCTTAACACCCGTTACATGAACCCGCATCTGTAACGGTTCTTGTATGGCGCCCGTTACGCATAAGCGCGGCAGGCTCGACCCCGACCTCGCCACCACAACGCCTGTTACCAATGAGGACTTCTGGTAACGGGCTTCTTAAACGCCCGTTACATGTTTGCTTTGTAACAGACGTTAAAATGCATCCGATACGAAAGTGTAACCTATCGGTAACGAGCTGTTTAAGTCCGTTAGTGATCACTTTCGTATTGGAGAGCGTGGTTGTTAGGACGCGTCTCCTTTGATGACGACCCAATTGGAGAAGCTAGTTTGGAGCCAGCATCTCCTTTGTTTTCTCACATCAGAGATGCGTGTTGTTATTACGCGTCTTTGTCTTTGCATTCCGACCACTCGCTATCACCGACAACTACACTTGTTGTCTCTCCAGTGAAGGCCACTCACTCTCTCCCCGCTGCCGTTCGCCGCTACCAGTTAATTTGTAGCGCTGCGCGCGTGCTCTCTCTCCTCAGAAAGCCGGCCGCGTGCGCGATAGCGAAAGGGGCCGGCAGACGTCGACCACGGCGTCCCTCTGTGCCGTACGTCGCCGTCCTCCAAAGCAGCAACTGATTCTCCTCCTCGGGCTCGGCGCCGTCCTCCGTGTCGTCGCTGTTGCCGCGACCGCGACGCCTTGTCCTCCTCCTAGGCGTGCTCGCCTCGTAGTCAGTCCTCGTCAAGGTGAAAATTGCCTCCTTTTATTGAACTTCGCTGTCCTAATCCTCTTACTCATCGGTTTTGGTAATGAATTGTGCTCATTTGATGTATGGAAATTGTAGATGGCTGCTGCTGCTCGGGCTTGGATGTAGAGTCAGTCCTGAGATTGGTACATTTTCTTAAGCAGGGTCAATGATTTTCTAGATCAAGCAGAGACGGATATGAGAAACTGTGGTGTTCAGGCAATGCTTTGCCCCTGTATAGATTGTCTCAACCAGAAGAAGTTCGGACAACAGGACAACATTTTTCATCATTTGATCACACGTGGTTTCACAAAAAATTACACGTGTTGGAATAAACATGGTGAGGAAGGCCTTAATGAAGTCGAAGCAGGATGCCTAAATGAAGGTGAAGCGCGACACCATGCTACCGGCCTTAATGAAGGGGCACCGCGATGCCATGATGAAGACCTTGATGAAGGTGGAGTTTTTGAGGAAAATGAACCATTCCCACCAATTGTGATGAAGCTTGAGGATATCACTGATCAAGAAGTTACGGGCTTCAATGATGGTGAGGTGTTGCAACATGTGCACAATGTTGATCAAATGTTGCGGGATGTTGAGTTTCAAGGAATATATACAACTTCTAAATTAGCGAGGCTCAAGCAGTTCATTGAATATTCAAAGAAACCCCTCTATCCTGGTTGCCAGAAGTACTCTCGCCTTTCTGGTGATCTAAAACTTCTGCAGCTTAAGGCAAATCATAGTTGGAGCAACAAAAGTTTCAAAAAATTATTGGATCTCCTTAAGGACATGCTACCCGAGGGAAACCAAATAGCCGAGTCTGTCTATGAGGCAAAGAAGATAATTAGTCCTCTGGGAATAGAGGTTGAAAAAATTCATGCTTGCAAGAACAGTTGTGTATTGTTCCGTGGAGATTATGAAGACCTTGACAAGTGCCCCAAGTGTGGGTTTGATCGGTACATGAGGAAAAAAGATGGTGGAGATGATAACAATGTTGATGATAACGAGAACGAGCCTGTGGAGATCAGAGGCAAGAAGAAGAAGGTTAACAAAGGGGCTTCTGTGAGGGTAGCATGGTATTTTTGCATCATTCCTCGGTTGAGAAGATGGTTCGCCACACGAAAGGAGGCCCAACTCTTGCGTTGGCATAAGGAAGGCCGAAAGAAGGAAGAAAGCAAGATTAAGCACCCCGCAGATGGCAAACAATGGGAAAACATTGATTCCCACTTTAAGGACTTTGCTGGTGAAAGCAGGAACATTCGGTACGCTATGAGCACAGATGGCGTGAACCCATTCGGTAATCAGAGCTCAACACATAGCACTTGGCCTGTTGTGCTGTCACTGTACAACCTTCCACCCTGGCTATGCAAGAAACGGAAATACATGACGCTGACAATATTGGTCTCCGGGCCAAAGCAACACGGCGACCGTATTGATGTCTACTTGAGGCCACTAGTTGTTGACTTGAAGATACTTTGGAAGCCTGGTGTGAAGGAGGTTTGGGATGAGTTCGACCGTGAGGAGTTCACATTGCATGCTATGTTGTTCACCACCATCAACGACAACTCAGCTCTTCGCACAACCTTTCTGGCCAGAGTAAAAGGAAAGGTGCAGCTTGCTCACACTGCTTGGAAGAAACTTGCGCAGTGTGGCTAAGAAATTCAAAGAAATTCTCATTTATGGGGCACTGTCGTTTCCTCAGTAAGAAACATGCCTACCGGGATATGGATTGTCAGTTTAATGGGGAAAAGGAGAATTGACAGGCGCTAATGCATGTGACTGGAGATCTACTCCACTTGCAAGTCAAGGATATCAAAACTATCGAGGAGTTACCCAAATTGTCTGAAAAAAAGAAACGCTCGTACACAGCACGCGTCTCCTTTCGTCGACACATACGAGAGGCGCGTACAAAAAAATGAATCTCCTTTCATGGACGCCGCCGCCGCTGAACCTCGGCGTGCGTGCCAAGGCAGGCGCAGGCCTGCGCGCCTATAAAATGGCAGGAGGCGAGGCTCCGCGTGCCCTAGCCGCCGCCTTCTCTCTGCCTCGCGCCCTCGCCGCGCAACGCCGCCGCCGCCACCCAAAGTCGCCGAGCTCACCGCCGGCCAACGCTTCGATCTGCTGCCGTGGAGCACCGACGGGGCAAGCCGCTACCGCCAGGAACTCCAGGACGACGAGCCGCGTCCGGCGAGCATCTTCTCATCGCCGTGCTGCCACTGGAGCGCCGTCACCCGTGCACACCCGAACCGGCCGCCGCTGAGCTCCGCCGCTGTCCGAATTCCGACCGCCTCCCATCGTCCCCGCCCGAGGTGAGCACCTCCTCGCGACCCTCTCGTCCTCCTCTACCTGTTCCGCACCCTAGCTTAGCCCCTAGAGGTCTCAGTCGCCGGCACCGTCGTCACCCAGAGCCGCTGTCCGCCCCTGTCTCTGAACCAAAGGTAGAAGAAGGTCGTTTTCTGTTTAGGCCCCTATAGTTTCCTGTTTTGTTTAGATCAGTTTTTGTGTCTTGGCAGATCTGTAGATAACCCCCTATAAGTTCCTGATCTTCACAAATAGATCCAACCCGAGGGCTTTTATAGATCTAACCCTAAAGTTTATTCTTTTCACGGTTTCATGTGTCTTGCAGATCTTATCTAGTAACCCCTAAAATCTACAAATATCACGAATAGGTCCTTATCATCTTGTTTTCTCCATAGTTTCCATGTTTAGCTCCGTTTTTATCCATTCAAGTTGCGTTAGGTTCATAATGAGATAAAGTACACGTTAGTAGTGAGTTTTCTTTATGTATGTTTTCTGAAAACTAATTTAATATTAATTTTGTTTCATGGTTATTAAACACGCCTTTTCTAAATAAAAGTAATATAGTGCTATACACCATTTTTCATGATCAATGTTAATTTGATTAATGTTTATTTCACATGCTTTCGTAAATAAAATCTAATTAGATCTTTACCTCGGTTTTTCATAAAACAAATGTTAATTTGTTTAATATTTAATTAACTTTTCTAATTAAAAGTTGATTAAGCTTTTACATCATCTTTTATAATAAATGTCAATTTGATTAATATCAATGCCATGATGTTTGCAATAATAATATGATCCACTCGAATCATAAAGTTATGTTTAGAGGATTCATATAGTTTACCTTTTCTAAGTTAAAATTTTAATTGATATAATTTTATATATGAATCTTTATAAATAAAACTTGACTAGTTATTTACTTCGGTCTTTGGAAATAAAATATAATGTTGCATTAATTCCAACTTAGGGTATTTTCTTTATGAAATATCCTTTACATATCGTTTATTACTGAAAATAAACCCAGCTCGTGGTTATGTTCTTTCATAAATGCAAATCGTTCGTTAGTCGTTCTTTATCAAAGCTCTGTCTCAGTGTGTCTCTGTTGTAGAGCTAATCTTCTTTCAAAATCTAGATCTTTTGATCCTAGTTCATGCTCAAACCTAGTGTCTTTCATAAAGCTAACCAAGCCTTTCCTTTTCTCAGCACGGTCTGTGTGCTTCAGTGATCCATAGAATCGAGCCTATCCTCTAGTGCGTTCTTTTAAAGCTTTTCTTTTGTTTTGGTGCATTGTTCTTAGTTTGCTTGTTTGTCTGCTTTGTATGCTTGTGCCCGATGATTGATGCGAGTAGAATGAACGTTGACCGAGAAGTTTTCAAGAGCAAGAGTTGAAGACAATCTGAGCAACAACATTACCTTGGTTAAAGGCAAGTGTGTCCTTATTCTTTTGTCCCAATAATTATTTAATCACTCATTGCATTGCTTTGCATTAATATTGATGGGTCCTATTAAGGTTTATCCTAGTTTTAATATCATTCTTTGTAAACCTGGGTTTATCTTTTTGTTGGGTAGCTATGCTTAGTTAGTTTACTTGGGTTATGGTGGTTTTAATGAACTTAATGATGAACTTGCTTTACCTTTATGCTATATATCTCTAGTTAATACAAGATCACAATGCTGAATTGGAACATGGAGTGACCACCCTGGATAACAGTGCAACCACAAGGACTATATGGCTTTGGTCTTGGCTGAGTATTTAGGGAAGTCTTTTGTGGCCATTACTCGCATGGTAGCTTGGGTACGGAGGAATGTTTCTATGACTCTTCTATTCTGGATAGGTATTGGAACGAAAGTACTCTATGGCTGACCATCCGGGAGTGGAAGTGTGGTACGAAAGATAGCCTCTATGGCATGCTGCTATGGACTAATACACAGTGCCGTCCACAAAATTTATAGGCCCTTAGGCAAATAAGACACTAAGGGCCCGATAATATAATATATTAATATAATGATTACGAAATCAAATCTCTAAAGCCAATCTCTATCCCCGTAAGCACTAATCAAGTACTAATAAACTACAAGTAGACTGCATTCAAATTCATACCTTTGCGGCTTTGTCGTGGAGCACTAATCAAGAAGACGAGAAGAGCAGGTCGCCTGGGGACTAGCCTCGCGTGATCGCATCTAGCGATCGGCTACTGGTGAGGAGAAGGAGAACTGTGAATGGAGAACGGCTGAACGGGATGCAAGCGAGCGGGAGGAGAGGACCACAGACTGGTGTCACTGAATCGTTGTTCGCTAATACCCTAGTCTCCGACGCTGTCGCCTCGTCTTCTCTCGTCTCGTGTCGTCCACCCGTCCGTGCGTGAAGCCATGCGATACGTATCACGTATGGACTACTAGGCCTGTGTACTGTGTACACTTGATACTCATGCTCATGAGCCCCTAGCGGCTTGGGCCCATGGGCAGCGCACCGGCTGCCCACCCCTCTGGGACGGGCCTGCTAATACACACCTAGGAAGTGTGGTATTGTGCCTACTTTTGCACAGCATGGTTGGGTTCAAAGTTCCTAGAACTTTTACGAGACTTATGGGTAAAGATGTGCAACCTCTGCAGAGTGTTTAAAACTAATCGATTAGCCGTGCTCACTGTCAAGAGCGGCCTGGACCCTCACATGATAATTGAACTTGAAGATGGACTTAAATCGTGGTTTCTGGTTATGTTAGCCATATGCTTATGGCATCTCTTTATGTTAATTGTGGGTTGGTATATACATATACCTTATTAGTAATCAGGTGCTAATAAAATTTGACCAACTAAAATTGCTTAATGCAGTCAACCTGTCTGCCTTCCTTTGTTTAAGCCTTTGCATTCATACTTTCCCCACACTTGCTGAGTATGACATGTGCTCACCCTTGCTATGAACAATGTTGCTCAGAAAGAGGAAGCTGCTATGAAGTCGTTGTGAAGATGTTGCTGGTGCTAGGCGTACGCAACCCCCAGTCGACTGCTTGTGGATGTTGGAGCCTTCGTTTCCACAATTAAGCGTAATACTCTGATAATCTTTGTTTTTCTTACATGATATTGTTTCTGTTATTCACTTATGTCAACTATATGCATGAAACTTGATCCTGGCATGCATATAGATCTGCACTTGGTTTTCTTTGGAAAAACATGTGTGACACCTTCATTCCTCACCCACAACGAAAGGTGTCCAAAACAGGCTGGCAGGGCTAGAAGAGCACACCAACCTCAAGAAGGTCACGCGTCCAGGGCGCCCAACTAAGTTGGCAGAGCTAGAAGAGCATGCCGACCTCAAGAAGGCCTTTTTGGCACCCAAACGACCAACATAGTTGTTAGTCATCCGGCAGAGCTGTAGAGGTACCGAGGTATTGAAGGACCGAGGTACCAAGGCACGCCGACCTCAGGGAGGCCCGTCGATATCGTAGACTTGATTGATCTGGACTCCAGGACAAAGTTGCCCACCACAACAAGACAAAGTGCAGCGGATAAGATCCAGCAAGGGAGTGCACTATGCAAGTCACGAGTGACAAGAGGACAACTGATCACATGCCAATAGTGTACTTGAAGATAAGATGCAGGACATCCAGTGTTGTCGTTATGCAGAAGAAAGGGACACCAAGGAGCTTCACATGCGCATAGTAGCCATGGTCACATAGCAACAGTGCACAGGTCGACTGGCCACAGTCGATGCTAGCCTTGGCTATAAATAGGGGCAAGAACCCAAGGGCGAAGCAGAAATCTGGAGTAGAACATGGAGTTCCGTAGAAAAATCATGCCATGGGCATACATCCGCCCACCAGATCCCAAAAAGTATTGGTGAAAAGCTTAGATCTAGAAGAATACTTACAAAGTGTGAAGAACTCGATCAGCTTCTTCTCCTGCGGCCACCGCAGAATCCAGGAGGAATCCGAGGTGATACTCCAGGTTCTTGGTGAGTAATAGATACGCATCAAGGCTTGGTGGTGAGAAGATCTGGTAGCAAGTGTGCTATGTCCTAGAATCTAGCACACGCCTGGGTGAAGACTGTGTCTGCATTCCAAAGTCAGGAGCCAGAGGCGACTTGCTAGGTGCAGCGTCGGTCGACTGATCCCCGGGAGGTCTTCACGAAGATTTGAAAGCTAGAAGAAAACTTGCGATGTGCTCTGCTATAGCAGAAAGCATGGCAAGATTCGCTCTAGGTAGTAGATCAGGTCTACAAACATCTCCATCACAGGGATGAATTAGTTTGTATCTTGTAATTGGTCGAGGACCAAATAGGTCTAAAAACGACCATGTAGCCATGGAGTCATATATGTACTATTCACACTCTTCTGTCAAAAATTCATGCAACACCATCTTTGGGGGATATATCCCTCAAAGACCTGTTTGAAGTCATGTGGAGGTCTATCGACCTCAAGAAGGCCATAGACAATATCAGGAAGACCTGAAATCAAGTAGTAGTTCACCGACCTCAAGGAGGCAACAACAAACTATTTAGGTCGCCAAAAGTTTCGTTAAACATAAAGCCATTAGAAGAATGCGCGAAGCATAGGAAATACGCACAAGTCCAACGAGCAAAAGACATGTTGGCTCAGAGCCGTTAGGCACGTCGATTCAGCAACGGTCATATGGACCGTGGGGCCCATATAAATAGATCCGCAAAGGGGTGAGACCCCACTCGCATCTCCTCTGTTCCTCCGCCACTAGGGTTGACCGTACTCTGCCACCGCCATTGAGATCAAGAGCATGTGTCACCACTACTAGAGCCCACACCCACCGCCGAGAGCTTGAATCCACACCGTTGCACCCTACACCACTGTGAGCAACACTGCGCGCACTTCCGCATGCGTGTGAAGACCCTCATCACCTTTAGATCTAGATCTCAAGGTTTCGAGGAGGAGGAAATGGCGGCGCCACAGATCCCTACTCTGGCGTTGGTGTGGAACCCGTCAAAGATGATGGAGGAGCACATCCAGGCCCTGGTGGAGCGCGGATTGTTGAGGCCGAAGGCGGAAGTGGAGTGGAAAGCCGCCGCCGGACGCTCCTTCCCGTCGGAGGACGACAAGGAGCAAGTCGTCTTCACGGCGTACTTCGAGCGCGACTTCAACATCCCCACCGGCGACTTCTTCTGAGGTCTTCTTCACTACTATCGGCTGGAGCTGGTACATCTCGTCCCCAACTCTATCACCGTAGTTTCGTCCTTCATCCACCTTTGCGAAGCATATCTAGGGATACCGCCACACTTCAACCTGTGGCGGTACTTTTTTCAAGTCAAGAGGACCGGCAAGGCCAAGGTCGTAGGGAACGTTGGATTTTACTTGAGATCAGGTCTCAAGGCCCAATATATTGACATGGTGCTGCCTAACAACAACGCCAGCTGGAGGTCGGAATGGTTCTACGTAGGGAACCAGGCGCCAGGTCTGCCGAAGCACACAGGCTTTGGACTTGAAAAAGTGTCGGAGTGGGACCTCCAGCTGACCTCCAGGGAGGTAGAAGACATCAGCACCCTCCTCTCCGATCTGGACAAGCTAAAGGAGCAAGGTCTGACGGGAGGAGCAGTGGCGATCAGCTTCAGCCACCACCTCATCCAACCGATCAAGGATCGGGTGCGCCTTACGAGTACTGGGGGCAAACAGACCCAACCCGGGAGGCCAACCGCAAGGTCTCCAAGGAGGAGATGGTCGCCCGGGTGAGCCAGCTCTTCAGCGGACGGATCCACAGCAAGACGTGCATGAAGGCACATTCACTAATTCGACCAGCTGATCCGATAAGACTTCGACCACATCATATAGCACAATGACACTTTATGATGCAGAGGAAGACCTCATAGACTTGTATTTGTATCATGCAAGCATGCGAGCTGGAGTTTTGGTGCCCCGGACCGCTGCTCGTCGGCATGGAGCCGAGAAGGAAGCTAAGGGCTCTAGAAGAGCATCAGGCTCCACCTGCCAACCTGGTGGAAGGCTATATGTCTGACTCGTCTGTTGAGGCGGATGGCGACGACCAAGAGGTCGGCGAATCAAGCGCCAGCAAGCCTGCACGTCGTACACGGCAGGCCACTGCGAAGATCTTGCAGTCGCAGGCGGAGGCAAAGAAGACCACAAGCTGGAGGCCGAAAAGAAAAAGAGGAAGAGAGCTAAGAGCTCCTCCCCATCACCAGCAAAACTTGCAGAGGACAAGGACGTGGTCCTTGTGGAATCTGCTTCGGAAGAGGAAGAAGACACAGTCATGTCGGCTAGGTCATCCAGCCCGGAGACCAAGAGAAGGAAGGCCGAGGTGGAACGAGTCACAGAGGAAGACCTTCGGCACCTTAAGGAGAATCTAGTCGCCGCATCTAGGGCCCAGGAGAAGGTTCCAGTGAGGCCTCGACCACAACTTCTGAAGCCGCGTGCGAGATCGTTCACTAAGTAAGCAGCTTGTCTTTACTGTTGCCATCTCATAGCTGTAGGTCGTAGATTTCTAATGGTAAGATCTATTTCAGGTCGAGTTCAGAGCCGACAAGTAGCACAAGCAACCAGCCGTCGTCGGCTGTGATTGCCACACTAGCAGATGACACCGGAGCACAAAGCTCCATGAAGGATGACGTCCCACCACCAATCCCCCAGGTTGTGGAGGACCCCCAGCCAGTCAACACAGTGCCCGCCCCAGCAGCTCAGGACGTGGAAGCAGACCAGCCCCAAATAGACCTGCCGCAACCAAAGCCAGAAACAACTGCACAGGGCGGACAAGGTCCATCTATGTCGACTGCAGCGGAGGAGCTTCAAATTGACCCGGACATCGATTGGAATGGCACAATCTGGGAGGAAGACATCTTTGCAGATCACGAAGACCTTGTGGTAGCAAAGAATGTCGCCGCGACGCTCGGCGACTCCTTGCATGTAAGTAATTGCTTCTGTAGTTTATGTAGGTTGTTGTCGTGTGTTAGTAGACAAACTTTTGTCTTGCAGTCTCTGGCAGAACGAGCTCGTGCCAGGTCGGAGCAGTGCAGGCAGGCTGCAGCTGTACATCTGAAGGCACAGAGGTTGGAGGAGGAGCTCCAACGCATCAAGGCCGAGGCCGCAGAGCAGGCCCTGCGCGCAAAAGAAACTGCCAAGGGGCTGGCGGATGAGAAGGCTAAGAACAAGGAGGCCGAAGAACTCCTAAAGTTTGTCTGCAATCATAAGACCTAAGTCTACCGAGGTTGTACAAATATGTTTTGTAGAAAACATCTTGCTAACATACGTCTTGATGCAATGGATGCCATCAAGAAGGAGAAGCAACTCATGGATGACCTCAAGGAGGCCGAAGTTGCAATCTCTACCCTGAAGCAGGAGCACAATGTTGCCACCGAGAGTGAATACTACACCCCCAGAAGCTGGCATATGAAAAGCAAGTCCGGAGGGATCTTGAGATCGACCTCCTAGTAGCTATGCAGTCTCTTCGAAATGACCAAGTAGCCATTGCAGAACTTGAAGTGGAGATGAACAAGTTCCATATCGCGGCTGGGTACATCATGGACATGGTGGTCCCACAGGTCGTCAAAGGAGAGCCTCAGTCGCTGCTAGACCGGCTGATAATCACTCCAGATCGGGTGACCGACCTCTTGAAGACATCAAGCAAGACAGCGGTCGTCAGTGCCTTGGTCGGGGTGAAATCCCACTACCCAGAGGTAGAGGTCACCAAGATCGAGGCAGGGCCTAACATGGAGGCTGACCTCAAGGCCTTGGAGGCGGAGGTTGACGCTGCAGCTGACAAGATCGTAGAAGACATCACCTTCTAAGAAGATGAAGAGTAGTCGTGCTATAGCTTAGTTAGAACATTGCTTCCTTTTGTTGGCCGAAGCAGAACATTCTTGTGCTATTTATATGAAATGATGTACTAGTTTCTCTTAATCATGCAAATTTCTTACTCGTACGAACTTGACAGCTCGGAGGCACTTTAGTTTTTAATTTGTAATTTACTCGCTAACCACTTCTCACGGAGAGGATGGCTTGTGGACCACAGAGCTCAGCGGGGAGACTTATGTGTGATCGACGTGCGAGAGGAGTCTAGGACTCAGGTTAGCAACCACACAGTCAAGCTCGTACAAGTAAGAAGCAAGCAATCGAAAGAAGAAACAATCCTTAGGTCGGACGACCCTTTAGTTGGCAAGGCCAAGCCCCAATCATGTCGAGGGGGAGGGAAATTCATCACCCTTAGGTCTAATGACCCATTAGTTGGTAAGTCCAAGCCCTCGAGCATGTCGAGGGGGAGGGGAATCAACACAACATAGGAAAGGGACAACAAATTCAAAGGTCGACATAAGACTGTCGAAAGATTGATCTTATTCAACTAAATTGAAAAAAGTAAAGGGTACATATCTTAGTAAATACATATTCTATGGATAGAATCATCGTAGGTGCTCCATGTTCCAAGGGTTTGGAACTCCTTGCCTGTCGCCCAACTGGAGGTGATACGTAGAGGGCCTGATGACTTCTATGACGAACAAGGGGCCCTCCCATGGGGCGGAAAGCTTGTGCATTCCGTCAGTTTTCTAGATCTGACGAAGAACCAGGTTGCCAACGTTGAAGGAGCACTCCTTGACGTTTTGATCATGGTAGCGACGTAACTGCTGATGGTGTCATGCCTGCCGTATTACGGTTGCCACTCTATTTTCTTCAAGGCTGTCGAGGTTGACTCAACAGGTCTGCTCTGCTGCTCCTTCGTCGTAATGTTGTATGCGAGGTGCATCGAAGACAACGTCGGTAGGGAGGTAGGCCTCCAAACCGTAGACCAAGAAGAAGGGCGAAAAGCCCATAACCGAGCTGACCTGAGTCCAGAGACCCCATATCACATGAGGAAGCTCCGCTAGCCAATGAGAGGCATCATCGAAGATTCGATCTTACAGAGCTTGTAGGACCATGCCATTAGCACGCTCGACCTGGTCGTTGCACCGAGGGTGGGCGACCGACGAGTAGTAGACATCAATCATGATGTCCTGGCAAAAGTCCCAGAACGCTGATCCAGTGAAGGCTAAACCAAGGTTGATGATGATTCGGTTGGGCATGCCGAAGCAGGGAGTGATTTCCTTGATGAATTCAGCCGCTTCCTCCGACGTGACCTTGGCAACAAGTGGGACCTCAATCCACTTGGTGAATTTATCTACAGCGATGATAATATGTTTATAGCCTCCAGGAGCGGTTTTAAACAGGCCTATAGAGTCCAAACCCCACATGGCAAAGGGCCAAGACGAGGGAATTGTGCGCAAGACCTGAGTAGGCAGGTTTTGCTGTTTAGCAAAGAATTGACATCCTTTGCACCTCTTGACGAGGTCTTTGGCATCGCTCATGGCCGTGGGCCAATAAAAGCTAGATCGATACACCTTACCGACCAGATTGGCGGAGGCCACGTGGCAGCCACACTCGCCACCGTGTATCTCAGCCAAGAGCTAAATACCCTCTGAACACAAGATGCACTTCATCAGCACACTGGTAGAGGTTGCTTTTCGGTACAACTCTTCTCCGATGACGACGTAGTTAGCACTACGAAGGGTGACCTTTTCTCGTTCTGTCTTGTCCTCTGGAGCCAATTGATGGACCAGGTAGGCTATGAATTGTTCACATCAATCATCTTCTGCTTCCACCACTAACACGTCACGGGGAGGTGCAGGCGCTCCTTCTTGTTGATCTAGAGTCGAGTTGTCTGGGTCTAGCGTCTTCATGGATGGCTTGCGTGGGTCCTGAGTCGCCGCATTGGCTTGATCCACCGCAGCCTGAGCGGCTTGATCTACTTCCGCCTGGCGGCGTTGAGCTCTTGTAGCGTTGTAGACGTTGAGCTTCAGTCTTGCTGGCTTGAGCAGGTACGTCCACGGAGACCACGAGCGATTCGCGATCTGGGAAGCCGTGGCGTGCCCATACCTCATCGCCGTAGTTGTTAGGCGTGAGGATGACGGGTGACTTGAAATTTGCCACAGTCCGGAGACTGTGGAGGACGATGGATCTGGCGACCTTGGGTTGCTACTGGAGTAGGTTGACGAAGCTTCTTCAATGCACGACACTGGCGGACAGTGTGGTTTGCCTTCTTGTGGATGGGGCAAGGACCGTCTAGGAGATCCCTGCGATTTCCGCAGGCGGGGGCCCGCGAGGTGAATGAGTTTGACCCAGATCGGATCTGGATCTGCCTCCTTGTGCGGTCGGAGATGACACAGATTGTGTTCTGCAAACCGAAGGGCATGCGGGATGAGGACGCCGTGGGCTTGCTAGAGCGCTTGACACTTTCGCAGATCTGGATGGTGTCCGCAAGCATGCTTGCGACACGGTCGAAACCTGCGACGAGATCGCAAGGTGTGGGTGAGTGGGTATTGACGGTCGATTTCTGTCAACCAAGAGTACTTGTTACACTTTGGTTTGAGCTTTGAATTATAACTAACCCGCCACTAGGCATACTAATGATGTAACAAGTTCACACTTGCATGTGGTTTTTGGAGTATGTTGTTTACGCAAGATTTAAGCGCCTAAATGAGGACTTTCGGGTAAAGTTCATCGAGCACTTTATGAGAAGATCACGAAGCCCGGCACAAGTCAAGACACGAAGTGAACATGACTCCAAATGACCCGAGGACCGAAGCATGAAGCTGTGAAACTCTAAGGACCTGAACAGAAGATACAGGAGTTCGCACGCCAAGTACCCTTATCCAAACCACAGGGAAAATGACGTAAAGGACCCACATGAAGTTCGACAAATATTCAAGAAGACACGAGAAGCGTCGGGGAGCAAAACGGGGCCGAACCGGGCCTAGGCCGGCCGGCCCACTCTCTTTTCGTGCCGGTTCGCGTCCCCCTTTGACCTAGATGCTCCTCGGTGTATTTATATCCCCTGCCTCCGACGGCCAATTCATCCATTCATCAGAGAGCCGCCGAATCGAGGAATACACACTGAAGGAAGCCGACGGCCGTCGCAAGTCTTCGAGTCGCCCAGGAGATGGCTTAAGACATGCCCTAGCTGCCATGGTTGGCCCTGCGTGGTGAAGCCATGGTGGAGTTCCGGAGACATGCCTTGAGTTCATCAAGGCAATTGTACACTCAACATTCGATGGTGATATAAATCATATCTTCTCCTTACTTTGATCTACTTTGATGCATTCTTATTCATATGTCTAGCTAGCATATGCCCTTAGTAGGAATAGACATAATCATGGTGGTTAATCTATATCTTGCAGATACATCGTAGTAGTGCACGGACGCATAGTCGTTCGGTTGTGTTTACCTTCGCTTAGTGACAGTACGAGGGAAAGGAAAGCGCCGAGCAAACGTGTAAGGGTTTACTCCTTATCTTAGCATGAGATTAGATTGGTTTCTCATCTTGGCCGGAGCTGCAACTAGAAGATGGTAGGCTAGGGTTACCTTGGGTCGTGCATCCTTATGGCTAAGTGAATGCGATCCATACATCCTCTCGCGTTTGTATGTTAATTCTTTATGCAATCAACGCTTAATGTTAGGTCAGTTCGATAGATTAGATGGAGAACCCTAGGAGTTTGCTTCCGATCCTTGGATTGACAAACCTTGGGGGATACTCCGAGGGAAGAGCTACAACCGACCCGTGCGCTTGCGGATCAAAAGTTGGTACGGTTTTTGACCGTCAACAGTGGGTTTCCGCCCATGGATCAGATTCGACCTGCTGAACAGGGCTGGCCGCGGCGTTGTCAAGGACGACTAAGCCGGCGGCGGGAGCGACGAGATTCAATGGCATAGAGCCGAAGCTGATGTAGATGGGGTTGGCGAGGAAGTCCGACATGCTTGCGGGGAAGACAACGCCATTGGATGAAGCCATCGTAGTCGCACGAAGAGCTCCGGATCTACCCCTACATACCTAGCACGCCAATTGTCAGAGGTTTAGTTCTGAGCAGTCCAGAGGGGGTCAATCCCGGTGGTTTATTTGTTCGATGGAGGAGATCTGGAACTAAGGACTTGATGGTTATGCTAGTCGTAGCACATGGAACACAAGAAACACGGTGAGTTTATATTGGTTCAGGCCTCCGGAGAGTAAAATCCTACGTCCAATTGTTGGTGTAGTTTAATTGAGAACACATAGCGAGATACATTGGAGGACGCCCTTGCCCACCTGATATTGGCCAGCGGACAAGGTCGGTCGACCAGAGTCCTGGTCGGTTACGACCAAGAGACCTTACTCTAGTTGATTACAAATGTATCTAACAATCTTCGGAAGGTCTGGCGACGCAGCCGATGTCTTGATGTGTACACCAAGTCCTCTAGTCGTGTTGGATAAAGTCTTCAAAAGGTCTTCTGAGCCACAGATCAGGTTTGCTGGGTCCACTGTCGGGTCGGTGAGTCTTCTGATAGGCCGGACCCACTTGTCGGGAACGACCATGACCCTGGCTAGTGGGGACCCAGGGTACCCCATGTCTCACAATATTCATGTGAAAAAAGAAGAAAGAAAATTTTGAAAGGAAAATCAGTTTATCACAATCTTTCAAGTTCAAGGCAGAACTTCGAAAGGAAAATCAGTTCAAGGCATGTTTTCTTTTGCCGGTAAACATATACATATTTGTACTGCTAATTTACATATTTCTTTCGTTCCAAATGATAGGCCATTTGACTTTTTTAACTTTAAATTTGACTTCCCATTTTATTCAAAAATTTGAACAAATATAGTAAAATTTTAGTTATTGTTGAACAACTTTTGTTAATAAATAAAGCAACTCATAATAAAAAATATTTTGCAAGTTTTTGAATAAGATGAGTTGTCAAATTTGATGTCAAAAGTCAAACAACCTACCATTTGAGACGGAAGAAGTACATGCAATAAAAAATTTAAATTTTCTTTCTGCTCTATATATCGACATCACAAGTTAATATATACTCCTTTCGTTCTTAAATATATGACATTTAAAATAAGAAATTTAGTTCAAAATGAACTATTTTTTTTGTTCATAAACGTCATGTATTTAAAAACGGAGGGAGTACTTCTCGTTTGCTCGAAAATATATAATTCTCTGGCGACGGCAAAGTGGCAGACCGCGCGCGGCGAGCCATGGCAGCACGCAGCCGACGTGGTACGAGTGGGAGCACGGCAGCGTCGTCGTCACCTCCGCCTCCGTCGGCAGACCGCGCAGAGCACGGCGGACAACGACGGCGCCGCCTCCGACGACAGCGCCGCGGCCGCGCTCGCGGTCTCCACCCCGGCGCGCGCTTTGCCAGCGACCGGCGCCTTTTTGCTCGACACCACGGCAGCCGACGAGCCCGGTCCAGGCTGGCTGCGGGCCTCCGCTGGAGACGGTGCCTGCTCAGCACCCGCCGCCACCGCCTGACGCTGCCGCCGCCGGGAGACCACTAGTGCCGGCCCTCCGTCGCGCGGGAGCCGCTGACGTCCCTGCCTCCTTGTCTGCTCGCGGCCGCCGGGCATGCCGACGGGCGCCGGCTCGTCCCGCCAGCGGTGGCCGCAGTAGTCACCCGGGCCATGCTGCCCCCGGTCAAGCTCCAGCGCCGCCGCCGCCGCGGTGTCGCAGCCACGGCAGTGCATGCGGCGACGGCGCGCGGCCCAGGTGACGGCGGCCAGCATCGGCATCGATCAATTTGGCGTGAGGGTGAGAGAAAGCTGGATCTGGCTCAGTGCGGGCTTCACTAGGCGTTCGTGTGGTATTATCAAGCGTGCTTCACCGAAAGCATATCCGTTCGTCATATTTAAAGACACGGAAAGCCAAGTGGGAAAAGAAAATCTGAAATTGGATAACTCTTGGTTTTATTAGCATTGATCGATGCATTGTTCATATCAAATGGGCACGAGTCCATTAAGAGGAGGTACATAATTAGGCATGACCTCTAGCTTGGCACTATATCAAAATAGTATACAGTTGATTCTAAAAAAAATCAAAATATACAATACACTCCTCCGTCTAGCTAAGATTAGTTGTTTTATTTGATTTTCTAGATTCTAGAATTCGCTATGCATCTATTATGTATAAGCGCATAGTAAAAAAGTATGAATAAATAAAGCTAACAACTTATAATTTGGGACAGGTGAAGTATTTGTGTTAAACCAAACTACCAGAGAGCGTTTGGCAGGCTTTATTCAGGACTTGTTCTACAATATTTTTCTCTCACGATAAATCTGTCGGCTTCTTCTGCACATATTATTTTTTCACACAACAAATATGTCGTACAAATCTGCCGTAGATTAATTGACATTTCGAACAGTTCAACATAAAAATTAGGTTGGTGGGGTAAGACTGCTTTATGAGTTTTTATTAGGAAGAAAGAACTTTCTCCGGACTTAGAAAATCTCCGAACCTCGACTTCAATGGTAAGTATTTGAACCCCGGTCTACTAATACGGTCATAAATACCTCAGCTCCTCTATAACCAACTAGGTTAAAGTACCTTTGGTCGAACAGTTCAACGTAGCTAACTGCAAGTCAATTGCCTGTAAATAATACGGAATGACGTAAGGATAGGGATGCAGTTCCATCTTTTGGTTCATTTGGTCCAACTAAAAATTGGTAAAATAAACTAGCATAGCCTGCCATGTAATCAATTTTAAGATAGGGAAATGAATTAAAATGGCAAGCCCACATGATAAATTAACTGACTGAAATTTCATTAGCTACTCGTACATAAGTTTATTGTAATGTTAACAATCCAATCATCTAGACATGTACATATGTCACTAGAGCTACGTCCAAAAGACGTGTTTTGCTGGCCCAAAGGGCCAATGGGAATTACCAAGAGCATATGCTGAGCAGCTCCCTAGATTGATGTAAAAAAACATTGGGCGAAGCAAAGGTTGTATGTACGAAAATTGCTGCTAATTCAGACAAACCGCTGCAGCTCATTCAGTACGTGTACATCCATCACCTATCATGGAGAACCCCGTCGGCCAGATCTCTTTCTATTTTTATTATTTTCCTTTTCACGATTTGTACAGTAGGCATTTGTCTTGGACCCAAAGTTTCATAGCCAACGACAACTCAATCATACTTATCGTACACGTCATCATGAGTCC
The DNA here is from genome assembly GCA_036936925.1 of Cenchrus fungigraminus. NCBI lineage: Eukaryota > Viridiplantae > Streptophyta > Magnoliopsida > Poales > Poaceae > Cenchrus > Cenchrus fungigraminus. The sequence continues at coordinate 115,608,780 of CM072779.1, read as the reverse complement.
ATGACTCTTGCTTGTCAAACTGTCAACGAATGGTGGAACGGCGATTTTTTCTTTACAAATTTAAAAAATATATGTCATTCTCAAAGTTTGGCAAAACTCCACCATTTGAAACGGTGGTACCTCCCAACCGCCTTTTAAAACGGCGGTAGGATACTATTCACCCGTCCGCGGTAATGTAGCAATCCTACCTCTGTTTGAAACGGTGGTAGTGATTGTCCGTCTTAAAAATATATATTACTCTGTTTTTAAATATATGACATTTAGGATAAGCAAATTAGTTCAAAAATGAACTAACTAACTTGTCCTAAATGTCATATATTTAAGAACGGATGGAGTAGTTTTTTTACAAATTTGGATGGAGATTTTATATGAAAATTGTAGATTTGATCTACAACTTTGTATTTCAAACTTTTTCATTTGAAATCATCTTGAGACTCAAATAATCTAATTTTGGCTTCTTGTTTGTGGGCCAGAAAAATAAATATAAAAGTAAACAGCGGTATCAGGCTTGCTGTTTGTGGGCCAGAAAATCAATCACAAATTTGGGATCCTTCAGAGTTCAGACAGCGAGCACTGGGACGGACAAATTCCGAAAAATTCATCGCTAAAGTTCATAGTTCGGGGAATACCAAACTTTATTCTCATTACCAGTAGGAAAACCTCAAATTTAAATGTAGCCAATAATTTCTTTCACTATTCCTCATGTTTCTCCATAGCTGACTTGTGGAAACCTACATTTCCAGACCATTTTTAGCCAACAATTGGAAATAAAACGAAATGAGAAGAATACCAAAAAAACCTAAAATACCATAGCAACAGATCATGAAGAACTAAAGGCAAAATTCAAACACATATCACAACACGTGTATAATTGAAATGGATTTGAACAAAAATAGCATCCGAAACCTCTTCTTGCATCCACAACTCTCTCTCTCTCTCTCTCTCTCTCTCAAACTTTCAGTTAATTGTAGGCTTGCAGCATAGGCCACCTCTAATAGTACTAGTATAATGCCCGTGCTAACGCTACGGCAATAGCCAAAGCATTACATATTATTCTGAAAATAAAGCTAAGAATGAGATAGAAGCAAATTCTTGCCAAAAGTGTATTATATCATTTGAGAACATCTGCAGGACTGTACTCCAGAAAACATCTTTCGTTCATTCTAATTGTATCTCAACAAACTTGGTTCTTGTATATACATTATTTGCTAATTATATATGGCTACAAAACAAACTTAGTCCACAGTTTTTTTCTCGAACACGCAAGAGAGCTTAATCGTTCCATCCACCCTGCTGTTCACATTGTCCTACTACTATCCCTGAGTCAGCATATGAACTGCTTCAAGAATTCAGACTACATGAGCTGGCCACGAGCGTTAACTGACAGCTTCAACTCACTGATATCCAAATACTGAGCAGCTACTAAATGTTTTCTTCAAATAACGACGCAAAGAGATCATGCAAGGAACATCTGCAAGTAAAGATGTTTCAATGTAAGATCATCTGTATAGTAAGACATCCGTATATATCTCAGAAAAGTATATACAATTTTAAATGCATTGAAAAATATATACAATTCACTTATATGGGATAAATTCAAAAGACAAGGAAATAATGCATTGTAGGTCATTGTTCTGGCATGCACAAAGTGTTAAAAGTCACACAGTTGGTACATAAATAATGTAAACTGGAATGAACAATATATCCCCCAAATGCAAGCTTTTACTAAAAACAGATATGTTACCGAGCATCAAGAGAAACTGAAAGGCGTGCATTTCAGGACATGCGTATACCTGCAAGCATCTAAAAGAGAGAAAATCACACATCTTCAGAAGTAGATATGATGCTCAAGGATGGCGATCGAAGATGATCATGATTCATGAGAAGCAGTTAAATGCTTGCAGTTAAATGCATCCAATTTGACTCTGATTGAAACTCTCAAAAAAGAAAGTCAGTATTCATATCAAGAGGCAATGGAAATTGATATACAAATATAAAAATACTAATCTTTATAAATAGCAGGTAGAACCTAATAGGTCATGTACTGTATCATGATGCAATATGAACCTAATAGGCCATGTTCACATTGAAATCATTCCAAGATAAACTTTAAGGAGGACAGCAATTAGTACCAGCTGAAGCAACAGAACTCATGTGGTCCTAGCTAGTTCATATACTCTCCTGTTATTAAAATCAAGCTTAGAAAATGAGCTGTTCAAAAGTAATATACTCTGCGTCCTAGCTAGTTCAAATTTACTATCTATTCAGCAATGCTTATTTTGGATTCCATGAATTATGTTTCAGAAGGGCTAGACAGATTCATGATTTCCTACAAAATGATAATTTGCTTAGTAAATTGGACAGAAGCACATAATTCTTCATCAGAGTTTGCCAATGCATAAGAACAATGTAGAAATAAACCACACGGGCAAGTAACTTTGCCCTACCCACACATGATAGCCATAAAATTATGATTCGGGTAAAATTAAAAATAAACAATAATAAAATGCTGCACCAGTGACACCCTGGCTTTTAGGAGCTGATCAGTTCCTCCTTGCGTTGCTCCGGTTCCTACCATCAATAAGCATCTATTCAGACTACATATAGACAGGATTTCACAATCTACCATCACAACTCAGTTTCCCTCATTGCTTGATAATTTCAAAGGGGTGTAAAGTTAAGTAATTTTACCACAACAGTTCAATCCACATGCAGGTCGGAGCATAGCATATTTCAAACACTGGCACATAGGCACGTCGCAAAACTTCTCCATAGCAAGCCCTTCTGGAAAAATTGATGAACTATGAACTTCGAAGACATTAAGAATTAGCCAAACATAGCTAACCAAATTATCTCCATCATAGCCAGGCATCGAGAAACTGCAAAAAAAGAAAAAGAAAGAAGTGCCTAAAATTACAGATCTGCACTGAAGAGGAAGACATGATCCTTACCATGGTCGCAGGCTTGGATCAAGTATGCGTGGATGGAAGTGTCGAGGAAGCTGGGTTAACTGCAGCCCACCCAATACACAGGCACGCTTGCGAATGGGCTTGTAGTCTAATGGTAGAACGGTGCAGTGGGATGCTACCCACCAGGGTTCAAATCCTGGTGTTCGCACCTTTTCCTGTATTTATTGCGGGATTTTCCGGCGTTATGCATTAAGTGGTAAGCGACGTTCTCGTCGACGCCGAGGCGCCAGTGGTGACTTCGGGAATCTCAAGATCAGCCGGTGCTAAGTCCTTCGAAGGTGCTCATAAGGGTAGGGTTTGCGTACGTGTGTTCATAGGGGTGAGTGTGCATACGTGTTGTGAGCGTCTACGTTGTACTGTGTAATTCTAAAAAAATGTAGGCACGCTTGAGCACACCAGAGCAACGACGTCTGAACCGCTTGAGCATCCATTTCCTAGCACTTGAGCTAGAAGACGAAGTTGCTAGGGAGCGGCTGCACATCCGTCATGGCAAGGAGCACCAGAAGATGGAGATGCTTACCAGTCGCCACCAGCAAGGGAAGGCTGAGAATGGTCGCCTCCGCAACAAATCGGGTCTCCTCCATCCATGGCTGCCAACATTGCCTCCTCCACAGTGTTGCTTTGGGGATGGGGGAGCGAAACGGGGATGATGAATTGGAGAGGCACGCTAACATAGAGATTCGCGGACAGCGGTCGATATGGTGTCGAGGAGTTAGCCTCGCTTATGGCGCTTTGGGTGAGGCACTGGCGCACGGCTAGATGGATGGGGCCGCGAGTCAATGGAAGCGCAGGAGGCGCCGGGGAGGGGGATTCACTGGCTGCATCCCCAGAGCTCCTGTCGTCGTGCCCCTACCGCGTCGCCAGAGCTCCAGCGGCCGCGCCCCGGGAGCTCATGTAACATCCCTGATGTTTATTAGGCTAAGTACTTCAATTAGTCATGATAATCAAGATTAATTAGTCTATAATCATGTTCAACATGATTGTGATCACTTTTGCACATAAACCCTTGGTCAAAATCCCAAATAATGGTCAAACCCCTAAAGCTCCAAAAGGCTGAAATGATTTTCTTGCGCGTTCTCCAAATTTCACTATAGAAGTTCAAAATCTGCCAATATAAAAGTTTTCCTTATCTTCGGGAACACATTTTTCATAATTGGCGGACATTCAAATTTTGAATGCAAATTCGCTTAAATTTGAGTTGAAGTTCCGGTGCACAGTATTTTAGGGCCGAGAAAAACTGAAACTTTGTCCCGTTCTTCGCCCTCCTATTCAACGGGGCTATTAGAGAAGCAGCTTCCGGGCCTACCAATCCTTTCACCAAAACATAGGTCGCCCTTTGTGAAAGTTGTAGAGTTATAGTCCATCTACAACTTCTATTTTTGGAGAATTTTGAGTTACATTCAAGATTCTTGAGGTGCACGCGTTTGAAAGTGCTTAAACGGAATAAAAATGGGGCGCTGTCGCCGGCGTCGCCGCGTACGGCGCGTCGCCCACGCGCGCCCGCGCGCCCGCCGGGCTGGCACGTCTACGTGGCGCCCCCACGGTCGTCCGGCGTACGAACTCGTCGAGTCCGTCGTTGTGGACCCAAGGGCGGGCCACGGTGACTCCGCCAGCGGCCGCGCCGTATACTGGGTTCAGGCGTACAGCCGCGCCACGCGCCGGCCGCGCTGCCCGCCAGCCGTGCCGCTTCCCCGGTGCGCGGTCCCACCCGTCGCTCGTCTGTGTATATGAGCAGAGAGATAAGAGGTCGCCGCGTCGTTCCTCGCCTTCCTCGCCTCGCTCGCCCGCCCGCTCTTTTCCCCTGCGTGCGTCGTGCTCTGGCCGAGCCGAAATAGAGCGCCGCCGTAGCCATTGCCGCGCCGCCACCACAACTCGGCATCCGTCCTGTCCTGCTGCTTTCTCGCTGTCTCCACCTCTCCCTGGCCACCCCGTGAAGCTCCCTTGCTCCTGCCTCATGGGCCGTCCCCACCATTCGCCGGGCCTGAGCAGCAGAAGGGGCCGCCGGCCACCTCACCGCTGCCGGCCATCCCGTGACCGCCTCCGCACCCACCGGCGCCCAGGAATCGAGCGAGGGTGAGTCACCGTGCCTCCCTAGCAACTCACCCGCCCAAGTCCGGCCACGCATTGCCGCCGGCGAGCTCCCTACGCCGGCAAGGGTTGAATTGTAGCGATTGAGTTCTTTATAGGGTGTTTTTCGTAAACCGAGGGCCTGTTCGTAATTTCAAAAACTTAGTTCAAGGGTCTGGCTGTAAATGTTGTTTAGGGTTTTGGCTGAAACTTTGTAAATACGTTAAAAATCGTAGAAAACTCAGAAAAATATAAATCCAATTGTGTTGGATTCGTTGTGAGGAGATCTACAATTTCTAAAAAAAGGTGTATAGAGTTTTTCTGGTTGGGTTTTAAATAAAAAATCAAACTCAGTTTGATGTACTTTTATTGTAATTCGAAATGTACTCATGCAATGAAAATGACATTTCGATATGTTGTTTTGTGAGCCATGTTTAGATCTGTAACCAAGTTTGACACATGTTTGTTGTGTAGATTTATAGTTATGATTTTTGGAAGCTTTATGTTAGGTTAAGCTTGATGCTTTTTATAGTCCCCTCAAGAAATAATTTCCTTAAGCACCAGTGTGCCCTAGGTCTTTATCATGACGCTTAGCATCTCTGGAAAAATAATTATGATTTTAGGAACTTGTTTGAATGATATTTTGGATTTACTCTTGTGAAGGATGTTAAATTGATAACTTGAAGAATATGATAGATCTACTTGTGTGTGTTGGTCAGGAGCTTAGATTTGTCATAAAGGAACTGTAGGAAAATTTGAGGTAAAAAATAATAATAAATCTTTTTGTAGGATTTAATGAAGTTAAGCTAGGCTGAAGTTTGTCTTTTTCACCTAAAGTAATTTATATAAGATCTGAGGCTAATTTTTGGTATTTGAGCTTGTTTTGGTCATATGCTGCTGTGTGCAAAGTTTGAGATCATTTGGAGATATATTTTAATTAATATGAATTATGGATGAATGGCTAGCTAAGAATTAATTAAATTGATTTATATTTATTCTTTAAGTTTAAATAAGTATTTCATGTTTAAGTTTCTGTTTGAACTCATTTAAACACATCCCATGCTGTTTGGTGAAGTTTGTTAATTTAATTTGCTTAAATGGGCACACAATCACCGTCAAAGTAATAATTAGTCCATCATCACACACTCCATACTATTGATGAAGTTTAATAAGTTAAGTTGCTTAGATGTGCACACAATCACCATCAAAGTAGTAGTTAGTTCACCCTCATCACACCCCCAATACTTTTTGTGAGTTTTCCTAGTTGTTTAGATGAATGTGGCCAACAAGAGTTGGTTTGGTGGTAATTCTCCCACCCTCACCATAATCTAATGCATATGCATATGAACGTGTAGATTTACCCGATGGGACTTACACGCTCACTCAGGAGGAGGAGGGAGCAGCTAGTGGGGGGTTGAACCAAACTGTTGTGCACCAAGACCTGGACCAAAGTCCAGAAGAGCCCAAGGCTAGTGCTGAAGTAGAAGAAGGCAAGCACCAGAGTTACATATAACCTTTTTGGATAAAATCTCACATCTTTTACCTTTTCCGTATTTATGTTTTACTTTGTGCATTTAAGTTCAGGAGTTGAATTGAAACCTAGATGAATGATCCTTAGGATGCCTATGCTCTTTTACTAGTATGTTAGGATTCTAGTGCCATGCTCTAAGGATATGGTACAAGTCGAGCAATGACTCATTGCTCGCGAGATATAGGATGCTTATGTTGGAATCATTAAGTTGGATAATTTGAGTCGCTCATGTGGTAAGAGCAATGGGTTCGGTCTCGATCGAGTAGCATGGTGCTGGTTTAAGCTATTGAACGTACCAAGTGCTTGTCGGGAATGGGACCGGTAAGCCTAGTACCTAATGAACCAGTGCAGGGACTTTATTCACTACTACTCTTGAGATACGTCTCCTGGTTTGATTCCGGTAGTGCAAGTGTGAGTCTGGACGTGCCGTGTGAGGGCGTTCCAGTAACCTTGTACTTAGAACTGTGGCACCTGTCCCTAATCTGGGGAATGACGGGAACCGCCTGGTCAGGGTAGACTCCGCATTTGTTTTTCTTTAGGTTCTTGGGGTCTACCTTCTTCCGTGTATCTTGGGTTTACCTTGCAAGGATATAAATCGATCGATCGTCGGTCACTCACCGTTATCTGAGTCGGCTTGACCACTGGCTACCCCATGTTTATTTATGAAATATTTTGGATTAATATTGTTGACTGATTAATCTTGTTTGCACAACATGCTTGTTTAGTTGGTGCTTATCTAGAATGGTTAACATACTAGAACTTGAGCTAAAAATGGAAAGTAAGGATCAACTCGTAGTTGCTTTTGGCAAAACAAATCCACCAGCCAAAAACCTTGCATGTCTAGTTATACTTTTCTTTTGTCGGGTCAGTCTTGCTGAGTATTAGCATACTCAGCCTTGCTTAATTTGTGGTTTTCAGGTAACCCCATCTGGCCTGACTCTATTCCAGATGGATGGGAGATTGAATGGGAGAATGACGATGAGGAGTGATATGCTTGGATGGCCTCCCATGTGTATCACGCGTTTAGTTTTATTTCCGCTGTCTAAACTCTGAAACATCTTTATGTTTATGTATGAAAAACCTGGTTTGTAATAATATGACTTTATGGGCTTTTATGTAATGTTGAATTTGTACTCTGGTCCCGCCTTCGTGTGGGCTTTGCGCATATCACGATCCTGTTGTAAAGTGATTCACCGGGCATGACCCGGCAGAGGCGACAAAATAACTCTTGGTTATCACTTAGGAGCCAAGTGGACTGGTTTAGGTGATAATCCGGAATTATTTTGGGCGGTTCTGTCACAACTCCTGCCACCGAGCCTCAGGAGCTCCCGCGCCGTCGCGCCCTCGAAGATCCCGCCGTAGCGTGAAAGTGAGGAGCGGCGCGGCGCAGTGAGGAGGAAAGGGAGGGGACAGCGCATTGGGAGGGAGGTGCGAGGCAGAGGGAAGACAAGGCTTTGGGGGTCTGCCGTCGGATGTGGGCTCAGCCAGCCGGGGGGAAGAGAGAGGGACGCGAGCGTCGGCTGCCAGGGGAAGGAAGAGGAAGGGACGCAAGCTGGGGAGGGGAAGGGTGTGACCCACGTCTTGCGCGGGTGGGAGTGGGACCGAGGAGAAGGGTGGCGTGCGTGTGGGGACTGGGGAGGGGTGATTCAAGGATTGATCCAAAGAAACTGAGTCGTTGGATGTGAGTGAGTAAGAGAAAAGAGGTGTTAACATCAATATGGTTCGTTGGATCTAATGAAGTTGTATTTCTATGTGCAAATTAGTTGGTGTACTTAGTTCAAGTGATGACTGTGAGGGATGTTAGACTGGGTGTCTTTAGGAAAGAGTTGTATTGGTGGCTTTTATACCATTGCAGGTCAATGACATGTGGGGTTCACATGAGTCAATGACATGTGAAGTCAATGGTATATATTTAACTTTTGGATCTTTTAATGGTATGGATCTAATTATTCCTATTGGTAGAGATGAGCTAGTACTAGTACCTATCTCTAAGCATTTTAAGAGACAATATTTCCAATCATCTGTTTTTAGCACATAGCTCATTATATGAATGACCTCAAACATCATTCTCATGTAACTTGGAAACACGTGTATAAGTCTCTGGTTCAAAAGATAGTTTTTCACTTTTGTCACTATTCATCAAGTATAAAACTTTATGAGCTAGCTTAGAGCTCCTCATCGGAGAAGGCTAACTTGAAAGAGCTATCGCCAGTTGCAGATTGCAGGTGTAGGGACTTGTTGCAGTGGCAACCTTCAAAACTGTAAGTGCCACATCAATGGCGTTGCAGATCCACATCACCGCCAGCAGCATCATGACTTTTCTGGTAACTGACTTGTCAAAACTTACATTTCCGACTATTTGTTACTCTCTCGACTTCTTAGATTTTTTAATTTATGTTTTGGTGCATAATAATATTTATAAATTTGAAAAAAAATAAAACAATCTACAATTGAAACTGAAAAGTAGTCAACAAGTGAAAAAGAAAAAATAATTAACCCGCATACCAGAGCAAAGTGCAAACAGCTCGTGCATAATTGACATGGATTTGAACAAAAAAGCACATTATGAGAACATATTTACTCCTCATCAAATGCTTGATTTTTTAGTTTGTCTCAATCACTTTTCTCTCAGCCATTGGAACTTCAACTAATGGTTGGATTTTATCTGTGTAGTCTTTCCTTTTATCGGGCCCTCTCCTACACCTGCTGTGCACCCAAAAACCCTTTAACCCGTTAGCGGGAGCCGAAGCAACTGGGAACCTTTTCATTTTTTTTCATTCTTGTTCCCCTCCCAACTCGCCTTGTCCACAGAGGAGGTGACGAGCGCGCTGCGCCAACCCCATTCGCACTGGCACCGGCGGCAGCCGCACGGCCCTCGTCTCGCGCCATCCTCAGTCGTGAAGGTCTCGCTGGCCCAATCTATCCTTTTGGGTTTCCCTTCCATTTTCTATTTGTTGATTTCTCCCTGTTGTTGCTCATGTTTCAGGTCTTCACCTTTTAGATCATGGTGGTGCAGCATTTGCAGATCTGGTGGTGGCAATAGGTGAGAAAATGTCTTATTCATATTCATTTCAGGGATGTTGCATAGATTTGCGAGTTCTTTTGCTAGGAGATATGATTTGCATGATTCGTGGGTGAGGTGGGGGATTGAAGTGTATTAGCTTTGTGAAATCTGGTTTGCTCCATTAAGGGGAAAACACATAAGATAAGCACACACGAAAATGCATCTGTGGTTGTATCTGTGTGTATGTGACTATTGATGAAACCCCCATCCTTGTATGCAGCAATCATGCTTGTGCATGTGTAATTGTAACAATCTTTGACTCTGTGTGTTCTAACTTCAATGGAATTCTCCTCCTCACTTGCAGTTCATAGAAATTGTATCTTGTGTAATTATGCTCATGTGTGTGATTGTAATTGTTAGCCCATTTTTGTGTCATTCACTTGGATGGAATTTGTCACCCAACATTCAATTTTGATATATTTTTTTGGTCTATTCATGCATGCGTGTGCAATTGTAAGTGGTATGACCCTTCCACCACATGTCGTGCCCCACGCAACATTGATGCAAGGCAACATGTAATGGCTTTTTAAATATTCTTTTGCTGCTTGTGCAGCTTCTGGTATCCTCCAGAATCCTGATAGCTTATTATGCAAGATGCAAAACTCTCTAGTTGTGCCTTTTTCCCCTTGTGACGGTGAATCATTTTTACTTGGGTTCTTGTTTTTTAGTGTGTGAATGCAAAGGTATGAGAGTAATAGATGGGAGTAACCTTTTGTTTTGTGCCTGTGTTTTCTGAAGAAATACTTAGGTGTTTTTCTAAGAAAGACTTGTGTTTTTCAATAAATGCTTGTGTTTTTTCCAAGAAACATGAGTTTTTTTGTGGCTGTAACCTTTTCCTTCCTTTATAGGGGTTCACAAAACTAGATTTTATAGGAGTTCACTAGCTTATATTTTTCTTGTTCACTAGATTGAAATATGTGAAGGGTTCACTAAATTAAGTTTTTGTATAATTAAACATAAGTATTTTCCTGGTTGTAGTATAACATTTGTAGCCATCAAGTTTCATTCTATCACTTGTTCCACCAAATTAGGTTGTAGTATTACTTCTGAATACCTTTGGAGAAAGCAATTTCCTAATACTCGTATCTACTTGGACTACAGGTTGTTCTTTAGGTATGGATAAATATCACTGCAGATTAATAATTAATGGAGCAGCTTGGTACCTTTACCTATTCATTAAGTATAAACAAACTTCATTTTTATTCTTGCATTTGATGTTCAACAAATTTTTAGACACACTAAATTTTTTTCTTATGTGTGCACATGTGAAAGAAAAAGCAAGCATAACCTCTCATTTTTTGGGTTTGCTCTACAACAAATTGTTAAGATTCATCGGATTTTTTTCTTTGCTGAGTCTCAATAGCTTCTTGAAATCAAACCATGAAATTAAGATATTTCTATCTATACTTCAGAATGTTGAATCATGATGAAAAACAATGCATACACAAACACTTATTGATGCCCTATCCCAGCAACGTCTGCCACTCACCCTCCCTGAAAAATTATCAATTTTATCATTATTTGTTTTTATTATTAGAAATTATGTATCCAAATATGTTGACCATATTCTATTTCTAAATTTGGCTGGTGCCTGCAGTTTGTGGACTGAAGCAAAGCAACAATGTGGGTGATAATTGGAGCATGTTTCATGTTTATTGAGCTTACTACAATTAAACATTGTGCAGACGTCGAACTTAAGCTCTTGCAATATAGGAGGTAATGTCTTGGTTCTCATAGCTATGTAAACAACAAGTATCACCTTAAAAGCATATTTGAGATAATTTAAATGTTTGTTAAATTTTGCTGGTGAAATATGTAGATTTGGAGCTCAAAGTGGTTGATTTTGGTTAGTTCAGTGGGATTTGTTTGTCAAAGTAATAATGTGCATCAAAATTTGATCTCTTTCTTTTACCTCTCTATGGATGTCATAGCTAGCTTGTGAGGGCAAGGGGATCAAGAAGGATTAGTTTTAATGTTCTAGGTTCCACAGTTATTAGATGTTTAATTGTTTGTTCAGTATAGCAACTCCACCATGATTTGTGATATGTACTGGTACTTTGAACTTTTTTGCCATTTTAGTGCAAAAAACATGAAAATGTGTTAATTAGCTATTTAGACTGAATTCATTGAGATTGTTTTTAGAACCTGTTGGGTATGAGAAATCAGGTAGAAAACATTTTAAATGAATATCATAGTATTTGGATGAATATCAATATTCTGTTGATTGAATTATCTTCTTAGCTTTCGTGTATTTTGAACAAATCCGTTTTGGAGGCTTCTTAAGCAATTCAAACCAAAACTTGTTAGTTATTCACCATCATTCATTGATTGAGTGTGTTGTGACTAGTTTCGAAACCAAAACTAGTTGATTTGACTAATATACATTACATTGTATCTTTCCTGCTAGGCCTTTCAGGCTTCCGCATTTTTTTGGGTAACCCTTTTAATCCTTTTTTTGGTATTGAACTATTATAGACAAGGATTTTCCCTAGTAACTGGAAACAATGTATGTCTCTAAGACACTTTTATTGCATCTCAAATATATTTTTTAACTGGAATTGAATAACTTTTCCATGTATTATTTCAATGGTTCACCTAGGTTATGTTTATATTCCAGCTAGACAAGTCATTTATTAGGTTAACATCCACTTAACATAACAAACTTTTCAAAAAAATAATTGTGTCTTTCAAGAATTACACAATTTTTTCAAAACAATATGAATGCATCTTTTTTTCACGATACAGATCACTAAAGGGATACAGATCACTAAAGGAATGGTCAAGTCCTTGGGTACTAAAAAACCAACATTGTTCTTTCTAGTTATAGATTTTTTCCGTGTGTATGTAGTAGATTTACATTTTTTGTAGTTGTCTTTTGCAATTTGTCACATCTTTGTGATATTTTTTACACAAGTATTTTTCATTGTACTATATCAGTATTCATATTTTATTATTCCAACATTTTTCATGCTCCACATAAAGTACATTATTTTCATAAACACACCATGGAGATATTTGAATGTTTCGAACTGGATATCTATTTTTTCAAGCACACGCTAAGATCTCTAGTGGTTCGGAACTGCACAATTTTTTTTATAAGGAACACCAAAGATAATCAACGTGAACACAATTTTTCATATAAATGGCATCACAAGCACGAATAAGCTAGATCTTTTTCTGCACCTACTTATAATTACTAAAAAAATATATATGTTTTTGAAACACACTTGCTACACACTTTTATTTCTTTCACATCATGAAGTTGAAGATATGCACCTTTTTTCTTTGGCAAGCATTGAATCTCCCAAAAAAACTTGATCTCCAAAATGACTCTTTTTGTTTTTGTTTTTCAGAACCAGAAGACGGAGGCAATGAATCTTACAGACATTGCTTGGAAGGAAAAACATATGTAAAATTTTTTGTTCCCCTTCTTTTAGCAGTAAAATATATTTATTTTCCCATCAATATTGTAAAAACAACCATCTAATATAGCCTCAACTGGGCTTTCTTTTTGTTGTTCAAAATTAGTTTGAACTGGGTTGGCAACAATTAGCAGCCCAAAAAGGAAGCCCAAAACACTATCGGATGCTGACAGAGAGGAGCGCTGCTGCTCAACTACCCTGCCTGCGTGCGAATGGGCTTGTAGACGGTTCAGTGGGACGCTACCCACCAGGGTTCAAATCCTGGTGCTCGCACCTTTTCCTGGATTTATTCTGGGATTTTCCGGTGTTATGCATTAAGTGGTAAGCGACGTTCCCGTCGACGACGAGACGCCAGTGGTGACTTCGAGAATCTCTAGATCTGCCGGTGCTCAGTCCTTCGGAGGTGCTCATAGAGGTAGGGTTTGCGTACGTGTATTCATAGGGGTGAGTGTGCGTGCGTGTTGTGAGCGTCTGTGTTGTACTGTGTAATTAAAAAAAAAACTACCCTGCCTGCGTCTACAACTTTTAATTTCCCTAGCTACGTGGCACACTTTCAGTTACAGCCTCCTAGTAGGTCACAAACCAACCAAAACAAACAAACAAACAAAAAAGTGAACACGAAAGAAATATAGCTGCCTGCACTGCCGGACTGCCACGTCAGCGGCGGGACAGATCCACGTCACCACTAGACAGCACACAGCAGCACGGACGCAGCCAGCACGAACTAGGCGAGGGCGTCGGCGGCCGGCACGAGCGCGCGGCAGCAGGGGCAATCGGGCTGGATGGCGAGCCACGGGAGGACGCACTCGGAGTGGTACTTGTGCGAGCACGGCAGCCGCGTCACCCGCTGCAGCCGCTCCCGGACCTCGTCCAGGCACACCGCGCAGACGTCCACCTTGGACAGCGTCCTCGTCAGCTCCGCGCGCCGGCGGCCCGTCGACGACGCCGAGGTGGTGGGGGCCGGCAGCGGTGGTGGTGACCAGACCTCGGCGTCGCCAGCGGCGGTCGCCGGGATCCCTCGCCCCGCTGCTGCTGCTGCTCTCGTCGGCCCTGACGGCCGGAGGTGGTCGCACGACGACCCTCCCGCTCTCCCATCAGCCGGCTCCACCTGCACGCGTCGTTCACAGATCGACGACAGAAACTGTCAGGCCAGAAAAGTGCTTCAAGACAACAGAGCACACAGCTCAGTTTGTAGAGAATGAAGAATGTTTGAACAACTCAGAAGCAGGCAGTTCAGTTTCAGAGCTTCAGTGCAGGTTACTGCCTTCGTTACCGGTGTTAATTTCTTGATATTATTCATGGGAGGTAGGTTAATCTGGCCATGGATTCCTTCACCTCTGATGTGGTCTTCACTGTTCACTTGATCGAAACAGAATCAAAATCCTTTCAGGTAATCGAGGTTGATTCTTGATTACCCAGCCAGTTTATTACGTGGAACAACAGACTAAAGTGAAGTGTTCTCTCATCACATGGCAACCTTTTGGGATTACTGAACTTTTCAAACCACATAACACACGTGCATAGATTCCATCTTCATGCTAAATAGGCGCAATAATAATTCAGGCTCTAGAAAACTCTAGAATTCTCTAGAACCCATGGCAAGATCGCGGTAGGTATACAGATATTCTACAAGACCCTGTGGACACACCTTTCCCATTTCCCATGTTAGGCCTACTACCTTCTAGCGATCCGATCACGCGATTCAGGCATCAGCAAAGAGAGAGATGGCAAGTCAAAGTCACAGGTCGACACCAAAACAATGTATTGCACTCTCTGCGATCGATCTAACATGCGAAGTTCGTAGAGTTGGAGCCTCTGAATCGAAGCCCCCATCCGACTTGTTTGGCTTTATGCTGTTGTAACGAATTACTAAATGAACTCTACATCTAAATCTTGACCAACGACTCCATTATTTTGCAACAAAAACAATTCAGAAACCGCGTGCGATGTCACTCTCAGCATGTAGCCGCATCATGGTCGCATTCGAGAATCTTGCTAAGAACAGAATGATTTGTTTCCCCTTTCTTCTGCAAAACAGAGGATCGGCAGGGTGATCCTACTCCTACATCTTGGAGCAATCTTTCCTGTTCTCGTCCAATCGCTTGGTTTCCGGTCCGCACGTATCTTCCCGACGAAAGGCATGAAAAAACAGGGGATGGAAGATGGAAGCAGAGTAGGCAAGAGGGGCAACCGACCTGGACGGCGACGTCGCCGACGACGGCAGCGCGGCGCCGCGCAGCTTCTCCTCGAGCCGGATGCGCGCCGCCATCACGGGGCCCAACACGGCCGCGTCCGCGGCACCCACGTGGCGGTGGGCGTGCGCGTAGTGGTGGTGGTGATACTCCGCCGCGCCCGCTGACGCCGAGGACGCGGTGTCGCCGTGGTAGTGCACGCGGCGCCGCCGCGCGAGCTCAACGCCCGGAAGCATCCTCCCTTCCTAGCTCCTCTACTACTCTTCTTCCTCCCCGGCGGTCGGCGGAGCGCGGCGGCGGGTGTGGGGTCAGGCGTTCTCGGCTAGCCTCAGCCTCGGCGGCGCTGAAAGCTGCTGGTCCTGCTGCTCCTCCTCTCGAATCTCGATCGGTGGTTGTGGTGGTGGTGCTGGTGGAGTAACCGCGAAACTTCCTGGTAGTGTGATCTTGGTTTGGCTTTGCTTATATACAGTGAGCGGTAGAGTGAAACGCGGGTGGGAGGATGTGGTGGTGCTGGAGCGAGCGGAGGGGGAGGAAGAGGAAGACGAGACGACGACGTGTGGCGTGGCGGGCCGCGACGCGGGAGGAAACTGCGAGGAAGACGCGAGCCGATTTTTTTACAAAGGAAAGGAAAACCCAGGAGGGGATATGTGCGACCGTGGGCCATGGCGAAATTACCACCAGACCACCCACCGTCCCTCCCGGCGGGCCAACCAGACCTGCCTGCTTGACGGTGACGGCGGCCACGTCCTGTAATTATATATGAATCCAAAGTAATTATAGACACTCGCTTTTTTTTCTGCACTTTTTAGATTCAACCGTGAATTATTTAGTCTTAAGTGATACTTAGAGCACTCCCAATAGTGCATTAATAGTAGTTTCTATCTCTTTTAAATAGCTTCTCAATTAATCAAAATGGTGATGTGGCAGCTTAATTAATAAGGAAAGAGATGAAGAATCATAGAAATGGTTTCTTCACGAAGAAACCAAGTCTTCTCTTGAACCAATGCATCAAGAAATCATGAAATTATCATTGGGAAGAAACTACTAGTTTCTAAGAGACTCATGACGCTCTCTCATTAGATGAAGTTAGAGTTGAGAGAGAAAGAGAAAATAATTATTACTCGAAGACACTAACATTATGGAAAATAGTTTCTATAAATAATTTCTTGAGCTATGAAAACTGTGTTTGTTTCTTCCATTAGGACTGCCCTTATAGGCGACGTGACATTTGTTGGTGGTGAGACAGCGGTAACCTCATCAATTTTGATTATTTGTGTGGGCATTTTATGAATGTCTCCGTCTGTATTTATAGCATTGTGTGCGTATCTATCTATAACAAGTTAACAACTATATAGGTGAGACTCACTATAAGTCATAGACAGATTTCTCTTAACATACAAGCACTCTACATCATCATCCACTATACAACATGTTACCATCATTATATGCCATGTCACCATCCACTAGATCATATATTTATGTCTTCAACCGATTTTCTGTAGTTAATATCATACCTTTGTGAGTAGCATGCTACGAAATTCTCGTAGTAAAGAAAAATGTATGATCAATAATTTAGAATGGTTCTCTCTCAACAAAATTATCATGCTTCCATGTATAATGTTGTTTACAAAATAAAATGTTGTCATAAAATCACTTTGGAGTTCCTATTTTCACATTGTATCTTAAAATTTTGTTTAAAAAATTTCCACAACATCTAGGGATGAAAACGATCGGAAACGATCGGAAAATGCCTAAATTGTTTTCAGTTTCAGATTTTAAAGCGCGAACGAGATCGAAAACAATATTGTTGAAAAATGAAAACGACATCGGTATTACGATAAAATCAGAAACAAAACTATACCATCGAAAACATGTCGATATCGCTTGAGAATCGATAATTCATAGTAAGAAAACGGTAACACATAAAAAAATGATCAATGACCGTACGTCTATAAACGAAAGTCGCGTCTTTAACCAAAGTAGCAAGTTCACACAGCTCACGGCATAATCCAATTAGCTGGAGTGCAGGACGCAGGTTTCGAGGTTCACATGACTGACGACATGACATAAGTACTAGGCCATGTGTTGTTTTTTCTTTTCTTCTTTTTTTTTAGAGGAGACCAAGTGTGGCTGAATAGGAATAGGAGTGGGTGCCTTGGTGGTGGCCAAGGGGATTTGAGGAACATGAGAAGTTTGGTGGGCTGCGACTTGAGCTTGTTTGCGCTATTTGCGTTTTAGGATGCACTCTGCTGTATACGAAAAATACTAGTGGTAATTACCGACTAAAAATACGGTAAAACGCGGAAACGATCGGAAGGAGACGAAATCATTTTCATCATTGTTTCCATTTTTCTTACCATTATCGTTACCGTATTGCGGTTATCGCTTCCGTTATCGTTTTGGCTACAAATGCGAGAAAACCTCGAAAACGAGCCCTGGTAAACGAGAATTACCGTTTTCACTTTCATCCCCGTATCACCTAGTTTTATAAATGTCTTTGTCTGTATTTTATATTTTATGAATGTCTCTATGTACTCGTAAACTTTGCCTTACACAGTTATACTGTGTGGCTGCAACTACGGCTGGTTTTGGCTGTAGTCATTTACTGGCTGCTCAGCAGCCGCAGCCATCGATCCCTACCAAACAAGCTGTTTAGGAAAATTCCGGGATCCGTACCCTAACACTAGGGAATTTCGAATAAACTACCTGAGATTGCAACACCCGTATCGGATACGGAGTCAGGTGACCAGCCGTCCAGCCGCATTCGCGACCCCGACGCCCCGGAAAGCGGGGTCGGTCTGTCCTGTGGCCGAGCCCAAGGGCCGAAGCAAAATCGGATGACGATGCAAACCGGCCGGCGCCGGTGATGATATCGTGAGAACCCCGACGAAGACGATGACGTTGATATCCTCCGACAGCGACGACGCCACGAAACAATGCAAGAACGCTAGCTTTCTACATGTTCTCTTAAGAGTTAAGACCTCGTGCACGTACATAATTCTTTTACTGCCCACAGCTTTAAATTAATTAGGCTCTCGTAATTTCAATTTATGGTGGTTTTTTTTGTTAGTTTCGCGAAAAACCACCCTGTTTTGTGCAGGAACATCTGACATCTCGATGACGAAGAGATTATGTAAGTCATTGTTCGTGCTTCACGCTACTTTGAAGAGCCTTTGGATTCATGCTGATCGATTGACTTGATTCGGTGATGGCAACCTTCTTTAATTCCCGTCTACCTAACATAACAATGTCTCCGTCACGAGATGTCCCTCTCTTGTATCTCTTCCGCTCTGGTAGAGGGTGATATCTACGATTTTGTTGACTCCCGTGTTGTGATTTTGTTTTCCTATTTACACATAAGACAATATCATGGTAAATAAGTACTACTCCATTACTCTCGAACCTCTCGTGTATCTCTCCCGCTCTTGTCGAGGGTGATACCTACAATTTTGTTGACTTCCGTGTTGTCATTTTGTTTTCCTATTTACACATAAGAGCAACTCCAACAGATTAAGTAAATGGACTTGGTTAGATAAAAAAACAAAAAATTAGGGAAAAAGTGTTAGTTTGATCTCCACCGGTTGGCCCAAAGGCCAACCGGGCCCTTGATCGCTCCCTGGGGGAGCTCAGCCCAATATCTGGCTGGTGGGCCCCTGTCGCGCAGTGCCATAAATAGGAGGTGGGGGCCAGGACACTGTTCGCGAGGTTCGTCACTACCGCCAGTCCCCACTGTCCTAAACCCTAGTCCGATCGAGAGGGGCGTTGTAGCGACGGGAAGCCCGCCGTCGGCCGTCACTGCGCTCCACCGCGGGTCGCCACTGCACTGCACAGCAACGGCGAACTACATCTACACCGACGAGTTCAACCTCTACTTCCTATGCCCCACGGTGAATCTCTCTCTGTTTCATATCTCTCTCTCTATTAACAGATCAGAAACCATCTTTTACTTCTAGTACCCCACAGATCTACACCTAGGAGATCCAGTGGGTCTAACAATGGTATCAGACGCCTCGATCTAGCGTGTAGATCGAGTTGTTGGGGTAAGAAAACAGTACCGCCGCAGAGGCGGGCCTGCCACCTTCTCTGCCGCCACGGGCGAGGGGGAGGGAAGAAGAAGGTCGCCGTGACGGGAAGAAGGTTGCCGTGACGGCGCGATTAAGAAGAAAGTTTAAGATTCAAAGCGAATCGAGATGAACGAGCAAACCCTAACCCTAGTAACATCTCGGGTCAGAGGAAGAAACGCGAAAGGGACCCCAAACCCTAACCCTAGATCCCGAAAAACACAAGGACGGGGGGAGGACCTACCTGTAGACCTTACCTCGCCGCCGCGGTCACCGCCGTCACTCGGGAAGATACCCGCAGTGGCGCGGGAAGAGCGCCGAGAGCCATGGGAGTGGATCACGCCGCTCTGCGGGTCACCACAGCCTCGGTCCAAGGGCACCACCGAGAGGCCGCTCGACGGTGGCACGCTCACCCTCGGGCGAGCGCGCACACCGGCCAGTGGCCCCGCGGCGGCGCCGTGTCCTCCGCCGGATCTCATGTCCGGGGCTAAAGGAGAAGAAAGGTAGAGGGGTGGGCTACGGCTGAGCCGGCAGGGCCGCTCCTCGCCGTCGCTTGCGGAACGCCGCCCACCGGCGCGAGTACACCCCGCCGCCGCCGTCCAATGCACGGGGTCCAGAAAGAGGCGGGGGAGAGGGATGAAGGCAAATGAAGCTAGGGTTACGGGGAGCCGGTCGGAGTTTTGTTCTGGCGAGAAGGCTGGATGGCCGTCCATCAAGATGAACGGTCAGGAGCGACCGGCGGCACTCAGGCTATTTTCGGCCCAACAGGGAGGCGCGCTCAGGCCGCTTTAGCGGCCTGGTCGTCGGCTGCTGGGCCAAGGGCCCAAGTGCATGGCGCAGGGGAGGACGCAGGCCGTTTTCTCTTATGGGCCAAAAGCACAGTTAAAAATAGTGACTCACATGAACTATTTTAGTTAATTTCAGAAGCAAGTTTTGATATATTATGTATAGTTTTGATCTATACACTATTTGAACCAATGAGATATTGGTTTTAGAGATCAGAAATGTAATAGAAATGCTTATGGAAAGTATGCAAATATGAATTTTATCCATATTTTCCATAGCAAAAGTTTAAGATGATGCTCCTTTTAATTTCATTCGAAAAATTAAAGGGAAAATTGATTAAAGAGTTAATCAGAGTAAAGAAATATTTTGAAGCATGGTTGCTTCTGAATCGAATGTCAAGTTTTCCGCTGCTAGTACATTATCCTCTAATTAAATTAGAGGAGTATAATGACATTTTATTTAAAGTTGATTGTGATATTGTTACTTTCTGACCAAAGTTGATGGTAGCAATATTATAATTTTATTTAAGTTTACACTTAAGTTTGTATTTCTGATATTATTTTTACGTCAAAGTGACGAATTTTCAGAGAGAAGATACAAGTCAAGAGAGACTCTTGATAAAGAAAAGTATTTAAAGCTTCTGGAAAAGTAGATTTTAATCATGCTCGGTCATGATAAAGATTATTTTTTGATTAAAACATAGATTATGATGTTGTTGTCTTCTGACCAAAGTTGATGATAACAATATTGTAATATGCATTAGTTCTATTTTCTGCCCAAAGGTGATGTAGAATTAATGTAGAAAAAAAATCTTGTATGTTTTAATTTTGACCAAAGTTAAATTAAGGCATATAGAATTTACATGGAGAGAAAAAGACAGAGAATGTTGATTTTCATCAACGAATAAGATATTACTCAGCTACAGTGCTGGTATTTGTAAAGGGAAATTCTTAAGTTAAGCAGAGTTTTATACTTGTTTCATGCCGAAATAAGTAATTTCGAGTTCGTTTTCCCTCTCATGTACAGCTTCCGTTGAATTTTAGTTAATTTTCTGATTGAGTTGAGAGAAAATTTAATCAGAAAATGAAGTTTAAGTCAACGTTTTCTACACGTCATGATTACATTTAAGTATTGCGAATCAGTATGACGTGAATTGTATTAAGAAATGCGCATGTCTAATTTTGACCAAAGTTAAATTATACATGTGTATAACAGAGTATTAAAAGATATTTGCAAACACTTCTAGTATCCTCAGCGTATATCCCGTGTGATGGGAGAAGTTAGGCATAAGTTTTATGCTAAACAATGCTGTATGACAGGAGAAGTTCGAAAGGATCATCCTGCGTTGACAGGAGAAGTTTATGTTGACTCCAAAAAGAAAGAAGATCAGTGCATAAGGGTGTTGTTCTTTTTAAGAATGGTCTGATAGAAAGTATTAGTGGATATTCATCCAACAAAAATGGCGTGGAGTAACACATTTTAACTGAGTAACATCGGTTGAAGCATGTGAATTGCAGAACATTCAGATCTATTTCTGAAATTATTAAGTGAATACAAGCCATTTCCAGCGTTTATATAAGTCACCCGCATGGCGGGAAAAAGTTTAAGATAAATACCCACATGGTGGGGTAAGTTAAAACAAGTGGTGTCCTTATCGAGCATCCATTTTCAAGAGTTCATTTATGACATTGTTATTTTCTGACCAAAGTTGTTAATAGCAATGTTATAAACAGTTTATGAAGAGTTCATGTATTAATTCTATTTTCTGCCTAAAGGTGATGTAGAATTAACATGGTAGCAAGATGAAGCGAGACAACCCTTATGTTATTCGAGTATATCTTGCATAGCAAGAGAAGTTTTGGGATAGTACTTAAGCTATCCAGATTTGGCTATGCACTTCTATCGTGACATGGTCGTTGAGCATTCAAAGGGTTTGATGCCATAAGGGGAGAAGTCCCAAAACCACACCAATTTTAAATTTGAAGGTGGAGAGTCAATTTACTAAATCTCTACAAATGTATGCGAGCACTCTAATTGAAGTAAGTAATGGTGGAAGACACATGTTTTAAATGTGCAATGTGTGGCTAACAAGGAGTCAATTTTATTTGAAGTAAAAAGATAAAAGGAAGTTGTGTACAAGTCAAAAGATAAGACAATATGTGAGTTCAACTTGCATAAGTATTGCAGATAAAGTACTCTGTAAGTCATTAAAGTGATATGAGGAAAATAGTACTCCCACACTGAGTTGAGAAATAATTTTGTTTACATGATATAGTCATGTGAATGAAGCAAGTTAAGAAAACTCCTCATTCACAAAAATTTTTTATTTAAGTTTCGAAATTATGGTATTAAAGTTCATACCATATTTCGAGGGGGAGAAATGATCCCATACAGAATGCGATGTATTGAAAGAAAAGATGATGCATTGAAGAATGATATATCAAGAAATTGTGACCATAAAGGGGAGTACAACGGTCACAATTGAAAGATACCCCTAAGAAGAAAGACTAAGAAAAGAGATAGCTAAATTCTGGAATTTTCATATTTTCGAAAGGAATATAGCGTAGTTGGCCGGTATTATACTAGTCAAGAAAGTTTAAACCCAAATAAGAGAGTTTGATGATACGTCATCTCTACAGAAGATGAGACAATCTGGGGGAGCATGGTACAAGGAGACCTAACTCCACCTAGGGGATGACTTGAAGATAAAGAATGTGGTAGCTCGAGAAATTGACCTTGAGGAGAAGCGGGTGAGTGTGCCCACTCCAATGATTTAAGGATCCATTGTTCTCACTACCCATTGTTGCTACACCGTCAATGCTTGGCATTGTTGGTGCTAGTGTTGTTGTTATTCCACCTGTGGCAACCTATTGCCACACATGTGGGGGAGCATGGCATGTCCATTACTCTCATAGCGACAAGAAGCATAAAGTAGGCACCTGTCCTTCAGGATCCTATAGTTACCATTGTCGCGTGTGAGAAAGAACAACAACAATTCTGAGTAAAAGAGTCCGAGAGAAGTCTTAGAAAATGAAATGAGATTTATGAGTACCAATGTTGTTTTGGGACTTACAAGAAGTTGCTAAAGGGGTCAAACCAATGGACTGTGATAGGTCTACAGAATAATATGTGACTCCAAAGGTAAAGAGAATAAACATGATGCACGACTTAGGTCAAAAGGCTTCATGTAATATAAAGACGGCATTCCTCAATCGTGAATATAAGGATATTTACATGGCATGACCTAAAGTTTTGTCATGGAAGGGAAAAGAATGTATGGGATGCTGATTGAAGTAAGTTTTTGGGTTATAAGTAAGGATCACAAGGACAGATTGCATTCATGCAAAGTTTAAGAATAGATCACTACTCCCTAGTGGTGATGTTAGTCTGCTGTTGCAGACAAAGAAGTTATTGTCCTCAAAAGTTTTAGTATATTTTGGTGAAATATCATTCGTTCAAGGAATATAAGTTCGCTAAGATAAGGAATATAAGTTCGCTAAGATATAAGTAAAGGGATATTAAGTTTATCGCAAAGAGCATACCTAGAAAAGAATTCTAAAGAAACATAGTATGCGTGCGAGTCAGTCTATGCTTGTTCAATAAGTAGTCAAGGGTAATAGTTTTGGAATTATAGTATTCCAGGAACCTATATATGATCGATCAAGTGAAAGGGTTCCAAGGACTTCAGCTGTTGGAAGCAAAATCAATTGCTCAAGAAAGAAGTTACCCTGACATAGTTTTAGTATTCGGGATATTTGACAGCAGTTCAGTCCAGCTATAGATCACTAGAACTGAGTTAAAGAAAGTTTTTGCAACAATCTTGCAAAGAGTTGTAAGCCTCATGCTAAGTAAGGAAGTAACACGTACTCACAAAAGGTTGTGAGTAAAAAGGATTAAGTTATGACGAGTTGTTTAGTGAAGCCCACAGTAGTAGCTAACACTCGAGCTTGGAGTTTTATTGTGGAAAAGCTCCCAAGCAAAATAGTTGTGATATCATGGGATAAGTATACCCATAGTTCAGCATGATATGAGGCTCAGAACAGGCTAAATGGTTAGAGAAACTTTTGCCCGGAATAGATAATGGTAGACAACAGCAACATACCATTCAAGTACATTGTCTCCATAGCAACATATCAAATGTGATGCCAAACACATTGAAAACAAGTTATATGTTGCAAAGGAGAAAATCCAGAATCAATTTTGAAAGTATTGAGCATATGAGTACCGAGCGAGTACTTACGGATCCGCTTACCAAAGGTTTACCACCCAGTGTGTTGAGAGAACACACAGTCGACACGGGTCTATGGTAGAACCTATGATTTCTGGATTACTAAGGGCCTAGATTATGATCCGTTCAAAACAGATAAATGCACTATGGCTGGTTAATCTGATGGTCATTACTATCAAGATGACCCATACTCGGTATGCTTATTTGTGATGAAGTGGGTACCAAGCGAAGAGCTAAAGATTAAGAGACATAAGATGAGATCAAGGGGGAGAATGTTAGTTTGATCTCCACCGGTTGGCCCAAAGGCCAACCGGGCCCTTGATCGCTCCCTGATCAGGGGAGCCCAGCCCACTATCTGGCTGGTGGGCCCCTGTCGCGCAGTGCCATAAATAGGAGGTGGGGGCCAGGACACTGTTCGCGAGGTTCGTCACTGCCGCCAGTCCCCACTGTCCTAAACCCTAGTCCGATCGAGAGGGGCGCTGTAGCGACAGGAAGCCCGCCGCCGGCCGTCACTGCGCTCCACCGCGGGTCGCCACTGCACTACATAGCAACGGCGAACTACATCTACACCGACGAGTTCAACCTCTACTTCCTATGCCCCACGGTGAATCTCTCTCTGTTTCATATCTCTCTCTATTAACAGATCAGAAACCATCTTTTACTTCTAGTACCCCACTGATTTACACCTAGGAGATCCAGTGGGTCTAACAAAAAGTCCATCCAACAGACTCGCTATCCTTCTCGCCAATGTTTCATGCTCGGTATACCCCATCCTCCGCTAGCTATTTTTTGGCTAGCGTGGGCGCTTCGCCATCCGCCGAAATTCCGCACTCGCGGTCCTCCTTCCCGCGCTCGCTCGTCATTCCCGCGCGGCCACTGACTGTCGCTCCCGTCGCGGTGTGCTGCAGCTGTAGGCGCGACTGAGTGGCTGACCGAGAGACTCGCGGGCCGGACGAGGAGGTCGGCGCCGGTGCTGCCGGGACGACAGAGGCGGCGCCCCGCCGAAGCGGATGATGCCGGTGGCGATGGCATCGAGGTCTGCTGCTTCGACAACCGTGGCGTCGGCTGCACAACTCCATCCCTCCGAACAAATCCGTACTCGTGAGTACTCCTGATCCCGTCGCCCTGTTCGTCTGGCTTATCAGCCACCAGCCAGCAGTACTTTTCTCTCAGAACAAATCAGTCACCAGCTACCAGCCAGCAGTACTTTTCTCTCAGAACAAATCAGCATCAGCCACCAGTCGCCAGCCAGGCGAATAGGGTGTGTGTTCCCACAGATCCAAATCCCTCCCCTTCTGTTGCAGTGGTTTCAACGATTGGTGCACTACGGGAGGCAGGGTCTTCCCCGGGTGCCAGTTGCACTCAGGGAAGGACCAGTTGCACTCGGGGAAGCCTTCCCCGAGTGCAACTCTCGGGGAAGAGGGTTCGGGGAAGAGGCTCACGGGGAAGCCGCCTTCCCCGAGTGCCAAAAATCGCACACTCGGGGAAGGCTTCACCGAGAGGCGAAGAAGCACTCGGGGAAGAATTATGGTTTTTTTAAAAAAAATCCCAACAGGCATTGTGGCCCCCTCCGGCCGGCCGGCCGCCCGCCTCTGCTCCGTCCCGCCCCTCTGCCGTAGATCCCGCCGCTCTCCGCCATCGCCGACGTAGATCCCACCTCGCCTAGAGATGAGGAGGCCACGTCGTCGCATGTCCCGCCCGAGGAGGTCACGCCTGGAGATGCCGCCGCGCCCGAAGATGACGTCGCGCTCGAGGAAGAGGTCGCCGCGCCCGGAGGAGCCCGCCGCCGCGCCCGGAGGGAGGCGAGGCCGCCGCGCCCGAGGAGCCCGCCGCCGCGCCCGGAGGGAGCCCGCCGCCGCGCCCGGAGGGAGGCGAGGCCGCCGCGCCGGAGGGAGGCGAGGCCGCCGCGACGGAGGGATCCCGCCGCCGTGCCCGGAGGAGACCGCCGCCGTGCCCGGAGCAGAGCCCGCCGCCGCGCCGGAGGGAGTCGAGGCCGCCGCGCCGGAGTCGAGGACGCCGCGCAGGAGTCGAGGCCGCCGCCGTCCTTGGGCCACCACCGGGGAGGGAGTGGTTGGGGTGCGGCGGCGGATCTGAGGGGAAAGGGGCTGGGGTGCGGCGGCTTCCTGAGGGAGGGTGAGGTGTGGGTGGGGGCTTGCGGGGGGAGGGGGGTTGGGTATTTTATACGGTTAGGGTTTCGTAATGGGCCGGCTGGGCCTGTGGCAGATTAATTTTGGGCCGGTGAGCCTTTCCGAGTGCCCGGTGCCTAGCACTCGGGGAAGGGTCTCTTCCCCGAGTGTCAGAGGAGGCACTCGGGGAATTAACTTTTTTTTTAGTTTTTTTGTCCTATTTTTTTTGTGAAGCCATCCCACAGTCTTTGAAACTCCTTACACAAATTTGGGGTAATTTTGAATTTTTTTGGTATATTTCGTTAGTTTTTTCATTTTATTGAATTTTTTACATATTTCAAATTTGAACTGCAGGTGCATGAAATAATATAATTTGTTGATTCAAAAAATAATATTCATTATAGTTGGTGTATATTGAGGCCTTATCCAGGAACTCATATGAAATGTCGAGCATCTTGTTGCTGTAACATGACGAACAACGTGCAGGAAAAGTGTTTGTAAATTATATAAAATCCGAACGAAGTCCGAAAATCATGAAACATGTCTGGGTGTCATGTTATGGCATGTAGAGGCTGTGTGAAAGAATTGAGAAGATTTCGAGTAAGTTAGGACGTCGGATGCCTAAAACCCAGACATCTCCGCGTGTGTTATCACAGTGATCACATGTGGAGATGTCTCGGTTTTATACATCCGACGTCGCAACTTGCTCGAAATCTTCTCAATTTTGTCACACAGCCTCTACATGCCACAACATGACACCCAGACAAGTCTCATGATTTTCGGACTTCGTTCGGATTTTATATAATTTACAAATAATTTTCCCGCAAGTTGTTCATCATGTTACGGCAACAAGATGCTCGAAATTTCATGTGAGTTCCTAGATACGGACTCAACGTACACCAAATATAATGAATATCATTTTTTGAATTAAGAAATTTCATTACTTCATGCACCTGTAGTTCAAATTCGAAGTATGTAAAATTTTTCAACGAATAGAAAAAAACTAATAAAATATACTAAAATAATTTAAAATTGCCCCAAATTTGAACAAAAAGTTTCAAATAATGTGGGATGAACTCAAAAAAAATTGAAGGAAAAAAACTAAAAAAAAATTCCCCGAGTGTCTTCCCCTAGCACTCGGGGAAGAGACCCTTCCCCGAGTGCTAGGGGAAGGCACTCGGGGAAGAGCCTTTGTAAAATATATTCATTTTCCTCCAACTCTTTTCGTCCGCGAGTGCCTCTCTTCCCCGAGTGTTGCACTCGGGGAAGAGGGCCTTCCCCGAGTGCCCCTCTTCCCCGAGTGCCATGGGCTCCAAGGCACTCGGGGAAGCCTCTCTTCCCCGAGTGGCCCGATATTTGACATTCGGGGAAGCCCGTGGCACTCGGGGAATTTCCATTCTCCCATAGTGGTGGAGCCTTTCGATTATATAGATAGGATTGGTTGCTCTGCTCTCATCATACCGATTATACATGGAAGCATGTAGCTTTCAATGAGAAAATGGGCGGTGGTTCTGAACACCCGTTTTCTCATCTCTGGCAGGACAGCAATCGTGGCGAAGGATGGCTGGTCGGAGCAGGTCGTGGCCTCGATCTGATTCACGGCGAGGGTGCCTGCAGGTAGTGCGGGAGGGCAGCGTGTGCTGCAAGCAGGCAGGACGGCGACGTGCAACAGGCACGCTGGAGGGCGGCGTCCTGCGTGCGACGCAAGTAGAAATCGCGACGGCGGCGTGGGGTGTCGAAGTCGCGCAACAAAGCGTCGTAGGAAACAAACTCTTGGAGGCACGATCCTACCATATTTGAATATGAAGAACCCAGATTATGGCTAGTCTGTTGGTTCTTCCTCCTTTTACAGGCTTTCATATTTTTTTTACAGAGCTTCCAATTAGCTAAATTTAGCTAGAAGTATTGCTAGTCTCTTGGAGTTGTCATGGTAAATAAGTACTACTCCATTACTCTTGAAATAAATGCACACTCACTTTTCAAGAAGTCAGACTTTTAAGTTTAACTAAAATTTATTAAAAAAATATACATTTTATTATGTACAATAAGTATCATTAGATTAGAGCATTGATTATATTTCCTAATAAATTTATTTGAAGATACGACGTTGATATTATTACTTTACATTATTAATGAAATTTAAAAATACTATTAAAAATGAGATGTATATTTATTTATTTATTTTGACTGCAGATGTATATTTATTTATTCATCGAAAAAGTGAGGTTCCAAATATGCTTGTTGTTTTTACCCATTATTCATCTCCAAATTCACACCCACCTCAAATAGGAAGTGTACAAATAGAAAGAAATTATCTATTAAAGAAATGGGGAGGGTAGAGTGTGGGAAGAGTACAAATAATCGATTGGGTATGAGTGGAATTAGGGAGGGTAAGAAGTGGATAATAATTTTTTTTTGAGAATAAGAAGTGGATAATAATTATTTGGATTTGAGTGTGAATAAGAGTGGATTTGTCCATACTCTTCCAGTGGCACTGATCATGCACGCTCATCTGACGTTCAGTCCAAATATATTCCATACGAAATGAAATGACCCTATAAAAAACAAGATTACCATACCATTTCTTGCTTTACCCCTAACATATTTACAGAGGTTGCAAGGTATGCAATCCCCGAACCCACAACAAAAATTTCTATCATTTTCTTTTATAAAACTAATGATGTCCATGCTACATGCCTACCCCTATTTTTCAAAATTGAACCTTGTCTGATTCAGTTGGTTTCCCAGACAGTCAATTGGCTTTCAAATATATGTACAACGATGGGTTTGTTACTAAAATATTTTGGTTTTAAAAAGATAATGGGCTGGGAATATATTATAAATCTTATCACACTAGCCTAAAGGAGGTTAGAATTTGGCTCATAAGAAGTTATTTTTTATTTTTGAAAGTTGTTGGCACACCTTATCCAAGGTATCAGTATTCACCTTTTCATGCTAATATTCATTTGATTATTTTTTCAGTCATTCGAATAATGCATCCGACCTCTTCTCGGAGCCACGTATGCATTTTAGAACGCAGAAAAATTCGCATAGTTTGCCACACGTACGTATGGTTTGGAAGCCACTAGAGTGGTTTCTCGTGTTTCCCAGCCCTTCCGTCGCAATCCACCCCGCCGTTTCAATTCCTTCCGTAAACCCACGTATAAAAACCCCCAGCGGCGGCGGCGGCGGCGGGCGACGCGACGCGGCGACACCTGTCTCTCCCTCTCTGCTCTCCCCTCCTCTGCTTTTCTCTCTAGCCGTTGCCGATCGCTTCCAAATTCCGATCCCCCCGCCGGCGGATTGTGTTTGCTTCGGAGCTACGGCGAGCGAGGCGATGGGCGATGGCGGGGAGTGCCACGCGGCGCAGGTGGTGGGCGCGGACGGCGAGATGGACGCGGGCGCGATGGAGCGGTTCGCCGCCGCCGCGGGGTTCCTGGGGCGCGGCCTCTCCTACGCCGTCGTCTCCATCCTCGGGCCCCAGGGCAGCGGTACGTTCCGCCAGCCGCCGCCTCCTCTCCCCTCCACTCCCGTCCCGCCGTCGATCTGCGGGAATTTCCGCATACGCTAGCTTCGTCTCGGTTACGTACACCCGGAGTTCCGGTGATCATCGGGGGTCAGGAACGTGGGATATTGGCAGCAATCGCAGTGATTTCGTTCTCGCTTGTCCACCCCCATAAAGCCTTGTAGTTTGGTTTCGCCAATTACGCCATGTGGCGAGCTTTGTTTTGTGTAGGAAGTTACTAATGAATCCGAAACCTCTGAGCTGACGGCTGCTCTGGTCCGCTGCCAGGGAAAAGCACCTTGCTCAACCATCTCTTCGGGACAAGCTTCAGGGAAATGGATGCCTTCAGGGGAAGGTAAGCGAACTGCACGGCCGTGCCGGAATGGCGGAACCGTCGACTTCATCAGTTTTTTTTTTTTTTGGTGCGTTGTGGTGTGCGGAATTCTGGACTCTTTTCTGTTGTTGATTGATTGATGCCATCGCAGGCACCAGACCACCAAGGGGATTTGGATCGCCAAGGCCGTTGGGATTGAGCCCTTCACCGTTGTGCTGGATCTGGAGGGGACGGACGGGAGGGAAAGGGGGCAGGTGAAAGT
This sequence comes from Cenchrus fungigraminus, assembly GCA_036936925.1. NCBI lineage: Eukaryota > Viridiplantae > Streptophyta > Magnoliopsida > Poales > Poaceae > Cenchrus > Cenchrus fungigraminus. The sequence continues at coordinate 115,578,233 of CM072779.1, read as the reverse complement.
TTACTTGCAGAAATGTTTCCCAACAGAGTTGTTTTTTCCAGTTTCTGTCGCATCCTAGTTTATCCATGCGCAATTGCTGGAGTAAATGTAGGTTGCTATAGTAGCATGTTCTTGTGTTCCTTGTACCTTATGTGCTGGCAGATCTCCAAATTTTAGGTACCTGCATTCCTATGTACTGTTGCATCTAGCCTGTCAAGAAGAAAATGGCTGCATTTTTAGTAATTAGTAGTACCTGCCTTGATTCACATGCTGCATTAGTGCCCTTGTTAACTTTGCTGTAATGATATCCAGGACTACCGTGTTGTGAGTAATGGCTCCGGAAAGGGGCCACGTTTAGTGATTAATGCATTTGGTTGCCTGGATATACATGATCCTTTCCATGTTAGTTACTAGCTTACCGTCCTGTGCTGTCTGTATACAAGCAACTCATTTGAGCATCTATTATTTCGGTGTAACTGAACTAATTTTATTTCAATTAATGATACCTGTTGTGAGTGTTGAGTGAAGATTTCCCACTCATTTGTTTTTTCATTAACCTGACATTCTTTTGCTGATGTGATGCTCTAGTTTTTTCAGCTTACCACTCACGAGCCTCTAGTTACTATTGTATGAATAATGTTATTTATCACTTATCTACTATTCTGTGTTATTTTTGCAGGATGATACTGCTTTTGAGAAGCAGAGTGCTCTGTTTGCTCTTGCAGTTTCAGACATTGTTATGATAAATTTGTAGGTTACTAGTTCATGTGCTTCCGCTTTACTGAAAGTTAAAATTTGAGTGAGCAGAGAGATGTTTAATTATCATATGGTCTGCAGGTGGTGTCATGACATAGGACGAGAACAGGCAGCAAACAGGCCTCTTTTGAGAACAGTATTTCAGGTGATGGATCTCTTTCAATAAGGCAGTATCTGAATTCTCCCATGTTCAGTCATCTTATTGTCATTATCTTTTTAAGGTTTTGATGCGCTTATTCAACCCCCGCAAGACGACACTGCTACTAGTGATCCGTGATAAAACAAAGGTTTGTACAGTTCCGGAGGCTGAGGTCCACTTTCTCTGTATTTCTGCAGTCTGATATTCTCAGTTGGTTTGACTTTTCTGTGCTGTGTTTTTCCTATTTTTAGACTCCACTAGAGTTTCTAAATCAAGCTCTCAAGGAGGATATACAGAAGGTGCCAATTTTTTATTATCTGCTTACCTTCTTTTCTCTTTGTCATTAATTGTTGATGTTTTTCTACCAGATATGGGACTCTGTTCAGAAACCAGAAGCCTACAAGGAAGCAGCGCTTAGTGAATTCTTCAATGTCAGTGCATCAGTTTTCTGAAAGTGACACTTTCACGCATCAACTGACCTATGTTTTCTGCAATATAAAGGTGGAGGTTACTGCTCTGTCAAGTTATGAAGAGAAAGAACAACTATTCATGGAGCAGGTACATTGGACGTTCAAATACTCCATTTTTCCCTCTTGAATGTACCAGATTTCCCTTCGCTTCTCTATTGGTTATAATGTGGAACTTTGGGCTTTAATGGAACATACGAGATCTGCATTAATGCATACCTTTCCATTTTAGTGCCTTATGGTATACCATATCATATTTATTTGTCCTTTCTTACAGGTTGGACAACTCAGGCAGAGATTTTATCATTCAATTGCACCAGGTGGTCTTGCAGCTGATAGAAGAGGTGTGATACCTGCTTCAGGTTTCTGTCTCAGTGCACTGCAGATTTGGAAAGTAATACGTGAAAATAAGGACCTCAACCTTCCTGCTCACAAGGTTGCTGTGCCATTCTTTGCCATCAATTCTACAAAACTAAATAGTTATAATTTTGTGCGTGAGCCTGCCATCAATTTGCTTTTGAATACTATATATTGAAAATGTAACTCTTCTTCTGTTTCCTAGGTCATGGTTGCTACTGTTCGATGTGAAGAGATTGCTAATGAAAAGCTCAGGCAATTTTTGTCTGATAAGGTAACAGTGTGTCTAGTTCTGCATTATTTGTTTAATGGACTAAATGGGGGTTAATTATTGTGATCTGCAGGGTTGGTTGGAGCTAGATGCCGCTGTAAAATTGGGTCCAGTACTGAGCTTTGGAACGAGGCTCGGAGCTATTCTCAATTCTTATCTGTCAGGGTGGGTGATCTGACTAATCATTATGGTGTTTCTTTTTAGAAAGTTAAGATAAACACAGTGGCTGTCATGAATTCAACAGCCTGAATTTGCTAACTTTGACTACTTGCCATACTTCATTCTCTTGAGTCATGAGACATAATGCTAATGTATTTCCTTTCATGCTGCATGTTTAAACATGAGTAAAATACACCGGAGGTCCATCAACTTGTAAGGAGGTGTCACTTAGGTCCATCAACTCTCAAAATGCATTTCTGGGTCCATGAACTTGTTGAGTCATTCACCACAGGTCCATAACTGTCCAGATATGCTTGTACTGGTGACATGACATGATGACTTGGCTCAAGAAGCATTTTCTAGCTGAGGCATTTCAATGAGTAGGTTACAAATGGGCGACACATATACTTAGACATTCCTTGGGTTGAATAACGGTAGCCTCCTCGCGTGTACGACAGGAGTAGGCTGTTGTCGTTTAGCTCCGGAAATATCAAGCATGTGTCACTTATAAGCTGATCGATGAAATGCCTCAACTAGGATATGCTTCTTCTAGCCAAGTCGTCATGTCATGTCACCAGTTGAAGCATATGTGGACAGTTATGGACCTGCGGTGAACGACTCAACAAGTTTATGGACCTAAAAATGCATTTTCAAAGTTGATGGACCTAAGTGACACCTTCTTACAAGTTGATGGACCTCCGGTGCATTTTACTCTTTAAACATTTATATGGAAACTAAGTTTGTATCTGACAATCAGTTTATCTAATTACTCGTTTCCTTATAAATTATAATGCCCTTGTTTTTTCTCCTTTGCTACTTCTAAAAATACCCATCCATTAATGCTTGTACTAGGATAAAAGTGATCTATTCTCTTGAAACAGTTTAACCTACAAACAGAAGCATGCAAATCTCAAACACCAGGACAGTATGTTTTTACATCTGACTGGCCGTATTTTAGTCCTGGATACCCCACAGATGCAGAGGTCTCCTAAGCTATTTTGGCTGGTTCTTGTAAGCCCATGTGACAAATTTATCATACTAATTTTGTTGCAGGTATGACATGGAAACTATGTATTTTGATGAAGGTGTAAGAACTGCTAAGCGGCAACAATTAGAATCTTCAATGCTAGATGTAAGTAACTCATTTCTAAATGGCCAACTTAACCTCTCATTTGAAAAGATAGTTTATCCTAGCTGATGATATCAGCTCATGAGGAGGGTCATAGTTAAGCTCAAGGACTAATATCTATGTTTTCTTAAGAATTAGTGGTTAATGATGAATTGTTTTTTAAGTTGTTATTTTTAATATTTGAGTGTATATTCCAGTCACTGTGATCATAATGCAAACATCTCAGCCCTGTTTTTGGGCAGCTAGATCTTTCCCATGTGCTTCTAAGTCCTATGCGATAATGCATGCATAGTTATGGCTGCTGTAATGTTATAAATGGGACATTTTAAGTATCATGAGAATAACTGTGTTTTGCAGCATACATATCCTGCTCTGGAGACAGTGATAGAGCACCTGCATGTTGTGACTCTGAAAAAATTCAAAAGTGATCTGGAACAATCATTAAGTAGCAGAGAGGGATTTGCAGCATCAGTTCATCAGTGCACGCAGGTTGCAATAGCAGAGTTTGTTGCTGGACTAAGAGGTTTGTGAACAAATGCCACTAGATGTCTTGGGAAGAAAATGTTTAGCCATCTAGTTAAACAAGATATTTTTGTGTCAACTACGTAACATTTAGTGAATATTGCTAGAAAGTTATCCTCAACTCATTGCACACTTCAGGCTTCAGTAAAATTTTGCTTTCTGAGCTTATGGTGGACCATACCATTAGTGCAATCCTAAGCTCATGAAGCCCCTTACCATTTTGTGTGTCTTTCTGGAACAGATGATTCTTACATAGATAGTTGTGCTATATGTATTCTATCCTCTTAATTTTACACTTGCTCAAGCGTTTTCTTCAAAAAATACTCATTATTATGTATTTTTTATATTTGCCAGTCTACAATTCAGTGATGTCAAGTCCTTGTTTCTTTCTATGCAGATGCAGCAGTAAAACATGTAGAGTGGGATACTTCAAAATTTAGGAACAAGCTGCAAGAGCATATACAAGCTCATGTGGAATCCATTAGGAATGCAAAATTGGCTGAATTAAAAGCTAATTATGAGGTTACCTCCCTTGATCTTGCAAGTTCTACACGTCATGTCAGTTTCAGAACATTTTTTTATCTTTTGACCTTTTTCTCATTGCATGTTGCAGAAGCTGTTATCAGATGCACTTGCTGGGCCTGTACAATCCTTACTGGAAACTGGCGAGAGAGACTCCTGGGCATGTATTAGGAGACTATATAGGCGTGAGACTGAAAATGCTGCTCTTGCATTCTCAGCTTCCCTTTCCGAGTTTGACCTGGACCAGACAATTTCCATTGAGATGGTCTCAGACTTAAGGAAACATGCAAGAAGTGTAGTGGAAATGAAATCTAGAGAGGAAGCTGGAAATGTTCTGCTGCGTATGAAAGAAAGGTATATACATTCTTCTTTTTATTTGAAAAAATAGAAAGGGATAATGCAGTGCCAGTTTTCATGTCCTACTACCATAACCACGCATACATTTTTGCCTAATATCATTAGATTATTTGTAGGTTTTTCGCTGTGCTGAGCCGTGATAGGGATTCAATGCCAAGGACATGGACAGGAGATGAAGATCTCCGTGCAATCACTAGAGAAGCACGCTTAGCAGTATTTATACTTGACTCTTTTTTTTTCAGTTATCAATATTGCACTGACCTGATTCGTAGAGTTTGTCCATAAACATAATCTGGATCTCGTGTTGCACTGCAGGCTTTAAGACTTATGTCTGTATTGGCAGCTATAAGGTTGGATGATAAACCAGACAAAATAGACCGGGCTCTGATTACTGCTCTTTTAGATGGTGGACCCCTTTCCCAGAAGAGGAGCGTCGAATTTACTTATGATCCACTTGCTTCAAGCACGTGGGAAGAGGTTTTACTTCACTGCACCTGGATATTTACGATTGTTAGGATGGTAATACAGTGAGAAATAGTTTGGAATACTTTTCGAATTGTGCAGGTGTCACCAAGGGATACACTGATTACACCAGTGCAGTGTAAATCCATCTGGAGGCAATTCAAAGCAGAGACAGAGTATGCTGTTGCACAAGCGATGTCTGTGCAGGTATTTTTTTCAGTTGCTTCTCAATTGCTCATCATGTATATATTTTTCAGTTGCTTCTCAGTTGCTCATCATGTTGGAGGGTAAGTTCTTGCATTACTGTGATCCTTGCATGTTCACAGTTTTGATTAGGGATGCAGGTTGGGCTGACGAGCAAACCCACATCGCCCCGGGGTCGCGGGTCAGCCCACTTGCATCCGTAGTTTTGTTGTATATAATCAACTTTGAAACTGATTTCCTTGGTTTCACAGAATTCTGAAACACCAATCCCAGATTTCATCAGTGATTCTTTTTCTAAATTTAGTATACTTTTGCTGGATCATTGGTAAAACTTGCATTTTGCTGAATTATGTTTGTGATAGTTCTGTTTGAATACATTTTGCATTTTGCTTATCAAACTCTTCCAATCTGAATTCTCCTGCCAGGAATCACATAGACGTAGCAAGAACTGGTTGCCGCCTGCATGGACTATTCTACTTCTGGCAATTCTAGGTTACAATGAATTTGTGTTTCTTGTTAGGTAATCATCTTGCCAAAATAATTTATTTATTCACTTTCCATCTTTGGTTAAGTAAGCCTAATAAGGGACTGCATACACTTCCAGAATGCAGATTTCATTGCTGGCACGTGTAACTAATCACTTTCTTTTGCTGATGAACAGAAACCCATTGTACATTCTAGGGCTCTTTGTTGCCTTCGTGCTATCATATGCCATATGTCTGCAATATGACATCACTGCTTATTTCCGCCATGGCACGGTAAGAACATAAAATCGCTTTACACAGAGATTAGAATATTAGATCCAACGTTGTTGCATAAAGCAGCATTACCCCACTTCATCTTTTCTCATCAAGCAACATAATATTTTTCTTGTGTTTCGGCCTGATGCATTTCAGTGCAATTGTACTAATGTAGTTTACTAGTTTCACACTGATCTCAAAATGAGTGTTCTTCTTACGATTTTACCATGTGCAGCTATCTGCTCTTCTTACGATTTTATCAAGACTGCTCCCCACAATCATGGACATTGTGACCATGGTCGTCAACATGAGCCACAGCCAGAAGCATTCCGCAAACATGTCTCGCCACCCTCCGCCGCTCCATGCTCAGAACCTCATGAACCAGACATGGCAACGGTCTCAAGTGAAGTACCAGTCTCCTGACTCGCCATCCTCGTCTTTCTCCGTGGACTCGAACAGCGGTGATGAATCCTGAAGTATGGAGCACCCCCTGGTAGAAGCACACCACGTACTTAGGTAGTCTTCGGGGGGTTCTCTAGTTGACAGAGGAAACTTTGTGCTGTGCTGTGCTTTGGTTGGCTAGCTATGATGTGTTTATTAAAAAAAATGTATTGTAGTAAGATGAATCATAACTTGTTTTTTTAGATAAGGGATTACAGAATCCGGCCTCTACATCCAGGGATGTACACAGCCACAAAAGACAACCGTTCTGGAAAAAATAGACCAAAGTCTTTAAATGACAAAAAGGACTAAAGCAAACGATATAAGTGCTTCCACCCTCTATTTGAAATTTCTAGAGCAATAATCTCTAATTTCTTGCTCATCCGAATGAGGTCGTCCTTGGTTTGGTCATCACGCTGGAATTGGGCCCAGGAGCGTAGCCAGTATGCTCCCCTGAAAATAACCTGCATAATGGAGTTAGTTTTCAGTTTGTTAAAAATCACATCATTTCGGCAGCGCCAAATGGCCCAACATAACGCAGCTGTTCCCACCCAGATCAACCCTTGCAATTTTTTAGGTTGATTGCCAGGAAGAAAAACAAAGCTGATGACCTGCAGAGTGGATGCTAGCAGAGGCAGAGTACTAGTACATTCTTATTCTTTTTCAAAATAACTCAAACAGAATACATAGATGGACACAAAGGGAATATGCGTGTATATAGTAGAAATTGCAACTCCTGCTGCACCAATATAGAGATTCTTGGCAGTCCAACCAAAATATGCGTGTATATTGTGACCGTACTGGACGTGAGAGATTACATGGTCCCACTAGAATGTACAGTTGTGTCAATACCTATATATAAGTGTGCACGTACCAATCACTTGCATATAGAATTGCTATGCTAGACTCTATACGTTCCAAATTGTAGTTTGTTTTAGATTTTTTTAGTCTAAATTGTAGTTGGTTTTATATTTTTAGGTTCATATTATTATTATGCATAATAATATCTATAAATGTAGAAAAATTAAAACTATCTCCAATTTTGTTGGGCAAAACCTGCACGTCCACATAGAGGTTGATTAGGATTTAGGAGCCTAGCAGTAGGTCACAAAATCTAGTGCTTGCGAGTTGCGAGCTGTTGATTTGCTTCATGAAACTTGAAACTGTATACAAGTGACAAGTTTTGTGGGTGCTTTAAACCAATCATTTCAAGCTTTGGTTGCAAAATACATTTCACGTGTTCAGTTTAGTAATTAAAATGTTAGCAGACCTCGAAATTTAGATGCATAGAAATATACCAGTTGCTATGTTTATAGATATTCTGTAATAGAAATTACTTCTCTCTCTTGGAATATAATTCTTTTCAGCTTTTGTTAAGTCAAACTTATTCAACTTACTAAAAAAATAAATTAAAACATATACAATCTTAAACACATACTTAACAAATATATATTGCACGATGTACCTAACAGAAGTAGTTATTTTAGATATTTATGTATTTTTCTATAAATTTTGGTTAAAATAGAGAAGTTTGACTTTAAAAAGGTAGAATAACTTGTAAATCAAAGCGGAGAGAGTATTAATGTAGATAGTAATGTTATTTTCTATAAATTTGGTTGAAATTAGAGAAGTTGGATTTAGAAAAAGGTAGAATGACTTGTAAACCGAAGCTGATAGGGTATTAATGTAAGTTGTATTTCTATGACCGGCAATATGCCTAAAGTGTCACCTATATCTGGAAAATTGTAAATAATCGTTTATATATATGCAAGTTTGTAACTTGAGGAATAAGGTAATATGTGCATATCATAATTGTTGTTTATAGATGGCTCTTATATAGTGGAACTTTTGACATAACGCTGATTTGTTCTATGTTTTATGGTCTTAAATTTCTTAAAAACAATTCAATTTGCATAGAAAATGGCAACATATTTACAGAAAATAACCATAAAATTTCTTAAAACGTTCACTTTATTTAACACTAAGTCTCAACATGCTACACACAGTACAAAGTAGATGATTTAGGCTGAAACAGTGTCATCACCACATAAGCAGGTCCCTCACATCCCGTATTTTTACATCATCGCATACGGTACAGACAGCTCTCTCGTACGGAGAGGCGTCGCCCCACGTACGTATGCGCCCACCGCTCTTTATTCCTCTATATACGCCTCCTCTACGTACAGCGAGACGTATACACGCGCGTATAGTGCTCGGTCGATGTGGGGTCGTCGATCCCTGCAGGCCAGCCACGTCGGCACGCCGGCGGCCGGCCGGTGACACGTCGTTCGCCGTTTTATTTTACTCGCTGTGTGCCACGCCATGCGCGTTACACCACCTGGAGGATGGCGCCGGCCACCGCCTCCTTCCAGCCGCCGCCTCCGCCACCGTGGTGGCGGCGGCACTCGCGCATGCACTGCTGCCTCCTGTCGTAGTCGTGGTGGTGCTGGCACTGCTGTCTGCAGTGGTGGTTGTCGTCCTCGTCGGCGGTGGCGGTGGCGTCGCGGCGGCTGCACCCCTCCTGGCGCTCGCACCGGCTCACGCACCGGCGCTGCGTCTCGCGGTCACCGTGGTGCTGGCGCCGGCACCTCTGTTCGCACCGGCCAGAGCAGTAGCTGTTGTCCTCGTCGGCGGCGTCGGCGTCGGCGCGGCCGCCCCGGCGGCACTCGCGCATGCACTGCTGCTTCTTGTCGTAGTCGTGGTGGTGCTGGCACTTCTGGCTGCAGCGGTCGTTGTCCTCCTCGTTGGCGATGGCCCCGTCGCGGCGGCGGCAGCGGCAGCCTTCCTGGCGCTCGCACCGGCTCACGCACCGGCGCTGTGTCTCGCGGTCGCCGTGGCGCTGGCACCTCGTCTGGCACCGGTCGGAGCAGTAGCTGTTGTCCTCGTCGTCGGCGTCGCCGCAGCCGCCTTGGTGGTGGCGGCGGCGGCGGCGGCACTCGCGCACGCACTGCTGCTTCCTGTCGTAGTCGTGGTGGTGCTCGCACTGCTGCTTGCAGCGGTCGTTTCCCTCCTCGTCGGCGTCGGCGACGTCGGCATCGCGGCGGCGGCAGCCTTCCCGGCGCTCGCACCGGCGCGCACACCGCCGCTGCGCCTCACGGTCTCCGTGGCGCTGGCACCTCTGCTCGCACCGGTCGCTGCAGTAGCTGTCCTCCTCGTCGGCGGCGACGTCGTCCTCATCCTGCCGCTCGCGCCGGCATTGCTGCATGCACCGCAGCTTCGTCGGCCAGTCGCTGTAACGCTGGCACCTCCTCTGGCACCGGTCGCTGCGGCTGTTGTCGGAGTCGGCGACGTCGTCGGCGGCGCGGCCCTCCTCCTTCTGCTCCCGGCGGCGGCACTCCATGAGGCAGCGCTGCTTCTCCTGCCAGTCCCCGGCGTGACCGTGGCGGCGCTCGCACCGCTCCCGGCACTTCTGCCAGTTGCCCGCGCCCTCCTCCCCCTCCTCCTCGACGGCGTCGCTCTGCTGCTCGCGGCGGCGGCACCGTGTCATGCACTCCTGAACCCGCCACGGCTGGTCCTGGTAGCGCCTCACGCACCTCCACCGGCACTCGCCCCTCCCGGATCCGAGCACGACGTCGCCGTCCGCCGCCGCCGCCTCCTCCTCCTGCACCTCGTCGTCCCGGCCGCGGTGATGCTGCCGGCACTCGCGCTCGCACTCCCTCCGCCGGCGCTGGTCATGGCCGTACTGCCACTGGCACCCCCTCCTGCACCACTGCAGATCCTCCTTACGGTCCCGGTCGGCCTCGGCCGCCGCCACCGCCACCACCTCCCCCGCCGCGGACGCTACCTCCTCCTCCGCGCCGGCCGCCGTCACCGCTGCGGTGAGTAGGACACCGGCGAGCACGAGGAACGCCCACCACGCGCCGCCCCCACTACCCTTCCCCATGGCCGCCCGCCGATCTATCACTACTGCTACCAGTGGCGTAGCCAGAAAAAAATTAGAGCTGGGGCGGCTTCTTACGACCGACATAATCGAAACAAAAAATATAACCGTTCGCATTACATTAGTGCAATCATATATTGTGATAACACAATTTTAATGTAAAGTTAAGATATTACCTCAAATTTGAAGAATAAATTGATAGTAGAAATCTAATTCTTTTTTAAAAAATTGAAATCTAATTCTTTTGTGGTCCGCTGCGTGCTATCTATGTGCTGCTGCTGGAGAATTTGGCCGATAGGCCTAGTTTCATGCGTCTTGGGCTGCTGGGCCATGGGCCGGAAATTAATAAGATGGTCAAAAAGGCTCAGTTGGAGACTGGAGTGGTGTTCTTCCTCCTACCTCCGTCCGAGACAGAAACCAGGCAGTCGCCATGGCGCATCCAGCCCTCCAGAGTGCTGAATCTCGCCGGAGAAGGAGAAAGAGGGTACTTGTGCAATCCCAGATCTAGCTGGGGTGGCTGCCCCAGCTTGCCCCAACGTAGATCCGCCACTGACTGCTACTACTAGCTGCGTACTAGCGGTCGAGGAGTGGTCGATGGAGATGAGATGGGTGGTGGTGTGGTGCCGATGGCCATGGACGAGCAGGCGTATTTATACACGCGCGGGGGGGAGATCGATCGACGCGGCGGGCGGCGGGTGCATGCATCTCGGGACGACGACGAGGGGACGTGGCGAAGCGCATGGCAACGTGGCGCGGTGAGTGGGGGCGTGGTCGTGGCGCGGCGACACCACGTCGACGCGCGCGGCCGGGGGTGAAGTGGGGTTCGCCCGACGCTCGGCGTGACTTGGCGGCTAGCAGGGCGCGCGCGCGGTGGGTGACAGTGAGCGCGTGACCGAGCTGAGTGGCAGAGCGTGGGGTAGTTAGCGTACGTCGTCGTCGACGGCCGAGGTGGGCGTGGCGCGGCGAGCGGCGGCGGTGGTGGTCCACATGAGCGGTGGGGGACTTGGAGCGTTCGAAGGTTGCCGGGAAGGGGAGTAGGTGAGACGGCGAGACGGTGTCGTGTTTCCGTGGAGGATGGAGCGGATGAGCATCGCCCTGTCTGTGCCATGCATCTGCACGGACTGACGCCGTTCAATTATCCGACGGAGCACGCCGCACTAGAGCCACGTAACGTAAATCATGCACGGACTGTTTGTTTCGTCTTTGTAGCTGTCACGGCCTTGAGCTTGATATATTTTTTTTGAAAACTGAGCTTGATATATATGGTGGGTGCATCCGTGCAGGTGCAAATTGTTGGCTTTAGAGCAACTCCAAAAGAATGCTAATTTCATTCCCAATATCATTTTTGGAAAAAAGAGAAAAAATGAACTCCAACAGTTCACCTAAAACCTCCCCAAAAGATTGGGGTCACCAAAAAACACCTTGTCGCCGCGCATGTATTCGCGATCGGAACGCTTTCCCAATCCGCCTCCCGACCTCCTTCCCGCACGCTTTTTCCCCTGGGCGCGCGCACTGGCTGTGCGCCGCCCCCCGGGCAGGGGCGTAGCCAGGATTCAAACATTGAGGGGCCAATTAGCAATAAAGAAGGCCAAATAACTAAATTTTAAGTCAAAATAGAAAAATTTTACTGATTTTACACTATTTTTTTATTTTCACAATGAAAATTTATTTTTCTTGGAGCATTAGGGGGGCCAGGCCCCTGCCCGCCCCCGGCTACGCCCCTGCCCCCGGACATCTCCGCTTGCCGATGAGAAACAGCTGCCGACGCGACTCTTGACGGAGAGGAAGTGCACGCTGCCCCTGGACGGAGCCAAGCCAATCGGCGTGCGACCGCAGCCGGGGTTGAGGATGACTGACGTGACAACATGTGCGTCCGGTGAGCAGGCCGAGGATGACTGCGACGACGATATCGGCGCGGTTGGCGTCAGACGTGGATGAGGCGGAGGTAGAGGTCCGCGGCGACGGAGGTATTGGTGGCACTATCCGCGGAGCCGATGTAGAGCAGGAGCATCTAGGGCGGCGCACAAGAGGAAGGCGAAGATGCCTGCTGCGACAGCAGCCAGCAGGGGCTCGACCGTGGCCACGCCGGCCAGGCCCTCCCGGTCCAGTGAGAGGTTGACGAGGCTGCTGCACCCCTGCTGCTGCTGGGCGCCGGCGAATGGGCTATCTAGTGTGGTTGGCCCGGCTTGGGCGGCGGGATTGGGATCTCGTCCCAGGAGCGACGGCCGATGGGCCATCGAAGCAGAGAGATAGAAACTGAAGGGGAAAGAAAATGGAGAGGTCAAAGTTGGACTTGAGTGGGGCCCGCGGACCCACATGTTGCTGATGTGGATAATTTCAAATTTTTGGGAAGTTTATTATTAGCAGTCTGGTGTGAGATGGTATGATTTTGGGGACAAAATTTTTTAGTGGAACTCCCAATACATAGTTTTGGAGAAGAAATTTTTAGCACACTCTTGGAGATGCTCTTAGTCTCACATCGAAAATTGATGGTGGGGAGCAATATATAGCTGGGGGCAGTTCTCACCCAACAGAGTAGTCTTTTGGGTTGAGTTAGGCCCAAAGCTGAGTTAGACCCATTTTGCTTTGTTGTTGTGGGCTTTAGTGGACCTAAGCTTGTTTCTAACACAGATTAACTTGTATGACAAAATAAATCCTTAAGTAGTTCCATTTTTCGCGTAGGAAAACATATGAGAACTAAATGGACTCGCACACTATACAAAAAAACATCACAAGCACGAACCTTCATGTCACACTATTGGAGAAAATCTTGCACTCCAAACTTAATATCATGCAATTTCATTTTGTTAATTAGTATCAGATAAGTCTTTGACCAACAACTTTTCTATTAATGTAAAATCTTTCCGGCAGAAGTTAGATTTGTAACATTCGTATTGCTTATGAATTTATGTGATTATAATGTGTGTCACGTGAATGAGATATTCGTTACCGGTGAAAAACAAATTAGTGGCAAACTGGGCCATTTGTAGGCAAAACAAGGCCCATAAGCGGCCCAGCTGTTCAAGTTTGAACCGGAGCTCAATCCATTACTACGTGTCATTAATCTCGGACATGCGAAAGAGCTTATAGTCCAATGAGATACGACCCACCAGGGTTTAAATTCTGATGCTGACACCTTTTTCTGAATTTATTCAGGTGAGTGTACGTGCGTGTTGTGAACATCCGCGTTGTAATCTCGGACATTCAAGTCCCATCGGACGGCTCAAATAAACGCTAGCAGCCCAACACGCCGATCCTAATGGAGGCGCACGCGCACCACCACCACCTACGCCAGCTGCGCGCCGCCCTCCTCCGCCGCGGCCTCCCAATCCCGCCACCGCCGGCTGCCCACCCGCACCCCGACCGCGCCCACCTCGCCGCCATCCGCGCCGCCGCCGCCTCCGTCCCGCGCCTCCCGCTCGCGGCCTGCGCGTGCCTCCGCCGTGCCGGCCTGCCCGCGCCGGGGCCCCGTGCGCTCCCCGCCCTGCTCCGCTCCGCCTCTCGCTGCGACGATGCCGGCGCGTACGTAGTGGGTGTGCACGCGGTGGCCATCAGGGTCGGGGCGCTGGGCGACGGGTTCGTCGGGACCGCGCTGGTCGGGGCGCACGTGGCGTCCGGGCACGTTGGGGACGCGCGGAGGGTGTTCGACGGAATGCCCGTGCGGGACGTCATCGCCTGGGGCGTCATGCTTGATAGGTAACATGCTACGCACTTGGATCCTACATTTTTGTTTTGCGTGGTTGTTTGAGAGGTTAGACCAAAGATTACTTCTTTCAATGGTTCCGCCCAGACAGTGGGTACAGTGGCGTACCAAAAAACTCGGTCTGCGGGGAGTAAGACCACCCCCACGGTGTTGTATTAAAAAGAAGACCTTCTCACACAGGTCGAGAAAATCTCCGAACCCCTGCCCCACCCATACACAGCGGCACCGCAGCACACGTGAGATAAGGCTGGCCTTAGACCTGTGCTTTGGCATGGGACAGACGAGGAGATTTTTTTACAACAGCAGACTACCGGAAGGGCTATCCGGCCGCTCAACCACCGCACATATGTGCGTCTGCTAGGGAATAAATTCCCCGTGCGACACCAGGTTCGATCCAGGCCAAAGGCCCGTTCGCAATACAGTGGCGTACCCAGTGCACTTGCTGTACAAGTTAGCATCGTCTGCAACTCTGTATTTTGCATGAAAAGATTTTACCGGGGTGAAAGACAAAATAAGTTGTGGTTGCATGCCAAGAATTGTATATTTCTTTTTGCTGCTCGCCATACTTCTATATTGGAGCAAGGAGCAACTAGCATGTTTTTAGGTTCAGAACATATTCGATCTAATGCCTCAAATCATTATGAAAGCTGCATTAGTTGTGGGATTTTTCTATGTTTTTTCTAACATAACTTAGTAAATTGCAAGGTGATGCAACTGAAGGACCTTCTAAGAAAGTGGAATATACATTATGCATTACCCTTGTGAGTCATATGCTTCAGGAATGGCATAATATTTAGTTTATTAAAAGATCTCCATTTATCATGCATAAACTCTTCAGGTAATTTAGGTTTCAGATAGCATAATTCCTTAAATGCAACCATCTTTTTACGCAATTCAGAAAAAAACAAATAAGCAATTATCCATTTTGTTTTGTTGATTTACTGTTTTTTTTTTGCAAGTAGATTTACTGTTACCATGTACCTTTCTAATATCATCTGACTGTTACTGTCAGACTCGGAACTACAAAGCAGCTTTGCTTCTGTTTGCTGAGATGAAGATATCTGGAGTTGTTCCTGACCAATTGATCCTTGCTACTGTTCTATCAGCCTGTGGGCATTTAAGACATTTGGGAATTGGGAAAGCCATCCACTCATACATGTTGGTGTCAGATATTCTTATCAATGCTTACCTCAGTAGTGCTCTCATAACTTTGTATGCTAGCTGTGCCAAAATGGATATAGCAGAAAAGCTATATAATGGGATGCCAAGGAAGGATTTGGTATCATCAACTGCCATGGTTTTTGGGTATGCCAAGAACAGAAAAGTTGAGATCGCTCGCTCTATATTCGATGGAATGCCAGAGAAGGATGTGGTGTCTTGGAGTGCTATGATTTCAGGATATGCTGAAAGTAACCAACCTAATGAAGCATTGAGTTTATTCAGTGATATGCAAGAGCATGGTATCAGGCCTGATGAAGTTACTGTGTTAAGTGCCATATCTGCATGTGCCAATTTAGGTTCCCTTGATAAAGCAATATGGATCCACTCCTTCACTGAGAATAATGGATTGACCAAGATATTGCGCATTTGCAATGCTCTTATTGATATGTTCGCCAAATGTGGGGGTATAAATCTTGCGTTGAATATCTTCAATGAAATGCCTTGCAAGAATGTTATAACCTGGACAAGTATGATTGCTGCTTTTGCTATGCGTGGTGATGGAAAATCTGCCTTAGTTATGTTTGAGCAGATGAAAAAGGAAGGTGTTGAACCCAACAAAGTGACGTTTCTTAATTTACTTTGTGCTTGCTGTCATGCTGGTCTAGTTCATGAAGGTCGTTCATTGTTTAGATGTATGGTTCACGAATACAGGATCGAGCCCAAGCATGAGCACTATGGTTGTATGGTGGATCTTCTGGGAAGAGCTAAACTTTTGCGAGAAGCAGTTGATCTCATAGAGTCCATGCACTTAGGGGCCAATGTGACTATCTGGGGCTCTCTGTTAGCAGCATGCTGGATGCATGGTGATCTCAAGCTTGGCGCATTTGCAGCAAAGAAAGTTTTGGAGTTGGATCCTAATCATGATGGAGCATCTGTGCTTCTATCAAAGATACACACAAAATCTGGCAGTTGGAATGATGCTGAGGAGGTGAGGGAAGTAATGAAACTCCGAGGGGTCTCGAAAGAAACAGGATCCAGTTGTATGGACTTGAATGACCCAAATCATGTGTTTGCAGCTGGAGGTGACAAACATCCAGAATATGATAAAATCCTTCTGAAGCTCAATGGAAAAGTAAGTTGATTTGCGAAATGAAAGATATTAGAGAAGCTGTTCTACTGCACAGCGAGAAGCCGAGAACCTTGTGATTTTTTTCAGCCTGGTAATTTCAGGTATGGGATATTGCATCTCGGCAACGAGTAGCACAATTTTGTGAGGGCTGCTACTTATTCGTGAAGTTAGTCCAACAGTCCTACAGACGGAGATTATGTTGTGCAATCAAACTCTTTTTTACCATTTAGAAAATGGAAATTACTGTTCTATTCTTTGAGTGCTACTATACCTGGATTTTGTTGTCATGATTGAAGGTAATTAAGTTACGCTCCATGATTGAAGGTAATTTTAACATGACATCTGGTTTGGACTAATATAGTGTTGTAATTTTGTAGAAATTAAAGCTGTTAGAGTTCTCTATAAACAGATCGTGCAATTCTAATTACCTCAGTCCCTCTCTTATCAACTTTCCATGAATCTTTTGATGTTTGCCATATGAAATAAGTGTTTTAGTTTTATCTGTTCTGTTCCACATCCCATGTTCCATATTTTGTTTTCTTTCAACATTTTGTCTATATGGACTTACAAAATAAGACGTTTTATGTTGAGGCAAATCCAATTTTGAGCCACAAGTTCATCTTGACTTATGGTAGGTTGTTTTACCAGCTTAAGATTTTTGTTCTATTGTTCTAAAAAAATATTTTTGTTCTATTTGTTATATATTTCTTTGATAATCTCATAAAACGCTTCTAGTTAGTTGCTCACTGCACATTATATATTCAATTTGTATTTATCTCACTCAATAGCATCATGTCGACCTTAAAGTCATCATGCAGTACTTATTCAATTTACCAACTGTTTGCCTATATCTATCTATATGTTCTTGAATATTTATATGATCTTTGTTGCAATAGAAGGCTGACCATGTTGCAATATAAGGCTGACCGTGGTTTTTCTTACAGTTCAAGGTTCATTCACAGGATCTTTCACACAAAAGATGTCAACAACATTATCCTACAATCATCATTGTGGTTGGATGTAAGGAATCGGATGCTCGTAGCCTAAGAGGGGGAGGGGGTGAATTAGACAACTTAAAAACTTAACCTATGTCTTATCACTATTTGCATCAAACATAAACTAGAACATGCTATCTAGATGTGCAACTAAGGTTGTTCTAGTGTGAAACTCCCCAAAACAAGTTTTGCAACCTGTAGCCAATCCTAGCAAGATACTACTCTAGGAAAGTAAAGGCAAACAAGGATTGCAAGAATGTAATGCGGAAACGTAAAGGGGGATGAGAGGAAGCAAACTCTTGACACGTGATTTATCCCGTGGTATCGGTAGGCACTAAGCCACCCCTAGTTCATGTTGTTGAAGCACTCTACACAAGAGTATTGCTTCCCGGTCACCAAGTCTTTCCCAAGAGCACCACTTGACTTGCCACAAAGGCTCGTCACGAAGGCACTCGCCAAGCTCCCTTGGTCATCTTGATGCTGTCTCCACTAAGGAGCTTCTCCACCAATGGAAGGGGGTCTCCACGTTTCCCGCACAAAGTGTCCTCGCTGCTCCACACCAAGCCGGAGGGTCGAAGACGTTTGCCGGAGAGCCACCTAGGCTCCAAGGCTTCCGGCGCACCTCGTGCAACTTGATCCACTCGAGAATCACCTCACAAGGTAGGCACACCTTGCACTCACTCAGCCCTAAGCTAAGCCTAACACTAAGCACACACACAAAGCATGTGCAAGTCTATGGATGAGCAATTTAGCACTTGGATGGCTTGGATATGATCTTCTATGTGTCTTGAACTGCTCTGCACTTCCACACACTCCAGCATCTTCAAATGGGTGAGTGGAGGGGGTATAAATAGCCCAAGGCGTCCAAAGAGCCGTTGGCTAACGACTACAGAAAACTGTACCGTTAGATGAACCTATGGTCTCTTTTCCATAGGCGTCGGTTCATCCGGTGCCCTCCACGTCACTTAGCCGTTGCGAAAGGATCTTGTGATGCCAAGAGGGGAGGGGGGTGAATAGGATCACTTAAAATTTTCCTGAAAAACTTGGCAGCGGATTAGAGACCGGATGACCCGACCTAAAGTTAGGATGATCCGGCTGGGACCGGGTCACCCGAAATCAGGGTCGTGTAATCCGACAACAGGACAAATAATAAGCGAAACTTAATGATAAAACTTGATCTAACAATTTACTTGAAGTAAAAGCTTTACAAAGATACAAAGAGGTTCCTGCAAGAGATTATTAGTCAAACAACCGCACAAAAATAGAGATCGATCCAAAACAAGCAACTAGGGTTAGAAAAGGGAGATGAACTCAAAGAGCAAGAGACAAGCGATTTAATTCGAAGTTCACTTCCACCAAGGAAGCTACGTCTCCGTTGAGGTTCCCACAAAGGGAGGGCTATCACGAAGAGCCACTTGCCTCACCCAATCCCCACAAAGGAAGATTGGTGCTCACTAAGAAATCTCCACAAAGGAGAGGGTAATACAAACGTTCCCGGGTGCTCCACACAAAGAGGGCACTCAACGGACAACGTCTAACCGTCTAGAAGCAAGCTTCAAGAGTAACAAACGCGAATCGATGAACCAAAGCCGCCACAAGTGCTTCTTGAGATGAACACACGAAGAGCTCTCACAAAGGGGCTTAATCTCACACCTTAAATGCTCTCACACCCAAACCCTAGGAGAAATCCTTGCTAGGAATGCTTGGAAGGGAGTTGGGAGAAGGATTGAAGCTTGAAGGTGTGTCAATGGCGGAGTAGGCGGAACCAAATGAAGGAGAGGGTGAAGGGGTATAAATACCCAACCTCAAAAACTAGCCGTTAGGGTTCCCTGCGCGCCCTGCCCGGATGATCCGAACTTTAGGTCGGATCATCCGGCCGGCACCTGAGAACGACCGGGAGATCCACCCGGATCACCCGGGGATGGCCGGGTCATCCGGCCCAAAAGCCGGATCATCCGGATCCACCCTGGAAAGTGTTCGTGAGTGATTTTTGTGTCTCTCATGGGTAGTTAGATCTCAAGTAAAGCACATGTGACAACCTTAATCCAACAATTTGCATCCCTCTTAATAGTACGGTGATTCCTAAACTCAAATTCGAAATGAAATTTAAATTAAATCACCGATTTGAGCTTCAACACCGAATATAATGTGATGAGGGACTTCCCTCAATAAATATTCTTTTCTTAATTCCTGCACACATCTCATTAAAAGGTTAAACCATCCAAATTGTAATTGACATTTTCACCAAAATAAATTAGGGGCCCTAGATGCATTTTCAATCTCCCCTTTTTGGTGATTGATGACAACACAATTTGGTTAGGATAAAAAGATGTGTGTATCCAATAAAATATAGGAAAGCTCCCCCTAAATGTGTGCCTTGTCAACAAAGGAGGCCTCAAATGCCTTGACATACATTTAGTGAAAGCTCCCTCTATTTGCTTGCATACAACAACAATGTGCAAATGTGTGATAAATAACCCGTGATGCATATGACAAGATATATCACAACAATAAAGTGAGAAATAACAATTCACCAACCAAACATAGTCATCACACATAGATAATTAAGTCTTACAACACACTAGCATGCACATACGTCTTACATGAATAAAAGTTTTCACTTGTCACACACCACACATGACTCCATCACATAGTTCATTACATGTCCATAACTAAGCATTAAGATAGATAGATAAAAGATAGATAAGGGGCCTCCAACACAAATTCATCCACTCCCCCTTTGGCAACAAACACCAAAAAGGGAGAGCTACTCGTCATCCTCCTCGGTGACCTCCTCATCATTCTCTTCCTCGTCAACATCACCATCATCTTCGGTGTCACCATCATCACCTACTTCTTCATCTTCTTCGGTGTCACCATCATCATCATGATCACGCTCACGGCCACCATGGTCCTCTTCTTCAATCTCATCAACCGGAACAAAAGAGGCTAGATCTTCCCAAGGATTGTCAATCAGAGAGGGAGGATCAAAAACTTTAGGCTCATGGACCAGAGAGTGTGGCATGTCAAGTTTAGCATAAATTTCTTTTTGCCTCTTCTCTTGCTTGTAGATCGCATCGGTCATCCACTTCCTAGTTTCCTCATGTCTTCTAGCATTTTGGCGATTTAAGTTGAAACAAGCAAAGATGCCTTGAGCAATAAAATCCAATCTTCCTTTCTTTGCCTTAGGCACTCCATAAGTGTGAGTGGCACCATGAGGATTAAGAGGAGCAAAAGACGGACCTTGAGAAGAAGATGGTGCTTGAGAAGATGAGGCACTCGCATCACGGGGGCCTACACTAGGTTCTACAACAGGATAAACGCCCGGAAAGGGTCCCCTAGGAGCAATGCCCGTAGAATGAGATCCAATTTTCATCATTTGCTCAAGTGTCCCTTTCTTTGTCTTGTAGGTGTCATGAACCTTGTCAATCTTGATATTGAGACCGGTCACGTGTTGAATCATGTGAAAAATGTACGGAGCATAGTGACAACTAGAAGTCTCATGAGAGCAATTAATGATCTTTCTC
This sequence comes from Cenchrus fungigraminus, assembly GCA_036936925.1. Taxonomy (NCBI): domain Eukaryota; kingdom Viridiplantae; phylum Streptophyta; class Magnoliopsida; order Poales; family Poaceae; genus Cenchrus; species Cenchrus fungigraminus. The sequence goes on along the minus strand of CM072779.1, from coordinate 115,557,333 downwards.
CATAAGAAATCACACACATTGAACCTCCTTCGAGTTGGAGCCATTTGATAAAGCAAATTCTTGGCCCTATGGGAGATGTTCTCGGAATCACCACCTCTAGGTGTGAGAGTAAACCTAAGAGTTGGTTGAGCATCTTGTAGAATGGAGAGAGTCCCGTGCCATGCCCAAACACAATTTTACCATAGGCCTTGTCATACATGAAGTGCATCTTGCTCACCTCAAGTTCCTTGTCATCATGCAAACGAACAAGATCAGGATCAATCTCCGACATGCTGCGACCATTGAAGATAGTCTCCTTGACTCCACCAAGATGAAAAAGAGAAGCAAATTCATGCATCTTGATAGAGAACCTTTTTCCTCCAAGAGTGAAGTGCATAACATTCCTCCTATCATCCACATAGAGTGTGGCATAAAACTGAGCCACAACTTCCTCATTATAATCACAAGAGAAATGCATGATGTTGAGAAGACCCATCTCACGACAACGATCATAAATAGCATCCATAACTTGCTTGCAAGGAGATGGAAGTGACCTCAAATAATCCCAATTAACCCATCTCATCTCCGTGGTGATGCGACTCTTTGGAAAGATAACGGTCTCATACCAATCAGCTTGATAGGATTGCCAAAAGCGAGACCATGAAAAGTCCTTTTAAGCTTACTTGGGTCTTGGAAGCGAAGCGACTTCATGGTGTTGGCATTGAGATCCGAGAGAGGAGGGTCATTGCGTGCACGAGTGGGACGTCTTATAGAAACCACAACATGCTCAAAAGGAGATAAGTTAATGGCATCATCATAGCGGTCATCAATATTTTCGGTACTTGCCCTTTTTGTCCTTGCACCACAACCGGGAGCACTAGAGGGCTGCTGCTGAGTAGTACGACCACGACCCCTAGCACGATCTGGAGCAGCTTGAGGCAAGGTCCTCTTGGGGTTGATGCGCCTTTCAAAGTGTTGCTCTTCATCGTCGGGGGATTGGGAGCCTCGAATTTCTTTTCTCTTGCGTTGAACCTTCTCTCTACCCATCTGACAAGAGGATATAAAGAAATCAATCAAATTGGTGCTCGAAAGATAGATGATAAGGGCACTCGGACCACCGTAGGATGATCTGGTGCAAAGGCCAGGTCATCCGAACAGGAGGGGATGAACCCTAATCACACAAAATCGAGAGAAATAGTGCACCAATTGAGATGAGATCATAGGCAATTGTTCTAAGGTACTAGATGAAGCATTGGACCAAAGGAAATCTCTTAGAACAAACTGCATTGAGAGATCGGGGAAAATGATTTGAAATTTGAAATACCTTCGATTTTCCCGCGCAAACGATGAGTACTCCAAGAGAAAGGGATTCAGAAAGATTTGGAGAAGAAATCAGCAGCTCAGACTTCACGGGACACACAGGCGGAGTGCAACCAGACGGCAGGCGCTGCACAGTGGCCAGCGCGCACGGCCCGCGTGGCCTGCGAGGCGAGCGCGAAGTGCGGCGCTCAGGGGCGCCGGGACGGGCGCACGACCCGAGGACGAGCAGCGCGGGGCCAGACAGTGAGTGGGTCGCGGGACGAGGTTGAGCGGCGCGTAGTGCGGCGCCCAGGCGGAGGCCCCCAGCCGCGAAGCGCAGAAGCAGCGAGGCAGTGCGGCACCCGAGGGAGAGCGGCGCGAGAAGCGGAACAGAAGGAGGGGCGTGCGACCCGAGTCGCGGCAGAAGCGGTGCGGGGCCAGAGTGCACGCGACGAGAGAAAGAAAAGGAGGGGCGCCGCAGAGCCAGGCGCCCGTGGTCAGAGAGAGATAATATTTTTTTACTGGAAAGGCTGGCCGGATGATTAGGCGTGCGAGCCGGATGACCCGGCGGCCACCCGAGCGGGACCGGGACAAGGGATCGGGAGATCCGGAGAGTACCGGATGATCCGGTAAAACCACCGGATGATCCGGAGGCAGGCCGAGCTGGACCGGGACAAGGACCCAGGTGGTCTGGTCTTGACCAGATGACCCGGAAAATAGGTCAAAAGACCCGGTATTTCAGCACAGGAAACAAGAGATTTTTCGAGACGAGATTTTGATGAATATAGCTATGGACATATAATAAATTCTTAACCGCAAGTGACTAGCCACAACCAACATGCATAACAATAGTCACTTGAGCCAAGATTTGATCCAAGGATCATAAAATCCAATCTTTTGCAAGACACACAAAGTAAAGAAAATAAAACTTTTTCAACCTATCTAGGCAACAATCAAGTATGTGCAACAAGTCAAGCCAAGATACGAGAATCCAAGATATTTAGTTCACTTCTCAAAGCACAAAACCTTTGCTTATCTAGAGGCTTAGTGAAGATATCGGCAAGTTGCCTCTCTGTGCTTACATGACGTAGAGCAATATCTCCCTTAGCCTCATGATCCCTTAAGAAATGATGTCGAATATCTATGTGCTTTGTTCTAGAGTATTGCACCAGATTGTTTGCTAGCTTGATAGCACTCTCATTATCACACAAGAGTGGAATCTTACTAAACATACAACCGTAATCACTCAATGTTTGCTTCATCCACAAGAGTTGTGCACAACACGCACCGGTCGCCACATACTCTGCTTCAGCCGTGGACAAAGCAACCGAATTTTGTTTCTTAGAGCTCCATGACACCAAAGACCTACCAAGGAATTGGCAAGTCTCCGTTGTACTCTTTCGATCTACTTTGCAACCGGCATAGTCCGAATCGGAATAACCAAGTAAATCAAAAGTGGAGCCCTTGGAATACCATAAGCTAAGGTTAGGAGTGTGTACCAAATATCTAAAGATTCTCTTAACGGCCATTAGATGACACTCCTTAGGATTAGCTTGAAATCTTGCACACATGCACACACTAAGCATGACATCGGGCCTAGATGCACAAAGGTAAAGGAGGAAGCCAATCATGGAGCGATATATCTTTTGGTCGACGGACTTTCCTTCTTCATTGAGATCAAGATGTCCATTTAATGCCATAAGAGTCTTGATGGGCTTAGAATCGACCATGTCAAACCTCTTGAGAATATCCTTCACATACTTGGTTTGACATAAGAAAGTCCCTTCCTTCATTTGCTTGATTTGAAACCCAAGAAAGAACTTCAATTCACCCATCATAGGCATCTCAAATCTCTTGGTTATGATCCTACTAAACTCTTCACAAAATTTATCATTAGTAGACCCAAAGATAATGTCATCAACATAAATTTGACAAACAAAGATATCTTTTCCACTTCTTTGAATGAAGAGAGTAGAATCGGCTTTGCCTATCTCAAAACCGTTCTTGAGAAGAAAATCCTTAAGGCATTCATACCATGCTCTAGGAGCTTGCTTGAGCCCATAGAGCACCTTATGGAGCTTGTACACATGGTTGGGGAAGTTTGGATCTTCAAAGCCCGGTAGTTGTTCAACATAAACTTCTTCTTGGAGAGGTCCATTCAAGAATGCGCTCTTCACATCCATTTGATGAAGCTTGAAGTCATGATGAGTAGCATAGGCCAAGAGTATACGAATTGACTCAAGCCTTGCCACCGGAGAATAAGTCTCTCCAAAGTCCAAGCCTTCAACTTGAGTGTAGCCTTTGCCCACGAGCCTTGCCTTGTTCTTTGTGACGACACCAAATTCATCTTGTTTGTTCCTAAAAACCCATTTGGTGCCGATCACATTTTGCTTGGGTCTTGACACCAACTCCCAAACTTCATTCCTCTTGAAGTTGTTCAACTCTTCCTCCATAGCAATAATCCAATCCGGGTCCTCAAGAGCTTGATCCACACTAAGAGGTTCCAAAGAGGAAACAAACGAGTAAAACGCACAAAAGTTTGACAATCTTGAGTGAGTTGTTACCCCTCTTTGGATGCTCCCAAGGATGTTGTCAACGGGGTGATCCCGTTGAACCATTTGATGAACTCTTGGATGTGGTGCTTGAGCTTGATGTTGAATTAGTCCATCATCATCATCTTGAGCTTGAGGTGCTTGTTCATGAGCTTCACCACCTAGTTCTTCCCTTTGATCAAAGCCACTTCCATGATCGTCACCATGAGCTCGACTTTCATCTTGATGAACTTGAGAACTAGGTGGTTCCACTCTTGTTGATGATGGTAGATCTTGGTTGCTTGTGTCAACTGGAGTTTGAATTTGAACTTCTCGAGGCATCACTTCACCGGTGCCCATTCTAAAGATGGATACATTTGGAGGTTCTCTTCATCTACAAGGTTTTCACTAACTTGCTCTCCTTGAGAGCCGTTGGATTCATCAAATTTCACGTCTACCGTGGTCTCAACAAAACCGGAGGTCTTGTTGAAAACACAATAGGCATGTTCGTTAGTTCCATAACCAATGAGAAAACCTTCATCAACCTTGGATGCAAACTTTGAGGCTTTGGGTTTCTTGTTAAGTATGAAACACTTACACCCAAAGACCCTAAAGTAATGCACACTAGGTTTCTTACCGGTGATGATCTCGTAGGGAGTCTTGTTCAAGTACTTGTGGAGGTAGAGGCGGTTGGCGGCATGACACGCGGTGTTGATGGCATCCGCCCAAAATGAGTCCGGAGTCTTATACTCATCAAGCATTGTTCTTGCCGCTTCAATCAATGTACGGTTCTTCCTCTCAACAACGCCATTTTGTTGAGGAGTGTATGGAGCGGAAAATTCATGCTTGATGCCTTCTTCATCAAGGAATTCTTCAACTTGAGTGTTCCTAAACTCCGAGCCATTGTCACTTATGTTCTTGATCTTTAGCTCGAACTCATTTTGAACTCTTCTTATGAACTTCTTGACCACTCCCTTTGCTTCACTTTTATCTTGCAAAAAGAATACCCAAGTGAAACGGGTAAAGTCATCAACAATTACTAAACCATATTTGTTACTACCGATGCTTATGTAGGCAATTGGTCCAAACAAATCCATGTGTAGTAGCTTCAATGGTCTTGATGTTGATAGGATGTTCTTGGCGGGATGATGCGCTCCAACTTGCTTTCCCGCTTGACATGCACTACATAACCTATCTTTCTCAAAAACAACATTTGTTAGTCCTAGGATGTGCTCATCCTTTTGAAGTTTGGCTAAGTTCCTCATGCCAACATGGGCTAGTCGGCGATGCCATAGCCAACCCATGTCGGATTTTGCCACTAAGCAAGCCTTAGGGTCCACCTTTACTTTTGTGAAATCCACATAGTAAAGCTTTCCCCTTAGGTGACCCGCAAAGACAATAGAGGAATCCTCACTTCTAGAAACGGTCACACTCTCTTTGGTAAAGAGACAATTGTAGCCTTTCTCACAAAGTTGTGAAACCGACAACAAGTTGTACCCTAAACCTTGAACATGAAAAACATCTTCAATTGAATTTGTTGTTGAGATAGCAATTTTACCTAGACCAATTACATCTCCTTGACCATTATCTCCATATATGATAGTTTCCGTAGAGGTTTCATAATGCTCAAGAGATGCAAACAAGCCTTCATCTCCGGTCATATGATTAGTGGCACCACTATCAATTAACCATGTGGTTCCACCAGAGGAGTAGGCATACAAAAACAAGTTTAAGCTTTTGGTTTAGGTACCCAAAAAGATTTGGGTCCTTGGAGGTTAGAAGCATAAACTTTTGGAACCCACACACTCTTCCTCATAGCCTTCATGGCGTAGGCTCCAACATACTTGACCACCATTTTACCATTGTGGTTCAAGGTCACAACATAGTCACAAGTGTAGTTGGGAGAAGGCTTGTGTTCCACCATATTCTTCGATGCCTTTGACGGAGACTTAACCCCACCATTTCCTTTTGTGATGTTCACAACCTTTGGCTTGTCTTGTGTTGTGGTAGAGGTGGTTACTCCATGGGCAATATCCATAATAGTGTTGAGGTAGCCTCCCTTGTTGCACAAGGGGATCTCATGCCCTTTCACCATCTTTCTACCATTGACCTTGTTGTCCTTGTAGTGTCCAAGTCCTCTTGTGTCAATTGCCTTGGGTATGGACTTGGCACCCAACTTACCTTGTTTGATTAACATGTTCAACCGGGCAATCTCCTTATCCTTGCTCTTAGTTATTTCCTCAAGCCTTGCAAGGTTAGTCTTAAGAGCATTTATATCAACATTAGAACATATAGAGCAACCTTTGCTAGTGGAGGCATTAGAGTCAAAGTTTGCTTTAGGGTCGGCCTTGGTGCTTTCCCAAAGAGCACTATAGTTTACTTCAAGATTTTTGTATTTATCCGTCAAGCATGAGAAGCTTGTTTGAAGCTCACTATGAGTGGCCTTTAGGGAAGCTAAAGATTCATTTGCCAAAGAGTAGTCTTTTAGCATCCTCTTGTTAGAGTCATTGGCCAAGGACAAGCCTACGGTCAACTTCTCCACCTTAGCTTTCTCCTCGGCAAGGGTTTTCTCTAGAGTAAGGTTTCTTTCCTTTTCACGGATAAGCAAGTCTTCTTGCTCATGGAGAATCTCCTTCTTTTCCTCTAATTTGTCCAAAAGCTTTTTAATTTCTTTATGACCCTTTTTACCAAATTGCTTTATCATGTTTGCCTCTATTTCTTTTTCCTCATCTAGGTTATCTATGTCATTACTAGGTGTGGATGATGATGAGGTGAGAGAGGATGAGGTGGTTGACTCTTGTACCTTGCTCGCTCTTGCCATGAGGCAAAAGTGAGAGTTGTCCTCATCATTGGAGAAGTTGTTGAAGAGACGTGGTGAGGATGCTCCTTGTGACATGGCAAGTGTTGCCATGCCTTGCTTCTTTGGTGCTTCATCCTCATCACTTGAGTCCCATTGTTGACCCACGTGAGCACGCCCTTGGTACTTGTTCTTGTACTCTTTGCTCTTCTCCTTGTACTTCTTCTCTTCCTCATTCTTGTGCTTGTTCTTGTTCTTGGGACACTCGGCAATGAAGTGTCCATACTCTCCACACTCATAGCATTTCCTTTGTGACTTCTTTTTTCTATCATCACCACCTTTCCTTGATGCCTTGAACTTCAAGAACTTCTTGTATTTTCTTATGGCAAAGGCGGTTTCTTCATCCGTGCTTCCTTCTTCACTAGAATCTTCATTCTTAGTCTTGGAAGTCTTGGGCTTTGCTTCCACAACTTCACTAGAGCTAGCATTGAGGGCTAGACTCTTGTTCACCTTCAAGCTAAGTGATTTCTCCACATCTTGATCAACTAGCTCTTGATGCAAGATCTCACCAAGAAGTTGATTGGGAGTCATTTTGTGGTAGTTTGGGTCTCTTCTTATCATGGTTGCTAGGTTTGGGTTTTTCGGTGTGAAAGCTCTTAGCAACTTCTTTGTGACCTTCTCATCGTCCCAATCATTGCTTCCTAGTGCTTTGATGTCCGAGACAAGAAGTATTAGCCGATCATACATTTGCCTCACGGTTTCTCCATCCTTCATGATGAATAGCTCAAGTCTCTGTGAATCAAGTCAATCTTGTCTCTTCTCACATGATCGGTACCCTCATGTGCTTCTTTGAGTGTGTCTCAAATCACCTTAGCAATTTGGATGTTCCGGACTTTGTTGAACTCTTGAGAGCACAAGGATCCTGTGATGACTCTTGTTGCTTGAACATTGCAGTGGAGGTCTTGTTCATGCTCTATTGTCATAGCTTCACCTTTGGCGGGAATTGTCACACCTACACACACAATCTTCCAAAGAGAAGGGGGAAGCCCGTAAAGGTGCATTTGCATATCATAAGCCCATTTGGGATAGTCTTTCCCATCGAAGTGGGGAGGCTTTCCCAAATGTACGGAATAGAATTTTTCGTTAGGATTGTTGTCCGTAGTGGAATGGCACTTCATAGTAGCCGGAGTGGGAGTACTTTGCTTGCTCCTTCTTGATCATCTTCTTGAGGAGCTTCTTGGCCATCTTCTTTGCCTTCTTCTTCTTTTTGGCTTTCTTCTTTTCTTCGCCGCTTTCTTACCATCATCGTCACCATCCTTGACATCTTCATCACTTGAGTCGGAGTCTGAGTCGGAGTCGGAGGAGGAATCATCAGAGCTCGCAATGTTGGATGGTGTACAGCTTGGGGCCTTTCCCATTGCCTCTAGAGCTGCAGCTTGGTCTTGAGCGGCCTTGAGCTCTCTCTCTTGAGCTTCCTTGGCGGCGAGTTCTTGAGCAGAGAGCTCACCACCACTCCCCGACATCTTGATCCCTCAGCGGTTAAGCCTAAATCAAGGGATTAGGCTCTGATACCAATTGAAAGGATCTTGTGATGCCTAGAGGGGGGTGAATAGGATCACTTAAAATTTTCCTGAAAAACTTGGCAGCGGATTAGAGACCGGATGACCCGACCTAAAGTTCGGATGATCCGGCTGGGACCGGGTCACCGGAAATCAGGGTCGTGTAATCCGACAACAGGACAAATAATAAGAGAAACTTGATGATAAAACTTGATCTAACAATTTACTTGAAGTAAAAGCTTTACAAAGATACAAAGAGGTTCCTGCAAGAGATTATTAGTCAAACAACCGCACAAAAATAGAGATCGATCCAAAACAAGCAACTAGGGTTAGAAAAGGGAGATGAACTCAAAGAGCAAGAGACAAGCGATTTAATTTGAAGTTCACTTCCACCAAGGAAGCTACGTCTCCGTTGAGGTTCCCACAACGGGAGGGTTATCACGAAGAGCCACTTGCCTCACCCAATCCCCACAAAGGAAGATTGGTGCTCACTAAGAAATCTCCACAAAGGAGAGGGTAATACAAACGTTCCCGGGTGCTCCACACAAAGAGGGCACTCAACGGACGACGCCTAACCGTCTAGAAGCAAGCTTCAAGAGTAACAAACGCGAATCGATGAACCAAAGCCACCACAAGTGCTTCTTGAGATGAACACACGAAGAGCTCTCACAAAGGGGCTTAATCTCACACCTCAAATGCTCTCACACCCAAACCCTAGGAGAAATCCTTGCTAGGAATGCTTGGAAGGGAGTTGGGAGAGGGATTGAAGCTTGAAGGTGTGTCAATGGCGGAGTAGGCGGAACCAAATGAAGGAGAGGGTGAAGGGGTATAAATACCCAACCTCAACAACTAGCCGTTAGGGTTCCCTACGCGCCCTGCCCGGATGATCCAAACTTTAGGTCGGATCATCCGGGTGGCACCTGAGAATGACCGGGAGATCCTCCCGGATCACCCAGGGTTGACCGGGTCATCCGGCCCAAAAGCCGGATCATCCCGATCCACCCTGGAAAGTGTTCGTGAGTGATTTTTGTGTCTCTCATGGGTAGTTAGATCTCAAGTAAAGCACATGTGACAACCTTAATCCAACAATTTGCATCCCTCTTAATAGTACGGTGATTCCTAAACTCAAATTCAAAATGAAATTTAAATTAAATCACCGATTTGAGCTTCAACACCGAATAGAATGTGATGAGGGACTTCCTTTGATCAAACTCAATAAATATTCTTTTCTTAATTCCTGCACACATCTCATTAAAAGGTTAAACCATCCAAATTGTAATTGACATTATCACCAAAATAAATTAGGGGCCCTAGATGCACTTTCACGTTGCATTTCCACTGACACATATCCTCCGACGCTTGCACCGACGGTCTTCTTGCCTAGCCGTTGGTTCATCCGGTGCTGATGGATTCACGGCCAAAACCTCTCTGTTAGCATATACGCGGCCGTCGGATGAACTGCTGTTGAATCCCTTATATCCATCGGTTCATCCGGTGCTGAAGAGCTTCGCGCCTGAACCCCTCTGTTAGCAAACATATGGTCGCCAGATGAACCGTTGCTATGCCATCGGTTCATCCGGTGCTGTTGATTTCTGCTTGCTTGGTCTCTTGATTCATCCGGTGCAACTAGAATATCCACCGTCGGTTCATCCAGTGAGCATCATGTTGACTCGAGTCTTCACACAGTGTACTACTCCATCCGGACAATGCACCGACGCTTCTTCCTACGGTACCGTCGGTTCATCCGACAATGTCTTTTCTTTTCTTTTTCTTCTACGGTTTTGCCCTTTGAAAAATATACTATCTTCTCATTTTGGCATGTAGTATTTTTGCATCCTTGGGACCTAGAAGTGTCTACAAAGACATGCTAAACAATATGGTTAGTCCCATTGATCATGTTGTCATTAATCACCAAAATCAAACTTGAACAAATGGCATATGAGTCCGTGTTCGCTACAATCTCCCCCTTTTTGGTGATTTATGACAACACAATCAAAGCAAGCATAAATTTGCAAAAATTGACAAATTTGAACCACTTACACTTGCTTGGATGCTTACCATCATCCAACTCCCCCTAGATGTGTTCTCCCTCTTCCATGATCTTCGCTTCACATATAGCTTGCTACTTCCCCCTTTGGAAACATGGCTTGCTTTGGCTCCAAATTCTCCCTCTTTGGAATAAAATCTCCAAAAAGTGCCCAAAACAAAAGAGTCTCCAAAGGAAATTTAGCAAGACCTAGCAATCATAGCTCAAAGAGAAATGTTAAATACAAGGGAGAAAGTCGCATGAACCATGATCCATATGTATGATATCAATGAAGATACCACATGTGCGAATAACTAAGGTGGATCATAAGCTCATGAGACTAGCATGATACAAACTAAGCTCCCCCTAAGTGTGTGCACAAATCGATAGTGTGAAAATCAAGTGCACAACTACAAACATTTGTAAGATAAGGAAGCTTAGAGCATATCATGCAAGGAGGTAGCTAACAAGACAAGAGATAAGATAAGAGAGTTCTTGTAACATTACCACTTGTAGATTTTGAGCAATGCATACCTTCGGAGGCTTCTTCCTCTCTACCTTGTTGGCACCACATTGAGATAAGCCACTTGAAAATGATATCACTTGGAGATGACATCACTTTGAAAGAAGCTTGCAAAGAAGACACTTGGGGTACCACAAGGATTAGGAATGTATGAGTTCATTGCCTTTGAACTTATATAGAAACATAAGCTCACAAGGACATGACTCAATAGCATGAAGCTCATATTGCTATATTCACTCTCTTAAGATGTTAGATCACATTTTGAGTGAATGAAATACCGCACCGGAACGCGCCTCCAAGGGACTACATAGGATAAGCTAGAAAAGATGTTAGTCCCACAAACAAATCATAGGATGAGCTCCCCCTAAATGTGTGCATTTAGTGTTTGAATCACCAACCAAATGTATGCACATTGTTTATGACAACAAAAGGGAAGCTAACCCTATGACTTGCTCATGATGCAAAGAAATATATAAGAAAACATGCATCATGAAAGAAGCACGTGTAGCTTTCCTACACACTAATCAAACCATGTAGGTTGCTCATGGGTTAGCACATGACACAAGCAACCTACCATATGTAAACAACTAGGCATAGCAACAAATGCAACCTAAACAAGGCAATGGAGCTACAAAGATACATGAGATGAGTTCTAGTTTCCATCTACATTGCACATATACTTGGATACGGATACGGATATGCGATACGTCGATACTTCGATACGCCATTTTTTCAAAAATACGGATACAGGGATACACAAATATATATATACATATTATATTTATATTTAATAGAAATATAAATAAATGCACAATTAAAAAAACTGCTTAAAAGGTTATTAGAGTACCTGATTCTTTGTTATTTTTTGTTTCATCATGTCTTCTGTTATTCGCCCTCACTAGTGACTATTACTGTCGATGTGAACATGAAAGCCAACTGAAACTAGGGATGCGTGTTGAGAGGGTCCTACGTGCATAGAGGACGTATTTATACACAGAATGAGGGGATAGAGTTTTTAAGTGTTGGGATAGAATCGGGAAGGTGTCAACAAATTATCAGAATTATTTTATTTTTTAAAATTATTTAAAAATGTTGGATACTTGTCCGACAAGTATCGAGTGATTATCAGTGTCCTAGCAGTATTCGGCGAGTATCCAGTATCTGATACGAGGGCTTGCACAAGTATCCGCGCATCGTAGGTTTCCATTACCTTAACCTGGAACCTTGGGCAACATATGTCCAATCTTGCAAGCTTGGCTTCTAGACTAGAATCTTCACTTCTTCTTTGTGCCAAGCCTCCCAAGTCCCCGCTCTCTTGGCCTTCATGTGGCCTTAGGAACTCAAACCATTTGAGTCCCCTTCATGTTTGTGATGACTTCCTTGGGCACCCAAATGGGTTGATTCCAACCGCACTCCTTTATCTTCCCAACCTTGTGTGCAACCACCTTGCCATTACCCTTCTTCTTGATGACATAGGAGTTGCTCTTGATCTTATTCTTGCAGTTGGGCTTGGTGTAGATGAGAGAGCTCTTGATGGTGGTGTTCATCTTCTTCTTCTCACCCTTGTCCATCTTCTTGACAAATTGAGGGCATTTGTAGAACTTGTGCCCTTCTTCATGACACTTGTAGCAAGTCACGGTTGATCCCTTCTCAAGCTTCTTCACCATGCCATCACAGTTATCTTGAGAAGGTTGGACTTCGCCCTTCATGTCTTGAGAGGCTTCTACTTGTTCCTCATTTTTCTTACCCTTGCCCATCAAGCTAACCAACCTCTCTCGGAGCCATTTCACTTCTTGCTTGAGCTCATCATTCTTCATACTTATAATCTTAACATTCTCATTGCAAGATGGTGAGCAAGATTCATCAATTAAATCAATGCAAGAAGTTGAAGCATCTACCTTGGATATAGGAATTACACAAGGGATAGATGATTCATTGAGCTCAAAGAAATAATTAGTTTTAATCTCAATGCTCTCTTCCTTAGATTTTAGCTCTTCATACTCCTCGCTAAGCAATTTGAATTTGCACAATAAATTTTCATAATTTGTAGCAAGGGTAGCACTAAGATCATTGAGAGTATTAAGTTCTTTTATTTCATTAGCTTGTTTTTCAAGGATTTCTTTTTGCTCATTGACTAGCTCAACAAGTTCATCAATTGAGGTGGTGTCGGATTCATCATCACTCACATTGCTTTCCATACCTTGGGCCATAAGGCACATGTGTGATGATGATAGGGGACCTTGCATGATGCGGTGGTGAAGTTCTTGCTTGATTCATCGCTTGAGCTACAAGAACTTGATTCTCCACCACTTATCCATTCACCGATGACGGTGAGTTCTTTTTGCTTTGGTTTCCTCTCCTTGACCACCTTCTTCTTGCATTTGATCTTGGTAAACTTGATATGTTGATGATGACGCCCTTCTCTCAAGTGGATGTTGTAGCCGTACATGTTGACTTTCTTCACATACTTGAAGATCTTCATGTACATGCCAACCATCGACTCGACCTCTTCATCACTTGAGGATCCTTCTTCGTCATCACCATCATCATCACTTGAGCCTCCATGAATCACCATCCTTCTCAACTTCTTCTCTTGTTGGCTTGAAAGAGCATGGCTTGCGGTTGGAGAAGATGGTTCTTGGGGTGTTGCCTTGAGCTCAACTTTTGGTTCTTCTTTGGTCTTGAGCTCATCCTTGGAAGCTTTCTTGGACTTGGGCATGATTTGAAATTCATGTGCCATGATCTTGCTCAAGATTTGAGAAGGCTTCAACTCTTCAAGCTTTTTCTCATAGATGATAGCTTTCACCAAGTCATAATTAGGCTTTCGGAGACTTTGAAGGATCTTGCGGTTCATGTTCATGTCCGTGATGTCCTTCACACCTAAAGCATTAATCTCATTGACAAGAACATTTAGGCGTGAGTACATAGATTCGGCATTTTCATTCTCAAGTTGCTTAAAGCTCTTGAATTCCTCAAGGAGACAACCATAGCGTTCATTAGCTACTTCTTTTGAACTCTCATTTTGTTCCTTGATGGTATTCCATAGCACATGAGCATTTTCACTAGTAAAAACTCTATTGAAAACACCTACATCTAGAGAGGATAAAATGATACTCTTTGCAATAACATCAAATTGTTTCTCCTTCCTAATACATTTCTAACACCCTCATTGGTGACTCTCCAAACATCAAGATCCTTAGCTTGTAAATAAGCTTTCATGAGGACCTTCCAACGAGAGTAACCCGTGCCATCGAAATGTGGAGCCAAACCTATGGTATCCACCCCTTTCATCCTCTAAAGAGCAACTCACTAGGCGGTGAAGCTTAACCGATCCAATGAGCCAGTTTTCACAAATTGCCAATCAAATTGGCGTATCCTTGTGAAGGAAGTGAGTCCCGGCTCTGATACCACTTGTAAGGAATCGGATGCTCGTAGCCTAAGAGGGGGAGGGGGTGAATTAGGCAACTTAAAAACTTAACCTATGGCTTATCACTATTTGCATCAAACATAAATTAGAACATGCTATCTAGATGTGCAACTAAGGTTGTTCTAGTGTGAAACTCTCATCCCAAAACAAGTTTTGCAACCTATAGCCAATCCTAAAACTTAACCTCATGCGGCGGCGACGAGGAGGAAGAGGGGGATGAGCTTGCGAGACGACGACGCCATGATGGGATCCCTCGTGTGTAGTAGAAGGTTTGGAGAGGCTACGTAATTTGCATGGTAATGCCGTGCCATATAAGTATTTTATTTTATAACCAAGAAGATGGCAGAGTCTTGGAGAAATAAGGGAGGGACTTTAGTTTTGGATTCGGAAGCACAAAGGACTTCACGTCGTGCAAGAAACAGGCACGCTTAACACAAACTAGTATAGTTCATGTCTTTTTCGCTGTATAGACGGTTCTTTCACAGCGGATACCCGTCGGGCAGGTGTTGGGATCATCGCTCGTGACGAAGTTGGCAGAGTCATTCTTTCAGCTTGGAAAGTCATCCCTGATGCGACATCAGCTGAGGAGGTAGAGTTGAGAGCTTGCAAAGAAGGTATCACACTAGCAACAAAATGGTGTAGAAAAAAAATGATCCTTGAGTCTGATTGCTCAGAAGTAATTAGAGCTTTGGTGATTGGTGTAAAAAATAAATCCTCTCATGTTTTTGTGATTAGAGAGATCATGCAGGCTAATGCTAGTTTGCCGGAAGTTTGTTTCCAGACAGTTAAGAGAGATCAAAATATAGCTGCTCATGAACCGGCACAGTTGGCGAAACGTACTTCTCATACTGCTGTATGGCGTATGCAGGTTCCCCTATGTGTCAGGTCTACAGTTATCCAGGATTGTAATCTTGTTCCTGAGTAATGAAATAGATCTCTCTTCCTAAAAAAAATGTCTTTTTCGCTACTCACGATATGAGAAAAAAGTTCCTTCACAAAAGATGTACACATAATTTTTCCACGTACCATGTTGTAACATGAGTTATTAGCAGCTAAAATCGCCGCCCGAAATTGCATCATAACATAAAAAATAGCATTTTAAAAATGCGCTGCAATTAGAGCTCCAAGAGCCTTTGGAAAATAAGTTGGCTAGCTAAAATGAGCAAAATTATGGTAAGAAAGGGATCCAACCGCCTCTTCAAAAAAAAAAAAAAAAAAGAGGCAAAGGTAGGGCTAGGATTTGGGAGAGGGGGACAGTAGAGATTTATATGCTTGGGCCAGTTGGGGCAGGTGTGTAAGTAATCGGATGCTCGTACCTAAGTGGGGGAGGGGGTGAATTAGGCAACTTAAAAACTTAGTCTATGGCTTATCACTATTTGCATCAAACATAAACTAGAACATACTATCTAGATGTGCATCTAAGGTTGTTCTAGTGTGAAGCTCCCATCCCAAAACAAGTTCTGCAACCTATAGCCAATCCTAGCAAGATACTACTCTAGGAAAGTAAAGGCAAACAAGGATTGCAAGAATGTAATGCGGAAACATAAAGGGGATGAGAAGAAGCAAACTCTTGACACGCGATTTATCCCGTGGTATCGGTAGGCACTAAGCCACCCCTAGTCCACGTTGTTGAAGCACTCTACACAAGAGTATTGCTTCCCGGTCACCAAGTCTCTCCCAAGAGCACCACTTGACTTGCCACAAAGGCTCGCCACATAGACGCTCGCTAAGCTCCCTTGGTCACCTTGATGCCGCCTCCACTAAGGAGCTTCTCCACCAAGGGAAGGGGGTCTCCACGTCCCCCGCACAAAGTGTCCTCGCCGCTCCACACCAAGCCGGAGGGTCGAAGACGTTTGCCGGAGAGCCACCTAGGCTCCAAGGCTTCCGGCACACCTTGTACAACTTGATCCACTCGAGAATCACCTCACAAGGTAGGCACACCTTGCACTCACTCAGCCCTAAGCTAAGCCTAGCACTAAGCACACACACAAAGCATGTGCAAGTCTATGGATGAGCAATTTAGCACTTGAATGGCTTGGATATGATCTTCTATGAGTCTTGAACTCCTCTGCACTTCCACACTCTCCAGCAACTCCAAATGATGGTGTGGAAGGGGTATAAATAGGCCAACGCATCAAACTAGCCGTTGGGCCAAAGCTTCTGGAAATGGTACCATCGGATGATCCGACGCTGTCCTTTTTCCTGGCGTCGGTTCATCCGGTGCTACTGACCGTTGCCTTCCACTGCACGTAGCCGTTGAACCCTGCTGACGTCATTCATCCAACGCTTCAACCGACGCACTGTCAGTTCATCTGGTGCTAAAGGAAATCTTCTCCGGGCGTCTCTGTTAGCTAAAACGAGCCCGCCGGATGAACCGATGCTTGACTCCTTTTGACCGTCAGTTCATCCGGTGCTTAAGAGCTTCGCGCTTGGCCCTTTCTGTTAGCAAACATGTAGTCGCCGGATGAACCGTTGCTTCACCATCGGTTCATCCGGTGCAGTTGATTCCTGCTTGCTCGGTCTCTTGATTCATCCGGCGCAACTAGAATTGGGGGCGTCGGATGATCCTGTGATCTTCGTGTTGACTTGAGTCTTCCCGCAGTGTACCACTTCATCCGGCGGTTGCACCGACGCTGTCTTCTAGTGTACCGTCGGTTCATCCGACGCTACTATTTTCTTTCTTTTTCTTCCACGGTTTTGACCCTTGAAAAATACACTATCTTCTCATTTTGGTATATGGTATTTTTGCATCCTTGGGATCTAGAAGTATCTACAAAGACATGCTAGACAATATGGTTAGTCGCATTGATCATTTTGTCATTTAATCACCAAAATTAAGCTTTGAACAAATGGCATAAGAGGCCATGTTCGCTACAAGGTGGCCCACTGGACTACGTGCCTACCCATGAGCCGCATCACGTCGAGGGTCTTCGTGCCTGGGCTAGGTCGGCACGCTGGGCTGAAATCACTACCCAGCACTAGCCTGACGTTGTGCTCGGACCGGCCCGAGCTCGACACCATCGTGATGGGCTTGTGCTTGTGTCAGGTCAAAAAAATCGTGCTTTGAGCTGATGTGCCTCGTGCCATGTGGCCATCGATACATCCAACCGTGTTACTTTCAAAAGAAAGAAAGAAGAAAATCTGAGATATGTGTAGTCAGTGCCGTCTTACCTCTTCCTCGGATCCTGGCACCACCCTCTCTCCCTGCGCAGGAGGGCGCACAAGACCGCGCGAGTTGATGGCAATCCAACTCAAGCTAAGAGCAGCTCTAACAATTTGTTATCTTAGTTTGACAGTCATCTAATTTTAGCAAAATATGAAAAATTAGCCTCCAACAGTTTGACAAAACAACTTGGCATCAATAGCAACTTGACATCCCTACCCTCGCCTTGCGCATATATGCGCGCAACTATCCGTGGCGCATCCTTCCGTAATAGAGAGGTGAAAGGATATAAAAAATAATTTTGTTTTTTTCTCAAGTTCCTGATTTAAGTTTTAAGAGGTGGAAGGGTAGACACATATTTTTGTTTCTCTCTCAAGATTCCTGATGTAAGTTAAATTTAGATTTGGCAAGTGAATTATGCCAAACTGTTGAATATGAACTCTTTTTTTACTTGACAGATCTTTTTAGAAGTTGACAAAACACCAGATTTGTCAAATAGAATTTAGCAAACTCTTAGAGATGCTCTTAAGCTGCTAGATACAAAGCTGGATAACTAGCAGAGGATTTTTATCTCGTTGCCGCCGCCACCCCATCCTACGCAGCCGCTCCCTCCTCCTCCGTCCCGCGGTCGCCCCCTCCTCCTCCATCCTTGGCCGCCCCCTCCCCCTCCCGCCGCTGACCTGATCTGTGGCAGTCTCGGTCGGATCTGTGGCGTAGCCTCCATGGCGCGGCGGTGGGGGTGTGGCTGACAACGGGGGAGGTCCAGGCGCACCGGTGGGGGAGCTCCGAAGCGGTCGCGTCGGCATGGTGGAGCTCCGACGTCCACGGTGCCATGGATATATCACGGGGGAGCTCCAGGCGCGGCCTCCTCTCCCCCCCTCCGGTGCGGTAGAGCAGGGCACGGGAGAGCTCCGCGACGGTAGCCTCCTCTTCTTAGCTCCCCTTCGACGCGGCCTCTTCCTCTCCTTCCGGCGTATCAGGCTGGCACGGGCACGACGACATGCTGGGCCGTCGCCGTGCCGGCACAACACAAAAAAGGGCTTCGTGCTCGTGCTGTGCCTCAAGATCAACACGTAGTGCCGGCACGACACGAGCACAACGGCCGTCGTGCCGCGTCGGGCTCGTATTGTGCCGGGTTGGGCGGGCGAAATGGCAATCTATAATTAGATGACACAAATTACAAATATCCAAGCAGTGATGTAGCCAGAATTTGGGCATAGGAGGAGCCATGTGAACAATATATAAGTGTCTAACTTCAATTTAAAATTAATTTAGTATGCTACCTATTTTTTCTATGCGCTAAACATGGTCTGCTCATTCAATAAATTGCTAGAATTATGTGATTACATACTACAAATTCATTAGCAATAAGTATATGATGCATGTTTGATGGACATTGGGGAGGGGGGGGGCCATGGCCCCTGCCAGCCCCCCTTGGCTACGCCACTGGATCCAAGTGTTGCATGCTTATGAAATTAAATGCAAGTGGAGTCCTAATTTTTTAGGTGCACCATAGAAAGATATACTCCCTCCATATTAAAATATTTATCGTTATTGACTTTTTTCTTACAATTTTAACCATTCGTCTTATTCAAAAAAATTATTGCAAACATGTAAAAGGATAAGTCGAGGTTAAAATTCATATAATAGTAAATCATATAGCAAATAAAATAAATTATACTTGCACAATATTTTAAGTAAGACGAATGATCAAAACTGTAGAAAAAAGTCAATGACGACAAGTATTTTGATACGGAAGGAGTACTGTATAACTTTTGAAGCTGATATTGTTTTGTTGGAACATGTCGGCGAGCCGAGACGAGAGGGACGACAGACGGACCCAGCCCCGGCTCAAAAACACACGTACTCCGGGCACATAAATTTGAATTACATTTTGCAAACATGTTTGAAATATGATTATTACTACTACTTATGCATATTTCCTATAACAAACATGTAAATGGGCCGTCGTCAGCGTCGGTTAAACTTCAGTCCATCTCTAATTGTTCATGCATGGTGTTAAGAGAGAACAGAGATGCGACGCCGCCACTCGCCGGAAGGATCTAGCTTTCTCTGGCGACGAATCACGCTTCGCTTTGGAGGATGGTGGCGGTGGCGGAAGGGTGGATGCCAGCGCCGCTGCAACCCATGACGACGACCCTGCTGGCGCCACTGCTATCATGACGACGACCCTGAGGCAATGCATAGATAGAGCTCATCAATTTCAGCTGGGGGGGGAGGAGGAGGATGAGTGAGCCTCCACGCCCAGAGGACGGTGGCGGCCGTCCCACCGCCGTCACAGCCGCCTCCCCCTCCCGAGCCCCAGCGCCTCCTCCGGCCTCCGCCCCCCGCTCCCGCTCCGGTCGTGTCTGGCTGCGGCTCTCGCCGTCGCATTGCGGGCGCGCAACTCATATTCCGCGTGTGCGGTTGCCCCTCCCCATCCTCCACCTCCTGGGCCCCGTCCTGGGAGCCTTCCGACGACAAGATCCCGTCACCCAGCTTCTCGCCGGGGGAGGTTTTCCATGATTTTGCCCTGCGCAATTTCCACTCCATCGTGTTTGGTTAGTCCTTGCTTCCCTCGAAGCTCCTCTGTCCTTCCCCTATCTGGTTCTCCCCGTACCCCCGCCCGTCGTCCCGCAACATCCTTTGGGCGCGCAACACCATGAATTACTGGCTCGACGGTGCCACCCCTGCGGCACCGATGTCTCAACTGGCGCCCTTCGTCTTCCTGCTCGTGGTGGCCCGCCCAGCCATCTCCAACTTCATCCTCACCTTGGGTGATCTGCGCCACTACCGCAGCCGGATCCGCTTCTTCCCCGACGCCGATGCCACTTCGACCCCCTTCCTCCCTGCCGCCGGCGCCGCAACGGCTCCTCCCCCGGTTCAAACTCGCCTCCGACGTCTTTGGCGGGAACAGGAGAGGATCTGCCCCCCGACCGCTCTGGGCCACCTCTTGCACCAGGTGGGCCGCCCGCTGGGCCGTCCTTGCCGCTCGAGCCTACCTCCCAGGTTGGGCTGCCTGTCGACTCCCCTGGGCCGGTGCTTGCTGCTGACGGCCCACCCCTGCCTCCCGGTCCAACCCGGGCTCCCAGCAGCCCGGCGGGGTTTGGCGTGGAAAATCCCATCGCCGAGGGAGTGCCTGCCCGGGGCAGCAGGCGACGTGCCATCCATCAGACCGCGTGACCTCCCCGCCCCCGCGGTGCTCCATGCACCGGGTGTTGCTCGCCCATGCATAGACAGCCCCCGCTCTCCCTGACAGTTCGGCTTCGGGCCCACCTGGTTCATGGACCTGGTGCGCCGGCCTCCTCCCGCTCCGCCCAGGAACTCGATGGCTTCCCTCCGCTCCGCTCCATCCACCCGGACGCCTCCCCCGCCCCGGAACCCAAAACCCTAACTCACCCCTCCACCTCCTCGCCCCTCTCCTTCACCGCTGTCGCCGCCTCCCCCGCCAAACCACCTCCACCCGCTTCGCGTGCCCCTCCTTCCAACCTCCACCGGCGCTGCGCCCCCTGCTTCGCCCTCAATCACCCCCAGGTGTCATGTAGGGACCCGGTTCGCTGCCGGAGGTGCTGGGTCTTCGGGCACACTAAGCACCACTACTGCGCCCGCCGCCATCCCTAGCCATGTCTGGGCTTCCGTTCGAGGGTGCATCCTCCCTGATGCGCTCCTCGTCACCACCCCTGCCCCGGCCTCGCTCCGCGGCCTCCTCGTCTTTCGGCTCTGGCTCTGGCAGCACGTCCTCCGAGCCCGTGGAGCTCGAGGAAGGGGAGATCTGGCCGGCCCCGGTCGAACTGGCGTCGGTGGCTTCCGGTGACTCATCCGCATCGGAGAGCAGCCTCCCGGACATGGAGGACCTACTGATGCCAAGGCGCCCAGACTGCAGCGACATCTTCATGCCTCTAGTGTGCATGGCGCGGGTTGCTCACCTTGCCTACGCCACCATCGACCCGCCTCAGGAGGCCCCCGGCGACATCATCCGTGATGCCCTGGTCGCCCACGTCGGGAACCCGAGGGTCACGTTTGCCCTGTCTTCCTACGACGCCATGCTGCTGGTGTTCGAGTCTCGCGCCTCTCAGGAGCTGGCCATGGGCACGCAGCCGTTCCTTGGGCGGGAACACACCATCATGCTCGAGCGCCATGGTGAGACCCGCAACTACTTCAACTTCGAGCACAACGCGATCATCTCCCTCGGCATAAAGGACTACTCGATGGAACACTAGAACCGCGAGCGCATCATCTACTTCGACGGCTCCTACGCCAACCCACACCACGGTGATCCCATCTGCTTGCACGGGGTCGACTTCTCCATGGTCCTCCTCATGGTGAAGGCGGAGGGTGAGACCGACGTCATCATCATTGACGCCACAAACCTAGAGGGCTCGGACTCTGACTCGGATTCCTCTGGTCCTCCTTCCCCTGGGAATGGGGGCGGGGCAGATGCAGGTGGCCCGACTGGGAGTGAATAGGTCTTACCGCCACCCCCACCTGTCCCACCCCGCCCAGCTCTGCCGGCTCCTCCTGCTCCCCTGCCAAGCACCTTCCTCGACGGCCCGTACTGCGCTCGTCGTGGTGATGGCCCCATGTCGCTGTTGGACATCCTGCCTGTCCCTGTCGGCCGTCACGCGGGACAACTCCTGTTCCTGGAGGTGCGCGGCCAGCCTCTCCTCACCAAGCCCACCAAGGTAGAGTTCTTCCTTTGTTGTTGCTCCTTCGATGTCCATGTCTATGGCGACAATGACTACCATGCCGCGTACCGGGTCCCCCTCCAATCGTTTCGCACCAACGTCCACGGCGACCAGGGCATGCTCGTGGTCAACCTCTGCAACACCTCTGTTAGCTTCCTCCACCAGGTTGGTTCTGTGGGCCCCCACCACCGTACCTATTTTACCTCCGACGTCATCTGTTCCGGCGCTGGGCTGCGGCCACCATCCAACCTGTCGCTCAAGGACGCTTGCCGCCTCTGCGACGGCACTACCCTGCTCTTGGTGGGTATGCCTCCTGGTGCTGCTGGAGACCCTGTCGTCGTGCCGGCTACTGATGTCACATCGGCCGCAGGCGCCCTCGGTGCGCGCTCCCTGAGCTCCTCCCAAGGCGGGTCCTCCAACTCCCTTAGCCTTTTGGAGCTTGACCTTGTCCCGCTATGCGCCCCAAGGAGGCTCTCGATATAGTGCTCGCCTCCAACACATGCCCACTCCTAATGCCTTCGTAGTGGATCCCAGACGCCGCTGCCTACACTCCGCTCCGGTCACCGGACGCCCTCCGCCTGCCCGCGATACCACCATGGTCTGGTGCCCGGTCGACCGCCTTCATCGACTTGGTGCCGGTGGACAAGCTCCACCGCCACCGGGCGACTACTTCTCGATGGCGGCCCTGCACCAGCGGGGCATTCCACTGCCTTAGGCTCCCCAGGCCCCGCTCGACATTGACATCTCTTGCAGGGATACCATCAAGTAGGTACTGCGGCACCATCATCGGTCATCGCCTCGCAAGCGCAGCAGCAGCAGGCTCCAGGCCAAGGAGCATGAACCTTGTGAGACCGTGGTCGCCGCCGCCGTCTACATCAAGAAACACAAGATCGGCTGCTGCGACCCCAACGACGGCACCGCTGCTCCCCCAGCGCGGCAGGCATCATCCCCGTGGGCGCGGACCACGACGGCTCGATGGGAAGCAGCAACGTCGATGGCACCATCAGCGACTCCTCTGGCTCTAGTGGCTCCAATGGCTCTAGCAGCTCCAGTGTTCCCGGTGACGGCGCCAGGCGCAGCCACAATGCCTCATCCTAGTGTGCGCAGACCTCCAGCTCCTCGGGTGCACCTGCAACATCCCGGACGCTCGCCTCCACGACTTGAACGACGCTGCGCAAGCTGCCCCCGTGATCGACCTCGTGGATTGATGTTTCTCCGGCAGGGTCCCACTCTTCCGGCACCCTTTTGCTGCGCTCAGCGTCTGGTCTGTAACTTGTTTGTAATCCTTGTGCGCTGTAGAACCTTGCGCCCCTTGTGCGCCTGTGGCCTCTGTTGGCCATCTTGTAAGAACCTTTGGAGCCAGTGTTGTGCCCCACCACCCCTCCTGTTGCCGAAACATGACCTGGGCCCCACTACCTATTGTTGCTGCTTGTGCTTCTGCCGGTTATTATGGTGGCCGGTCCGGGCATCGTTGGACTACAGGTTTCCCCATGGGTAATCCCACAAAACCTCTATCCATCTTTTCCTGGAACGTCCGTGGACTGGGAGACAAAGCGAAATGCAACAATGTCCGGCTCGCTCTTCCCTCACCCCCCTCAATCATCTGCCTCCAGGAAACTAAGTTGGAGCTTGTCGACTACTTCAAAGCCTCCACCTTCTTCCCTCCCAATTACACCTCCTCCTTCCACTTCCATCCGTCTATTGGGGCCTCCGGCGGCATGCTTACTGCTTGGGACCCTCCCTCCTCCAACTCACCTCCTCTTCCACCCAGAGCCACTTCTTCAGCTCCTCCTTCCAAGCCACAACCTTCGCCTTCGCCTTCACCGTCACCAACACCTACGGACCCTGCGAGCATGCTGACAAACCTCTCTTTCTTGATGAACTTTAGCAGGTGGCGACCTCCATCATCGGGGCCTGGGTGCTCCTCGGTGACTTCAACCTCACCCGGTCCCCGGAGGAGCGCTCCACCACAACTTCGACGCCCACAAAGCGGCCATCTTCGATGGGGCCATCGACGCCATGGCTCTCTAGGAGATCCCCCTTCTCGACTGCCGGTTCACCTAGTCGAACAACCAGGACGAGTCAATCCTCATCAAGCTCGACCGCTTCCTGGTCAACAACGACTGGAGCACCGCCCTCC
The DNA here is from genome assembly GCA_036936925.1 of Cenchrus fungigraminus. Taxonomy (NCBI): domain Eukaryota; kingdom Viridiplantae; phylum Streptophyta; class Magnoliopsida; order Poales; family Poaceae; genus Cenchrus; species Cenchrus fungigraminus. Next base: position 115,533,204 of record CM072779.1, on the reverse strand, counting down.
CGAACACCGCTGTTGTCTCTGCCTCAACGCAACCTCCGACCACTGGTAGCTCATCCTGAGTGCCTCCACCTTCATTCCGAAGTCCCCCATCTTCCTCTTCGACAATCACTGGATGCGCTCCCCCTCCTACGCCCCATCATCAACTTTGCCTGGTGTAGCCTCGTTGCGGTGGCGCCGGGCATCAACCGCCTAGTCAAGCATATGAAGCGGTGCAGGGCAGACCTCAAGCTTTGGCACAAATCCCTCCGCTCCCCCGTCGACATCCTACGCAACTACAACCTTGTCATCGGCATGACGGACCTACTGGGGGAGCAGCGCCCCCTAAAAAATGAAAACAAATTTCCAAAATCTTGTCCAGCAAACATGATAACAAACACACGCCCGAATGGTGTTAAAATTCTAAAAAATGCAAATGAAGTATGAAAATCATGAAATTTGTCAATATCTCATGATATCAGATAAGGAGGTTGTGGTAAAAAAATGAGTAAATTTTCGCACATTTTTTCACGCATGATACTTAGAAACTGAAGTTTCATGGAGTTATGAACGAAGCGGTTAGTTTTGTAGGCAAAGTAACATTGAAATTGGAACTTGAATTCAAAAAATTTTCTACTCTTCACATACAACATGTCGTACTCCATGTTAAAATTTGACACATTTTTTGCATTTGTTTGCTATATTTAACTAATTAATACTAATTAATTGTGTTTCAAGCAATTTTTTGAGTCAAGTCAAATTTGAATTGCAACTTATTCAAAATAGAAGAAAATAAGTGGAAAAATGATATTCATATTATTTAGCCAAATTTGAGACCTAAGCCATAAAACGAAAAGAAACTTCCACCATCTTGTCTAGCAAACACGATCTAAGACCCGCGTGCGAATGAATTGGAAATTCTAAAAAACAGAAATGAAGTCTGAAAATTATGAAATTTATCAATATCTCATGATATCATACACGGAGGCTGTGGTAAAAATTTAATTGTGTTTCACACATTTTGTCATGTACATTGCTTACAAACCGAACATCGTCGAAGAAGTTTGAAGGAAACGAGTAGATTTGTAGGCAAAGTGATGTTCAAATTAGAATTTGAATCCAATTTTTTTACTCTCAACAAACAACATGTGCAACTTCATATTAAAATTTGGTAAATGTTTGTATTTGTTTGCTATATTTAACTAATTAAATGCATTATATGCAATTATTAATTTTTTTTGTCGTCACGAGCTTGTTGACGCGAAAATAGGACGTCACCTCCTTGCAACAACACATGTGACTCCCCAGACGGTGCGAGGTGTGCCAGTTAATCTGACCTATTGATTGGCAAGGAAGACAAGGAAAATAGTAAATTCGATAGGATTGGCTAGAGAACCGATGTGTGTTTGGAGGCGCACGTAACTGCCGATCGGCCGATATGAAGTAGGACAGGATCGGCAGGCTCGAAGGCAGTCCGAGTGCAAGTATGTAAAGAAACGACCCTGTCGGCCCATTCGTGACGACGTAAGCGTCAGTCGAGCTGATGTGATCAACTCGATCGGCACCACGTGGTAGGACTCGAGAGTAGATCTAAACCGTCTTTTTCAGAGTGAATAAATAAATAAGTAGTAAGATAGCTAATGGAGCCTATTTGCGAGTCTGATAGGTTGATAAAAGCTAAACCTACAAGAATTGGTACAAAAACATACAGATCTAACTGATATCGGTAAATTGTGAATAAAGAACTAGACGAAACCACAATGATGCGCCCGGAGGTTAAAGCCTAGGGTTATTCGATAAAACGACACTTACAAGCTAGCCAGAGGTCGATTGATGCATCTTGACGAATCGAAGCACGACGCTTGAAAGGAGAAAAAACGCAGGTGGCGAAGTCGCCGAAAGTAGATCGCCGAAAGTAGATGCTGTAAATTGTAAAGGGTTTGCCCGGAGGTGGTTTTTTTATTATGGTGTGTACAGTTTTTCCGACCACGCATGGTCTCTATTTATGTCCTGAGGACAACCCGACTCCTTGCCGATTACGGTAATGTTTTCTTGCATCTAAAGAAAATAAAACTACCTAAAGTAAATGACTCGTGCAAGAGTTGAACTCCCTAAATTGACTCTGACCTGCCGCCAACTGATCGTTGACCAACCTCCGCCGTATCTGTCCTTGGCGTTTTCCCTAATTACCGCTTCCTTCTCTCGATCGGCCGATTCACCATATTGACTATCGGCAGGTTGGTTGACCGGCTGACTCTCAATCAGCCGATTGTTCATGCTTCTTCTTCTTGCGAAGTCCACTATGCCTCTTCATCTTTGACCCGAGCTAAAAATACTGTAAACACACACTACAAGAAAATCGTTGACTAGTGACGCAACCACATTTTAGCGTCATTGATTTATGACGTTCCTGGCTGATCTCGTCATAATATTTCACTTCCGAGCAAATTTAGTGACAAAAAAACTTTTATCATAACGGTTGGTACTGTAGCCGAGCATTCCCTATTCCAAGCTAGTTTTGTGACACCATAAGCTCCGGAATAGCGTCATAAACCAACTTTGGTCCCACATGTAAGCATTATTTTAAAAATAGAGTGTTCCAAGTTGTCATAAAATTCGAAAGTGTCCCACATGTAAGCATTCTTTCGAAAATAGAGTGTTCCAACTCGTCATAAAATTTTGCAGGTTCCCACATGTAAGCATTTGTTTAAAAATAGAGTGTTCCAACTCGTCATAAAGTTTAATAGGGTCCCACAAATTTTGCAGGGTCCCTTAGATTTGCACTTTGATTGGTGTTAGAAGTTGATAGGCTATAGACAATTCATAGGTGTTAGATTCAGTTAGTTTTCAATTTACATCGTCTTATAATAGGTTCTTGTATTTTAGTAGCTTCTGGATGTTCTTCATGCCACTCGTTTTATGGATTTTTCTGGAGGTGCACAATTGATAGTTCCTTATATTTTCAACTTGCATCGTTTTATGGATTGATAGATTGAAAAGACTATCTCTGAGCTGCAGACTGTGAAGGGACATCTGGATTTTGCCATGATTCTTATCTCTGAGGTGTTAGATGTAGTTAGTTTCCAATTTGCATCGTTTGATGAATTATAACGTCCCGCCTATCCGAGGCCGGGGCCACCTACGCCTGGCATCTCTCTAGGACCTCAAGAATATCCTCACATACCAACACATGTCTTTTCCTGCGTACTTTGTCCTCACTCATGCGCACCCGGGAAGGACTTCCCGATCGGTCACCCATCGCTCCAAACCAAGCATGCTTAACTTTGGAGTTCTTTCAAGATGGGCTTCCGGAAAAGAAGTTGCACCTTGTCGGTAGGAGTATTATATCAATCCTATTAAGCCTTGGGCCATGATGTCACATACTCACCCCCTTAGAATATCGACATCCTCGTCGATCAACCCCAAGCCAGGAACATTCTCTCTTAGCCATGTCTGTGTGTCCAGTGCCAGCGCATGTGCCATGCTGTGTGACCACTCTGGGCGCACACCAGCCATGCGCACCATGCCTGCGCAACTGCACCCCACACGCGCCCCATGAAACTTCGAGAGTCAGCTCTGATACCATTTGGTGTCCCGCCTATCCGAGGCCGGGCCCGCCTACGCCTGGCAGATCTGTAGGACCTCAAGAATATCCTCACATACCAACACATGTCTTTTCTGCGCACTTTGTCCTCACTCATACGCACTCGAGAAGGACTTCCCGATCGGTCACCCATCGCTCCAAACCAAGCACACTTAACTTTGGAGCTCTTTCAAGATGGACTTCCAGAAAAAAAGTTGCAACTTGTTGGTAGGAGTATTCTATCAATCCTATTAAGCCTTGGGCCAGGATGTCACATGAATTTATAGGTTCTTGTATTTTACTAGCTTCTGCAGGAGCTTCAAGCACTGCCACTGAGCTCCAGAAGGTGAAGAGAGACCAACAAGACCAAGATGTCAGAGAACTAACAGCACTACAAGAGACTGCACTATACACGGGTGTATATAAGCAATCGTTACAGCAGCTGGATGACCTGTCTCTGCTATTGTTACAACAGGAGAACGCCTTTGGAGTTGGAGTCCGCTTCGCTACATGAGTTTCACCGCGTAGATGTTTACTCTATTTGATTCAGTCCAGTTGGACTTGTACCCGGCATGTGCCGACGAGATGTACTCATATAATTATTTATAATAATATTAATTATGTGGATCTTCTATATTCTCTCTTGTTCTGTATGGATTTGTTACCATTAGGATAGGGATTGCACATGATAGCCTTCCTGGGACTATCACTGAGGTGCAGAGAATCGGACTTCCGTTTTTGGAAATCCGGTTCATTTCAATTACCTGGAGGGTTGTACTAGGGTCCCTTGTAGTTTTAATGTTTTATTTAAATGTGTTTAGTCATGTAATAAACAGTTGAAACGGTACGTTAATTTATTGTAGTGAGTACATTTCTAATGCAATAATCGGATTATCCGTCAAACGTGAATATGAAGTAGAGTATAGTTGTCGGGGACGGTCATTAGGGGTCCCCTAACTAAGGGGATAATTACCCTCGTCAAATGAAAATTACGTATGGACAAATCTCTAAATCCAACAAACACGGGACGCCACAGGCCCATGGCCTGCTACGGCCTAGCAACGGCCCTGATCAAGAAGGCCCACTTGCGCGCTCCGTTCCCCGCCTCGTTCGAGGGTTCCGGTCCCTCGAGCAGACTTCCGCCTCGCTCGAGGGTCCCGGCCCCTCGAGCGGACTTCCGCCTCGCTCGAGGGGCTCGACCCCCCTCGCGCGGACAACCGTCTCCGCCTCGCTCGAGGCCATCCCTCGACCAGCGGTACCCCGCCCCGCCTCCCCTCTGACGACGGCATTTAATGCCTAGACCCACGACGGGACACCCAAGTCAAAGGCGAATTCACCTCCATGCCGCGCGGCTGACACGGCTTGGGCGACTGACACCGCCATAGTGCAACCTACCCCGCCACTGTGCGGCCACTCCAGGCCCTGTGTGGGCGCTGTGCAGCACTGTGAGGACAGCCCGGCGTCATTCCACGCCACTGTGCTACCTGCTCCCGTCCTCCTCCCACAGCGAGGCCCTCGAACGGGCACGGGGGCGCCCTCGAGACACATACAGACCACGTACTAGGACGTGTGATGACCGGCGCCACCGTACGGACGACATGTGTCGGGTCCCCTCCGCCAACTCCAGCGTCACGCAGCCATCTCTGGCACTATGCGGCCATCCCCAGTGCTGGGCCACCGTCCCTACTACTGTGCGACGAACCGCACGACACTATGCGGACAGGCCGGTGACATCCCGCGGCCCTGTGCCGCCAACTCCCGTCGTTCCCCCGGCGACTGGACCCTCGATTCAGCAGGGGCAACCCCTTGAAGTCACAACCGGACAGGCAACAGGAGCCGCCACGCCGCCCGTAGAAGCCAAAGATTGCCACCGACTCGTGTAAGGAGCCAGGACGTGCGGGGACAAGACCGCCGGCGCCATGCCTATTAGTACACAGCCACTGTGCCGACCGCTGTACAGCGCCATTGTAACTGCCCTCCCTTAGCCTATAAAAGGGAGAGGTGGACGCCCCTGCGCGGGCACACCCATTCATCTACACACACTCGCTCGCTCACAGCACACCACCCCGTGACCGATATTGGCACTTGCCTCAATCATCGTAGCTGGGACTTGGGGGAATTTCCTCCCCTCCCGCCTTGCTTGTAGCCCCCCTCTACAGGCACCCCCGGTGCAAGTTAATATAGTGCGTAAGCACATTCTGCTGGACGTACGGCCACGTGGCCGGAACCAGGATAAATCCCTTCTTCATTAGCTTAGCACCGACCATCGAGAGACTGGTCCCAGCGCAAATTACTAGTTGGTGCCGGTGCTAATCCGGACACCGACAATAGTCATGTGTGTGTTTGTCAATTCCATGATCCATGGTGGCACAGACAACCCAGTCAAAAACTTGCCTCTCTGTGTTTGGTCACTAACGTTTGGGTTCGACACCCAAGCGGTCTTACGTTTGAGTCACTGACGTTTGGGTCCATGATCCAAAGTCTTTTATTTCCCGCTCTGGAGCAGAAAGGCGGGACTTAAAAATTTGAATTCCCCGCTCCTCCTCCTGGTCCTCCCCATTATATATAAAACAAAGAGGGAAACCAGGCCTCCTGATTCCCTCCTGGTAATTTTTCAAAATCAGGGGATCTTCTCATCTACCGCCGAAGAGACCTAGTAGATCTGCGGCTGAAGCAACAACAACGACCTAGCTACCGACGACGCCTTCCTCTGCTACGAGCGGCCGACTTCCTCTGCTACGAGCGGCAGCCTTCCTCGGCAACATCCTTGAAGCTGCAAGATGGTTCAAACCCATTGCTCCATCGGCTCCCCCGAGGCTCACCCTGGCGGCCGCAAAACTGCAACAGTTGCGAAGAACAATATGTTTAAGGCGCAAGTTTGGGCTGCTAAATCGAGGTAGCATTTGACACCTTCTTCCCTTCCTATTTGTCAGGTTTGCGGGCTCCTCCCTGTATTGATCGATTCAATTAGATTGCTTCCCCATGCTCTTTGGCATTCTATAATATTCTTTCATGTTTGGGTGATTGTGGATCTACTGTACCCTATCGCAAGAGTGTGTTGGAAGTCATTTTATTTGAGGTTTGTAGAAATTTGTAGATGAAATTATTAGACTGCTTCCCATGCTCTTTGCCTTTGAATATTGTTGTTGCATGCTTGGGTGATTGTGGATCTTCTGTTCCCTATTGCAAGAGATTGTTCGAAGTCAACTTATTTGAGGTTTGTAGAAATTAAAGGATAAAATTATTATATTGCTTACCTATGCTCTTTGTCTTTCCATATTTTTGTTGCATGCTTGGGTGATTATGGATTGGGTGTGATCGTTCATGTACTGCATTGAACTTAATAGATGAAATTGCTTCTGATTGCCAATGATCTCAAGTCTTATCTCTTGTTGTCACACCCAGTTTTGGAAGCAAAATCAGATAATAAATTTACATGTGTCCAGGATCATGTTTACACATGCAAATGACATAGTGAAGTACCAAAACGCAATGTCATAGCATATTTATTATTACATACCGAATGTCATTTATTCTATCACACCAATCGAGTAGCTAAACAGCGGAAAAGTAAACGAGGTCGTCCACCACAGGCAGTCGACTGGGGAACGTGCCTAGAACTCATCAAAGTCCTCTGGGAAGTCTTCAAAACGTCCGTCTGAGCAGCAGTCCGGGTAGTGTGGATGCAAGATAAAAATCAACAAGCATGAGCACATGTCGTACTCAATAAGGAAATAGAAGTAATACAACATGCAAGGCCTTTTTAGTGGATGGCTGACATGGTTAAAGCGGTAAGCACTTTTAGTTGGTCAAGTTTTATTAAGCATCTGATTACTAGCAAATGAAAGTATATACCAACCCAAAAATTAACATATGCAACAAGAATAAGATGTAATGCACAAATTTAAGTACATCTTTCAAAAGTTACTCATGTGAGGGTCCAGGCCGCTCGTAACCGTGAGCACGGCTAACCAGTTAGTTTTACACTCTGCAGAGGTGGCACATCTTTACCCACAAGTCGCGTAAAAGTTCTAAGAACTTTGAACCCAACCATGCTGTACAAAAGTAGGCACAATACCACACTACCTAGGTGTGGTTGCATAGGGACGCTGTGAGGTCTTTACAAAGGTTCTCTAGAGTGGACTGCCCGCTAGGTTACATGGTCAGTGCAACGCATAATCCTCTCTCAAACTGCGAAGCTACCACAGAGCACATCAGGTTGAGGGCCGGGCTATACATCATCTACCGCCACCCCTCGCCCTTATCAGGTAAAGCATGTCACACCCTAAAGTTCCTAGTTATTTGACCAAGACAGAGCCATTTGTCTTGTGGTTGCACTGTTCCTGGGTGGTCGCTCCATGTTCCGATTAACATAAAGGTGGTCTTGTTTAATGATGATAAAGCATAAATAAATCAAATTAACTTTGTTGTTCATTATAAACCACCATCAACCCACAGTTAGCGACTAAGCATGTACTACCCAACAAAAGTAAAACACCCAGGTTAACAAGGCACAAGGTAATCAAGTCTAGTCAAACCTTAATCATAGGGACCCATCATATTCATGCAAGTAAAAGTAATGAACAGTGTAATTAAAATGCATGTTGTATAGGTAAAAGGGCATGCAACAAGGACTTGCCTTCCACGAACTCCGGTTGCTGCTCAAAGTCTTCAAACTCTTCAACTGTAGCGTAATCCACGTACCGATCGTCTTCTACGCACCACATCATATACATACAAGCAAGCAATGGAATAAAATAAGAAACAATCACTAAACAGTACTAACAGAACAAAACAGAGGCATAAAACTGTTCTACACTTCGATACGATCGTGTGGATATAAAGAACGCTAAAAACGGAGCTAAAACGCGTATTATACGGCTAAAACAAGATACGGGGGCTTATCTGCGAGAAAACTAGGCTTATAGGGGCCTAACTGCTAAAAACCGAGGGCTAAAACCTAATTAAACATAAAAATAGAAGGGCTGCGGCATAAAACTTAAGAACTAGACATCAGGCATAAAAACTACAAATCGCAGGGGCTAAAACAAAAAGAAAAGGACCTAAACGCAAGGGTTTTACTACTGCGGAAGGACCGACTTGTAAATCTAAAGAGATCAGGGGCTTTTCTGCAAAACATCGATGCAAAAGCTGGTTGACCGGTACGCTGACCGGTTTGACTCCGGTTAGATCTAATTTGAGCCGCCGGCTTTGGATCGGACGGCGCAGGACGCACGCGAGTGCGCGGTGACGACAACTGCGGCGGTGAGCGGCGGCGCGCGGCGGCGTACTCGCCGGCGAACATCGAAATCGAATTGGGGGGCTCGATTCTCTGAGGGGTTTGCACTAAAATGATGCTAGTGACACACGGAAAACAAATGGGGCATCGGAACAACCTTGGGCTCGACGACAACGGCGTACGGCTCGGCGAGGCAAACGGTGGCAGCGGCGCAACTCCGGCGAGCGCGTCCCGACGAAACAAGGCATGAACTCGAGCATGAACGGAACAGACAGCTTCCTCTGGACCTCGCGATCCTCCGGGGCTGCTCCTTGTCGACGGAGAGGTAGCGACAGCACGGATCAACGGCGGCAGACGCTAGGGTTGCGGCGGCGCACTCGTGAGCTCGGGCGGCTAGGGTTTTCGGGAAACGGGGCCACAAGGTGCGGCGGCGGGGCTTAAATAGCCTAGGGGGACCGCACCTTGGCGTGTGGTCCACACGAAGGAGGCGGCGTGCGTGCGAACTCGGACTCGGGCGCGAATCTGATGCGGAGGCGGCCGGAGGTGGGGGATGATAGGTGGCCCCCACCTGTCGGCTGCGCGGCGCGGAGAGGAGCGGGCCGAGCTGGGTCGGCTACTGGCCGGGCTGCGAAGCTGAAGGGTGACGGGTGAACGCGGCCGGGGAAAACGGGGTGCACGAGCAGACTTCCTGGCCGACGGGCTGAGCTGCGAAGCCGGGCCGGCACGCGAAGAGCTGAGGGACGAGCGGCGAACTGGGCTGCAGACTCTAGGGGGCTCCGACGGACTTCTTCTAGCAGGCCGAACCAAAATAGAAGAAAGGGGAAGAGAAAAGGGAAAATGTTTTTGTAAATTTTGAAAAAGGCAAACACTTTGAATAGAAAATTCAGATTTGAATTCCAGCACCCAAAAGCAATGCACCAGCATGTATGCAACATTCAACCCTATATTTTATTTAGTTTATTAAAGAAAATTAATTAAATGCCTAGAAAATCAAATACAACCTTATAGTCCTTAAGCATAGGCATTGTTGCTAGCAAAATTTTATTAAAACCACAAATTAAAATTTAGGGTGTTACACTTGTTCTTGTACTTGTTTCAGCGGGCCAAAGGGTCAAGATCTGTAGTCACTCCTGTTCAGACCTGCTCTAAGGTAACAAACTTAATGAACACCTTCTTTGTTTCCGATTGCAAATGATCTCAACCCTTACCTGTTATTCTTGTACTTGTTTAAGCGGGCCAAAGGGTCAACATCTGTAGTCGCTCCTGTTCAGGCCTGCTCCAAGGTAACAAACTTAACACCTTTGTTTCCTTAGTTCGAATCAATTATAAGATCCTAATCTAACTTGGGATCCACTGTTGCTAGATGGAAGCTACCAAGTCAGTGATGCTTCTTCCCGAACAAATTAAAACAGAGGAGTACTCAAGAATGGGTACCAAATCCTTATGTAGTAGTGTTGATGAAGAGCGAGTTGACACTCCCAATCATGACGGGGTACAACTTCGACAACGGTTTGCTGCTCACCAGAAAGAGTTATGTAGCTTGAAGAAGAAGACCGAAGAATCAGAATCAACTCTGAAAATGCAGTCAACTGAGATTAAGAGGTTGCTGAAGCTAACCGAAGATAGTGAAGACCTCATTCGTCTACTGCTTAACAGTAAAAGATGAAGACGTTAATATTCTTAGATCAAATCTCCAATATCTTTTGTGATTATGACCTAGATTTAGCTTTGTTAATCTATGTTCCTTGTGCGACTGTTATCTTGTAATAGTTTGTGATATGTGATGAACAATATGGCCGTGCTTGATAGTAAACAACAGTTTGTTTTATTGTATAAAGAAATATGGGCTGATTACTATTTTTCCAACCAGATCGGAATTATTCTAAAAAAGGATCAGAATTGTAATGAAATCAATTAATATTGATGCACAATTAGTTAATTTTCTGTTGACCTTCGGTGGGCTTAGCCCACTATTTATTGGGTCAAAAGTCAATTTCATTGAAATTAATGTGACATATAAGGCCGTAAACAATGTGCGCAATTGTTAGACTCGACCCAATAAAAAGGGGCCCAACCTAATCAAAATTATGGTCGAAAAAACAACAAATGGGCCCAAAAAATTCTTTTTTGGGCTATCTGCACAACGTCGGCCTACAGTAATAGTGTTGGGCTCAACCCAGCTTTAAACGAACCAAATTCGTTTTATGACGCAAACAGTTTGTCGAAATTGACATGCCACATTGGATGCCACATCAAATTATGTCCAGCGTGGCAAAGCTGCAGGAACGAAGTTATGACGTTTTGTAAGGATGATTTTGCACGTGCCATTATACTCATGACGCCGCGAAATAAGGTCTCATCATTAATTGTGGTTTATGACACTCGATTAATGACGGAGGGTTTTCGTAACAACCGGTGTCATTAATCGCGGTTTATGACAAGAATCACCTTTTTTGCGTCACTGGTCGGCACATTCCTTGCAGTGACATGCTCCCTAGTTTCGGAGTAAATATCTTTTGCTCCAAAATTCCTTCGAGTTCGGTATCCAATTCACATCCAATTAGTGGATCTAATCCCAAACCTCTCAGGGGGCAACCTGTAAAATCACCTCTCTGGATCGGCTCCTAAGCTTCGAGCAAACTCGAACCCTAAGCTCGTGACTCCTTCGTCGAATCATGGCCTCCTCAAGCTCCTCCGTCATCGACCACCAAACCACTTCCGCGGCTGCTCTGGTGGCAACTTTTTCTTCGATCCCTCAAGTATTTCAAAATCCTCTTTCTCCTTTCCGCCAATTCTAAGACCGTTGTTTTGTCCTTACTGTAGGAACTTAGAAATCATATCACAATTCCCGTCAGTGATAAACCTAGTTTCATCTTTCTTGGCCCAATGGGAAACATCGACCCTACTTAGATGATCAATTTCGAGACTGGCAGAATTCCCTTTAAGAATGCATCTCTAGACTTAGTCGATTGGGACAGCTGTTTCAGGTCTTGGATGGAATATACTAAAGGATGGAAGGATTGGTATTGTAGGATGTCGCGAAGAAACAGAGACCTTTGGGAGAAATGCAATATCAACCAATGTATCACTTTATCTTTGTCTGACATGCCTCGGAATGAATCACTCCTCATTGCTGCTTCTTATTTTTGGTCAGACACTCTAAATGCTTTTATGTTTGGCCATGGGCCGATGACTCCCACTCTAGCTGATGTGCTCATGTTAACCAGCTTGGACGTATCTTCTTTAGATACTCTTTTTTCTCACAGAAATGACAAACATTCCCATAAGTTCAAGACCAAAAGCATTGGCGGTTGGTCAGGCTATATCCTCGAGGATGTTAAGACAGGCACCCTGGATGACAGAGAACATGTTGCATTTCTTAACATGTGGCTTGAAAAATTCATTTTCTGTGGCAAGTCTTTCGACCCAACTTCCAATTTTCAGATCATAGCCGAGCGCCTGGCAGTAGGATCCAAAATTCCTCTTGCCAAATATCTTTTGGGAGCAGTCTACAATCTACTTCACCAAGTATCAATCAACTTATCAGTTGGCACACCTATAGGCACTCCAGGAGGACCCTAGTGGTTTATTAACATGTGGTTGAACCTCGATCTTCGCAATAGCCTAGAGCAGAACATTTATGATTTGTCTTTCCCAAAAGATCAACCAGATGGATCTCAAAAAAAAAAAGATCAACCAGATGATGCTCGAGTTGAAAAAAGCCCTACTTCATGGAAATCTTCATGATCGGTTCTTGGATCCTTTGGAAGGAAAGGAATGACTTCATTTTCAATCACAAGCCCCCAAGCGTTGCATCTTGGAAGGCCGCGTCCAGAGCTGAAGTTTTAGAGCACTTGGTCAGAATTAAAAGTGAATATCATTTCTCCATTATCTCTTGGTCGGATGCCCTCTAGTCCCTTTAGTTAAGCCCCCCTAGATTCGATGTACGTACAACTTCTCCTCTTTTCCCGGTTTTAGGCAGTTGTTTAGGCAGTTTAGCTTCTCTGTTTGTTTCTCCTTCTTTCAGTTTCAGTTCTTATTTTCTCCCAACTGCTAGTTGGGTTGCTGTTGTAAGTTCTCTAAAAACTTTCCTATGCAATATATTTCCTTGTTGCCGGGGGGCATTGCCCCACGGTGTTCGCTCAAAAAAATGCCGATGGACTTCTTTTGGAGAAGCAATTTCTGTTTTTCTAGGGAATAGAAGGACTTCATCTCGTATAGCTGAACATTTCAAGAGTTTTTATATTGGCTTCAAACAAGATTCTACCATTTGGTTTGCATATGAAGACCCCAACTCTGTCTTTGAAACCGTATTCAGATTTGATGATATCACTAGTGATGATTAACAAAATGGTTTTTGAAGAGATCACCAAACCAGGACTCCTGCCAGCTTGTGTTTTTGGGAAAGATCAATTAGCAACATATGAATTTTATAATCCATCAGTAGCTGCTCGTCAATTGGGATTTGGCCAATTCTCGATTGGTCTTTACTTCTTTGAACAAATTAAGCCGAGGGAAGCAATTCCAAATGGTCTTCACTATAATCAGCTAAAGAATTTAATTTCTAATTCCTCCACTGTGGATCTGGACACTTGGAAGATCATATCTTTTACTTCTCCTCTTTTCAATATTTGGTGGGCTGAATGGAGTGGTCATCTCTTCTGTATATCCCCCAAATGTTACTGCGAGAAACTAGATTCTGCATATAGCGCCCCACTTGATGAGGTAACTCCTTTTAACTCTAATATTTGCATGCCTCTGTTTTTTAAGGCTTTTAGCTAATTGCTCTTCCTTTAATTTCAGCTCGATACTGTTGAGCCCCCTACTCGAAGTAGTAGTGATAAGCCGATCACTTACTTCCCCCCATGGGTTCGCCCGTATATTGGTCACAATGCTCCTCCGATTTCTTCAGTCATGTAGGGTTCAGCTCCGGCAACTCTGGCTTCAAGTCATTTAGTTTTATCGAGTCTTAAAAGGAAAACCCTGGCCCGCAAAATTCCAGCTCCTGACAAGCCATCAAACCACCGGATCAGAAGGAAACCCAGTACTACAGCCAATATACCCATCACTGCTGATATTCCCATCGTGGCTGGTGTTCTTGCTGATGCTGTAAAGGTAATTGACTTATTCAGTCCCCTTTTTTCTCTTTCCCTAGAGATTTTATTCTTTCTTCTTGTTTTTGGTAGTCTTCTGGCTTGCTGGAGAAATTGGATCAAACGAAAACAGGGGCATCTTCAGCCGATCCTATAGATTCTGAGACAACACCAAACAGAGGAGATTTCAAGCACGTCAAATGATCTTCTTCAAGATGATCTTTCTGCTGAGCAAGACCTTTCAGGATCGTCTGCACCTTCAATTGAGCCACATAACACTGAGGTAAAAGAACCATCTTTTCGACCTTCTCACTATTTCTTTTATTAATATAGTTTTTCTTTCTTTTAGTCTGTCTTGGAGCAACCGACATTAATATTAGAATCTCAAAGGGACCCTCCTGAGTTCATACACATTGATGATGAAATGAATGCTGATAATCCGGCTTTATCTGATCCAACTATAAGTATCTCACTTCTTATCTTTTTTGTGATATGTTTTCGAAGCAGCACTCTTACTACTTCTGTTTTTTGTGGATTCAAGACAACCTTTAAATCGGCAGCTCCTCTCGGGCACTATCTCTGGGTCCTCTTCCTGACGAGATTCAGGCCTGACTTCAAGACATGCTGCCTTTGCTTAACCAGGATATTGGCCAACTTGTCTGAGCTTATCAGAGAAATTGTCAACATAATCAGATGACAGCTGCCTGCCGATGTTAAAGAGAAGTTGCATCAAGTAGCCTTTATAGAAGTCATCAACTTCGAGTTGAACGAGTTCAGAATCGGCTGGAAGAAAGACTTCATCAAGAAAGGCTTGCTAAGAACCGAGAAAACCTTGACTCCAAATTAGCCGATCTTGATGACAGAATCCAAGTTTTATCTGTCTCTCGTTCCAACATTATCAACGACATTGATCAATTGAAGCAGAGACGATTAGATCTTCTTAATGAACTGCGTCAACTTGACGATGATCTTTCTCAAGAGGAGAAGGAACTGGTCATCCTTCTAGGAACCATTGCTAATCAGGAGCGCAAAAAGGCAACCATCACTAGGAAGGTTCAAGCCATCCGTATGGAAGAACGGCTGATCCCAGATTCAGCCAATGCCGATCACAAAGAGATTGACGAAGTTGACCAACTTTGCGTGAATGCAATCAATGTAATTCATTCCCTAGGAGTACTGTAGCTCGAACTTTATCTTTCAAACTTGTATTGGTTCTTCTTAGTTTAGGAGCAATTGGACCCAAACCCTATTAAAAACCTTGATGTATGTTTTAACCGATTGGAATCGATGTTTCTTTACTAGAGACCTCTTTAGCTATACTGACGCAGAATCAATGAAAATCCTGGCAAATCTTCAATCATCAATTTATTTGATGGTCTCCTTTTAGCTGTGGCTGACATTTTGCCTGCTATCACACGTATTGTTGTCATGTGATCCTTTCACCAGCCTTTCCTATCCCCTTTCTATAAAAGACATCCGTTTACCCAAGGGACCTTGAGGCAGCCTTTAGAAACTTAGTCATTAGTCCGATGGACAAATCGACTCTCCTTTGTTCTTAGGCATGAGAGGCATCTTCTTTGCAAAATCTGCTCAGGAAAGAGAAGCTAGGATTGTTCTTTGATAACTTAGAACTTAAAATAGTTTTGCTTCATGATTATGCAAGGAACTCACCATTGCTGTTAGTAATATCGAGCATAGGGTGTTTCTGGAATCTCCTCTTCTAGAGTACAGAGTACTGTAACTTGAAATTCCATTGTTTCTTTTGGGACCTGCATCTCTGAAGCCGAAGTATTCATGAAATGACTGTTTCCCTTTTGATCTCATCTGAATCGTCTCGAGAACCTTCCCGTTTCCTGTGTCTTGATGTTATCTCTTCCTTGTTTTTTGCTATAAAAGGGACCAATGCCCATCGGTCATCCACAATTTCTTCTAACCATGGCCCAAAGAATAGACCTTTGTAGGTTGCCGTCTTCTACTCTTTGCTCATCCTTCTCTCTGCTAAATCTTGTAGTTGCTAGAAGAACTCTTGCGATACGGTGCAATCTTTTGTGAACCAAGAGGCCCAGCTACTAGAAAAACCCTTGCGACGAGTCTTGGGTGTATCAGTTGGCCAAAAAAGGCATGCAGAATGCACCCAATATACTTCCTCTTTATGCTTGGCCCTCGGAGGTGGTTCTTGGCTAATGTGTATATCATTGTCTGCACTAACCTGCACACATGATTCAAAAAACTTTATTATAAATGGAAAAATTAACAAATTTTATCACGTCCGTACACATACCGTTTCTGCTGAAAGCACTTGTTTCCCCTTTAACCTCTCACTCGTGGGGTTTCCATCCATGGATGCTTGCGCCATTGCCTGTTTCACATTTGTTTGCATAAACATCTGTTACATCATGGACTGCACTTATTTCCGGACCTTCAACAAAGAAACAGAGCTATTTTTTTTTTTGATCTGGTTGAAACTTGAAATACATATTGTGACCATGTGTCCAAGCAATCAGATGGAGGAGCACATATATTAGGACAAACTCAATGTAAATCTGTAACATTTGGAAATTAATTTTGAAACTGTTCTATACATCTTGTACGTATTTCCATAACAACTTTCTGCTCCTGTATTTGCACTATTCTATCATTTCATTGCTTTGCTCCAATTTATCATGGTCATGTAGGATAAAATCAATTTCAAAATGAATTATGCAAGGTTCAGATAGAGATTACAGCCTGTTTCACATTGCAACATTTATATTTTAAACTATATTTACATCCTCATGGCTGTAAATATTAGCATAGAATTTTTCATCAAGTCCTGCAAAAGTATTAATACAGATTGAATTGGCTCCTAATCTAAGGGGACCTCCTTAAGGTTCAGTGAGTAGAGATATTCTTTGATTTCAGACTACAGAGGTGCACACAATTAGTCTTTCACAATCTAGCTGCTACTGTTTAACAAAAACACCTATGGTCAGGGAAAATCAAAGTTGTAGCATTTGCTCATACACAGAGTATTAGGATGTCCATTAATTCAGTAGGTATAACATGAAGTGTGCATCAACAGCTTAGTATGGAGAGGCTAGCAGAAATAAAAAAAATCTGGAGATATTATCATTTAAAAATATTAGTCCAGACAAGTCATTGCCTTTGGTAGCTACTGCACAAAACATAATTCCATATCTTGACATGCAAATAGTAGATTCTTTATCTATCGAGGTACAAATTAGCAAACATAAGAAATCACTAATGCAATATGCATCAACGGATTGTTAGGTTCAGGGGTAAAATCAATTATTCGAATTTAAAACATAGTCATATTCAAGGAATTTTGCAATGCTCAGACAGAGATGTTAGCATGTATCACATTGCATCATTGCCATTGATCAATTACTTTTTTCCATGTGTGTTAACTCTCACACACTACATACGGATGCAATATAGTACCACTTGGTTTACCTCATTCGCCGATTGCTGCTCCTTTGCATTTTTGGGTGCGCCCTCATTTCTGCTGCTACTCCCTGGTTCCCCCTGCAAAATCATTCCCCCATGTATGTAGCTAAGCGCATTGTCGTGCATGCTACATTTTATTTCAACACACTAGGAAAGTACCTCTCCAGTTGCTTCTCGACGCCCACTTCTTGATCTTGGACCTATGTCTCGAGGTATTAACCTGTTATCCTTGTCCAGTTGCTTCAGTACTTCTAACGATCTAATGTGTGCAGAGGACGACATGCTCCCAGACGTGGCTGCAGCCATTGCTACCTTCCTCAGTTCTTTCAATCTGCATGACTGTGTCACTCCATCAGCCCCCACTAGGAGCTTGTCATTCTTGTCGAACCCCAGCTCCTGTTTCTCATGTACTGTGTATATACGGAGAATACAATGTCCTGGAATCCGTTTTAGCTGGATCCTGATGAATGCTCTCAACAGGTGCACGCAGAACAGTCCTACAGAGTATTCTTGCTTGTAAGAGAATCACAAATGAGTAATTGTCAAATGGAATATGTTAGGTGCACCACTTAATCATGTACCTGTATGCTCCCACTCCTTGCACTCGCAATGAAAGTCACCATTTCCCTTGTTTACCGTACTTTGAACTGGTGATGCCCCCATGATATTTTCGATGACCTATTGGTGTGCGTTACCAGATAGCAATTCTCTCCCGTTGTTGGATCGTCTTCTATATCAAACGCTGTGCAAGCTCTCATTTTCTTTTCAAAGTCATTGAACACGTTTCTTGTATAAATCTTTGACATTTGAACTTCAAATTGCCAATTGCTTATTGTGATCCTCTTGCTCTGTCATTGAACAATAACAAAAGTTAGTAAAGGAATTAAAATCTTGACTTTGATTCCATAAATATTCCTTCGCCCCTCCATTACCGTTGCGTGGTACGTCTCCTCAGACTCCTTCACCCTCCTTGAATGCACAAAATCAAGCATTTTCTTGGCGAACCTGTGCAGAGCTGTGTGCCTGTCAACAAAACAATACTTCATCACAAAATTAGAGCTCTCCCTTCGCTGTGTCGATGCCATCCTCCCACAATACTGTCCTTTGAAAAATGCTGGTATAAACAATTCTCGGTGGTGGTACAAGCTATCTAGAGTGCTATCGTTATGTAGCTCAAACTCATCAAGAAGCTCCTTCCATGCAGCCTCGAACTCCACCGGCGAGAGTGGGTGGTTCAGAACTGAATAGAATTTGTCCTTAAAATGTCTCTTCGCATACATCCCAAACAGGCTGACTAGCTGTGGCATGTGCTTGTTCACCACGTGCCACCTGCAAATCTTGTGAACAACCCCTGGGAGCTCTTTGGCTACTGCCACAGCCATTGCCTGGTCTTGATCTGCAACAAGAAACATTGCAAATACGTCACCGTTAGTCTCATACTTGTTAGCAACAACAATATCAAAAATAAGAGGAGCATCCATAGTGAACATATCACCTCTCAGGATGCACCTTGTTCTAATCCCCCCCATGCACTTCTTGAATGCTTTGAACACCCACTCAAAAGTTTCAATTGTTTCATCTCCCAGCAGTGCACATCCAAATAGTGTATTCTGGAGGTGGTGGTTCGACCCAACAAACATTGCTAGTGGTTTGTCATATATATTAGTTCTGTGTGTAGTGTCGAAGCTCAATACATCACCAAAGTCCATATAATCAGCCTGCATGCTTGCATGACTCCAAAATAAACTGCGCATAACACCTTCAAATCCAATTTTGGTTCCCATCTGAACTGCGGGTTCTGAGCCTCACAATCCTTGAAGAACGAGATTAGCTTGTTAATGTCATCCGCATGCTCCGCCCGAACATTCGCAGCCTTCCTGTGATTAATAACATGGCTAAGAAATCGAACATATAATCAATCAAAATTGGAAGCCTACTTGATTATTGATAACTATGGTCACACATTATATCCATTTTCATTGAGCACACTTGGTCTAAAGTCTGCAGCTTCTAGTTATATAGGGATTTGATAGTTACCTTGCAGATCCTGCCCTAGGTCAGTTCTTAGAAGCCTGGAACGCGGAACGTGGGCGTGTTCCGCGTCCCGGGAACTTCGTCCCGGAACGAGGAACGGGAACAACCGGGAACGGCGTCCCCAAATCGCATGGAACGTCGATCCGATGCTGCTGGGACATATAGACGGATCGAAGAAGAATCAAATCATCGAGCTACCTGACCGGCGAGTTTCCCGGTGACCACGGCTGGGACACCGCTGGGCTCTCGGCCGACCCCGAGACCTTCGCCAAGAACCGCGAGCTGGAGGAAATCCACTCCCGCTGGGCCATGCTCGGCGCGCTCGGCTGTGTCTTCCCCGAGCTACTCGCCCGCAACGGCGTCAAGTTCGGCGAGGCCGTCTGGTTCAAGGCGGGTTCCCAGATCTTCAGCAAGGGCGGCCTTGACTACCTTGGCAACCCGAGCCTGATCCACGCGCAGAGCATCCTCGCCATCTGGGCCTGCCACATCGCCGTCGAGGGGTACCACATCGCCGACGACCCGTTCGGGGAGGTCGTCGACCCGCTCTACCCCGGCGGCAGCTTCTGTGTCGCTGGCGGCGGCAGCATCCGCATGTGGGCAGCAAGCTGCGTGCGTGCAGGCAGGGGGTGGGCGTGTGTTGTGAATTCTATTGTTGGGCCAGACATAAAAGAAGCCCTAGTGGGCTTAATGGCCTTTAGTTGTGGGCTCAGCCAGGACTTCAAATGTTATGTTTTTTTTTCATTTAACAGCTATGCATCGTTCCGGGAACATCGTTCCGGAAATACTTGGAACGCGTTCCAGCTCTGTTGGGAACATACGAAATGAGTATACTCACGTTCCCAGGTGGTTTCACAAAATGGTGTTCCGCGTTCCACGTTCCCGTTCCTCGTTCCCAATGTTCCGGGAACATGGCTTCTAAGGGTCAGTTCACAAGTTCGTGTATTTCGCCTTAAGAATCTAAACTAAATTTGTGTCAATTGCCTTAAGATTCTAAACTAGGATCTTGAGTCCATAGGTTGCCTAAGAAGATTAATTGAGACTGCTCATGGTCGACTTCACACTAGTCAAAAAGTTATTGTTCTGAGATTAAATTTATAGTTTCATTGTCTCACAATATACAGACTCCTACTGCATCAGCACTTACATTTCTAAATTTTAGAAATATAACACAATATGCAGACTCCTACTGCATCAGCACTTAAAGGTAATGGTCGACTTATTTAGGATTGTTGTGATGGAAAATAACTGCTGCGACCTGCAATGACTTCTGTACAATATCAGTCAGTTTCATAATGTCAAAATTAGAATAGACAGTACCTAGTGTTCTGTCTGATGTATTTTCCAAACCCATTTGAGGCAAACTTGATTATCCTACATTCAGATATTAGATATACTTTGTACATTCCAGTGGTTTTGGTAGGTTGATTATTTTTTTTGGACAACCCAAGTGATCTGGATGTGACCATTTCATTTTTAGAACCTGTTTATTACTGTGCTTTTACACATAACTTTGATTCCCTAGATATTGGTCAAGGTTATGAATTATTGAATTATGTTTGTCTGCTGTCTGGATTCAACGAACAGTTCCGCCTTTCTTTTTTTTTTCTGTTGCTTAAACAGAAATTTTGAGTTGTGGGTTCCAATTTTTGTTTAAGTGTGCAACTGAGCCTTTTAGGTAATGCTGATTCAAGACATTAGAATTCAGAATATTAAGAACAGCACAACAATCAAGCTTATGTTAGAATTGCTAGAATAAATGGCCATATCAGACTTGATTATATATTAAGAAGCAATGGTAACCAAACAAAAGTATTGTGCATTGATAATCCAACACAGAGATTTTTTGTGCAAATCATTGCAACTAGCAAACTGATCAACTGGAGTGTACGATGATTAAACACAAAACAATATACTGGAGTGCGTCCTAGTTACAGAGATGTAGAGTCAAGCACCATCAACAGAGCCAAAATACTAGCAGTGTTTATAGTAAAGTACTGCCACAATCGAAAATTAACATAAATTTGCAACTGAAACAATGTAGAACAAATAACTAATATAAGCAGGGTGAACAATTGGAAAATATAATAACTTTGTTTAAGGGAAGCATACATCTTAGTTTCAGTTTGACATTGGTCTGCAATATAAGTGTCCCTGCTCTATCCAGGCGCATTCAGTCAATATATCTCCAGTTCCAATTCACCTCCTCTTTTCATAGTTTACCTAATGCGCAATTTATCTCCTAGGTAGTGCTACACTGGTTACTTTGTGAGATGATCTTACCTATTTGCTATGTCCTGAGCTGTTACCGGCACAAGTTCTGCATGCCCGCCATGCATATTTTGGAGGACATTCTTTATCTGTTGTGTAGTCACGCCAGCTTCTTGCAATTCATCAATAATTTCAAAGATGGCTGGATCCTTGCTCTTGTGCGACCTCATTTGTCCGGTCTTCGAAGGGGTCAGCAACAGGTGGTTATGAAATAGGTTTGCCTTTACTAAAACCATATTTGCTTCATTGCCTTCATTGTCATACATTCGTGTAAACTTCAGATGAGCATTGCAACCCGTCTTCTTTGTGGTTTTGTTCCTTACTCGCAGATCCTCATTACCTTTGTAATATTTTCCTACCCCTGTGTTAGTACATCTCATCACTCTAGAGTGTGTCTTCCTGTTGCTCATTTTCACACCAAACCCGGCCAATTCAGCATATGTCTGGAAGAACTCCCTTGCTTCCTCATCTGACCGGAACGACATCCCCTCCCTCGGTATCAAATCAGGGTTCATGCTTGCTGCCTGCTATACAGAAAAAAAGATAACACCCGCAGCAATTAGGCATCACATCTTATAAACATTGATTAGCACTGACAAACTGACAATATGATGTATTTCATTTTTTATATTGTCTTACGTGTGTTTGTGGCGGAAGCTCTTCCTCTTCATTCATCTGGCTTTCACTCAAAGTAGCAGCAGGCGAGAACACAACACCCTATCCTCCTGTTGTCTCGGCTGGAAGCTCACTACTCCCATCCAGACTACCTGTTGGCTGCCTTGGTGTCCGGAATCCATCGTTGAAGCTCTCTAGTACCTCAGAATCGTTCAGGCCGGCGTCCTTTCCGCTTCCTTCCCCTGTGTCTGATGGTTCTGCACCCTGATGTATCCTTCTATGTTCTGCCGAAGTTTCCCTAATAAGCGCGCCAGCCAATTCATGCACTTGTTGCCCAGCCGGTGAAGGAGTACCTCCAGACCTCGGCCTACTTGGCCCTGCTTCAGTGAACAATTGCCGGCCACAACCCATTGTGTTCGTGTCCTGCTAGATGCCTGCACACACATCAATTTGTTTATACTCAGTTTCCGTTGCCGAATAAAACAAATCCCTGCACCCAGTTTGCAATTCAATTCCATATAGTAAACTAATCTAGGCTGCCCAACTTAGAGGATACTAGGTGCTCTCGTCAATCAAATTACCAAGCAAATTGAAGTTCTGGACAGTATGCTATGCGATGCCATCTAGTAAACTAATCAGACCGGTTTTTGCTAGCAAATTGAATTACTGGGTACCAAAATCGACAGATGCATCCCTACCGAGAATGAGGTGCTAACCGTTCATCAATTCCAGTGTGTCGCCAGGACAGGCGCAACAATTTCTTCCCCAAAGTGAATCCACGGTCACGGCTCGGCGATGGTGCGGTGCTGCGGTGGAAGGTCGGAGTCGACTTGAGGGGGCGGCGGCGATACGCGATGTACTGGGACGCAGGGGTCGCTAGGGTGGGGGCATGTTGAGGCCAACGCCGGTGATGAACGACCGTCGCGGCGACCGGACGGCAACGGATCGGGGAGAGGAATTTCTGTTTCTCCGTTCGGTTCAGGTCGTAAGGTCAACTGGCCTTGGTAGTGGTCGGAAAAAAAAACTAGGGACGTGGGGGTTGGTTTGCCGGGACAACCGGTCGATGGCGCGTTCGAGCCGATCGTGCGGATGGTACGGGAATGGGCTCGGGTACTGAGTAGCTGTTCAGTACTCTGGGTACCAAATAGAGGAGTATATATATATATATATATAACTTTTTAATAAATATTTTTATAGAAAAGAGAAGTTAAAGTTGTGCATTAGTGACCGTGTCGCTGTCTTAAACGACTTCTAATACTGAACTGGAGGGACTATACTATTTCCAAAGCTATGAAATAGATTGAAACTGCCGTTGGAAGCTTGAGAAATTCATTTCATCTGATTTCGTCGTCTAATTTTGTGCAACACATAAAAATTGTAAAATGAAAATCTGCATGTTTCATTCATTAAAAAAAATATGGCAGTATTTTTTAGAACAAAAGACATATGGCGATCTTTTAGCTGTCATAGGAAACCTTCAACGAACCTTCAACAGATATATTAAATGGTGTGCTATATCTGTAATATGGTGACATGGCAATATATTTATGACGAGGAAATAATATATTGATTCCATGGTGATAAAACTACGTACATATTGTTTCCAAGATTATGAAATATACACTGAAACTGCCATTGAGAGCTTGAGAATTCATTTAGTCTGATTTCGTCCAATTTGATCGACACATTAAAATTTATAGTTTTACCTATGAAACCATGCATTAAGATATAATTGTATTCATCAATGAAACTAAAAATCGATTTAGCTAATGGGCAGTGGAAATTGACAAATAATCTCGGTTGGTAATACCAACCGAGACTAAAACTCCCATCGCCGATGATTGTTCGTGGATGCTGTTTCCAACCGGGCTAAAGGGCTTTAGTCCCGGGTCCAAAATCATCTAGGACTAAAGAGGTTGCATCAAATATTGTTTCTCTACTAGTATATCCAGAGGTCATTTTTTCTAAAAGAAAAGAAATGTTGTGGCAATCACATTGGAATGAATTGCACCAATTTATATATGCTAATAGAATTCATACACTCCAAGAAATGTACTCCCTCCGTCCCGCAAAGAGTGTCCATTTGGTTTGTCCTAAGTCAAACCATCTTATGTTTGACCAAGTTTATATAAAAATATATAAATATTTTTGATGCCTAACAAATTTTATTAAATTCATTATGAAACATATTTTTATTGCATATCTATTTAGTGTTATAAATATCGATACTCTTCATTATAAATTTAGTCAAACTTTAAACAGTTTGACCGAGAAAAGTCAAAGTGGACACTCTTTGCGGGACGGAGGGAGTAGTTGTGAATTAAATTCAAAGTCACGTGACACTAGACAATTCTCCAATGGATCTATAAAGTGTCATCTTTACTCCACTGGTTAGATTCTTTATGGCGAACTTGCTCATTAAGATTTGAGTCCTCGACTCGGTACTGTTGCTTGCATTTTTTCTGTTATTCTAGAATTAACCGACAATTCTTTCAGTGGTAGGCGACATGTCCATCAACAAAGAAGCCCCGATGATGCCAACTCGGTCTTTTAGGGGTGCTCATATGGCTAGAGTTGCATTTACTTTTATACCGTCTGATTCGTAAATAGAAGTGTCGTTAGTTTTTTTAAAAGAATATGCTACATCTGGCAAATCTGAAACGAGTATCTCAAAGGGCATGTTGATGAGCCCATGGATCCTCAAATTACTTCATTGGTTATTTCTGAAAATTATTGCATGGTAACAAATAAGTATCCTATTCAGTTTGGCTCTCTTTCATTTGATGCCAAGAAAATCAAGATTAAAGAAGGGATTATATCAGATGGCACTGCTACTACTATGCCGAACAAGTTAGTTTTCAAAGGATCTAATCTTCACAAGCAACAGATGAAGCGACCCTAAAAAAAGCAACAGATGAAGCTAAAGAGGTTTATTCTTATTGGTGGAATGCATGTCGAGATTACACATTGAGTCATAGGTGCTAATACAAGTGCTAATGTCATTGGTGCGGCTACGTGAGCTTATTTTGTCCCTTTTACATTCCAGCCGGAGTAATTTATTAATTCCTCTATGACTAAACCAGTAGGGTCACGTATTTGTGTTGGAGTCGGACTAAAGTCCAGATGCCTGCGTGCACTTATATTGGCAGGGTCCCCTGTAAACGGAGACTAGGTTTGATTCATGAGTTTTGTTTCGTCGTTGTTCCTCCGCCGACAAAGAGAGGGTGTCATTCTCTCAACTATCTTGCCGATCCTTTCCTGGATTGTGTGAAGTGTGCGATCGAACTGTTACAACTTGGTCACGTCTCGGATTCCTGTCGGATTCCCGTTCTTCTGATCGTGGTTCGTCGTAGCCGCGGGTGGAAGTTTTCCTTAGAGTTTCAGATTGCAACTGTAAGCCGATCCCAATTTATCATTATTGCTACTGGTTGTGTTGGTGATTAATCAATCAGAATTATCCTGTCCATTTGGATTTTATTGCTATCTTGATTAGCCCTGCTATTGTTCCTGGAGATTGCTACTGTGATTGACTGATTAAATTAATCTCAATTATATTGGTCTTGCTTGTTACATTTGTCATTACAGAGAGAAATACTGCAACTAGTTCGTCAGTTTTTGGGCTGCTTATATATTTCTGAAAATAAACACTCCGTGAAAATTAATTTCTGCTGCTAGTACCGTGAAAGATTGGCCATAATTCTTGAGCATCGTAGGCGTGTCCTCATCACATGTTCTGGTTTTTCCTAGTGGCATCAAAGGTTATGTTAGCTTTGGGTTGTTTGTTGACAGTGGAGGTTGTCCATTTGGTCCTTGTTTAGTCTCCCAAAGTTTCATCAAAATTCGTACCTAAAAAACCGTGTCAGCTCATTTCTTCACTCTGCGCGTGTTTCCCTAAACGTTAAAATTTCACCGTTTAAACAGAATCTAGGTTCAGGTGATCTCAGCATAGCACTGCTGCGCTGGTGCCTGTATTTTTTTAGCTAACTGTTCTTTTAGTGATAGACAACATGCCATGGAACACCCATTTAACCTTTTACCATGTGTGCCACTTATTAGCGCGGGGGCATTGTTTTCATGCGCAAATTAAAGATTTTACTGCTAATTAAATAACAAGAATTGTGACATGGGCTTGCGTTTGTGCGGCCCATGGGCTTCTATATCCATTCCTGACTTAATTTCAACCAGTCTCAAAGTGAGCAGAGACTGGTGACCGAATTGAATCGGGCATAATGGTATGATTCCAACACATTGAATAATGGAGATTTTTTTCGATAAAGAAAGCTTTATTAATTTTCAAGGTCATTACATCGAGATGATACAACGTCTTGAAAATACTCTCGACCTCTGCATAACGGGATGCACACAGCCTATAAAACAAGATAAGATGGACCAAGCACACTAATAACCATTAATCCGTAGACTAGACCGCCACCCATGTGCCTGGGTAAAAAAAATCCTTGACCACTTGCGCCAATCGTTGAGATGCCGCAGTAACCAAATCATGTGAAGCTGTTTTTGTAGAATAGCCCATGTACGGAGCCAATGTATAATCGAGAAGATAACCTACAATGGGGAAGAGTTAAGTATTTTTGTCAAAAATTATACCATTTCGGCATAGCCATAACGACCAGCAAGTAGCTGTCACTCCTAGCAGAAATAACGATTTCAGTTCCTTTCTAAATCCCCGTAGCCAAGTACGAAACATGCAAGACATACTACAAGGCTGAGAGAGGCCTGAGGCCGCATATATGATGGACCACACTGCCCGCGTGAAACGACAGTCAAAAAACATATGCTTAATTGTCTCATCTTTGTGACAAAAACAACATTGTTTACTGCCTTACCAATTGTTTTTGCTAAGTTATCTTTCGTCAAAATTACTCCCTATCGTAAGTACCACATAAATATTTTAATCTTCAAAGGGGCTTTTAATTTCTACACAAGTTTGTTTAAGTTAGGGACATCAGTGTGTATCATTGCCAGATAATGAGATTTCACTGAGAACTTTCCATTTGGATGTAAGTTCCACTGAAACTCATTCCGTTCATGGCACAGAACAATATTAGCAATGTGTGGAATCAATCCGTTCCATGCTGCTAATTTGTGTCCTATGAGATCCCTACACTATGAGAAATTTGGGGGTGATGTGCTAAGAACTTCTGCAACATTAACTTGTTTGTTTCTGGCTATATTATCCAAACAAGGATATTGCTCTCGCAAGATTGCATTCCCCAACCATTTATCTTTCCAAAACCTGATTTGTGACCCATCCCTAATTATGAAGGTTCCAAAGCGTAGAAATTCTCGCTTTGCCTTCAAGAGACTAGCCCAAAAATGTGAGTCTCCATTCTCCACTGAACTTGTCATAGCGGTTTAGAATGAAGATATTTGTTGCGAAGAATCTGCTGCCAAGTTCCATCTGTTGTTAGCAGTTTGTAAAGCCATTTACTGAGTAGAGCTGTATTTTTTACGTCAAGATCATGAATTCCAAACCCCTCTTGATCCTTGGGTCGACACAAAATACTTCATTTGGCAAGTCAATACTTCCGTTTCTGGTCATCACTCTGCCAGAAAAATCTTGAGCGAAAGTAGTCTAATTTCTTAAGTACGCCCTTTGGGATGGCAAAGAAAGACATTATGTACATAGGTAGACTGCTTAGCACTGAATTAATCAATGTTAGTCGTCCACTTGTGGATAGGTGTTTACCTTTCCAACTACTGAGCCTTTTCTCAAACCGCTCCTCTACTTGTTTCCAATCTGCATTCGAAAGTTTCCTATAATGAATAGAAATACCTAAATACTTTAGAGGAAAGTCTCCTGAGTTGAGTTGCAGCCAAACAGTTTTGTGTATTGATCAATTGCATCAAGTGCCTCCCCTAAGTAAAAAATTTCGCTCTTATGGAAATTAATTTTAAGCCCTAATAGTTGCTCAAAAGCATAAAGCAATAACTTCATGTTACGAGCTTTCTCTAAGTCATGATCCATGAAGAGTATTGTGTCATCAACATACTGTAGAATAGATAAACCATCATCAACTAGATGCTGTAGAATAATGGAGACTGGTGTACAGTAACATAATTCATACACCAAGTTGTCTCCCTCGGATATAAAGGCAATGTAGTTGTCAAAAATCAAAGTCACGTGACACTAGATAATGCTCCAAATAGATCTCTATAAAGTGGCAGTGTAACTCAGTTGATAAGATTACTTATGATGGAACTTGCCTAAAGTTTGAGTTCTCCACTCGGCACTGGTGTTTGTATTTTTTTATTTATTCCATAATTTAACCGATATCATCCTTTCAGTGGTAGGCGACGTGCGCCTCAACAGTGAAACGTCAGTGGTGCCGACTCAATCTTTCGGAAGTGCTCATAGTTAGGTAGGATTGTGAATACGTATGTGTTTGTATATATAGTGTGATTCGCAAAATGATTTTTTTTAAAAAATGATACCTGTGGCAAATCTGAAACAAGTAAATTTAGATGGCATATTCTGTTTATTCCCTAGTGTCACCAAAAAGTTGTTTTAGTCCAGTTAGGTTGTACTAGTGTGGAAGTTGGCCAGGTGGCCAGGTTTATTTGGTGGTCTCAGTTTTAGCACCGCTGCATTGGTGCTTGTATTTTTTTAGCTAATTGTTCTTTTAGTGTAGACACCATACCATTCAACATTCCTTTAACTTTTTTACCATGTGTGTCACTTAGCGCGGGGGCATTTTAGTACCCTTTTTTCATGTGCACAACGTTTATTAGGTGTGTCAGTGCCGGGGGGGGGGGGGGGGGGCAAGAATTTAGAATTGTGACTTGACCTTCGTTTTTAGGCTTGCTTTTTTGTGGCCCATGGGCTTCGCACCACACATCCATCTCGCAAGGAATGGGTGATATAACAAATTAGCATTCATGTCGTGATTGTCGTCTATGTGTTGAGAATCATTCTGGTGGAGAGGACCTCGATCTCGCGAGAATACAATGAGCTCGTGTTCAAAATTAGATCTATCCACACTCTTTCGGAAAAAAAAAGATCAACACTGAAATTCAAATTTTCGGAAAGCCTGCCACTTTTATTCATACATATAACAACTGACGAGTCACTGAAGCAGAATCTTAAAAACGACGCAGTAGAACCAGAGACACAGCAGGAGCATATGCAGGTCGTCATCACGTACACATCGCATGCATCGAGCACGCGACGACCGCCGCTCTTTATTCGTCGTACGTACTACATACCACACATCTACGTGCAACGTACAAGACAATGCGAACACGGAGGAACGTCCGTAGGGTAGTAGCACGTACTTAGACCCCTTATGTATGCCGGCGTCACACCACCTGGCGGAGGGCTCCGCCGACAGCGGCGGCGACGGTAGCTCTAACATCTTCCTTCCCGGTACCGTCAACCTCCTTGTTACCGGCAGCGGCGGCAACTCCATCCTCCTCCTTGACATTACCCTGTGCTAGCTGCCACTTTATGCAGAAATCGACACACCGCTTCTTGTTCACCGGGTCGTGATGGTGCTGGCACCTAAGCTCGCAATAAGCTCGGCTGCCGTGGAGGATGTCCTCACCGGTGGTGATGGTGACTCCATCCACCTCAGCAGAGGCGGCTCTATCCTCCTCCTTGACATTACCCAACGCCAGCTGCCACCGTATGCAGAAGTCAACACACCGCTTCTTGTTCACCGGGTCGTGATGGTGCTGGCACTTGAGCTCGCAATAAGCTCGGCTGCCGTGGAGGATGTCCTCACCAGTGGTGATGGTGACTCCATCCACCTCAGCGGCGGCGACTCTATCCTCCTCCTTGACATTACCCAATGCCAGCTGCCACCGTATGCAGAAGTCGACACACCGCTTCTTGTTCACCGGGTCGTGATGATGCTGGCACTTGAGCTCACAATAAGCTCGATTGCCGTGGAGGATGTCCTCACCAGTGGTGATGGTGACTCCATCCTCCTTCATGGCATCCAACGCGAGCTGCCACCGTATGCAGAAGTCGACACACCGTTTTTTGTTTACCGGGTCACGATGGTGCTGGCACTTGAGCTCGCAATAAGCTCGGCTGCCGTGGAGGATGTCCTCACCAGTGGTGATGGTGACTCCATCCTCCTGCTTCACGACATCCAACGCGAGCTGCCACCGTATGCAGAAGTCGACACACCGCTTTTTGTTCACCGGGTCGCGATGGTGTTGACACTTGAGCTCACAATAAGCTCGGCTGCCTTGGATGATGTCCTCACCAGTGGTGATGGTGACTCCATCCTCCTCCTTCACGGCATCCAACACCAACTGCCACCGTATGCAGAAGTCAACACACCGCTTTTTGTTCACTGGGTCGCGATGGTGTTGGCACTTGAGCTCACAATAAGCTCGGCTGCCGCGGAGGCTGTTCTCGCCTACTGTGGCAACCTCCTCCGCAGCATTGACGGCCGTCGCCGTCACGGCCAGCAGCAGCACCCCGGAGAGCAGGAGGAGCAACCTGCTGGCTCCGCCCTCAACCTTCCACCCGACCCCCATTTGCAGCCGATCGAACACTACAAGGAACTACGAGCGATGGAAAAGGAGAGTGGAGGTGGAGGTGGTGGCTGTGGTGATGGAGGAGCCAGCCGGATGGTGATTTTTATACACGCAAGGCACGCATGGGGTCGACGTACAAATAATTCATGGGTGCCGATCGCGACGACACAACAGCTAGGAAGCCGGCCTCTGGATGGTGCGTCCGATGGGGACGTGATCACATGGCCCATACAGTAATCTAATCTTTCGTCAGAGTACTTGAATTAATGGGCTGTTACCACGTGAAACGCGTGGTGGTGGGATCGCACGGTGGCTGAATCTTTTTTCTTTCGATAAAAGCCAGAGGTTTTATTATTCAAGTACATGCAATAATATAATGTCGCCTAGCTGCATAGGTTGCAAGTCACCCCAGCAGATATCGCAGCAACACGACAAGTATATAGCATCCATATTGAGAGGCTTGCATTGCTTGATCACCATGGATGCTAAAAAAAAATGATGCTGATTAGGTGGCCCGGCCTGTACATCTACCAAAAAGCTGCATTGCACTTGCACACCATCTATCAGAGCAACTGAGAGTTTCTTTTTCCCCTCTACACATATCATGTATATCCTGTAGAGCTTTGGTAGTGCATTTGGCATTTGTATAAGCAGGCCGGGGTCGTTTGCAAATTTCACCCTTTTTCCTCCATACCCTCGATTTTCAATTATTGGATCATTGTTTGGTCTCCATCTAATGCAACGTGGTCTATCCTTCTCTCTGTTTCAATATAACCACACTTATATAATTTGAATGAAAAACTTATATAGTACGGATGGAAAATGACAATACTACCTTTTTTTTTTTTTGAGTATCATGACAATACTACCTTTATTCAATGATAACAGACAGCACGAAGCATGAGAGGGGACGAAGGCGTTGAGGCGCGTTGGCGAGAACCGGATCGCTGGATGTGGGACGCCAGGCAGTCTTTGGTGATGTGGAGCGGTGCATATGAGGATATGGCTGCAGAAGATTGGAGAAACGAGCGGTGGGTCCTAGACTTCAGGACGTTCCAGGCTTCCAGGTGTCCTCAGTGCTTCATTTTGTAACAAATGGGCCCATCTATACTGTGCACATGCTTGCATATGGGAACAAATACCTATTGGTCCCGTGTGCTTATTCTAAGTCAATTTTTCAACTTAAGAAGTGTGGTTAAGACTTTGTTTAGCTCATTCTAAATAAGTTTTCACCCCTTCACATCGGATATTTGGACACTAATTAGTAGTATACAAAACTAATTACACATGTGAAGTGTAATTCACGAGACAAATCTAGTAAGCCTAATTAATCTATGATTAGACACTGGTGGAAAAACGACCTTTGTTCCCGAGCATTTGTCCCGGTTCAACTTTGGAACCGGGACAAATGCTTTTGGGGCGACGTGACCTCGGAAGGCTGATTGCGCCCCCCCTTTAGTCTCGGGTGGTAATACCACCCGAGACTAAAGGCCTGGCGTCCAACGGCTCCGAGCCGCAATTATTGGCGCCAGACTTTAGTCCCGGGTGGTATTACGACCCGAGACTAAAGGGTGAGCCTTTAGTCCTGGGTCGTAACACCACCCGGGACTAAAGTTTTTGTCTCGGGTGGTATTACCACCCGAGACTAAAGTCTCATCTTTAGTCCAGGGTGGTAATACCACCCGGGACTAAAGGGTGCGCCTATATATCCCTGCCTCCCTTCTTCTTCCTCTGCCCGAGCTCACATTCACCCGAGAGCTTAAGAGATAGTTTGTGAAGAGCTAGCTAGTTCTTCTCCTAGGGAGGTGATGTCCAATTTTTTCGTCATCAATTTGTGAAGATTTCTCTCCTCCAAAGTGTTGCTAAGGTTTGATTCTTCATCCTTCCTTCATTTGTTATGATTAAATTTCGTTTTTATGATTAGAAATGGAGAAAATATGGATTTAGATTTTTAGGTGGTAGGAGGAGCTAAGAGATGATATTTTTAGATGTTTTAGATTTAGCTAACATTGTATTTAGTTTCACATATTTTTTAAGCATAGTTTCACATAGGGATTTATCCTCTAATTTTATAGTTTTTGCTATAGAGATAATTGATTTTAACTTTTAGATGAGAGATGCATTTAATTTTACATTTAGCTTAATTTATTAGAAGTTAGTTTATTAAAAAAATGGTCATTACCAAATGAAAATATACTACCTACCTATTTAATTCATTTTTGTTAAGTATTTCTTGTATTTATTTAGAAGACATTTAGGCATTTTCTTATTTTTTTCTTTTTTCCATATATACAGTCGGTTGGACGTTCTGTACCAGTAGCCTTACATCCTAGCTAGCTACAGTCCAACATCACCTACGAGCTGGGGCTATACGTGGCTCGGTGATGTTGGGCTGTAGCCAGGTAGGAGATGCAGGGCTGTAGCTTGGCGATGTACTGTAAGTGGGAGAGCGAGGTGCGTGTATATGATGGTGAGGTGAGGTTGTACTTCCTAAATGATCAGGGTGATTAGAAAAGGTATAGTACAGACTTACGTCGCCTCCGGGCTCACTACACCTGAACGAGCTCTTACACTTATCTGTTTAGTTATTAGAAAATGAGAAAACAGGTCTTATATATTTTGTTTTTATATAGAATAGATTTAAGCATTCTCTTATTTAAGCATTGTTATATATATATTACAGAGTAGTCCAGAATAACTATGGCAAGTTATTCTGTCACGGTGGTCGCCATGGAGGTCGCCATGGCGGCGGTCGTGGAATCAGTTTTGATGACCGGCCACCTTTGGCTCGTCGTCCAGGCATACACTTCACCCATGGTGTGATTGAGTTACTTACTGGTGATCGAAGCCAGGGACCTCGTCCCAACATAGTAATATTCTTTCGTTGTATAAATTTGATGTTTACATAGTACACACGGATAATAATAATATTTTCATACAATGCAGGTTCTCAATCATTTGTAGTGGCTCGCACATGTTGTTGAAAATTTAGGTGGTACCCCTCTTGTTACACAATGCGCCATTGTCAGTCCAAACAATTGCATACAATTAAAAATCTCGTTTGACATAGCCGTTCGAGGACAAAATCACTCCTCACTGTCTTCAGAACCCATCCAAATGGTATTGATTGTTGGGTGGGGTACCCCTGCACTGGTTAAGAGGACTTATGAAAGGACCGCCGTGCAGGCATGCTTACAACAACTAAATGCTAATGGGTATTTTGTGCCAGATTACTCTTATTTTCTAATAAAGTCACTCGAGGAAGGAGAAAGTGTCACCACCACCGCAGAGAGACTTTGTCGGCTAAATGAACATGACATGGTATGGAGCACCATTTAACTTTTTTTAATCTTCTTATTCAGCATTTTTAATGCGTCGTAATAATATTATTCTTAAATGTAGGATATGTTTGGTCAAACCTTTGCGGTAATGAGCTTTCATACAATTCTAGAGCAAGTGATGGATGTTGTGGGATTTTCTTACATAGATTCAAATGCTATACAAACAAGAAATTGGAAGTATCAAGCTCATCTTTCATTTACAGGCCATATCAGTTTTCCTCGCCACTGTTTGACATTTATGGAAGTCCATGTGACCGTAATTGTGAAGCGATAGAGAGTGCACTGATCCATTCTCTGGCATATTTCGCTGAAGTTCTCGACTTCAAGATCGGAGACTTCAACTATATGGACTATCTAAGGAAGAAGAATGAAGTATGAAATATGTGTCGTGCATTGATGCACCCCTCTATCTTTGTTAAGACTGAACCTTAAGTATTCATGTATGAACTTTTTATGTTTGTAAGACCTTAATTAAGTATTGATGTACGAACTTTTTTATATTTTTTGTTAAGACCTTAAGTATTGATGTTAGGCCAGTAACTAATTTATTGGAAACCTTAATATTAGGGTTCTCACCTCCAAAGTATTGATTAAGCCTTAATATTAGCCTTTATCACAAATTTTGGAGACCTTAATATATATTAAACTAAAAAAACAACAGGGTCATTGGGGGGAGCGACCCTTTAGTCTCGGTTGGTAAACCAATCCAGGACTAAAGGCCAGCCCTCCACGGCCGCAATGATTGGGGCCGGCCTTTAGTCCCGGGTGGTAAACCGACCCGGGACTAAAGGGTTGGCGGGGCCGGCCTTCAGAGGCCTTTTGTCCCGGTTGGTTTTACCAACCGGGACAAAAGGCCTCCCCTATACAAAATCGACAGCACGTTCCCTTCTTCTTCCCTGCCCGACCATTTTTCACCGAGAGCTCAAAGAGCAAGCTCCTCTCAGCTCCATGGCGCCTCAAACCTAGGGAGGTGCTGCCCAAATTTTTCCTCATCAATTTGTGGAGTTTTCTCACCTCCAAGGTGTTGCTAAGGTATTATTCTTCATCCTCCATTCATTTGTTGTGTTTAAATTTTGTGTTATGATTTAGAGAAGGAGAAAATAGAAATTTTGATTTAAGAGCTAAGAGATGAGGTTTTTAGTGGACTTTAGATTTAGTAATAAGTAGTTATCATTTGTTATGATAATCTTATATCATTCATTTGTACTAAGATTTTTTTTTGTTTTTATAAAAATTTTACTTTTAGCTAGCTTTATTTATTATTAGAGAAAATATAATTTATTAATTTAGTTATTAGAAAATGAGATCTAGGGATAGTGTATATTTTTTATACTTAAAATTTATGCCATAATTAAGAAAATAGAAAATTTGATTTAAGAGCTAAGAGATGTAGTTTTTATATTAGTATACTTTAGATTTGGTAATAAGTAGTTTTCATTTGTTATGATTATCTTCTTTCATTCATTTATACTAAGATTTTTTTTGTTTTTATATAAATTTTACCTTTAGCTAGCTATATTTAATATTAGAGAAAATAGAATTTATTAATTTAGTTATTAGAAAAGGATACCTAGGGATAGTGTTGTAGAATTAACATAGATATTTTTCACTTAATATGATGCAGATGAACCGGCAATGGATGTACAACACCGACAGACGGTCAGCGGAGTACATTACCGGCATGCATGGTTTTCTCGAAGTGGCGAAAAAACAAGGATGCGAGTGGGTTCATGTGTTGTCCATACTCCGATTGCAGAAACGAAAGAGACTACCATGACCCGGGCACACTTCACCTCCACTTGTTGAAATACGGATTCATGCCGAACTATGTGGTTTGGACCAAGCACGGTGAAAGAGGGGTTGTGATGGAAGACGACGAAGAAGAGGAGGAGGGTATTCTGGACTGGGCCGCAGGTCAAGCTTTTGCAGATACTTTAATGGAAGATGCTGACGAAGAAGAGTTACCAGCACATGCTGATGGGCCTGCTGATGATCTCGGCCAGGTTCTACAGGACGCACAAAGGGACTGTGAAAATGAAAAAGAAAAGGCAAAGTTCCAACGTATGATCGAAGATCACAGAAAACCGTTATACCCAGATTGCAAGCCAGGTCACAAAAAGCTTGGTACTACACTAGAAATGCTGCAATGGAAGGCAAAACATGGTGTGTCTGATAAGGCATTTGAAGGGATGCTAAAAATTGTGAAGGACAAGCTTTCGGAGAACAATGAATTACCGTCCACCACATATGAAGCAAAACAGACTGTGTGCCCTCTTGGGTTGGAGGTACAGAAGTTCCATGCATGCCCTAATGATTGCATCCTATATCAGGGTAAGGATTACGAGAATTTGGATGCTTGTCCTGTGTGCAAAGTGCTACGTTATAAGATTCGGCGAGATGAAGATGCTGCTGATCTCCAGGGGCACCGTGACAAGACGAAAAAAGTTCCGGCGAAGGTTATGTGGTATTTTCCTATAATACCACGTTTGAAGTGTTTGTTCCGGAACAAAGCACATGCTAAGTTGATGAGATGGCACGCCGAGGAACGTAAGCAAGACAACCTGCTGAGACATCCGGCTGATGGGTCTCAGTGGAGAAAGATTGATAGAGAATTCAAGACATTTTCTGAGGACGGGGAAAGGAACATAAGGTTTGGTTTAAGTACGGATGGTTTCAATCCATTCGGGGAGTTTAGCAGTGGTCATAGCACTTGGCCTGTGACCCTTTGCATGTTCAACCTTCCTGGTTGGATGTGCATGAAGCGAAAGTTCATTATGATGCTGGTGCTCATCCAAGGTCCAAAACAACCCGGCAACGACATTGATGTGTACCTAAGACTGTTGGTTGATGAACTATTACTGCTATGGCGGGAAGAGGGCGTACGTGTGTGGGATGAGGATAGGCAAGAGAACTTCGATCTACGAGCATTGTTGTTCATAACCATCAACGATTGGCCTGCCCTAAGTAACCTTTCTGGGCAGACAAATAAGGGATATCGGGCATGCACGCACTGTTTACATAGAACACAAGGTATTCATCTCAAAAACTGTAAGGTCGTGTATAATGGTCACCGTTGTTTGCTTCCAACTAATCACCCCTTACGGAAGAAAGGGATGCATTGGAAAGGGAAGGCTGACCATCGTATGAAGCCACCCCATTTTAATGGAGATGCCGTATTTGAGATAGTAAATGATCTAAGGGTAGTCTTTGGAAAGGGTGCCGGTAGTGAACCTATTCCAACTGACGCCAACGGGCGTGCACCAAGGTGGAAGAAGAAATCTATATTTTGGGAGCTACCTTATTGGCGTAGCCTTGAGGTCCGACACGCAATTGACGTGATGCACCTGACGAAGAATCTTTGCGTGAATGTGCTAGGCTTCATGGGTTGTTACGGTAACCCGAAGGATACCAACGAAGCACGAGAGGACCTGAAAGAATTTCATAAGATTCCCAAAGTTCCGCGGGAGGGTGATGATGAAACTGATCCGGAAGAGGATGATGATGATGTTGATTACTTTGGTCCTGCTAGTTACACTCTCACCAAGAAAGAGAAGGAAAGCGTGTTTGATTGCCTGAACAGTATTAAGGTTCCGTCTGGCTACTCGTCGAATTTAAAGGGGATCATAAATATGAAAGAGAATAAGTTCACAAATCTAAAGGCCCACGACTGTCACATGTTGATGACACAGTTGCTTCCAGTTGCGTTGAGGGGTGTTATATCAGAGAATGTACGATTACTGGTCGTAAAGCTTTGTGCATTTCTCAATGTAATTTCACAGAATGCAATCGATCCAGCCAAGCTAGGAAAGCTACAGAATGATGTCTTGTCGGCTTTGAGTTGGCATTTCCACCTTCCTTCCTTGATGTTATGACGCACCTCCTGGTACACCTTGTGAAAGAAATTACTATTCTCGGTCCAGTATACCTTCACAACATGTGGCCATTTGAGAGGTTCATGTCGATCCTCAAGAAATATGTTCTTCCGTGCCCGTCGGAAGGAAGCATTGCTAAGGGATATGGAACTGAGGAGGTCATTGAGTTTTGTGTTGATTTTGTCGACACAATTGACTCTATTGGGCTTCCAGTATCACGACACGAGGGGAGGCTACAGGGAAAGGGTACCATCGGAAGGAAATCAAGTTTGAGCAATAATACTGATTTGTTCCATAAAGCACACCTAACAGTCCTACAACAATCATCACTGGTGACTCCGTATAGGACGGAACACGAGCAGATTATTGCTTCTCAAAATCCAACCAAATCCCCAGTCTGGATTGCACGCCGTCACTTGGAAACATTTCCCTCATGGTTGAGTGAACAACTCATCGGAAACTCAATGATTCATCCACAACTAGCTTTGTTAGCCAGGGAACCTTGTAGCACAATTACAAGATTTCAAGCTTACGATATGAATGGTTACAATTTTTACATGAGAGCTCAAGATCGCAAAAGCACAAACCAAAATAGTGGTGTCCGTATGGACGTCATCGGAAAAGATGGGGGCAAGACCTGCTATTATGGTATCATAGAAGAGATATGGGAGCTTGAGTACGGAGCGATGAACGTCCCTCTGTTTTTTTGCCAATGGGTAAACCTGAATGGCGTAAAGAAAGATGAATATGGAATGACAATAGTGGACCTTACCAAGATTGGGTTCAAAGATGATCCATTCGTGCTTGCCAAATATGTGCATCAGGTTTTCTATGTGAAGGATATGACTAGCATATCGAAGAATAAAAATCCCCAAGAAGCAGGACCACAAGAGGCAAAGCGTCACATAGTTCTTCCAAGTAAAAGAGTAATCGTGGGAGTCGAGGACAAAACAGATCAATCCGATGATTATGATCAGTTTGATGGCATGCCTCCGTTCCCTGTCGAAGTTGACCCAAGCATATTGCTTGGACGTGAAGAGACACCGTACTTACGTGCTTGAGATTAATGTCGTAATGTAATGATTATTGATCAAATCAATTGTGTAATGCTAATGTGATCAACTCTTTTATTGGTCTCCAACAAGTTAACGATTCTGAAGTCCATGCACTTTGCAGTGTTGTATCGGTCTCAAAATTTTTATGATTCTTGAATATGTCATGTGAGATTGACCCACAAAGTTTGAGATTTTTGTGAATTAATTTAGTATTTCTTTTGGTTTAATTGAATTTCCGTGTGACATCACCTAGAAATTAAAAATTGAGCTGAGAGCACCCCTGAAACGATCCGGAATGGTGCCAAACTTGGCCACAAGTTCTCTTGTGCCTTAGGAGTCTAATTTATCTGGAAGCCGAATTATAATTCTTGAGTTATTAATGTGTAATTCACAATATTCTAGCTCCTTTAGCACGAAGAAAAAACCTAAAATACATTTAGTCATTAGAAAAATCTAAGATCTTGCGCAAGCTAATATTTTGAGTGTAAATGACAACCAAAAAAATTTCAGACCATTTCGACATAGACGGAGTACACGTGCTTCACAAAGCTATATGGAACCTTTCATCGAACCATGTCTATACCACTTATGTTCTTAACGATTCTGAAGTCCATGCACTTTGCAGTGTTGTATCGGTCTCAAAATTTTTATGAAGCTTGAATATGTCATGTGAGATTGACCCACCAAGTTTGAGATTTTTCTGAATTAATTTAGTATTTCTTTCGGTTTAATTGAATTTCCATGCGACATCACCTAGAAATTAAAAGTTGAGCTGAGAGCACCCCTGAAACGATTCGAAATGGTGCCAAACTTGGCCACAAGTTCTCTTGTGCCTTAGGAGTCTAATTTATCTGGAAGCCGAATCATAATTCTTGAGTTATTGATGTGTAATTCACAATATTCTAGCTCCTTTAGCACGAAGAAAAAACCTAAAATACATTTAGTCATCAGAAAAATCTAAGATCTTGCGTGAGCTAATATTTTGAGTGTAAATGACAACCAAAAAAATTTTAGACCATTTCGACATAGATGGAGTACACGTGCTTCACAAAGCTATATGAAACCTTTCATCGAACCATGTCTATACCACTTATATGTTCTTAACGATTCTGAAGTCCATACACTTTGCAGTGTTGTATCGGTCTCAAAATTTTTACGAAGCTTGAATATGTCATGTGAGATTGACCCACCAAGTTTGAGATTTTTCTGAATTAATTTAGTATTTCTTTCGGTTTAATTGAATTTTATTGGGAATGCACATCAATGTTGCAAATGAAAATTGAAAGTGAATGTTTACAACTCTAAAATATAATTTTGCATAGCAAAGTACAGTTTATTATATTTTAACTAAATATAATTTTGCATGAAAAAATAGTAAAAGTTACTATATTTTTTTGAATTCTAAGAGATAGAATGTGAAAATGTGAAAAGAAATAGGAGGAGAAAAACAGTTCCCGCCGAAAATTACACTTTAGTCCCGGGTGGTGTTACGAACCTAGACTAAAGGGGGGCATTTAGTCTCGGGTGGTAACACCACCCGGGACAAAAGGCCGAAATTATGCCCTTGCGGCCCTCCCGCGCGAAAGGGGCCTTTAGTCCCAGGTGGAGATACGACCCGAGACTAGTCTTGGGTCCAATCTCCACCCGGGACTAAAGGGTCTTTGCTCCCGGGTCTGATTACGACCCGAGACTAAAGAGGGGGGGATATATATCCTACGGATCCACCACTCTTCTTCCCCAACTCCTTCACTTCACACTTCGTCGTCCGGGCGGCGTCTGCTGATCTCCACCGGCTGTCGTCTTCCCCCGCCGTCGCCCCTGCCTCCGTCGTCGTCGCCGCTCGCACCCCGCCGTCGTCGACCCCGTCGCACCCCGCAATCCCAGCCCGCGCCCGGCCGTCGCGTCGACACGTCCCCGCGCCCTCCGCCGCCGGAGCTCCCTGTCGTCGTCCGCACGCCGCCCGTCGACCCCGCCCGCGCCCGGCCGTCGTCCCCACGCCCATCGACGTCTCCGCCGCGCCCGACCGTCGCCCGCCGCCGCTCTCGGCCGCCGTCGCCCCCACGCCCGACCGCCGTCTCCGCCGCGCCCAGCCGTCGCCCGCCGCCGCTCCCGGCCGCTGACGTCGCCCCCCTGAGCCCGCCGTCGCTCCCGGCCGGTGAGGGGATCTGCTGACGTCAGCCCCTGATGGCTGACGTCAGCAAATGTTTTTTAATATTTTCAATTAATTTATTTATGAATTTAGATTAGAATTAGAGATTTAGATTTGAATTTAGAGATTTAGAATTGAATTTGGAGATTTTAGAATTGAATTTGCAGATTTTAGATTTGAATTTAGAGATTTAGATTTGAATTTAATTAGTGTTTTTAGATGAAATGTATTTAGAGATGAAATATGTATTTAGAGATATTAATTTTTTCGCTCGCCCGACAATTAGGTAGTATCGCTCGACATGCTCGACTCTTTCCCGACTCGCTCGACCCCGTCCGACACTTAGGTTTTCTTGCTCGACTCGCTTGACTCCCGCCCGACTCGCTCGACTCCTGCCCGACTAGCTCGACCCCGCCCGACACTTAGGTTTTCTCGCCCGACTCGCTCGACTCCCGCCCGACACTTATGTAGTCTCGCTCGACTCTCTCCCGACTCGGTCGACTCCCTCCCGACACTTAGGTAGTCTCGCTCGACTCCCGCCCGACTCGCTCGACTCCCGCCCGACACTTAGGTAGTTTCGGTCGACTCTCGCCCGACACTTAGAAATCATTTATGTATTCAGAAATCATTTACGTAATCAGAAATTCATTTATGTGCTCAGAAATTCATTTATGTATTCAGAAAATAATTTATGTGCTCAGAAAATCATTTATGTATTCAAAAAATCATTTATGTGCTCAGAAAATCATTTATGTATTCAGAAATTCATTTATGTATTCAGAAAATCATTTATGTGCTCAGAAAATCATTTATGTGCTCAGAAATTCATATATGTATTCAGAAATTCATTTATGTATTCAGAAAATCATTTATGTGCTCAGAAATTCATTTATGTGCTCAGAAATTCATTTATGTATTCAGAAATTCATTTATGTGCTCAGAAAATCATTTATGTGCTCAGAAATTCATATATGTATTCATAAATTCATTTATGTATTCAGAAAATCATTTATGTACTCAGAAATTCATTTATGTTTTCAGAAAATCATTTATGTTTTCAGAAATTTCTAGTTATGGATAACAATGAGGACGAGGAGCGGCTGATGGAGAGCCTTATTGCTGGGGCTCCAAATACCGAGGTCCCAACCTTCACCGAGGAGGAACGTAGCCAGGCGGACGCGTTCCTCAACATAACCGCGGACATCGACACCCGCACCGCGAACATCGACAGCCGCGCTGAGGACAATAATGAAGACCTTTTCATAGTTAATGCAGAAGGTTCCAATGAGGTATATATATCATGCATTAACAAATTCATAAATGCATTAACAACGAGGTATATATATCATTCTGGAACCCCGCGTGAATAACAAATTCGCAACTTGTAGGCTTCAACCTCGACAAGCAAAAAGACTAAGAGAGGCCGTACAAAAGTAATCGTTGATCATGACGTGAAGGTTCATATCACTGAAGTCAGCGAGCTTGGCCAGCCATGGGAACCAAAGAAGGTCAGGGACAAGTTTGTGTCCTAATGCGGTGCTATTGTGAGGGACAACGTGCCCATATCATATAGAGAATGGAAGGGAAGATAATCCATGGGTGGTTCCAGATTCAATTAAGAATATGTTATGGGATGATATCCTAAAACACTTCACACTTCCACCGGGCGTGAACGCAAACCTTGTGAAGCAGTGGACTCTCACGAAGATGGCAACTCAATTGCAGAGTTTCAAGAAGCACCTGCACAGAGATTATATCAAGCAGAATCGAACTCCAAATTTTGATGATTATCCCAAGCTAAAGGATCACTGGCAGTCCTTTGTGGATTATAAGAATAGTGAAGAATTTGCCAACAAGAGTGCACGAGCTCAGAAAAGTGCCAGTAAGAAGACGGATTACAACCATCGTCTTGGTCGCGGTGGTTACGCGGTTGCAGCACCCAAGTGGCGGAAGATTAAACAAGACCTCCTCAACAAAGGTATCGTACCAGCGGTCTTTGACTGGGAAGAACGATCGAAGAATTGGTATTATGCCCGCGGTGGAAGATTGAACCCTGATGATGGTTCCCTCGAATTCCCACCCACGTTACGGGAGGCGGCACATGAGATAATCAAAAAGAATGAAGACATCAAAGCGGGCAGATTGGTTCCTGACAGAGACATGGATGAGCTCACTTTGACGCTCGGGAATCCGGAACACCCGGGACGTTGCAGGGGCTACGGGGTAGTCCCGTGGAAGTTTGCTTTCAAGGGAAGCGCCGACACCTACAGAAGCCGCAAAAGAAGAAGGGAGCGTGAAGAGGGGCGGTGGCGTGAAATGATGGAGCAGAGACTTAAAGAACAAGAAGAACGTATGAATGCAGAGATTGAACGACGAGTGTCTGCCGCGGTAGCTCAGATCACCCATGCCGGAGCACTGCCCCAAGCACCGGTGGATCCCATCATTAGCCCTTCCGCTCGCAAAAGCAGCTGTGCTTCCACAAAGGCCCCTGAAGAACAAAGAGCGGCAAACCAAGAAGAAGTTCAAGTAGAGGACAACGAACGGTACCCTGTGGATGAACTCTGTCAGTGCACCGCATGTGAGCTGCACAAGCCGATCGGCAACATCACAATGACGGTATAAACCTGATTATACGTGCAATTATCTCAACCTTTGATGCATGTCTCAGGCATTTAATAACTTCATCATTTCTCTACATATATATAGGTGGCGTACGGAATGGCTTTAGCACATCCCCTAGGACGTACAAGCCACGGCATGGAGATTCCAACTGGCTACGCCTCAATTGGTTTGGAGGAGATTGTTGACCCAAAGTTTAACGACATAGAGCTAGACATCCAAGGAGGTGACGGGGAAAGGACACTCTATGATGTGCTTCACAGTATCATACTGTGGCCCAAACGTTACATCATAATACCTAACATGCCGCCACCGATCCCTCCGAGTGTTGCCGAGCAACAGCCACTATCTCCCGGGCCCCGAGCAGCAGCCACCATCTCCCGGGCCGTCACCGGGATGGTCGTCGCCGAATGATTGGAGCTCACCGTCTCCACAACGGGGGAATTCTCCTGCCGCGAGCGATGACGATGACCTCCATCGTCAGCAATCACCACCAAAGCAGCCTTCACCAAAGCCTGCCGAGAGGCGGTCTCGATCAAAATCTATCGCGTCTATG
Organism: Cenchrus fungigraminus; assembly: GCA_036936925.1. Classification (NCBI taxonomy): domain Eukaryota; kingdom Viridiplantae; phylum Streptophyta; class Magnoliopsida; order Poales; family Poaceae; genus Cenchrus; species Cenchrus fungigraminus. The sequence goes on along the minus strand of CM072779.1, from coordinate 115,488,849 downwards.
CCCGTGCCAAATCCGGATCCCCCGACGAAGAAAGGGAAAAAGCCGCCTGTTAAAAGGAAGCTACCATATGACATGACAACATCAGAAAATGAGGTGGAGTGTGATAAGCAACTCAAGGCGTGGATTCAAGGGAATAACGATGCTGCTAAACAGATACTGCTCGCAGAAAAGGAAGCAGAAAAGAATAAAGATCGTCCGCAGAAACTCAAAGCTTTCATAGAGAAGAAGGAAGCAGAAAAGAAAATAATAAAACCCCTACTAAGTGATTATGACCGGTCGCTGCACAAGTCCATAAAGAAGAAGAGACAAGGAGGGTCACCAAATAGTTACATCGACCAAGTACCGGGGTCGACGATGCCACAGGATTATAGGAAGAAGAAGAAGGCAACACAAGCGTTGACGTCGACGAAAGAGCCTTCAACGAAGAAGGCAGCACAAACGTCGACGTCGGCGAAAGAGCCTTCAACGAAGAAGGCAACACAAACGTCGACGTTGGCGAAAGAGCCTTCAACGAAGAAGGCAACACAAGCGTCGACGTCGGGAGTACAGACTTATGTCGCCTCTGGCCTCACTGCAACTGAACGAGCTCTTGCACTTATGGACACAGAACAAGTAACGCATGTCATTCAAATGCAAGAAGCAACAGGGCTCCCACTAGAATATGTTCTCGGCCACGAATCACCTCCTCAGGACAAAAACTTTGTACCTAGATGGCACTACGACCATGGGAAATCTTTTGTCAGGCCTAAGTTGGTGAAGAAACTCCCTACTCAGATGCGCAGATTGCATGACTTCTACATGAAGACATCTAAGACGGGCCTGGAGATGATTGAGATGCTTGTTAAACTGGGAGATTTTGCTGGTGAAGGCGAGAAGTTGGTCTGGCTGCGATTCAAGGATATTTATGAAATTTACCATCTTGACTCCTTGAATATCGATCTTGTCATGGCCTGGTGCCTGTAAGTGACGGTGCAATACATACCCTAATTAACAAATTAATGCATACTCTAATTATTAACTTTGTCTTTTATTTTCTGTAGCCTGGAAATGCATAACATGCGGAAGAATGGTTACCAATGAATAGGTTTCATGGACCCATCTTTAGTTAATCAAGATCAAGTAAAGCTCCAACCAGAAACAACATTCAAAACAATCCTAAGGACCTTGTGTAATTTGCATTACAAGGATTTGATACTTCTACCTTACAACTTCGAGTAAGTGTGATTACCATATTAATTACTAATGGTTCGCATTTCTAATTATCTCAGTTAACATTATTTAGTTCTAATCTTTTGAGCTTCCATGTATATACAGTTTCCACTGGATTCTTCTCATAATTGATGTCAATAGAAGCAACGTCCTTGTCTTTGATTCGTTGAGAAGAGATCCGAACAAATACTTGGACCTTCAAGATATGTTTCAAGAGTAATAATTCTATCCATACGTTCCCTTTTATGCAATAGTGTGCTTTTACTAACACTATCTAGCTCTAACTTTCATTATTTTCTGCCAGAGCTTGGGAAAAATTCAAGTCTGCCAACCCTGGAACATGGAGACCTAGAATAAACTTCTCTACAAATTTTCCGGTACGTAAACCAAATAACAACTTCAGCTTGGGCAAATTAAAAATGTATAACACTAATTTTTCATAATTATCTTCTTCAATTTAGTGTATGAGACAGGAACCAGGGACACATTTATGTGCATACTATGTGTGTGAGTTCATCCACAATTTCTGCGAGGCAGACCCGTCAGATTATACTGTAAGTATTATTTTAAACCAATTAATAATACATCTTTTTCTAACCGCTTATATATTTAATTCTTGTGTGTAATATATTAAATTATTTGCACATTACAGAACAATATGATTAGGGACGCAATCATTGAGAAGGACCGACTCTTGGCGATTCAAGAAAGTCTCTGCGGATTCATAATGGACCAGTTGATTAATCCACAAGGCATAAATCACTATGACGGTCATCGAATTGATAAAGTTTAATTAGCACCTCCGGTGGAACTTTAGACTAGAATTAGAATGAAACGGTATTTTGATGTATATATATACTACTTTCAGAAAATACTATCTATGCTTTCGATGTAATATAATGTGTGTATATATTTATTTATAAGTTTATTCTCTTCATATAGTACGTATAGTAGACACATATAATTAGTGCAAACATTTATACATACACATAAATTACACCCAAATACATGAGAATGTATGCGTATAACATTATTAGAATAATTGGAATTAAAACAAAAAAAAATTCACAGCGGTGGCGCACAAGCGCTGGTGTGCCCTCCCCTTTTGTTCCGGGCGGGGCTACCACCCGGGACTAAAGGGGTGGCGTACAAGCGCTGGTGTGCCCTCCCCTTTTGTCCCGGGCGGGGCTACCACCCGGGAATAAAGGCCACCCTTTATTCCCGGTTGCCCACCCGGTGACAAAGGGGGGCCTTTTGTCTCTCCCTTTTCGTCCCGGTTGGACTTTAGAGACTTAAAGCCTTTACCAACCGGGACGGAAGGGTGTTTTTCCACCAGTGAGACAATGTATGCTACAGTAAATATGTGCTAATGACAAATTAATTAGTATTAATAAATGGGACAGTTTAGGGTGCTTGTAATTGTTGTGAGTCAGAAGTATCAGGTAGTACCATTTTGGTGAACTTGTCTCACGATTTTACATGCGAGTTATGTAATTAATTATTTATTAGTATCCGAACACCACTTCCAACATCTCGTGAAACATTCTAGGTTGTGAAATTGGATCTTTGCCTTTCCTATTTGGGCCTTCACTTGGGACTTTCCAAGCCTTCAGTTAGAGAGTTCATGCCTCTTGTAAAAAAATCGTGAGAATAGACTGTTGTCACTTCCAATCTGCTTGACTAAGGTGGGAAATTGATTCTGGTCAATTCAGTCTTATCTTCTTTCCCAACTTTTCTAATTTGCTCTTTGAGAATTCACAAGACAGTGCTTAAACAACTTGACAAATATAGACAACATTTGCTTTCTGAGAGGATCTGACCTAAATGCTAAGAAAACCCCAAAGGCTGCTTGGCCTCTGCCAAAGGAAGAGGGGGGCTTAGGGGTGATTGACCTTAATTTGCAGAATGAGGCACTACTCCTGAAATTTCTGCACAAATTCCTAAATCATGAAGATCTTCCATGGGTTCATCTCATCTGGAATAATTATTATATAATAGGCGACAATTACCAGGAGTTAGCAAAAAAGGGTCTTTTTGATGGAGAGACATTATGAAATTGTTAGATCAATATAGAGGGCTGGCAACTCTTAATCCTGGGGATGGAAGAACAATATCTCTTTGGGATGATCAGTGGTGTGGGGTAATCTCCAAGCAGGTTTTTACCAAAGTTACACTCTTTTGCAAAGAATAAAAACAACTCCCTGTTTAAGGCAGCCAGCACAGTTGATTTCTCCTCTCTTCCACCTACCTTTATCTGCTGAAGCTTTTAATCAATTCAATAGACTCTACAATACTGTCCTTCGGCTGCAAGATGACAACGTACAAGATTTTTGGACTTATTTATGGGGACATGGCTCCTATTCTGTAAGTAAAGCCTACACTGCTATGAAAGGTCACCTACCAGTACATCAGGCATACAAATGACTTTGGAATTGCAGTTGGCAGCTTAAACACAAAGTTTTTTTTGGCTGGCTCTAAAAGACAGGGTAAACACAAGGGAACTTCTCAGGAGAAAATCAATGCATTTGCCAAGTTATGCTTCTGTCCTTTGTCAAGATTGTACTGATGAAACTGTCCCCCACCTCCTCCTCACTGTAATTTCTCCAAGCTGTGCTGGAACCTCTTTGGTCTTCAGATCGATAATTCCTTATCTGGTTTCCAAGCTCTGGAATGTATCAAGTTGCAGATATCTCAACCCTTTTTCATGGAAATTATAATCATCATGTGCTGGAGTATCTGGACAACTCGAAATGACTTCATTTTTTAAAATCAGCCTCTCTCTCTCTTCACAAATGCAAGGAGACCTTCATGTTGAAGTTCTCTAGAGTAATCATAACAGCAAAGGCAAAGTATCATCCGGCTATAGACTTAGGGTGCGTTTAGTAGAGCTGTGGCAGCGGCTGTGGCAGCTCCGGCTATGGCTGTGTGCCGGTGGAGCAGATTCTCGGGTGAATCTGAAACCATTTTTAGAAAAACATTTGGCAAAACAGTTTCTCCTCACTGTGTAAGGTGGATAAAAGGATGAAATGTTCATAATACTCTTCCCTTTTCTTTTTTCCTTTTTCCCTTTTCTTTTTTCTCTTCCCTTTTATTTTTCATTTTTGTCTTCCTATTCACCTTTCTCCTTTTATTTCTTTTTCTTCCATCCTTATCTACCTCTCCACCTTATCCATCTCCTCCTTCCTTCCAATCACCACTCACCACCACCTGTGCATCACATCGCCCGCCGACCGGCCCACAGTCCGCTCCCTCTCCTCCCTCACGGCGCCCGCCCGCGCCGGCCCTCCGTCCACTCCGTCTCCTCCGTGACGGCATCCACGCCCGCTCGCCGGTCGGCTTCCTCCGTGCCCGCCGGCCGGCCTCCTCCGCGTCCGCCCATCGGACGGCCTCCTCCGCGTCCGTCCACCCGCCGGCCGACCTCCTGCGCGTCCACCCGCTGGCCAGCCTCCAGTGCGTCCGCCGGCCGGCCGATCTCCTCCGCGTCCGTGGTCCCCCCGAGGGCAATGGTTGGAAGTGGGCGCGGAGCTGCGGGTGGAGCGGGGGGAGCTGCCTTTTTCCAGCTCCGCCCCGGCCAAACCACGCTAGAGAGCGCGTCTCCTGGGAGCTTCTCTCCGGGAGCGATCCCCCCCCCCCCCCCGTTTGGTACAGCTTCACCAAAAACAGCTCTGGGAGCGGCTGGAGAAGCTGTACCAAACGCACCCTTATGGTTTCAGGCTACCTTGTATTTTTTCTTCTTTCATACTCCTTTTTTCTTTTTGTTTTCTCTCAGTAACTAACTTTCTTTAGTATATATAGTAGGAGAGATTTTACAGTGCTTAATGATTTTATAAGAGCCATCCATATATGAGTCCAGATCTAATGGTTGAAAAGTAGAAGGAACCTATTACAAGGAACTAAATATGTGGATCAAAACCTCTAATTTTGTGGACCAGGAACTAGTTCTAAAAAAAGCAAAGGGTATAATGGTACTCAATTCGTGCCCTGGTGGATCTGCTTGCATTGCCTCGACGGCGTTCGACATCAGAGAGTAAAACGTGCTCTGCAGTCGGGACGGCTGGTTGCCGGAGACGCGTGGTAGAAGCGGCTAGTGTGTTCAGGGCAACATCGACCTGGAGGCACGGGCGCCACGAGAACCCGCTGAGATCGTCGCTGCGTGCACGTAGAGATTAAGATGTGGGCTTCACCACCATGCCTTGACGAGGGAGAGATAAGCAGCGGGAGTCTGTCTGATGGCAACCTCGATGGCACCGTTCGAGCAGCGCCAGCGGCGGTGAACGTGGATGATGGCGTTCTCGATAGCTGAGGATTTGTAACAGATGCATTAATTAGGATGTGGTGCTGACGGATGGCAAATTATTTTTTATGTCTAAACTACCCTTATTGCGGTTCCTTTAAAATAAAATTTAAGATGGGAGGAACCCCCCTCAAACACCATAACAAACGCCGTAGTAGGAGGGACATAAAAAAACGCTGATGTTCAAAAAAAACATCTCGTGAAACATCCGATGTGACATTCAAAGAAGTTTTAGGCCAGAACTAAACAAGACAAAGGGATCAGCTAGTATAGTTTCCGTAATTGCCACCTTCTTCTTCGATTATTTAGTTTAAAAAAGATTAGATGCAGACAGGCCAGGCAAACCCAAGTCCTCAATAAATCTTTAATACTCCCTCCGGTTTGGTAAAAGAAGTCGTTTAGGACAGCGATACGGTCTCCAAAGCACAACTTTGACTTCTCTTTTGTATAAAAATATTTATTAAAAAGTTATATATGTATACTTTTATGAAAAGGATTTTCAAAACAAATCTATTGATATGATTTTCACATTTCTAAACTCAATGACTTAAAAGTTATTCACCATTTATATTCTCAATATTTAACTCAAACCTTGTCTAAAACGACTTGTTTTACCAAACCGGAGGGAGTACGGTACTAATACACCTACGAGCGATGTCAGAGAAGAGAGGAGAGGAGAGGGGAGTACGTGAAGGAACAGGAGAGGAATTGGTGGCTGTGTGGTGATGGAGGAGCCGGCCGGAGGGCGGTTTATTTTATACACGCGCGGCAGGCATGGGTCGTCCAACAAATATTTCATGGGTGCCGACACGACGACACATCAGCTAGGAAGCCTGTGGATGGTGCCTCTGATGAGACGTGATCACTTGGCCCATTGCATGCGTCAGAGTAGTTGAATGGACTGTTACCACGCGAAACGCGTGGTGGTGGTGGGACACACCGGGGCTGAAATCCTTTTTCTTTCGGTAAAAGCCACTGAGTTTATTATTAAAAAAAATGTACATGACCTGCATGGGTTGCAAGTGTGACCCAGCAGATATCGCAGCAACGCCAGGGCATCGTCTGTCTCTAACTAGCATCCATATATGGCGATGGCAAGTGAAAGGGACGTTTTTGTTTGTCCCTCTTTTGATACGCCTCCAATAATACGCTTGCTTTGATCACCATAGAAGCTAATTAAGTTGATGCAATGATGCTGATTAGGGGGCCCGGCCTGTACATCTATCAAAAGCTGCATGTTTGCACATAATCATCTATCAGAACATCTAAGAGTTTCATTTTTCCCCTCTACATATCATGTGTTTGGTGTAGAGAGCTTTGGTAGTGCATCTTACATTTGTATATGCATAGGTCATTTGGAAATTTCACCCTTTTTCTTACCCTTGAGTTTTCATTATTGGACCTTTGTTAGTTCTCCATCATCCAACTAAGGGCATGTACACGTCTACACGGCACGTCTATATGATGGACTTTTTGCGAAAACCCCCTGCCAACGCCTATCGACGGGCTGCCCGTCGCCACACTAGCAGACGGGGTCGTCCCATTCTCCCACGCGGGAGCGACGCCTGCTCGCGGTGCTGTACGACACCATCGCCCAGAACCGACGCTGCGCTCGGATCCTGTGCGGGGGAGATTTTCGCACCAACTCTGCGAGCGTGGAAGAAGCAGAGGATGCAGGAGGGGGTCGGCTGAGGTTGGGGAAGGCGGCAGTGTCGGAGCTCCGCCGCCGCGCTTGGTGGAGCTTGCCGCCCTCTTCGACCTCCGCCAGATTTGAGCCGGAGGGAGGCAGGGGGCGGAGGCGACCGGGACCAGGGCCAATAGCGTGGGAAGGAGTGGTGGCGAGAGCTCCGCCGTTGCCCGAATCGCTCCAGCCTCGGGGCGAGCCCCACCGTCGTGCGGGATCCGCGGGCGCGAGAGCTCTGCCGCGAGCGCGGGAGCTTCGCCGCCGCACAGGATCCGTAGGCGCGTGCACGAGCGCGGGAGCTTCGCCACCATGCAGGATCCGCGGGCGCGAGCGCGTGCTCCGGTCGGTGGCCGCCGTGGGCGAGCGCAACAGGAGGTTGGAGGAGGAGCCGGAGGGGAAGGGGGAGGAGGGAGGGAGGGAGGTGGGGCGCTATGAAGGAGGAGGAGGAGGGAGGAGGGTCGCTGTGAAGTATCTGCAGGCGGTGAAGAATGTGGATAGGACACGGCCACACGTCCAAAAAAATCTGATATTGGGTACTAAAATGGCTACAAAGATCAAATTGAGCATTAACAATGCACACTTGATCATCTTTTTATAATTGATTTATTTAGCCACACAATGGTATATACAAATGCATGTGTAGTTGATCCTAAGCTACATGAAAAGCATTAAACTGCTTATAGATGACCTCTCTCTCTATGGGTTGTATGAGCTGTCTGTATGTCTATCTGTACGCTAAATTCGAGGTTCTGTAGACAGCGAGTCGTTTGTGAGCTGTACATGGCCTAACGTCGTCTATCCTGCTCCCTCGGTCCCAATATATATAATTGCATTTATAGGTATTGAATGAAAAACTCAGTACGGATGGAAAATGATAATACTGCTAAACCCCACGAATCGACTAGGTGTAGATTGGTGGGTCTTTGTCTTTAACAGTGATGAATCATGGTCATTCTCGAGGTTGATCGAGAGGGAGTAGAGAGACAGAGAGGAACTAACCATTGTGCATGGAAGTAGAGGATGAACCATGTCAGTGTTGGTGGCGTCCGTCGTCACTATGCGGTGCAGTGACGATCATCGGTGAAGCGCAGTGCCATCCGGGATGGTGACGCTTCCCGCCGCTCACATTACCTCTCGCTCGGTAGGGAAGGGCAGGTGGGGCGAGTGGAGACATCGTGTCTTTGCGTAAACTCCCTCGTGGTCCCCACCTCCCTTATATGGTGTTGCATGATGGGTTCCTGCAACCCTAGTGGGTTGGGCTCCCCCCGATCAGGGAGCCGAGTCAAGGGCCCGAGCAGACTGTTGGGTCTGATTCAGAGGAGATCAACCTAACATCCTCCCCCTTGATCTCATCTTATACTTTTAACTTTATACTTTGACGTAACTGTTTTACTTGCTTTGCTTTTGGTTCTCCTCTCAGTGCAGATCAGTGCGTAGGGTGTGCCTCGTCATAACAAGTATCAGTTACTGTAAGATTAAACAACCACAATGTACCTTTTTGTAGTGAAACAAGACCTTAACATTTCCTTGGGCCCTTTGTTATCCAGAAATCATAGGCCTCCCATAAAACCCATGTCGACTTGGGTGGTCGGCCTTTGTTAAGCGGATCCGCAAGCAATTGCTTGGTACTTTTGCACTCAATGTTATCATATGATTCTGGATTTCTCCTTTGCAGCATATAACTATCTGTCAATGTGTTTGGCAGCACACTTGACTTGTTGCCTTAGGAGAGAAAACAATAGAATGATATATTACTATTGACTAACATTATCAATTCCGGATAAAGATTTCTTCAACCATTTAGCTTGTCCTTTAGCCTCATATCATGCTAAACTTTGGATATATATAACTCATGATATTACAACTATTTTGTTTTGGAGCTTTTCCACAATAAAACTCCAAGCGCGAGTGTTAGCTACTACCGTGGGCTTCACTAAACATCTCGCCAAAACTTAGTTCTTTTTACTCATAATCTTTTGAGAGTATGTGTTCTTTACTTAGAATGAGGCTTACAACACTTTGCAACATTGCAAAAAACATTCTTTAACTCCATTCTAGTGATCTATTGCCGGACTGCACTTTTGTCAAAATATCGTAGATACTTAAGCCATGTCAGGGTAAATTCCTTTTTGATCACTGATTTTGCTTCCAACAACTAAAGCACATGGAACCACTTTCTTTCGATCGATCTCATGAAAATTCCAAAACTATTACCCTTGACTATAGTACAGGCATAGGCTTACTTGCATGCATACCATATTTCTTTAGAATTCCTTTCTAAGTATGCCCTTTGCGATAATCATAATAACCCTTTTCCTTTTATCCCGGTGAATTTCCATTCCTAGCTAGAGCAAATAGATCTTCAACAAGATTATTCTTTCCGAAACTGTAGGTCATAACAACCTTCTTCTTCCCCAACAGCAGATTTAACATTACTACCGGCAAGTAGTACATTATCTACATATAGAGTGTGGGAAAAGTATTTCCCATTCTTTGAACTTTGCATATATGAAATTTGTCATCTTGACCTTTACTTAAAAACCCAAAAATTTTCTTTGTTCTCATAGAACTTTAGATACCACTATTCTATGATCTGATTTAATCCATAAAGCAGAAGGTACCATTTCATCAGGTGGTATCACAATGTTCTTTTCTTTCCACACAACAAAAACCATTTGGTTTTGTCATGTATATACTTTGTTGTATAAATCTTTGTTGAGAGATATTTCTTATACATCCATCTGATGTAATTCTATATAGTGGTAGTATACCACCAAGCATTATGATTCTAAAAGAATGCTTTCATGAGACTACATAAAATGTTTCATTATAGCTTATCCTTTTCTTTGCATAAAGCCTTTTACCACAAGTCATGCTTAATGACTTTCCATATTCCCTCTAGAGTCACATTTCAATGTTGTAGACTCATTATAGCCTATTGTCTTGGCTCCGTTAGGAACTTATGCTATGTTCCAAAACAAGTTTGGAACTTCTAGGTCTCATGACATCTTTCATTTAAGATGAATTAGCACCTCCCATGGCTTCTCTAAATGAGGTGGAATCACCTTCATTTGTATTTCTTTACGTATGTACATTTTATATCTTGTAACAATATCACATTGTTTCTATCTGGGGTTGTTGATACTTTTCATCACCAAAAGACAATTGATACTACAAACTCCTGAGTAACAAGAGCTTTCTTTCTTTTCTTTTCTTTTCTTTTCTTTTCAAGATTTAACGATGGGTGTTGAACTACCTCAACATCTGTTGTCACCTCAATTCTGTTGTTCATACAACATCAAAACATATATTGAGAGAATTGTTGTCCTTGAATCATTGGAGTGAACATGCGGTCCCACTCCTCTTCAAGCCTTAGTTCTCGACATTCTTTACTCCCCCAGATTTTCACATCTATTGTTGAGACAAATATCTTTAAACTTTTGATTGGGTTCAATCTTTACAAGTCTCGCAGGGTGCTACAAGCACCACCTTTTCTTTTCAGTTCCTTTGAGGCTCAACTATCTTTTCTTCCTATTGGAGTAGTAAAAACTCCAGAAATTTTGTTTATTTCTATGGTTTGGAGTATCTATGTTATGACCGTTATACTTCCTTTTCGATCATACTTTTGCTTAATAGATCATTCTTTTAAATGCATACAATGCATTTTACTTTGAGGGGAATTTCTTTCTAAATCTTAATATTTCCTGAATTTCTTTCTAAATCTTAATCTTCACTATCCTTCTTGATCATGTATCTTTCTCCCCCTCGAAATATGACACAAACTTTGTTGCCATAATTTCAAAACTATTTTAACACTTGTGAACGAGAAGTCATTTAAACTTTAACTTTATTTACATGATCAAGTCATTCAACAATAACGGGAGTACCATTTCCTCGTTCCTCTTCAAGAGCTCATCAGAGTTCTTCATTTTGTTGCAGTTTCAAGAACTCGTCAGAGTTCTTCATATTACTAAACATTTGCAAGTCATGTTTGCTATGTTGACTTTTGATTTGTATACAATTTTGTTTTGTCCTTAGACTCTTTCTAAGTGTCTATCCAACATGGCACTATAAAAGTGCATGAGTATTACTGGGATAGCATAAAAGATCCCCAGACTTCTTCACTTTTATGTGATACTCAAGTAGCACATGTGTCATCACAAACTTTTCCTACCTTGCAGGATATGAATGGCACGGGTGCCAAAACTTTTCCAACATGCGGTGTTAAAATTTAAATGCATTGGTAATAACCAATACATTCATTTCAGAAATAAATCTAAAAACTTTTGCCAACACACATGTTTAATTCAATGTTGGTCAAAATTAAACATGTGCCTGATTCATTTCAACCATTAGAGTCCTAATATCCCATTCAGGATCTATCCACCTAAATGATGCACATTTCATTCCATCAATCTACCGTCACTGATTATGTTCATATAATTAGAGATTGACAACATTAACATCAAAAGTAGAAGAAACATTTATTAGAAGTGAAACAAGTTATTATAGTTTACCTCGTAGCAGCATACGTACCAACGCCCAAGGTTGACTCCTGTCCAGTCATACCTCCGATGAACAGGCATCCCGTGCTTGCACTTGTTATCATTAAGATCAATAATGATAACTTCACGATCAGGCGTCGACGATCTAGAGCTATGAGAGTCTACTCCAAACACTGTTAGGCACTAATGACATAAATGAATCCATCAACTTCTAACAACAATCCAAATGCAAGAGGGTACTCCGAAATCAGAATGTAGTCTCTTAACCCAGATCCCCAAATCCAGTATTCCCCTTACCTAGGATGATAAGTGAAAGTAGCATGGCAAAACAGAGGACTCACTTGACCAGAGTAAGTCCTGCTCCTCCATTTGCTGCTAGGGCCACTACGATTCTCCATTCCCGCCACGGGCAAGAGCAGATCTATGCACCTACGCTAGCTCTAGTCTTTGCCACAACCTACAAGAGCGTGGTGCCAGCGAGTCTCTTGCAGAGTTCCAGTAGTGTACGTCATGTCATCGAGAGAAATTAGATATATACTCCATGATTGGACCTGCGACTTCCATGTGGACCGCACTTGTCTGCGGGAAAAATATTTTTTGGCTGCAGCACGAGCTTTTCTCCCGCCAAGTTACCAGAACCGCTCCGTGCTGTGGTTGGGGCTAACATGTCCGGTGACCTGGCGCTGGCAGCCGGCCATGTGGAATAGGCGACACTTGGAAACAAGCAGTCACACAATTGTTACTCAGGAAGGTCCCCCTGCAAAACATTAACAGACCGAACATCGTTTTCCTTCAGGCTGCAGACACCAAATACATATATGGTCATACAATTGTCCATTTGCAACACTAATATGATCTGCGTAGCAAAAGTCGAAAGTCTTTGTGAAGGTAGTGAAGCGTTTCGCCAGCCATTCGATAGGTAATTATACGGAAGGCTCACCTAAAACTTACATGTGGGACTTGGTCACTCTAAAGAATTCCCCTAAAATTATCAGGCATAAGGATAATGTTTCCCATAAAATTGACACAACCAAGAAGTGGTGCAGTGGTAAACAATGCAATCTTGTCCTTGTAGGTCTCTAGTTCGAACCCTTGCAATGGCAAATTAATTTTGCAACTTTTTGTGACCCGGCGAAAATGCTTACATGTGGGACCCTGCAAAACCTTATGACGACTTGGAACACTCTATTTTCAAAAGAATGCTTACATGTGGGACCTTTCTGAATTTTATGACGACTTGGAACACTATTTTTAAAATAATGCCTACATGTGGGACCAAAGTTGGTTTATGATGTTTTTGCGGAGTTTATAACATCACAAAACCAGCATGTCGCAGGGAATGCCTAGCTACAATAGCAACCTTTATGACGACAATTTTTTTGTCACTAAAACTCGGAAGTGAAATTTTATGATGTGATCAGCGAGGAACGTCATAAATCCATGACGCCAAAATTAGGTTGCGTCACTAGTCGACATTTTTCTTGTAGTGGAGGAAGAGGAGCTGACATGTGGGGCTCGTGGTATGATGGATTGCCCATTTGTCGCTTCAACAACATATAGTCGTGGCGTCCACCTTCCCCTGGGAACGGAGTAGAAGAGAGGCGCAACAGGCAAAATCCCCCAACGCCCCTAGTGTGGATCGGCGCAGCGCAGGGGTTCCTCCATGTCCTTCCACCGAAGCTTTCCCTCCTCCCTCCCAGGCGATTAGGCGAGTGGAGCCATGGCAACACCCTTCATCTACTGTTGCTCTTCCATCGAAGGCAACACTACGGCGTTGACACCCCATTCTCCTACACTACCATTTCCCCTTCCATCCCTCCTAATGATCTTGAGAGGGGCATGATTTCTAATGGCGATCTCTCATTCTTGTATGCTCTGTGTGTATGTGTGTTGCAGCTGAAGACCCTCACCTCAAGGCTACCTTCGACAGAGACCTCGCCCACGTCAAATGTAACCAGCCATACTCTCTCCTCTTCACCGCTTCAATCGATTGATCTAGTCCAGTGGGAGTAATCCAGTCATCCAGTGGAAACTGTGAAGTTTATTTACTTCCCTTTGCATGCTCCTCTGTAGAATCAAATTACTTGTTCCATTTCGATTTGGTGTTGGGCTGTTTCAGCTAGCTCCCTGATGATATGACATATTTGATTTGTGTTCACGCTTGCATACAAACTTGATTGCATCACCTCTTCGGAGTTAATCTGCAATGATGATGCATGTACCTGGGCTATAAAATCCATTTCATTGTTCTGTGTCTTTGGAAGTTATTTGTTGAAAAGAGGTTATGATATATCCCTAGTCTACTCTGATCATGAATTAGCATTGGGCTTTGTAATATTGTGAGGACTTGTGTGGTCCGAGGACCGGTGGATGGTCGCTCCTTAGTGATGAGTGATTGACAATGTTTTGTGGACTGACTCTTGGCTTAGTATTGCAGGTGCAGGTTGCGGCTTAATTCGCGTGGTGCAGGTGAAGAACAAGCACGAAAGGTCTATGTCTGTGTGATCTCCCAGGAGCGGAGAGACGAGTAGGCTTCGTTCAAGGTACCCGGTGGCCGACAGGATCAAGTGCGGGCCGTATGCTGGCAAGAAGAGCAATACAACGTCGAGAGGATGGAGCCGATGCAAGGTAGCAGCTAACAACTGAAGCTTGCACGTGGGGTTTGTAGTGGTTTGGCCACAAAACCACTGGGTTACTTGGCTGAGCCACAAAGCCAAGGCCAATGTCCGGAGTGTAGTGGTTCTGCACTGGACCGGTCTAACCGATGGTCCTGACTGGCCTGAACGATGTGGACCGGTCTGACCGGTGAGGAGGACCGGTCTGACTGGTGGGTCCCGTGGGCGTCCGAAAGCTTCGAAGCGGAGGGCACGTGACGTGATCGCAAGGCTTGTGTGGAGTTGAAGCGGGCTTGCGGTCGACGAGCGTCCGTCTGATGAGATCTCAACCAAAACTTCCCAAAGTGCCCTTGGTGGGTGTGTATCTTATTTTATGTTGTAGGGCTAGTTTGGTCATTCAACGCCCTCCATATATACTCACTTGAGTGGGAGATGGCAGCCAACTCTTGGAACCCTAGGCTATTTGCTCTTCTCTTTTTCTCTAGTTTTTCCTTAGGCTAGCTTGAGAGCTTCATGTTGCATCTAGAGAGAGGGATGGATGTTCGAGCGGCTTGCTAGACCTTGTATGAACCTTTCATGGTGTGTATAGAAGCTTCGACGTGGTTCCTCAAGTGCTCTCGTTGTCTCTCCCGTTTCTCCTTTTTGGTGATTTTCGGAGCCCTTTTTTTGGATTTTCGTGGAGAGGTTTTGGGGGAGTTTTCTCACGAGATTTGTTGGTGGATTCACTCATGAGGATGTTGTGCCTCTTTTCTTGGTGATTTGTCCCCTCCAAATCCGTGGAAAGGCTTTTGATTTTGGGGTTTTCGGAGTTCCTCGTGTTCTTGGGGTTGTAGCATGAGATTTGGGATTCCTTCGTTTCTAGAGAGATTTGGGGCTTGTGCTTGGAGCTAGAGTTCACCCATAAGGTGTTCCTACCTTCCCCAAAGTTTCTCTTGAATCTGTGGAGCGAATCGGGAGATCGGGCGAAGGGAATCAAGGAGTTGACTTACGGGTGGAGTTCTTTCCGAGTTGCTCAGGCGGGACCGGTCTGACCGGTGCAGGCCCTTGTGGGTTTTTCTCTCGGGTGAACATGTGGTTCAGTGGGGATTCGCTAGTGTTTTCCCAGGGTCAGTCCTTGTCAGGATTCCTCTTGGTTTGCCCCGTCTTGGCTAGGTTGGAGCAGCTTCTTGTGGCTGGTGGTTTCTTGGTTTGAGGTGGTTTTTGTTCCAGGGCCTAGAGATCTCGTTAAGGCTTTCTGGAACGTTTCTATGCGTGCAGCTGCGCACACTGGCCTGACCGGTGCAGCACACCGGCATGACCGGTGTCATCGGTCTCACCGGTGCCACTCACTGGCCTGACCGGTGTAGCACAGACAACAGGCGGCACATTTTTTCTGCTACGGTTTCGGTTGCTTGTTTGGGTAGGAGTACTTGCTCCTAGGATCAGTAGCACCTTCAGTGGCTACGTGATCTTGGCAAGGTGTGCGTGGGATTGCTTGGAAGTGAAATTAGGGCATAGGCCGAGGTTCTTCTTGGGAATAATTTTTTTATCTGCTCCCATTCACTCCCTCCTCTCTGGTCGCCTATTCTTTCCTTCATACTACTATACATGGAAAATTATTTTGTTACGTAGTGATTGCAGGATCACACCCTTAGTTTATTGATGTTAACTCTAGTGCTTGACCGGGTGTGGGGTATACCATTATTATAATTCCATCCTCTTCAATTTACATATTTTCAAGTACTATGTAATTCTTTGTAACATGTGTTTTGTAGTGATATGCACTAACTAGGAGGCTCTGACTACTTTTAGGGTTCTTCTTGCTTGCCTTCAACTGATACAATAGGGTCTCCTTTTATAGAGATCCCTGACTTGACCCTTAAGTAAATATCCTAAACAAATCTATCTAATCTTATCTAACCTAATAACGAACCACTTCGTCGGAGGCGTGACATAGCTATGAGTAATCCACATAAATTATATGAAGAATGAAAGAAGACATATAGTGAAAGCAAAGGATCTACTTCATCCCATGGTGAAGGACATCACGTGTCTTGAAGAAATCAAGATGAAGGAACCTCATATCTCTATCTTAAAGTAAGGATTGTTTGTGCCTGATTTTTGGTCCGTCATTGGCCAAGTCAATGGTGTGGAACCGGACTTAGATGTTGAAAACCGGAAGAAAACCGGCCTCTACAGATATAATTCGAGTAGAAAACAAAAAATCGACATCCTACCAGCGAACCGTGCAAAATAGAGGTCTCCAACCTCGGGCCCCACCCGCTACCGAGGCTCCCCCAGACCGACCCCCGCGGGCTCGCCCCGCCCACGAACTGTAGAGAGCCGGCTCCCAAGACCCCAGCCAGAAAGCCGCCCCGCGTGCTCAGAGAAAAACGAAAAACCAGATCTCTCTCTCCTCTCCCATCGCACCCAGGTGAAAACAAGACAGGCCGGCCCCTGCCATCACGCATAAATGTACGAGGGCCGTAGAACCATGGCCTGCTAGCTGCCAACTGTTTTGCGCCCTATGTGGCCCAAACTACACATTTCCTTTTATTTCCTTTTCCATTTAGTTAGAATGCACCATTCTCAAAAAAAAAAGTTTGAATCCACATTTTATTCTATTTGACCATTTATATTATTACGATTTGAACAAACCTGAAACCACTTAACACTTAGCGTGGTTTAGAGTGAGGTAGAAAGGAGAAGAGAGGAGTGGACATAGGATGGGGGCTCAGACCTTTGAGCTGTTAGGATTTGGGCTTTTGAAAAGAGAAATAAAATAAAGAAAGAAACAACAGATACAAGTAATACTAAAATATTGAGAGTAATGTAGGTCCGATGCACAACTCACGAATGGAGTACCAATTCCTAATATGAAATAAAATAGACTTGAGAAAATTCAGTTCGGACCAGTTGCTCATTTAGGGTAAGGTGTGACGCTAATTTGTGTGGCTCGAAAAAATGGCAGGTCCGAGCCCAACTCAAATAATTGAATGAATTACATTTGCGCTAAAAAAAGATGGTCGACCCGATTTTTTGTTAGCTCGGTGGAGTTGGATAAAGAAAATGAACCTTTTTGCCGACCCAGCCCAAGTTTTGCTCAAGTCTATTCAGTTACGTAATAAATCTAGAACGGAAGGGATAGATTATAACATATACCATGATGAAAAAATATATTAGAAAGGCTCGTGAGGAATAGCAATTTCTAAGTGAAACCAACAAAATGCAAGTTTATAGTTCCTTACAAACTAATAATAATTTCAAGTAAACTAATTCAGAGAATGAGCATCTTCTGCAATATATAGTACTCTTTTTGGATGGCAGATGTGCATGTGAGGCCGAAAACATTTGCCAGTGAACTAATGTTTGAATATGTACAATAATATACACAAATCAGTCTCGTCAATCTAAGTCTTGATGGGTCTCCACCACACGCAGGTTTAAAGATCAAAGTAGAGGTAGAGGGATGGAGATGGAAGGATGGACATGTATGGACGTGGATGCGAGCATGATCTGCATATATGATGATAAATTAATAGGATTTCAAGTATATAATACTTCTAAGAGCACCATGTTTTGAGCGACATCAAGTGTATTGATGAGATGAACTGGGATGTCTATATGTTGATGAACATCAAGTACCCTGAAGAAACGACGGTGATGGACATAATATGCATATCAGCATCAAGTAAGTCCCAAGTGGATTTGCGCAAGGCAAAGGTATGAAATGTAGGGCATTTCATTTTTTCGGTCTTAGTGTTTAGTGGAGAAAAGACCGATAGATAAGATAGAATGCAGTACTATTAAGAGGGGTCTTGATAATGCTTAGGTTTTCACTAGGTGTTGAAAAGCTCAATCTTTCATATGCATACTAGCCTTGGCATGGAACCGGTAGATTGCAAAAATCGATAAAATCATGGTTGATGATAATGTCTTGTGGTGAATCTTGAATTGAAATTCTGCTTTGATCCAAAGTGTTTTGGGTCAAGAATTCAGTTGTGATGTGTGCTCCTCTGAATAAGCTTCCATAGAGTCCAAGATCACCTAATTTGGACATCAGAGCAGAAAGTTATAGCTGATTTACTGAGCCTTGGTTGTGCTGAAAAATAGATCTGCGGACAGTCCGAGAAAGAGGATCGGAGGGTCCGATCGAATAACTTCGCTCGGTTTTAGACAGACATTTCCTGCTGATCTAGAGGGTCAGACTCTCCGATCCTTGGGTTTCAGACAGTCCGACCGGCCTCGAACGGTCAGTTATGACATCGTTTTGACTTCGCGAAAGAGTTGTTGGTTTTCAAACATGGACAGTCCGTTCAGAAGGTCGGACAATCCGATTATGTCCTATTTATACGCGTTTTGAACATAACAGCTAGTTTTGGAGAGGTGTCCTATATATAGCTAGTTTCCAACGAGTTTATATAGGGCGACCCCTCCAAAACTCGCTGAAAGCCGGCACTAATCCACGTTGACTTGCCTGTGGATTCAATGTTCCAACCGCTTCTCACGTGGTTTCCAGCGAGTTTATATATGCCCCTAATCCACATTGAGGTGGATTCAATGTACAACAACCCCTCTATTCCCGTGGTCTCTGTGACTTGCCGGCTCAAGATCCAAGTCAGCCTCCTCGATCCTTCAGTGTCCTACCCTTCAAGTTCTTGTTGGTCCTTCTCAAAGACTAGGGGCTGTGAGAGACCGTGGGATGGGAGCATGCCCCAACGTCAATTGCCGGTGGAGACATTGCGAATGGGCTTATTCAAATAGTGAGAGAGACCGTGGAGCAACTGCGTCTGGTCGCGACGCTGATGCCGGTGGCGGCTAGAGCAAGCTTCGACTCGTGAACCAAGCTGGTCGTGTACCGACCCGATCACGTGCGGGTTAGGAGGCTTGGCCGGGGGTCTCGCCGAGTTTGAGGGGTATGGGCGGACGCCTACACCGGCCGTAGCAGGATGTCATGGTAGGACGTGGGGGCCTTGCCTTTGTCATCATCGGAGAGGGGGTGTCACCTCTCCATCGGAGTTGTTTCTCCCGACCGCCAGAGGTGCCGTTAGCGTGAAACAGTGTCACATTCGGGGAGAGGGGGCAGGTGAGGGGCGACCGCGGGCGGAGGAGAGGAGGGGCAGAACAAGGCTGACGAGAAGAGAACCTCATCATTGAGAACCCTTGTCGAGAGGCCTGGCAGTGTCCCCGGCCTGAGCATGTTGTCGATGGTGCGAAACCAGAGAGGTGCCTCCTGTCATGCTCAGGTGGTGGAGAGATGAATGCAGGCGTGTTTGATGGTTTTTATTGTACGTCATTGGCATGCAATGGCTAGTACAATAAAAAGAGGCTAACATACAAAGTGATACGTACCCACATGCAAGCAGGTTGCATATATACGTGCAATTTATACGTACCATGGTGCTTTAAAGCGGTTACAAACCAAACCATGCATGACCATCAGGGTTACGTGTACTCACAACCAGTATGTGTATACGCATCAGATGTCGGCTCCTTGCTACTGCCTGATGCCAAGATACAGTGACCCATGAGACGGCCGAAGAATTGCCTTTAGTGGCATCTGCACGTACTTGTGTCGCTGTGACGTGGCGCCGCCTTCAACTTTCCTGAACAAACCGCCTCTCGTCAAATGGAGAAAGTGCTCGTAGTCGTATATGCTGGTGATGAGGACGTTCTCATCCGTGGAAGGCCAAATATCTGTGTAGCGAACATGGCCTCATATGCCATTTGTTCGAGTTGATTTTGGTGATTCATGATAACACAAGCAATGAGACTAACCATATTGTCTAGTATGTCTTTGTAGATATTTCTAGGTCCCATAGATGCAAAAATACCACATGTCAAAATAAGAATAAACCAACAAGAAGAAAAAGAAGGGAAAAGACACCGTCGGATGAACCGATGGTACCCTAGAAGCTAGAATCGGTGCATGCGTCGGAGTACTTGGTACACTGTGTGAAGACTCAAGTCAACTGGCACCGTCGGATGATCTGACGGCCCAATTCCTACATGCACCGGATGAACTCAAGATAAGAAGCAACGTCAGCTCGCAGAAGACAGTAGCACCAGATGAACCGACGATCTGTTGACAGGCACCGTCGGTCTATCCGATGATCAGAGAAATCAAGACAGAGAGCAGCAGGTTGGAAGAGCAGTAGCACCGGATGAACCGATGGGTCATCAGCGGTTCATCCGATGGCCTCATGTTTGCTAACATAGAGGTTTTGGTCGCGGACCTATCAACACCGGATGAAGCGACGGTTGAGTGAGAAGCCCGTCGGTCTATGCGTCGAATCAATTGTGTCAGTGGATTGCAACAGCTAGATGATGTGGAGAGGCACCAGATGAACCGACGGTGGTGAAAAAGGAACTATCGGTTCATCCGACGGTACCAATTTCAGTAGTCGTTAGCCAACTGCAAGTTTGTTAGCTTGGGCTATTTATACCCCCTCCACTCGCCCATTTAAAGTGGCTGGATGCTGAGGAAGACCAGAAGAGTGTGAGACACATAGAAGATCATATCCGAGCCATCCAAGTGCTAAATTGCTCATCCATAGACTTATACATGCTTTGTGTGTGTGCTTAGTGCTAGGCTTAGCCTAGAGCTGAGTGAGTGCAAGGTATGCCTACCTTGTGAGGTGATTCTTGAGTGGATCAAGTTGTACAAGGTGCACCGGAAGCCTTGGAGCCTAAGTGACTCTCCGGTAATTGTCTTCGACCCTCCGGCTTGGTGTGGAGCGGTGAGGACACTTTGTGCGGGGGACGTGGAGACCCCCTTCCTTGGTGGAGAAGCTCCTTAGTGGAGACGGCATCAAGGTGACCAAGAGAGCTTGGCGAGTGCCTTTGTGGCCGAGCCTTTGTGGCAAGTCAAGTGGTGCTCTTGGGAGAGACTTGATGACCGGGAAGCAATACTTTTGTATGAAGTGCTTCAACAACATGGACTAGGTGGGGCTTAGTGCCTACCTATACCACGGGATAAATCGCGTGTCAAGAGTTTGCTTCCTCTCATCTCTTTTTACGTTTCCGCATTACAATCTTGCAATCCTTACCTGCTTTTACTTTCCTAGAGTAGTATCTTGCTAGGATTGGCTATAAGTTGCAAAACTTGTTTTGGGATGGGAGTTACACACTAGAACAACCATAGTTGCACATCTAGGTAGTATGTTCTAGTTTATGTTTTGAGCAAATAGTGATAACCTTAGGCTTAAGGTTTTAAGTTACCTAATTCACCCCTCCCTCTCTTAAGCTACGAGCATTCGACTTCCTTACAATCTGTTCGGCGAATAGATGGAAGGATCCATCGGTGATAAATGGAAATGAGGTTTAAGGAAGGTTGGCTCCCAAAAATCACGTCACCAACTCACACCGTGCATCACACACACCTCACGCAAACTCTCAACCCCTCCCCCGATGTTGAGTTTACCACCAATCGTGAGTTTTGCACCGTGCGGTCGTTTTGACAGCCACCAGTCTACTCCACCCACTTCCACTTGCACATGGTGGGCCCCGCGCCTTATCTCTTCCTCCCTCATTCTCTTTCACCTTTCTCTTTCCTCGAGCACCAGCACATGGCAGATAGGCAGAGGAGAAACCGGCGGGCAGCGAGCGACGCCATGGGCAAGCTCCCCGGCGGGAGGGCCGGCCGCAGGAGCGCCGGAGCGAGCGAGCTCCCCGGCGGGAGGGCCGGCCCCAGGAGCGCCGGCGCGGGCGAGTTCCTCGGCGGGAGGGCCGGCCGCTGGACCGGCGGCGCAGGTCAGCTCCCCAGCGCAACGGCCGGTCACGGGAGCGACGTGCCCAGGCGAGCTCCCCGGCGAGCTGACTGCCGGCGGGAGCGCCAGCGCAGCACCGCAGCCCAGCTCCTCGGCCGATCTAGGTGAGCTCCTCAGCGATTTTTTTATTTTTTTCAGATATTTTTTCTGAATTTTATTTTCATTCTAAATTTTTTTGAAAAATCTTTAACACAGTTTTTTCCCACCAAAATTTCTTCAAAATCTGTTCCACAAAGTTTTTTCTTAATTTTTTCGCACAAAAAATTCTCCAAAATCTTTTCTACAAAGATTTTTCTTTTTTTTGCACAGAAATTACTTCAAAATCTTTTCCACAATCTTTTTCCTTAATTTTTTTCCACAAAAAATTCCTTCAAAATCTTTTTCACAAAGTTTTTTCTTAATTTCTTCCAAAAATTTCTTCAAAATCTTTTCCACAAAGTTTTTTCTTAATTTTTTCCAAAAACAATTCTCCAAAATCTTATTTCCACAGTTTCTGAAATTTTATTATATATTTTTTATGTAAAACGATTTGCTTCAGAAAATTTTTTCCAAAATTTTGTTCTAGATCTTTCATAAATGTTTTGTTTTCAAATTTATAAAATCTTTTTCCTGATTTTTTCTATTCTTTTTATCTTTTCTCAGCGGGCCCGCGCACATGTGCGGCTGCGGTCTAAAATCAGTGCGGGACTGCAGCTGTCGGAGATCGACCGTAGGGAGCTCTCCCTACGGGCGCCCGTAAACTTGCATCCCCGCAACCCCTCCATCTCTTCCTTGCTCATCCAGAAACACACACAAACACCCAACAAAGAAGAGTAGGCTCTCGTCAATCTGCTGCTCTCGCTGGTGCACGTCGTCGCCGGAGGGACGCCCGGGGGCAGGAAGCCGTCGCCGGAGGTGGCCATGGCCAGTACAGGTGGTTATATACGCTAATATTTTTTCATGCATGGGCAGGAAAAGGGTTACACGTTGCCGAGGTTGATCCGTCCGTCTGGCTTGTACGCCGGAGACGATGATACGGAGCAGGCCGGTGGGCTTTGCTATGGCCTCACTCATCTGTTCCAAGTCTCGCACATCGCCCTACAGCCCATCACCGCCGACTTGACACAGCGAGCGCCTCTCGGTGCCGCGGTCCAGTGGCTCCATCTAGATGTCGCTGATGAGATGGACGGTTTGTACTAGAGTTTGCCGGGTACCCACGGCCGGCTTGGTCTTCCGCAGGCGTTGTACTATCAACCCTAAAGGTCGGTGATATGCCAAGATGATCAGCTCGCCGCCTGTGCTAACTTGGCGACCGACGACGACTCCGATCCTCCCGGCGGCCGCGGGATTCGCCGAGCGGCGGCCGAGTTCTTCCCGCCGTCTGAGCGCTGACGAGGAAGCCGGGCCTCCTATGTCCAGGAGCATCCGGATCGTGGGGACGTGGGGTGTGCAGAGCACTTCAAGTTATCACTCACAAGCAAAGAGAGCACCCAATGGCAATGCAACGTACGTGCATGGACTATGCAGAGGTGCTATGCAAGCATGGATATGTGCTTAGGCAAGCGTGTGCTCGGAGATGAGATCAATTATCATCGACGCTGATTATTTAAAGAGCAAGCCTCTACCAGCGTCGTCATGGCCACCGCACCACCGGTGTTACTGCCGATCTGCTTGCCGGAGCTGCCTACTTGGTTGCTGAGCTACTCTATATACAAGTGATGCTCGTTGAGGCTATCCTCGAGTTCTGGGCCACAAGTTCAGGCTCACGACTTATACGTACACCATGAAGCTGCGATACGACGTCGCCGATGCACTGCTCCTCCTCGGGTGCGATTATACATCGCGCCTGCGATGGATTCCCAACCATCGCGCCGGCTCGGGAGCGCGGGACGCGAGCGCGCAGGAGGGTGGGAGGAGGGGATCACGGAGGAGTTAATTTAATCTAGAATTTTAAAAAGTTATAAATCATAAACTGTGCGTCTAAATTAAATTCTGATTTCAAAAATGGATTTCTTGTGTCGAGATCTTCAAAATATGATCCCACTTTACTATGTTTTGATGAAAATTTTAAAAAAACATTTTTTAAATACCAAAAATTAATTAGGTTGTTCCTCAGAACAATCATGTGTTTGTAGGAATAAGTTAGGTTGTTCATCAGAACAAGTGTATATGTTTATACGAACAAGATTAATATTATTTAAGATAAAGTGAATTTTCATGGAATAAAATGATGAAACTGAAGAATAAGTAGAATTATTCAATAGAATAAGCATATATGTTTGTACGAACAAGTTAATTTGTTCATCAGAGCAAGCATCTTAAGTCAAGGAACCAAGTTGTTCCTCAGAACAATCATGTCTGTTTGTAGGAACAAGTTAGCTTGTTCATCAGAACAAGCGTATATGTTTGTAAGAACAAGTTAGCTTGTTCATCAGAACAAGCTTATGTGTTTGTAGAAACAAGTTAGCTTGTTCATCAGAATAAGCGTATATGTTTGTAGGAACAAGTTAGCTTGTTCTGATGAACAAGCATATATGTTTGTAGGAACAAGTTAATTTGTTCATCAGAACAAGCGTATATATTTGTAGGAACAAGTTAGCTTGTTCATCAGAACAAGCGTATGTATTTGTAGGAACAAATTAGGTTGTTCATCAGAATAAGCGTATATGTTTATACGAACAAGATTAACATTATTTAAGACAAAGTGAATTTTCATGAAACAAAATGATGAAGCTGAAGAACAAGTAAAATTGTTCAATATAACAAGCATATATGTTTGTACGAACAAGTTAGCTTGTTCATCAGGACAAGCGTATATGTTTGTAGGAACAAGTTAGCTTGTTCATCAGAACAAGCGTATATGTTTGTGGGTACAAAATAAAAAAAAATAGAAATAAGAAAGAAATAAATAAAAGAGAAAACAAGAAAAAATAAAAAGATAATAAAATAAGAATAAAAGGAAAGAATTAGAAAAATAAAACAAACAGAAAAATAAAAAAGATATAAAAAATAAGAAATCAAAAAATAAAAATGGAAATCAAAAAATAAAATAGAAAATATGAATAATAAAAAATAAGAAAAGAAGAAGTAAAAAAGAAACAAAAAAATAAAAATAAAAAAGGAAAAATAAAGTAAAACAGAATAAAATTGAAAAATAAAAAGAATAAAAAATAAGAAATAAAAAATAAAAAAGAAACAAAAAAATAAAAAATGAAAAAAGAAATAGAAAGTAAAAGAAAAAATATATAAAGAATAAATAAAGAAGTAAAAACAAACAAAAAAGAAAAGAAAAAAGAAAAAGAAACAAAAACAACTATCACATCCCATCCCCACGTGCAGCTGCCCCCACAGCCCCCGCGGACCAATCACGCGCCTGTGATGGATTGCTATCCATCGCAGGCGTGATGTATAGTCGCCACGGTCCTCCTCTCCATGCATATGCCATCAACCAATCACGTTCTATACATCGTCCGTGACCGACGAGGTCGGACGGCGAGGCGGGCGCTGCCTGAGCAATAGCTGCGCTTCCAACGGCACCGTGGACCGACGAGGCCACGGATCATGCCTACGCCCATACTTATCATCCCCATTCATCTGCATGGAAGAAGCGAAGCGAAGACGAAGACGGCGACCACATGCAGCTTAATCGGAGGTGTCCCGCGAATTGATTTCGCGGGAGTAATTAACCGGGAGGTTTTCTAAAGACCCCCGGGAACCAGAATATCACATCGCTTGAGTCAGACGGCCCTGGCATGAGGCTATGACACGCATAATAAATGTGACTTGTAATTTTGTTGATCAAGGAATTAATGAAAGACTTATTTCCCTATCTTTTCTTTATTTGTGTACTTAGTACACTGGCACGCCCGCGCATTTTATTTTATCTCGCGACCCGTATTTTTTTTGTCAAATAAGGTGACAGTGCTGCTCCTGACAGTGTTGCTGGTGGCGACTACACGCCAACCAATGAGGCAGTGGCTGGTGGCGGGAACATGGGCGCCAGCGCTGGTGAAGGAGTGCGTCACGGTACATGCCCCCTGTTCTTCCTCCTCTGCTTTCGGCGCCCCTTATGAGAACACTGGGGTGAACTTGACGTAGAAGGGCTCGGAGTCGATGCCCGTGTCATTGTTGTGCTCGCTCTACCTCCACTGCGCTGCCTCGTCGAAGACGACGTCGCGTGACACCATGACGCACTCAGTGCTCGGGTCGAAGAAGCGCCACGTGTTGGAGCCGCTCTCGTATGTGACAGAAATCATTAGAGAGTTGTGATCTTTGCGCTTCTTGAGATGCGACCGTGTGTTCTTCACATGTCTGATGCAACCAAACGTGTGCAGGTAGTGCACGTGAGGCTGCTTGCCATACCAGGCCTCAAAGGGAGTCTTGCCGTCACGTGTGTGCGTCGGAGACCTATTGTAGACATGGACCGCTGCGACCCAGAAGTAGCTAGGGAGCTTCTTATCCTTGAGTGTGCACTGTGCCATGGCGACGATGCTCTGGTTGTGGTTCTCCACCACCCTGTTCTACTATGGGGAATAGGGGGTAGTGAGTTGCCACTGAATGCCGCGCTTAGTGCAGTACTGCCCAAATTCCGCGGACGTGAACTCCCCCACCCCCCACACACGACATATACGCAGGGTCGTCAGCTTGCAGCCGGTCTCCACCTTGACGGTCGGCTAGAAGTTCTTGATGCCTGCCACCATGTCATCCTTGCCCGAGAGTAACACAAGCCACATATAGCGGCTCATGTCGTCGACCAGTAGCAGGAAGTATTGGTTCCCAATAGGAGTCCTTGGCGTGATCGGGTCGCAGATGTCGCCATGAACCAGCTCGATGGCGTTCGTGGCATGTCAACGTGCTTGCTGATGAGGCTAGTGTTGCACACCTGGTCCACCTGATCGAGGGGTGGGAGCCCATGCACCATTCCCTAGTGGGCGAGCTTGCATATCGACTGGAAGCTCAAGTTCCCCAACCGATCATGCCAGCACCACGCCACTTCTTTGCTCCTCGCCAAGAGGCACACTTGGCGCCCGATCCTGAGGCTGAGGAGGTACATGCATGACGGCGATCGATTGACCTGAGACAATAGCTTGCGACCTAGCTCATAGATCTTGACGATGCCGTGCTCGATGTCGATCCGACAGCCCGCCTCATCCAGTTGTACGAGGTAGATGATGCCCGCCGTCGGACGAGATATGTAGTACACCCTCGTCAATGCGCAATGCTCTCCATTCTTGCAACTGAAGTTGATCTTTACCGTTGATCCGTCACCGAACTACACAATCCCGCAGATCCTGGTGTCATGCTCGGAGAAGAGGTTCTTGGCGTCTGTCATGTGGTTCATCGCACTGGTGTTGAGGACCCATCGATGAGGATCCTGCTCTCCATGCAGTTCAATCTAGGCGAAGACTTTCTCCTCAACAAGATCGACACGACAGTGAGGTGGCGACAACGAAGGTGTGGAGCGGTTGGATCTCGATGGGGACAAAGATGTAGGCAAGACAACAGAGGAGACCGCATGGGCCATTAGTTGAGTGGGCTCATCTTCCTCACCTTGGACAATGTGGGCCTGGCCTTTCTTGGCTTTGTTAGGGCAATCTCCGGCCCAGTGACCCATCGTGTTGCACTTGAAGCAAGGAGTAATCGATTGCTTGTTGGGTCACGGCTCGCGTCACGGCCACTACCGCCACCACTATTGACGGCTGTTAAGTACCTCTTTTAGCCGTCAATATTTTGATGAATAAGGGAGCAATTGCATTTCTTAGACACATTTTAGTTAAAGAATAATGTAGTTCCACTTGTCCTTAGAGATTATTTGATTGCAGGAAAATACATACAAAATGATTGAGAAACCCAACTTGTATGCACCATGTCATGCCACCTCAGCTGTGGAGTGGCTGCCACCCAAGATCCCATGTGTCCTTGACACGTCATCGATCCAGGGGAGGCAAACCTTGACGAATCAGACAGTGACATGTGGTAGTCACATGGATTGGAGGGCCCACGGGGAACCAAACTAACTTAGAATTCTATGTACACCGAAGATCTACCCAAGGGCCCACATACCAGTCACTGTGCAAAAGATGGAGACAAATTGGCCCACAAGGAGTTCGGCCGAACCGTGGGTTCGGCCAAACTGCCTTAGTGGTTGTCGGTAGTAAATAACGCGCCAATTTATGAACCGTAAGCGCACAGATCGGTTGTAGCCTTTCCCTTAGAGTATCCCCCAAGGTTAATCAATCTGTCGAACAAGTGGATTGCTACGCTCAACTAAGCACTAATATCGTTGATTTAAAGCTCTTTATCAAATGAAGGTATGTATAAGTGAAGAACTAATCTAATCTAATCTAAGTTAAAGAGATCAATGTTGAGAGTAAAGGTATGGAGATCACAAGATATGTAGAATGCTTGTCCAAGGGATCTAGGATCACTTAGAGATGTAACAACCTAGCAAGAACAAACTAATCTAATCTATCAAAGGTAAAGGTGCACCGAGTCTAACCCTTTCCCTCTCGTGTACTACATGAGGGTAATTCGTGATCGAACAACAAGAGCACAAGACGTTGATGTGTTCTAGGTATGCATGATTAAGTGTGTGAACCAAGTTAAATATACTTTCCCACCCACGTACTATCACTACACGATGGTAATCATATAAAGAACAAAAGGAACACGATACATGAAGCTACGAGCGATGCATCCTGTTGACGGCTGTTAAGTACCATTTTTTTATGGCCGTCAACTCCTGCATTTTGTAACATGAAAGACACATCCACACTAGAATAGGAGCTTTAACTAATACTTTCCACTAGTGTCGATGTCTATTTGAATGCAGGTATTTAGCATAGAAAATGGGAGGAATCCATACATATGTGATCCACTCCAATCCAAGCCACTCAAATTCTGGCCGATGAGGGGCTGCCACATGGATTCCCATGGATCCATGATGTCACCAATCCATATGAAGAGCTTTCGACGAATCAGACGCTACCACATCAGCATCACATGGATCCATGGGCCTAGTTACTACCCAAACCGCCAGGAAACTTGGCATGCACAGGGGAGTGGCCAGAGGGTCCACATGGCAGTCACCTGGAGAAAGCACAACGCGAGGGGAGGACCGGGATGGTCGGCCGACCGTCCGGTCGGCCGAACCGACCTTTGGTCGGTTCATCCCAGCCTTCCACGTGTTGCTTCCTGATTGGCCCCTTGCTGCAATCCGAGGTGTTTTGGATACATTTGAATCCCGGAGCAAGCCTTCCCCTTACCTATAAATAGAAGGGGAGGGGGCTCATTTCCAACACACCTCCAAGCTCTCAAGTTTCCACTTCTCTTGTGTAGCTCTCTCCCGCTCTCTAATTCTGCCCATGTGAGGTGATTCTCACCTCTATGTGGTGGAGTAGGGATGAGGTGAGATCTAGACTAGGATCTAGTTGATAGGTGGAGTAGGATTGAGGGGTGAGTTGATATCCTCGTGGATGTCTTGTTCTACATTTAGATCAAAGTGAGTATTCGACATTTCTTATTTAGACTATAGTGGACTTCATGCATGAATGATATGTTCTTGTGTTCTTGGCTCGTTCATAGTTTAGAAGCTTGTGTTCTTCGTAGCACAGGGCTTCGATCCTTTAGGGCTAGATCATTAGTTCAAGTATCTGTTTGCATGCTTAGATCCTGTTTAGCTAAGTAAGAGTGTTGTATCTCATTCGCATCCAAACCTCTCTGTTGCTCCGTAACTCGATGACGAGCATGTTCTACTGTTCCTCTTCAAGTTCGTAGTTCCATATTTATACGGGGTGCTATAGTGTAGTTAGCGGGTCGACAGACGTAACCGCGCTATAGTAGTAACCGGTAGAGTAGACGTGGTGTTTGGGCTCTAGTTATCCTATGGATACCACGTGCATTCGCGTAACGATAGACGTAGGTCGTAGTGGTGACAGCCTGTTGGACCCTTTGAAATCCTCCGCGCCCGTGTACCGAGTAGGGCCCCCAGGCCAGTTGCACACTTAAACCTTTAAAAGATAGGGTGTGCCGACACCCCACGGGGAGGGCTATCAGCGGTTGGTTCATCTCGAGAGTTAAGTCCCCCCTAGAGCGTGCTTCTCAACTCCTACCCATCTTGGTAGTGGCTTGGTGTCCTTGGATAGACACCCATCTGGTTACCTCTCCGTCTTTGGATACGATACCCTTGGAATACTCACCCTCCGAGGGGAAGTGCTATAGCGGTGTATCCGTGCGCTTGCAGATTCATTCGCACTCGTCAGTGTACCCCGGGTGTTCCTTACATGCTTACTGTTGGCGTTTCTTAACCTCAACGCTAGGCGTCGTAATAGCGTGAGCGTGTAAGAGACTCCCGGGTACACTGACGAGTGCGACGAATCCGCAAGCGCACGAATACACCGTTGCAGCACTTCTCCCTCGGAGAATGAGTATTCCCGTTGGGTTTTGTTCCTAGGACAGAGAGTAACCAGAGAGGGTCTATCCAAGGACACCAGCTATGCCGGGATAGGTAGGGATATGAGAAGCACTTTCTTAAGGGACTTAGCTCTCAAGATGGATCTGTCCGCTATTAGTCCTCCCCGTGGGGTGCCAGCCCATCCTAACTTTTTAGGGAGAGGCCAATGTACTGGCAATGGGGCCCAACTCGGTACGCAGGCGCGGAGGGTTCCAAAGGGTCCAATAGGCTGTCACCACTACGGCCTACCTCTATCGTTACACGAACGCATGCAGTCTTCGTAGGATAACCAGAGCCCAGACACCACGTCTGCACCCCAGATAACTACTATAGCGCGGTTACGTCTGTCGACCCGCTAACAACACTATAGCAACCCGTATAAATACGGAACCACGAACTAGAGAGAGAACGGAATCAAATCATACTAGTCATCGAGCTACGGAGCAGAAAGAAAGCTATGGATGCAAACAAACGAGATACATCAGACTTACTCAGCTAAACAGGATCAGAGCATGCAAACAGATATATGAACTAAGGAACTAGATCTAAAGGCTCGAAGCCTTGTGTCACGAAGAACACAAGCCTCTAACTTATGAACGAGCTAAGAACACAAGAACAAATCACAGATGCATGATGTCCACTATAGTCTAAATAAGAAATGCTGAAATACTCACTTTCATCTAAATGAAGAACGAGCATCCACGAGGACATCAACTCACTCCTCACTCCTACTCTACCTCTCAACTAATCCTAGTCTAGATCTCTTCTGAACACCATTCTATCACATAGAGGTGAGAATCACCTCACATGGGCAGAATTAGAGAGAGGGAGAGAGAGCTACACAAGAGAGAAGTGGAAACTTAAGAGCTTGGAGGTGTGTGTGAAATGAGGCCCCTCCCCCTCTATTTATAGGCAAGGGAGTGGCTTGCTCTGAGGCTCCAAATGCTCCAAAACACCCCGAGATGCAGCCAGGAGCCAATGGGAGGAGACCACGTGGAGGGCGAAGATGAACCGACCCTAGGTCGGTTCGGCCGAACCTAGGGTCGGCCGGCCCCCTCGGGTGGCCTCCTGACCTGTGCTTCCTCTGGCTCGCTTCCATGTGGGCCCTGATGCTCCTCCTCCGTGCATGACACATTTCCTAGCGGTTTGGTTAGCAAAGTGGGCCCATGGATCCATGTGATGCTGACGTGGCAGCGTATGATTCGTCGAGAGTTCTTCACATGGATTGGTGACATCATGGATCCAGGAGAATCTATGTGGCAGCCCTTGATTGGCCAGCACTTGAGTGCCTTGGATTGGAGTGGAGTGAATGTGCATGGTTTCCTCTCATTTCCTATGCTAAAATACCTGCATTCGAATAGACATCGACACTGGTGGAAAGTATTAGTTTAAGCTCCTATTCTAGTGTGGATGTGCAATTCATGCTTCAATTCGCAGGAGTTGACAGCCATAAAAATGGTACTTAACAACCGTCAACACTCACACTACCCGGCGCTATAGTGGTGACGTTAAGAAATGCCAACAAGCATTTCTGGTGCTGTTGCCGGGGATGGCTGTTGTTAACCTTTCAGACCCGTCTATCCTCGTATTTATCTTTTTAGTTTTTCTTCTCCCTTCAACCCTGTTACCATTTGAGATATCCTTTTTGTTTTCTTTACTTCTACCTCTACCCCCACTATCCATGGAAGGTTATCCTTGTAAACACCTTCCGCTATCAAGGAGTGAACCCTCAGAGCCATCTCTGTCAGAACCCGTTCTTTCATCTGGCTTGCGGATTCGCCCCTCTCTCATGAAGCTAATTCAGGACCTTTCCTTCTTGGGGTTAATTCATGAGAACCCCTTTGATCATGTGAGAGACTATGAGCATCTGATTAAAACTCAAGGTAAAACCAGAGAATCACCGGATGCTCGAACAAGGGAATTTTTCCTGCTATCCCTCTCTGGGAAAGCACGAGATTGGCACCGTCGTTCTGGTAGAGACTATCTTACATGGGAATGTTTGAGAGCAGCTTTTTGCTCCCAATTCTTCCCGATACGACGTGTCATCTCGTAAAGGACAAAGATTCTCAGTTTCAAGCAATGTGAGGAGTAATACTAGGAATGGCATGGAATCGCTTCACCTCTGCGATGGAAGATTGCCCAGTCTTACACGTTCCCGATTGGATGCTGCTTCAGCACTTCTGGTTCGGGTTACGAAAAGACGATGCCATGCGGCTTAATGCTCTCTCTGGAGGCTCATTTGTGCACCTGGACGCTGTTGAGGGAAAAGAGATCGTGGAAAATCTCTGGGATTCCCGCTCCCCTTGCATCCCGGTCGATAAGGTAACCATAAGAGGAAATGTTGAGCCACCTAGATCTATCATTGGTCGAGCTCGAGACTTAATATCCATTCTCTCCAAGCTCTGGCTGAAGATACCATTCCTGGATAGTAGGGATCTAAGGGAAAGATTGCTTGGCGCAAAGTCTACCCTTGGGTTCTCCTCTCGTGCCTCTTCTTAGACCTTCTCCCCGAGACCTTGTCTCGTGGGAGGATGGAGAGAGTAATTAGGAAAGAACGAATCATTCCTGGCCAGGATGCCTTGTTCGATCCTAGTTACGATCTCCTAAGGGGAGTACGAAAGTCCTATCATGTTCCTATGTCTCGGTTTGAGCTGAGGTGCCTTGCACCAAGGTTACGTATGGACTAAGACATCGATCTCTACTTTATAATCCATGAGGATTCACCTATCGGACCGAAGGAGCGTGATTACTTACCGATCGAGTTGAGTGCATTCACTTCTTATCTTAAGCCCCTCGATCGATGTCGATCAGTCAAGAAAAGCTTTACCTAGTATCTTATGCTTGACTTGATCGATGCCCACTGGGGGTTGATCTTCCTAGTTCATCCATAACCTCCCATTGGAAGCTTAGGCTAGACCTCGGGATGTTTCATTGTTTTGATGAGAACATCAGACCATCTACCTAAGGCAAGTGTGAGTTGAACCTCACCTTGCGCTAGAACTGTAGCTCTTGAATGTGCACCGGTCATTGGGGCCTCTGCTCTATCCCTTTTCGGAGGCCGAGTGTTTTTCTGGGCTTGAGTTCACTCGGAGATCAGCTCCCGTTGTGAGAGTGCTAGCCTCAGTGCTCGATCTTTTATCTCCAAGTTCCACCACCTTAGTGCTATAGCTTCCCGAGTCCCGTGACCACCCCAGAGTTGCCAACCTCTACGATGATCATGCTTGCTTCCAGCTTTGCTATATTTATAGACTCGTGTTTGTATATGTGCACTAACCTTGCAGGTCTGAGCTCATCATCATATCACATCACCTGCAAGAGAGACGATTTTGGGTTGAGATAGGAGATCGCTCATGAGACATCCACATTCTGAGTACTCTTGGGTTTCATTCCGTTGATTTCCCGAGACGAATTATACTTGGGTATCTTGTGGACGCTAACCATGCAAGAGACAAGAATTATCATTGAAAGGATTAGGCAGAGGTGCACAGAAGACAACATCATCGTGGCAACACGGTGAATACTTCATGATCCCCATCAGTAGTTTCTACACCTATGATGGACCAGGTATGTTGTCAAGGTGAGTTACCCCCAGAATATCTAAAGTATAAATGGCTTAGCCAAAGTTATTATAAAGTAGAGGTTGATTAGTCAACCCCAACCTTATCCTAGCTTTAGCCAAAGCCTACCTTGCCATCTCGGGGCACCCACCTGTGCCTGTGACCTTCAAGCCTGCTAAAGCCCACACGCAAAGGGGGAGGACCATCGGAGCCCATCTAGGGTCGGCCGAACACCAGGTCGGCCGAAGCCCTGGTGCCGTCGCTGCCCTTCACCTTTCGCGTGTGCATCTATTCTTCCTCCAGAAACCTTTTCCCTGCCGCACGATGAGTTTTGAGTCGCGCAGAACCCATCTCTTCCACCTCGCCTCCCTCAACCCGTTGTCACCATGGCCGGCAAGAGCGTCGTCCCCTTCGACGATTCCAGCTCGTCCACCAGCCTCGGAAGGAGAAGCAATTCCTCCATCGTCGCTGCCCCTACAAGAGATCTCGCAATGGTGGCAGGCGTCCTGGTGGTCACCCCACTCGCCTCCATCCTGCCTAGCGGGAGGATTCTGGGCAATCCCCCATCCAAGCGCTCTGGCTCACCTGGGAAGGCAAGGCGCAAGGGACGGATGGCCAGCCCCTATGGTAGGCCAACCATGGCTGAACTCCGCCCTAAGGGTATGCCGTTCGTTCCTCCGCCGCTCAGCGCTCAGGGATCATCGCAGGCTGGGGGCAGACGAGTGCAGCACAGGCCGCTCAGTCACCACAGTCGCTGATCACCTTAAGGTCGGCACCATTCAAGGAGAAGGCCCCTGAGAACCAGAATAAGAAGGAAGCACGTCCAGCACCTGCGATACCTGAAGATGATGAGGACCTTGGCCTGGGTGACAGGCTATCACCGCCGTTCCAGACTAGGAGGTCTAGGGAGAAGACTCGGGAGCCCGAGCTACCTCCCAAGCTCTCCTCAATGGCCAAGCTGAACCCGCTGATGAAGGAATTGGAGGCCCTCAACGAGAAGCTTAGGGACGCCTTTTCGGAGCAGAAGGTGGATCTGGCTGAGTTGAGGGATGACGTGCGCGATCTCCGCCGTGGCCTCTGTGCGAAGATGAGGCGTCTTTTCTCGGCTACAGGACATGCAAATCTTTATGATGGAGTAGAGGGGATTAGCCCCAATTTAGTTTCCATTAGGTGCTAGTCTTAGATCTAGGTTTGTTTCCCTTTATTTCCTTCATTTATTTCCCTTCCATTCATTTATTTCATATCATGGTTGTAGGCGCCTAATTTTATTTCAGAACATTTGGATTTGAATAAGTTGGCTTACCGGTCATGTAACCCGGTTAAGCCACATTTGTGTTATCACTTCGATCATCTATTGTAGAAGACATCTAGGTTCGAGACAGTGTGGGGGAGAGCCACGACTCTCCCACAGCGAGCACGACACATTCTTACGCCCACACCACGAGCATTCTGCGCTAGACGATCGATCATTCGCAGAGAACCTGAACGGGACCCGCACAAGCTCTCTCCTGTGGAAAGCCTCTCATGGTTCAACTTCCATATACAGTGCCGGTTTGCATCTTGACATCTCACTCTCACTCCTGAGTTTTATGAACCATAATTATTTATCTCGTACAAATTAAAACTCGAGTGTTCTTGCTAAGTTCACCCGTCTCGCATGATACCTGGGTTGACTTGCATATGTTTTATTCCTTGTTATTTATCTTGATGCTTGTGAACCATGACCGTCTTAAGGACAAGCATGTTCATCTAAGTAATTGACGAGTATGATATGGCTTGATGATATGATTTGTTGCTCTGATGACTAAGCTCTATTGGATTATTTATTTTGAAAACATAAAACCTCTTGGAAACAACTCCTCTTTGATATGCCACAGTCCTACCAAAGTCATATGATGTTTATAGTTGAAAACCTTATACTCATATGCTGCTTGTCGTTGCATTGAGCTTTGTCAAATTCTGTGACCCTTCTGAGAATTCCTTTCATGCTTTCGTGATCAAGATTCATGTGCACCACCATATTCCCCTTGCTATGCTTCTACTCTGGAAGTTAGCATTGTATCATTCATCCATTCCACAAAATAAAGCTCCATATGTGTTGATCTCTCCTTCCAAGTTATCATTACACGAGAGACATGGCTATTGAAAACAAGATGGACACATGAAGGTCCACAAAAAAATAGAGAAAGAGAGATGGCCATGTTCTCAAAAGATTTTTAATACAAGAGGGAGAATCATGCAAAAAGGAGTCTCATAATATA
The DNA here is from genome assembly GCA_036936925.1 of Cenchrus fungigraminus. Lineage (NCBI taxonomy): Eukaryota > Viridiplantae > Streptophyta > Magnoliopsida > Poales > Poaceae > Cenchrus > Cenchrus fungigraminus. The sequence continues at coordinate 115,452,545 of CM072779.1, read as the reverse complement.
GATGGTAATAACTAGTATCCATTCCGGGGCTAGTGTCTACCTTATCATCAACCAACATTTTTCATCATATATTTATGGTAATATCTAGCACCCGTTCCGGGCCTAATATCCACCTTACCATACTCACCATACCCATACACGTGCACATCTTGATCTGATGGTATGATTTGATTTTCTCTGTGGATCTAGTTTTTGACTATGCAATATATGTGATGCAAGTATGCCTTACCATTCATACCCTACCTGAGCTCCACATAAGCCATTATTAGAAGTAGGATGAATAAAGGCAATCTAATGCCTTGGTGAGGACATATACACATTGAGCGATCTGAGGGAATCAAATGAGGAAGCTGCCAAGAGCTTTATTTATGAAAACTTTGCAAAACCCCAAGATGTTTGTCATCAGGTGCATGAGTGACTTGATCCACAGCTGTTATGCTTTTCAATCACTCAAGAAGACATGATAGCCAATCCACAGAGGTTCACAGGGACAAGGTATGACTTGGAATATCCCTTATGCTTGCTCTAACTTCATGGTAATCATGACCCGCTTGGCTTTATTCTCCCTTCACTCGAAACGAGTAACGGTCAAGTGTGGGGGTGTTGTTGACGGCTATTAAGTACCATTTTTATGGCCATCAACTCCTGCATTTTGTAACATGAAAGACACATCCACACTAGAATAGGAGCTTTAACTAATACTTTCCACCAGTGTCGATGTCTATTCGAATGCAGGTATTTAGCATAGGAAATGGGAGGAATCCATGCATATGTGATGCACTTCAATCCAAGCCTGTCAGGTTCTGGCCAATGAGGGGCTGCCACATGGATTCCCCTGGATCCATGATGTCACCAATCCATGCGAAGAGCTTTCGATGAATCAGACGCTACCACATCAGCATCACATGGATCCATGGGCCCACTTGCTACCCAAACCGTCAGGAAACTTGGCATGCACGGGGGAGTGACCAGAGGGCCCACATGGCAGTCACCTGGAGAAAGCACAGCACGAGGGGAGGACCGGGATGGTCGGTTCATCCCGGCCTTCCACGTGCTGCTTCTTGATTGGCCCCTTGCTGCAATCCGGGGTGTTTGGAGACATTTGAGCCCCGGAGCAAGCCTCCCTCTTGCCTATAAATAGAAGGGGAGGGGCCTCATTTCCAACACACCTCCGAGCTCTCAAGTTTCCACTTCTCTCTTGTGTAGCTCTCTCCCTCTCTCTAATTCTGTCCATGTGATGTGATTCTCACCTCTATGTGGTGGAGTAGGGATGAGGTGATATCTAGACTAGGATCTAGTTGATAGGTGGAGTAGGATTGAGGAGTGAGTTGATGTCCTCGTGGATGTCTTGTTCTACATTTAGATCAAAGTGAGTATTCGACATTTCTTATTTAGACTATAGTGGACTTCTTGCATGAATGATATGTTCTTGAGTTCTTGGCTCGTTCATAGTTTCGAAGCTTGTGTTCTTCGTAGCACAGGGCTTCGATCCTTTAGAGCTAGATCATTAGTTCAAGTATCTGTTTGCATGCTTAGATCCTGTTTAGCTAGATCATTAGTTCACTTGCATTAGTTTATTTATTTTAATAATAAGACCTGCCACCTTTCCTTGGAACCTTACATGTAGTCTATAGGATTAATTGCTTATACGCTGGGATTTGCTGAGTACGTTGATGTGTACTCAGCCTTGCCTCTATTGTACTTTTTTTAATGGTAGACTATGTGGGTTCCAGGTGTTGTAGACCATCTAGTTAGTGGATGGGCACCTGCGCTTCCCTTCGCTGCGTTGAGGTATTTTCTTTGAATATATGTTATTTATTGCCTCTATACTTAACTCTGATAAGAACTGTGCTAACCTACCGGGTCCAGGGATTAACACAGGTACTTAGCGGGAATCCCGAAGGTGGGTCCCCACAGGGTGGTATCAGAGCAATAAATAAATCTAGGACCCCATATAAGGACTGGCCCCATGCTTTCCGAAACCCGAGACCTTCTATTCTATTCTAGATTCCGAAATTTTTCGGATGATCGCTTCTTCACTACGTGAAAAATAGACATTGGTAATGGGCGCGGATGGCCATTGGTAACGGGAAAAATGCCCGTTACCGATCAAGTGTTACAAATAAGCCAAGAAAGGTAACGGGCGGATGCCCGTTACTGATAACATGTAATTGTAATGGACGTCTAACAAAGGCCGTTACTGAAACTAGTTACCGGTCATATGAAATGTCTGTTTCTCTAGGGCCACATGGACCTTTGGTAACGGGCACAGAAACCAAGCCCGTTACATGAACTCAATATCGGAGACGTTTGCTGTGGAGACGCATCTGCACGTAAGGAGACGCATTTTTTGTACGCGCGTCTTCTCTATCTGGACGACAGGAGACGCGTGCTCTGGACGCGCGTCACGTCTGTCTCGACGACAGGAGACGCGTGCTCTGGACGTGCGTCACGTCTGTCTCGACGACAGGAGACGCGTGCTCTGGAAGCGCGTCTCCTCTGTCTCGACGAAAGCATCAGCTTCTAGGGCCCACCGGTCAGTATTAGTAACGGGCCTTTATGCGGCACGTTACAGTGTTGTCATACTTGTAACGGGCGTTCCAAGTGAAGCCCGTTACTCACGGATCTGTTTTTGTAACGTGCCTTACTTAACACCCGTGATCGATACGTAGGGCACCTACAGTAACCTGCCCGTTTTCTGGCTGCATCCCGGAACCAGCCAGGATTTGGCAGCCACCAGATCAGGGGCTGCATCCTGGAAACAGCCAGGATTTGGCAGCCACTACAGCAATGCTAGGAGACATCACAAACACATTCTCATCACATATATACACAAGCAAGATCACATATATATACACAATAATGCGAGATCACATCAAGTTCCTCATCAGATCGACATGCATGCTAAAGTTTCAAGTTCGTCATCGGTGCTTTGTTTGGATGGAGTCCTAAGAAAACTGCCTAAACCAGGCAACATTTGACCCCAACCAAGCAGGTTTCTCAGGCAGTACTAAACTAGCCTGAATGCAACAAGTTTCAAGTTTGTCAGGCAGTATAATGAACTCACAGTGCACCATTATAGAGGTTGCCGTTTCGGTCAAGGATCTCCTTAACAATGTACTCGCACAGCATCTCCCGGACCGGCTTTAGATCTTCTGTAGGAACATTTAGGGCAGGTTTGAAATCCTGCAAAATAAAATAATTATGAGAATACAAGTACAAATCAGTTTCTAAAATCAAATGGAGAATATGAGCAGAGACAAGGGTGAGAGCATTATCTACTTACATCAGCCTTCTTGATGTGAGGTATGTCTTCGAGTAGTTTGAACATATTGAATGCCACATGGAATCCATGCAAAAAGGACCCCAATGTCTGCTGAGCACACTGCGCATCGAGGTACCAAAATGACAAGTTAATGCAGTACCAAATTGGTATGAAGGGACCATAAAAAAACCTCAGTCTTACAGTGGTATTTGGCTTGTGCTTGAATGTCTGATTGGATTTTAGCTTTGTCTTCTTTCCTTTCATCCCTTCGTCCTTTGGGCATATATTTTCAGAGGCCCTGCATGATCAGCAATACCGATTAGAAACACTAAGAGATTGAATTTTGTTAACAAAACCTACAAGGTACAGACCAATTCACAAGCGCTCGGAGGTCTTCGAACTTTCGCGTGGGATGATGTTTAGCAGAATCTAGATACCAAACCTCTTTGAACTTCATACAGATGATCAGTGTTACACAGTGGCCACCGGTGCCGAAGGCACCCACCATGTAGTCATTCATCATTGCATTTCTCAATGCTTGTATTACAAGGTTAGACTCCTTATCAATCTTTGTGGTCGTGAGAACCTGTGGATCCAAAAACCCAACACTGATCTTCATCTCCGCTGCCTTGTCCATCATTTTCCTACAAAAAATCCCAATGTTAGCATGCATGAACTTTGTGGTCAAAATTAAAGAAATATCTATTTTGGTTTTAAGGCACTTACAATGTCCACAACCTCAAGAAGGTCTCATCCAGAGCAACCAGGGTTATAAGGTCATACACGTGATTGAATGCAATGTTTAACATTAAATCACCAGCACCATGAAAGGAGTCTTCAGGCAACTTTGCTGGAAAACTAAGTTTATCCTTACTGTGTACCATGGTGTAAGCATGCAACCTGGCACAATTCGGTCCAGCAGCCTGTAAGTCCGCTTCTGACAACATAGGCACAGCAGGCTTGTATTTTGGATCCCGTTTTGTCCAAAAATAGTTAAGAAGCTCATCTCTAGGCAGAGGTTTCCTGGCCCCTTCTTCTGCGGTGGCTGCTGCTCAGGCGGAGATTGCCTGTCCTCCGCCTATCGCTGCTGCTGCTGTTGTTGCTGCTGCTTAGGTGGAGATTGCCTGGGTTCCTCCTGCTATTGTCGATGCTCCTGCTGCGTAGTTTTGCTGATCTGCTGCTGCTTCTTAGGCGGAGATTGCCTGTCCTCCTCCTGCTGTTGTCGATGCTCCTGCTGCGTAGTTTTGCTGATCTGCTACTACTGCTGCTGAGCTTTCTCTTGCTGACGTTGAGCTACAGTACCTCCATCTGATGTTGTACCCCTGCCACCTGATGTGTGAAGGACCGGATTGGGCGACCAGAGAGGGGAGAGTGAATGGGAGCCGATAAAAATTCTTTCTCGAGGGAGATAGCTCCTACAACGAGATGAACACGGCCTCGATCCCGAAATCACTTTCTCCACTCTATCCGCACGTTTGCCAAGACCACGTAGCCACTGGAGTGCTACTGATCCTAGGAGCAAACCTCACCAGCAAGCACTGAAACTACTCAACCACAACAGCGGAAACAACTCACGGGAAATTTCCTGCCAGGGGCGGTCAGACCGCATGGACAGGGCGGTCAGACCGCCTGGACTAAGAAATTCCCCAAAACCACAACTCGAAGCACACGACTCCAAATCGACCCAAGATTTCGCCTGGAAACTCCTCTGATCAAGGCAAACAAGCTCTCAGAGAAAATCCTCGGAAAACCAACACTTTCCTCGCGAAATCCCCAGGGCGGTCAGACCGCGTGCCCTGGGCGGTCAGACCGCCTCCCCTGCAGAAACTGGCCGCGGGTCAACTCCCAACTTCCCTTCACCCGATCTCCCGATTCACTCCACGGATTGCAACGAAACTTCGGGGATAGCTGGGTCACCTCATGAATGACCTCTCCATTAAAGGATATCCACCGAAACCCATTCAATCAAGAGGAATCGCTAATCGAAGGTCTCTAGGTCATGAACTACAAGAACTCCGAAATCCACCCGAATCAAAGGATTTCCCAAAGGATTTCTGGGGCAAAGTCACCAAGAAAAGAGGCACGAAAACCTCATGTGTGACACCCAACAAGAATCCCTCCAAGAAACCCCTCAAACAAGCCACCAAGAAAATCCCCAAAAAGAGCTCCGAAAATCACCAAAAAGGAAAATGCCGGGAGACCAAGAGAGACTAGATGAACCACGCCGAAGCTTCTATACATACCATGAAAGGTTCATACAAGGTCTAGCAAGCCGCCCGAACATCCATCCCTCTCACAAGATCTCTCATGAAGCACTCAAGCTAGGCCTAAGGAAAACTAAAGAGGAAAGCAAATGAACTAGGGTTCCAAGAGGTGGCTGCCATCTCCTCTCAACTGAGTTTATATGGAGGGCAACCAATGACCAAACTACCCCTACTTACTTAACTTAAGATACACGCCCACCGAGGGCACTTTGGGAACTTTGATCTTTTACTTCATAGGACGGAATCCCTCTGGTCGCAACCCGCTTCATCTTCACGCAAGCCTCACGATCGCGCCACGCGTCCTCCACTTCGAAGCTTCTCGACGCGCTGCGGCCCAGGCGGTCAGACCGCCCCTCCTGGGCAGTCAGACCGCCCTGCCCGCGGTCTTTCCCTGGCTAGGCAGTCAGACCACCCTGACCAGGCGGTTAGACCGCCCTAGGCAGGTTGGCTCACCCCGTCGAGTCCTCGGTCTTGGCTTTGTGGCTCAGCCAAGTAACCCAGTGGTTTTGTGGCCAAACCACTGCAAACCCCGCGTGCAAGCTTCAGTTGTTAGCTGCCACCTTGCACCGGTTCATCCCTCTCCACGTCGTCTTGCTCTTCTTGCCAGCGTACGGTCCGCACTCGATCCCGTCGGCCACCGGGTACCTCGATCGAAGGCTACTCGTCTCTCCACTCTGGGAGGTCACACAGACATAGACCTTTCGCACTTGATATTCACCTGCACCACGCGAATCAAGCCGCAACCTGTACCTACAATACTAGGCCAAGAGTCAGTCCACACAACGTTGTCAATCACTCATCACTAAGGAGCGACCATCCACCGGTCCTCGAACCACACAGGTCCTCAATCTCCCCCTTGATGAGTGCATTGACAACACCCACACACATAGTAAACATCATAGGAAAAGAAAAAGAAAGAAACAACAAAACAAACCATCAAGTGATCCAAAACCAAACAACACAGGCCCTGATCACTTGAAGCCAAAGTCTCGGTCCCCTAAGGCAAGGGCAACAGCTCAACACAACTGAGACAAAAACCAAAGCTCACGAAGAGCAAACCACCAAAGCAAGAACTCAGGCGACACATGGAGCTCCCCCTGAACACATGCAGGCTCCCCCTGAGCAAATGCACTCCCCCTGAACACATGCATGCAAGGACTACTGCAGATGCATGAAAAATGAGCAAAACTTGCTCTCACTGACCCAGGCCGGTCAGACCGCCTGGGCCGGTCACATCACAGACAGGGCGGTCTGACCGCCCTATGTGACCGCCCTCAGAAAACATGTTCCGAAAAAGCTCGAAACAAGCCGAAAACCTTCTAAACATGCTCAGACCTATTTTCCATGCACAAACTTCTCCCCCTTGTTGACAATGCAAGAATCAAGGCATTTCTACAAAAATTACAACCTAGAGCTTCTCAAATAGACAAAGAGCACTACGAAATGCTACGAGTGAGCGAATCAGCAAGCAAGACATTCCAAAGATTCGTATGAGCATTGCCGTCATGATAGTAAAGCTATATGAGCAAATGAGCAAGCCATGATCAAGATATAGGATTTTGCGAAAAAAATTTCCCTCTCATGAGTTAAAGACCAAAACATGAGCAAAGTCTACCGAAGTGAATTTAAATCACACAAACTTCATGCTAGGTCACATATCCTTAACACAAGATCATTATAAACACCCATAAGCATCTCATGTCATGTTAAAGCCATCGAGCCATATGCCTACTTCTTAAAATGAGACTTCTCATGGTAGACAACATGCAGCGATTTAGCACCCATATAAAATCAGATTTAAAACATTTATGACATGGATCAATTGAGAGCACAATTTTGAGCAAGACATTTCATACCAAGTGAAATTTTCACATTTAAGCATAAAATGGTACATGAAGTGCCTTTGCGGCAAAAAGAAGCTTATGCTCCCCCACAAGGTAACACATGGGCTAAACATTCATAATGACACATGGGTCTTTGACCCCAAGTGAGAAGCACATGATATCCAACCATGAATTAAGTGAGACATAAACCACCAAAGCACACTAAGATCATGCCAAGTCTTAAACTCATAAGAGAGAGCCTATCTAAACATTTTCCAAAAACTAGCCACCTCAACATGCAAATATAGCAAGACTATCAAGAGCATAGCTATCCTTCACAAGTCACATCAAACATGCTCACAAGCTCACTACTAGCATATCATAGTAATCAAAGTGTATAGGAGAAGCTCATCCTACCATATATCACAAAAGAAAAGACACCCTAAGATACAAAGATGACTATACATCATGATATAAATGCAATGCCATGCCAAAGATAAATATGATACATATGCTACACAGGAGCTCCCACCACCAACTTAGGAAAGCAAACACACACCGAGCTCACCCCGCAAGCGAGAGAAAGTAGCTTGGTCAAGGGGTTTGGTAAAGATATCAGCTAATTGGTTCTCGGTGGGCACATGGATCAAAGCAATCTTTCCCTTCTCCACATTGTCTCTCAAGAAGTGGTACCTCACCTCTATATGCTTGGTTTTGGAATGGAGAACTGGATTCTTGGCTACACTTATGGCACTGTGCTGTCACAAAAGAGTGGGACATGGGAACACTTCTCACCAAAGTCGCTCATAGTGTAGGTAATCCATAGGAGCTGGGAACAACAACTGGCTGCAGCAACATACTCGGCCTCTGTAGTGGACTGGGCTACACTCGACTGCTTGCGGGATGACCAAGAAACCAAAGAAGACCCAAGAAACTGACACCCACCAGAAGTAGACTTACGATCCAAACGACACCCAACGAAGTCAGCGTCCGCAAACCCGTGAAGGTTGAGTGTCGAGGCCGCAGAATACCAAAGACCAAACTCAGGGGTGTAGTTTAAGTACCTGAAAATCCTCTTGACGGCCTGCCGATGTGAAGTCCTCGGTGAAGCCTGAAAATGAGCACACAAACACACACTGAACTGTATGTCCGGCCTCGTCGCCGTCAAGTAGAGGAGGGAGCCGATCATGCTCCTGTACTCCTTCTGGTCCACGGGCTCACCATCAACATCCGCATCCAATGTTGTAGTCGTACTCATCGGTGTAGCCATCGGCTCCGAGTCATCCATCTTGAATTTCTTCACTATGTCCTTTGTGTACTTGGCTTGATGCACGAACGTCCCGTCCTTGCACTGCTTGATCTGGAGCCCGAGAAAGAACTGCAATTCACCCATCATGGACATCTCGAATTCCCTACTCATGTCATCTACGAACCTGGCAACCAAAGTGTGAGAGGAGCCACCAAACATTATATCATCCACGTATATTTGCACGATCAGAATGTCAACACCTTGCCTGAGGAGAAAGAGAGTCTGATGCACTTTTCCCATCACAAACCCCTTGCTAAACAAGAACCCTCTCAGCCTACCATACCATGCCCTGGGAGCTTGTTTAAGGCCAAATAGTGCTTTTCTGAGTTTGTATACCCGATGGGGAAATCTCTCACTCTCAAAGCCCGGGGGTTGCCTCACATACACTTCTTCCTCTAAAAACCCGTTCAGGAATGCACTCTTCACATCCATTTGGTACAACTTGAACACTTTAGCAACTGAAAATGCTAGAAGGATCCTAATTGCCTCCAAACGGGCCAAGGAGCAAATGTCTCCTCATAGTCTATCCCCTCTTTCTAGCTAAACCCCTGAGCAACCAACCTCGCTTTGTTCCTCACAATCTCCCCATGGTCTCCCTCTTTGTTTTTCCACACCCATTTTGTCCCAATAGGTTTGCAATTTGGTGGAGGCTCAACCAACTCCCACACCTGATTCCTCTCAAAATTCTCAAGCTCCTCATGCATAGCGTTCACCCAATCTGGATCGAAAAGTGCGTGTCCAATATCTTTGGGCTCAAAAGAAGTGAGGAATGCAGAATGAGCAAAATGAGAATGCCTTTGTGACCTGGACCGTGTAGTACGTTCATGAATTTCACCTATGATCGATGAAGGTGGGTGATCCATCTGAACACGCCGGGGAGCCTCACGTCTGGAGACCACCTCCCTCTCAGCAGCAGCAACCTCTCGAACAGTCTCTGTCGTCGTCGGTGTAAGTGACGGACCATCCTCAATCGTCGTCGTAGTCGTGGAAGTAGTAGGTACACGGTCAGCTGCGGGAGCACCACCACCATCATCTTCTTCACCATCTTCCTGCACCTCCTCCTCAAAGATCTCCTGGCCAAACTCCTCATCACCTGCACAATCAAAGACCAAAGAGCTACGCGGCTGTGTCTCGTCGAAGGTAACCTCGCAAGTCTCCACGATTTGGTTAGTTTCCAAGTTGAGCCCATGAAATGCTCTAGAGTGAGTAGCATAACCAAAGAAAATACCATCGACCGACCTAGCCTCAAACTTGTCCAACTTTCTGCCCTTCTTAAAAATGAAACACTTGCAACCAAAGACATGAAAGTGACTCACCTTGGGTACTCACCCATGCATCAGCTCATAGCAGGTTTTCTTCTTAAAAGCTCGGAGGAGAATCCGGTTTGACACATAGCATGCGGTATTCACCACCTCAGCCCAATACCTCCTAGGAGTCCTGTGCTGATCAAGCATCATCCTAGCCATCTCACACAGGGTCCGATTCTTCCTTTCCACAACACCATTCTGAGGAGGGGTGTATGGAGTTGAAAACTGATGCTCAAGACCAAGATCACGACAGAAGGTCTCAAAATGAGAGTTCTTAAACTCTGTGCCATTGTCACTGTGTATCGCTCTAATGGCATCCCCATGTCTCTCGTTCTTCAACCTCAAGATCAGGTCTCGAACAAAACCAAACGTCTCACCCTTCTCCTCCAAGAAAAACACCCAGGCATAGCGAGAGTAATCGTCCACCACTACTAGGACATACCACTTCCCACCCACCGAGCGAACTCGAGCTGGCCCAACCAGGTCCATATGCAACAGCTCTGTCGGACGCTCTGTCATGACAGCAGTCAGGGGTGGATGGGGAGTAGCTACCATCTTGCCATGCCTACAAGGCGCACAAACCAAATCCTTCTCAAAACGCAACCTGGGCTATCCTCGGACAAGATCGAGTGCTCTCAAACGGGAAAGAAGCTCAAAGCTCAAGTGCCCCAACCTCCTATGCCACCTCCACAACTCAGAAGAAGGACCAGCAACCAAACACGTCGGGGGACCGAAAGACTGAGAAAAATCAACGCGAAAGATCTGTCCCTCGGGCACGAACGTACAAACAAGATCGCCTCGAGAGTCAAGAACACGAGAAGCCCCCAACTTAAAACGCACCTCATAACCCTCGTCTAGCAACTGAGATACTGACAACAGGTTATAACCAAGTGACTTGACCAGAGCCACACGCTTTAGGGTCACCAACTTGCTCACCTTAACCTCACCTTCTAAAATCACCCGTCCTCATCCATTATCCCCGAAAGTGATGTACACCTTTGACACCACCGAGGTGAGGCTGGAGAACCACCCCTTGTCTCCGGTCATGTGTCGCGAACAACCGGAGTCAATCAAGCAAACGTTCTCCATGCCTCCCACCTGCAAATCAAAAACGAAAACGAGAATGAGCAAGCGACTCAACACTGGGGTTAGCACAGAAGGAATCAAACCAGTGTCAAGCCATTTGCTCAAAAGTGGGGTTAGCAACATCCATCCTATTATGTCCAAAGCTACGACCACCACGCCGAACCACCTCATGTCTAGCTGGAGGAGAATGACTACCACGAAGAGGAAAGCGTGGCTCGTAGCTCCTCTGACCCCCAAAGCTGCGACGATCTCTACCACCCTCATATCGATCACGAGGAGGAGAACATCCAGCAAACACACCACCACCAGAAACAAACCCCCTACTGTCTGTACCACGACCATAGGAACCACCACGATCAAAATCAGGACCACGGGCATCAGCACCCCTTGCTCCCAGCTGGGACGCGGTCAGACCGCCTGCCCAGGCCGGTCTGACTGCCCTCCCCTGGGCAGCAACACACAAACCACTTCGGTTGGGAATTCCTCTCGTTCCCCAACCCGGAACTGTACGCACCTCAGCCTGACCCCTAGGCAGTGGCATACGAGGCTCAGGCACACCATTAGAGGGATGGTACCTGTCCTTGTTCGCCCACTCCTTTGCCATCCTCTCATCCCTCTTCTTATTGTAAAAAACCTCTCCAAGGTGACCGTTCCTCCCACAATACTCACAATGGAAGCGAACTGGTTTAGGCTTTGGCTGTGGAGTTTCTCTCGGTTTCTCTACCTCTTTCTCTCCTGATTTTCCCTCAAATGTGTTCCCAAGGGTGCTCACAAACTTCACCGGTTTCTGGAAGTTATCAGTTTTGTGGGGAAACACTGGTGGATCGGGAGTGGTGTCTAGCTTGTTTCTCAGATGGTTGGGTTTTGGAGCAAATTTGTTCATGGGTGTTGTTTGTGGTGGGATGGGAATCTCTCCAATTTTCTCTCCCTCACCACTGCTCTCACCAATCTTGTCAGAACCCAATGCCTGACCATCCGACCTCCTAAACTCAGCCATCATCAAACTTAACTGTGGCTCATGCTCAGACAACCAACTCAATAGCTTTCTCAGCTCATCGTTTTCATCCTGCAAGCGGTCAACATAGTGGGCCAATTCCATATTCTTAACAGAATGTAATCACATGTAGAGCAAGATGTAGGAATTGGAACTTTCAAAGCAGCCTCCAAAGAAACAATCCTATCATGAGATTCATCTAGTTTGGCATGCAACACAGGACAGGAAGTGCAAGCACCTAGCAAAGCGGACCTAGACTTCAACTCACCAATCTTAGCCCTAAGCAAGTCTAGTTCCTCTAACTTTGAGGCATGCTTTTCCTTAAGCAAAGTTAAATCAGCCAAGAAAGCATTGCAGTCATCACAATCAGGAGCATCAGCAACAACAGGAGCAATCTTAAGGGAATCAATCTCAAGTTTAGCATCAAGATTCACAGATTCTTGCTCAGCAATTTTCTCCCTAGCTTCTTCTAGAGATGCTCTAAGTTCTTTCCTAAGTTTCTTAGCCTCTCTAAGCATGGTATCATGATTGTCAAGCAAGGCAACCAACTCAGCATTCTCCTGGTGCAAAGAAGAGAGCTCATCACATACCTCATCCTCGGATTCTGATCCGGAGTCATCCTTCTGGCTTCTCTTGCTGCCGGAGCTATGGGCCATGCCGCAGAAACCGTCCTCTCGTGCAAAGCAACTCAGGCCACTCAAGTTCTTGGAACCATGCTTCTTGTTCTTGCGCTTGCTGTCATCGTCGCTGCCACTGGAACTCGACGACGTGTAGCAGGAACTGGAGTCGACGTCGCTCGCTCCCACCATCGCTCGAGCCTTCTTCTTCTTGTCGTAGCCGCCACCCTTCCTCGACCTCCGCTCGTCCTTGTCCTTGTACTCACGCCTCGAGCGGTACCTGTTCTCGATCCTTGGGCAGTGCTTGTACTCGTTCTTGGGCTCGATCTCCTATGGACACTCGGCGATGAAGTGTCCCTGCTTGCCGCATCTGTAGCACGTACGAGTGGTTCTTCTCATGTTCACGTGGTTCTCGTGTAGCCTCTCAAACTTCCTGGTCAGCAGGGCCAGCTCGTCCTCTCCAAGCTCGTCGAACTCCTCATCTGGCAAGGACACAAAGGAAGACAGAGAAAACATCCTCGAAGAGGAGTTAGTGTTAGTCCTTCCACCAGATCCGGACACAAGAGCAAGACTATGGGACTCAGTCGTGCTCTCAGCCTTGGCTCTTAGGCCACGATCCCCTCCGACGACTTGAGCTTAGAAAACAGCTCGTCCTCAGTCAACGTGTCATACACGCTCGACTCCTCAATGGCCTCGACCTTGGCACACCACACGGATCTGTCAAGTGCGTGTAAGAGCTTGATAGCTCTATCATGATCTGTGTATGGGAGCACCGCCACATTGGCCCTCATGTTGTTCACAATACAGGTGAAGCGCTGGAACATGGCATCAATCGACTCACCGGGGAGATGAGTGAAGTTCTCGTACTCTCTCCGGTGAGTGGCAAACAAGCGCGCCTGAACCTGAGCATTCCCAACATGAGCGATCCTCAACTTAGCCCAAATCTTTCCAGCCATCTTCTCTGAGTACACGCGATCGAACTCCGCGGCACACAGAGCACGGAACAAGTAATCCACGGCCTTGCTATTGGCCTCACACATGTCCCGAGCACCTGGGAGGATGAAATCGTCTGGAATGACATAATTCTCATTTTGCGTCACATCCCAGATCAATTGTCCTTTCCCACACAAGAACACGCCCATGCGCCTCTCCCACATCTGGTAGTTCTTCCCATCGAAGTGCGGAGGACCCGACCCCTTTCCGTAGTCACCCATCTTTGGATCTTAGACTAGTTAGAATCAAAAAGATCCGTAACCGGCTCTGATACCAATTGAAGGACCGGATTGGGCGACCAGAGAGGGGGGGAGTGAATGGGAGCTGATAAAAATTCTTTCTCGAGGGAGATAGCTCCTCCAACAAGATGAACACGGCCTCGATCCCGAAATCACTTTCTCCACTCTATCCGCACGTTTGCCAAGACCACGTAGCCACTGGAGTGCTATTGATCCTAGGAGCAAACCTCACCAGCAAGCACTGAAACTACTCAACCACAACAGCGGAAACAACTCACGGGAAATTTCCTGCCATGGGCGGTCAGACCGCATGGACAGGGCGGTCAGACCGCCTGGACTAAGAAATTCCCCAAAACCACAACTCGAAGCACACGACTCCAAATCGACCCAAGATTTCGCCTGGAAACTCCTCTGATCAAGGCAAACAAGCTCTCAGAGAAAATCCCCGGGAAACCAACACTTTCCTCGCGAAATCCCCAGGGCGGTCAGACCGCGTGCCCTGGGCGGTCAGACCGCCTCCCCTGAAGAAACTGGCCGCGGGTCAACTCCCAACTTCCCTTCACCCGATCTCCCGATTCACTCCACGGATTGCAACGAAACTTCGGGGATAGCTGGGTCACCTCATGAATGACCTCTCCATTAAAGGATATCCACCGAAACTCATTCAATCAAGAGGAATCGCGAATCGAAGGTCTCTAGGTCATGAACTCCAAGAACTCCGAAATCCACCTGAATCAAAGGATTTCCCAAAGGATTTCTGAGGCAAAGTCACCAAGAAAAGAGGCACGAAAACGTCTTATGTGACACCCAACAAGAATCCCTCCAAGAAACCCCTCAAACAAGCCACCAAGAAAATCCCCAAAAAGAGCTCCGAAAATCACCAAAAAGGAAAACACCGGGTGACCAAGAGAGACTAGATGAACCACGCAGAAGCTTCTATACATACCATGAAAGGTTCATACAAGGTCTAGCAAGCCACCCGAACATCCATCCCTCTCACAAGATCTCTCATGAAGCACTCAAGCTAGGCTTAAGGAAAACTAAAGAGGAAAGCAAATGAACTAGGGTTCCAAGAGGTGGCTGCCATCTCCTCTCAACTGAGTTTATATGGAGGGCAACCAATGACCAAACTACCCCTACTTACTTAACTTAAGATACACGCCCACCGAGGGTACTTTGGGAACTTTGATCTTTTACTTCATCGGACGGACTCCCTCTGGCCGCAACCCGCTTCATCTTCACGCAAGCCTCACGATCGCGCCACGCGTCCTCCACTTCGAAGCTTCTCGACGCGCTGCGGCCCAGGCAGTCAGACTGCCCCTCCTGGGCGGTCAGACCGCCCTGCCCGCGGTCTTTCCCTGGCCAGGCGATCAGACCGCCCTGACCAGGCGGTTAGACCGCCCCAGGCAGGTCGGCTCGCCCCGTCGAGTCCTCGGTCTTGGCTTTGTGGCTCAGCCAAGTAACCCAGTGGTTTTGTGGCCAAACCACTGCAAACCCCGCGTGCAAGCTTCGGTTGTTAGCTGCCACCTTGCACCGGCTTCATCCCTCTCGACGTCGTCTTGCTCTTCTTGCCAGCATACGGTCCGCACTCGATCCCGTCGGCCACCGGGTACCTCGATCGAAGGCTACTCGTCTCTCCGCTCTGGGAGGTCACACAGACATAGACCTTTCGCACTTGATCTTCACCTGCACCACGTGAATCAAGCCGCAACCTGTACATGCAATACTAGGCCAAGAGTCAGTCCACACAACGTTGTCAATCACTCATCACTAAGGAGCGACCATCCACCGGTCCTCGAACCACACAGGTCCTCAATGTGGGAGCAGGGTTGGTATTTCTCGTAATGGGTGGTACTTGGATCCTGTTCTTTGACCATTGGATCATTAAACAGAGAGCCTCAGCTAGGGTTGTTACTTCATCCCCCCAATTGGTACAGGCAGAGGGTAGTGACCCGTATTGCCCCACACATAACTAGGTTGCACCACAGCATACCCATCCTGCACTGGTACTGTATGGAGAGTCTTTTGCAATGGAAAGACAGTGGCTAGTGCGAGCTCCACTTTATTCCCGGAGCCATCCAAAAGGCTGCACTTGGTTGGCTCTGTCAGCTTATCTATTGTGTCCAGCATAGGTGATCGACTATCAATGTGCTGTTGACTACCTTCGTCCTCACTGACATGCCAATGGTCTTCCTCTCTGCCACATGCTTCTTCTTCCTCACTGCCATGCACATCTTCTTCCTCGAGGCCATGCACATCTTCTACCTCACTGCTACTGACAGGTGGTGATTGGGGAGGATGAAGTACATTTTTCGGTATATCAAAGCCTGATTCTGCTAGAATGGAGACAATTTTGGTGACTGCTTCACCAACTAGGTCTTCCATCTGCGGTACAGCCTTCTTGTTCCTCTTCTTCCTGTACATTCCAGCAAACTCTTCACCAAACCCTTTACCCCAGCCAAGTGAACTAGACACGCCTCAGACCCGACCTCGATGCTCTGGAGTCTCAAGTGCTGCAGTGAGGATATCATTCTCCCTAACCCCGAAAGAACCATCGCTAGCCTGAGCTGCAAGTGTTTTCACCCTAGTTGCTACCCCCACCACCGCAGGGTTACTGAATGTTATGTCCCCTCTTCCTTCACTAGTGGTCTTCCTCTTCCCTACCCTTGCCCGTAGATAAGGCCTAGAACGTCCAGGAAATTGGTCCCAAGGGTTCTGTTTTCCTTCTTCAGCTAGCTTTGCATCCTCCTCCTCCCACTCTTTCCTTTTACGAACATTACCTTTTCTGCCCGTCCTGTGTAGCTTATCATGCAATGCTCTCTTTTCTTTCATCCACTGGCTCAATCACTGAAATCTAGGAGAATTGGTTTCCTGCACAAACACGGTCCAGTCTTCTGGCTGCAAAAAGGCATGCTTCACAAAGGGAGTCTCCTCTTCGCTCACAATTTTTTTTCTTAAATGGGTCTTGAACCGCCGTTGCAAGGTTGCAATCTCTGACATAGCTGTCTTAACTGCCTTCTTGTGAACAGATTCAGCCAGATTGGCTGGGTAATCTAGCTTTTCCTCTAAAACTGTGAACAACTCTTATTTCTCAATTGGTGAGGGATCTTCAACTGCCATGTTGATTGACACCCTCTCTCGAGCAATGAGGCCACAGACCAATACAAATCTATCCCTCGTAGCATCTGGGGTAGGCCAATAATTGTTATCAAGTCTAGTTGCGGTCAACTTGTCTTCTGACCATTTGGTTTGTGTCCTTGACCCGCGGGATCAAGTACTACTCACAGTAGTATGTGCTGAGTGACCCTGTGAAGAAGGATCACCGTTGATAGGCTGTGAACAAGGTTCACCGTCCATGGGCTGTGATGGTGCACTGGAGGTAGAGGAGTTTGTTGTTGTGGGAGAGTGCATAGATGATATGTTAGGTCGTCAGTAGAGCAACATAAGCTAGACTGAAAGCCTAAACAAAATAAGATAAATTCTTATTCTCTGACAGGCAAAATAGTTGATATTAGCATACAGGTTGGGGATAGGTGCTAACCATTTTGACAGGGTAAAGCAATATGCTTATATACCAAAGCAGAGACTAAATTCCTTCAACTGCTTCCTTGTCCAACTTCAGCAGCAATGAATTGTGTGTTCTATGTGTACATGCAACAAGAGACAAAGCAATTAGAATTAAAGTATGCTAACAGGTCCAAAGCATAACTGTCGATCTGGTACATTCGAAGCATAACAGAATTTCAACAGTTCATATAAGTTCATCTGTTAGCAACAATTTATTCAAACAGACTTGGAGCAACAAAATTCATCCGTCAAATCCACAGTCGATCAATTAAAAATGAACTACTAAGGCATGTTGTACTAATGCAGGCAATTCCAGGAGAATAATCCTATGTGAACAACTGTAAAGTAGCATGTCTCCCAAATCCACCTTGACAGGAATAGTAGATTGGGTGGCCGATCACAGAGAGGGCGTTGGGGGTTCAAGCAGCACTAACCTCTGTCGCGAATGAAGTAGTTGTTCTCATGGTGGTCGGAGAGGCTCGATCCATGTCTCCTTGTTGCCTGAGGTGGCCGGCTCGTCGTCGTGGCCGGGGATGCCGGATCTGCTTCACCGTCTCTAGGTTGGCCGGGATGCCGTCCACACACCAGTAACCACATCCTCGTCATCGTCGTCACGGCTGGAGCCGCTTCGCCGACGTCACGCCGGGAACGGTGGGGCTGGAGAAGAGCAGGGGTGCGGCGGGGAGAGCAGCGGTGGCGGGCTAGGGCTCGAGAAGGAGTAGGGCAGCGGCAGGGAGAGTGCGGGCGTGGTGGATCTGTTTGAATTAGACTCCCGAGTATATGTCCCCTGCGCGCGCGTTACTATGTTCACAGAAATTACTGGCGTGCCCTTGAACGGCTCTTTGGTGGAATTGGAATTCCATGGGCATTATAGTCAATATAGGTGGGAATTTTTGAACAGCGCGCGCAAGGTTTGCCTGCTGATGCTGACAATGGATAGTCATCGCCGACGCTGCTTAGTAAACCCGCGTCGGCTTCGTCGGTAGGTATCTTCTTTATATAGGCTGCTGATACTGACACGTGGGCCCGACACTATTTTTTGGAAATGAAACTCGCATCCATCAAATATTAGAGCCGGTTAAACAGCACCTAAAAATTCATTAAAAATAACATCAATTCATATTTGGACATTTAGTATTTTAATAAAATATCAACAGTCACACTTGTGTACCCAACATTCTTATAATTCGAATATACATCTCATGCTTGTGATATAATAATTCTAATAACATCTTAGTTTGCTCCAAAAATACTACAAATTGACGTGACAACATAAATTGGGTACCTAAACTTGTCATAAAAATTTCAAATGGTTTCTATAAAGGAAGAATATACTTGTGTACAAATGGCTATACCTCTCATATAGTTTCTTAGAATGTTGCTTGAACATTGAAGTTTTCCACACTTTGCAACATGTTCGATCTCGTACGCATTTGAAATTTTTACACAAGCTTGTGCTCACCTTAAGATTACGAAATGCAAAGTTTCATTACTAATGGTTGTGGAAAACAAATATTATTTCTATGTTGTACTTACAAAGAACAAGATAAAGGCATATAAACATTATTCACGAAACGGAATATACACTAAACAATGAAATTAATGAAAATATGGGGATTTTAGAAAAAAAATATGAAAAAAAATCAAATTTGGACTAAGTACGACGGAGAAATACATGTTACAAAATTTGACTGCAGATTAAAAGGAGAAATAAGAACTGTTCTTCATTCCAATAGAACAGAGGGGGCGGTTAACCTGCGTCTCATTTGCCCTCCAATCCTCGTCTCCTACGCCCACCCAATAGAATAGAGGAGGAAGCAGACTAGCAGAGGCCACCGCCGCCGCCGCCGCCGCCGCCGCCGCCGCCGTGCCCGCTTTGACATCAAAGAGGGCACCCTAGGCCTCTAATGCGGCAAATGATACCACCGCAACCTTCGATTTGACTCAGAAACGTGACAAATCAAATCTTGCGGATGCGACACAGAATATGTAATAATTTACATTCAAGATACATAATTTTTATTGATGCTTCCGCCTACATCCCGATGTTCATCCTGCTGACGGCGTACACCACCGCGACGCTGAATCCACGTGTCCAGAAGTCGAACTCATGACGGATGCGACACTCGGCGCTGCAGTAGTGGATGATCCCTGGGGTCTCCGGCCCGTAGCGCCTACATCCTGTTGCCCAAATGCAGACGTGCGGATTCTGGACGGGCAGCAACGGAATGTCATCGTCGCCGTCACGAAGCCAGTACCACCACGTAATGCTCTGGAGATCCCGACGGACGAGGTAGCGCAGTCGGTGCAGGTTGTGGTTCTTCCACCGCCCGTCAGGGGGCGACGGCTCGCCGCTGATTTCATGGAGCAGTGCCATCGCTTCGGGGTCCGCAGGGTTGCGACGGTACTTCAGCATCGCTAAGAAGTACTTCGCACCGACGTCTTTGGCAGCGGCCTTTCCGACGAGCACCAGACCCTCATCGGGATTCCGCCGCCTCATCAACCTCTCCATCCCCTCGAAGCATAATGCCTCCGGATGTTTGGCGAGGCGGAAGCGCTCCTCCAACAAGGACCTGACGTAGTGATTCTTGGACTCTTGACGAAGCCCACGTAGCGACAACTGCAGGAGTACCTCATCCGAGTCGCAGATGCGCCGGAAGGTGCCGCAGACCCGATTACGAAGGATCAGGAAACGAATGACGGGCTCACCCTTGATGCAGCGGTGGATGATCTGGGTGACCAGTTCATTTGGCAGCAGCTCCATGAAGCACACCATGGCCATGAAGGAGAAGGGGAAGGAAATGGAAAGGCGACGAGATCTGGAAATTGAAAGGCGACGGGGTTTGGAAATTGAAATGCGACGCAGCCATTTATAAAAACCCGTTACTAATAATATGGAACTTGAAATGCGACGCGGTTTGGCTGCTGACGCATGGGCCCTACAACTGCCCCTGCCCCTCCACCTTCCTGCGAAATTGAAATGCGACGCGTGTTTTTGGACGGTTTTGCTCCCAAAAAATGGTTCCGGGACGTGGGGTGTGGGGAGGAAGGCGCCCTGACGGTTCACGTCTTGTCATCATAAATCCCTGACTGCTGGTTGCTCCATAATCATATCATTTCTTTCGCTTCATCTTCTTTCCCCTCGCCATAAAAAAACCACAAACTCCGGTCAACGAGAGACCACACCAACAAGGAGTGAGAAGAGCATGGCGTCGAGTGACCCGTCGGCGAAGCGGGGACGAAGTGAGGATGACGACGATGAAAGCCGCCGTCGGAGGAAGTTGACCATGAAGGAGAAGGGGAAGGAGCCGACGGTGCCCAAGGAGAAGAATTCGGAGGCCGCCGACATCAGCTTCGCCGTCGAACTGCTCCAGGGCGCGTTCATGAAGCTCCAAGATGTTGGCGCAGCGTTCAAGATCGAGGCGCCTGGAGATTACAAGGATCGCAGCCTCAAGGGTCTCGCCTTCAGGATCCACGTGTTGGCTGAAAAGTTTGAGAAGCTCCCCGTGGTCCAGCGGTCTCTCCTCGGCAACGACGACGGCTCCGACGGCGGCGACGACGACGGCTCCGATGGCGGTGACGATGGCTCCGACGGCGGAACTCCGACAACGGCGACCGACTAATTGATCCACTCCTGTACCATTAATAATGTGTTTGTGATATTGTGTGTTCGTCAGTTTGTTCGTTAGGTTGTTGGACTGCTTAGTTTGTCGATCATGAACTGCTTAGTTTGTTTGTCGATCATGAACTGGTTAGTTTGGTTGTTGCATTTTGTATACATGTCGCATGAACTCGATCTAAGAGACACGGGCAGATCCATCAGCGTCGCCTACAGTATCTGTTCCTCCTGGGATGAACTCGACTTGGAGACAATGGATAGTCATCACCGATGCTGGTTAGTAAACTCACGTCGCCTTCGTTGGCAGGTAGGTCTGGGCGGTTATCTTCTTTATATAGGCTGCTGACACTGACGCGTGGTCCCGACACTATTTTTTAGAATTGAAACTCGCATCCATCAAATATTAGAGCCGGTAAAACAACGCCTAAAATAACATCAATTCATATTTAGACATTTAGTATTTTAATAAAATATCAACAATCACACTTGTATACCTAACATTCTTATAATTCGAATATACATCTCATGCTTGTGATATAATAATTCTAATAATATCTTAGTTTGCTCCAAAAATTCTACAATTTTTACGTGGAAACATAATTTGGGTACCTAAACTTGTCATAAAAAATTCAAATGGTGTCGATAAAGGAAGAATATACTTCTGTACAAATGGCTACATCTCTCACATAGTTTCCTAGAATGTTGCTTGAACATTGAAGTTTTCCACACTTTGCAACATGTTCGATCTCGTACGCATTTGAAATTTTAACACAAGCATGTGTTCACCTTAAGATCACGAAATGTAAAGTTTCATTACTAATGGTTGTGGAAAACAAATATTATTTCTATGTTGGACTTACAAAGAACAAGATAAGGCATATAAACATTATTCACGAAACGGAATATACACTAAATAATGAAATTAATGAAAAGATGGGGATTTTAGAAAAAATGAGAAAAAAATCATCAAAATTGGACTAAGCACGACGGAGAAATATATGTTACAAAATTTGACTGCAGATTAAAAGGAGAAATGAGAACTGTTCTTCGTTCCAATAGAACTGGGCCCCACCCTAATTAGAGACGCGGGATGGTTAATCCTCGTCTCATTTTCCCACACAAACTGTTCTTCATTCCAATAGAACAGAGGAGGAAGCAGAGGGCGCCGCAACCTTGGATTTGACTCAGAAATGTGAGAAATCAAATCTTGCCAAGACAGATTGACCCCACGATGCCGAAAATCTAGGGATTGCACATTGCTGATCAAACGCGGACGCCACTGCCCTTGCTCCTCGCCCTCAGCCTGTTTCATGTATGCAATTGCAGTGGCGTCGACGTCGGCCCCGCTGTTGGCTCTATAGAGGAAGACGGCGGCCACATAGGCCGCCCCTCTGTGCCCGTCCTTGGCAGCGCGGTGGAGCTCGTCGAGGGGAGGCTGAGGGCTGCGGTTCCTGCTGAAGATGTCGTCCATCCCGGTGAGGAAGCAGGCCACCAGGTTGCCGGCTACAGCCAAGCTACGAAGGAAGATGTCGTAGCCGACGGGGTCGTTGTTCTACATCTGCTCGACTGGAACCCGATCCAGTGCCAGGCGCCTACCGATGTCTCTGTCGCGGCAGGGGCGGAGCATGTCCTTGCAAGTTGCCCGTAGGCTGCAGAGGTCCTCCATAGGCCGATTCGATGTCGCACCGACTTGGCCAACGATGATCGCCAGCACCTCCGCCGGGAGTTCCGCGAGCGACCGCGGGTGCTCCCTCGATGCCATGAGTGCCAGCGTGGAAGGGAAGTCGCTTGGTGTGGAGTGGAGGAGGCACGACGAGGAGTGTAGGCAGTTGTGGTTTTCTCACGAGTAGATGAAGGGGTTGTGGTGGTTTCGCGGGTAGAAGAAGGGGTTGGGGCAACGGTTATTTATTTTGGAGAGAAGATACAGGAGACGCGTCTCCGATGAGTGGATACTACTAATTGCACATCTCGCTTATCGAGGAGTCAAACTCTTTGAAGTTTGATGAAATGTAGACAAAATAATATCAATACTCTCAGATGAGTGGTACTACTAATTGCACATCTCGCTTATAGGTATCTTAGGCAGTATCTTAGGCATCTTAGGCAGTATCTTAGGCAGAATATATAGGCATCCTAGGCAGTATCTTAGGCATCATATATTACAGAAAGGAGATTCATTCAAATTCCACCAATACCCATCCTATATATATTACAAAAAGGATTCCATTTCCAGCAATAGACATCCCTGCATTTTACAAAAAGGATCGGATTCAGTAGAAATCAATCTTGCTTCTTTTTCTTCTTTGATTTTTGTATATGGATCTTTTCATGATGGTCGCTTCGCAAGTATGGTGTTTTGTCAGCTCCCAAGACTCGGGTCATGTATGAAGTGTGAAAGGATGGACTTTCATCAAACTGGTTGTATTCCTCCTTCTTAACAACATTTTCAACCCCAACAATCCTTTTTTTCCAGGCAAAACCACACTCCAGTTATTCTTTGCAAGGTCAGGTACATAGAACACTTGCTCAACATCCTTGGCGAAGACAAATGGTTCGGTTTTGTAACCAAAGACCTGGAGATCAACACTAACATAACCAAATTTGTCCTTGATCATAGCTCTCTTCGCATTGGTGACCCATCTACACCGAAACAAGGCTACCTCTACATAATCAAGCTCCCAAATTTCCTCTATTTGACCATAATATGTGGCTGTGTTCTTCTTATTGTCGATGGCCCGTACACGCACACCACTATTTTGATAGACGCTCTTGGCATCCTGGGCCATGGTGTAGAATGTGTATCCATTGATATCCATTGCTTGATATGTTGTAACAGTGAATAATGACCCTGCTACTAGTTTTCTTAGATTGTAGGTTATAGCAGCGCTGCCACTCTGCTGGACATAATCTCGGAGCCACCTGTTGAAGCATTGCATGTGCCTCTTTGCAACCCAATCCTTAGTAGAGCCAGGGTTTTATTCATGTAGTTGTTGCTTGTGCTCATTGCCAAATGGTGTAACCTCTACGCTCTGTTCTATCACGGTGAAATGAGCCTTCCTGAAGTCCTCTGGGTGCGGAGTGATTGACTTTTTCCCCAGGGTCCCAACACCTGAAAGCCTACCTTCATGACATGAATGAGGCACACCAATGGGGTTTTGGGGGTCCATATAACCCATGGCCCACTCCACTGCTTCGATGGTCTCATAGCCACGAACAATGGCTCCCTCCAGAAATGACCTGTTATGTACCAATGATTTGAGGAATCCAAAGTACCTCTCATATGGAAACATCTGATGAAGGTAAGATGGGCCAAGGTACCAGATCTCCCTCGCGAGGTGTGTTGTTAGTTGTAGCATGAGATCAAAGAATGATGGTGGGAAGGTAGCTTCAAGCAGGCATAGGGTCTCGAAATGCCTCCTCTCTAAGGCTAATAGTTTTTCCTCATCCATCACCTTCTGTTCTATTTCATTGAAGAATAAACACAACCTCGTGACCGCGTCGCGAACCAGTTCTGTCTTGATACCTCTTAGTGCAACAGGAAGAATAGATGTCATCAACACATGGCAATCATGAGATTTCATCAAGTTGAAATTCATTTTCATTTCCTTCACCGACACTAGCCTCTTGAAGTTTGATGAGTAGCCTGAAGGTACTTTCAAACCATGCAAAAACTCACAGAATTCTTTTCTCTCTGCCTTTGACAAGGTGGTTGCAGCAACGGGAAGGTCCATCCCCGTGTCTGTTTCCTCTGCATAGAGCTCCGGCCTAATGCCCATTTCTTTAAGATCATCCCTTGCATTTTTATGATCTTTTCCTTTCGACTTCTGTTGTAGCAATGTTCCCAAAGTAGCTTCACACACATTCTTCTTGACGTGCATATTGTCAATCGAATGACTCACATCCAAAAGCGGCCAATACTCTAGCTCCCATAGAATTGATTTCTTAAACCACATTCCTCGCCCATCTTCTTCTTCTTCTTCACCATCTCGCTTCTTTCTTTTGCGAAGTTTCTTTTCAGACAATTTGGGTAACTCCTCGATAGTTTCGACGTCCTTGACTTGCAAGTGGAGCAGATCTCCAGTCACATGCATTAGCGCCTGTCGATTCTCCTTTTCCCCATTAAACTAAAAATCCATGTCCCGGTAGGCATGTTTCTTGCTGAGGAAATGACGGTGCCCCATAAATGAGAATTTCTTTGAATTTCTTAGCCACACTGCACAAGTTTCTTCCAAGCAGTGTGGGCAAGCCGCACCTTTCCTTTTACTCTGGCCAGAAAGGTTGCGATGAGCCGGGTTGTCGTTGATGGTGGTGAACAACATGGTGTGTAATGTGAACTCCTCACGGCCGAACTCATCCCAAACCTTCTTCACACCAGACTTCCAAAGTATCTTCAAGTCATCAACTAGTGGCCTCAAGTAGACATCAATACGATTGCCAGGTTGCTTTGGCTCGGAGACCAATATTGTCAGCATCATGTATTTCCGTTTCTTGCATAGCCAGGGTGGAAGGTTGTACATTGACAGCACGACAGGCCAGGTGCTATGTGTTGAGCTCTGGTTACCGAATGGGTTCACGCCATCTATGCTCATAGTGAACCGAATGTTCCTGCTTTCACCGGCAAATTCCTTAAAGTGGGAATCAATGTTTTGCCATTGTTGGCCATCTGCGGGGTGCTTAATCTTTCCAACTTCCTTCGTTCGTGTCTTATGCCAACGCAAGAGTTGGGCCTCCTTTCGTGTGGCAAACCATCTTCTCAACTGAGGAATGAGGAAAAATACCATGCTACCCTCACAGGAGCCCCTTTAACCTTCTTTTTCTTCTTGCCTGTGATCTCCACGGGCTCATTCTCGTCATCATCAGCATTGTTATCATCAGCACCATCTTTTTTCCTCTTGTACCGATGGAACCCACACTTGGGGCACTTGTCAAGGTCTGCATAATCTCCATGGAACAATACACAACTGTTCTTGCAAGCATGAATTTTTTCAACCTCTATTCCCAGAGGACAAATTATCTTCTTTGCCTCATAGACAGACTCGGCAATTTGGTTTCCCTCGAGTAGCATGTCCTTAAGGAGATCCAATAGTTGTTTGAAACTTTTGTTGCTCCAACCATGATCTGCCTTAAGCTGCAGAAGTTTTAGATCACCAGAAAGGCGAGAGTACTTCTTGCAACCAGGATAGAGGGATTTCTTTGAATCTTCAACGAACTGCTTCAGCCTCGCTAATTCAGAAGCTGTATACACTCCTTGAAACTAAACATCCCGCAACATTTGATCAACATTGTGCACACGTTGCAACAACTCACCATCATTGAAGCCCGTAACTTCTTGATCAGTGATATCCTCAGGCCTCATCACAATTGGTGGGAATGGTTCATTTTCATCATCAAAAACTCCACCTTCATCAAGCTCTTCATCATGGCATAGCGCTGCCCCTTCTTTATTAAGGCCTGTAGCATGGTGTCGCGCTTCACCTTCATTTAAGCATCCTGCTTCGACTTCATTAAGCCCTTCCTCACCATGTTTATTCCAACACGTGTAATTTTTTTTGAAACCACGTGTGATCAAATGATGAAAAATGTTATCCCGTTGTCCAAACTTCTTCTCGTTGAGACAATCTATACAGGGGCAAAGCATTGCCTGAACACCATGGTTTCTCATATCCGCCTCTGCTTGATCTAGAAAACCATTGACCCCCATTAAGAAATTGGCCCAATCTCGGGACTTACTACTGTACATCCAAGCCCAAGCAGCAGTAGCCATCTGCAATTTTCATACATCAAATGAGCATAATGCATCACCAAAACTGATGAGTAAGAGGATTAGGACATCGAAGTTCAATAAATGGGGAAAATTTCCACCTTGACGAGGACTGTCTACGAGGCGAGCACTTCCGAGGAGGAGGACGAGGCGTCTCAGCCGCGGCGACGGCGATGGCGACGGCGCGGAGGACGGCGCCGAGCCCGAGGAGGAGGATAAGCTGCTGCTTTGGATGACGTACTGCGCGGAGGGACGCCGCACCGCGGTCGACGTCTGCCGGCACCTTTCGCCGTTGTGCACGCGGCCGGCCGGCGCGCCGGCTTTCTGAGGAGAGCGAGAGCGCGCGCGCAGCGAGTGGGGCCTTCAGAGAGCGCGCGAAAATGCTGCTGCAGCAACGGCAGGGAGAGAACGAGTGGGGTCCTCAGAGGAGAGAGAGCGAGTGTAGTTGTCCGAGATAGCAGAGTGGTCGGAACGCAAAAACAACGACGTGTAATAACAACACGCGTCTCTATTGTGAGAAAACAAAGGAGATGCTAGCTCCAAACAAGTGTCGCCAATTGGGTCATCATAAAATGAGACGCGTCCTAAAAACAACGCGTCTCCAATAGGAAAGTCATTGGTAACGGACTTAAAGAGCCCGTTACCGATAGGTTTTACTTTCGTAACGGACGCATGTTAATGTCCGTTACAAAAAAACATGTAACGGGCGTTTAAGAAGTCCTCATTGGTAATGGGCGTTATGGTGGCGAGGTCAGGGCGAGGTCATGGTTGAGCCTACCGCGTTTATGCGTAACGGGCGCCAAACAACAACCGTTACAGATGGGGTCCATGTAACGGGTGTTAAGGGCCCGTTACAAATGGTGCGTGACCTATGTGAGGTTTTCACGTAGTGTCTTACCTCTTCTATCTTCCCTATACTCCTCTCACCTTGTGCTTAACACCCTTTACAATACTTTGGCTGGCTTGGATCATGAAAGCAAGTTCAAGTAATGATCCGCCATAAGAAAATTCCGGCTGAAAAGCTGAAATTACCAAAGTATTGGATAAATCGCAGAAAACGATAGATGTTGTGCAAAATAAGCCTATGACCATCTAGTGATGTGTTTTTGATTGAATAATGATTATCTAAGCCCTACTGGACCCCACCCCTAGTATCAGGTATTGTTTGGTAATTTGATTGTAGAAATTGAGTGAAGTAGATCCTTTTCCTTCCTAAGACATAAGGACTTTCTCTAGCCCTCCACCCATTCCAACGAACTCGTTACGATATAAACCCGTTAATGGAAGTTCTGTTACATAATATGGGTTTAGATCCCCTTAAGTGGGCTAGGTTCCAAGTAATAGAACTTTGGACTAGAACGAAATGAAGTTATCAGCCTAAGTTGACCCAAGACTCCCAGGAACCCTATGGAAATCATGTGGTGGTATAAAAGTTTATACTACTACCGTGATAAAGTTCGAAATCCTGGAAGAGTTTTTGTAGGATAAATCCCTAAACCCTAGGATGCTCCTAAGGAACCCTATGGAAGTGAGAGAAGTGAAAGCCATGACCCTGTAGGCTTAAGAACACACAAGCACCCTAGGAAGACCCCGTTAAGGTATAAATGAAAGCCAATTTGGATATCCAAATAGGGATATTCAAAGTTGGAGAATAGATAAAAAACTCTTAAAGCTGAGGAAATAAAGAAATCCGAAGCTAGAGTTTAGAAAAGACCCTGGAAAAAGGAAGAAGCTTGAAAAGTCCTGAGGCTCAACTTTGAGTCCATTGTCAAGAGGTATGTACATCTCAATAATCCAACATATTGTCGACACGAATTCCGAGCTTTCATGGAAAAGACGATTAACATTGGTAGAGATAATAGAAACAAAATTTCTTCCGACGAAAGGAACTACTCGCTTTGACCTTTGGAAATCAACCCATACCCATAGGAGACTAAATGAACCTAAGAAGGAAAACCATCTATATGACCAAATCATCGAGAAGTTGCATGCCTCCAAATCGAATATATCAAGTCCCGCTATTCCTAGCTTCCTAGGATAAGTGGCGTATATTTTGGTTAAGGCAACCCAAACAACTTTCTTTTGATGAAATAGGAGAAAGCTCGATAAGTTCCCTTGGCTCAACTCCGAAGAGAAGAGCTAAGCATCAAGGCATATAACCCCCTTGATGAAACCAATCGGCTTTAACCCATACCTACCTTAGGATGCACCACGAACATGGAATTATTACCACCACTACATTTTTATAGGGGTATCAATGACATTGATGCTCAGAAAAATCATCATACCAAATGATGAGAAGTGGTCACCCAAAATTCCCAACCATAGAAATCCTAGGCAAAAGAGCCAAGGCACTTCCAAAACCTGGAATAATGCCTGTGGTTATAAAGACTTAGACCCACGAAAACCTTAGAAGCCTCTAAGGACTTCTGTTAGCTATCTCTATGAAAGTGAAGTACTCATCTTGGAACCTCACCACCGAGACATACAACCTCCTCAGTGAAAGGCTTCCAGATGCTTCACCCCTTAGAGATGAATCTAGATAGAATCTAACATCAATAATAGGAAAATTTTGAATATGGGAATTGACTACCACTACCTTTGGTAGGAGCATTAGCAACCTTAATGCTCAGGAAAATTCGTCTTTTGGATGAAAAGTAGTCACCCAAATTCACAATCTTAACTACGTACGATAGAATATCGAGAAGCGATAAGAAGAGTTAGGGATCGTAAGACCTTAGAAGCCTATAGGCATAACCCTAACCTAGCCCTAAGGCACCTCGTTAAGTCAAATTGCCTTCAAGTGGGGTAGAGGTTGAGAAAGAATAGGTTCTCGAAAGTCAATCCCCCCAACTTGATGGCATTAACACTTGGCTCTGTAGCTACTAACCCGCTAGACAGTAGAGTACCGGTATAGCATCGTTATAGGAATATAGGAATGAAGCCTGGTCCGAGCACAAGGCTATCTAACTATCGAGACACGATAGAGTGAAGGAGACCTATAGACGACCCTCCCCTAGTTAGAAACATACCATATGGGAATAGAAGCCTACTAGAGACAAGATAGTGACGGTTGAAGAAAAGCCATCACATCAGAATTGGATTCATATGAAATAAGGTGGAAGTAACACCCACAAATAGGCCAGTAAAGCCAAAGAAAGTACCAATGGTCAGGCCTGATATAGGGAAGCTCTAACGACGTGGTGGAAGAATCACCACGCGAAATTTAAAAAGAGGAGTATTCGTAGTAGTGCAAAAGGAGGTCGGATGATTGACCAAAGAACGGTAATAACTCTGACCATGCTTACGGATAAAACCCCGTAAGTATGAACACCTTCAAGTGGGTAGAGTTATTGCAAGGAAACAATAACTCGAAGTTAGTACCATACCCATGGACACCTGACCCTATCCCCTAGAATGCAGCCCTACCGACCCTATACAAAGAATCATAGGGAAAGGAGATCGGTTGATCGACCGAAGGAACAATCAAAACCCTGGCCACACCCTGGAGAAGTTGACCTTTGGATGAAGTAGATAGCAATAGAATAGATAACCCAGATGAAGGACCGAATAGGCGACCAGAGAGGGGGGAGTGAATGGGAGCCGATAAAATTCTTCCCGTCGGATGAACTCGGCCTATACCCCGATTGCCACTCCGATCACTCGCACACACCAAAGAAGCTCTAGACTAGGCACACACACAAGCCTACAAGTCCTAGAGACAAGCCACGAACCAAAGAGTGGAAGCACTAAACAAGAATCAAGCATTTAGCCAAATCTGGACAGGCTAGGCGCGGACTGTTCGTGCAGTACGGGCGGACTGTTCGTGCAGTACGGGCGGACTGTCCGCCAAGCAGGGGCGGACTGTCCGCACAGACACCGCGAACCGTCTGAAAAACGCAACAGAACCTCCAGTAGCGCACTCCGAAAAATCGGACCGTCCGCAGGAGACCGCGGACTGTCCGGCCCTTCACGAACCGTCCGGCACTCGAGTACGGACCATCCGCAAACTCTTTGCAACTAAAAACACCTGAGGAAACGGATCAAAACACAAGCATGCAAGAACACGCGAAGAACACGAAGAACAGCTACGCTGTCCAGCACCTCGCGGACTGTCCGCCCGTTGTGGACAGAAGCAGAAACAGGCCGCGTGCAAGGTCAACTCCTCCAAGCCATCACCGGATCTCCCAAACCACTTGAGCTCTTGAGACAACATTTGTGGGAGATGAGAAGCGTCACTAGGTGAAGCCATGCCCCAAAATTCTCGACCTCTAACTCACTAAATCACCGGGAATCGCAGATCACATGAACAACCTCCAAGAACTCGCAAATCGAAGGGATTTCCCGATGTTTGAGGGGTCAAGATCACACCCAAAGATGCACAAGGCATCCACCCATGATCCCCTCAAAGAAATCCGAGGAAAAACGCCCTCAAATCAATGAATCGAGCGAAGAACAAAAGCAACCAAAAATAGCTCTGAAAATGACACGAAAATCACAAAGAGCTAAGAGAGGGATCGAATCACAACGTCGAATGCTTCCATACATCCAGAGGTCAGAGTCTATACAAGAGTCTAGCCTAAGGAAATACTGGGAAAAGAAGCAGTCCAGAGCGAGTCCAGAGCAGAGAGAGAGAGATGCCATCCACATCTTAGTTATATATATGAAGTCACCGGAGGACGCAAATGACCACGCTACCCCTACAACTTAAACTTAAGACACACACCCCTCAGGGGCATTTTGGTCAAGTCTTCGGATATTTCCATTGAGCGGACACGCTTCCACCACGGACTTGGTTAGCCTTGACGCAAGCCCTGCGATCACGCCACGTGCCCCCCGCCTTGAAGCTTCCCGACGCTCCCGGATCACTGTCTCCGTCGCGTTGGGCCTCCGGACTTGGTTTTGAGGCCCAAACCAAGAAACCCTCCACCGATGGTTTTGTGGGCAAACCACCAAACCCCGCGTGCAAGCTTCATCCTCGAACCGCTACCTTCCACTGGCCCATGTTCATGACTTCAACTTGCTCCTCTTGCACCGCACGGCTCGCACTTGACCCCATCGGCCACCGGGTCCATCAAACCAAGCCTACTTGCCTCTCCATCACCCAGAGGCCACCACGGCTAAGGCCTTTTTGCGCTTGTTCTTCACCTACACCAACACGAGTCAAGCGCAACCTGTACCTACACACTGAGCTAATTATCAGTCCACACAACGTTGTCAATCACTCATCACTAAGGAGCGACCCTCCACTAGTCTTCGGACTCACCTGGCCCTCACCGGAGACGGTACATTTGGTATGTACCATAAAGGGATGAAGAGTATCCAAGGAAAACTTGGATAAAATAGCTCACAAGTAAGTGATCCATAGGGTAGTACCCTATTCCAAAGACCCTGGGCCAAAACCTCCTTAAGTGGGGTAGTACCCCAAGGGGAATGGGGAAAGTGAGACCTGACCCTGTAGAGAACCCAACAGTAGGTTACCAAAGATAGTTTAACCTATCGAAGAAGACTTCATAGAACGATATGAGTACCCCTGCTTTCTTGCTAGCCCTAGAATCTCGGGGACGAGATTCCCCTTAAGTGGGGTAGTTCTATAACATCCTGATTTTCTAAGGCATTTTAAAAACACGAACTTATTAAAAAAATTCTCTAATTATAGGCCTAATTTTCTTTTCTCTGGATATTCTATGCTTTATTAAAACTTTGCATTTAAACTACATCGTGTTACATTTGATTGCTGAGTGGTCTCCTAAGGATTTTTGTTTGAATTCGAATTTGAAATCACATTTCAAATTCACCTTTCAAACTATAGTAAAACCTCTCTCTTTTCCTCGGGATTTTGGGTTGAAAGTAAGTTTCAAAATTTTATTTCAAAATTTATCTCTCTAAACCCTAGACAAACCCCTTTCTTTTTCCTAAGGATATTCTAGAATTTAAACTCCATTCAAATTTGAATACAAATCCGTTTCAAAAACCCCTAGAGTTAATTATGAAGGGCTACTATTCAAACTAGGCCCGCAGCCCCACTTCCAGCCCAACCCATCATCTCTCTCTTATGGCCCAGCTCGCTCCCACCTCCACCTCCCCTTTCAGCCCACTGGTCACCAGGCAGCCCAACATCACCGCTTGCGGCCCAGCCTGCTCACCACCATGTAGTATGTCCCCCCTCCTCGAACTCCCTCCCACCTACAGCCTGCTAGCCAATCCGCACGGCCCGGCTTGCCACCACATGCGGCCCAGCCCGCACAGCCCAGCGCGCAGCCCAGCTGGCCCGCTTCTGCACCCTCTCATGCCAGTGCTGCCGTCGCTAACCCTAGTGCCGCTACCATTGCTGCAAGTGCCGCCGCCGCTGTACACCACCGCCGTCGTGCGCCGCCACCAGAAGCCGCAGGAAAAAGCCTGCTCCTTTTTGCCGGCGACCACATCCTCCCCAACTCCCTCCCCTAGCTGCAGGAAAAGTCATCACCTTTTTCCATCGACACCACGCCGCCGGCCTCGCCCAACTCCGGCCACCAATAATGGCCGGTCGAGCCACACCGGCGTCCCTATCCCCTCCTCCCTTCCTTAGCCGCGAAGCAAGCCCCGGCCATCAACATGGCGTCCTCCCAGAGCTCCCCGGCCGCCTATAAATAGAGAGGCGCCCCCTCCCGGAGCTCCACACACACCGAGCTCAAAGCTCCTCCACCCTCCCGTGGCCGGCCCCTTTCCCTCCTCCTTCTCCCCTTCCGACTCTCGGAATGAGTTGCCCCGCTCCTCCTCTACCCCCCTAGTGCTCTCGGATTAGTCTCTAGGGAACACTAGACCATCCCCATGAGCTCCAGGAGCTCTCACTCCTTGTCCCATGGCTGCTGTCTGGAGGAAGAAGAAGAGGTGGTGCCCTGTCCCTATGACAAGTGAGCCCCACACGGCAGCCCACTCCTTCCCCCTCGGCCGCCGCGGGCCCTAAAGGTCGTTGGCCACTTAGGCCAAGGCTGGTCGGTCCATTTAAGCAGGCCGAAATTCAGCCCACGCGTAGCGCCCCCCCTTTCCCAATTCTTTTTCAGCCAAAATTGCTAGGCACACCCACATATTGCACACAAATTCTTGTTTCTAGGTCTTAGCCACTTCCAAAAATTCCGAGAAAATTCCTTAGGAATTATTCTAAACCTGATCATGCCCTTCTTTTCCATAGATCATTTCATTAGAGCTCTTTTCAATTTATGTTCTTTCCCGGTATAATAGAAAATCCTGCGAAAGCGTACCCGGGAATACACGTTTCGCATGTCCTTGCTCCAAAAACCCTAGGAAAATTCCTAGAATTATATTAGGATTATCTAAGCCTATTCCAACCCCTTGCATCACCATTCACACCCCTTCGAAGCCTTAAGGATTTATTTAGCTCCTCGGTCCTTCTCAAAAACCTCGTCGTTATGCTGCCCAAGTCTAGGATCCACCTCCACCACCCTAGCCGTTACACTACTCGAGTAAAACCCTAGATTTCAACCCCCTCAGCCGTTATGCCATCCATCGGGAACCCCATGGTTTCCATTTTCTCTGCTCTGGGATACACCTATCAGGTTGACTTCGATACACGCTCCTCTTCTCATTCCATAGGAATTGACTGATGTATTATTTTATTGATTGTTATTGTTATTATTATTTTATGGGTATAAAGACTGTAGACATGGACGATCGGGATTCTGCCCAAAGTCGAGGATCCAGAAGGGTGTGAAGCCCAGGACCCTGATCGTCTATAAATCACTAAGGATCTTCAAGTATAAAGGCAAGTCCCAGCACCCCTCCTTGGTCATACTTTTGCCACTATTCTATAATTAGAATATAAACATGCCAAGATAATAACTTGACTTGCATTTGCTTTAAGGACCAGATGATCCCGATCTCGACTAAGTCAATGATCGAGCATCATCCTTAGATTTACTTATCACAATTGTTCATGAGAGGAATTCTGGTGATAGGGAGAGGTAGGAAGTGAGAGTGATAAAATGACCCTACTAAAGAGAGTGACACCCCTTAAGGACAGACATGGGAGTATGGGGGCAGCCTTGGTGGAGCATCATGTCCATGCTTACTCTGGTCGTATAAGGATCGGTTCACGGGAAAGTCTTTCCAGTGGCATAGTACGACCATACGTAGCCAAAAAGGCATAGCCTGTTGGGAATGTCTATTTATGTGCGGCCTTGAATCACACCCCATCACTGAACCTAGTAAACCATCCTAAGGGGCCATGGTGGGCAACAGATATGCTGGAGCAGGACCTTCGCAGAGTCCCAGGTCCGGCCGGTACGGGTCATCGGGTATGTTATGGCGTCCGGAATGACGCAGTGGTATTGTATACCACGTTTTTATTGCATATGCAATCTCTCCCCGGGGAAACTAGATCCGCGAGGCGGATGGTGGTGGTATGACCCCTACTTAGGCCCCAGTGTACACGTGGATGGAGCTAGGGAATGTTGTCTAGGTGTGGATGAGAATGTAGTCCACATGTAGATGCCGGTGGGTAAGGTTCTTGCAGCTAGTACCGCCTTCTGCAGAGGTATGGGCTGGTCGGACGTATGAGTACAGTGTATGCCTCTGCGCAGAGTATAATCTATTCGAATAGCCGTGGCTCTCGGTTATGAGCCCTTTTGGTCAAAGCTCCCATTGATTAGCACACATGCTTGGTGAGGATAGACTTGGTGGTGAGACAGCGCAGTGGCCCTTAGAAAGAGTAATATGGCAGATGCCGGCTCAGTGGGACCCTGGTGGTCGCTGAGTTTAATAAAACTTGGGGACTGGTAGGGGAGGCTATGTGTTCCCCTCCAGGACCAACCTACATATATTATACCTGCTTTACTTTTCAGTTTCTCTGAAACTTACTTCACATGCATTAGTTTATTTATTTTAATAATCAGACCTGCCACCTTTCCTTGGAACCTTACATGTAGTCTATAGGATTAATTGCTTATACACTGGGATTTGCTGAGTAAGTTCATGTGTACTCAGCCTTGCCTCTATTATACTTTTTTTAAAGGTAGACTACGTGGGTTCCAGGTGTTGTAGACCATCTAGTTAGTGGATGGGCACCTGCGCTTCCCTTCACTGCGTTGAGGTATTTTCTTTGAACATACGTTATTTATTACCTATATACTTAACTCTGATAAGAACTGTGCTAACCTACCCGGTCCAGGGATTAGCACAGGTACTTAGCAAGAATCCCGAAGGTGGGTCCCCACAAATATGATAGCAAATAGAAGCAAAACAGGGTTCAGTGATTACAACCCAAGATCTCCCTTCAACCCCAAGGACAAACAAGGACTTTACCCCATAATATTACACATTGTAGCACTGGTCATGGTGTAGAATCCTCTGAAGTAGATGTAGACCGACGAGGAAGATGATCCGGTGGAGAGGAATCCCTACACTAGAACGGCTAGGGTTGTTCCTCCTCCTCTCGAGCTCCGCCTTGCTTTCTCCCTTGTAGATCCAATCTCCTCCTTGTTCTTGATCTTGTGGCGGCACCAGAGGGACCTTCCTAGGGCTTTCGGGCGTCCTCCCCTCTCCTCTATGTGGCTCTCTCCCTTTTGTCGAATCTCTGAAAGTTCAATCCCTTGATGTGGTCAACCCCTTCCTTGGGCGCCTAGGGGTTTGTATTTATGCCCTTGGGGAGTTTTGGGGCGTGCTCCACCTTACCTTGCACGAGATCTTGCTCGGGAGCGAAGCAAACTTGGTTTCCATAAAATCAGCCTCGTCCAAACTTTCCTGTTATGCAACCCTTCCTTGCCAACGTCATATCTCCCGCGTCCGGACTCCAAATAATGCAAATTCGGTGTCTAGATTGTATGGCACGAAATTATCTCCAACTTTGGTACTCATTGCTTTCCATGGAATGAAGATAAGATCCCCAAAACGGCCTCAGAAGATAATCTGTCTGATTTCAGACTTGTCTGCGCAGTAGGTATTTCAGGGGCCATATCTCCTAGCTCCCTGGTCCGAATTAGGCCTTCCATATGTTCAAATCGAAGCTCTCAACAAGGCCCACAACTTTGGTATTCAATGTTTTGACATTAGAGATCGTTTACTCCGAATCTATGTCGAAAGATCTTGTTGTTCTGGGCTGCGCGAATATCTCCCAAGTTGAGTTGATCTCATGGGTAAATCTCCAAATCTCATGACGATCTTTGGAGCCTTTGGAGTCTTGTTCATCTTGTCATTGCACTTGCATTGGGCTTCTTTATCCTTCCGAGATATGTGTTATGAACTTCACCCAAGAGTGCTTGTTTATTGCCAAAATCCTGCGTAAACATAAAACTCCAAAAACGCATGCTTGTGTCGAACTTGTTATGTCATGAGAGTGCCTACTGGCGGGTTAGTTACAAATGAGAGATGAAATCTATATGTAACAAGTACTCTAGGGGTGCAACAGTGGCCGTTCATCCTGGCCCTTCATGTGGCAGCTCCACATTGGTCCAAGACAGGATTCCGGGGGTGCGCACGGTGCTTCTCAGCCCAAAGCCGTGACACTCCCCACCTAAAAATAGGAGGAGAGGGGGCTCACATAGAAGCACACAACTTTGCATTCACTTCTCTCTTTTAGTTTCCAAGGTGAGGGAGTTTGCTAGAGTAGCTCTTCTTTAGGTTCCAAGTCTACTTTGGGATCTAGTTATGAGTGTTCTTGTATTTATATTTCTTTGTATGACTTTGATCATTTGATCTACTTCAGTTATTTAGCTATTTCATATAAAATAGTACTTGCATGCATAGGTGATATGTTCTTGAGTTCATCATCTGTTCATCATTTAGAGGCCCTTCGATCCAGTTGACGAATGAGTTTATCATGTTTTTCGTGCTTGTTCATAAGTTAGAGGCTCATGTTCTTCACGAATACGACCCTTTGATCTTGTGGTATAGACATAGAAGTGCTCATATCCGTTTGCATGTTTAGCCTCAGTTTGATCTAGTTAGTTTACACATTCTTGTTGTATGACGTCCGTGTTTATGCTACGGTACTCGGTATCAAGTGACCAATTATCTGGTGGCTTCGACCTGGGTCACAATAGCCCGGGCCAGTTGAAACCTAGTTGACAATCTAAGCATGGTGCTGGTTGGGTAGCTGCGTTGGTTATGAGTTCACCTCGCGTTTAGATAGATGTAAGCTGTGGTAGTGACAACCCTTGGACCCTTTGTACTTCTCCGCGTTCGGGTAGTGATGTAGGAGTTCTACAAGTAGCATACCGAAATCGTGTAAAAGGTGGTGCAGGAGCTATCTCCCTATTTGTACCTAGGTGCTGAACTAACGTTCCATACAACGTTTGTGTATCTCTCTTGTATCTCTAACCTTTGTATGTTTAGTACATTAGAACCTAGAGCTAACTCGTATGTTTCTCCCTATGTCATAGTGTTACTAGGAGTGAATCATTATGTGCCACACTGCCATTTATAATATCTTTATCCTTACCCCTATATTTGAGATGTTGTCTCTTTCTCTATCCATGATCCATATTCATTGCAATTGTATAAGTCTTGTTATCCACCATTTCCTTCCTTGGATTCGATACCTTTTGGAATACTCTATTGGGGAAATGCTACAATGGTTTATCTGTGAGCTTGCAGATTCGTTTGTGATCGTTAGGATTACCACTAGCCATTTATGATGTTGTTGCTAATAACGCATAAGCTTAGCAGTGATGTTAAGAAATGCCAACAACCACCACTAAGGCTGGGCAAAATACCGGATACCCATTACCCGTACCCGAATTATCCAAACCCGTACCCGAATTACCTGAACTCGAAGTACCCGGTCCCAAATTTGGATAGCAATTTTGATTACCCGAAATTAGTTTGGGTAATTCAGGTAATACACTCTGGTACCCGAACTACCCAATCTACCCAAAGTTTGCCATTCTCTTTGTATTTTATCACGTGTTGTTAGTTGAACTCTTGAAATTATGACTTCATTAGAATATAATTCTCTCGGTTTGAACAAGTGACTATAACATATTATTCTCCACAAATTGTTGTTGAAATTCTATACAAATTGTTGGTGAAATTATGTATAAATTACTACTAAAATTTTTGTATTTTGTTGTTTTTTGTAAATTTAGGTAGATCGGGTATGCTCAAACCCGAATTATCGGGTACCCGAAATTTCGGGTAATGTTTTTGGGACTAATATCGGGTAGCTATTTTCATTACCCAAATTTTGAATTACCCGACCTGAAAAAATCGGGTAACCCGAACGCCTAGGCCTAACCACCACCATAGCGACCACACCTTATCTTCTCAAGTTTCTTGGTGCTGGAGCTCGAGCCTTCGCTGCCATCGTATGCCCCTTGCATGCAGGTTCAACTTCGTAAACCACTCCTCTTTTGTGAGGAGGAGGCGGCCCTGCTAGTCATGGACGGGGTCTTCAGACGGTGGTGACGCCTTCTGTTGGCGTTTCTAACGTCATCACCTAGTTTGCATCCTCGGTAATGACACCAGAAACGCCTGTTGGTAATTTTAAGTTCAACCACCTCTAGGATGGTGTCTGAAGCAACATTTATTAATATATGGTGAGTGGGTGTCCTTGATATTGCCACCGGGTTTGGAACCTGATAACATTACCAAGAGACGAGCCTTATTGATGGGGGTGAAGATGTATCTGCAAGTGCAAAGATACATATTTATATGTTTTTATAAGAGTTTTACCAATTGTAGCATTTCACCCATGAGTATTCCCAAGGGCATCATTATTCATTTTTTTACCAGAAGATGGCGTAGGGATTTCATCATATGGATCATCGGGTACATATCTGGGACAATATGAATAAGTAAAGCGTACCAAAGCATTATAACAGGGGTAAGCGATAAACTACACACACACACACACACACACACACATATATATATATGATAATGCGACACACACAAGCCATCGTCTCTGATAAGGAATAAAGCACAAAAGAATAAAAGAACCACATAAAGGTTAGTAGCAACAGGCACTAGAATTGTCCTTAGGTTCGTATCTACTAGCAAAAGCATACATCATATGGATAGTCTAGATCTATCCTATTGCATCGAGGAGAATACATTCCCTAGTCTGCCAGGGGGGAATATCTTTCAGAACTCCGACACCATAGACTCACGTGGGGGAATACAAGAGATGTACGGGGCTGTCACCACCCGTACACCTACCCCTCAGACCGTAGAATATGATCATATGTTGTGGATCCCACGACACATGGGCACCACGTCCACGGCCATGATCACTACTACTAGCCCCTCTGGAACCTAAGCCATGATGACCCACAGGCATAGAGCTAGAGCAAGCCCGAAGGCACACCCCACAGATACAATAAGGTAGAACTATACTAAGCATACTAGTATAGCATGAATGAGCACATAAGATGGTACAACATA
The DNA here is from genome assembly GCA_036936925.1 of Cenchrus fungigraminus. NCBI lineage: Eukaryota > Viridiplantae > Streptophyta > Magnoliopsida > Poales > Poaceae > Cenchrus > Cenchrus fungigraminus. The sequence continues at coordinate 115,412,324 of CM072779.1, read as the reverse complement.
CTGTAAGAATAGCATAAATACCAAGCGTTGTATAAATACAAAAGAGACAAGTCGAGTACAAAGCCATACCATAGGCCGAAGGTTGGAGCCAACCGACCCGAGGTGATGCTCAGCACTACTTAGCGAGAAAGCTCTTGGCCTAAGCTCGACTACCTTAGAACTATAGAATACAAGTGAGGGAGAGAGAGAAGGAGGGGCTCTTGTGTGATGTGTATTGTAGAGGGGAGTAGAGGCCTCTTATATAGGGGTGGAGAGACGGTTCCAGGGGCTCCTTGGCGCCAACTCCACCTCCACCGCCTTTGGCTTGCGCAGGAGAATCTTGGCAGGAAATATGGGCGCCAACTGCCTCTGCCCTGGTTCGGCCGAACCTGGGTCGGCCGAACCAGGCCTGGCCCATCTGGCCGCCACCTTTGGTTAGTGGGCTGGTGAGCTCCTAGGTCTTCTTTTCCTTGTGGGCCCCGCTTGATTTGACTTATTTTGCTTCGTGTTTTGGCCCATTCTTCCTCGTGTAGAACACTATGTGTTGCTCTTCGTGTTTGTCTTGTACTTTTGCACGCTCTTCCTCTCTTTCTGGCTTCTCTTCCCTAAAATGCTTATTGAACAGAAACTAGGCAATATGTTAGTAAGAGATGCTAGTTTCCCTCTTGTTCCAAGTAATGTTGACGGCTAAAAGAGGTCGATAAGGACTGTCAACACCTTATTCCTCTGTTGCTCCTCGATCTGGCGCAGGCGACCAACCAGCTCCTCAACGGTTAGGGGTGTCACAATCGAGGAAGGTCTCGATGGCGATCGCGATTTGGGAGAGATGATTAGAGACCACCTCCAACATCTTCTTCACTATCTCTGTGTCGGTGGTGTTCGTGCTGAGGACGCGGATGTTGTTGGCAAGGGAGACGATGCATAGGGCGAATTCATCGATGGACTCGCCATCCTTGAAGGTGATTTGCCCAAACTCCTTCAGCTGCGCAGCATTGGCCTCCCTCACACGCTGCACGCCAACACGCACAGTCTTGAACCCTTTCGAGGCGGAGTGTGCCATGCGCTTGCGTGTGAGAGAGCCGAGCATCTCGGCTAGAATGGCACGAAGGATGGCAGAGAGGGCGAGGAGATCCTCGCGGTACTAAATGACATTGCCGTGCTTTGGCTTGACAGTGTGCCACAGCCCCTACATCTGCATGTTCACACACATCATCAATGACCACTCATGGTAGTTGGTGTGTGTGAGCATCAGGTAATGAACAGTGCCACCGCTCTCCTTGATGACGCGCTCGGCAATGACATCGTGGTCGCGGGGCCCACGTCATGGTGCGGAAGATGCTGAAACATGTTGACAACACAACGGAGATGGCGAGCGCCCACCCGGTTGTGGAGCCGATGAGACGGAGGCCATGGAAACATAACCGCTCTGATGCAAATTATTGGAGTTCACCAGATTTTACTGTCGGTGAACCTGGGGAGCATACTCAAGAACACACTGAGCTCTGGTGATTTTGGTGCTGAAAAACTGGCAGCAAGTTTTCTATCTTTGTTTGATACTTAAGAAAACCAAAGTAGCAACTACTCTCCTACATGAGCGGCACGAACGCGACTACCACGCTGCGCCATCCCATGACGAGCACACACCCGCGCACTACTCCTACGATGCACAAACTCAAATGGACACAACACACCTTGCATTGCATGTGCACAAACTTGACACGGACATGCTAAACTTAGCCTATGTACAAAGCTTTGGTGAGGACATAAAAGGCTAGAAGCTTCCATTAGGCTTGAGATCGAACACCTTCCCTGCGTAGCACAGACCTAGTGGTGGGTGTGGGAGGGGCTCTAGCCGCCCGTACAACTGCAAGATCCATGGAGCCCACCTTAGTCAAATTCATCGAGACATTCATAGAATTCACCATATCCGGCCCAGCTCTATGTAGCAGCAAGGAAGGGGAAAAAGTCCATTTTACTCCCCTGGCCTATTCACTTTGTCCGCTTAACCCCCTCAACAAAATTTAGGCTCAACTTACTTCCTTGAACTATTTGATTTGATCCAATTTACACCCTAATTATATTTCTCTTTTTTGTTTCTCTTTATAAGTTGAATTTTGAGTTCAAATTTTGTGAGCAGATACAAAACATGATGTCTGATGTTAAAAAATTATACTAAGAATTTTCATGATTATTTTCATAGGTTAGAAATATTTAATACAAAATGGATTTGAGATATACAAAACGGTACACAAAATAGTCATCAAAAATTGCTCTTATATTTTTCTACCATACAACATCATGTTATAAGTCAACTGACAAAATTTGAAATTGAAACTCAACCTATAGGTGAAGAAACAAAAAAGTTGAAATGTAATTAGGGGGTAGATTGCACCAAATAAAATAGTATGGGGGAGTAAAGTGATCCTAAATTTTGTTTAGGGGGTTAAATGGACAAAGTAAATAGGTGAGGGGAGTAAAATAGACTTTTTTCGAAGGAAAATTCAGAGAGGAACTTCCTTTTACAGTCTTGGACTTGAGGGGCTACTTCATCGAACATCCAGTCATTACGAGTTGTCCAAATGCTCCAAGTCATTAAAATTATAATCTCCATGTAGAAAGGAACTGCCAGCTTTTCATAGATCAACCTTAGGATTTGTAGTACAGGCCTTGTGGTTATGACTGATACCCCAATGGAATTCCAACAAGCCTTAGAAAAATTACATCTGAAGAAAAGATGGGCCACTATCTCCAATTTGTTTCGGATGCAAAGGTCACAGGTATAGAAATCAAGCTCCATCTGTTTCCGCCAAGGTTTTAAATAGCGCGCTATAGCGGCGCTATAGCGGCCCGTAGCTCTCGACGCGAAGCTATTCTTCTTTTTTGCGCTGTCGGCGCTATTGCCGCAATATCGCTCTATTGCACCGCTATTCCAGAATAGCGTCATATCACCGCTATTTTACCGCTATAGGCTCAGGTAAAAAAAACCAAGGCAAGTGGACTTTATGGTTGTGTGATCCATGGTTGTTTGATTATGTACTTCAACTTCAAGTGTTGACTTGATGCCTTCATGGCTATTTGGTATTTACTTTGAGGTTGAGAACTTATCATATTATGTTGTCCATTGTCATGGCTATTTGAATTATTAACTTATTAAGGCTAGTTCAACACAGATATGTTGTTGTTGCTGTTTCAATCAAATAGCGTGCTATAGCGGCGCTATAGCGGTAGCAGGAAGCTGGCGCTACTGCACATAGCTGCCGCTATAGCGGTGCCATAGCTGCGCTATAGCGGTGCAATAGCGCCAAATAGCAGCCAAACTAGGACGCTGCTATTTTTCATAGCACGCGATTAAAAACCTTGGTTTCCGCACAGGTATAGAAATCAAGCTCCATCTGTTTCCTCTGGAGGAGGTCTCTAGTGCTCAACCTGTCCTTTAAGAGCAACCAAAAAAACACCTTATGCTTCATTTGACACTTTGATTTCCAGATCCATAGATAAGCAGGATGTGTTGGCCTTTGACCAATCAGCACCTTGTAGGCTTTTGAGGTTGAAAAGATTGCATTACCCGACACATAAGACCAAATATCAGAATCTCCCACATATGGTCTGTCATTAATTAGATTTATGAGTTGTTGAAGTTGATCATTGGTCTGGACAGACAAAGGCAGGAACAAATTGTTTATGAAATCAGGCATGTTGACTGCAAAGTGGAAGGACACATCAAGATTTCTGGCAAAAGACCGAAGTTCAAGGAAATGCTGAGCTGGGATGATTCCATTCCATCTATCTGACCATAGAAGGACAATTGTGCCAGTGGCCACTGAAACTGAAGCAAGGTCCTTATACTTATCCAGAAGCTTAACAATGTCTCTCCACCAAAAGGACCCTTTCTTAGTTTTCCTAGGTAACCTTCCATTTTTGTAGTAATTTTGTCGGAGCAGGTTTACCCAAGGTATATCCGCCTTGGAGAAGAACTTGTGGAGGAACTTTAACAGCATGGCATCATTGTAAGTGGATAGATTGATAATCCCTAGTCCACCTTGCTTTTTGGGGACACAGACCATGGGCCAAGCAGCTTTGGATGGTTGTTTAGAATTCAGATCAGAGCCTCTCCAAAGACAATGCTTTCTGTAGAATGCCAATTGTTTTATGACCCCTTTATGCAGCTTCAGAGATCCTGTGTAAAAGATGGCTGACGAGGAGAAAACATAGTTGACCATTTCAAGCTTTCCCCTTGGGAGAGGAAGGAAGAAGTACATGTCAGTCTCCTTTCCACTTTCTGAACTAAAGGGATGAAATGCTCCATGTTTTGTTTAGAAGTCCCCAAAGGCAAGCCCAAATAGGTGAAAGGGAGAGAGCCTTTTTGGCATTCAAATGTTGAACATAAGAGCTCCAACTTTTCTTCACTGATGTTTAGAGTCACAAAGATAGATTTACCATAGTTCACTTTTAGCCCTGTTGAAGCTGCAAAAGAATGAAGGAGACCCTTTAGAGTGAGGAGTTGGTTTGGACAAGCCTCCATGACTAACAAAGTATCATCAGCATATTGAACTATAAGGAAGTCAGTTCTTGCTCTTTCTGGAATGGGCAGGTTCAAAAGGCCCTGATTCTTGAGGTCATTCACTAGGGATTGCAGCAGATCAGTAGCCATCACAAAGAGGAGAGGAGAAAGGGGATCTCCTTGCCTAAGACCTCTTCGACAATGAAAGGCTTTCCCTGGCACCCCATTAAGGAGTACAGAAGAGGTTCCAGAGTTTAAAATGTCCTTGATCCACCCAATCCAACAGTCACCAAATCCCTTGTGTTTCAAGATTTTCAGGATTGCTTGATGTTCAATTTTGTCAAAGACTTTCTCAAAACCCAATTTAAGAATAACCAACTCCTTTTTGAACTTTTTTGCAAATGTGCAGGTATTCAAATGCCCAGGCTAAGCAGTCATGAATTGACCTGGACCTAATAAAGCATTTAGTGTAAAAGACCTTTAGTGCAATTGGCACATGCGCCCATGGAACAATTTGTAACCACTGACCGGAGAGATATCAGTGCTCAGCTTCGCTGCTCTTGCCGCCTGCGCAATGCACACGCAAAGCAGATCAACCAACCTCTCTTGACCAGCGTCTATGTCTAGCTAGTCCGTCTATCGCTACTGATGATACTACAAGTAAAGCATCTAAACAAGATGATAGGATGGGAGCACTGTTATTTTTGTTTGGTTGTGGACGCGTCTTCCTTTCTGTCTCGTTCTTTTGGTTGAAAAGGAATAGTAAAATTGTAAATGAATAGTGCTAGAATAATGTTTTTTGAGAGAAGAACAGGCTACATCGATCGGAAGCTTGTTGAGACGAAGCAAAGGTATGGGAGCTACCGGACACTATGGTGCCATTCTCGATGGCGACGCTACCGCTACCCCGGACGGCGCCGACCGACCCAGCGGCATGTGGCTGTGTCGCTCCCTCGGTCTTCGCAAGACTTGGCCAATGCAAGCAAGCGCAACCTTCTTGGGCTTCCTTCTCCGATGATATACGATATCGATTCTGCAACCGGATAAGCATGCACCATTAGTAAGCAATATTTGAGCCACGACTTCGTCGAAACAATACAAAGGCAGAAGACATGGAGGTGACTTGCGAGAGACAAGAAGCTCTGTGTGGAAGCTCAGTAGCTCATGCCATGTTGTTTCACTACAAGAAATTTGGGTTTATATGACAGGCCGATTTCGTCATGTAAACTACGATTTTTGTCATAAAAAGTATTTTAAGACGAAAATAGGTTCGTCATAAGGTCGTCACAAATCGACTGTCACAAAATGTACCGCGTGACGGTTTTTTGTGCAGTCGTCACAAAAAGTGGTAACCTTTTGTGACGTAACAGTTTTGCCGTCACATGTTGTCACCTTTTATGACGCTAACGTCCGTCATACATTAGCTAGTCAACGCGTCACATTTTTTACATGACGTCACGTACAACGGTGTTTTGGCGTTATTTTGTGACGCCTCTATGTCGTCATATATAGTTTCCTGTGTTGTCGCAAATAGCCGACCACGTGATGCACTTCAAAGGTTTTTTTTGACGCCCCAGGGTCGTCATGTATAATTTTTAGATTATGTGACACTTGTATTTTGTCATATTTTTATTGGTACGTTGGGCATGGGAGCTGCATTTTGAGACGAATGTGTGGCGTCACAATTGTAATTTCATTCATGATGAGAGCAACATCCATATTCAGTGACGAGGGTGACATCCATCACAGCACAGAAAATCATAATACACATATATCATGCCATTATCCACAAGATTGGCATCAGAACTCACAAATCAATCACAATTCACACACATCCTAAGTGATAACACATTTCACAGATTGACATCATGCATACACATGTTCCAACCACAAACCTGCACATAGTTCTCACAAAGTTCCAGGTTCAACCACATAGTTCAACCACATAGTTCAACCACAAAGTTCTAGGTTCTATGTTCACATACAACTAGATAGCACATAGTTCTCACAGTTCCAACCAGTAGGACTAATGAAGCAAAAGCTTAGGCAAAAGCCTCATCCTCAGAAGCACCATTCATACCTCACTGTTTCTGTAGATTCAGGACAGCTCGCAGCAGCGCATTAGTTTCCTCAAACCTGCTATTGATGTCCTTCACTTCATCCTGGGTCTGCCACAGCAATTCTTTCTGAGCTTGAAGCTCTGCCTGCAACTCTTCTTTGGTCCTCGCAGCTTCTTCCCTTTCAGCTTGGAGGGTTGCCTCAAACTGAGCTTGCATGCTGAGTACTGTCGATGAGGTCTGAGCAGACTTTGACCGTCGAGAGGCACCAATGTTAGGAAGAAATGTGGATGAGCGGCTGATCTGGCTAAGAGTTTCATCAACAATCTTGGAGGGAGACTTCTCTGCTCCTTCTGCTGTCTGTCTTTCCTTCTCTGCCACCATTCGTTCCTACATAAAAAGAATGCTCTTAATAACAAGGTGTATAACACTGTTGAAACATGCATAAACTTGAGTATAGTATATGTATACAATCATTTTAGAACATACATAGATTTCATTGGCAAGAGGAGATCGACCAGTTCTGGGACTATTCATACATTCCCCAAAGAAGTCTACAGCATCTGGCTCAGTGTTGTTGTACTTAGACCTCTGCAGCATGCAAAAGCCTTGGATTACTTTGAAGCACACATCTCTGTTTGCATTGCATATTAACAAAAGGATCCAACCCAACACCAGGCATGAAAATTAGCCACAAAAGGATGTTGAACATACAACCCAAAAGCACCCACAGAGTGTGCAATAGTATTACCAGGCTGTATCGATGGGCTATGTAGGACCTGGAACCAGTTTTTTGGTGAAGTTGCACGTTCCCTCGGTTTACTTTATTCGTCTCAGATATCTCCTGCACCATAAATTCAACACAATCTTTTTTATACTCATGCACAGTTTGATTGCATATTAACAGAAGAAGTAATGCAGGGCATGGACCTGATTATTTGGGTCACACCAGTATTCTACGAGGCTGGTCCACTCCTCCATCCTCATTTTAGGTGGAGGTCCCTTGGCCAATATCTGTTCCATTGTCACGGACTTATCGAAGTACTTCCTTTTTAGGAGATACCTCTGCTGCCTTACACACCTCTTAACGATATCAGTGCATGCAATTTTGCTTGGTCCATCAGTCTTAACAACCACTTCCAACCTATTCTGCAGGGACACACAGATCATTTATTAGACAAAATATCTTACATGAGAGTAGAGCTAGTAATGAAAGAAAACAGTTGTAGAGAATTAGGTGTCTCACCGCCACTTTGTCAAGCACCTTTTGTACTTCTGCTGGCCCCCCATCTTTTTCATAAAGCTTCCAAGATGTGTAGATAGGAAGCTTGTCTCTAAGTGCTACACCAGTTTCTGATGCCAGCTTCGCTGCTTGCAGCGGGACATCAGGTCTTTTCTTCCCTTCAGCCACTTGGATAACCAACTTGTTTCCTCTCTTTATGAGCTTCTCTAAGCCAAGCCCAATGGTTTTCTTGCGTACATTCCTTTGGAGTGCTGCATTGTCAAAGAACATGCAAAAAGCCTGGTTAGCAGCCCAAAATGTAGACACTGAATTCAATGTAGAAAATAATTGCTAGAAACACATGTTGATTTTTTTAGACCCAAGGATTACCCGGCTTATATTGAAAGCCAAAAGTGACAAAGTAGCTGCTGGGGTTACCAGCTTACATTCTCAGGAGCACCTTCTGCACTCAAACAAACGCAAAGCAAATCGACCAAGGGCTACTCACTAAAGGAAAGATTGAACCTAAGCATCCTTACAAGTCGAAACCAATGACTCAAAAAGAGAGACAAAGACTACTGACAGTAACAAAAGATACACAACATCACAGAAGATAGAATGGGCTTCCAAGCCACCCCAGATCCAACATCTACCACCTCTTAAACCAGACCATCTTACTAAGCAAAATGGGAAATCCCAACATGTTGATTACCTTGAACTAAGCCACCAATAGGTTGTCCTCCACTTGTATCAACCGCTGCATTGCCATCAACTTGGTCATTTGATTCATTCAGGTCATTGCTCTGCCTAGAGCTCTGCACACCTGGTGAGGAGGTTTCTAGAGGGGACATTTCTGGAGGGAACAGGGCACGATTGGGTGTAAGATTAGGAGTAGTATGCTCAGTGTTTGCACCAGGCATAGCTGTGGGTGTAGGACTAGGAGTAGTACACTCATTGTTTCCACCAGGCATAGATGTGGATGTACTGGTGTTGGGAATTCTTGGAGCAAAAATAAATGGGTTTGCACTAGTAATAACCCTGGCTGCGGTTTGCCTAGTGTGTCTACGAGGACTAGGCACTGTGATTCTAAGAGGCTCTGTGTTTGTTTTTTTAGGGTTGGCTTTCATAGTGATCTTAGGCGGCAAAGGTTGTCTTTCCCTAGGTGGTGGGCGGCTTCCAGGCGAAGGCATGGCTGTGGCTGCTTGTTGCCTAGTCATCCTGCTAGGCGTGCGTGGTGGCAGCTGGCTTCCAGTCGTCTTTTGCTTCTTGTTCTGAGGGTGAGCTCCTGGAGCCATCACCGCTACCTGCCAAGAGAAACATGCATCTTATCAATTAAAGAACATGTTGAAGTACATTGAACAACAAAATTGAAGTATATGGTAGAAGTAGACTAGCGAGATACTTGCTAATTGGTCTAGTAATGCATCTCACCTCAATATTATCCTCATTAATTAGGTCATCCTCACAGTCATCATCACTTTCAGATTGGTTATCAATGTCAGAAGATGGGTCATAGTCATGGTCAAGATCTGTTTTGTCAGATACTACTGTCTTCCCTTTGCACTTTTTCTGTTTGGTAAGCCCATCTCTAACTTGCTGAGCTAATATTGGAATACCCAGAGAATGAAATTGTTCCTGGATTTTCCTGATATTTTCATCCCTGTCGAGCTCATACTGGGATTTTTTTCATTTCCTACTTAGTTTCAGCGAATGCACAGAAACTGGGTTTAGTTTCTGTAAAAGAAAATGAAAGGAGCTAACAAATGAGTATTCTATGAAAGGTTAGAAAGAATTAAACATAACAACTAACAGATGACAAATTGGTTTCAATATGCTAGTAAGACCAGCCTACAACTTCTCTTTCTCTAGTTGTCAAATCAATATAAATTGGTAACCTACTCTAGTTGTCAAATTATAGCCTAAAACATTGGTAAGAAAGTAGCGGGCACAGTACACAAGATGGCACAAGGAAAAGAGGGTACCGGTTGAGAATGAAATGAGACATCCTGCTGATGGGGAAGCTTGGAAAGATTTTGATGAGACTTTCAAGTCTTTTGCAGATGATCCCCGCAGTTTGAGGTTAGGCATTGGTACTGATGGATTCAACCCCTTTGGTCAGATGAGCAATACATATAGCATATGGCCAGTGATAGTGGTACCATACAATTTTCCACCATGGATGTGTATGGACCAATCCAATTACATGCTTGCTTTACTAATTCTAGGAAAAAAAATCACCAGGCAAAGATCTCCATGTGTACATGCAGCCTTTGATAAAAGACATGATACAGCTTTGGAAGGGTGTACAAACCTATGATGCTGTTCAAGGCAAAGAGTTCAGCCTGCGTGCAGCGATTCTGTGGGGAATCCATGACTACCCTGCATTAGGCACCTTGTCAGGCAGAACCACTAGGGGTTACTTTGCATGTGTGCACTGTGATGAGATGCCATGCTCTGAATGTCTTAGAGGCAAAATTGGTTTCCTGAACCATAGACGTTTCCTCCCTAAGGATCATCCTTGGAGGAGAAATAGATCTTTCAATGGCAAGCATGAAAAAAGAGAGAAGCCAAGGAAATTTAGTGCAGATGAGGTTATGGCAAGACTGGAAGAAGTTTGCTATGTTCCAGGAAAAAATCCACATGTGCCAAAATCAAGAAAACGACGTCGTACTGAAGGTGAACCAGTATGGCATCTGAAGGTTAGCTTGTATGATTTACCATATTGGTCCAAATTGAAGCTTCAGTACAACCTTGATGTCATGCACATAGAGAAAAACATATGTGAGGCGATCTTGTATACTCTACTTAATATTCCAAACAAGACAAAGGACACCATCTCTGCTAGACTAGATTTGGAGGACAGAGGTATACACAAAGAGCTTCATTTGCTAGATGACAGTGGTAGTTCATCATCAAAGCCAAGAGCTTGTTACGTTCTAAAACCAGAAGACAAGAAGAAGTTCTTGCAATTTGTGAGCAATGTTAAGTTTCCAGATGGCTATGCCTCCAACATATCAAGATGTGTGAATATGGAGGGAGGAGGATCAATGCATGGATTAAAAACACATGACTGCCATATAATGCTGCAACGTATTTTACCTGTTGGCCTTCGTGGTTTGGTGCGGAAAGACTTATATGAAGTCATTGCTGAATTGGGAAGGTTTTTTAGACAACTTTGCTCCAAAACTCTAAAGGTTGATGCACTAAAATAGATGAAGGAAGATATTGTGCTTATCCTCTGCAAGCTAGAGAAAATTTATCCTCCAGCATTCTTTGATGTTATGGTTCACCTAGCAGTACACTTACCCGATGAGGCACTCCTTAGGGGGCGGGGCAGTATGGATGGATGTATCCCATTGAGAGAAGATTGGGCACCTTTAAGCGCTTTGTCCGCAATCAAGCAAGACCTGAAGGATCTATTGCAGAGGCATACACTGCCTATGAGTGTATGACCCAATGCTCACCTTATTTCAGTGACATCATTTGTAGGTTCACTAGGCCCGAAAGAAACTTAGATGGAGTCCAGAACATCTCACATGATGGTTACTCTATTTTTGATCATGGTATAAACCTGTTCAGTGCTTCAACCCTACATTACAAAGAGAAAGACTATGACTCCATGGTTTGGTTTGTTCTAAATAACTGTGAAGAGATTCAAGAATATAAAGAGTGAGTACTTACTGTAATCTTAGCTCAGCCATCCTTATTCAATAGCATGTAACAAAAAAACTCATTTTCTTCTTCCTTTGCAGTTTGTATAAAGCCCAATTAATAGAACAAGAGGTGAGGGATGTTGAAGAAGTGATGTCAACACAATTCGCTGCATGGTTCGAGAACCATGTGTGTGCTACTTCTACTGCATGACAATATAATTCATGATATAATACTTTTTCAAACTCACTAATTGTGTATGTTCTCGACTGGCAGATTACCAAATTGAAATATGAAGGCACAACACATATTGATGAAGACTTGTACTCACTAGCATGCCAGCCAGATCCGCATGTGCGTTCGTACACAGCCTGTGTAATCAATGGTGTGAGGTACCACACTATTGCTCGTGATGAACACAGGAAGACACAAAACTCTACCATTAAAAGCCCAGGTCTCCACGGTGATGACGAAATTGACTTCTATGGGACAATCACAGAAATCATTGAGCTGAGTTTTGGCAAGAACAGCAAGGGGAACAGAACTGTAATCTTACTTAGGTGTGAATGGTACAATCTTGAGGGAAAGTTATACAAGATGAAGGATGTGGTTACTTCAAGAGCATAAACATCCAAGGCCGATGGTATAAGAATGATCCTTTCATTAAGGCCATAGATGCCTCACAAGTATTTTTCTTGGAAGATACAAAGTTTGGTCCATGTTGGCGAGTGATACAAGAATTTGGCCACCGACATGTATATGATGTAGAAGATTCTGACCAAAACAAACCACTCCATGAACAAATACAAATGAGAAGTCAGGAGGCATACCAAGAGGAGCATATTTCAACTCAACATGGTGCAGTGGGAGACATTGATCCTGATATGGATTTGTTGCACATAGACAATGAACCAGGCAGCCCTATTAGTAGAGACCTCGTAGAGAGCATCCGTCGAAAAAAATATATAGCACCACATGATGAAGCAAACTACATCGGTGAAGATGAAGATGAAGATGATACCTTCCTTGAGTACCATAGTCCAGTAGAAGATGATAGTTCTGGAGATGACAGTGATGTTGAACCTTTGCCTTTCTAGAGTTTTTTTGTGAACCATGGACTTGTATGATGTATTTCTAGAGCTATTTGTGAACTATGAACTTGTATTACTGAATTATGTACTTGTAAGACCTAGTATGCAATGAATTATTTGTGAGCTATTTCTGTGATTTTTAGTATTTCTGTGAGAAGACAGTGGTAGATTTGTACCAATGATGCTAAGTGGTAGTGCCCAGATTTTTTTTTGATTTAATGACACATGCCATTGTCATGTTATGCCCAAAATCTGTCATATAATGTATACATCTGTCATACAATGTATAAATCTGTCATATAATGTATAAATCTGTCACAAAATGTATAGGCTGCAAGTTATAGATACATGCTGCCAAGATTCACCAGATTTTTCCATTACAAAATGTATAGGCTGCAAGTTATAGATACAAGCTGCCAAAATTCAGAAAGCATCAGATTTCATTGCATGAAAAAGCACCAGATTGTTCTATTACAAAAGCCAAACTACACTGCAACCAACCTACAAAGACTAAAATACATTATGCAGTGAACTTCTCATTCAGTCTGCCTGCAACATACATGAACACACAACCAAGACCCACATACATCAAAAGGTTCAACTTCCACATCAGATCCTCCAACTTTGCCTCATACTTTGTCTTCTTTTTACCACCCTGCTTTTTCTTGACCACTCTTCCAGATGATGCATCTGCTACCTCTTCAGGTTCATAACCAAGGTCCTCATCACCAAGGTCCATTGCCAGCGGGAATTTGCGGATTGCAACGATGCCAAGCTCCTCCAGCTTATCCAAATAGTGACTTTGGAATTTATAGAACCCGCACTGCTTAGGGAACTACAGCAATGAAAAAAACAATTCCATTACCACAAACTGCATGCATAGGGATGAACATCTTCTCAACTCAAATCATTCATGTGCTTGCTCACCGAGTTCCGCGGACACTTGAAGAACACATGCAGGTAGTTCTCGGTCGTCTCCTTCGCTGACCACCTCTCTATCACCCTCGCCATCCCACAGTCAGGGCATGGGATCAAGGGTAGCCCGGTCTCCTTACCAAGGGGATACGGCTCCAGAGCCCACCTCGAGCTTGCATCCAGATGGTGCTCAACCCTCCTGGAGGCTCCAGTACCCCCCGATTGACTTGCTGAGCTTCCCCACTTGGACATGGCGCCGTCGTCGCCGGAGTCGCCGGAGCAGTCACCTGGAGTCGAGGAAAACAAGGAAGGGTGGAGATTAGCGACTGACTACCAACCTGATCCACCCAAAGGCATCAAGACGGCGGCCGTGCTCCACCCCGACCGACACTAGGACTGAGGCCGCCCACCGCTTGCCGCACCGCCAGCCGCCACAGGACCTGGGAGCTCGCGACGTGCTACCAGACCGTCCGATGGGGGGAGAAGGGGGATCTGCCTCTGCCCAGCCTGACCGAACCCCAGCTTGCTCGCCCAACGCCGCTGTTCGCGCGCCCGAGGAAGCCGCCCGCTCGCCGTCCAACGCGCCGCCTGAATCCACCGGCCCTCCCCTCGTCGTCGTTCAGTTGGGTCAATGGGGATTGGGATTTTGGGAGCTCACCGAGTTCAGATGGGGATGGGGAGAGGTCAACAGAAGGCGGCGGGTCCACTTGTAAGGGTAATAACCCACTAGCCGGGCCCCATTTCCATTTTATGCATGGGCCGAGACCAGCTTCAAGCCCAATTGACCTGGGTCAAGGGTCCAGCTCCCACTAGGTATTTAATGACACTGCGGGACGTCATATTTGATAAAACATTTCGTGACAGTGCAGAGTCGTCACATAAAAGCTATACATGTCGTCATAAATTCGCTTCCGTCAACCGGCTCCAGGAGAATGACTATTTGTGACGGAATTTGGTACCTTTCTATGACACCAAAGTCGGAGGCGTCACAAATTCTTCACGGGCTCACAAATTTGTGACGGCACAAATTTTTGTGTCATATTATGTGACATTATATGACGCAACCGAGCCTCGTCATGAAGAAATTTGTCATAAAAAGTCAGATTTCTTGTAGTGTTTGCTTGCTAGCGAGCGACATGACGGTCGTCTTATCCGGGGCACGACTAGCACTCTAGTGCGAGACTGCAAGTCAAGTACGCGTGGACACTAGCACACACCGTGTTTTACTCGTCAAACGTACGTGTCTGTGACCGTGACCCACTGTGTAGTTTTACTCTTGGCCAACGAAGGTTCTTTCTTGAGTTCACCAAATAGAGAGTAAATATACGATGTTATAATGTTTAGAACAAGTTAGTTAATTTAAAAATAAACTAGTTAGACTGTCCTAAATCTTGTATGACTACTGGAAATAAAGATTTTCTAGTAGATGCCAAATTATTCTGTCGGTATTTTCAAGGACGTAAAAAAAATCTTTCGTTTGTCTTGTATTTCAAAAATACAGATAGATGTAGACCGCGGATAGTAACAACTCCGTTGATCCTTCGTACTCCTCACATTTGGATATAGTGTAGAGCCGTTAGTCGGAGGCGTCTGAATTTTCCACGGTAAGCCAGTGCCCGAAGTGAGAGAAAATACCAAAGAGACCAACTTTAACTTTTCTAAGCTATTCACAGGATCCTCTCTATCCTTACCTTACATAGTGTTGTGTCATTGGACCTTTTATTAGAACAGAAAATAGTGCACACATGTTCGCTTTGGATTTGACAATCCTTGGAATACTCTTAGGAAAAAGTTACAATGGTATACGTATGTTTCAAGATTAATTCATGAAGGTTATAATACCCAACAGGCTTTCTGGCGTCAAAGTTAGGAGGACGCCACCTAGTAGTGAGTAGTGATGTTAAAAAACACCAACATTCGCAAGTCAAGTTGCACCTTCAGAGGGACTTGGTGACCGGGAAGCATACTCTTGTATGAGTACTTCAACAACGTAGACTAGTGGTGGCTTAGTGCCTATCGATACCACGGGATAAATCTTGCGTCAAAAAGTTTGCTTCCTCCTCATCCCCTCTTTACGTTTGCACATTTTATACTTGCAATCTTTGTGTGACTCTAGTTTCATAGAGTAGTATCTTGATATAATTGGTTATATGTTGCAAAACTTTTAGGGATGAGGGTTTCACACTAGATGAACTATTAGATGCACATCTAGATAGCATGATCTAGTTTATGTTTCAAACGATTAATGGAAGCTATGGGTTTAAGATTTTAAGTTTGTCTAATTCACTTCTTCCCTCTTTAAACTGTGAGCACTGATTTTCCTTACAAACTAGGTGATACCCCGCGCGTTGTTGCGGTGATTTTTTTAAACAAAATTTTAAGTACCTCTATTTCAGCTGTAACGGTAAAACAGTAACGAACTCAAATATTCAACCCTTGCATTTGAACCACTACAAATCATGAGTTTGTCATGTGCCCTGCTTTTTGCCATGTTCTTTTTGTCAGGCGAAAACACACGGAAAAATATGGGGCACATGGCAAAATAGGTCTTTGCCGTGTGTTCGGAGGTTGGCCACGACCTCCTCTCCCCCGGTGGCAAGATCCACGGCTTATCCTCTGGGCGCGACGGCCTCCACGTCCTCTCCTTCGATGTAGTGGGCTCCTCGTCCTCCCCTTCAATGTGGCGGCCTCCTTGTCCTCCGGAGCTGTTGCTGGTGGTGGTGGTGGTGGTAGCGGGCGGCTGCAGGAGTGCAGCCGGCGGTGGGACAGTGGTGGTGGTAGTGGCGGCGGTCGCGGATGTCTAGGGGTGCGGTGGCGGAGGTCTGGCGGCGCGGCAACGGCCGGAGAAGTGGCGGGCGGCGAGCCGGCAACATTTTTTATTTTTTGTATATTTGCCATGGGTCACATCTGGCACATGGCAAACGTTTGCCGTCCGTCTGAGTTGCGGCCCACGGCAAATTAGCCGCTCAATGTTTGTCGAGTGTCGTTTGTCATGGGCCACACAAGGCAAAGCATTTACCGTGTGCTTTCACTGGTGGAGGAGGGGCCTTTAGTCCCGGTTGGTAAGAGCCATAGTGCTCTATAGTCCAATCGGGACTAATGATTAGAGACAAAAGGCCCCCTTTAGTACCAGGTGAACGAACCGGGACTAAAGGAGCCCTTTAGTCCTGGTTGGTATTACCTCGGTTGGTAATACCAACGGGGACTAAAGGGTCCCCCTTCTTTTTTTTGTTTTTCAATTTTAGGTATTCTAAATATTGTTATATGTGTATATTCTAATTGTTGTCTCACGTATATATGTACGTATACGTATTTAAACTAAATGTCTATGTATACGTGTGTACTATATATGTTGTACTTAGACTTATATATCTATGTATGCAAATATATATACACACACATAATTAGGATATATACATCAAAATATCATTCCATTCAAATTCCTAGTCTCAAATTCTAAATTAGCCAGCTACATATTGGTGATAATGATGTTTTCCGGCTAGATTAACCACTTCGTCCATGAGGAGTCCGCATAGACATTCTTGAACTGCCAAGAGACGATCCTTCTCAATGAGTGTGTCCTGAACTATATCCATCTGTAATGTGCAAATATGTTAATATAAATTACACGAAACAAATAAATATATAAGAGGTAAGAAAATGACGTATTAATAATAGGTTTATTTTATTACTTACAGTATAATTTGACGGGTTTGTACAGGAATTGTGTATGAACTCACAGACGTAGTATCCACATAAATTAGTTCTGGATTCCTGTCTCAAACACTGAAGTGGAGAAAAGAAAACATGAAATATTAGTGTTATACAATTGAAATGGTCCATAAGCTGAAGTTATTATTTGGATCACGTACTGGAAAGTTTGTTGTGAATGTTATACTTAGTTTAAATGGTCCTTAGTTTTTACGAATGAATTTTGTATTATCTTTGGCAAATTATGAAGTGAATTGTGTTTAAATGGTCCTTGGTTTTTACGAATGAATTGTGTTATACAATTATGAAGTTTGTACCGGAAAGTTTGGATTGCAAGAATGTAAAGCGGAAATGTAAAGAGGGATGAGAGAAAGCAAACTCTTGACAAGTGATTTATCCCGTGGTATCGGTAGGCACTAAGCCACCCCTAGTCCACATTGTTGAAGCACTCCACACAAGAGTATTGCTTCCCGGTCACCAAGTCTCCCCCAAGAGTACCACTTGACTAGCCAAAAGGCTTGTCACGAAGGCACTCGCCAAGCTCCCTTGGTCACCTTGATGCCGCCTCCACTAAGGAGCTTCACCACCAAGGGAGGGGGTCTCCACGTCCCCCACACAAAGTGTCCTCGCCGCTCCACACCAAGCCGGAGGGTCGAAGATGTTTGTCGGAGAGCCACTTAGGCCCCAAGGCTTCTGGCGCACCTTGTACAGCTTGATCCACTCAACAAACACCTCACAAGGTAGGCACACCTTGCACTCACTCAACTCTAAGCTAAACCTAGCACTAAGCACACACACCAAACATGTGCAAAGCCTTTGGATGTTCACTTAAGCACTAGAATGGCATGGATGTGATCTTCAATGTGTCTTGCACTCCTCTAGACTTCAACTCACTCTAGCACTCTCAAATGGTGGGGTGGAAGGGGTGTAACTAGCCCAAGGCATCCATAGATCTGTTGCTCCAATGGCTAGAACTTTTCTGGGTACCATCGGATGATCCGACGCTATGCTTTTCATGGGCGTCAGTTCATACGGTGCTACTAGCCGTTGCCTTCCACCGCATTACATAGTTCATCTGACGCTTCATCCGACGGTGCGTTGGTTCATCCGGTACTGAAGACTCCTGCGCCAAAACTTCTATGTCTTATCAGTGAAAATCATCGGATAGACCGACGGTCGAACCAACCAGACTGTCGATTCATCTGGTGCTACTGACTCCTTCGCCAAAACCTCCTCCGTGTCTCGATTCCATAATTCATCGGATAGACTGATGGTCAAACCAACCAGACCGTCGGTTCATCTGGTGCTACAGACTCCACTGCTTCATTGCTGGCAATCATCTGACGTATCTAAAATTAGGGGCGTCGGTTCATCCGACAGTCCAAGTTGCCAGCCTCCTTCCCAGCGTACCAAATCATCCGGCGCTTGCACTGACACTGCTTCCTAGGTACCGTCGGTTCATCTGACGGTGTCTTTTTGGCTGCTTTGCTCCTCTCTTGCTTATGGTATGTTAACTTTGATTCGGGTTGCATCCATGGGACCTTGAAATGTCTACAAACACATGCTCAACAACAAGGTTAGTCCCATAGATCATGTTGTCATGAATCACCAAATTCATACTCGAACATTCGGCAATAAGGCCATGTTCGCTATAGTCTCTGATTCTTTTTGGTTCCCATGGCTGGCCAAGCTCATTCACTGCCGTGATATGATACATCACATCACCGGTGATTACTCGAGTACTACCGTGATAATTACCGCTGTCCTCGGCGTGGGCGTCATCGTCCTCGGCGGCACCATCGCCTTCCTCGGCGGCACCGTCGCGGCCTTCCTCGGCAGCACTGTTGCCTTCCTCGGTTATGTTGAGGAACCCGTCCGCCTAGTTACGCTCCTCGTCGGTGTAGGTTGGTGCGTTATTTGAATCGGCAGCAATAATGTTTTCCATAATACTCTCAAGGTCTTCATTGTTATCCATAACTTCTATGAATAAACCCAAATTTCTAAGAATGTCAACTAACTTCTATGAATAAACACGAGTGTACACTAATTTCTATAAATAAACACGAATTTTCTAAGTATAAATGAATTTTCAATGAACTTCTAGAATAAACATGAATTTCAATGAATAAACATGGATTTCTTAGAGTGTACACTAATTTCTATGAATAAACATGATTTTTCTATGAATTTATGGAATAAACATGAATTTCAAAGAATAAACATGAATTGTTGAGAGTGTACATAATTTCTATGAATAAACACGAATTTTCTATCAATTTCTAGAATAAACACAAATTTCAATGAATAAACATGAATTTCTGAGAGTGTACACTAATTTCTATGAATTTCTGAAATATACACTAATTTTTATGAATTTTCGCGGCCGCGCCTACCAAAGCCGGTGGGCTGGCCGTCCCGCGTGGGCGGAGGGGTCAGAGGACGGTGGATATTTTTCTAATTTAGAAACATATATATTCATATAGACACATTTATAAACTTGCTGACGGAAGCCATTCATGGGCTTGCGTCAACAAGAAACCCCAATCCCCCGCTGGCCACGCGCGCCAAGCAGAGGCGGCGGCGCCGGTGGCCGCGCGAGGGGACTTGGGGGTGCGCCAGCCGACCCACCGGGAGGGAGGGGCGGCTCCTACCACACGTGGTGGCTAGACGACGGGGACGTGGAGGCGGCGTCGGGGATGGCCACACGTCAGCGACGGCGGCGAATCGGGGCCGTGTACGACAGCGGCGGCGGGGCGTGGAGGAGGCTGACGCTGGGCGACACAACGACATGGAGGAGGATACCGAGGAGATGACAGCGGTGCTCGGGGGAGTGGAGGAGGCCAGCAGCAGGGGAGACGACAACGGCGGGGCGTTGGGAGCTCGTACGATGCACTGTCGTGCTGGTGGAGACGCGACGGCAGCAGTGCGGAGTCGGCGGCGCGAGGAGATGGCAGCGTGGAGGCGGCGGTGAGTCCTGGACGAGATGGCGGTGGCGGGATTGTTGACGGCTGTTAAGTACCATTTTTATGGCCATCAACTCCTGCAAATTGAAGCATGAATTGCACATCCACGCTAGAATAGGAGCTTAAACTAATACTTTCCACCAGTGTCGATGTCTATTCAAATGCAGGTATTTAGCATAGGAAATGAGAATAAATCATGCACATTCACTCCACTCCAATCCAAGGCACTCAAATGCTGGCCAATCAGGGGCTGCCACATGGGTTCTCCTGGATCCATGATGTCATCAATCCATGTGAAGAACTCTCGACGAATCATACGCTGCCACGTCAGCATCAAATGGATCCATGGGCCCACTTTGCTAACCAAACCACCAGGAAACGTGCCATGCACGGAGGAGGAGCATCAGGGCCCACATGGAAGCGAGCCAGAGGAAGCACGGGCCAGGGAGCCACCCGAGGGGGCCGGCCGACCCTAGGTTCGGCTGAACCGACCTAGGGCCGGTTCATCCTGGCCCTCCACGTGGGTCTCTCCCAATGGCTCCTGGCTGCATCCCGGGGTGTTTTGGAGCACTTGGAGCCCCGGAGCAAGCCACTCCCTTGCCTATAAATAGAAGGGGAGGGGCCTCATTTCACACACACCACCAAGCTCTCAAGTTCCACTTCTCTCTTGTGTAGCTCTCTCTCCCTCTCTCTAATTCTGCCCATGTGAGGTGATTCTCACCTCTATGTGGTAGAATGGTGTTGAGAAGAGATCTAGACTAGGATTAGTTGAGAGGTAGAGTAGGAGTGAAGAGTGAGTTGATGTCCTTGTGGATGCTCGTTCTTCATTTAGATAAGTTAGAGGCTTGTGTTCTTCGTGACACGAGGTTTCGATCCCTTAGAGCTAGTCCAGTAGTACATATACCTGTTTGCATGCTCTGATCCTGTTTAGCTAAGTAACTCTGTTGTATCTCATTTGTTTGCATCCATAGCTTTCTTTCTGGTCCGTAGCTCGATGACTAGTATGATTTGTTTCCGTTCTCTCTCTAGTTCATGGTTCCGTATTTATACGGGTTGCTATAGTGTTGTTAGCGGGTCGACAGACGTAACCGCACTATAGTAGTTATCTGGGGTATAGACGTGGTGTCTGGGCTCTGGTTATCCTACGAAGACCGCATGCGTTCGCGTAACGATAGAGGTAGGCCGCAGTGGTGACAGCCTGTTGGACCCTTTGGAACCCTCCGCGCGTGCGTACCGGATCGGGCCCCGTTGCCAGTACATTGGCCTCTCCCTAAAAAGTTAGGATGGGCTGGCGCCCCATGGGGAGGACTAATAGCGGACAGATCCATCTTGAGAGCTAAGTCCCTTAAGAAAGTGCTTCTCATATCCCTACCTATCCCAGCGGTAGCTGGTGTCCTTGGATAGACCCTCTCTGGTTACTCTCCGTCCTAGGAACGAAACCCGACGGGAATACTCATTCTCCTAGGGAGAAGTGCTACAACAGTGTATCCGTGCGCTTGCGGATTCGTTCGCACTCGTCAGTGTACCCAGGAGTTTCTTACACGCTCACGCTAGTGCGCCAGTGGTGGTGACGTTAAGAAACGCCAACAGGGATCGACGGCAGGCCGGGCGCGAGGACGACGATGAAGATGACGAGGTGCGTGGAGGCGGCGGCATGAAATGGCTAAGTGTTGGGATCTAAGGGGGTTGCACCTCTTATATACCCACCCCTTTAGTCTAGGGTCGTAATACGACCCGGGGCTAAAGGCCCTTTACTCCCAGGTGGTGTTACCACCTGAGACTAAAGAGTGATTTCGCACAGGAGCCCCCTAAAGGGTAAATTTTCCCACTTTAGTCCCGGGTGGTGTTACCACCCGAGACTAAAGTGCAATTTTGCGCGAGAAGTTAATTTTTTCCCCTTTTCATTCCTCATTTTCTCATTGTTTCTATTTGCAACATTTCAAAAAATAGTAACTTTCAATATTTCAACCATGCAAAATTATATTAAGTTAAAAAATAATAACCTCTACTTTTTTGCACAAACTAATCTAAAAGTTGAAACAATTACTTCTAATTTCATTTGCAATCTTCTTATTTTGAATTTTAAGGGGGTGATGTCGCACGGAAATTCAATTAAACCGAAAAAGTACTAAACCAATTCACAAATGGCCTGAAATTTTTTTAGTTTTTATTTACACCCAAAAGATGGTCCCACTCAAGATCTTAGGTTTTCTGATGATTAAATGTATTATTGTATTTTTCTTCGTGTTGCATGGGACAAAATATGTTCAATTATGTATAGAAAATGCAAGAATTCTATATCGGCCTCCACAAAGGTTTGTCTCATAAGGAACAAGAGACCTTGTGGCAAGTTTGGCACCATTCCAGATCTTTTTAGAGGTTGACTCAGTTCAACGTTTGATTACTGGGTGATGTGGCGTGGAAATTCAATTCAATTGAAAAAAGTACTAAACCAATTCAGAAAAATCTCAAACTTGGTGGTTCCTTCCCACAGGGCATCTTCAAGCCTTAGAAAATTTTGAGACCAATACGGCACTGCAAAGTGCATGGACTTCAGAATCCCTAATAACCTAAGTGTACACACATGGTTCGATGAAAGGTTTCATATACCTTTGTGAAGCACGTGGACTTCTTCTATGTCGAAATGGCCTAAAAAATTTGTTGTCATTTACACCAAAAATATTGTCCCTCGCAAGATCTTAGATTTTTATGATGTTTAAATGTATTATTGTATATTTCTTCGTGCTGCATGGGACAAAATATGTTCAATTACGTATCGAAAACACAAGAATGTTGCATCGGCGTCCACAAAGATTTGTCCCATAAGGAACAAGAGACCTTGTGGCAAAGATTGGCACCATTCCGGATCTTTTCAGGGGTTGACTCAATTCAACGTTTAATTACCGGGTGATGTCGCGTGGAAATTCAATGTAATTGATAAAAGTACTAAACCAATTCAGAAAAATCTCAAACTTGGTGGTTCCTTCCCACAGGACATTTGCAAGCGTTAGAAAAAGTTTGAGATAAATACATTAGCAAATTAATAATCAATAAGTTTGTAAAGCTGGTTCACATAGGTAGCTAGCTTATTTAATTCATACAAGCTCATATAATAGGGTACGGTACAAAGTCTGATCCATGCATGCATAATGTTACTGAAGACCTAATCCAACACGCACTTGTAGAAATGAAACATAGTTAATGTCTCCAATCGTCCAGCCTAGAACTCCATCCAAATAAGCTAGAGCGCGTATGAGTGCACTCTTCTCCGCTTCCGGATGACTGTCACACACATCACTACAAATATCAAATAATGGAGCCTCGGGTTCTTCTAGCCTATAGAAAGTTAGAGTTGCTTGGTGCTTCCAATTTTTGGTGAAGAACAACTCCCCACCATAGTAATCCAACCCAATTCTTTCCACGACTTGATTAAGAATCGCACGAAAGCTTATTGAAGCATAGGTTGAACCAAAGAAATCCTACACGATCATATGATGATGAGATATAAGAACTTATGAAAATTAAAAATATGTAAGATAAACAAATTAATTAAGAATGAATAAAAAGGATATATATTATACCGAATCTTGATAAGCCCTGAATAGCCTCTCAGTAGTCAGAACCATATTGCTTTCACCCGACTCGAGTTGCTTTATTTTAAACTAGGAAAAGTCTGGCACGAAACACCCAATATTCTGAAGCGCCTGTAGACATCTCTCCACGACGGTCCTCTCTCGAGTTAACCTAATAAGTGCTGGTTCACCCACTGCTGCAACAGGAACCATTGGGTGTGGCATGCCTATTGGCAACGACCGGTAATCTACACCTCGAGCAAGTACGGAGAAAGAGATATGCAGTCTTGTCATGGTCTCAACAGGATCAGTTTGCACTACAAATGAGTACCAGACATATCCTCGACAATATCTCTAAGCCATCTAATATTGTTGATAAGCTGCAATTTGTATGTAACTAAAATTAGAGATTTTCAATGTGAAGTAAAAAAAGATCTATGTAAAGAAAATTAATTTTTATCATTATATTACCATGTTGGCTATTGATCCACGTGTTTGATTACCAAATGGAAAACTCAACTCGCAGTGAATGTGAACTCCTGGACGGCGAGGCAACAGGTCCTCCAAGCCACCACCACCAAGATCACCACAGCCACGGCCACGACCATTACCAACGCCACTTCACGACGACATTATTAGATTATACTATATCCAAATTGAAATAGCACACATTATTCATGAAAAGTAAGGTTAGTTTACACAGATTGAATTCAATATGTGCATAAAAAGAAAAATAAAATGGGATTGAATTCAACACTATTATTAATGTACGTAACCTTTATGAACTAGCGACTCAGATGACCCTGGTCCTATAAGAACTACAGTCTCACCTCACCATCATATACACCTGGATCCCCCACTTACAGTCCTACATCACCAAGCTACAACTCTTCATCTCCTAACTAGTTACAGTCCTACATCACCGAGCTGTAGCCCCACCTCGTCGATGATGTAGAACTGTAGCTAGCTAGGATGTAGGGTTGTATATCAAAAACAAGAAAATAAGAGAATGCTTCAATTTATTATATATAAAAACAAAAAATAATTACTAAAAACGAATGAAAGTAGAAACAATGCTACTAACTAAATAACTACTTGTTTCTAAACCTAAAGTATATAAAAAATTTAATCTCTTATTAGCTCCTCCTATAGCTACCTAGAAATAAAATTTCTATTTTCTCTATCTCTAAATGATAAAACAATGGAAGTTTTTTATCTCATTTCTTAATGAGCATATTTTTTATAAACTAAGTTCAAATAAAATTAGCTAAATAGAAAATTAATTGTATATCTCACTATATCTAAAAGTAAAATTCAATTTTCTCTATATCAAAA
Source organism: Cenchrus fungigraminus (assembly GCA_036936925.1). NCBI lineage: Eukaryota > Viridiplantae > Streptophyta > Magnoliopsida > Poales > Poaceae > Cenchrus > Cenchrus fungigraminus. The sequence continues at coordinate 115,387,327 of CM072779.1, read as the reverse complement.
ACAAGAAAATAAGAGAATTCTTAATAAACAATTAATGAAAGAAAGAACAATGCTAGTATCATCCTAACTACTTGTTTCTAAATTTAAAGTATATAAAAAACCTCTTCTCTTAGCTCCTCCTACCTAGGAATTAAAATTTCTATTTTCTTCATCTCTAAACCATAAAACAAAATTTATTCACAACAAATGAAGGGAGGATGAAGAATCAAACCTAGGAAGCACATTGGAGGAGAGAAATCTTCACAAGTTGATGAAGAAAAAAATTGGCAGCACCTCCCTAGGCTTGAGGCGCCATGGAGAGGAGCTTGAGCTCTCGGTACGGTAGTGAAGAATGGCTCAGGCGAAGCAGAGGAGGAAGAAGGAGCTCGATATATATGGCGTCGGCCTTTAGTCCCGGATGTTGTCACCACCCGAGACTAAAGGGTGTCCCTTTAGTCTCGGGTGGTAATACCACCCGGGACTAAAGCCTAGGGCCAATAATTACAGGGAAAGAGCCATTGGACGCCCCCTAGTCCCGGTTGATAATACCAACCGGGACAAAAGAGTAGGAGGCATCCACAACCATTCCAGGCCACGTCATCCAAAACCCTTTAGTCCCGGCTCCAAAGTTCAACCAGGACTAAAGGGTTGGATCAAAGGTCACGTCTCTACTAGTGTTTCGGGCCCTTGCCGAATGCTCTAGTCACTCAGCAAACGTGGCGTTTCCCGTAGTTAACATGGTAGTCATAAATATTCCCTCCGTTCCAAATTGTAGATCATTTTGAGATACTTGGATTCATTGTTGTTATCATGTATGTAAACATGAGTATATATCTAGATATATAATAAAAGTTGTGAACATTCGCTGATACCCTGTTGTGTTTGCGGATCTCTCGCGTCGTCCTGGCGCGGACAGCGTGAGAGGCGGAAACCCTAGCCGGCGCAGCCCCTCCCCCGCTCCTTCCCGCCGCACCGCCGCCGGAGAGGGCCGCCGGCAACTCGTGTGACCCCCGATGACAGCAGCGGCGGGGCTTGTTCCTCCTCCTTCGGCGGTTCCGGGTGGGCGCGGCCGTCCGTGCCGCCTGGAGCCCGCTCGTCGGTGGTGTGGCGCCCTCTGCGGCGGCGACGGCGGCTAGCCATGGATCCGGCATTGCCCCGGCCGGATCCGGTGGCCGCGCGACGGGAGGTGCGTGGGTGTGCGTGGGGGCAACTGCCGGCATTGGGATGCGGCGGCGGCGGATGCCGGCACGGACGGCTCTGGCGGCGGCGGTGGCCGGCGCTAGCTAGAGTAGTGGGCGCAAGGCTGCTGGTCGCGGGCCGCAACTGGCCGGTGGTGGCGGCCAAGGCTGGCCTGGCTGGCGGCCGTGGCTGGCCGGCGGCTGTGGCTGGCCGACAGCTGTGGCCGGCCGTGACTGGTCGCGACTGGCTGGGCAGCGGCTGTGGCTGGCTGCGGCCGGCGGTGGCCTGGCTGTGGCCGTTCCTGGCAGGTCGCGGCTGGCCGCGGCCGGCTGTGGCCTGGTTGTGGCTGGCCGTGGCCGGCTTGAGCGTGCGGGCAACGAGCGCTTCGGCAAGATGGTGGTGCTCCTCTTCGACAGTGATGCTGGTCCGGCGCCACCTTGGTGGTGGGGTCGGGGGCTATCAAGTGCTTGCTGGTGGTGTCGTGGTGGCGTCTCGGGTTGTGCCAGACTTTTCCTGGCTGAGATGTCGTGGTTGCAGTAGACTCCTGTCTTTGGTTGAGAGTGTGCGGCAGGAATGGTGAAGTTCCGGGCGTAAGCCTCCACTGTCGGTGGCATTGGTGGCGGTGCCCTCGGGGCGTCGCTCTCTCTGTTGAGGGCACCATTGAGGGTTACCATGTTCTTGCAGCACGGGGATACTAGGGTGAAAACCTAGTTCTTTGTGGACGTGCGACGATGGCGTCATTGGCGTCGTACCCTTCTTGGAGGTGTCGCATCTAGAAACCCATCTCGACATGTGGCAGTGGTGGTGGTCGGCTCGTGGTGTTGTCTTGTGCGTTGCGGCTGTGGTGGTGCGCTTGGTCTGTGTTGGCAGGGAGGTGCGGAGGACCCATGGGGGTGTAGCCTCGGGTTGGCGCGCTTGGTGCAGTGGTGATCTTGGTGATGGCTGAGCGAAGGTGTTTTTTTCTTAGCAGTCTCAGATATCCGAGTCTTTGGCAGAGGAGTGAGGCGGTGGATGAGACGAGGCCCCCACGTAGAGTGGCCAGGATCGGTGGTTTCATTGGTGCTGCGACGGGAGTGTTCTGCCGAAGCAACGTCAGAGCAGAGAGATCGACGACCATGTGTGTGCAGCTTGATGGTGATAGCTCATCGTGGAGGAGTTCAGGTGGCCACTTGAGCTTGCAGCGGGTTGCGGTTTTGACCGTGGTACAGCGTTGGCAACGACGGGGGTGGGGGGGTTGTGGCGGTTTCTTTGGCTCTTCTCCCAGGATGTGGTGGTGTAGTGTCTTGTTGTGTCTGTTGTTCACGTGTATTGTTTGTGTGTGGTGGCGTTCGCTTCAGCGCGTGATGTAAAATTGTTCCTTCTTCTTAAATGATATAGCAGTGCTCTGCCTTTAATTTTAAAAAAAATGTGAACCTTAAAATACTAAAATGATCTACAATTTGAAATCGAGGAAGTAGGATGCTATCTTTGGCATGCAGCGTGCCGTGGATCTCCCAAGATTTGCTAGTAGCTAAGTTGGCCTCCAGGACTTCTTTACATATATATGTTACAAATAGGATGATCTGGACTCACTTGGATGCTACCTCTCGGAGAAAAGTAGCACACGGTGTGCCTCACACGCGTTACTTTTTTCTCGGGTTCAGCAAATATAGCTACTACCTGCATGTATATAATTCGAGGAGTTTCGGGGGAGAACGAAGAACCAAAGCCAAAACACCTACATGACGATGATCGAGGATTCCCCACTGGAGATCTCCTGGGATGCCCACCCCGCGCACAGGCTCAAGCTGGTGACCACCACAGGCACCGGCGACCCGCCGTTCTTCCGTTGCGACGGCTGCAAGGAGACCGGCGGCGGCAAGGGGCGCCGGTACTGGTGCGACGGCGGCGGCGACTGCGACTTCGACCTCCACGAGTGCTGCGCCCTCGCGAAGCCCACCCTTAAGCACCCTCTTCTCGGCGACGACCTCGAGTTCAAGCTCCTCATCTCTGGGGCTGGGGTGGCGGCGGCGCCACCGGTCTGCACCGCCTGCGGCTGCGCTGCATCCGGGCTCGTCTACCACTGCGCCCACAAGAAGCAGGGCCTCTACCTCCACCCGTGCTGCGCGGCGCTGAAGATGGAGAGCTTCCTCCACGACGGTGAACACCACGTCCAGCTCTGCGGCGAGGCGAAGCTCCGCTGCGTTGTCTGCGAGGAGAAGGCGAGGACCTTCTCGCTCAAGGCGAAGCTGTGGGCGTACCGGTGGCGCTACGACGGCTTGGAAGGGTACCTGCACGTGGCGTGCGTGAAGAAGGTCGCTGTCGATGGATGGGAGAAGGCCTACCGGCAGGACGGCGGCGGCGTCGTCCTGGAGGCGAGCGTGACGATCATGAAAGGCATGCTGCGGTTGCGCTCGACCGGCGGGGAGGCGGGGTCATCGGCGTCGGCGACGAGTAGCGGGGCAAAGCTGGGCATAGCAGTAGCCACCACCATCGCAGATGTAGTCTCGGGATGACCGGGAGGGAACCCACGCAACTTGGCCACCCGCACGGGCTGTTCAATCTCTAGATTATGTACCCAGTTGCTCTTATAAGCACAATGATCATCAATGCTTCATTCTGCCTGTACTGACCTCTGTACCCCTTGCTAACACAAGGATTCTAGCAGTTTCTTGCTGCTAATTTAATACAAGTTTGTTGTGAAAAAAATGCTTTAAAAGTTGCTACTTCCTTCCACAAATAAATGACGTTCAATATAAAGCTTCTACCTACATATAGTTCAATCCTCCGATCGGAAATGTCGTAAATTTCCGACTGAAGGAGTATTGTATTTGAAATTATCTAGTAGTTAGACTTTTAAATTTAGACTAATAATTAATATTTACCTATTTGTACTTACTTTTATTCGATTGTGATCAAATTTTAATTAATAATTACTATGTATATTTTTTATGCACATTCACATTTTTTCATTTTATATGGCACACCAACTAACAGTTTTCATTACTTGGTCACATACATGTATAATTGGTCTGCATGGTGATACAAGATACCCATCATGTCTAGTATTTTGATATTAACAATAGCAGAAATATTTAATTTTAGGATAAAATTCAAATCACTCTCCTCAAGTATAACCAAAGTCTGAATAATCCCCTAAATTATTTTTTGTTCAGTTTACCGCTTAAACTATATATGCACATTGGTTCACTTTAGCTCTTAATAAAAATTGTCTTTTTTTTCTCCATGCACAAGTGGAGCTTTAAGTTTAAATTTTGCAAGATTATCGCACACAAAATAAGGTATGTTAAAAATATATTATGAACTATTCATTATTCTTTTGACATCGTAACATATTTAATAAGAAATTTATCCTCAAGACACAAATTATATAAGAGCTAATTATGAAAAATTCATCAAATATTATTTTAATATAGATTATGATGTCCACTACCACCCTACAATTATGTATGGAGGAACAAAAATGACAAATTGCATTATGGAGTAAGTTGAACCAAATAGTATAGTTTAGGGTGTAAACTAAACCAAAACATAGTTTAGGAAGTTAACTCGACTTTCTCCATACTTGAGGGGGAGTCATTTGAACTTTTCCCTTAATTAAAAGTACAAGCAATTTTTTATATCCACGATTATATATTTCCTTTCAGTTTTTTTGTTTCTTTTTATTTTTCTATCTTTCTTTTTTCTTCTTTCCTTTTATTTTCTTTTTTTATTTCTTGATTCTTTTTTATTTTCTTGTAAATTTTTTATTTCTTATTTCCTTATTTATTTATTTATTTACATTTTCTATTTTTTATTTATATTTTCATTTATTTATTTATTTTCTTTTATTTTCTTTTTTTATTTTTTCTATTTCTTTCCTTTTATTCTTATTTTTCTTTTCTATTCTATTCTTGTTTCTCTTTTATTTCTTCTTTTCTTATTTATTTACTTATTTCTATTTTATTTTTTCTATTTTATTTTTTCTATTTTATTTTTTCTTTTTCTATTTTCATCTTTTTTATTTCTTCTTTCCTTTCTTTTTATATTTATTTATTTGTTCCTTTATGTTTTCTATACATCTATGTTCAGTCTTAGTGAATATAAAATTTTCATTTTTATATTTTTATTTCTTCTGTTCAGCTCGAGCGAATTTTTGTCGGCCTCAGTGAATATGTTTCTTTGACCTCAGTGAATTTTTGTTTGACCCGAGTGAATTTTTGTTCAACCTAGTGAATATGTATGTTCAGCCCTAGTTAATTTTTGTTCGGCTCGAGCGATTTTTTGTTCGGCCCTAGTGAATATATTTGTTCGGTCTCAGCGAATTTTTGTTCGGCTTATGTGAATTTTTGTTTCCTTCCGGTGAATATGTTTGTTCGGCCCTAGTGAATTTTTGTTCGGCCCAAGTGAATTTTTGTTCGCCCCTAGTGAATCTGTTTGTTCGGTTTTAATGAATTTTTGTTCGGCCCAAGTAAATTTTTGTTTGCCCCCCGGTGAATATGTTTGTTCGGCACAAGTGAATTTTTGTTCGCCCCTAGTGAATATGTTTGTCCGGCCCTAGTGAATTTTTGTTCGGCCCAAGTGAATTTTTGTTCGCTCCCAGTGAAGTGAATTATTATTTTGCAAAAATATCAATGAACCATATTGTGGGAGACAAATTTGCACCAACTGTTGACCTTAGTTGATCACTATTGTTTCAGATAAGTAGTATGAATGCTTAGCATTGCAATATACCAACTTATATTAGGAGCGATGTATAATTACGCCCATATAAATGAAGAATTAATGTGGTTGAATCCACAATTATACAATATAGGATATATCATGTTCATCGTAACATCTTTTGCAAAACTATATATGTTAAACAAAAACTTGATCGGTTGCACATATACACCACAAAATATGGCTAAGCACCACTGCCTTGGACAATACGGTTAAAGGCTATCTAATTCATCTAGGTATAACGTTACGTTTATGCGTTGTAGTTAGACAAGATGTCATTGGCAATATTCTTGGCATCCACGGCGATACCAGCCAGGCCTCTTTTTGCCAAACCTGCACAATAGAGCCCATTTGCACCCTTCCAATGATTTGGGAATTCTTGCTTTGGTAGTCCATCATCATTTAACATGCTCTCGCCATTCTGAAACCATTAATTTAATTTGTTAAACACAAATGACACAATTGTTGTATAATATCTAATTTAGCTGCTCGCCAAAACCATGCTACCTTGAGCCACGTATTTGCCGTGCTTTTATATCCGGTTGCAAACACAATGGCATGAAAAGCTTTTTTCTTCCTTCCATCAAATTCAACTATGTTTCCCTTGATTTTAGAAATATTTCCAAGCACCTGCCGTGATAAACAAACGTAAATAAACTTATAGGAAAAAAACTTTAGTATAGAAATGTTGTCGTAAGAGTAGATATGCTCACTTTGATAGTGCCATTCTTAATTAAACCAACTGTCCCAACATCAATCACTGCAGATCGACCAGTTTTTGCCTTGAGGAGGAGAGGACCCAACTTCGGCCTCACAACGCCATGACATGAAAGGTCTCCAAACACAAAATCTGACATCTTCACAAGAAGATCGTCCACGACATTCACTGGTTTATGTTTGACCAAAGTCATGCCCAACCATATTATTTCTTTTGTCACAACATGTACCTGCAAGCACACAACATGTCACACGCATATTTTTGTGGTAGCAAGCGTAGTCATGCATAAAGTGTTCATCTTACTAGAAGAAGTACCACCTACGGTAGATTCTATCGTGTTTAGGAGTATATACGTCATTTCCTTAAAAGCATTATTGCAAATTTATGATCATATTTTCTAAAATATCTTTACATTGAAATAAGAACTCTATTGCACAATTAACTAAGGTTATGTGTGTGCTTCTCAATGCAAGTGGAAAAGCAAACTTACCGGGCTGCGAATAACAATGGATGTCTTGGTACCATGATATGCAAGGTCATAGGCAATCTCCATTCCAGAGTTTCCACACCCAACTACTAGTACATTCTTTCCCGAGTATGTGGCACCTGATTTGTTTCTTGATGAGTGGATAGTCTCTCCAGCAAAGCTATGAAGCCCAGGGATAATCGGAATATTTTCTGCACTATTCTCACCACTTGCCACGACAAGATACCTGGCCGTGTACCTGACAACAACCGATGTTTTCAGGTCACGTGCCATGCTCAACCAACACTTTCCATCTTCATCATATGAGCTTGACTCAATGGCGGTATGGTACTTCGGTTGGATGTTGAAACGCTGAATGTAATCGTCTAGGTACTTCACAAACTGATCCTTTGGGATGTAGGTTGGAGCATCTGCTGGGTATGACATGTGAGGCAACTCACAAAACTCCTTTGCAAGGTGTAGCTTTAGGCGGTCGTAGGCCCGATTGCGCCACAAGGATGCACTACAATCCTCACGCTCAATGATGACATAAGGGATGCTAAGTTGGGTGAGGCATGCCACTGTAGCGAGGCCTGCTGGTCCTGCACCCACTATGAGAACTGTGGTCTGCACCTCCATAGTTACCAAGAGAGCTACTAAAGCTGCGGGATAGAGATGTGAAGATAGGACTTGGGGAATGGTGATTGTTGTTAGCTCGATGGATTATGCAAGGTGTACCGAGGAGAGGCCGAGAGGGAGAGTATATATGTCTTACTTTTGACGCGTACAGTTGACTGAATGGGAACGTGGTTGCTGTCAAATTTGGCAATGATGTGCTAGAGAAAAATGCATAGTATGTATGCTTACACTACTAGGGAAACAACCTTTTGTCCTGAGAAGGATTTCACATTAGTACCGGTTTTTTTTGCAACCGGTACTAATGTGAGCATTAGTACCGGGTGGAAGGAATGACCCCGTCAAGCGCTCTCGCGACACACATTAGTATCGGGTCGTGGCTAGACCCGGTACTAATGTGTCACATTAGTACCGAGTCTAGCCACGACCCGGTACTAATGTGTGTCGCGAGACATTAGTACCGGGGCTCAAGAAGACCCAGTACCAAAAGAGGCACATTAGTACCGGGTCAAAAGAACCCTCGGTACAAATGTGTTTCACCGTACCGCGCATCCGCGTCCGCCGAACACTTAGAAAAAATCAGAAGCGGACGCCTCCCCCCACCTCTCTCTCTCTTTCATTTCCCCTCCACATCTCTCTCTTTCCTTTTCCCCTGCTTCTGGATCTCGAGTACTCCTGGATCTCACCTCTCTCTCTCTCTCTCATTTTCTCTTAGGACGCGGAGGAGGCGGCCTGGGCTCCCTCGCCGGCCGCGGGCGGACGCGGCCTCCCCCTCGGGAGGCTCCGACAGCCTGGACCGGGCGCCGTCCGGGCGCCGGCGCGGGTGCGAAGGTCGGTCTGGAGCGGGCACCAGCGCGGAGGCCGGCCTGAGCGGGCGCCGGCGCGGGAGGCCGCGGGCGCGGAGGCACAGGCGCCGGCTAAGCGCGTGCGCGGGTGGCCGCTGGTGCCGGCCTGGCCGCGGGCGCCGGCCTGGCAGAGGCCTGGTGGGCAGTAGCGACCGGGAGCGCGGCGGCCTGGCAGAGGGCGCGGCCGACCTGTGAGATCGATCTCCTCCTTCCTTCTTTCTTTTTTTTCGTTTCTTGTTCTTATGAAATGTGAATCGTTACTATGAATCTTGTGAATTTTATGTTCTGAATCGAAGTTGTGAATGGTGGTTGTAAATCTTGTGATGTGAATCTTGTTTACTTGTGTTGTGAATTGTTGTGAATGAGATGAGATGGATGAATGGATGGATGGATGGATGAGATGAATGAATGAACGAACGAACGAACGGATGGACGAATGAATGAATGAGATGAGATGAAAAAAAAGAAGAAAATTAAAGAAAAGAAAAAAGAAAAAGGGAAAGAGGGGACTTCAGTTGGGAGACACATCGGTACCGGTTGCCAACTTGACCCAGTACTAATGTCACATTAGTACCGGGTGGAGCAAACCGGTACTAATGTGGTCTCCACATTAGTACCGACTGCGCTGTACCGGTTCCAAAACCGGTACTAATAGGGTTTTGAAACCGGTACAGAAGGTCCTTTCCTTAGTAGTGTTATGTCTGTTGGAATGACACGGTGATCCTTTGGCATGATATTTCTTTATAAGTTATATGACTTGGTGCGAGGCATCTTTTTGTGTTGTGTATCAGAATAAATTTGGTACAAATAGGGAAACACTTTGTGTACATTTTGTTAGTAGAATTGAATATCAGTTTGAAAAGCTTTCTCTAGTACAGAAATAGTAAGAAACACGATCCAAGAAATTTATCTTTTAGCCGCATGTTAACTTCATACTAAAATTTTCGTCAAGCGTTGTTTCAAACTGCCTACGTAGGATCATTGAAAGGTGATCATTTATTCATTCTAGAGCTGCTTCTCGTTGGACTCGTCTACATCACTGCCACAGTATTCAGATTGAGCGATAGAACAGAGGCCCCAAAACTTGCACGATGTGATTTTGGACACTCACACCCAGGAGACTGTAAGGAGTGCAATCTGTATCAGGATTTATAAAGATATTAGTACCAAGTTTTTTTTTTACTTGAAGTGTAAAGTGTTCAGATAGGAATAGTTCTTTGCAGTGGGTCACAGTGTATTTCTGTTGCATTTGGCTGGTGCTCCAGTAACATTCATGGTTCTTCACTAGTGCAAGGCATCCCTGTTTAGATTCTTTCTAAAATTTTTTCGGAGAAAGGAATCTTGTATGCATGAAGTACTAAATGAAATTTATTTGCAAAACATTTTCACATATGAGTGCAACTTTGCATGATGAATCTAATAATATAATTAATTTAATGATTTGCTACAGTAATGTTACAGTAACTATTCTCTAATCGTGCGGTCAAAACCCTCATTAGATTGCTCTCAGAAATTTACATTGAAGTGTGGAAGTAGTTTTATAAACTGCTTTATTTAATACCTTTAATTAGTGGTCAAAAGGGGTTGAAAAAAATTTCAACTCCTATCTAAACACGACCGTGGAGGCCAGGCGGCCAGCCAATGTCGGATTGAACATTTTATTTCAATTATGATGCAAGCAGGGCAGCAAGTTCTGTTCAGCGCATCTGAATCGAACATTCAGGGAGCTCTAAGGCGCTGTTCTTTACGTTACAAAAGAACAGTGAAAAACACTATTCACCTATCACATCTTCTCTCACACAAACACTATTCCAATACTATTTATTTGCAATTTCACTATTCCTTTTCACACAAAAGAACATGCCCTAATATCTACCGGAACATGAAGTGCTGGTTCCTGTCAGAAAAATGCATAAATAGGAACACTCAATTCTAACCACACTGCAAATCCACAATCTCAAATTCGGCAAGACGTCAATCTGCCCAATCTGATTGCTAAGCTGCCCATGAAAACTGTGAATCGAGTATAACCGTCAGGAAATTCATCAACGCCGATAGCTACAGTCTGCCTGGGCTGTAAGACAAATACCTGACGATGTTGACCGGCCGGACCTTCAGGACGGAAGCGCGACGATCGCCGTCGGAACCGGCAACGGCAACCTCCTCCCCGATCGAATTTGATACCAACCCTTCAGGTGCGAGGAGCATGGCGTGAGGGAGGACCTCGACGCCGCCGCTCGCCAGCCGTCGCCGGCTTGCCGCGCGCCGGCCGCCCCTCTCCATTGAAGATCGAACCCATGGGCGGAAGTCGGAATCGAGACGAGGGGCCATGTGTAAAACGTTGGATCGCGATTAATGGTCGCATTCCAAGTTAGGGGGCACGTGAAAAATACCCATCCAAACATTTTCAAATAACCTCTGAATTGGATCGATCGCGATCCAAACGAGGGGCTATCCTGCAAAATGCGTTAGCCGGAATTGGCGACAGCGAGGATGGCTCCGGCCGCCGGCGTTGCAGGCAGGGACGTCCTCTCGTGCACTGCCCCTGCGCCGCACGACGGCCGCGGCGAGCGTGGCTTCATGGTCGCCTGATACGGCGCCGCCGTCGACCCCGTCGTCTTCCGGTCCGTGCTGTTGGGGCAGGGCTGACATTTAAGCGCCATTGCAGCCATTGTGGCGCTGACAAAGCCGAGGCCAAGGCATAGGTCTTTCTCCCGGAAGCGCAAGGCACGGGATCGCGGCCATGGTGGACATGGTCACCGCGTCGCCGGCGCTCATGTACAGGATCTTGGCGAGATGAAGCAGCCGCATGTGAACCTGAAGCTGCCTAAGTTCAAGTTGACCTGTTTAGCCAGTTAATCTAGTAACTTCCGATTGCTGAGCACTGTATTGCATAGTCTACTCTGGTAATGGACATGTGATTGCATCTCTTGCACCCGCCTCCATCCGGTTTGCTCCTTTTTCAGAATAATCTGGGTAACCAGCATCCATGACTGTTCTTTCTGCACGAAAGTCACATTTCAGTTTCCTGTACTTACGGACAGGCACGTTCTTTCCTATGTCTTTCTACTTCAGCTCTGCAAAAGGATGCAAACCGTCGAAATAACCAGCATTCAGCACAATACACTAAAAATTAGATGAAACACAGACACAGCTGCTGCACAATAGATTAGGCTCACTGGGATTACTTCACTGCAGCAGTAAACCAGTATGTCAAACCAGATCAGGCTTAGTGACTACAGCAAATCAGAAGAGAAACAGAACACTGTCCGAACACATTATAAACATCACAATGACAAACATAATTAAATTATTTGCTGTCATACAAGGATCGATGACCGCAACACAATTACACAATGCAGTTCAGAACAGTAACCTCGCTATTGTAGTGTAATCACTACAACAACCTGAAGGAACTAGGCACAATGCCTTGAGACATCAGGTGGGAACAAAACCCACCGAATCATCATAGCTATCTATCCTAATTAACACAGCAATCACTGCTAACACCATTGCAATCATGCTCAAAATGAAAGTGAATTTCGTCCTGTACTTCCTGTGCTTCATCTTCCTGCTGCTTGTAACGCAGACATCATTCTCTTTGCATTCAGTTTCAGGGGATTCCTTGCAGGATGTGTTCTCAGCCTCAGTAGCAGACAGTCCTGATTTATCTTCATTTGGCAGTGTCTCGGTCCTACCATTGCTGTTCTGCTGCATATCAATGGTTTCATTCTCATCCTTCATCTCTTCAGCCTTGTTGTCCAAATCCTGAGATGGCACCTCTTCAGATGATTCCACTAGTTCCTGATCTGATGATGACGACCTGCTGTGCTTTGCAGTGTATTGTCCGCCACAGCTACCAGAGTCAGAGTCATCTGAGCTCTGAAGTGATCGAAGCAGCCTTCTTGGTGTTGAGTATATCTTAACATCATCAATACTGATCAGCCTATCATAAGCCTACGGCAAAAATGAAATGACATAGTTAGGTACTAGCTCAACTGAGGTACACAGGTACAGAACATTAAGCAATCCTTGAGAATAAACATAACAGAAACTTAAATGTGTACCTTGGGACTAGGAGTCCTGTCTCTTGATATGGCACCATTGGGGCTTGGTGACATAAATCCTGCAAATGTGTCAGTGCACTCGAAGTTAGCATCAGTAACCTCACTGTCACAGACCTCGCCCATGTCATCATAATCCTTGCTGTTTGAGCAGAGTTGAATGAATAAGCCATCCTTCAGAGAAACATCCACACCATCATTGTTCCACAACCTCCTGTTGGTGCGCCGACTCTGATCAAAGTTGCAGGAGGACTGCCCCACTGAGACTGGCGATTCAGCGAGTGTACTGCCATTCATGATGGATGAATCCACAACATGTGATTCAGGGGATCGGAGCTGGCCTGAAGAAGTAACCGCGCTGGAGCATGCAGGGCTTCCCTTAGCACTCCAGATGCCCCTGCACGGGCTCTTCTCTCTTCTCTTGTAGAAATTGGAGCCAACCATTGGGCTTGTGCCAACCTCATGCCTCGACTCCTTCTGCGCTGCAATGCTCTTCGCACTCTGCGATGCCTCAAACGCAGCACCACGGACAAATGGCATGCGGTCATTCTGGCATTGGTCCATGACTTCAATCACTCTGCCAAGCTCTGAAGATAAGCACCTAGGATCAACAAACTTCATGAAGAAATTGATCATCTGGATCGCCGAGAGGCGCTTCTGCGAACTGCTCTCTGCCGTATCCCCATCAAGAATCTGCAGCCCGGACCGCACAATAGACCTGCCATACGCCTCCGCAATCAGGCCATTGTGCTTCACCAGCGCCATCGCCAGGCCCATGTGCGCATTGGACCGCGTCACCCTGTCGTGCATCGCCCCGGCCACTTTCAGGCAGACCTCGTTCACCATCTCACCAGACGCGAACCTCCAGTTGCTGGACTCAACAAGCGCCTTGAGGCAGAGCGCCGCACCCGGCGCAGCACCATCCTGGTTCCCCATCAGCGCACCGCAGAGCGGCTTGCAGAGGGAGGCGATGATGCCGGCCTTCTCCCCGTCGGGAGCGGAAGGGTCGATGCCGTAGCGTGCGATGGCGGGCACCACCTTGGAGCACGCCTGGTGGAGCGGGAATGAGCCCCCGCTGGAGGAGAGCGTGCGCATGATGGTGGCCATGATGTTGCCGATCTGCGGCACGATGTTGCGGCCGTGCACCCGGGCCAGAACCTCGTAGAGCGAGATGGTGAACTCGCCGGGGGCCAGTCCGCCGCCGGCGGCGGCGGCCGCGGTGCCGGCGGCCGTGGTGTCGGAGACCTCGGCGAGGAAGTGCGGGATGGACTTGGAGTCGAGGTGCCTGGCGTAGGACTTGAGCGCCTTCATGGCGGCGCGGCGGCTGTCGGCATCCTTGTCGAGGTTGTCCAGCTCCTGCCGGAGCAGCGGGCTCAGGCTCCGGCCCATCGTCAACCGGGGAGCGCGAGAGGCAGCTCCCTTCCCCACCTCCACCTCCCCTGCAAAATCAACGAAAGCACCAGTTCATCATCAGACATTCAGACCCAAAAAAAAAAGACCCCATTTTTATTCCCCTCCGAGCAAAACTAAACGCAGGAGCTACGGGACTAGAACGCGGCGGCGGCGAATCGGCGGCCTCCGCCATGGAATTTCGACGGGCGTCAGATTTGAGCACCGTATATGGATGGAGTTCCTTGACCCGTAACGCAGCACCAATCGCGTCGGCGGCGGGAGAGGAACGGACGAAATCGACTAAACCAAATTAATCTGTGGAGCAGAGGAACTCTACCGCCGCCGTCGATCCGCGAGAGAAGGAATGACAAGGTAAGAGCTTCTCTCAAGAAACCGCTAAAAGACTCTCCAACAACTAACGAGATAATCAAGAGAGTGCGGATGCTTGCATTGAACTCACCTGTGGATTCAAGAACTCAGCCGCGAACTCCGCCCGCTCTCTCTCTCTCTCTCTCTCTCTCTCTCTCTCTCTCTCTCTCACTGCCCCCGATTCCAAATTCAAATCGCGCGAGACAGACAACACAAGCTAGGCAGCGAATCAAACCAGATAATAAACCAATGAATCAGGACCAGCAGCTGCAGCTCAGCTCAGATCCGCCTCGCCGCGCGGTTAAAACGGGCAAGGGTTTCTTCTTGGGGGTTTTTCGAACGGGCGGCCGCCGCTTCATACTTTTCTCACGCGCGCCCAGCCAGCCACAAAGACGGAGGCCGGGAGAAGCGCCTCCACCGGGGCCCGGTGGCAGCGCCTTGCGCGGGTGACAGCGTGGGTGCGCGAGGGCCAGGGGAGGCGCGGAGTGCGGTGGAGCGGCCGCGGCGTTTGAAATTTGGGAGCGGAAATGACCGTCCTGCCCCTCCCATCCTTTGACCGTAGTCGTCTCGTGCCGTGGGAAGTGTGAACAGTGAACTGGTGGTCTTCACTGGGCTGGGTGTGCATTCTTGCTTGTTGGCCGGACCGGGTTGGGCTCGGCTTTTTGGGCCTGCATGGGCTTTTTGAAATTGAACCGGGGCCAGCCTTACGCGACACGGCACACTAGTGCGAGAGTAGAATTTTTTTTATATATTTTTTTTCTCAATTTTGTAAAAATAAATGTCTACCCAAAAATTTAGCAAATCTATACTACTGCCGCCGTGTGGTACGGCGGCAGCTGCCGTGGCCCACTGGCAAGGGCACCAACCGCCGTACCACACGGCGGTAGGACTAATCGCCGTGTGGGACGGCGGTTGGTGCCTACCGCCTGGCGGTAGCAGAGCCTGCAGCAACCGCCGTAAGGCACGGCGGTAGGTAGGAACCTACCGCCGTGCCCTACAGAGGTAGTTTTTTTTTGCCTGGTACGTTACATTTTTGAACCCATGATACTTAACGACCAATCACATAAATAAACAATGGCACGTACGGCGCAAATACCCTAACCTTGTGCCGCTGCTAGTCCTAACGTGCCTTAGGGAATTTAGATAAACGGTTACAACATTTCTAATATAGTTGTACGAGTAGTGTCGGGTTTGTTACCGCCGGCAAGTAAATTTATATAAGAACGCGTGTTCTGATCCGCACGGTAGCACAAGAGACACTCGGGGTTATACTGGTTCGAGCCTCCGGAGAGTAATACCCTACGTCCAGTCTGAGAAGGGGTGTTCTTTATGCTCGGGAGTTTGTAGTAGGAGATACAAATAGGTCGGGAGAGGGTGTAGAGCCCAAGTACCTGGTGTGCGAGTGGTTCAAGTAGCAGGAGTCTGCGTACGTGTGTGTGGTTATATGAGATGAGATATCGATATTAAGTGCGTGTGGGGATGGAAACGAACGTGTCTTGTGAGTGCCTCTGTCTCTCCCTTTTATAGTCGCAAGGGAGAGGCCCAGGGCGGTTACATCGAGTATGTGAGCTGGTCTACAGTGCGAGCCGTCCTTCTCTGCATCGGGCTGTCAGACAACAGCAGCGGCGAAGCACTATTACGGGGCCTTGGGTGACGGTGTAGATCCCGTGCGTCCCAAGCAGCAGTCCGGGGCCCCCCGCGCCCTCCTCCGAGTAGTTAGTCGGGTACAGGAGGCAGAGTACGTGCCCTGATCCCGTCAGTGGATCAGGGGCTTGTCTTTTCTTGATACTGTGGGAATGGAGTAGTCTGCACCGAGAGATAGGTGACGGCTTGCACTGTGCCGTTGGTGGCACAGCGTTTCCCGTGCCCTCCGTGGTACGATGCGTACCGCCCCTGCTGGGGAGCGGCAGGGGGATCCGTCTTCTGACACAGGATCGACCTGGTAAGGGCGGACCCGCGCAGGGAGGCTAACACGTGGCGGACCGCGTACCGGGGTATCACGGGACGCCTTGAACTGGTCAGAGACGGGAAACTACTCGTGCGAGTAGGTGATCTACGCCGCGTCTCCAGATGCTTAGGGTGTAGTGTGTACTGTACCGTACGTTGTCCATCGTCTATTACACCGTCCGCGGTACGATAGCCACTGTGCCGTTCGTGGTAGGGTTTGACGAATCCGTCCCCTGACACCGAATCGGCCTGGCCCGGGCGGACCGCGGCGGCGGAGCGGACACGTGGCGTCGCGCGTGGGAGCATGCGCGGAGATCCCGGGATCCCCATCTGGGGGGTCCACACGCTCCGGGCCTTCCCCGCGAAACCTGCGCGGGCCGGTGACGGAAACTACTCGTGCGAACGAGTAGTCGCAGCTGCGGGGCGGAAACTACTCGTGCGAGCGAGCAGTTGCGGCCGTGAGGCGGAAACTACTCGTACGAACGAGTAGTCGGGAGTAGAGGCGGTAACTTGTCATACGGGCCACCACGTACTCGGGGAAGAGGGTTCGGATGGCCGTGGGCCGCCTGCCTTCTGGCCCATGGCAGAAACTGGTCGTACGAGCCTTCTCGTGCTTGGGCAGCATAACACTCGTTTGTGTCAGCTCTCGGAGCATGCCGTACGTGGGCCCGTACTACGTTTTTTAGGGGTCTTGGTGGGCCCTGGTTCATGGCCTCGTCAGTAGCCCCCGAGTATGGTGGGGGAGTCGGAGACTCGCTCCCAGGAACAACTGTTACGGAGACGAGGAGACTTGTGCTTTCTCCGGCGGGGACATGCGAGCGGACCCGCGAGTAGTAGCCCCCGAGCCCACGGACAAGTCGGAGACTTGAGCGTGGGGTTAAATGTTGGAATCTTGGACAAGTCAAAGACTGGTGGCTTGCCACGTGGTGCGCGTCGTGGGGTAACTGGCGGAGATCTCACACCGGTCGCGAGATCGCCGGGTCCCACTTCGGGTGACGTGGCGGCTCGGTCGTGGGCGGTGGGCAATAGTGGGGCGCGCCTTTTGAGGGGTGACGCTTCGGCGGATGGAGGACGTGGCCCGAGGCGACACGGGCATTTACTGCGGGGGTAGAAGTAATCATTCCCCCGTTTATATACCGCGGCCGCCGGCCAGTTTTTCCCCTTCTGCTTCCTTGCGCTCTCTGCCGTCGCCGCCTCTTGCCTCCATACTCACTGCGCACACACCGCAGAGCTCACCCCGCCTTCTCTCGCAAGCCAGGAACGCCCACCGCCGCCACCGCAGCCGACGCGATGTCGAACTGGTCATCTTCGACGGTGACTTGGTCCGAGCTCGACCGCCTTGCCTCTGACGGCATGCTGCCACCGCTGACCGCGGCGGAGGAGTGGAGGGTGCCTTGGCCAGAGAGCAGCCCCCATCCCCCGGCGGGGTACGTGGTCTCGTTCGTGTTGTTCCACGAGCGATGTTTCTCCGTCCCGGCGGGACGGTTCATCCGCGTCGTGCTCGAGGAGTACGGCTTGGAGCTTCAAAACCTCAACCCGAATGGTGTCCAGCAGATGGCGGCGTTTGAGGCTTTGTGCGAAGGGTACCTGGAGCAGGGAGCCCATTGGGACCTGTTCCGATACTTCTACAAGTTCGTCGTCGTCAAGGACCACAACTCCGCGGCGGCCATCGGGTGCGCCGGTCTCCGCAGGAAGCAGGGGAGGATGGAGGAGTACATCCCCACCTACCTGACAACCCCCAACAGCGGGTGGCATCGAGGGTGGTTCTACCTCAAGAACGACCCCGAGAATCCGCTGCCGAAATTCACCAACCGCTAGTACGATCGGGCGCCGGCGAAGTGGAGCTACGGGCCTGAGAAGAAAGATCGCCCCTGGTTCCTTGACAGCGCCCTCGCCGCCCTCACAATACTTCGCGACAACGGGCTGAACTTCATCACCCTGATTGGCGGCTACCATACCCGGGGGTCGTCCTGCTCCGTCGTCACGCGCTGCGCCTCTGGGAGATGACGGACGACAAGGCCCCCTTTGAGGGGACCGTGATGGCTCAACCCTGCCTTCACTGGATGAGGTCTAGCGTCAGGTGTCCCAGGCCACCGGGGTCACCTGGATGTTCTGGCCGCCGCCGGGCGTGCTGCAGATGCTCCCCTCTCCGGCCACTGTGGCCCTGGTATGTCTTCTCTCGACTTCCTTTTGATTTGTCTTTTTCGGTCGCGGGTGGTGATTGTTCTCGTACTTGTGTAGATGAAGGATGTGCGCATCCTCGCCTCTCGTCCCCCGCTAGAGGAGGACCGGACGATCACCTGGGAGACCGCCGCGCGGCAGCAGCGGCGAGGGGAATGCAAGAGGGCCCACCAACAGAAGGAGATCGCGAAACGGGAGAGGAACGACAAACGTGCCTCGCGCTGGCGCAATGGGGAGAGGGATGTCTCTAATGATGAGGATCCCTCGTCGGTGCCGTCGGACACGGACGAGGCCGAGTCCCTGTTCGAGTGGACTGACGACGAGACGGCGCCGTCCTCGCGGCCGCGCGGCGGATCGGCTCCCACCTGGGCCGCAGTCGGCACCAGTTCGAGCCGGCAGGCGCCCCCCTCCTCTTCCCGAGCTGACCAGCCCGGAACGAGCAGCCGTGTTCCTCATCGGGACCGCCATGAGAGGGGCAGGAGCTCTCCGCGCGCGCGGTGACTCTAGCCGCCACGAGTCCAGGCGCGACGACTCGCGTCGCCGCTCCTAGCGCCGGAGGTCCCACTCGCCCTCCGTGCATCCGTCACGGGAGCCGCGGGGCGTGCCGGCGGCCTCCCCACCACCTGCAGCCCAGAGCGGGGGGCTGGCTCTGACCCAACGGCGTCCTGCGTCAGTCGTCGTCGCTAGGGGCGGATCGACCCCTCCTCCGGCATCAGCTCCGACAGTGGGGAGCAAGAGGACGGCGTCCCCGCGCAACTCCACGATCGGCTCCAAGCGGCCCCATCGCGTCGCAGTGGGGTGAGTTCCGAGTTGCGATCTTCTAGTTTTTGCTTCGTGTTTTTGGCGAGTATGTTTTTGCCTGTCATCGTGACATTCTTCTCGGTTCAGGGTGCCCGACCGCCGCACCATGAGGCCGGCTCCTGTCAAGGCATTGTGCCGCCGTGCCAGGTGGTCGAAGACGCACCGTCGTCGGGCGACCCGCCGTCCTCCCTTCAGTCGGGGGTGGCGGTAGAAGAAGCAGGTGGGTCTGGGACCCAGGTGATGACCGTCCCCCCACAGAGAGCTGCGAGCCCGGCTCGCAGCGACCTGTCGATGGGGACGATGGGTTTGGGGGGCGAGGCCCCCACTGAAGAAGCGCTCTCGGCCCATGCGGTCGAGTTGGTGAGGTGCCTGTCCGGTGCCCCAGAGCAGGACCAAGAGAACCCCGCCCCCGAGGCGCGGGCGGGTGACGATGGACAGCCAGCCCCCGAGTCGTCGACGGGGGCAGGTGATAATGCAAACGCCGAGCGGCCAGCCCCTGAGTTGCTGGAGGGGACAGCTGCTGCCGCTGCGGGCTTCGAGACCCTAGCCCCCGAGTTGCTGAGGGGGGCGGGGAGCGCCACGACAGAGGTGGAGATGGAGACCCGAGCCCCCGAGTCAGCGGGGGGCACGGGAAGTATTGTTGAGGTGGTGGAGGTGGGCGACTGCACCTCCGCGGATGCTTCTGCCGCGGCGGTGATCGTGGTTACCGAGGGGATCGTTCCCATTTCGTCGGTCGCCGCATCGGACGCCGCCCCCGCGGAGGTGATCGTCATCCCGGCGTCACGGCCGTCTCTCCAGTTGGGATGGTGGGCGAGCAGATGCCTCCCCCAATCGTGGAGGTCGTGGAGAGCTCGAGGGAGCAGGGGCCGACCACTCCAACAGCGGAGGAGGAGGAGGAGATGGAAGTCCCGCCACTCTGGCTAGTGTCCGTGTCGCCGGTTCAGGCCTCAGTAGGCCCGGACCTCGACAGCGACGCGGAGCTGGCAGCCCGCCGCCGCCTGTAGCGTGGCCTGCGCCTGAGCGAGATGGCGTTGTGCCAGTCCGAGCGGGCGATCAAGGACCTGATCCCCGCCTCGAGGGTGAGTCCTTTTTCTTCCTCTTCCTTTCTTATGCTTATTTTCCCTTTGTTCTTAGTCGTGCGACTTATGTGTGATTTAGGAGCTCGTTGGTAACTCTGAGGACAAGGCGCGGGCCTTTGAGGCACTCCGTGTGGAGAAGGTCCAGCTGGAGGCGCAGCTGGCCGCGGCCCGCCTCGCGGCGGCGGATGGCGAGGCCAGCCAGGCGACGGAGCGCGCGTCCTTTGAGGCAAGGGCGAAGGCCACTGAAGACCGCGCGGCCACGGTGCAGGCGGAGAAGGCCGCCCTGGAGGAGAAGCTGGCCACGGCGGAGCAGGTGGCGGCGGAGCTGCGCTCCAATGCTGAGGACGCTGCGCGCACCGCCCATCAAGAGAAGACGGAGCTTGAGACTAGGGTGGGTCGGGTCGAGTCCGACCTCCAGGTGGCTCGTGAGAGGGCGACGACGCTCGAGGCCCAAGTCGGCAGCGTCACTGCTGAGAAGGGTCGTCTTGAAGAAATTACGCAAAAGCGTGAGAATGAGATCATCAGTGAGTACCTTACGACCTGTTATCTCTGCTTTCTGCTTCCGTGCGGTTTCTTGATTCGAGGCGTCATCCTTCTTCTGGGGTGTACAGCTCTCCGCGTGACCCGCACCGACTTGCAGAAGCAGGTCGCGTATCACAAGAGCGCCGCGACCACCCGCCTCGTCGAGAACCAGAAGCTGGTGGAGCTGGTCAAGGAAGCTAACGAGAAGCTCAACAGTAAGAGCCGTGTCCTCTTCATCTTTTGCCTTCCTTGGATTGGTTCATTTTTCGCTGATATTGGTCTTTTCACTTTTCTCTAGAGGTCGTGACTGAGCTCGAGCAGGAGCGGAAATCGCTCGCGGGGGCCCAGACCGAGATCAAGCAGCTGGAGTCAATCCGCAATGGGATGGGAGCGGCCATCATCAAGGTGTGCGACGAACTCGGTGTTCCTCCCGGCCACATGAAGGACCGCTTGGAGTTGGCCGCTGCGACAGCTCGTCAACAATCGATGGATACGGCCGGCGACGCCGTCCGCAAGGTGGTAGCCATCTTCTTGTCGCACTACCCCGACCTGGACAGGGAGCTGCTTGGCCAGGGATGGTGCCCGGGCTACACCAACGAGCAGTATGACAACATCGAAGAAGACGCCGTTGACTTCGCCAAAGCTATGCTGGGTCATGCCCTTCACGACCTAGGCCTGTAAAGAAAAACCAAGTTGCCTCGCCGAGGCTTTTTAATCATGCCTGTAAAAACTTGTGGGCTAGATGTTTATGGCAAACTCGTGGGTTAAGAACCCGTTTTTATTTCAAGTTTAAGCATTTTGATTGTTTGTTGCCCTTTTCTCAAGTAGTTAGAGGACCTGTGCGCTTGAGTAGTGTAACTTAAAACTTTGCTGACGGTGTCTTGCCCGTAGCCGCGGAGGTGTAGGAACTAGGTGACTCGACCGGGCTTAGTTTAGAAGCGTTACTACTTGAGCGGGCAGCCCCCGAGTACTTCGGAGAAAGGTAGGTGCACGTACATGTTTTTGCAAACAAGAAAACTCTTGAGAGTTTGAAACGGTTACTCGGAATCCCTTCGAAGGGGTGAGTGATCGATAACTTGGGGTCACAAACTTTGCTTGTGGGTCTTTGTACTGTAGCCGCGGGGGTGTAAGTACTCGGGGCCCGGACGAGCGCAAGTTCATGACCGCTAGAGTCGTCGTTCATCTCCCTTTGAGGAAAGTAAGTGTACCGCAACGATCATACGAGAAATCGTGGACGGTTTTTGATCGAAAAAAGGTTTCGGAACGCTCAGGGGAGGGGGGCTACGAGCCCATGGACAAGTCGGAGACTTGCCCATGGGATGAGACAAGCATAGAGACATTTTACTCGAGTAAAAAATGCAAGCTTGAGAAAGATACCATCTCACAAAAAAGAAAGTAGCTCAGGGCTCTTGCATTATCGTAAGACAGAAATGAAGTAAATACTTAAGGGTAAAAACGGCGTAGCTGTTCTATGTTCCAGGCATTGGAGATGACCCTGCCATCCTCGTGCTTGAGCTTGAAGGTTCCCGAACGGAGTACTTGGTCGACGATGAACGGCCCCTCCCATGGAGGTGAGAGCTTGTGTCGTCCCTCGTTACTCTGAACTCGTCGGAGGACGAGGTTGCCGACTTGGAACTCGCGCTCTCGTATGTTGCGTTCGTGGTAGCGGCATAGAGCTTGCTGGAACTGTGCTGAGTGGAGGAGGGCGACGCTGCGCGCTTCATCCAGCTGGTCGATGGCGTCCTCGAGGGCGATCTGGTTGCCCTCTTCAGTGTAGGCCTGAACTCGTGGGCTGCCGTAGTCGATGTCCGTTGGGAGGATTGCTTCCGACCCGTGGACAAGGAAGAAAGGCGTGCATCCGGTAGCCCGACTTGGAGTGGTGCGCAGGCTCCATAAGACGGACGGGAGCTCCGCGGCCCACGTCGCCCGAAACTTCTCGAGACGCTTGAATATCCGCGGCTTCAGACCTTGCAAAATCATGCCGTTGGCCCTCTCCACTTGCCCATTGGTTCTTGGATGGCTGACGGCAGCCCAGTCCACACGGATGTGGTTGTCATCGCAGAACTTAAGGAATTTCTTGCCAGTGCGTACCGTTGTCGGTGATGATGGAGTTCGGGATCCCGAACGGTAAATGATGTCGGTGAAGAACGCGACGGCTTCCTCAGAACGGACATTCGTTATGGGCTTGGCCTCAATCCACTTTGAGAACTTGTCGATGGCGACAAGCACGTGGGTGTAGCCCCCGGGTGCTTTCCTCAGTGGCCCAACCATGTCCAGCCTCCAGACCGTGAAGGGCCAGGTGATGGGAATGGTCTGCAAAGCCTGCGCCGGGAGATGGGTTTGTCACGCGTAGAACTGGCAGCCTTCGCAGGTGTGCACGGTCCAAGTTGCGTCGGCAACCGCAGTGGGCCAGTAGAAACCTTGTCGGAAAACCTTTCCGACGATGGTTTTTGGACCGACGTGATGTCCGCAAGTGCCCGCATGGATTTCCTGCAACAGCTCCTTGCCCTGGTCGGCCAGGATGCACCGCATGAATATGCCTTTGGCGCCCTTTCGACGGAGCTCGCCGTCGATCAGTTTATATGACTTGGCCATGTGAGCGATGCGTCGAGCCGTCTCCTTGTCGGGTGGCAATTTTCCTTCCACCATCCATTCGAGGATCAGAATCCTCCAGTCAGAGTCTTCGAGGTTGGGCTCTTGCGCCCTGTCGATCTCCATGACCTCTTGTGTTGACGGCTCTGCCGTCTTGTCTTCCTCGGAACGAACAGACGGTTCGTACTGGTCGTTGGCGAAGACCCCATGTGGAACGGGTTTTCGATTCGACACCGCCTTCGCGAGGGTATTGGCCGCCTTGTTGTACTCACGTAGTACATGATTGAGCTCGAGCCCGTGGAACTTGTCCTCTAATTTGCGCACCGCCCGGCAGTAAGCGGCCATCTTTGGACTTATGCAATTCTTCTCCTTCATAACCTACCCCACGACCAAGTCGGAGTCCTCCCTGATGTCGAGGCGTCGAATTCCCAGCTCGAGGGCGATCCGGAGACCATTGATGAGCACCTCGTACTCAGCGACGTTGTTGGAGGCCGCGAAATGTAATCGGACCATGTATTCCATTCGCACGCCCAGAGGCGAGATGAACACAAGTCCGACCCCGGCTCCTTCCTTCATGAGGGATCTGTCGAAGTACATGAGCCACGTCTCGTGCTCGATGGGAGCATGAGGTGTTTGGATCTCCGTCCATTCAGCGACGAAGTCAACCAACACTTGCGACTTGATGGCGGTGCGGGGCGCATACTCGATATTTTGCCCCATCAACTCAAGGGCCCACTTAGCGATTTTGCCTTCCACCTCTGGGCTCTGTATGATTTCGCCAAGCGGGTACTTGGACACCACCGTGATGCGATGTGAGTCGAAATAATGCCGGAGCTTCCGCTTAGTGATGAGGACATCGTAGATCAACTTCTGTATCTGCGGGTATCGTGTCTTCGAGTCGGAGAGGACTTCGCTTACGAAGTAGACGGGGCGTTGAACCTTCTGCGTCTTGCCGGGCTCGTCTCGCTCAACCACCAGTGCCGCGCTCACGACCTGGGTCGTTGCAGCGATGTACAGGAGCATCGGCTCTTCCTCGGCCGGCGCGGTGAGCACCGGTGGGCTCTCGAGTAGTTTCTTGAGTGAGTTGAGTGCTTCCTGCACTTCTGGCGTCCACTGAAAGTGCTCTGACTTCTTCATGAGCTGGTACAGTGGCAGGCTACGCTCTCCTAGTCGAGCGATGAACCTGCTGAGAGCAGCGAGGCATCCGGTGACGTGCTGCACTCCCTTCAGATTCTTGATGGGTCCCATGCTCGTGATCGCAGAGATCTTCTCGGGGTTAGCCTCGATGCCGCGCTCCGACACAACAAAACCGAGCAGCATGCCCCTGGGGACCCCAAAGACACACTTCTCGGGGTTTAGCTTCACACCGTGCTCCCTCAGCTTCTCGAAGACCGCAGTAAGGTCGGGTATCAGGTCGCCCACCTTTTTTGATTTGACCACGATATCATCGACATAGGCCTCGATTAGTCATCCGATGAGATCTCCAAAGACGTGACACATGCATCTCTGAAATGTGGCTCCTGCATTCTTCAACCCGAATGGCATGGAAACGTAGCAGTACGCGCCAAACGGGGTGGTGAACGAGGTGGCGAGCTGGTCGATTAGATCCATCGCGATCTGATGATACCCTGAATAAGCGTCAAGAAAACAGAGGGTTTCGCACCCAGCTGTCGAGTCAACTACTTGATCTATACGCGGTAAAGGAAATGGATCTTTTGGACACGCCTTGTTCAGGCTCGTGTAATCAACACACATCCTCCATTTTCCATTCTTCTTCTTAACGAGTACAGGGTTTGCTAACCACTCGGGGTGGTAGACTTCACGAATGAACCCTGCACTAATAAGCTTCTTGATCTCCTCACTGATAGCCTTGCACTTGTCGGAGTTGAAGCGGCACAGACGCTACTTGATCGGCTTCGAGCCGGGCCTAATGTTAAGCTTGTGCTCGGCGACCTCCCTTGGAATCCCTGGCATGTCAGAGGGCTTCCATGCGAACACATCAAGGTTCGTGCGGAGGAAGTCGACGAGCGCGCTTTCCTAGTCGGAACCGAGCGCCGTCCCGATACGGAGTGTGCGGCCGTCGACGGAGACGGGCACTTCCTTGGCGTCCTTGGCGGGCTTGAAAGAGCAGGCCGCACGCTTGGACGACTCGGGGATTTCTTGGTCCTCGGAGGGTGGCTCAGCAGCGAGCTTCTCAGACCGAATCAGTCCTTCAGCGAACTGGAAGCACTCAGCATCGCATTCGTATGCGTACTGGAAAGTCGTACCAGCTGTGATGATGCCTTTCGGGCCAGGCATTTTCAGCTTGAGGTACGTGTAGTTGGGGACGGCCATGAACTTAGCGTAAGCTGGCCTTCCGAGTATCGCGTGATACGTCCCCGGGAACCCTACCACTTCAAAGGTGAGGGTTTCCTTTCGGAAGTTGCTCGGAGTTCCGAACGTGATGGGCAGATCGATCTGCCCGAGTGGGACCGCCTCCATCCCGGGTACGACCTCGTGGAAAGGCGCCGTTGACGGCCGCAGTCGGGACCGCGGGATCACCATGTCGTCCAGGGTCGACATGTAGATGATGTTGAGGCCGCTGCCTCCGTCCATTAGTACCTTGTGCACACGCTTGGTGCCGAACAAGGGTGACACGACCAGCGGGTAGCTACCCGGTCGTGGTATGTGATCGGGATGATCGTGCCGGTCAAACATAACCGGCATCTCCGACCACTTCAGGTAGGTCGGAGTCGCATGCTCGAGTTGGTAGACTTCTCGTCGGACTACCTTCTCTTGGCGCTTGGGCAGCCGTGCCTTCGAGGCCCCGAAGATCATCATCACGGCTCCGTCCTCCCGAGGGTAAGCGCCATAGTCGTTGCCCTTATCCTTCCCTCCGTCACCAGTCGGAGGGTCGCTTCGCTTTTTCAGCATGCCGGTGAGGTTGGCCTTCATCAGGTTGCAATCCTTGAAGGCGTGTTTGACTGGGCCCTCGTGGTTGGGGCACGGGGCGTCCAACAGCTTCTCGAAGTGACCCGATGGAGGGTTGCCTCTGGGTCTCGCCATCTTTCGGTCGACAGCGGCCACCAAGGTATCCTCACGGTACCTCTTATCTTTACTTTTCTTTTTCTTGATTGGTGCGGACAGACCGTCACCGGCTTCGGCTGGCTGCTTCCCTTTGCTCGCGCCGGAGCTGAGCATCGCAGCCACGGCTTCCTCCCCATTGGCGTGGTCGGTCGCGATGTCGAGCAGCTCCCGAGTGGATCACGGCTTCCGCCGCCCGATCCGATGGATCAGCGTGGCACACGTGGTGCCATTCTGAAAGGCCGAGATGACATCTGTATCGGTGGTGTTGGGCAACTCGGTGCACCGCTTGGAGAAGCGCCGGATGTAGTCGCGTAGGCTCTCGCCCTTCATCTGCTTGCAGTTGCGCAGGTCCCAGGGGTTCCCTGGTCGGGCGTACGTGCCCTGAAAGTTGCCGATGAAGGCATCGCGTAGTTGCGACCAGCTGTCGATCTTGCCTCGCGGCAAGTGCTCGAGCCACGTGCGGGCCGAGTTTGCGAGATGTAGTGGCAGGTTCTTGATGATGAACAAGTCATCTCGCGTTCCGACGGTGTTACACGCCAGCCGGTAGTCTTCCAACCAGACACTGGGGTTGGTTTCACCGTCGTACTTAGGTACGGAGGTCGGAGCCCTGAAACGCGAAGGGAAACGAGCGCTGCGCACATTCTTCCCGAAGGCACGTGGCCCTTGGGCATCAGGCGAGCCGCTCCTGCTCCGGTCCTCGTCGCTATCGTACCGGCCTCCGCATCGTCGGTTGTACTCCTTACGAGGCTGTTCCTCATAGTCGTCGTGCTAACCCGCGTCAGCCCTCCGCCGCGCCTTAATGGTGTCGCGCGCGTCGCGGTTGGGACCCAGTCGGCTCTTGACTGGTACGTTGACTTCCTCGGATCGTCGTGGCTGCTGCGACGGCGCCGCGGGTTGTCGCGGCTCGGAGTGGCCGCGACCCTGTGAGCCCCGCTACCGAGAAGCGGAGCTCTCCACCTGCTGCACGGCAGCAGTCTCGAGGAGAGTCTTGATCTGCTTGTGCATTTCTTTTTCCTGA
This sequence comes from Cenchrus fungigraminus, assembly GCA_036936925.1. Taxonomy (NCBI): domain Eukaryota; kingdom Viridiplantae; phylum Streptophyta; class Magnoliopsida; order Poales; family Poaceae; genus Cenchrus; species Cenchrus fungigraminus. The sequence goes on along the minus strand of CM072779.1, from coordinate 115,359,772 downwards.
GGCGTGGCGGGCTCTGGTATCTTCCGGAATAGGACTGCAGCTACTGCCAGGTTCTGCGACGCCCTTTTGAAGATGGGCGTGCCGTCAACGACATCCCTGTTGTCGTTGACAATGCGCTGCTAGACGTCCCTCGCCCACGTGCGAGCGGGGGTCGGGTTCGGGTCTTGCCCGAGTTGTTGGTGGAGCTGGGCCCACTCATCGTCGAGCTGGCGCTGTGCGTCCTCCAACTCATCAAGTCGGGCACGCTGTGCGGCGGCGTTGGGAGGAACTTGGGCCTCAGCCGCACTGTCCATCGTCAAGCTGTGGGCGGAGTGAAGCGCTCCATCCGGTGTGTGAGCCGGTGCCGGTGCCGCCGGGGCGTTGACGACGACGAAGCACTCACGCGAGGGGTCGTAACCCCCGTCGTCCGAGTCGTCAGAGTAGCCGAAGCAGTAGTCCGCTGTTGTTTGGAAACGACGGAGGGCGCCAGCATCTTGGAGCCCCACGTAGTCCCACTCTGAGCCCAGAGCGTCGTCCGAGCTGTCGGAGCTGAGGTACTGCTCATCGGGCGAGGTTGCCGGGAGCCCCCTGTTGCCCCAGAGGCGATGGCTGGGGTAGTTCTCATACGCAGCCAGGTCCGTGCTTGACGAAGAGGAGTACGCTGCTGCGTAGCATGTCCCTTGAGGGGGAGATGGCTTCGGCGCGCTTTCCCTGGCGATGCGCTCCGTTGAGTCCGACGGTAGGGAGTCCTCCACCGCGTCAGTGGCCGGTGGCGCGCCAGCTTCAACCCATGGAGGGGAGCTAGCACGCGCCGCCCTACGTCGGCCCGCCTTGGCTTGCTTCGCACGCTTACCCGAGCGCTTCTTGCGTCGGGGCGGGCGTGCCGTGGCAGCCGGTGCAGGTGCCGACGCAGGTGCGTTGGTGGTCTCGCCGACGAGACGCATGAGGTAACCGTCCCCGGTCGCCTGGAAGTTCAGGCTCCCAAAGCGGAGCTCGAGCCCAACTTGGAGCGAGCCCGGCGATCCCACAGGGGAGTCCATCAGCAGCGGCTTGATGATGGCTTTCGTCGAAGCGGATGATGAGAGGGCCGTGCGGACCCTAAAAAGAATGTCGAAAACACGCGAAGGCCCCTACCTGGCGCGCCAATTGTCGGGGTTTGTTACCGTCGGCAAGTAAATTTATATAAGAACGCGTGTTCTGATCCGCACAGTAGCACAAGAGACACTCGGGGTTATACTGGTTCGGGCCTCTGGAGAGTAATACCCTACGTCCAATCTGAGAAGGGGTGTTCTTTATGCTCGGGAGTTTGTAGTAGGGGATACAAACAGGTCGGGAGAGGGTGTAGAGCCCAAGTCCCTGGTGTGCGAGTGGTTCAAGTAGCAGGAGTCTGCGTACGTGTGTGTGTGTGTGTGGTTGCATGAGATGAGATATCGATACTAAGTGCGTGTGGGGATGGAAACGAATGTGTCTCATGAGTGCCTCTGTCTCTCCCTTTTATAGTCGCAAGGGAGAGGCCCAGGGCGGTTACATCGAGTATGTGAGCTGGTCTACAGTGCAAGCCATCCTTCTCTGCATCAGGCTGTCAGACAACAGCAGCAGCGAAGCACTGTTACGGGGTCTTGGGTGACGGTGTAGATCCCGTGCGTCCCAAGCAGCCGTCCGGGGCCTCCCGCGCCCTCCGCCGAGTAGTTAGTCGGGTACAGGAGGCAGAGTACATGCCCTGATCCCGTCAGTGGATCAGGGGCTTATCTTTTCTTGATACTGTGGGAATGGAGTAGTCTGCACCGAGAGATAGGTGACGGCTTGCACTGTGCCGTTGGTGGCACAACATTTCCCGTACCCTCCGTGGTACGATGCATACCGCCCCTGTTGGGGAGCGATAGGAGGATCTGTCTTCTGACACAGGATCGACCTGGTCTGGGCAGACCCGCGTAGGGAGGCTAACACGTGGCGGACTGCGTACCGGGGTATCACGGGACGCCAACGGGGCCTGTGTACCTGTGGCCTTGACGGCCAAGTCTTGAACTGGTCGGAGACGGGAAACTACTCGTGCGAGTAGGTGATCTACGCCGCATCTCCTGATGCTTAGGGTGTAGTGTGTACTGTACTGTACGTTGTCCATCGTCCATTACGCCGTCCGTGGTACGATGGCCACTATGCCGTTCGTGGCAGGGTTTGACGAATCCGTCCCCTGACACCGAATCGCCCTGGCCCGGGCGGACCGCGGCGGCGGAGCGAACACGTGGCGTCACGCGTGGGAGCATGCGCGGAGATCTCGGGATCCCCATCTGGGGGGTCCACACGCTCCGGGCCTTCCCCGCGAAGCCTGCGCGGGCCGGTGATGGAAACTACTCGTGCGAACGAGTAGTCGCAGCTGTGGGGCGGAAACTACTTGTGCGAGCGAGCAGCTGCGGCCGTGAGGCGGAAACTACTCGTACGAACGAGTAGTCGGGAGTGGAGGCGGAAACTTGTCGTACAGGCCACCACGTACTTGGGGAAGAGGGTTCGGATGGCCGTGGGCCGCCTGCCTTCTGGCCCATGGCGGAAACTGGTCGTACGAGCCTTCTTGTGCTTGGGCAGCATAACACTCGTTTGTGTCAGCTCCCGGAGCATGCCGTACGTGGGCTCGTACTACGTTTTTCAGGGGTCTTGGTGGGCCCTGGTCTATGGCCTCGTCAAGTAGTACCCGAAGAACCCGGACATCATAGACCCGCCGGAGTGCTGGGAGGCATGTAGTACCCGTACCCCGGCGGGGGTGGAGTTGGATCAGACGGTGGCGGGGATGGAGTTGCTGGTGGAGTGTTGTCCTTCTTCTCGTGGCATGGACAGCAGCAGAACTCGTCCTCACAGCCGGTGTTCGTCTTCACCACCATTGGTCCGGTCACCGGTCCGTCGTCGTCGTTGGTAGATGTCAGATCTGGAGAAGCCAATGCCGACGCGAGTTCTTGCCTCAGGTTGAAGATGACAACATCCTCGAGGTAGTCGATGTACTGTAGTTTGTTCTTACTTTGGGTCTAACATTGCGACATGGTGGGATCGGGTCATGCTCGTAGTTCACGCACATGAAGAACCTCATCTCGTAGACATAGCCGAGAACGTTGCACTTGACAAGCTTATAGTTGTCACCACAGTAGCATATAGGAGTGTGGATCCTCTTTGGCACCGCAACCTTGTCCTTCCTACTGGTGAGCAACTCCAAGTTCAACTCAGGACCCGAGGAAGCCATTGCAAACCTACAAAAAAGATGACAAATATGATAACTCATTACATGTTTCATTTGAAATTAGAGAACAATACATAACAGGATATGATAATAAATTTGTAGGCAACAAGAAAACAACAAGCAAATGAAAAGGTAGTTCAATTATTACAACATGATAACATGCATAAGTTCTAACGGTGTTGCAAATTAAATGGTTAAAATATTACAAGACGATAACATGCATAAGTATTTCAAATATTACAACACGGTAACACAAACAAGTACAATCACTGCATTCCTTCGGTGTAGCGATGGGAACGACGTCCATGTCCACTAGCTGAAGGTGCTGGAGAAGTGGCAGTGGAAAAGTAAGATGCTTCGGTGCATTTTTTGTAGGAGTGTCCTGGATTGTTGCACTTAGAGCATATCTTCACCGAAGGACCAGCTTTAGCCTCGTCCATGTTGTTCCTAATCCTCTTCTTCTTGTGTCGACCAACACCTTGGCACATGGTTGGATCTGGATTTGGTATGTACAACGCATTGTCTTTGGGGTCTTGAGTGAAAGTACCAAGATGCAAGTAGCCCTCAACAGTGTGGTTCCAAGTGTCTAGAATGGTTTGCTTCAACCAGTATTTAGGCACGTACCGACCCTAATGGATATTCTTTGTTGCAAGGCATGCATCGATCACATGTGAGCAGGGGAGGTGTAGCAGGCGCTGCTTCTGGCAAGAGCATGAGTATGTCTCATTCCTAATAACTGTTTGTTGTATTGTTATTTCACCATCCGCTTTTTGTGATTTGGACTGGCAACTTATCTGATACTTCCACTTAACTTCCTCACCAGGATCACGACGTAGAGGTTGTGGGTAAGCTCTGTGAGCAAGAGCCCCCTTCTGTTTTTTGTCCAAGTACTCAGTCATCCATGTTGAATACACCTTTTGACAGTCCTGCATAGCTGCATGTGCGGCGGTAGCACGCTCAAGAAAGTACTTCATTGTGCGGTACAAGAAGAACTCAATGATACCAACAAGAGGGAGAGCTCTGGCACCACGTAAAACCGCGTTGTAGACCTCAGCAAAATTTGTTGTCATTATCCCATGCCTCACACCTCCCTTATCAAACAGGAGACACCATTTCTCCTTCGGCTCATTCTGAATCCACTGGCTAAAGGTCTTCACAGCACGTCCCCTTCTCCTTCTGACATTTGGAGCATCTAGCCCCACGTCCTCCAGAGAAACAGGCTCTTCCCCAGGTTCAGTACTTATTGGCTTCTTAGCTATCTCTTCTGATGCTTTCTTCGTCAGATCATCTAATTTTTTCCAGATCTCGTTGATCTTTTTCTCCTGATTCGTCGCACATAACCGCTTGAACAATGTAGTAAGTTCTTTGTTCTTGAACTGGCTATGAAAGTTTGCTCCCATATGCCTCATGCACCACCTGCTATGCACATCTGGCCATTATGGTGCTCTATGACGTTCTTGACTACCTTCTTTGATGTCATTTATCATCTGCAAAATTCCTTTGTGTCTATCGTGTATCACACACACGTTTGACACATCTCCCACCACCATCTGCTTCAATCTCTCAGAAACCAATACCAACTGTCACCATTCTCTCCCTCTGCAAAAGCAATTGCCAATGGCAACAACTGATTGTTGTCATCTGCAGCCACGGCTGTAAGGATTGTGCCCTTGTATTTTCCTATTAGGAATGTGCCATCTATGCAAATGACTAGTCGACACTATTTGAATGCAGCAATAGTGGGACCCAATGCTAAGAATGCCCGCTGCAAGACTTGCTTCCCTGGCCTTGATACAAGATTATAAGTCTTGATATCATAATAACTACCAGGATTTAGCGTGGCAATTGTGTTCAGCAATTGAGGCAGATTGTCGTAGGATGCTTCGAAAGTACCCCACCTCAACTCCAGTACCTTCTTCTTCGCCATGTATGCCTTACCATAACTTATCAAGTACCTAAATTTCTCCTCAATTGCCAAGATAATGGACTTGGGCTCATAAGCAAGATTTTCCACAATCTTAGTAAACATCTAGCTGGCCACAAAACCGGCCAAAAAATTACGATGGCTTGCATCTAGCTGGTCAAGTACACAAGTGTGATCCACAACAGACCTGACCTCCCAGTAATTTTTCCACTTGCCCTTATAAGCATACACTCAAAAAGGACAGTTGGGCTTCACACACTGTACATCATATATGTGTGGAGAACTCTTCACTACCCTGAACTCTCTCTACTGAGTAAGGGTGGCCCACCTCTTCACTGCATCCTTGATCTCGACTGCACTCTTATACATGGCGCCAACACAAACCTGATTCTCTCTATACTCCCAGGACACATTCTCACCAGGATTGACAGTGAGCTGTGAGAAATTGTAGCTGTCACAGTCCCTTGGCACTAGCGGGTCATCCTCATCATCTGAGGAGTCCTCTTGCAACCCACGTTCATCGTCACCGGCCTCCATTTTGTACTGCCTGAGTACTTGTTCATTAACTTCCCCCTCGTCAATTTGACCACGGGCCTCAAAGGGTGTGTGACTGTGTTCCTCCTGAACTCCTACTTCTGCCTCAGTCGCACCACCATCTCTTTCTTCTGCCTCAGTTGCAGGACCATCTTCTGCTTCTAGTTCAGCCTCACCCTGGTGAGCACCATTACCCTCTTCATGCACTTGACTACTGGACCCAGCCTTGTGAACAGTTTGGACAAACAAAATCACAAGCAAACCAATTTGACATGCAGTTCTGATATAACTCTTCCAATGCTCAGTGCCTTGAAGTGGCATAAGCTCCCAATATACTGTCTCACTCCTGTTGATTAGAGCCATAATCGACAAGTCATGTTGCTCTACATCTACATGGAATGCCTTATAAAAAAAGTTGGTTATGCCCCCCAAGTTCTTTCTGCTGCTCTTCTAATAACATGGTCAACCGAATCAAATTCTGACAAGTCAACTCCATTTTCACCATATCTAATCTAGCCATTACCGAAATACAACTTCACAGTAACTGCATCCGACATGTCTGACAACATGAAAAAAAATAATCGCTATTAACAAGTGGATCTGTAACTACAAAATATATCTACTCAGATCTACACTAGAACTACAATTTTACTAATCGATCTACACTAAAACTATAATTTTACTAAGCAGTTCTACACTAGAATTATAATTTTACTAATTGATCTACACTAAAACTATAATTTTACTAAGAAGATCTACACTACAATTATAATTTTACTAAGCAGATCTACACTAAAACTATAATTTTACTAAGCAGATCTACACTAAAATAGTACTTAAAAATATGAATTATCAGAGTTCAAAATATGAATTACCAGAGTATTTATCTCTAACGAGACGAAAAACCGGCAGAGCTTCGCACCGTCGCCACCTCCTCCTCACTCCCTTCTCTTCTCCCCACCCCCTCTCTTTTTTTTCTGAATTATTATGACATTTTCAGCTGAATTTCGGCCTTATATAGGCAGCAGATCCAAGCGTCGTGTGGTACGGCGGTTGCAGGCCTGCAGCCGCCGTGCCATACGACGCTTGGACCTACCGCCGTACCACACGGCGGTAGGGACATACCGCCGTGTGGTACGGCGGTATGTGCATCGGACAGTTGGGGCCCGTCCGGGCGGACCACCGTGTGGGGCATGGCAACTGCCGCCGTACCACACGGCGGTAGGAACCCTACCGCCATGGGGTACGACGACAGTAGTATAGATTTGCTAAATTTTTGGGGAGGCATTTATTTTTGCAAAATTAAGAAAAAAATATATATAAAAAATTCGAGAAGAGGAAGCTGTTTTTTTTTCAAATAAAACAAAGTAAGGATGTTTACAGCATCAGGAAAAATTTCGGAATGTTACAAATTCTTTTTGGCCCCTTACAAGACCAATTATTGGAAATGTACAATTGTAGGCTTGTAGCATTCGAAGAGAAACATCCCATTGTGATCAAATTTGTTCAAAGAGAACTAAGGGCATGTTTAGCTTAAAAAAATCTAAAATAAAGCTTATTAGAAGTATTAAACATAGGCTATTTATGGTTGGGAAATTAAACATGCCCTAAAACGCTCGTTAAGATTCTTGAATCCACCGGTTTCATTTCTGCAATCTAAAACTCTTCCCACTAATCTACTTCTCCGGGTCCAAGGTCCAAGCAGCAAGAAGATGTTAACCTTTCTTTGCCATCGTTCCTATGCAGATACATCATAAAGCCCAACTAGCCATCCATTACAGCAAACCTCGAATAGACTAGAGTCCTTCCACCCTAAGCCTCCTCCTCTCGTCTCCCTCACCCACCTCCTCTCGGGCCCCTCCCTTCCTCTCTGCCGGCAGCCTCACCGGCGGCGAGAAGGGCAGGGAGCCCCCCAAATGATAGATCCGGAGCCCCTGTTTCTTTTCCTTTTAGATTTTTTCTTTCTTGTTGCCTTTATGGCTATGTCCCTTTGTGGTAGTAGCTGCCTTAGTGGCGCCGCCGCCGCCGTCGTCGTCACCGGCCTCCTTGGCCTGCTCGCCGTTGCCGACCCCGTCTCTCAGGTATGCTTATATAAAACTCCATCCCCCTCACATCCGGCGGATCTCTTCCCCTCCTTCCCTGTGCTGCTCCTTCCGCATCGAGATCTGCTTGCCACCGACGCGCTCCGCCTCCGCCACCGCCCATGCTTTGCAGCCACTCCCTTCCCTAGGGCGGATCCACTGCACTTTTGCTGCTGTTTTTTGGTGTTGTTTTGATGTGTAGCTCTCTGATGGTTGTTCCGGCTCCCTTGCCCCTTGCGGCGAGCATGTGGTCGTCGAACGCATCGAGGAAGCTTCGTCTCGCGTCATCACCGGCCTCCTTGGCCTGTTCGCCGCCGTTGACCCTGACTCCTAGTTCTCTGATGGTTGTTTCGCCTACCTTGCCTCTTGCGGTAAGCATGTGGTCTTCGAACGCATCGCGGAAGCTCTGTCTCGATCTCCGACTCCACCCTACCTCTTCAGCAGCTCCTCAACGCTCCAGCAACAACAGATCGGTGGCTATTTCGATGATCTCGCCTTCACCTCCTGCCTTTGGTGGTTGTTCCGGCCTTGAGTTGTTGAACACATCAAGGTATACTGGCGCGTTTGGATCTCAGCTCTACCAACTGCACGGTGTCGGTTGTTCCGATGACCTCGTGTCGTCGTTGAACGTGTTGTTGTGCGCCCTTTGCTCCTACATCCGCCCTCGCCTCCGCCAGCATCTTGTTGTTTGCCTTCTTGCATATCTGGTCCAGCCGTTCGATTCTCCCTCGGCCGCTGCCAAGTCCGCCTCGTCTCCTCTTCGGCTTCGACATCGAGCACCAACCTTCCTTGCCGGCGACGACTCATCTACGAATTTTACAATCGTCTGGTGTGTCCTTCTTGGGCTCGGTCGAACCCTTTACAACTGACGCTTCGCGCGGTCCCTTCGCCTGGGTGCACGCGCCTTCGGCACCCCTGCAACCATCGCCGACGAGTTCGTGGTCTTCTAAAGTAGATCTAAGGCTGAAGTCGCGTCAGTAATTGTTGATTTACTAATATTCGACCCTGTTTAGTTGGTGAAATTTTTAGTGGAAGTGGTAAAATTTTTGCATTGGGAAACGTGTTATGTGAGAAGTGGCACGGTCTGCAATGCGAAAATTTTAAGAACTTTTGGGGAACTAAACAAAGCTGATTTTTTAGTATTGGATTCATGTGTTTGGGAGAAACTCCAAGTTTAAAATGTATAATTTTTCCTCAATAAAATTGTAGTGGATGCTCATTTTTTAGTAGTGTAAAAAAATAAATATTGACTAAATATCTGTTTTAGAACAATGATGATTGTATCCGTGCCACGTAAAGGAAATCTAACCGTGTTCTCATTCTTTGAAGTTGTTAGAAGTGGAATTGTAAATGAGAGACAAATGACAAGAGTGAAATCTCTGTGTATTCCATTGATCTGTTTGTACATATATGTACATGATGGATGGCCATGGTGAAAGGGTGTGAGACCCTTTCGATGGCAACCGCCGGTGGTAGTTGCTGGGTGTTGTGAATCAATTAATTGATTCACAACACTCCCCCTTGATCAACTCCAGCCAAGATCAATGTATTAGTTGATTCCTCCAAATACCTTGTGGGAAAAATATGAGTGTATATGTAGATATGCCATCAAAACTCCTTTAAAACCCAATGGGAAAAATAAGGAGAAAATGGTACGGTATATATGATCATTGCTCGATCACAAACCCATAAGAATTTCGGAGCAATGCATGTCTTTGATATTCTCTCAAAACTCTTTTGAAGGGAGAGAATATGACATGATATGTCTTGGATACCTTCTTTAAAAACCCCTATGGGGAAAATAGAAGATATGACATATATTCTTGTATTGATATTGCCTCATTAAAAACTTTTACATGAGAAACCTTCAAAGGAAAACTCATAAAAGAAAAGAGTGCAATATGATGCATGAATAGGTTATAATTTATGAGGAGACTCCCCCTGAATCTTGCAAATCTCAAAGTCATCACATACCAATTCTAAAAACACTTTGGAAGTGTGAAACCTGGTAGAGACTTTGTGAATATACTTGTGAAGTACTCGTATGTTGAATTTGCAATATGGTAATTCCTAAAATGTATTACAATACATGAGGATAAACCATTTTGTGGGTAAAATAGTGTTATTGTACCTTGTTGGCGTTTCTTATCCTCACCACTAGTTGAACACCTAGAGGGACCGTATAAGAACAACCGGGTATACTGCAAGCGCACGGATACACCGCTGCAGCACTTCTCCCTAGGAGAATGAATATTCCCGTCGGGTTTTGTTCCTAGGACGGAGGGTAACCAGAGAGGGTCTATCCAAGGACACCAGCTTTCGCTGGGATAGGTCAGGATACAAGAAGCACTTCCTTAAGGGACTTAGCTCTCAAGATGTATTCCTGTCAGATCTCAGTCGTCCCCGCAGGGCGACAACACTCAGAGGTGCTGTCCTGCGAGCCCAACTCGGTACGCGACGTAAGAGGGTTGACAAAGGGTCCAACAGGCTGTCACCACTGTGGCCTACATCTACGCTACGATCGTACGTGGTCTCCGTAGGAAACCCAAGGCCCAGACACCACGTCTGTACCCCAGATAAATACTATAGTGCGGCGTATGCTAGCCCGCTAACTACACTATAGCAACCGTATAAATACGGTCCCACGAACAAGGGAAAGATCAGAATCAGATCATATCATTGAACTGGGAGCAGAAAGGAAGCTATGGATGCATCTGAACGAGATACAGCAAACTTACTTAACTAAACAGGATCAGAGCATGCTAAACAAGTAAATGAACTATGGTTCTAGCTCTAAAGGATCAAAGCCTTGTGTCACGAAGAACACAAGCCTCTAACTTATGAACGAGCCAAGAACACAAGAACAAAGCAACCATGCATGATGTCCACTATAGTCTAAATAAGAAATGCTGAAATACTCACTTTGATCTAAATGAAGAACAAGCATCCACGAGGACATCAACTCACTCCTTACCCCTCCTCTACCTCACACTAATCCTAATCTAGATCTCTCCTCATCACCATTCTACCACAAAGAGGTGAGAATCACCTCTGATGGGCAGAATTGGAGAGAGGGAGAGAGAGCTACACAAGAGAGAGTGGAACTTGAGAGCTAGGTGGTGTGTGTGAAATGGAGCCCCTCCCCTCCTATTTATAGACAAGGAGGAGGCTTGCTCCGGGGCTCAAAGTGCCCCTAAACACCCGGGAATGTCGCCAAGAGCCAATGAGCAAGTGACACGTGGAGGGGGAGATCAACCGACCCTAGGTCGGTTCGACCGATCCTAGGGTCGGCCGACACCCTCGGCTGGCCATCTGGCTAGTGCTTCCTCTGGCTCACTTCCATGTGGGCCCTGATGCCTCTCCTCCGTGCATGGCACGTTTCCTGGCGGTTTAGTTGGTAAAGTGGGCCCATGGATCCATGTGATGCTGACGTGGCAGCATGTGATTCGTCGAGAGTCCTTCACTTGGATTGGTGACATCATGGATCCAGGAGAATCCATGTGGCAGCCCCTGATTGGCCAGCATTTGAGTCCTTGGATTGGAGTGGAGTGAATGTGCATGGATTCCTCTCATTTCTCATGCTAAATACCTGCATTCAAATAGACATCGACACTGGTGGAAAGTATGAGTTTAGGCACCTATTCTAGTGTGGATGTTCAATTCATGCTCAGATTTGCAGGAGTTGACGGCCTTGAAAATGGCAAATATTGACCGTCAACAACACCCCCACACTTGACCTTTGCTCGTCCCGAGTGAAGGGGAAACATAGCCAAGCGGTTCATGAATACCGAAAAGTAAGACGGACATAAGAGATATTCCAAGTCGTACCTTGCTCTTGTGAACCTCTGGGTAGTAGCTATCATGTTTCCTTGGGTGATTGAAAAGCAGAACAGCTGTGAATCAAGTCATTTATGCACCTAATGGTAAACACCTTGGGGGTTTTGCAAGATTTTCATAAACAAAACTCTTGGTGGCTTCCTCATTTGATTCTCTCAAATCGCTCAATGTGTATATGTCCTCACTAAGGCATTTTGCCTTTCTTCATCCTACTTCTAATGATGGCTATAAGTGGAGCTCAGGGTAGGATAAAGAGAAAGCATACTTGCATCACATATTTTGCAAAGTCAATGACTGGATCCACAGAGAAAATCAAATCATACCATCAGATCAAGATGTGCACCGGTATGGCTATGGTGTGTATGGTAAGGTGGATACTAGGCCCGGAATGGGTGCTAGATATTACCATACATATATAAGGTGAAAATGTGGGTTGATGGTAAGGTGGACACTAGTCCCGGAATGGACACTAGTTATTACCATCTATGATATGGAACTCCTTTTTGCATGATCTCATCTCTCTCCTATTCCTCCTTTATTTTGGACATGGGCTATTCTTTCTCTCTTTTTTTTCATCATGCCTTGAGCATGTATATTTTTTTTCATATATAGCCCATGTCTCTTTTTGAAGGACACTTCTGGAGAGAGATGTCACACCACATATGGAGCTTTATTTTTATGGAATGGATAAATGATACAATGCTAACTTCCAGGGTAGAAGCGTAGCAAGGGGAAAATAGGTGGGGTGCACATAAATCTTGATCATGAAAGTAATGAAGAGAATTCTCACAAGGGTCACAGAATTTGACAAAGCTCAAAGTAATGACAAGCAGCATATGAATCAAAGGTTTTTACCTACAGAGATCATATGGCTCTAATGGGACGGAGGCATATCAAAGAGAAGCCATTTCCAAGAGGTTTTGAGTTTTCAAAAATAAATTCCCCAAGAGAGTTAGTCATCAGAGCAAAAGATCATATCATCCAGCCATATCATACTAATCAATTACTTAGGTGAACATGCTTGTCCTTAAGAAGATTTTGGTTCACAAGCATCAGGCAGATAACAAGGAATAAAACATATGTAAGTCTACTCAGGCACAAATGAGCTGGGTGATATTTAGTATCATCATTCGAGTTTTAGTTTAGAGGTAGACAGAGATAGCTTATAAAACTCAGAATTGAAAGAGAGTGAGTTGTCGAGATGCAAACAGGCGCTATGCATAGAAGATGAACCGTGAGAGGCTCTCCACAGGAGTGAACTCGTGCGGGTCCCGTTCAGGTTCTCGGTAGGTGATCGATCGGCTAGCGCGGAGTGCTCGCAGTGGGTACGTACGAAAACGTCGTGCTTGCATTGGGAGAGTCGTGGCTCTTCCCCCACACTGTCTCGAACCTAGATGTCCTCTAAATCAAAACAACCAAAGTAACGACACAAAGGGTGGCTAAACCGGGTTACATGACCGGTGAGCCACTTTATTCAAATCCAAATGTTTTAAACCAAATGATTAGGCGCTTACACACATGTAAAGGGAAATAAATGAAATAAAGGGAAACAAAGGGAAATCAAACCTAGACCTGGACTAGCGCCTAATGAACTAAAGATGGGGCTAATCCCCACTACTCGGCATCATAGAGGGCTGCATGCCCCGTGGCCGAGAACAGCCTCCTCATCGTCGCACAAAGGCCGCGGCGAAGGTCACGGATGTCGTCTCTGAGCTCGGCCAGGTCCAACTTCTGCTCCGAGTAAGCAGCCCTGAGCTTCTCGTTGCTGGCCTCCAATTCCTTCATCAGCGGGGTCAGCTTGGCCACTGAGGAGAGCCTGGGGACTTGCTCGGTTGCCCGAGTCCTCTCCCTGGACCTCCTAGTGTAGGGCGGTGGTGGCAACCCGTCGTCCAGGCCAATGTCTTCCTCCTCTTCTGGCAGAACTGGAGCTGGGCGCCCTGCGGGAGCCTTCTCCTTGGGCAGCGCCGGCTTGATGGTCACCGGCGGCTGCGGTGAATGAGCAGACTGTGCTGAGCTCGTCTGCCCTCCAGCTAGCGATGATCCAGGCGTGCTAGGTGGAGCGAGCGGCAACCCCCTGGGGCGAAGCTGAGCCGTGGTCGGCCTGCCGTAGGGGCTGGCCGCCCGTCTCATGTGCCTCTTCCTAGGCGAGGCGGAGCACCTTGAGGGCGGCGTGCCTGGAATCCTCCCGCCCGGCGGGATGGTGGCGAGCGGAGGAATATCCAGGACACCGGCCACCATTGCGAGGTCCGTAGCGGGGGCGGCAACAATGGAGGGGTTGCCTCCTGCCCCGGGGCTGGTGGACGAGGTGGAACCGTCGAAAGGGACAACGCTCCTCCTGGCCATGGATGCAGAGATGAGCTGAGGAGTTGAGGTGGAGGAGATGGGTTTCGCGATGCAAAAGCTCGTCGGGCGGCAGGGAGAAGGGTTATGGAGGAGAATGAGACGCACACGTGAAAGAAGAAGGGGAGAGGTGGCACCAGGGTTTCGGCCGAACCAGGGTTCGGCCGGCCCCTTGTGGGCCCCTCTGGTCCTCTCCCTTCTCGTGTGGGCTCTAGCAGGTCTCAGGATCGACGGCCCAGGTGGATTCCCCGAGATGGAAGGCTTGGCTTAGGCCTTAGGCTAAGATAAGGTTGAGGTTGAAATTTCATCCTCAACTATATACCAACCTTGGCCAAACCATGATATGTCCAAAGAGAATCTGGGGGAAATCACCTTGGCGACACACTAGGTTCGTCAGAAGTGTAGGCACTTCCGGTGATAGTCACGAAGCGTTCGTGTCACCACAATTGTGCTGCCTTCCTGTGGACCTTTTGCTACTCCTCTTAATCTTGGCAATTTCTTTCTCCTGCATGACCACGGTCCACAAGATACCCGAAGGATAATTCGTCCTGGGGAAACGAGATGAATCCCAGGAGTACTCAGGGTGTGGGTATCTTGTGATCTCCTATCTCAACTTATGATCATCTCCTTGCAGATGATGTTGATATGACGATAAGCTCTGCTCTGCAAGGGTAGTGCGTATACGAACTCGAGACCAAAAAGGTATATCGAGGCTAAGAGCAAGCATGATCATCCCAGGGAGGCTGAGGCCTTTCCCGAGGTGGTCATGGGACTCGAGGACTATAGCACTAGGGTCGTGGAACTCGGAGATGAAAAGATCGAGCACTGAGGCTAGTGCTTCACCAATAGGTACCGATCTCCGAGTGAACTCAAGCTCAGAAGGACGCCCGGCTCTCAAAAGGATAAAGCATGGACTTCCAGAGGCCGGTGTACGATCAAGAACTAGAGTTCGGACGAAGAGCAAGATTTACTCACTCTTACCTTAGGCCGAGGGTTCGATGTTCTCATCAAAGTGATGAAAACATTCCCAAGTCTGGCCTAAGCTTCCAATGGGGGATTATGGATAAACTGAAAAGCGCACCTCCCATTGGGCATCGATCAAATCAGGCATAGGATACATAGAGCAAGCTTCTCCTGATTGATCGGCATCGATCGATGTTTTTGAGATGGAAAGTGAATGCACTCCATTCAATCGGTAAATGATCGTGATCCTTCGGTCTGATGGATGAATCCAATGGATTATAAAGCAGAGACCGATGTCTCGGTTTATACGAAACTTCAGTGCAGAGCACTTTAGCTCAAACCTCGACGTAGAAACACGATGGGCCTCTCATTCTCTCCTTGGGAGATAGTAGTGAGGATCGAACAAGTCATCCTGGCCGGGAATGGTCGTTCTCTCCGAACTACTCTCTCCGTCTTCCCACGAGACAAAGTCTCGGGGAGAAGGTCTAAGAAGATGCACGAGAGGGGAACCCAAGGGTAGATCTCGCGCTACGAAATCTTTCCCTTAGACTCCTGCTATTCAGGAATGACATCTTCAGCCAGAGCTCAGAAAGAGTGGATATGAAGTCTCGGACTCGACTGACGATGGATCTAGGTGGCTCAACTTTTCCTCTGGTGGGCACCTCGTTGACCGGGATGCAAGGGGAGCTAAAATCTCGGAGATTATCTAGGATCTCTCTTCCCTTGACAGCATCTAGGTGCACGAAGGATCCTCCGGAGAGAGCATTAAGCCCCATGGCATCATCCTTTCGCAATCCAAACCAGAAGTGCTGAAGCAACATCCAATCGGGAATGCGGAGGACTGGGCAATCTTCCACCGCGGAGGCGAAACGATTCCATGCCATTCCTAGTGATTCCTCCTCACATTGCTTGAAACAAAGAATCTTTGCCCTTAACGAGATGACACGTCGTATTGGGAAGAAGTGGGAGAAAAAAGTTGCTCTCAACCTTTCCCAAGTAAGGTAGTCCCTACCAAAACAACGGTGGCAATCCCGAGCTTCCCCAGAGAGGGATAGCGGGAAAAACTCTCTTTTCCGAACGTCTGGTGATTCACCGGTTTTACCCTGAGTTTCAATCAGACGCTCGTAGTCTCTCACATGATCAAAGGGGTTCTCATGACTTAACCTCGAGAAGGATAGATCCTGAATTAGCTTCATGAGAGAGGGGCGAATCCATAAGCCAGATGTAAGAGTGGTTCTTGACAGAGATGGCTCTGAGGGTTCACTCCTCGAAGGCGGAAGGTGTTTACAAGGATAACCTTCCATGGGTAGCGGGAGTAGAGCTAGAAAGAAAACAAAAAGGGATATTTCAAAAAAGGGTAACGGGGGTGAAGGTAGAATAAAAAAATAAAAAGATAAATACGAGGATAGACGGGCTCGAAGGTTAACAACAGCTGTCCTCGGCAACGGCGCCAGAAATGCTTGTTGGTGTTTCTTATCCTCACCACTAGTTGAACACCTAGAGGGAGCGTATAAGAACAACCGGGTATACCGCAAGCGCATGGATACACCGCTGCAGCACTTCTCCCTAGGAGAATGAATATTCCCGTCGGGTTTCGTTCCTAGGACGGAGGGTAACCAGAGAGGGTCTATCCAAGGACACCAGCTTTCGCTGGGATAGGTCGGGATACAAGAAGCACTTCCTTAAGGGACTTAGCTCTCAAGATGTATTCCTGTCAGATCTCAGTCGTCCCCGCGGGGCGACAACACTCAGAGGTGCTGTCCTGCGAGCCCAACTCGGTACGCGACGTAAGAGGGTTGACAAAGGGTCCAACAGGCTGTCACCACTGTGGCCTACATCTACTCTACGATCGTACGTGGTCTCCGTAGGAAACCCAAGGCCTAGACACCACATCTGTACCCTAGATAAATACTATAGTGCGGCGTATACTAGCCCGCTAACTACACTATAGCAACCGTATAAATACGGTCCCACGAACAAGGGAAAGATCGGAATCAGATCATATCATTGAACTGGGAGCAGAAAGGAAGCTATGGATGCATCTGAACGAGATACAGCAAACTTACTTAACTAAACAGGATCAGAGCATGCTAAACAAGTAAATGAACTATGGTTCTAGCTCTAAAGGATCAAAGCCTTGTGTCACGAAGAACACAAGCCTCTAACTTATGAACGAGCCAAGAACACAAGAACAAAGCAACCATGCATGATGTTCACTATAGTCTAAATAAGAAATGCTGAAATACTCACTTTGATCTAAATGAAGAACAAGCATCCACGAGGACATCAACTCACTCCTTACCCCTCCTCTACCTCACACTAATCCTAATCTAGATCTCTCCTCATCACCATTCTACCACAAAGAGGTGAGAATCACCTCTGATGGGTAGAATTGGAGAGAGGGAGAGAGAGCTACACAAGAGAGAGTGGAACTTGAGAGCTAGGTGGTGTGTGAAATGGAGCCCCTCCCCTCCTATTTATAGACAAGGAGGAGGCTTGCTCCGGGGCTCAAAGTGCCCCTAAACACCCGGCAATTCAGCCAAGAGCCAATGAGCAAGTGACACGTGGAGGGGGGAGATAAACCGACCCTAGGTCGGTTCGGCCGATCCTAGGGTCGGCTGACACCCTCGGCTGGCCATCTGGCTAGTGCTTCCTCTGGCTCACTTCCATGTGGGCCCTGATGCCTCTCCTCCGTGCATAGCACATTTCCTGGCGGTTTAGTTGGTAAAGTGGGCCCATGGATCCATGTGATGCTGACGTGACAGCGTGTGATTCGTCGAGAGTCCTTCACATGGATTAGTGACATCATGGATCTAGGAGAATCCATGTGGCAGCCCCTGATTGGCCAGCATTTGAGTGCCTTGGATTGGAGTGGAGTGAATGTGCATGGATTCCACTCATTTCTCATGCTAAATACCTGCATTCAAATAGACATCGTAACTGGTGGAAAGTATGAGTTTAGGCACCTATTCTAGTGTGGATGTTCAATTCATGCTCAGATTTGCAGGAGTTGACGGCCTTGAAAATGGCAAATATTGACCGTCAACATACCACATAACCTGTTTGCATGCAAGCAATACAAGTACCATTATCTTGATAGATAATAGCTAGTGATTCGATGGAATCACAATTGATCACTCAACGAAGTCATACATGCACATGTTAGATTTCGGAATGATATGTGGGAATAATCTTTAGAGTCTATGACAACTCATATGAGAATTCTACTGCAAAAAGATCGGTCTATGATCTGGCATACATTATGGGGATTAGTTGGCCAGTATATTCAGATCCCACTATGATCACATCTCACTTATCCAATGACAAGTCAAATTCCTTTAGTACCATATCCTTTCGCCAAATGGCAGTAATGGAGATGTGCTATTTTTAAGCTAGCAAATATCTGCAAATGCAATATCAGGCCTGTTGCGATTTGCAAGATACATATGCGCTTTGATGGCACAAAGGTTTAATCCCAGGGTCTAAATGGATATTGATCCACTTTAGGGATTAAATGACTAGTGTTGATGGATATGATGCCCAATATCATTGATATTGGTAGACCGATGTATGTACTTAAGTTTGTAGACTTAAGCATGATTCGGTTTTATCCAAATCATCATCTCATAATCCGTCTTAAGATGATTGCATGATTTATTGTGTGTGATTGGAGATGATAGAAAATCCAATTAGGATTGATACAAACACACATGCACAATCATCATGGTTGGGAGTAACCCTTCCAAGGAAGGAACTCACCCAGTTGGTTGTACCACAATCAACCTAACTGTTTCAAGTCATGAAGTGACTTGATGAGTTGTACACAACATATGTTGCGATTTTGATTCAGTCCACAAAGTCCATTGGAACTTGTATACTTGAATCTATCAAATTCATAAGATCTGCCAATGATCAAATATATAAATATATAGGAACATAACTTTCACACATACCGAGGGTATGCTAGCTAGGTATCTATGTGAAACCATATGCTATAAGCTCTTGCTATCTCACCACCTTGCTTCCGTAAATAAAGCATTATGAGAGTAATTCATTACTCAATCATTGTTTAGCGAGAGCAATTCTCCTCAATTGCCACCTTTGATTTGACCCAAAATGAGTGTAAATAAATCACTCTTGCCTAGGACTTTTGGTCTGGATCCAGTAGGTGTACGGCAATGTAACACGGAGAAATGTCGACATTTGTAGACTTTGAATGATTGATTCAATAGAACCAATATCACTTGTGAAAATATTTACCACTGAACTCAATGTCAATTCCCACAATGACAGAGTTAGGGCGTTCAAATGACCCAACGCCTAAATGAGTGTACACATATGCTGGGCTTTTGGACGTAAAACATCCATAGGCTTTGGATAGTGAATATCCATAAGGTGTCAATCAACTTGATGTTGATTTAGCATTTACTCATTTTGTTTTCATAAAAACTTGCGAGAAGCTATATCCCTTGTGACCATACTTCTCCCCCTCTTATAGGGAGTTGAGTGGTTTTGAAAAGGTACCTCCACTCTTTCTGGCACAAATAAGGTTGGATATCATGACACCTATAGAAAGTAAATGCATTTGGCATATTATTTGCATTGGTTTGCAAATATAAGATTCTGAACTAATAGTTTAGATTCTTTAGTACATGGATGGATATGTGTGAGGGGGGATGTCCATATGTGACATTCACTCCTAATTCCTGGCATTATATATGTGGTATAAATCTCCCCCTAATGCCTGGAATCATCCTCAAAGTAAGCAGCATACAGGCTTTGAATATAAATCCCCTATGGACGATCCAAGGCATGCTATGAATGACGGATAATGATACCTCTAGGATCTCCAATGCCCATAAATGTATGCTGAGGTGGTGATATTGGTATGTGCAAAGACATAACCAACTCGCATGTGGGATAAAATTTGACTGAAAGTCAAATATATATCCATGTACTAACTGCAACTGAGGGAGCAATATGATTGCAGTTTGTTGAATTTGAAATGAATGCGATGTGTATGTTCACATTGCACCAACTGATGTTGGTAATTTGCAATTCTATCTAGGTCATGTAAAAGTTTGAGTCTCTCGATGGAGATTCAACTAGATCATTATGAACATAAGGTACTTATAATGATATAGTTCCCAGAGGCCAAACCATTCCAAGTTAATGGATGTGATCCCGCGTTCAAGATCATTGTCCAAAATTGAATAATTTGAGCAAAAAGTTTAGCCAAATTTGTATCACTGCAAGTGGTACATGGGACTATATTATGCATAAACATGCATATTCAAGTACCTAGTTCATCCACACAATTGTTGAATAGAGCTACATGCATATTTTTGAACAACAAATTTGATGCTCATATTCAAAATGTAAGGTCAGAGGACCATACAATCAATTCCATAAAATCTAATGATCTCAAGGATTGATATTGTGACCAATAGAACTGATAATAATTTTCTCATCATCCTAAGGTAGAATGACCCAGAAATTATGCCAAATCTTGAATTTCATCAAGAGAGAAAATTATTTTGTACGCAACATATGATATGGGATTGATGTATGTATAATACACCTTAGATGGTACAAAAGAAAATTGTCACAAGTATTTAGTTTTCATATCCATTGTACCGAGTACTGATCCACATCATTACTCTAAGGAATGGGTTTCAATATGGAAACCAGAAAGGATATCATGAAAACACGTAAGGGTATTTGTAAAATCAGATACATGAATGTATCAACGATTAATGCTGAAATACCTGTAGGAAGAACGTAATCTCCTACACTTGTGTTAGCGGTGCGATGCCCACCAACAAAAATTCTTCACCATCTAAATTAAATCCCAAAAGATCTTATTATGAGTTAGCACAAAACTCATACATGATATTTAGTAGACAAAGGCATAATATTTCCAATAAGTGGAGGCCATAGTGGGTCTCACATGTTGAAGTAAGCTTCAAAATTTTCTCCCCCTAAACTTGCTATCCTCCAATGATTTGAAGATATAATTCAACCAAATTGTTTGAGAAATTGACATGGAGTGAGCGATTTATTTGTCACATCATCACAATCATTATCTCAAATGGTTGCTATCTCTTTAGATCCATTATGTTTCTACAAGTCATATCACAAGTGAAACTTGTAAAACTGCTGTCCAGAACTTAGAAGTCCTGAAAATGGATGTGCAAGCATCCATTTATATTTTTAGACAACAATACTTTCTTTGTTAATCATTCCATAAAGGAGCACAAAGAATAAATGGATATTGTACTATTAAATACTCATATTTCATAGAAATCTTATTAAAAGAGATGCAACAAAATGTAAAGTTGCACAGTGGGAAACTATACAAATGGTCGAATATCTGGGTTGGTTATTGGCTATATTGGTTTTACAACCATTAGCCCTCACCAGTGGGATAATAAGTCCCATTTTAATGAAAGTTTGGAGAAAAATTCTATCTTGGAAATATGAGCTATGTCCTACTTGAGTTAATCATGTATACAATAAATTTACTTAGTGAGTAAATTATGTAGCATGAAAATGTGCCAATCTTGGTATCAAGATCACATTTGATTTTGGATTACCATTCATAGGCGACAAGATCGCTGCTACTATTTTGGGAATAAATGATGCAAGATCATTGCCAAAATGTAGTCTCTATGATAGGGGGCAATCACCAAAATGATGCACTATTTTCTACTATTTATTTGAGTTTGCATCTTTATGGGAATTATGGTGCAATTCTCTATATTCTTTGTGCAATGGATATTTGCCCCTGATGAGTTCACACGCACTTACCAGATGAGTTCAGTGGATTACTAAATGTATATCCATTAGAACTTTTGTTATTCTAAACATTACTCGAATACTATGGTTCTCGGGGATAAGCTTTGTACCAAATGTGGTACTAGTGATGATCTTCAAAAATGAAAGTCATCATGCTTTTCAACCGAAGTCAATGTATGAATGAGTCAAGAATAACAATGGTAATTATGCAAACTTCAACTTGGAGCAAATATTATGAACAACAAGATTTGTAGACTACAACAAGTTAAAAAAAACTTGGAGACATACCTGGTTCAACTCATAATAGCATTAAGCCATATGAACTTCTTTTGTTGTTCATGGCGCTCTTTTAAGAGCATTCCATAAAGCACATCGATTCACTTCCAATAGGTATTCACTTTTTGAACTCCTTATGGAAATAGAATTGTGTAATAAAAGAGAACACCTTTCATCTGACTAGGAGCAGAGGATCTCCTTCTAGGGCTCACTCGATGCTACCAATAGTCTACCTAAACATTAGAGTTTCTTTAATTTACATGCTGGTAAATTAAGAAATATTAAGGAAATGTTGTAATCACGATGCAAAAATAATCTGAAATTCATATCTTGTGGTTTGGAAAATTTGGAGGTAAGCACACATAGTGTGAACCTCGACAACATGTTATCGTCACTGTTGGTATACACGTGTAGATAATCTCCATGTACTTAAACATTAGAGTAGATCTCTCAGTAGTAGGCAAAAAAATTGCTGCTATAGGCAAGGTCTCTGAGCTAACAAATTCACAAAGAATAAGTTGCAGCCATTGCCTAAGACTCTACTACCCTGTGTATAAACATTTGACAATAAATAATGGTAATAAAAACCATTTTACAATTTCCAAACATTTACTTAGGAGAACACTTTGTAGGTAATCATCAAATCATGATGTAGACCTCTCAGTAATGGGCGAATATATCGCTGCAGTAGACATGGTCTCTGGGCTAATATATTCAAAGTGAATATATTGCAGCCTATGTCTAAGTCTCCATTACCTTGTGTTGCAAATCCCAAATAAGTTATCAGATATTCATTGATTAATTTGCATTGAATCCATCATTAATTAAGCAATACTTAATGAAGAGGATTTCATATGCTAAAATGCAATTTATTGAAATTGTCAAATTAACAATAGAACAAGTTTCTGGTCTAGAGATCAATCATCAATGCATAGGAGTAAAAGTACTCTACTATGTAAATTAACAAAAGACTCAGAAGAAGAGGAAAAACTCAATTAAATTTCAGCATTGAAATTATGTAAATGCAGAGTCGGAGGTCACAACTGCATCGACCCATGACCATGACCGGGCAAACTGATGTTGTCGCCGCCGCCGGTATCCGAAAGGATGGACGGGGCTAGCGTTGCCACTCGCTTGGGACCAGTGCCGCAGTCGATGCAAGACCGGTTCTGCCGGGTGCAGCCAACGCCGCTTGTCGTGGGTGAGGTTGCCGCCGCAAGCCGTGGGCTGAGCGTCGGTAGTCACTGTGGGCGGGCATGTGCCGCCGCCACTGCCGCAGCCGCGCTTCGCTCGACCGATAGAGTCGTTAGCCGTGCAGGTTAGGTTTGCCGCCGGTCGCTGCAGGAGCACGAGCGGGCGGATGCCGCTGCCTCTCGCTGCTCACCACAGGACTGATGGCGGGTGGGCAGGCTTCAGACGCGCAGGAATGGTCATCATCGCCGACCATTTGCAAATTAAGAAACGGTTTCTCTAATTGGAGATGTTGCCGTTACTTATCTGTGAATTATGATGTTGATTTCTCCCGATGTCGATGGATGCAGATGCACCACGTGTTGGGGAAGGTGGAGTAGAAGAATCTCGTCGCCTACCATGCAGTGCTTGGCAAAATGGCAACGAACATCGCCACCAGTTTGCTCGAATTGTCGCAGAGCGTCAGTCATCGTCGCTCCGAAGATGAGCAGTATATGCTGTCGCCAGCAATCCTTCTCGTCTCAATTTTTGCTCCAGCGATCAGAACGCCAGGAACTACATCGACGTCATGGATGTGTTCTGGCCGAACTCGAACCACTCGGTGGGGAAGGAATGCTCCGTGGAGAGACAAGGTGCTGGTAACGTGTTAGAAGTGGAATTGTAAATGAGAGACAAATGACAAGAGTGAAATCGATCTGTTTGTACATATATATATATACATGATGGATGGTCATAGCGAAAGGGTGTGAGACCCTTTCGGTGGCAACCGCCGGTGGCAGTTGCTGGGTGTTGATCACCAATTAATTGATTCACAACAGAAGCTACAGGGTGCTGCCTCCAGGCTCCAGGTGGTTTTTTGGCCATCCCGCTTGTCAAGTAGGAGACCCTATCGACGTGGGCATGTGGGTTGACGATGACGTCGAGACTGTTCGGCTGGACTAGTCTCAACTTAGAGCATGTTCTTTTCCTTTAAAAGAAATAGTGAGTAGCATTATTCACATATTACATCCATCATATCTTCTCTCATAAGAAATACTATTCCAGCACTATTCATTTGTAACTTCACTATTCCTTTTCAACGAACAGAACAGACCTTTATTTCGACTTGTTGAGCAATATTTTTCTCTCACAAATATAAATCGAGACGAGCTAGTCCTAAACCAGCCGATCAGTCAGATGTATTTTGAAGGTTGAAGTCGCGTCGATTATTGTGAACAAGCACGTGTCAATTTACTAATATTCGTTCAAGAAAAAAGCTAGTATTAGGTTCATGTGTTTGGGAGAACGAAACTCCAAGTTCAAAATGTACACCTTTTTCTCAATAAAAATTGCTGTGGATGCTCCTTTCTTCACGTGGCCTTTTTTGGTAGTGTAAAAAAATAAACATTGACTAAATGTGGCCTTTTGAACAATGATGATTGTATCCGTGCCACGTAAATTAAGGAAGTGTACCAGTGATTTTTTTTAAAAAAAGTGTACCAGTGTACCCGTGTACCAGGCTAAAAAAAAGTGTACCTCATGCAAGTACTATATAAAATAGGAATGAATCATTGCCGTCAATTCTCACGAGCTCACGTGAAAAAAAAAATTAGAGCATTAATTGCGACTTTGACCACGAATTAAAGGTATTAAATAAAGCAGTTTACAAAACTACTTCCACACCTCTATGTAAATTTCCGTGAGCAATCTAATGAGGGCTCTGACCACATGATTAGATAATGATTACTATAATATTACTGTAGCAAATTATCAAATTAATTATACTATTAGATTCATCACGCAAAGTTGCACTCATATGTGAAAAGATTTTACAAATAAACTTCATTTAGTGCTCTATGCGTTCAAGATTTCTTTCTTCAAAAGTTTTTCAAAAGGTATCTAAACACGATGGTCGTCTGTACGACCTACACCACCGTAGTACGTCCAACGCAACGTGGCAATTCGGGCTAGTATTATCATCACATCAGCAAATTTTAGCAAGCCGTTTAGTTCCAAAATTTTCATCAGAAATCTTCACCTAGAGAACCGTGTCAGTTCATTTTTTCTCTCTGTGCACGCAACCTAATGCAAAAATTTCACCATTTTTCACCAAAATTTTCATCAACTAAACAGGGCCGCGTGGTCCAACAATAAATGTTATGATCAAAGTCACTCCGCAGAGCCAAAATAAAATTTTGTGCTTCCTCCGGTCTAATATATTTAACGTTAGGACAGTAAGATTAGTTAAAAATGAACTACTGTCTTAATGTCAAATATAAAAAAACAGAGATAGTATTTGTTATTTAGGTAATATAAATTATTAAATCCATATGAAATTGGTGATTGATATTTTCCTCTACAAATCTTATTCGGCTTCTTATGCACTATTTTTCTCTCAAAACAAATCTGATGTAAAAATCTTTGCACACAGTATTTCTCTTTCACAACAAATATATTGTGCAAATTTGTTGAAGATCTACCGAACAGAGTTGAAGTTCCAACAAGTAGTGGACATGAGTGGTCGTTCCGCAAAATCAGAAATTTTGATTTGTTTTGATGTAATAAATTATTAAATCTATATAAAAATGGTGATTGCGGAAGAGAGATTTAACTTATATGCAATAAAGTAATAAAGATGTGTATTGTGACTTGTGAGGAGTGATGGCAATCATCTCTCCATCACACACAAGACGTGCTATGTGGGGACCGTCTAAGTTGAATCTATACTCCCTCCATATTTATAAAACAAGTCGTTTTGACAAGATTTCAGTCAAACATTTAGAATATAAATGATGAATAACTTTTAAGTTGTTGAGTTTGAAATATGAAAGCTACATGAATAGATTTGTCTTACAAAATACTTTCACAAAAGTATACTTATGTCAATTTTTAACAAATAGTTTTATAAAAAATAAGAAGTCAAAGTTATACTTTGAAGACTGTGTCGCTGTCCTAAACGACTTGTTTTATTGGTATAGAGGGAGTACTTGAATCTCGAGATTTACACATTGTTGAATCAAGTGTAAGAAAATGATGAATGGTATTTGTGGAAAAAGATTGGTAGGCTCAAATTACTATGCTAGATGGACCTAACCGATATTAACTAGCTTAGGTTGCTTAGGGTATAGGCCCTGTTTAGGGAACTTCCTCAGCTTTTGCTTCTCTAAGGGGCTGTTTGGTGCCCTGCATCCGCCTCAACCAGGCCGGCGAGGTGCAGGGTAGCCATGTTCGGTTGCCTGCTCCTGGCGTTGGACCAGGCTCTGCGTATGCAGGAAGAAGCCCCCAGCCAGGCTCCGAGAGAGCGTCGGAATCGGCCGTTTTTTCGGAGCCAGGCCGGCTGGGTCCAAGTATTAACACGACTAATTATGTATTAGTATATGATTAGCAAATATCAAGTGATATTAACATGTTTTAAATATGTTTAAGACATAATTAGATAAAATAAGAATTTTAAGAGTGTATTTGTAGAAAATAAAAAATTATAATCATAAATTTGTAATATTTTTATCTCATGCAACCTATGTTCGTACAGGCGACCAAACAACATCTTTTCTCAGCCAGGTTAAGTAGATACAACTTACCAAACACGACATGTTGCATGCACTCAGCCTATTTCAGGTGAGCCTGGCTCTTAGATACGAGCTAGGCTCTGTTAGTACGCGAACCAAACAGGCTCTAAGAAGCTCCAAAAGCTACAAACTCCTCCAAACGAGGTTGCTTCTCCTACCAGCAAAAAGTTGCAATAGTCACAATTACAATGCAAGCCGAAAAGTTACTGAGGACCAGCTTTCCGAGCTTTTGGGCCTCGGCCTCCTTTCTCTCATTCTTTTTTCACCCTTCCTACACCGGTCGTCGTCGTCCTCCCCTCCGTGGGGGCCGTCGTCGCCTTCCCCTCTACTCGGGGCCACCCCGGCACAGATTGCCGCCTGTCACCGCTCCTCCCCTCCGCTCAAGGCTTGCCATACCTCTCCTCTACGCCCGTCCCGTCGTCCTTTCCCTCTGCTCGGGTCCCTGCTGCCGCTCTCCTTCGTGCCGGCCTCGAGCTCCTCTCCCCCAACGACCAGCGCTGCCCGACCCTACCTCCATGTTGGCCGCCCTAACTCCTCCCTAGCGCTCGGGCCTCCACCGCCCTTCCATCCGGTCGCGTGGTCCCTCTCCTATGCGTCGGCCGCCGTTGTTCCTCCTCTCCGTATGGGCCACAACCGCCCACCCATCCGTGTCGGTCGTGCGTAGAATTTCACATGTGTGTCGTCCCTCCACTATGCCATGCAGATCCGCTGATGACCCCTCCTCGACGAGCTCCATTCCTGCAGTTGGTGCACATAAGCTCATATCCAAGAATTTGTGCCAAACATACTTACTATGCTTCTCTGAAAAAACAGCTTTTTGGGCCAGCGGGGGGCTTCTCCAGGAAGCAGCTTTTGGAAAAGCTCCTCCCCAAACAGGGCACTTGATGATATAAAAGAAGCCTTTCTTAAAATAAAATAAAACAAAGTAAGCGTGTGTAATGTGTTAGAGCATGATGAAAAAAATTCAGAATGTTACTTTTTTTGGCATCGTACAGGACAGATTATTAGCGAGAAAAAACAGCTTTTTGGGCCAGCGGGGGGCTTCTCCAGGAAGCAGCTTTTGGAAAAACTCCTCCCCAAACAGGGCACTTGATGATATAAAAGAAGCCTTTCTTGAAATAAAATAAAACAAAGTAAGCGTGTGTAATGTGTTAGAGCATGATGAAAAAAATTGAGAATGTTACTTTTTTTGGCATCTTACAGGACAGATTATTAGCGATGCACAATTGTAACATTTGAAGAGAATGTCAAAAAAAAAAAAAACTAAGCCGGTAGGGGTAAGACCGCCCCCACGGTTTTCATTAAGAGAAGAAAACCTTCTCCCGGCTTAGAAAACCCCCGAACCCTGGCTTCACCGGCGAGGAGATAAACCTGCGTTCGATGGGATTCGAACCCAGACCGGCGGCGTGCCCATCTACAACGCCTACCAACCGAGCTACAGGTAGTTCTCATTTGAAGAGAATGTCCTATTGTGATCAAATTTATTCGAAGAGAACTAAAACGTTCGTTAAGGTTCTTGAATCCACTTACCTAGAGATGTCAACCTTGCCGTCGTTCCTGTGCAGATACATCAACCTTGCCCTTCACTTTCAATAATGCAAAGCGACCTGACAATACAATGCAAAGCGAGAGCTTCTTTTTACATCCAGTCACCAAAATCGGCAAGCAGGTGTCAGCACGCCGTCTACGCAACTGCAAAACGAGTGGTACCGGTCACTGGTCATCAGTCCAAAAATGATGTACAGTCACGGGGGCCTTAGTAAGTGAAAAAAAGCAAGCGTGTTTGGAACACGAAAATTTTGAGTCCCACACGGAGCGGGGCGTACCGTGTGCAGGCCGTCTAAGGCCCCTTTTCGGAGCGCTCCACGAATGGAGCTCTTTTAGGTGGAGCTGTATCAAACACATACAGGCAAGAAGTGCTTCTGCTGGCATATATGAGAGAAGAGGAGTTGGTTTTGCTGGGAAACAGAAGGAGCATATGGAGTTAAAAAAAAACTCAGCTCCACCTGCTCCACTCCGGCTCGGGCCTTCGGAGGAGTGCGGCCAAACAGGGCCTTAGTCGGTGCGGAGCGTGCTGTGTGGAGACCGTCTAAGTTGATTTAGTCGAAACGGGTGCGTTTGGAGCCTAAGAATTTGTTAGGACTTAATTCATGCATCACAGACATGTATTGATGTGCATCTCATGTGGAGTTGACTTCTAAAGTAGATCTATTTTGGAGGTTGAAGTCATGCTGGTAGTTGTGAACTTTTTTTCTCCTCGAACTAGCACATGTGATTTACTAATATTCGTTCAAGAAAATTAAAAGATAGTGTTGGGTTTAATTTATTCGGGAGAAACTCCAAATGCAAATGCATAGTATTTTCTTAATAAAATTGTATTAGGGGGCGCTAGCAGGAGAGAGAAACACAGGGGAAGGAGGTCATAAGACTGTCCGCACTGGGGACGGTAAAAGGAATGCAACTGGACAGGGTGGATGGTGGCGTTCGCTTTTGCATTTTTTTACCCGCACCGGGGGACGGCAAAGCGAACGCAACCGTCCCGTTCGAGCCTCCGCGTGCTACTCCTGGCGCGGGTGCCGGGTGACGGTATCCGCTGACGGGGCGCGAGGCCCGCGCAGGTGCGCGCCATCCCAACAACTACGGCGCGAGCGGACCCGGTCGGAGAGAGGGGGCCGGCGGCGGAGCAGTGGCCGGACGGAGAGAGAGGCCCGCACGAGCGCGTAGCGAGCTCCTGCCTGGGCGCGCAGGGAGTGCGAAGATCCGGTTGTCGCCGTTGACCCGGGCCGGCTCCACAACGCCGAGAGGAGGCAGAGGAGCGAAGAGGAGGCAGAGGAGCGGAGGGCCGCCGGAGAGGAGGCAGAGGAGCGGAGGGCACTGGGTCACCCGCCAGCGCCGAATCCCCCGCCGCCAGCACCGAATCCCCTGCCGCCAGCAGGTCGTCCGTGCGGTCGAGCTGGGCGCAGTTGGTCCCCGCGGCGTTGACCTCCTGCACGGTGCCGATGAGGTCGTCGACCGCCTCCAGGAACGCGTCAGCGTCGCCCGAGTCCGCCCAAATCAGCCTCCAACACCGCCCGCCGTCGCCATCGCGTTGGGAAGGGGCCACCGCCTCCTCTGCTCGCGCGGCCAAGACCACCTCTGGAGGCGTGCCTGCGATATCCGCCGCCGGAGCCGCGCCTGCGAGCTCCACCGCCGGAGCCGCGCCTGCGAGCTCCGCCGCCGGAACCGCTGCTCGAGGGGATGCGGGCGGCGGAGCGACCGAGGCGAGGGGATGCGGGCAGACGGTGCGAGGTAGGAGGGGAGCTGGGGAGTGTGGGGGTAGGTGGGGCGGGAGAGAAAAAGAAGAGTGACGTGTGGGTCCCGCCACTAGTAGTTGGTATAGAGTTTGAGAGATAGAGGTTGACGGGTGCACGAAAATTGGTACTGAACTGAAAAATGGTGGTGATCAGGCATGAATATTCTCTTTAGAGGTTGGATTTGGAGGTTGACGAGTGCGGATAGCCTAAGGCCTTATTTAGTTGGTGAATTTTTTGGTGAAAATAGTGAAAATTTTACATTAGAAAACGTATTCTGTGAGAGGTAATACGGTCTGCAATGCGAAAATTTTGGAAACTTTTGAAGAACTAAACAGAGTTCTCTGGGAGCGGCTGCTGCTCCGTTGAGCGCCGAGTGCAAAGCTAAAAAGGTACAGCTATCTTGTCACGAAGTATGAGAGGACTGCACTTTCAGTTGGTAAATAAGTGATTTGAGTAATATTTAATTCAAAGTAGGACCCACCATTAGCCCATGATCTGACAAGCTGCTAAACGCTGGAGCAAATTTTTGCCGGACCAGCTACCGTGTGACGTGAATTCCTGTTCCTTTGCCTCAGGGAAGGGACTATACGCTGGTGCTGCTCTAAGGCCTTGTTTAGTTCCAAAAATTTTCCCACTACCCGTTACATCAATCTTTCGACACTGATTAGAAGTATTAAATGTGAATTAATGACAAAATTCATTCTATAACCCTTACCTAATTTTTCGATACGAATCTAACGAGCCTAATTATACCATGATTAGACAACGGCGTGCTACAGCAAACATTCTCTAATGACGGATTAATTAGGCTTAATGGATTCGTCTCGCGATTTCCCGTCCATTCATGTAATTAATTTTGTAATTAGTCTACATTTAATCCTCCTAATAAGCCTCTAAATCTTTCCCAAAATTTTTTGTTTGGGAACTAAACAGGCTCTAAAGGAAGAAGTGCATCGGTGTAAAATAGTGTTCCCGGTCTTTGAGGTCACAGGGCGTTGCCTCCTGAAACTCTGTTCGACAGATATTGTACTGATTTGTATAACAGATTTGTTGTGAAAAAAAATATTTCTGAGTGATTTGTAAGACAGAATTGTTTTAAGAACAATATTGTAGAAGAAAAGCCGAACAAATACTGCCTAACAGACAATAGTACTCCTCTCGACCGATCACAGTTGCGTTTACCCGTACGGCTGCCATCATCCCATTGGGCATGCAAATCTAGGCTGAATCGGATCTAACCACTGAGCTGCGAGAGCAAACAAAGGACTCCGGAAATGACAGCGCCCTGCAATCTGGAAACACAGCATACATGATACATCAGTACAAGGATGCTGTTAGACAGACGCTACTGCTGCTACCAGTAATCGTTATCGACTCCCAGGGTTCGACTGAGAATCCGTCCTCGGCTGCATTACGCGTATCTGACGGCAATCAGAAGCACTGTTACGGCGTCTTCTCTCCAAGCGGCATGGAAGATCCTGATCCGGGGAGAGTTACCTGTGACGGTGATCTACCACGCGCGATCTCCTGTTTGTTGGCCACGTCAGGTACTAGGCTCCATCGACGTGGTCCCGTGGGTTGACGATGATGTCGTCTGTCCTTTTCCGTTGCGTGGAACTTGCAATCCTCCCGTTGCGTTGCTGCTTTTGGTCAACGCAAAAATTAAACACAGAGGCCTCTCAATAAATCGAGAGCCCCCTTTGAAACTTCTTGACCACAACAAGGATAACAGAAAAATGTAACTTCATATCTACCTCTATGGTTGGCTCGTCGGAACTGGAGAAGAAGATGGCCTGCGGGGCGGGCGGTGGGCGGCGGAGGCTGGCGGAGTTATGTGTTGGAGAAATTTATTTCGTACCTAACTCCAGGTCCTATTTCGGCTTGAACTTGAGGCCACGAGACTTTTTCGTTGTGTTTTTGATGGCTGCGCAGGTGAAACAACTTCGGGGTTTCGGCCACGAAGGGAGCCGGAAGGCTTCAAGGGAGCAGTGAAGTAGCAGGCTTCGGGTGCCCGAAGCCGGGGCCGACCTTCGGGGACTGGATCGAGCGAAGTGCCTGCTTACCTTCGGCCGAGCGGAGCGAGCGGATCGGCTACGTAAGGGGCCGAAGGCGGAGATGAAGCGAAGCAGGAGGAGTGATGCGCTCTCAGCCTTCCGAGCGCCAAACGAAGGCTACGAGACGGCGGCGCCCCAGCGAAGACACGCAGGGGAAGCAAAACCCATGTAGCGAACGCCACGCTGTAAAGTGATGAGTTGTAATGCAGAAACTAGAGAGGTCAGGGTGAAAATACTGTAATGCCCTCAAAGATCCTTCGCACAATGTAAAAAGCGAGAGAAAGGCTGTAAAGTGTAAATGTTACGGGCCTATTTAAAGGACCCCAGAGGAATGGAAAAGGGGTCGGTTACGACGGAGGAAGAGCTTCCCTAGCTTGACCGAAGTCGTGAGGAGGTTTTCTCTGTGTGTTTTAGTGAGTGTTTATTCGCATTTGTTGGCCCCTCTTCGGGGACGGGTTTCTCCCGAACATTTCTGGCGCACACCGTGTTTCGTCCCACCACAGCTCAATGGCACCGAAGAGGGCACCAAGGAATACCAATACGAATCCACAAAGAGCTACCGATGATCCGTCGGGAGTAGAGTCCGAAGATCCAGCCAACAAAGAGGTGAACGCAAACACAGACAAGGGCTTGGTGCTAAGTCATGCACCAGCTGGTCAAGACGGAGCCCTCGAGGACATAGCAGACGGCAACTTCGAAGTGGACCTTCTAGATGTAGGGATCCTGGACGAGGACATCATTTCGCTAAGGAGGGTAGAAGCAACTATAGCAGCAAGACACAATGAGATGCCAAGTTCATCCAACATCCGGACGAGAGCCCAAGAAGAGGCTGCGTTTCTCAAGGCCAAGGGACCACAGACAGGTGATCCATCCCACGACAAACTAAATTATCAGCAGATGTTGAAAGACATCCAGAAAAAGAGATCACTCTTGGAGCAACTTCGCAAGGAGAAAGAACAGCAAGCAGTCAGGCAAAAGACAACCCAACTTTAGGAATGTGACAACCCCACCCGAGATAAGTCCGTACTATCACTTAAGCCAATCCCTTTTGGTCATTAAACGATAATAAAGAATCATCCCGTTGAGTGTTGTCGGGTCATAGCCCGGTGAATCACTTGTAAACCACACAGAGGATCGAAACGCATACATTAAAACTCCCACGAAGGAGAGTCCAGAGTACCTTACAATTTAATACTAATATTCCCCGTAGGGTGAACTATTACAAATCATAGTCTGTAAAATGATAAATCATGGTTTAGAGTTTTAAAGGACAGCGGAAATAAACTACGATAACTTGGCATCATGGGAGGCCACCCATAACACCATTATTCTTCGTCATCCACCTGTTCCAGCTCCCAGCCGGGTGGGATTTCTCCATGCCAAATCATATTACCTGAAAACAATATATATAGCAAGACTGAGTATACTAATACTCAGCAAGGCTTACCCATCTAAAATAAAAGACTTAACCTTCTAATCATGCTTGACTTTTGGCCAGTGGGTTTGTTTTGCCAAAAAGCGACTAAGGGGTTAATCCTTACTTTCAATATTTCAGCTCAAGTTCTAGTAAATCGAGTTATTACTAGATAAGCAACTAATACAAGCATAATTGTGCAAACAATTACTCAAACATCAAGTTTATCAACATTTCATCATAGAGGGATTATCATGGATAGAGGGTTGAGCAATCTCAGATAACGGTGAGAGGCCGACGATCGATCGGTTAATAACCTTGCAAGGTGAACCTAAACATACGGGAGAAAACCCTCACAAAGAGTGTATTCAACCAAACGGTTCCCGTCATTCTTCGGATTAGGATCAGATGCCACAGTCCTAGGTACAAGGCTAGCTGGCATGTCTCACACTAGCATCCAGCGTCACACATGCACCACAGGTAGCTAGCCTGGAGCCGCAACTCAAGATTAGTAGCCTAAAGTTCCTGCTGTCGACCGGGCATCCCTGGGCCCACCAACACATTGTGGGCCATACCCGGGAGATGAGTTCCTGTACACCTGGACTACTCGACTAGTGGGCCACGGTGCTGGTACCGTGGACCACAAGGCAAGACAAGGCGGACAAGGACTTGTACTAAGACTAGGATAGCTTTCCATACCTTGTATAGGCTACTCCGGGTCCTACTCGAATAGTACCTTTGTACCAATCCGACTTGTAACCCTGCCTCCCGTGTCATATAAGGCAAGGCAGGGACCCCTCTCGAAACATACTCAATCAATACAGAGCCACGCAGCATACATGACGTAGGGTATTACGCACATTGCGGCCTGAACCTGTCTAATTGTGTGCTCCGTGTCTCACCATTGCGTTCCTGATCTCGGCGAGCCCCACCGCACAATCTACTACTTTGGGTACCCCATTGTAGGCTCGGTGTCTAAAACACTGACAGCTGGCGCGCCAGGTAGGGGATCTCGTCATTGATCCACTGGCGAACTCGATGGCTCTTGTCACCATCAAGCCGATCGTCGCTTTCCAGCAAGGCGACACCTTCGCTTTCGGCTCCTGGGTTTGCGTTGCTGACGGCGCCGGATCATTCCTACGTTTCTTAGCGTCAACTCCAGAGTCAAAGCTCAAGTCCTCGACGCTTACACAAGCTTCGATGGAGAATCTTGTCGAAAATTTCGGCGAAATTTCGATCTCTGACCCACTCAGAGAACTCGAGTCGGAGTCCGAGTACAACTCGACTTCGCCTCTTATCCAGCCTGAGTTGCTCTCTTCAGCTTCACAGCTTGCGCTCAGCCTGGATAACATTCCAGCACCACCTCTCTTCGGTCATCCCCATGTTAGTGCCGCTTACCAAGCCGCATTGAAGCGCCTCATGTGCCCTGGCCCGAAGATCGTGCTCAAGTACTCTTCAGATTCGGACGACAACTTCGACTACTCTTCGGATTCCTTTGAGTTCGAGTTCGACTACGGTTCGGATTATGCTGAAGTACAACAACTGTCTGGCCCTGCTCACGGACTGGTGATCACATCGACACCTGAGGGTAGATTCGTCTACTGGCCTGAGCATGTGCCTGCTGATCTCACCCTGGATGGTCAGGAGCGCTTTATCGCCTGTCTCGACAACTTACCTTTCCAGGAAGGCGTCAAGCTTGTTGATTATGACACCGATACTGAGCTCATTCAGAGTACGGGTACTTATCATCGCATCGAGAAGTGTTCGTCGTTGATGCATCTACTCCGCAAGGGCATCGTGCCAATTATCGCTATCCGGATGATGTATCTGGTGATGAACTCTCTGCTAATGCTCCTGCTGATGAAACCACGGAGGTCAAGGCTGCACGTCACCAACGCAATGCTGATCGTGCAATCCTTCATCGGGAACTCGCGGAAGCTCTACCTACCCGTAATCTTCAAGAGGCTCTGGATGCGGTTACTACTCGTGAGTATCGTACTCCAGAAGAAGCTATTAATGCGATAAATCTACTCGGTCGCTCTATGCCTCGTGACAGGGCGGCTGCTGAAGTCACGAAGCTGGCTGAACTAGCCTACACTATGCTACGACAGAACACCAGTGCTCCTAGTCACCATGGCAGCAGTGGGGGTGTTCATCGTACTACTCCTACTCCTAATCGCACACGTCCGGAAGCAAGCAACAAGGGTAAAGGTGACGATGGTAGTGTCAACAGCAAGTCGGGGGACTCTCGCTATGACGCTCACACAACTATCAACGCCAGACGCGCTGAGCGTGAGAAGCAAAAGGATAATGACTCTGATTCTTTTCCTGCTTTCTCTGCTCGACTTCAAGCTCTGTTTCTTCCGGAGAAATTCAAGCCTTACGGCATCTCCAAGTATGATGGCAAGCAAGATCCAAGGCAGTGGCTGCGCTGTTATGCTCTGTCCATCTCCAATGCCGGGGGCAACGATGATACCAAGTGTATCTATTTCCCTTTTGTCCTTGAGCAAGAGCCCCTCACATGGTTTGAGTCCCTCAAACATGGCTCCATCGACAACTGGGGAGAACTCAAGCACCGCTTCACCAGCAATTTTGCGGGTTCTTTGGGCCGTCATGGCACCAGGATGGACCTTGCCCTGATCAAGCAAAAACAAGGCGAGACTCTTCGTGAGTACATACGCCGCTTCTTTGAGAAAGGGGCTACTGTTGTTGATGTCACTGAGAAAGAAGTCATAGACACCTTCCAGGATGGTTTCTATGATGATAGGCTTTTCCAAGACTTTGGTCGTGCTCGACCAGCTAACATCACCAAGCTTAAGGAGATGATCACTCATTGGGCAGACGAGGAAGACAAAGCTAGGAATCGGTTCAAGCATCTTCGTAACAACCAGAACAACAACAACGACAACAATGCTGGGGGAAGCAGCAGCAGGGTAACCGCCAAGGGAATAACTACTCGAGTAATCCCAATCGCAAGCGCAAGCCCGAGGACACTGTTGCAGCTATGGAAACTACCACCAAGCCTGAAGATGATCCTCACTGGGCAACATTGACCAAGCAGAAATGCCCATGGCATCCAGAGGGCGGTCATACTACAGAGCAGTGTTACCAACTTCGACGTGCGTTGAAGAACACACCCGAACCAATGCACCCGAACCCGCGATATCGCAAACACAAGGGGAAGAAGGCTAACACAGACAAAGACACTGGGTTCCAGAACCCCTCCAACACCGTCAATGTCATATTTGGTGGAATTCCAACCAAGCGCATGCAAAAGCTAGTTCTCAGGGAGATTATGTCCATCCAACCAGCAGCTCCCACTTATCTCAAGTGGTCTGAAACCCCCATTACCTTCTCAAGAGCAGATCAATGGACTAGCTTCTCTGAGCCAGGACGATATCCTCTCATTCTGGATCTAGTGGTGGCAGGCTCCAGGCTTACCAAGGTTCTTATTGATGGTGGCAGCGGTCTTAACATCCTGTTTGCCAAGACTTTGAAGAAGATGAGCCTGGATATCACCAATATGCTTACCAAGACCAACTCACCGTTCTATGGTATCATTCCGGGCAACGCAGCTGTTCCTTTGGGTTCAGTTGTACTACCCGTTACCTTTGGGACCAAGGATCACTATCGCACCGAGTACATCAAGTTTGAGGTCGCTGACTTCGAGACTTCTTACCATGCCATCATCGGCAGGCCCGGTCTCGCTAAGTTCATGGCTATCCCGCATTATGTGTACTTGGTTCTCAAGATGCCGAGCCCCAAGGGAGTTCTCTCATTGCAAGGGGATCTAAAGCGTTCCTACGACTGCGACACAGAAGCCGTGGAACTTGCCTCGACTACTCAAGTACCCAATGCAATGATGGAGGTCTTCACTACCGCTAAAAAGCTTGCTCCGAGCGAGCTGGAGGTTCCTGAGAAGACTGACAACAACAACAAGCCTGCACTGTCTCGTGATGTACTGCTCAAAGCCATTGACCTCGGTACTGGTGACAGCAGCAAGACGACCATGATCAGTGCACAGCTTGACCCTAAATAGGAAGACGCGCTCGTCAACTTCCTTCGGGCTAACTGCGATATCTTTGCATGGAAACCATCTGACATGCCAGGTGTGTCCAGGAGGTTGATCGAGCACTCACTCAATGTCGATCCTAACGCTACCCCCAAGAGACAACACCTTCGTCGCTTTGCTGATGACCGCAGGGCTGCTATTAAGAAAAAGCTTGCTAAACTACTCGCGGCCGACTTCATCCGAGCAGTCTTTCATCCGCAATGGCTCACTAACCCTGTGCTCATCAGAAAGAAGAACTCTAATGATTCGAGGATGTGTGTCGACTACACTGATCTCAATAAGCATTGCCCCAAGGATCCTTTCGGGTTGCCGCGGATTGAATAAGTCATTGACTCTACGGCGGGCTATGCTCTACTCTGTTTCCTGGATTGCTACTTTGGCTATCATCAAATTGCAATCAAGGAATCTGATCAAGAGAAGACCGCGTTTATCACCCCATTTGGTGCTTATTGTTACACAACAATGTCCTTCGGATTGAAAAATGCTGGTGCTACATATCAAAGGGCTATCCAAGCGTGCTTTAAGAGGTAGCTTCACAAGAACGTGGAAGCATACGTGGATGACGTCGTTGTCAAGACTAGGGATCCAGACATGTTTATCACAGATCTTGAAGAAACTTTCGCTTTGCTACGTGAGTACCAATGGAAGCTCAACCCCAATAAGTGCATCTTTGGCGTATCTTCAGGAAAACTACTCGGGTTCATCATCAGCCATCGTGGCATCGAAGCAAAGCCCGAGAAAATTACTACCATCTCCAACATGCAAGCTCCGACTACTATCAAAGATGTCCAGAAGCTTACTGATTGCATGGCGTCACTCAATCGCTTCATCTCGCGACTTGGAGAACGGGGTCTTCCTTTCTTCAAGCTACTCAAGCGGCAGGAGAAGTTTACATGGACAACTGAAGCTGATCAAGCTCTTTCTCAGCTCAAGGAGTTCTTATCTAAGCCTCCATTCCTCACAGCTCCTCTGCCCAATGAAGAGCTCTTGCTCTACATTGCTGCGACTACTAATGTCGTCAGCACTGCTATTGTCGTTGAGCGGCAGGAAGAAGGCCATGGCTACCCTGTCCAGAGGCCTGTCTATTTCGTCAGTGAAGTACTCTCAGAGTCCAAGGCTCGTTACCCTCCGGTACAGAAGCTACTCTATGCAGTTCTGATCACTTCACGGAAGCTCCGCCACTACTTCGACGAGTACAAGATTTCTGTGGTCACTAGCTACCCGCTTGGCGAGATATTGCACAATCGGGATTCCACAGGAAGGATTTCTAAATGGCCTGTAGAGCTTGGTGCTCTATCGCTCGAGTTCAAGTCTCGCACTGCTATCAAGTCTCAAGCCTTGGTTGAATTCATGGCTGAGTGGCGGGAAAATCAAGTCCCAACTCCAATGGAGCGTCCAGAACATTGGGTCTTGTACTTTGACGGTTCCCTCAAATTGGAAGGTGCTGATGCCGGGGTACTTTCGATTTCTCCCAAGGGCGAGCAACTCAAATATGTTTTGCAGATCTTTTGGAAGGTCTGAAACAATGAAGCTGAATATGAAGCTCTACTGCATGGTCTTCGCCTTGCAGTCTCTCTTGGCATTACACGACTACTTGTCTATGGTGATTCTTTGGTGGTCATCAATCAAGTTAACGATTCATGGGATCGTAATGCTAAGAACATAGATGCGTACTGTCAGGAGGTACGCAAACTTGAGAATAAATTTCATGGTCTCGAGTTCCATCATGTGGTCCGCGACAACAATGTTGTTGCGGATGTTTTGTCGAAGCTGGGGTCTACACGAGCTCAAGTGCCAGCTGGAATCTTCGTCCATGAACTCCACAAACCATCAATTCCGGAGCAATCATCTGCACCCACGACTACTTCAGTTCAACCTGATCGAGAAGTGCTTATGATTGATGTGGACTGGAGAACTCCCTTCATCGACTACATTAAACATCAGTTGATTCCAAAAGACAAGGCAGAAGCCGAGCGCATCTCACGCCGCGTCAAGGCTTATGCTCTAGTCGGAGATCAACTCTACAAGCGAGGCGCAAGCTCAGATATACTCATGAAGTGTGTTTCTCGCGAAGAAGGCAAGGAAATCTTAGAGGAGACACACAAAGGAATCTGTGTCAACCACGCTTCTTCCCGCACCTTGGTGGGAAAAGTATTCAGACGTGCTTTCTACTGGCCTACAGCTCTTGCTGATGCAGAGGAACTAGTCAAGAAGTGCCAGTGATGCCAATTCTTCGCCAAGCAACAACACGTTCCTGCCTACAAACTCATCATGATACCACCAACTTGGCCTTTCGCTTGCTGGGGGCTGGATATGATTGGTCCTCTTCCAAATGTGCCAGGGGGATTCAACAGAGTTCTAGTGGCTATCGACAAGTTTACCAAGTGGATTGAGGTCAAGCCTGTTACCTACCCCAAGGCTGATCGTGTCCTCGACTTCTTGGATGAAATCGTACACCGCTATGGTTTCCCTAACCGCATCATCACAGACCTGGGTTCGAATTTCAACAATCACCAGTTCTGGGAGTACTGCGAGAACAGTGGAATCGACGTCCGGTACATCTCCGTTGCTCACCCACGTGCCAATGGCCAAGTGGAACGCGCCAACGGGATGATACTCGATGCTCTCAAGAAGCGACTGTACGATGCTGCAAATA
The DNA here is from genome assembly GCA_036936925.1 of Cenchrus fungigraminus. Taxonomy (NCBI): domain Eukaryota; kingdom Viridiplantae; phylum Streptophyta; class Magnoliopsida; order Poales; family Poaceae; genus Cenchrus; species Cenchrus fungigraminus. Next base: position 115,319,589 of record CM072779.1, on the reverse strand, counting down.
CCAAGGGCGGCAAGTGGATCAAGGAACTACCCAATGCACTCTGGGGGCTACGCACTCAGCCTACTACCCCCACAGGGCAGTCACCTTACTTCCTAGTCTACGGCTCTGAAGCCATTTTGCCTGCTGATGTCATGTGGTGTTCTCTGACGGTTGATCAGTACGAAGAAGGCGTAGCTGAAGAAACAAGACAGACAGATGTCGACAGTCTCGAAGAAGCTCGCTGCAACGCACTTGTTCAATCCGCTCGATACCTTGAGAGGACCCGCTGCTATCATGACCGCAATGTTAAGGAACGCTCCTTCAACGTTGGTGACTTAGTCCTTCGTCGCATCCAGAATACGGCAGGACTACACAAGCTCAACTCGCCATGGGAAGGTCCTTTCTCTGTTGCAAAGGTTACTGGCCCAGGCTCATATCGTCTTCAAACTCTAGAAGGCGAGGAAGTCGACAACTCTTGGAACATCAACCAGCTTTGTTGCTTCTACCCGTAGGGGGTTTCAACAACCCTCTCCAAACAGTTGCGGCTGTAAAACAACTCGTATTGGGTTTCATCAACCCTTTCCAGGCAGCTTCGGTTGCAACCACTCAACAGACAGCTACGGTTGTCACCACTCGTAGGGGATCAAGATAATCCTCTCCAGACAGTTTTGACTGTATCTTCTCGTGGCTTTCAGCTGCGAGCACCCGCAGGGGGCTTCATCAACCCTCTCCAGGCAGTCTCATTCTACAACCTTGTAGGGAGTCATGATAACTCTCTCCAGACGATCCTGTATCGTGTAGGGCAATAAGTGGCACATGTTGTCCATGTTCCTATTTTTCAATAAGAGGCTGCGGCCTAGAGTAACACCCTGCTGGTAGGGTCTCAGTGGAACTCTCATACAAGTTGCTGCTACAGCAAGGATGAGTTCATCACACTATCCCCTACGGTCTTACTCGTTCTTCGGAACATTCTTGCGAGTACTCTCTCACTAGGCTAGTTAGCCTCAGAGGTAGTCAAGACATTGTAAACTCTGTACAATGTGTTTAGTACAAGCCACTACTCTATATCGACTTGTTACTACTCTTAGCTTATTTCATGACAAAGCCTTCTTTTACGCTGCTACAGCTAAGGTGTTCAACTCGTCATGATTTAAGCTAACGTTCTTCGGAACACGTTTACACTTGAGTACTCCGACTCGTGTATCATATCTCTTTTTTGCAACCACACACTCAATATCAACTCGAGTACTTGGCCAACACATAAGCATATAAAGGGATCCAGATAATTGATTTCTTCAAGTTTTCAATTATATTACATAAACACTTGTTCGAGATTACACTTGTTTTCTCCCTAGTGTTTCTATTCTCCAGGTACATCTAACGGAGATCGATGAACTTGGAGACTGGTTCCGCAATCGGAGAAGTCTGCTGCATCAACTCGTTGAGTCGATCGTCGGAGCAATCTCCAGATCTGCCATTCATGATGACCGTGAGATCCGCCTCGGTATAGAAAGACTTGATGAAGCTCAGGACTTGATTTGGGATCGTGCAGGCCAGCCTTTGAGCGTACTCCAGAATCTTCTTCGGCGTGTCTTTCAACCTCTCCACAAGTGGACGAGGCTGAACTCCAGCGACTCTGGGCTCGAACAGATTTGCTACTTGCTCGGCTGCCTCCGTCAAGGCCTTTAGCTCTGAGCGTAGGCCCTCGGCTTCTTCAATCTTTTCCTTGAGCGACTGCATGCAACGGAGCAAATCAGTCCAGCCGGCAATGCGGATGTCCATTTCGCGCTCAAGTTCGAAGCACCGCACCTTATAATCTTCCTTCAGATCCATATGAGCTGCTTCTTCACGGTTGAAGGCTAGCTGCCAGTCCAGCGCCTTGTTCTTCAACTTGTCGACTTCTTCTGTCAGCTTTGCAAAGGATCAAGGCTACTTATCAGATGTGGTGTGCAAGAGCAAAAGTACTCAATAATGATTTCAGAAGGGGAGATTACCTTTATTCTTCAGGCACAGGGACTTGTTCTTACCAACAACTTCATCCTTCTTTGTCGTTAACTTCTGGATTTCGTTGTGGTACTCGGCGGCGTTGGCATCAAGTTTCTCCTGCAGCTTCAGAGACAAGGTTTTTTGTTGCTTCAGTTCTTCTCTGAGCTGCGAGACTTCCTTAATGCCAGCCGCGTGTTGCTCAAGCAGTCGAGTCTTGCATTTCGACTGCTTGACTACCTTGCAAGGGCGAAAACAACATATAAGTCAGAGACAAGATATCTGTGACTACAAGTACTCTACAAGAGACTACACAACTTACCGCAAGGAGTTTCTCTACACCACGGAACATCTCTGCATGAGCATGCAAGTTGTCCTCGTCTAGGTAGGAGTCATCATATGGCATCAAGTTCTCTGCCATGGACTGGGTACTTGTGCTGGCTGCAGAGTACCTCGCAGCGCTGCGCAGAGGAGCCGGGTCTTCAATTTGTGGCTCATGCGGCACCATGCGGTTCTCTGGCTGCTCTTCCAGCGCCAGATGTGCATCAACATGATGCATGGGGGCTTCAGCAGCTGGGACTTCCTCGTGGCGCAGCACGACTTCAGGATCAACCTCCAAGGCTTCATTTACCACGGCTTCAATATCCTCGAGTTGTTGAGCCATGGGCCTGAAAGTTGCCTCCACCGCTGCCTTGACCACGTCGCTCCAGAGAGTCTGCAACGCTTGAGCAGCTTCAGCTTCTGCGGGTACTTCTTGGCACTCTGGAAGTACGTCTTCTTGTTGCTCTTGAGGAGTCTAGACTCCTCCAACAGCACCACTTCCAGAAGCGCCCCACTTCACATCAGTGGATTTCCTGCATCAACAAGTTGGTCAGCAAAAGTAGAGTACATAATCATAATAAGTACTCAAGTACTCGGGTACTTACAGAGTAGCACGAGGCACCGATACTTTCGGCCCCAGCATGTCGAAGAAGGAGGGCGCCGCCGACATCTCTGGCACACTTTCCACCGGCAGCACACTTCCTGGTACCGTGGCTTCTTGTTGTTCATGCGCCACCGTCTCCACGGCTGACGCTGGAACCACCTCAGGTTCTGTTATTCTTGGAGGGCTACTCGAGGGTACACTAGCTGCACTCTCGATAACCTGCGCAAGACAAAAAACAAGCCATTACAGCAGAGAATAAGTACTCAAGGCAAATCGACTACTTACAAGGTTCTCCAACACTTACTGTAATGGAGGGGACGCTGGTCATCTTCTTCACGGCCCGCTTTCCCACCGTGGTCCTCTTCTTCCGCGGCGGTAGAGTCACATCGTCCGTGAGAGATGATGCTGGTCTTTTCGACGATCCCGCGGCGAGGCCACGTGGGATGGGTGCTCCAGAATACCCATAACGGCCTTTCACTTCAAAACACTGTTGAAGCATCTGGTCGTCATCATCGCTTGAGGAGGCGTCCTCCACCAAGACTTCTTCTTCCCCTTGAGCAGCTTGACTACTCTCGGGGGCTTGAGCTTCCGCTCCTGGTGCATCTTCTTCTGGCGCTTGGAGTGGGTCCTCAGGACGAGGAGGAGGGTCAGATACAAACTTCAAGACATCCTCCTGCGAAGCACAAGGCAAATATTAGTTACTCGACTACTTTCAGAAAAGTACTCGGGGGCTATGACTTAAAAACTCACCAGGCGCGGAGGGTTGTCTGCACTGTATTCCTGAACGGCTACAGGAATTCCATGAAGATTCTTGAAGATCTTCTGCAGCCGCTCCATCACAAGATCATCGCTGATCTCTTCAGCAGATAGCTTGAAGCCGTCATCCGCTCTAGTGTACTCGAACCCAAGATGCTCCCGCTGCATCAAGGGTTGTACCCGTCGCTTCATAAAGCTGAAAGCTACTCTCTCAGCAGTCAAGCCTTGCGCCTTCTTCTGCGCAATCTTTGCCAGCAACTCGGGGATCTGGATGCACTCCTGCATCATTGGTTCATCCTTCCAGAGCCGATCGTATACTGGCGCAAACATGCTGGACTTCGGCAGCTGTGGTGGGGCGTTCTCTATGTAGAACCACTTATTCTTCCAGTCTTGATTTGAATCTATCAAGTCGTACTTGAAGTACAACTCTTGTGCCTTCTGGCACATCTGCACACCGGCTCCACCGACTACAACCGGGAAGTTGGCGTTGGGCTGCGGCTTTAATCGGAAGATCTTCCTGAACAAGGCCCAGTGAGGGCAGATACCGAGGAAGGCTTCGCAGAAGTGCACGTACACTGCAATCTGGAAGATGTTGTTGGGGTTGAGGTGTACGTGCTCCAACTTGAAGAAGTTGAGGAAGCCGCGGAAGAAATCCGATGACGGCAGCGTCAATCCACGCTCGACGAAGTGCCCAAACATTGGGATTTCATCCGGGCTCTTCTCCATCGGCCACGCATCGCCAGCGGCAGAGCTCCAACCAGCAATGGCCTTCTCGCGCAGCAGCCCGCCAGCTTCAAGGGCTTGGATATCTTCCTCCCTCATCTTGGATTTCTTCCAAGAAACAGCCTGGCTCGGGGGCTTGGTGATGACCACTGTCTTGTACTTTGGCTCCGGCAACTCATTTTTGCCGCGGCCGGATTTCCTCTTCTGTCCCTTGGATGGCGCAGGCTTCATCCTTCCTGTCACGAGGGTCTTCTTTCGCATTGACCGGAGGATGGCAAAGAGATGGAGGTGTGCACTCTTGGTACTATGGGCGCTTGAACTCTGTGGCGGCTATGGATGCTAAGGCGTTTTGGATCTAAGGGCGAATGGAAGTAGTGAAACCCTAAGGGATACCCCTTCGGGTATTTATAAAACCAAAACCCTAACGATTCGACCTGGTGACCCTTCGTATTCAACAGATTGGTTTCACATAGGCAAACATTTGGCTAAGTCAGAGGACTAAAATCCAAGACCTGCTCAGCTCTATCTCGGGGGCTCGACTACTCGACGGAATTGGATTTCACTCAGCTACAGTTCACTGAATTCAGGCCACTATTCTACAGTCAGATTGGATCCTTCAATTCGAGAAAGTACTCGACTCAAGGCTCGGGGGCTCCGTGCCACGTGTCCTTCAGTTTTTCTCAAGATTTTGCGGGATTATTTGACGAAGACTACTGATTGACCCTCAGCTTGAATTGTCAATTCGAACTAAGGCTCGGGGGCTACATCCATATAGGATGCGATTTTTGCAAATCGCATTCCTATATTATTTCTTCGGATTGTCTACGGATTTTTCGGAGCAAGATCAAAGAGTTCAAGATTGACCCTCAGCTTGAATCCTGGATTCAACCTAAGGCTCGGGGGCTACATTCCATATGGAATGCGATTTCAGTAATCGCATTTCCATATGGATCTTTGATGCAAAGATTTCAAGAACGAAGCGGGTATTATTGAAGACCTTCAAGGGAAGTACTCGGGGACGCTTGGGAACAACTCGAGAAGACTTCAAGACTACTCGTGGAGTTAGCTGGAGTACCTTCCAGCCTCGTGATGATTCAAGTACTATTGAAGATTGAAGCTTGTAGAACTCGGGGACGCTTGGGAACTACTCGTGGAGACCTTCAAGACTACTTGGAGCATTGCACTCGACTACAAAGTACTCGGGGGCTTGTCGACCGGGCATCCCTGGGCCCACCAACACATTGTGGGCCATACCCGGGAGATGAGTTCCTGTACACCTGGACTACTCAACTAGTGGGCCACGGTGCTGGTACCGTGGACCACAAGGCAAGACAAGGCGGACAAGGACTTGTACTAAGACTAGGATAGCTTTCCATACCTTGTATAGGCTACTCCGGGTCCTACTCGAATAGTACCTTTGTACCAATCCGACTTGTAACCCTGCCTCCCGTGGCATATAAGGCGAGGTAGGGACCCCTCTCGAAACATACGCAATCAATACAGAGCCACGCAGCATACAGGACGTAGGGTATTACGCACATTGCGGCCCGAACCTGTCTAATTGTGTGCCCCGTGTCTCACCATCGTGTTCCTGATCTCGGCGAGCCCCACCGCACAATCTACTACTTCGGGTACCCCGTCGTAGGCTCGGTGTCTAAAACACTGACACCTGCACCTTATCATTCAGGTACTAGGTTTACCGTATCCATGTCTGACAAATGTTTAGTACTTTCAAACGCTTAATCTCTTAACCATTGGACCGGAGCCCAGAATCCCATGCTCTTACCATGTGAGCAATTCAATTTAACAAGCTTATGATTCCAACATAAGAACCTATTATTGCGAGCGAAGTACATCACTCGACTTGTACCGGGTCCTTAGTGCCTAGCCACTAGTGACCTAGCATCCTAGTAAAAGATCATAGGTACTTATGGATCATGCATCTAGGGTTTCCATTCAATTCCTGAATGTAAATGCACATAGATAGTCAAGCATAATTTCAGAAATTTAAAAGAAGGAAACACATAGGTGAATGTTAAACCGGGGCTTGCCTTCACTAGCAAGTTAGTAGGAAAACTTCCGAACTTGGTTCGGGTCTTGTTGCACGTCCACGTAGTCGATTCCTTCCCTCGAACGGTCCATCACCTTGATCCGGGACGAACTCGTGGCTAACATCGAAAGGTTTTACATGTACTATGCATATGCAAGAGTTAATGGGTGAAGTGTGTTATTTAATCATCAAATGTCACATGACAAACATAGGTGCCAAGTTTTTCATATTCATTTAGATAGAATATATTCAGCATACTCTTCCATAAAGATCATTTAAGCACGTTTATTAATGACTTATTTCGACGGTGATTGTGTGTGCATTTATACAAATAAAGCAGAAACACTTCACAAAGGAACAATTGGGTTTTCAGAGACCAACAAGGCATTTTCTAAAGATAATACACACTTAAGTCCTTTAAAGAGGTGATTTCCTTATTTATCATTTTATATACTTGTTTCATTCCAAAATCATTCTGGTGAAACTATGCAGTAAAGCACAGTGAAACTTTTTGTGCAAGCACATACTACAACAACAGAACCACTGTTAAATTTTCATAGCAAGAAAGGCTATATGTTAAGCAAGAAAAATACAACAGCTTATTCATACCAAAAGCAAGGATATTTAACACAGAGAAAACTACTCATGCACTAGTGCTCAAATTTTACACAGAGCCTCTAGGGACTAAAACTAGCTTACACACCAAAATTTAGCTTCAAAACCTCTTTCATTCATGCTACACAAAAATAACCATTTTCCGCCTATTTATTCACAAAGTAGTTATACAGAGAAATATATGACTCAAATGCAGCCCAAATTTCTACCATAGCACAAACATGGTATAAATATCTACTGGACCAAAGATAAACTTCATTTGATCAATAGAAACTGAGATATGGATTTTATTTCATAAACAAGCATCATTCAGAAACAGATATATAAACAGTTTATAAATCCATGATAAATTTACCAGGAGTAGATCTAAGCATAACAAGATGATAGCCACAAGATTAGCCACAGAAAGCATATATATGAGGCTGCACAAAATAAATACACAGATCTAGCATAAAAGCAAAATAAATCATAACTAGAGATTCACTCAGCAACTTTGTGCAAAAACTTAGGTAAAGCCTATTCAAGTGATGACTATCAACATATCCAAACATCAAGACTAGCTCAGGAGTAGAACTCAAGTTATGAACAAACACATACAAACAGGTTTTGAATTTTCATTCAAAACCTATTCATCAAAAGTATATACAGCCTTTGTAAAAGATGTACATCTACTCATAAGGAAACCAGCAAAATTGGTTTTGCATTTGTATGATTTTTTATGAATTTATACGATTTTTCAAAGATCTGCCAAAACAAAGGAAAAAGGGTAGAATCTATTTGCAGACAGGTCCTCAGAAAGATTCGGCAATTCACAACCATGCCCTTAGTTTGCGGTTAGGCCCCTGGACAGAAAAATAACCTCACACAAATGCCCTTGGCGCGGCCGGCGGCGGTGATCGCCGGATTCCAGCGAGGGGGAGGCCGAACTTGGTCGAGATGCGGCAGGGAAGTGGTCGGGGACCTCCTGGGGCTCGATTCCGGGGCTTGGCTGGGTTGGGGAGTACGTCGCTGAGGGGGCTTGGCGGTGCCCTGCGGCGGCGGCCGCTGGAACACTGGTTCCGGCACGGCGGCGGCTTGGTTGGTTCGGGGAAGGGCCCGGGGAGCTTCACGGGGTGTAAAGCGGAGGTAGGAGCAGGCTCAAGCGGCTAACTCGAGGGCGGACAGGGGAAGCTCACTGTTGCGGCCAATGGCGACACGGCGGCGGAAAGCAGAGCAGGCGACGGTGGCCTGCACATGCATGGGCTGGGTGTGGCCTTTTATAGGCGGTGACGACGACTTTACGACCACCTCTCTGGCCAATGGGGCGAGGCGGTGGACAGGTATGGGTGTGCAATGGGGAGCTCGTATGGTGGCGACGCGGTTCGGTGGACGGCGGTGGTCGGTTCGGCGCGGTCGAACAGGCAAGCAGCACGTGGCGGCTTCGCACGGGAGCTCAACGTCGGTTCGAGAGTCGGACCCAGCGCACGTGCGTGGACGGTGCCTCGGCGTTCGGACCGGCGGGTCCTCAGCGGTCGCGCTTGGGCGCGCGAGCGACGTCGCGACGCGTCGTGTGACACGCGCTCCAGAGCGCCGAGTGCCAGGGGCATTTCGGAGTAGCTCGGTTTGACGTGATTTTTCTCCAAATTTTGAAACTAAATCGGCCCAAAGCCTAATGATCAAAGTGATAGAGGAGCTATCCCTCTACAACATTTGCAAAGGCCGAATGGTGTTTTGATCAATAGATCGAGCATAAACAGCAGGCAAAAACTGGAATTTTCTCGGCGCCCGTGAGTAGTGTATGCAGACTTTGACCAAGTTTTTCACCATCATCCACTCAAAATTAGCAATGCCGCCCAAAAAGCAAAGTTGTGTCCCTTGAAAAGATGAACAACTTTTATTTTGGCCGATTTTGAAGTGTTTAAATGGAATTTGAAGAACGCATCAAAAGTTCTAGAATCATGTAGGTTTCAAGGGGTTGGGTAGGGGTCTTGACCATGATTTGACCAAAGTTTGACCAACCTTGACCAAGCATTTACCATTAGGGATTGTTGACTCGGTTTTCGAGGTGATGACCCGGGTTGACCAGTGTTTGACCAAAGTCAATCGTGTTTGACTTGGTTGACCAGTCATTAGCGTTAATTAACCCTAATTGAAAACCTGGGGCGTCATAGCCTACCCCCCATAAACGAGATGCGCAAATTTTAAACTAGGATAGGGGAATAGCGGTGTCAAAAGGAGTGTACCCATTGTTCCATTGTTCCTTCTAGTAGGTTAACTGTAGTGTTGATTTTGGCTCTGCTCTTCTTGGCTTGGGCAAGTTGTCTCCTGTGCTTCTTATTTTCAGTCCGTTCATTTTGGTCCTGCTGAGGTTCTAGGCACTCTCTGGCCACATGCCCATGTTGTCTACAACTATAGCACAGGGGGTTCCTATGATTACGTGGAGGCGGAAGTGTATTAGAATTTGAGGACTGCTGAGTTTTGCTGCTTCACCTTCTCGCACACGGCTTGAATTCAGTGCAGGTAATTTCCCATTCACTTAAATCCTATTCAGGCAAAACTTGCTGGGGATTCCTACTTCTTCTGTCTTCCTCCCTAAGATCCATGGGTAGTTTTGACGGTGGTATTAGAGAGTCGGAGGTGTTGAGTTGAGCCTGATTCATATGATCCACTAGTAGATTGTAGAGACGGACTTGTTCGGCCACTGATGCAAACAGTGACTGAGTGAAGCTGGCCGTTAAACTAGTTTGAGACAACCCTTGATAGCGATCATTAATGATATTATACACTATCTGACTAATCACTGCATTATGTCCTTCCAACATCTGGATCATACTAGCTATGGTAACTATATCAGCCTGGTTGGGTGCTTGGAATGAGCAAGATTCAAAAAGGTGAGGTTTCTCTCAATTTGCTCTGATGGGGTTCCTAGCTTCTGTGTTCATTTCTGGGCTAACTGAATTGTCACCAAGGGTAGATCATGATTGCAGTATTTGAAATATTTCCTGTTGCAACTGGACGGTTTGGCGTATCTCTTCTGCTTGGGTAGCTGTTAAACCTTCTGGTATTACCATGGAAGCTGGTGGTGGCATATTGCTACCACCCGATTCACCGAAATTGTTGGGGAGGTTGCTTGTCGGTCCCACCATCTAAAAGAGTGAGTTTGTATTAAACACATATTCATAAGCTTGCTCATAAGCATTAACAAGTAGAATATGTATAACAAAAACTCATTCAGGGCAAGTCTATCGAGATCAGACAGCAACAGTTAGGGTGATGCCCTCAGACACGATAAGGTTACTCAGAAGTAAAACATATCTGATTACATTTCTCGACATTGAGAATTCAGATGGGGCAAAAGATACATGGTGCTATCCTCACTTGTTTCCATGCCGCTCGTGAGGAAGCGGGTGATGGATGTGTACATGAAAAGCTATAAGCAGACAGATTCCGCTGGTGATGCAGAGATACATCACTACCAGCATCCAGCGGAGCAACTCGAACATCTCCATAAACGGAGCCATGGTCGACGGTGTAGTCTTGGGATCTTCTTCCGATCTTCTTCTGGGCTTCTTCTTGGTGATGTTGAAGAGAACGGAGAGAGAAAGGTTTGCTCGGCGAGGAATGGAGTAGACGATGGAGATGACGGGTGGTGGTTGCCAAAGAATAGTCGGAGGAGAAGGAAGAGCGACGGTGATGTCGAACTCAACTGGGATGAGAGATTTGAAACTGGCGGCATCGAGGAAAGGCTTCCTTTTTATGCTACTGCGGAAATGCAACGGTCGTCCAAGATCATCTACGGTAGGGACTGGCGGAGTGATCCGGTGGTGACGGCATGTGTCTCGATATTGCTCGACCTCGAGAGAGCTCAGCGACGTGATCGTGGCTGCGGAAAAGAGATGGCAGGGTGACTCTACGGCGTCGTGCGTTCGTGGCGCTGAAAAGGATGAAGTTCAACGGTCCGAAGAAACAATCGTGCTGACGGCGGGAACAGGAGAAGTTACGGATATCCACTATCGGAATTTTGAACCTGTTGTAACCAAAATTTAGCCAGAGACTCTACTTGTCCTTTGTTAGCTGATCTTCTGATTCCTAAGATTTGGAGGGTATGATCAACGGATCATAGATTGGGGATCGATGGACAACTCTCATATTTTTGACTTTTAGTGAACCTTGACTGCTCAGGTGAACACTACTACTTTTCCTTCCACTTAGCCGGTTGACTTGCAATTCTGTTTCACGATCGATGCGATTGGACGGATAGAGAATCAATTTGACAAGCTTCATCATGATTTTGATGAAGAAAAGGAAGGCTAGTAAATATTGTTTGTCCAATTTGTTTACTATGATCCTTGAATTTCTTTCAGAATAGCAAAAAGCAGGGTGACGATAGATAAGGATTTCCATCATCAGGGTTTGAGTTAGGTCCATACCCACACTGAAAGTCACAGGGAATGGTTGTAAGGAGTTGTTCATGTTTAGAAGATGACAATGGTTCGGAACAGATAGGTTGGTACAGAATTTCAGAAGGTGCTTGCTCACTGGTTACTTAATATAGTGAGCTTGATGACATCATTTCTTGTATTAAAAGATGCAAAAAAATTTTTGACTCGATGATGATGTACCAACTGAACCTATGGTTGTACAACTAAGCATGTGGTGCACAACGGAATGGTGCATATGTTGATGCTCATGACGTGGTGCACAGGGTAGAATGCACGTGTGGATGAGCATATGATGCTGGCGCATATGACACATGGTGCATATGCCATGATGCATAGTACGGGATGCATAGGATGGGTGCATGATGCATGTGGCGTGATGCACAGGTTTGTGAATGCACAATGTACATGTTCATGAGATATGGTGCTCATGTCATAAGGTTAGCATAACTTGTCTTACCCTTTTAGAATCGTCGGAACAGAGGTTTAACGTAAAGTTGAGAAATTCTCTGCGGCGGGTTGTATTCTCACAACAAAGATACCTAGCGCGCACCTACTGGTAATCACATGGCTGCAGTACACATGATACCCTAGGTTCCGACGCGGCACCTTTGATCATGAAATACAACGTTACCGATCAAAACAAGGTTAGGGTAGAGAGATTGAGATCATAAAGCATGTGCATGTTAGTCCTTCAAGGGTTACCATGCATATGTTGTGCAATGCATGATCATGCTGGTGGATGATTTCATTAAGAGGGTGACACATGCAACAACTTAAGTACTTTAATACTCCTTATTCATGTTTTATTTACTTGAACATTTTTGTGAGCAAGCTAGAATAGAAACTCAAGGTTGATGAGATCCAAGGGAGCATGGCAAGAATATAGCAAGGAAAAGCCGAATACTCCTAGGATATTTAACCAAAACTCTCATTGTCGGTTAGAGATAAAACCTTTCGCATGATCTTACTTTGGTATTCACTTGGTTTGAGAATGAATCACAACAGCATCATCCAAACATCCATCAAATTGCGGTGATAAGGTGTTTATCCATTACATCGATGTCAAGTTCGGAATCATCACAACATAACATATTGGGTTACACTGCAGTCCAGCTGCGCAAAGTGTACTCCTAGGTCAACCTACCACAACATCTCTCCAAAAGCGGTTGCGCATCCTAGGGTGTGTCCTTCTACTACAACATTCCAACACGTCATTACTCTATTACACGCAGATTGGCTCCCACTGGAATCGACTAGCCTTAGCTTGACCTTCTCTTATTCAGCCTACTCAAGGTGAAGTAAGCTCAAGGGGAGGTAGGTCCAGACTCTACTCCAGACTCTCCCTGAGAGTCCTCTGGGTTTTCTTCCTCTCCTGGTTCAGGAGCAATAGGAGGCGCTGCTGCGGCTTCCAGTTGATTCTCTTGGTCGAACATGTACTGGTCATTATGCTGTAACATGAAGTTCTGCTCGAGAATGGTTTGACCCATCTCACGCATTCTTCTCTTATCCTTGCGTCTTCTTTAATTGAGAGACGCTATCTGAGCTTTAGCTTCTTCCAACTCTTGTGCAGTATCATTCCCTTCCAGAACGTGCTGCCTATAAATCTGGTGTCTATAGAACACACCTTCTCCCACCATTAGTTGATAGGTGTCAAACATGGCCTTGGAGAAACGGGCTGAGGTAGCAAGATCAGGATTGTGGTGAGCATTGCCCTGAGCGGGGAGAAATGCTTCACATTCCACCCATTGCCCGGAGTATTCTGCTCCTATGGGAATCACCTTGGCTGCAGTACCAGCTACCGAGGCAGAATGCTTTCCACAAAAGGTGGTGAGAGCTTCAAGAGCGGCCTTTTGTATGGTGTTGGGCATTGTCAAGCCTAGGGCTGTGCAATCCCATGGTTCCCAGTCAGGATTTATCGGACAAGCGGGAATCTTCACCTTCACTTGCCAATGAAGGATTTGCCCTGAAGTCATGAACTCACGCCCCGTGTACTCTGGGTATGTGGTGTATCCAAAGTCCTTCAGGGTGTCCCACAGAAGTGCAGGAAATCCACCCTCCTCGAGGCAGTTCAAGGGAGTCCACACCGGTGTGTTAGCGGTCATGGATCCGGAGTTGTACATCTAGATAAAATGACAAATGTAAGTATTCTGACGAAAGATTGTGCACAAGGATAAATTCATAACTTTGAAAGTGAGTTGCATGCAAAAATCACACTCAGGAATCTATCTTTCCTCGAGTCCTTAAGTAGATACCGAGGAACAATTTTGGATCCTTATGTGGGTAAAATTTGGGGTTGCCATCTATACAAAGGTATAGAGTATGCCTAAACTCAAACGAGCGTGACATACAAACGGCATAAAGTTCTGTCGGTTGTGAACAAAAATTCATAACTCAGAAACTACAGTCCCAAAAATTCCCAAATTTTTGTAGAAACTTAGCAAGGCTATGAGGCACATTTTTGGTATTCAAAGGTAGATCTGGATCAGATAGGAACATGCTCGAAAAATTACAAGTTCAGAGTGAGGTATCCAGGAAAAACAGCAAGACAGGGTGTCGCTGTTTTGGGCATAACTTGAGATCTATAGAAGCTATGATCATGAAACTTTGGCAGCAGAAACTAGATTAGATATGGAGCAACTTGGGTATAGATCATCTAGTCAAGTTCTTTTTAGAACCGGAGGTAAAATTAAGCAAACAGAATCATCTATTAACGGTCTAAAAAAGCAAGCTACACATGCAATTAAACATCAAGATAGCAAGGTAACACTTTAGAGAGCTTACAACTTGATAGATTGCAATATTTTAGGGTTTACAAATTTTAGCATGATGCAAAAACGTCACATACGAGCTCACATGGCGATCAAGCCAAAAATCGAGGTTAGTGCCGGTGGCAAGGCTTATATACTTCTCTCCCTATAATAACTTGTCGGAGCTACACGTTGGTTACATAATGATCGTACAAAACGTGGTTAGTGTACCTGCAGAAAAAGAATCTTTTGTGCCAGCACGTCACAGGAGCGTTCACATACATTACCATTCACTATAGAAATGGTATCCATGCATTTTACACCGCATGGACAGTGTCCAACCGGAGACATGCCCCTTTTGAATGGAGGGTGTCCCCCTTCGCATGTTCGTAATGAGGAATCATGCACACGTATAGCAAAACGTGGCGACATCATAACCCATGACATGTTCATCTTGAATAGAACATGGCATCCTTCGTATGACTTGCATACGGTAGCACACGTATAAAACACGTGCACATCCAACCGAGAAGATAGGATCTGTGGAATGGATTGCCCTATCAACCCTCGCATACTCGTGATGTGGTACCACACACGTATGAAACATGTGGCTTAAGAAGTGCTGGAAGTTATCATAATTAAACCATAAATACTTAGCCACCTTAAAAGAACCCAAAAATTCCCTCTAGGACCTTTTCGGTCTAAACATTCCTTAGCGATCCAACGTATTTTCGAAATCCAATCAATCTTGACAAGTTTTAATTGTAAATCATGCGATTAGTGATTAAACTAATTACTCTGGTGTATACGGATGCTCTGGTACCAACTGTGACAACCCCACCCGAGATAAGTCCGTACTATCACTTAAGCCAAACCCTTTGGTCATTAAGCGATAATAAAGAATCATCCCATTGAGTGTTGCCGGGTCATAGCCCGGTGAATCACTTATAAACCACACAGAGGATCGAAACACATACATTAAAACTCCCACGAAGGAGAGTCCAGAGTACCTTACAATTTAATACTAATCTTCCCCATAGGGTCAACTATTACAAATCATAGTCTGTAAAATAGTAAACCATGGTTCAGAGTTTTAAAGGACAGTGGAAATAAACTACGATAACTTGGCATCATGGGAGGCCACCCATAACACCATTATTCTTCGTCATCCACCCGTTCCAGCTCCCAGCCGGGTGGAATTTCTCCAGGCCAAATCATATTACCTGAAAACAACATATATAGCAAGGCTGAGTATACTAATACTCAGCAAGGCTTACCCGTCTAAAATAAAAGACTTAACCTTCTAATAATGCTTGACTTTTGGCCAGTGGGTTTGTTTTGCCAAAAAGCGACTAAGGGGTTAATCCTTACTTTCAATATTTTAGCTCAAGTTCTAGTAAATCGAGCTATTACTAGATAAGCAACTAATACAAGCATAATTGTGCAAACAATTACTCAAACATCAAGTTTATCAACATTTCATCATAGAGGGATTATCATGGATAGAGGGTTGAGCAATCTCAGATAACGGTGAGAGGCCGACGATCGATCGGTTAATAACCTTGCAAGGTGAACCTAAACATACGGGAGAAAACCCTCACAAAGAGTGTATTCAACCAAACGGTTCCCGTCATTCTTCGGATTAGGATCAGATGCCACAGTCCTAGGTACAAGGCTAGCTGGCATGTCTCACACTAGCATCCAGCGTCACACATGCACCACAGGTAGCTAGCCTGGAGCCGCAACTCAAGATTAGTAGCCTAAAGTTCCTGCACCGTATCATTCAGGTACTTGGTTTACCGTACCCATGTCCGACAAATGTTTAGTACTTTTAAACGCTTAATCTCTTAACCATTGGACCGGAGCCCAGAATCCCATGCTCTTACCACGTGAGCAATTCAATTTAACAAGCTTATGATTCCAACATAAGAACCTATTATTGCGAGCGTAGTACATCACTCGACTTGTACCGGGTCCTTAGTGCATTGCCACTAGCGACCTAGCATCCTAGTAAAAGATCATAGGTACTTATGGATCATGCATCTAGGGTTTCCATTCAATTCCTGAACGTAAATGCACATAGATAGTCAAGCATAATTTCAGAAATTTAAAAGAAGGAAACACATAGGTGAATGTTAAACCGGGGCTTGCCTTCACTAGCAGGTTAGTAGGAAAACTTCCGAACTTCGTTCGGGTCTTGTTGCACGTCCACGTACCTTCTCTCGAACGGTCCGTCACCTTGATCTGGGATGAACTCGTGGCTAACGTCGAAAGGTTCTACATGTACGATGCATATGCAAGTGTTAATGGGTGAAGTGAGTTATTAATCATCAAACGTTACATGACAAACATAGGTGCCATGTTTTCCATATTCATTTAGATAGAATATATTTAGCATACTCTTCCATAAAGATCATTTAAGCATGTTTATTAATTACTTATTTCAACGGTGATTGTGTGCGCATTTATACAAATAAAGCAGAAACACTTCACAAAGGAACAATTGGGTTTTCAGACACCAACAAGGCATTTTCTAAAGATAATACACACTTAAGTCCTTTAAAGAGGTGATTTCCTTATTTATCATTTTGTATACTTGTTTCATTCCAAAAATCATTCTGGTGAAACTATCCAGTAAAACACAGTGAATCTTTTTTGCAAGCACATAGTACTACAACAGAACCACTGTTAAATTTTCATAGCAAGTAAGGCTATATTTAAAGCATGAAAAATACAACAGTTTATTCATAGCAAAAGCAAGGATATTTAACACAGAGAAAAATACTCATGCACTGGTGCTCAAATTTTACACAGAGCCTCTAGGGACTAAAACTAGCTTACACACCAAAATTTAGCTTCAAAACCTCTTTCATTCATGCTACACAAAAATAACCATTTTCCGCCTATTTATTCACAAAGTAGTTATACAGAGAAATATATGACTCAAATGCAGCCCAACTTTCTACCATAGCACAAACATGGTATAAATATCTACTGGACCAAAGATAAACTTCATTTGATCAATAGAAACTGAGATATGGATTTTACTTCATAAACAAGCATCATTCAGAAACAGATATATAAACAGTTTATAAATCCATGATAAATTTACCAGGAGTACATCTAAGCATACCAAGATGATAGCCACGAGATTAGCCACAGAAAGCATATATATGAGGTTGCACAAAATAAATACACAGATCTAGCATAAAAGCAAAATAAATCATAACTAGAGATTCACTCAGCAAATTTGTGCAAAAACTTAGGTATAGCCTATTCAAGTGCTGACTATCAACATATCCAAAGATCAAGACTAGCTCAGGAGTAGAACTCAAGTTATGAACAAACACATACAAACTGGTTTTGAATTTTCATTCAAAAACTATTCATCAAAAGTATATACAGTCTTTGTAAAAGATGTAGATCTACTCGTAAGGAAACCAGAAAAATCAGTTTTGCATTTTTATGATTATTTTTTGAATTTATACGATGTTTCAAAGATCTGCCAAAACAAAGGAAAAAAGGGTCGAATCTATTTGCAGACAGGTCCTCAGAAAGATTCGGCAATTCACAACCATGCCCTTAGTTTGCGGTTAGGCCCCTGTACAGAAAAACAACCTCACACAAATGCCCTTGGCGCGGCCGGCGGCGAGGGGAAGGCCGGACTTGGCCGAGATGCGGCGGGGAAGTGGTCGGGGACCTCCGGGGGCTCGATTCCGGGGCTTGGCTGGGTTGGGGAGTACGCCGGCGAGGAGGCTCGGCGGTGCCCTGCAGCGGCGGCCGCTAGAACACGGGTTCCGGCACGGCGGCGGCTTGGTTGGTTCGGGCGAGGGCCCGGGGGGCTTTAGGGGGTGCAAGCGGAGGTAGGAGTAGGCTCAAGCGGCTAACTCGAGGGTGGACAGGGGAAGCTCACCGTTGCGGCCAATGGCGGCACGACGGCAGAAAGCAGAGCAAGCGACGGTGGCGTGCGCGTGCATGGGCTGAGTGTGGCCTTTTATAGGCGGCGACGACCACTTGACGACCACCTCTCTGGCCAATGGGGCGAGGCGGTGGATAGGTATGGGCATGCGACGGGGAGCTCGTACGGCGGCGACGCGGTTCAGCGGACGGCGGTGGTCGGTTCGGCGCGGTCGAACAGGCAAGCAGCACGTGGCGGCTTCGCACGGGAGCTCAACGTCGGTTCGAGAGTGGGACCCAGCGCGCGTGCGTGGACGGTGCCTCGGCGTTCGGATCGGCGGGTCCTCGACGGTCGTGCCTGAGCGCGTGGGCGACGTCGCGACGCGTCGTGCGACACGCGCTCTAGAGTGCCGAGTGCCAGGGGCATTTCGGAGTACCTCGGTTTGACGCGATTTTTCTCCAAATTTTGAAACTAAACGGCCCAAAGCCTAATGATCAAAGTGATAGAGGAGCTATCCCTCTACAACATTTGCAAAGGCCGAATGGTGTTTTGATCAATAGATCGAGCATAAACAGCAGGCAAAAACCGGAATTTTCTCAACGCCCGTGAATAGTGTATGCAGACTTTGACCAAGTTTTTCACCATCATCCACTCAAAATTAGCAATGCCGCCCAAAAGCAAAGTTGTGTCCCTTGAAAAGATGAACAACTTTTATTTTGGCCGATTTTGAAGTGTTTAAATGAAATTTGGAGAACGCGTCAAAAGTTCTAGAATCGTGTAGGTTTCAAGGAGTTGGGTAGGGGTCTTGACGATGATTTGACCAAAGTTTGACCAACCTTGACCAAGCATTGACCATTAGGGATTGTTGGCTCGGTTTTCAAGGTGATGACCCAGGTTGACCAGTGTTTGACCAAAGTCAATCATGTTTGACTTGGTTGACCAGTCATTAGCATTAATTAACCCTAATTCAAAAACCTGGGGCGTCACAAGGAACAAATGGCAATTTTGCAGGCACAGCTAAATTCTTTGCAGGAGCAATCAGCAAGGTCTGAATCACGGCAGAACAGCATCAAAAAACATCACCGCATCAGGGGAAGAAGCGAAGCAGGCCAGTTGTTGTGGATGAGTCTTCATATGAGTCTGAGGAATCATGGGCATTCGACTCTGAGGAAGAGGTGTTCGTGGAACGTAGACCACGCTACAAGTGCAAGAGCTCACAATCTTCTAAAGACAAGCCATCGACACCACTCACATTCGAGCTCGAGCAGGCGGATTGGCCAGTGAAGTTCAAGCTGCCATCTTCGCTGCCAGAATACGATGGTGAGTCAGACCCGCGACAGTTCATCCTTCGGTACAGCGTGGCAATCTCTTCGGGAGGGGGTGATGATAGTGCGAAGGCAAAGGCAATGATCATGGCATTGAAAGGCTCTGCTCAGCAATGGTATGCTTCACTGCCCAAGGGAAGCATAAGTTCATGGAATCAGCTTCGGGAAAAGATTGAAATAAATTTTCAAGGGTTTCAGCTCCAAGAACTCATGGCTAATGACCTTCATCAGATAAAACAAGGGGAAAAGGAGCCGCTGCAAGAATACATAAAGAGATTCACAAAGGCTAGAGCCAAAGCGCCACATGTCGAAGAGTCAAGTGTAATTGATGATGTAATAGGCGGACTCAAGGTAGGATCCTGTGGAGAATACCTGGACAGGCGTAGGCCAGCTTCGGAAAAGCGTCTGTTCGAAGTCTTGCAATCATATTGCTTGTCAGATCGAGGCAAGCAAAGAAGAATAGAGGATTACCACGCCAGGAAAAATGCGGCGAAAGCCAAGGATGAATGGAACATAAGACCAAACACGAACAACATAAACAAAACAAACAGCCCAGGGTACAACAGGGGGTGTGAATAATGTTTCATCTAAAGGAACCACAAACAACCCAGCACCTTCGCACTCCAATCCGCAAGGCTCCACGAAATACTCAACACCGCCTCCGTTGATAGTTTGCTCCATACGTGGCAGGAACAAGGGTCATTGGACATATGAATGCCGGGTGACAATCAAGCGAAAGGAGGAAGAGGAAAAGAAAAGAGTGACGCAAAACCAAGTGGGTTTTCTTAACAGAGCTTCGTCGGCAGCACCTTCGGTGGCAAACAGCTCAACGTCAAACTGGCACTCAGTGTACCAACCACCACCGTGCCCACCACAATATTTTCAGCCCTTGCCATATCCACCTCAATTCCATCCAAGTTACTCACAGATGCAAGCGCAAGTGCCAAGTGCACCGTATCAACCAAAAACAAGCCCACCACAATCTCAGCAGCAAAATGCCTGAAGGGCAGAGCCAGACGACAGATACCAAAGAGTCAACATCATAAACAATGACTTAGATGATAGGTATCAAAGGGTGAATGTCATAAATGCAATAACAGGGGGATGCTGCTTCCCCGAATTTCCATCGAAGAGGCAAAGGAAGTATGATCGAAGAGAAGTCAGTCAGGTGTCTTCGGGAAAAATATTCCGCACAGTGGTCGCACATCCCAATAACTTTCACAGAGGCTGATTTGAAATTGAAAAAGTATCCCCACGAGGATCCGCTGGTTATCAGAGCAGTATTGGGAAAGAACACCAAGTACATTTTGGGCAATGATGTGGGGGAATTCTGGTAGACAATGGCAGTTCCGCAGATGTTCTCACTTATGATTTATTCAAGAAAATGGAATCCAGGGATGATCAGCTGCAAACATCCACAAAGCCGTTGTATGGCTTCGGTAACAAGAAGGTCGAAGCTCTGGGAACAATCGAAATGAATGTGGCATTGGGCAAAGGGGCCCTAATGAGAACAGAAATGGTTAACTTTGACGTTGTAGACATCCCCTACTCTTATAAAGCCATCTTCGGAAGAGGGGTGATAAACAAGTTCGCAGCAATAATTCACATGCCCTTTTTGTGTATGAAGATCCCAACGAATAACGGAGTGTTATCTATCTACGGGGATCATGAAGATGCATGGGACAGGGAATACAACACAGGCACAGATCGCAAGCCAGTGCACTTGGTGAGGTTAAACGAAGGCAAGCAAGAAGCCGAAGATGATTTACAAGAGGCACAGATCTTGAAACAGAAAAGAAAAGAGGAAGAAAGCATAATAAAACCTATGCAGCACACGAAGAGAGTAAAGCTGAATGACAGCACGGATGAAAAAATAGTCGTAATTGCTAGACCTGAGCGAAGAAGAAGAGGTAGAGTTGCTCAATTGCTTAAGAGACAACCAAGATGTCTTCGCATGGAGCAAAAGAGATCTCAAGGGCATATCACGTGATGTAATCGAGCACAGCCTAAACTTAGACCCGAAGGTACCGCCACAAAGACAGAAGTTAAGGGTGATATCACCAGAAAAGGAGAAAGCAGCACTTCGCGAAGTCCATAAGTTGCTTGACGCGGGGGTCATACGCGAAGTACATTTCACAACTTGGCTATCTAACATCGTAATGGTCCCAAATAAAAATAGAGACCAAAGAATGTGCATAGATTTCACATCTCTCAACAAATCTTGCCCAAAAGATGATTACCTGCTGCCCAGAATTCATATACTGGTCAATGCGGCGGCCGGATCCGAAAGGATGTCGCTCTTGGATTGTTTTTCAGGGTATCACCAGGTGTGGATGCGAAGACAAAATGAGGACAAGACAAGTTTCATAACGCCATTTGGGGTATACTGCTTCGTAAGAATGCCTGAGTGAAGGACCGAAGCAGCGAACTAGAGAGGGGGGGAGTGAATGGGAGCTGATAAAAATTCTTCTCGAAGGAGATAGAGACTCCAACAAGATGAACACGGCTTCCAACACATGTCTCCGACTCAACTACCTAAGTTGGCCAAGACCACGTAGCCACTGGAGTGCTACTGGTCCTAGGAACCAACAACTCAACCAACCGAACCAAACACCCCAAAAGCACACCGGAAAACTGAGCAGCCTGCTGTCTGTGCCACACCGGTCAGACCGATGGCTCCTGCCGGTCAGACCGATGGCACCGGTCAGACCGGTGAACTCTGCCGGTCAGGCCGGTGGTGAACAGCAGATGCACAGCAAAGTTCCAGGAAGCCTCAGTGACTCCTCTAGGCCCTGGAACAAAAACCACCACCAAAAAGCAACCTGCCAAGAAGGAAAACCCCTCACAAAGCCTAGCAAAACAACTCCAAACAGGCCAAGAACTGACCAGCAGGACCACGGGACAAAACCACACGAACACAGCAGTTCCCCAAGACAAAACCCACCAAGGGCTCGCACCGGTCAGACCGGTCAAGAGCACCGGTCAGACCGGTCACGCCTGGGCAGCTCGGGATGAACAGCGCCCGCGGGTCAACTCCCCCAAATCCAACTCCCGATCTCCCGATTCGCTCCACGGATTCTCACAAGACTTTGGGGATAGTAGGAACACCTCATGGGCACTCCATAGCCAAGTTATGGTCCACCAAAACTCGTTGAATCAAGACGAATTGAAGGATTTCCGCCAAGAACACCACTAACTCTAGGACAACGAAAACCCCAAAATTGAGCCCCTTTACTCACGGATTTGGGAGGGGAATCAAAGGGAAAAGAACCACGAGGGGTTCATGCATACATCCCCCACCAAATCCCAAAGAGAAAGGTCTCAAAACCGCCACAAGAAATTCGCCAAGAAAAGCCTCCGAAAATCACCAAAAAGGAGAAGCGGGAAAGACACATCCAAGCCTTGAGGAACCACGTCGAATCATCTATACATACCAAAGAGGTTCATACAAGGTCTAGCTTGCCGCCCGATCATCCTTCCCTCTCACAAGATCTCACCATGAAGCTCTCAAGCTAGTCCTAGAAATTCCAAAGGAAAATGGAAGGGGAAAATGGGAAAACCAAATGAGCTAGGGTTCCAAGAGATGGCTGCCATCCTCTTACCACTTGGGTTATATAGAGGCAAGCCGAAAGACTAAAATACCCTTACTAGCTAACTAGGGATACATGCCCCTCGAGGGCGAATTCGGAAGTCTTTGTCATCGCTCCATCGGACGGATGCCCAGCGACCGCAAACTTGCTTAGCCTCGACGCAAGCCTTGCGATCCCGACGCGTGTCCTCCGCTTCGAAGATTCCGGACTGCGTCGTCGCACACCGGTCAGACCGGTGCTCCTCACCGGTCAGACCGGTCAGACCCACCGGTCAGACCGGTCCGATGCTGTTGCACCTCCGTCTTCGGTCTTCGGTCTTGGCTTTGTGGATCAACCAAGGAACCCAGTGGTTTTCTGGTGGACCACCGGAAACCCCGCGAACTCGATGTAGCCTCCGCCAATCACCACTCATGACTCGGTTCCCACGTAGTCCCGGCTCGACCTTGGTTTTGAGGCTCAACCAAGAAACCGTCCATGACTTCATCTTGCCGTTCTTGCCACCATGCGGCCCGCACTTGACTCCGCTGGCCACCGGGTCCCTCGAACCAAGCCAACTTGTCTTCTCCACACCTGGAGGCCTCACCAGCAACGACCTTTCGCACTTGTTCTTCACCTGCACCAACACCAGTCAAGCCGCAACCTGCACCTGCAATACTAGCCAAGAATCAGTCCACACCACGTTGTCAATCACTCATCACACCAGGGAGCGACCTACCACCGGTCCTCGAACCACACAGGCTCTCAATCTCCCCCTTGATGAGTGCATTGACAACACACACGTTTTGGTAACCAAGAGAAAAGGAAAAGAAAAGAAACGACTAAAAGAAACTCCAACAAGCGATCGAAAGCCAAAGAAAAGGAAAAGAGCAAGATCACTTGAAGAAGACAAGTCTCGGACCCCTTAGGCAAGGGCAACGGCTCGACACATCCGAGACAAAACATGCTCAAGCAAAGAGCACAAACCACCAATCCAAAGCTCGAAAATCACAAAGAGCTCCCCCTGCACACATGCAAGCTCCCCCTGAACCAATGCAACTCCCCCTGGACGAATGCATGCAAACCACTTGACGAAACAGAGCAGCTGCATCAGCTCAACTCTGACCGGTCAGACCGGCCAACACCACCGGTCAGACCGGTGCCCAACATATGAACAGGACCAGCACTCTGACCGGTCAGACCGGTGACCTCAACCGGTCAGACCGGTGCACAACAGAGCCCAGAAATGGCTCGAAACCACCTGAAAACACTCCAAATGCATTCAGTAGACCAAAACATGCTCAAACTTCTCCCCCTTGTTGACAATGCATGAAACAAGCCAAAATTAGGAAAAATTCAACCTAGAGCTTCTCAAATAGACAAAATTCAACATAGCATGCTACACACCTCCAAATGAGCAAGTTAGATACTCGATAGCTTCGTATGGACAAAAACTACAAGATCACCAAGTTTCATAGCCATTGGACGAAGCTAAGATAGAATTGAGCATTTTTACGAAAAAATTCCCTCTCATGAGCAAAGTCCTAAACATGATCAAAACATATCAAAATGGCAAAGCCACACAAACTTCATGCTAGGACAACCATTCTAAGCATAAGACCATCATAAACACCCACAAGCACCTCATGTCATGTCAAAGCATACCGAGCCATGTGCTTACTTCTATTTATGAGACTTCTCATTGGTAAGCAACATGCAACGGTTTAGCACCCAAAAGCAAGTAAATTAAGCATATATGACATGGGAGCACATTTTCCAAGCAATTTACATTTCATTTTCAGATTCATATTTGGTACATGAAATGTCTTTGCGACAAAAAGGAACTTATGCCCCTCCACAAGATGAAGCATGGGGGCTAAACATTCATGATGGCAAATGAGCCTTTGGCCCCATATGATCAAAATAAGCTATCCAACCACAAATTAAGCATAGCCAAGCCACAAAAACATGTCAAGATCATAT
The DNA here is from genome assembly GCA_036936925.1 of Cenchrus fungigraminus. NCBI lineage: Eukaryota > Viridiplantae > Streptophyta > Magnoliopsida > Poales > Poaceae > Cenchrus > Cenchrus fungigraminus. The sequence goes on along the minus strand of CM072779.1, from coordinate 115,294,618 downwards.
AAAGGCATTTACTCACAAGAGAGCATACATATGAGATTTTTGAAAAACATAGCCATCAACCATGGATATAAACCAAGATCATCAAGAGCTAAGCCACACTAAGCCATATCATACCAAACTAGCTCACAAGATCATATATAGCATACCATGGTGAATAATGTATATAGGAGAAGCTTTCCTACACAATGCATATAAAACAAAATGCATGCAAGCTATCATACAAAGATGACTATACATCATGATACAAATGCAATGCAAATGCAAGGAATGCACAAAGGAAAGCTATACATATGCTACAAAGGAGCTCCCACACACCCAACTCAAGAAATCAAACAAACACCAAGCTCCCCCCCGCAAACGAGTGAAAGTTGCTTGATCTAGGGGTTTGGTGAAAATATCGGCTAGCTGGTCATGTGTGGGTACATGGATCAAAGAGATTTTTCCTTTCTCTACGTTGTCTCTCAGGAAATGGTACCTCACTTCTATGTGCTTGGTTTTGGAGTGGAGCACTGGGTTCTTTGCAACGCTTATGGCACTTGTGCTATCACATTGAAGTGGGACATGGGTATACTCCTCACCAAAGTCGCTCATGGTGTATGTGATCCAAAGGAGCTGAGAGCAACAACTAGCTGCGGCCACATATTCTGCCTCGGTAGTGGATTGAGCAACACTCGACTGTTTGCGGGAAGACCAAGACACCAAAGAGGAACCCAAGAACTGGCAAGTCCCAGAAGTGGACTTCCTATCCAACCGACACCCGGCAAAATCCGCGTCCGAAAATCCATGAAGAGCCAAAGAAGAAGACGCGGAGTACCAAAGGCCAAAGTCGGGAGTATGTCGCAAATACCTGAATATGCGCTTGACTGCTTGCCGATGCGAAGTCCTCGGAGACGCTTGAAAACGAGCGCACAGACATACCGAGAATTGGATGTCCGGCCTCGTCGCCGTCAAGTAGAGGAGTGACCCGATCATGCTCTGGTACTCCTTCTGGTCCACGTGTTCACCTTCCTCGTCCGCATCAAGAGCTGTAGTCGTACTCATAGGCGTCGCCATGGCCTTGGAGTCCTCCATCTTGAACTTCCTCACAATGTCCTTGGTGTACTTAGCTTGGTGCACAAATGTTCCTTCCTTTGATTGCTTGATTTGTAGCCCGAGGAAGAACTGCAACTCACCCATCATGCTCATCTCAAATTCCCTGCTCATGTCTTCTGCAAACCTTGCAACAAGAGAGTTAGACGAGCCACCAAAGACAATATCATCCACGTATACCTGCACAATCAGGATATCTCTGCCCTGCCTGAGGAGAAACAAGGTCTGATCGACCTTCCCCATCTCAAACCCTCTCTCAAACAGGAACCCCCTCAACCTACCGTACCAAGCTCTAGGCGCCTGCTTCAGCCCATACAGCGCGTTTCTCAACTTGTACACCCGGTGGGGGTACCTCTCACTCTCAAACCCCGGTGGTTGCCTCACATACACTACTTCCTCCAAAACACCATTTAGGAAAGCACTCTTGACATCCATCTGGTACAACTTGAATCCTTTAGCCACGGAAAAGGCTAGAAGGATCCTGATCGCCTCCAAACGAGCTACGGGAGCAAAGGTCTCCTCGTAGTCGATCCCTTCTTTCTGTGAGTACCCCTGAGCAACAAGTCTTGACTTGTTCCTCACCACCTCTCCTTTCTCTCCCTCTTTGTTCTTCCACACCCATTTTGTCCCAATCGGCTTACACCCTGGGGGAGGGTCAACCAATTCCCAAACTTGGTTCCTCTCAAAATTCTCCAACTCCTCATGCATCGAGTTAACCCAATTGTGATCAGATAGCGCGTGTCCAATGTCCTTGGGCTCAAAGGTGGCAACAAAAGCAGCATGAGCGAAATGAGAATTGTTCCGAACCCTCGACCGTGTAGTACGTTCATTCATGTCGCCGATGATTCTCGAAGCTGGGTGATCCACTTGCACTCGCCGGGGAGGTTCTCGCCTTGATGCTACCTCCCCCTCAATAACAGCTTCGCCTTGATCTGGGTTTGTCGTTGTAGGTGTGGGAGAGGGGCCATCCACCACTGTAGTCGAAGTAGTAGGTACATGCTCAGCCGCGGGCACCACACCGCCGTCTTCATCATCTCCATGTTCATGCTCCTCCTCCTGGAAAATCTCCTCGCCAAGTTCGTCGTCACCTGCACACTCAAAAACAAGCTGACTACGTGGCTGTGTCTCGTCGAAGGTTACCTCGCAAGTCTCCACGATTTGGTTAGTTTCAAGATTGAGCACTCGAAAGGCTCTAGAATGAGACGCATAACCATAGAAAATGCCATCGACAGATCTAGCCTCGAACTTGTCCAACTTCTTACCTTTCTTCAGGATGAAGCATTTGCACCCAAACACATGGAAGTGACTCACCTTGGGTGTTCTACCGTGCATCAACTCGTAACAGGTTTTCTTCTTGTGCACTCTGAGGTAGATCCTGTTCGACACATAGCACGCGGTATTCACCGCCTCAGCCCAGAACCTTCTCGGAGTCCTATGCTCATCAAGCATCGTCCGAGCCATCTCGCACAAGATTCTGTTTTTCCTTTCCACCATGCCGTTCTGGGGAGGCGTATACGGACTCGAAAACTGGTGTTCAAGACCCAAGTCATGGCAAAAGGTTTCGAAGCGAGAGTTTTTAAATTCCGAGCCATTGTCACTGCGAATTGCTCGTATGGCATCTCCGTGCCTCTCGTTTCTTAACCTCAAGACAAGATCTCGAACAAAACCAAATGTCTCCCCTTTCTCCTCAAGAAAGAAAACCCACGCATACCGAGAGTAGTCGTCCACCACAACCAGGACGTACCACTTCCCACCCACAGATCGCACACGAGCTGGGCCAACAAGGTCCATATGGAGCAGCTCGCATGGACGTTCCGTCATCACATCGGTGAGGGGTGGATGAGAAGAAGCTACCATCTTAGCATGCCGACACGGCGCACAAACCAACTCCTTTTCAAACCTCAGCCGTGGCAATCCTCGGACCAAATTGAGTTTACTCAAGCAAGACAAAAGGTCAAAGCTCAAGTGACCCAACTTCCTATGCCACTTCCACAACTCACTCGAAGATCCAGCCAAGAAACAACGCTCCACACCAGAAGACTGAGAAAAATCAGCTCGAAATACTTGACCCTCGGGAACGACCATGCAAACTAGGTCCCCTCGAGAATCCAAAATGCGAGAACCACCAGGCCGAAACAACACCTCAAAACCCTCATCCAAAAGCTGGGACACAGAAAGCAAATTGAACCCGAGCGATTGAACAAGAGCAACACGCCTGAGAGTGACCTTGTCACTTACCTTAATCTCACCTTCTGAAAGCACACGCCCTCGCCCATTGTCCCCAAAGGTGATGTATGTCTTGGACACCACCGGGACGAGACTTGAGAACCACCCCTTGTCTCCGGTCATATGCCTCGAGCAACCGGAGTCAATCAACCAAACGTTCCTCAAGTCTCCCACCTGAAATTCAAAAGCGAGCACGTGAGTGAACAAACGACTCAGCACTGGGGTTAGTACCAAAAGAGTAAAACCAGTGCCGAGCCATTTGCTCCAAAGTGGGGTTAGCACAAACCAAATCATCACGCCTATCAAAGCTACCACCACGAACACCACCACGGTAACCACTACGAGGGAACCAACCCTCTCTAGCTGGAGGAGGACGAAAGCCACGAAAGGAAAACCGTGGACCATTCCTCCTCTCCATCTCAAAGCTACGACTCCTCCCACCCTCGTATTGAGCACGAGGTGGAGAACGCCTAGCAAACTGACCACCTGCAAACTTTCCAGACCAACCACTAGAACCACGACCACTAGAACCGAACCGAGCATCTGCACGAGCATGGAAACCAGACCCCTGTCTGCCCAGACCTGCACCGGTCTGACCGGTGTAGTGCACCGGTCTGACCGGTGTAGCCCGGCCAGCCGCACCACCTACTACCTTCCGATCTCCCCAAGCCGGAACCGTCCTCACAATCGCCTTGGCCCAGGGCATCTGTATACGAGGCTCAAGTACACCATTGGAAGGATGGTACTTGTCCTTGTTAGCCCACTCCTTTGCCATTCTCTCCTCACGCTTCCTCTTGAAGCAAAACTCGCCCTTGTGACCATCTCTCCCATAATAGTCACAATGAAACCGCACGGGCTTAGGTTTAGGCTTGGGATGGGGCTGTTCACTTGGTTTCTCTCCACTCGGCTTCTCACTCTCTTTCCCAAAGAACTCATTCCCCAAGTTACTCTTGAACTTGATAGGTTTCTGGAAATCATTTGTGGAGTGGGGAAATATGGGAGGATCTGGGGTTGTGTCAAGTTTGTTTCTCAGTGGGTTGGGCTTAGGAGCATAGGCATTTTTGTGGAAGGTTTTTGGTGGAGCTTGGATATCACCAATCTTCTCTCCTCCCTCACCACTAGACTCTCCAACTTTCTCCGAGCCAAGCGCTTGCCCATCATAGCGCTTGTATGCCTCAATCATCATCCTAAGCTGCGGTTCATGACCCGACAACCAACCCATCATTTTCCTCAACTCATCGTTCTCATCCTGCAAGCGATCCACATAATGTGCAAGTTCCAGATTTTTCAAAGCATGCACTTCACAAGTAGAGCAAGAAGTGGGAACAGGTTCTTTCAGCTTAGCCTCAAGCGAAACAGTATAAGCATGCATCTCATCAATCTTTCCATGCAAAACAGGGCAAGAAGTGCAAGCACCTAGCAAAGCAGGTCTAGACTTAAGCTCAGCCACTTCAACTCTAAGCACATCTAGTTCATCACAAGTAGAAGCATGCTTATCCTTAAGAGCAGTAAGATCAGCTAGGTACACAGAGCAATCACAGCAATCAATCTCATCAGAAACCACAGGAGAAGCCTTAAGCGAATCAATTTCAAGCTTAGCATCTAGGTTCTGGGTTTCTAGCTCAGCCACACGATTCCTAGCATCTTCTAATGAGTACCTAAGCTCTTTCCTCATCTTCTTGGCCTCTCTAAGCATGTCATCATGATTATCAAGCAACTTGCCAAGATGCTCGTTCCCGCTACGGGCAAGGTAAACCTCAATTTAATGCAAGCTCACCCATTCAAAATTCGGTTCCTCTTCGTGTACAATTGAAGGACTGCATGGACGAGCAAGCATGGATAAAAAAGGACACCGTCACCAAGTTCAAGGTCATTAACAAAATATTAGAGGATATAGACGGGAGAGTGACGGAGGTCGAAAGTTCTAATCATCAAATGCTCAACACAATGAAGATGCTAGAAGCGCAATTGGAACGACTTGTCGGGTGCCTAATGAGTAATAGAGGAAGAGCGGAGATGCCTTCATCAAAGCGATGCTACTTCAATAACATATTTACCGACAAGTATGAGATGGCGACACTCGGGGAAGATCATATCAAGATGTCCAAAGAATGCGGTGCCATTATCACATATCAAGGACCCAAGAAACAAAGAGATCCCGGATGTTTGATTGTCTCATTTTCCATTGGCTCATTCAAGTCCAAGAAGATGTCATGTGATTTTGGAGCAAGTATGGGAGTCATGCCAAGAGACGTCAAGAGGCTATGCTTACCAAGAGACGTCTATTTGCTATCCCATCGGAATCACCGAAGATGTACCCTTAAAAGTTGAAGATCACTTCATCCCTGTGGATTTCTTGCTCAAGATGTGGAGAAAGGTAAAGTTGCCGCTCTTTGGGAGGTTGTTCCTTAATACCATTGGAGTGACAATCAACGTTGGCAAGAAGGAGATCAAAATTGACATCAACGGCGAGACTGCATTCAAATTTCAACGGTGTTTCGAGGTACGCAACATTACTAATGCTAAATATGTTCCACCTCATCGTCGCATTGGTATGAGATTGAAGAACCAAGGGAGATGTTGCAACTATCAAAAGAGAAAGCCAGCTTGTGAAGACAAAAAAATCACTAAGCCGAAGAATAAACCTGCACCCAAGCCAAAGATAGTGCAGAAGTGGGTACCCAAGATTGCAACGCCCACAAAGAGCGTTGATCCGAAGTGAAGAAGAGAAGAAGTCTAGCTATGGACTATAAATGAAGCGCTAGGCGGGAGGCAACCCGTTCGTCGAGTCAAGAATAAGCTACCGGGAGGACAACCCGATCAAGAATAAAGGCTGCCGGGAGGGCAACCCGGAAGATTTTCGGATTTCAAGTAAGTGAGTCTTAGAATTTGCTACGCCAGACATTTTATAAACTCTTAAGTGGTTGAACAAGTTTTTGGAGAACCTTTTATTTGCTTGGTCATTTTATTTGGATTTTTCGATCTTAAACCAATGACATGAGCCATCCCATGATTTATTTGCCTCTTCTTGAGAAACTAGAACCAAAAAAAATTCAGACCCTATCCAAGCCTTTCATCCTCTCCATGATGTTAAGGTTGGCTTGTTTTAAATGTTAAAAACACACGAGTAGAGCCCCGCGTTGTTCCTTAATGATCTTTAATCTTTGACGCATGGTAGGACTCGCGTGAACCTAGGAAATTCGATTTTTGGTTTCATTCAACTTAACATCCACCGGTTTCTCTAGATTTAGAATTTTTCTAAACCCTATTATTTTATTTTTGTTCAAAATCTCTCTCTCATGTTTGGCCAAAACTAGAACCTAAACTTATACCCCCACGGTCAGGCCGGAGGACCTTGCTATCAACTAATGAAAGCAAACGATCCCGGTGCAACCAAAATAAAGGTAGTCGGAAAGTTTTCAACTTACAAATGTTTTTGATGCCTAAGAACTCCTCTAAGAATACATTTGGACTCATCGCTAGCTTTGAGTTAATTTTTGATTTAGATGAGTGATTAGCGTCAAGCATGATTGAGGGGAAGATTTTGAGTTTGCTTGCTTTGTGCTCCATGATGCATCGTGGGAAAGTCTTACCTTCAAGGCATCTTGGGCACGTGTAAAAGACAAGCATGGGGGGCAGTAATAACTTTGTTTTGCAGGAAATAAGTGAAAGCATATAAAACATGGAAGAAGTGACACAAAGTAAGGAGGGAGGTGTTGATCCCATCATTCAAAATAAAGGAGTGGCCCAGAGCATTTGGGCAATGGATTCTTGTGGAACACGAGGACACAGGACAACAAGGAAGTGAGAAGCAGCTCGGAGAAAACTGGAGCTCCCTTTCGGACAAAGAGGAGGAGGCCCCCTAGGACGATCTGCCTAGGCTGGCTGGCCTCCCCCCTCCAGTCAGTTCCCGGGGCTCCCTTTCGTCTGGTGAGTAGTTCATCTATTTGCTAGTGCGTGTTCTTGAGTTCATATCCCAGAAGTTCCAGAAACCACCCTTAAAAGTTCATGCCTCACTTCCTTCTCTAAAATTCCTGAATAATCATTACAATTCTTGTCAATCCATGTATTCTTTGTGTGTATTTCCACCGGCAAGAAACCCCCGGGGAGGTTGTTTGTGAGTTTGTGCAGCAAGGTATGATAATAAAAGCCATGAACGCCATCCTCGGAAGGATGACATGATCATCATCAAGGGTGTCGTCGACAAGTTCTTCGCGGAAGCACTTAATTTCCAAATTCCCGCGAAGCATGGAAGAGGATGTGGCACAACCAAGGAGCGACACGCTGCTCCTTGAAGGCATGAAGAGTACACGAAGCTCGTCTATACGGTATACCGAACCGCATGGGCACACGGAGGAGCCACACGTTGGACCTCGACGCCACCATACACTCCGAGGCACTCAAAGATTGCTCTCATCATAAAGACGGAGGATCAACCATTGGAGGAAGAGTGAAGGAAGGAAGAAGAAATAATGCTTTCAAGTTTGGTTTGATTTCTCCTTCTCCTTTCCTTTATTTTTCAGTTTTTGTGCGTGCGTAGCATTTTCGGTTTTTATTTTTCAGCATGTGTGTGGTAGTTTTAGTTTTTGTTTTCCATCACCATGAATAAGTTTCACCACCGGTTTATCATCTTTAATATGGATGGAAAATTGTGCTAAGTTGATATGCGATGACCGTTGCCGCTTTACTCAAACTTTGTACTTGTTTTATGCATGATTAAGCTAGTGCTCTCTTTAATACAAATCTGAAATTAATTTAAGTGCTAGCTTAATCCTTTGCGGAGGTTATGATAAAGATGAGACCCATAGTTTTTCTCATGCTCTCAATTTTGGATGGGTTAAAGATGATTTATTTTTTTCTAAAAGTAATGCTAACCTTGTCATTAATACCTCTTGCACATTGCTCTACCTATCCAAAGCCTTATATTTGTTGAGTGCAAAAACCTTAGTGTACAAGATTTATTTTTGGGTGCATTGATTCAAGGCTTGATTTCTCTGGCCCGAGACTAAGAAGCTGGTCATTCCATTTTTGCGTATCCTTCTTTATGCTAGCCTTATCTATCCGTGCATTGTGAGTTTCCACATTGGGAATTTTGCAAACCTCGTCGGATATCCACCCACAAACCCAAAACATCTTTTTTGTGTTTACTTCCTTGACCACAACCCAATTCTTGAGTATGGATGAATATTTGGAGGAAGGTACCGAAGATTGGAGTATAATTTTGGGAGGCCCCTAAGATGACATAAAAGTTGTATGAAGGATCCCTAGAAGATTTCAAGTGTTTCTCTCCAGGAAAATATAGGACTTTGAGTACCTACCTTGGCACCAAAAATTTCGCCACCTCTTTACCCGAGGATGTGCAATCATCTAAGCATGGGGGGGGGGAGTTGCCAAGGAGGTAGGTACATTGCAATCTAGAGTTCAAGGGGAGTATATAAAAAAATGATGAAAAATAAGTATGAAAGAAAGAAGAAAAAAGAGGAGGAAAAAGTATGTGTATAAAGAAAAAAATATATAAATAAAGCTCCCCGGCTCTCTAGATGCATTAGAAATTCAAGTCAAGAGGATTCAAGATCAAGACCCATAATCATCCCTCCAACCATGTGCAATCCGATAACGAGGACTTTGTTTGTGCCTCGGGATCACTCTTTGCCATTTGCACATGTCCACCTATCTAAAAGTGTGTGTATTTTTCTCTCCCCCCTCCTTGAGAACATTATTTTTCCAATGACCTTTTTGATGAGTCTCGGTAAGACCATGAGAAGCTTATCTTGTTTTGATAATATCTCGATTATAATATCTTGGTAGGACTAAACTTTCCCATAGCTCCATATAAAGCCTTCCACTTATATACATAGAGAGGGGAAAGGAGTAGAACAAATAGGCTTAAGAGACTTGAGATGAGAGTTCATGAGCAAGATGCAAGGAGGTTTAAATTTTTGAACTTTGTTTAGCTCTTTTTCTTCATCTTGCACTCCATTTCAAAATTTCTGAGATTCATTTGAAATTTTGGGAGCATGTGTCGACCGGGCATCCCTGGGCCCACCAACACATTGTGGGCCATACCCGGGAGATGAGTTCCTGTACACCTGGACTACTCGACTAGTGGGCCACGGTGCTGGTACCGTGGACCACAAGGCAAGACAAGGCGGATAAGGACTTGTACTAAGACTAGGATAGCTTTCCATACCTTGTATAGGCTACTCCGGGTCCTACTCGAATAGTACCCTTGTACCAATCCAACTTGTAACCCTGCCTCCCGTGACATATAAGGTGAGGCAGGGACCCCTCTCAAAACATACGCAATCAATACAGAGCCACACAGCATACAGGACGTAGGGTATTACGCACATTGCAGCCCGAACCTGTGTAATTGTGTGCCCCGTGTCTCACCATCGTGTTCCTGATCTCGGCGAGCCCAACCGCACAATCTACTACTTCGGGTACCCCGTCGTAGGCTCGATGTCTAAAACACTGACAGCTAGCGCGCCAGGTAGGGGCTCTCGTCGTTGATCCACTGGCGAACTCGATGGCTCTCGTCACCATCAAGCCGATCGTCGCTTTCCAGCAAGGCGACACTTTCGTTTTCGGGTCCTGGGTTTGCGTTGCTGACGACGCCGGATCGTTCCTGCGTTTCCTAGCGCCAACTCCGGAGTCAAAGCCCAAGTCCTCGACGCTTACGCAAGCTTTGATGGAGAATCTCGTCGAAAATTTCGGTGAAATTTCGATCTCTGACTCGCTCAGAGAACTCGAGTCGGAGTCCGAGTACAACTCAACTTCGCCTCTTATCCAGCCTGAGTTGCTTTCTTCAGCTTCACAGCTTGCGCTCAGCCTGGATAACATTCCAGCACCACCTCTCTTCGGTCATCGCCATGTCAGTGCCGCTTACCAAGCCGCATTGAAGCGCCTCATGTGCCCCGGCCCGAAGATCGTGCTCGAGTACTCTTCAGATTCGGACAACAACTTCGACTACTCTTCAGATTCTTCTGAGTTCGAGTTCGACTATGGTTCGGATTATGCTGAAGTACAACAACTGACTGGCCCTGCTCACGGACTGGTGATCACATCGACACCTGAGGGTAGATTCGTCTACTGGCCTGAGCATGTGCCTGCTGATCTCACCCTAGATGATCAGGAGCACTTTATCGCCTGTCTCGACAACTTACCTTTCCAGGAAGGCGTCAAGCTTGTTGATTATGACACCGATACTGAGCTCATTCAGAGTACGGGTACTTATTCATCGCATCGAGAAGTGTTCGTCGTTGATGCATCTACTCCGCAAGGGCATCGTGCCAATTATCGCTATCCAGATGATGTATCTGATGATGAACTCTCTGCTAATGCTCCTGCTGATGAAACCGCAGAGGTCAAGGCTGCACGTCGCCAACGCAATGATGATCGTGCAACCCTTCATCAGGAACTCGCGGAAGCTCTACCTACCCGTAATCTTCAAGAGGCTTTGGATGCGGTAGCTACTCGTGAATATCGCACCCCAGAAGAAGCTATCAATGCGATCAATCTACTCGGTCACTCCATGCCTCATGACAGGGCGGCTGCTGAAGTCGCGAAACTGGCTGAACTAGCCTACACTATGCTACGTCAGAATACCAGTGTCCTAGTCACCATGGCAGCAGTGGAGGTACTCATCGCGCCACACCCACTCCTCAACGCACACGTCCGGAAGCTAGCAACAAGGGCAAAGGCGACGATGGTAGTGTCAACAGCAAGTCGGGAGACTCTCGCTACGATGCTCATACAACTATCAACGCCAGACGAGCTGAGCGTGAGAAGCAAAAGGATAATGACTCTGATTCTTTTCCTACTTTCTCTGCTCGACTTCAAGCTCTATTTCTTCCAGAGAAATTCAAGCCTTACGGCATCTCCAAGTATAATGTCAAGCAAGATCCAAGGCAGTGGTTGCGCTGTTATGCTCTGTCCATCTCCAATGCCGGGGGCAACGATGATACCAAGTATATCTATTTCCCTTTTGTCCTTGAGCAAGAGCCCCTCACATGGTTTGAGTCCCTCAAACGTGGCTCCATCGACAACTGGGGACAACTCAAGCACCACTTCACCAGCAACTTTGCGGGTTCTTTGGGCCGTTATGGCACCAGAATGGACCTTGCCCTGATCAAGCAAAAACAAGGTGAGACTCTCCGCGAGTACATGCGCCACTTTTTTGAGAAAAGGGCTACTGTTGTTGATGTCACCGAGAAAGAAGTCATAGACACCTTCCAAGATGGTTTCTATGATGATAGGCTTTTCCAAGACTTTGGTCGTGCTCGCCCAGCCAACATCACCAATCTCAAGGAGATGATCACTCACTGGGCAGACGAGGAAGACAAAGCTCGGAATCGGTTCAAGCATCTTCGCAACAACCAGAACAACAACAACAATAACAATGCTGGAGAAGGTAGCAGTGGCAAGCAACAGCAGGGCAACCGCCAGGGGAATAACTACTCGAGTAATCCCAATCGCAAACGCAAGCCCGAGAACACTGTTGTAGCCATGGAAACTACCGCCAAGCCTGAAGATGATCCTCACTGGGCAACATTGACCAAGCAGAAATGCCCATGGCACCCAGAGGGCGATCATACTATAGAGCAGTGTTACCAACTTCGACGTGCGTTGAAGAACACACCCGAACCAACGCACCCAAACCAGCGATATCACAAACACAAGGGAAGAAGGCTAACACAGACAAAGACACTGGGTTTCAGAACCCCTCCAATACTGTCAATGTCATATTTGGTTGTATTCCAACCAAGCGCATGCAAAAGCTAGCTCTCAGGGAGATTATGTCCATCCAACCAGCAGCTCCCACTTATCTCAAGTGGTCTGAAACCCCCATTACCTTCTCAAGGGCAGATCAATGGACTAGTTTCTCTGAGCCAGGACGATATCCTCTCGTTCTGGATCTAGTGGTGGCAGGCTCCAGGCTTACCAAGGTTCTTATTGATGGTGGCAGCGGTCTCAATGTTTTGTTTGCCAAGACTTTGAAGAAGATGGGCCTGGATATCACCAATATGCTTACCAAGACCAACTCACCGTTATATGGTATCATCCCGGGTAACGCAGCTGTTCCTTTGGGTTCAGTTGTACTACCCGTAACCTTTGGGACCAAGGATCACTACCGCACCGAGTACATCAAGTTTGAGGTTGCTGACTTCGAGACTTCTTACCATGCTATCCTCGGCAGGCCCGGTCTCGCTAAGTTCATGGCTATCCCGCACTATGTATACTTGGTTCTCAAGATGCCGAGCCCCAAAGGAGTTCTTTCATTGCAAGGGGATCTGAAGCGTTCCTACGACTGCGATACAGAAGCCGTGGAACTTGCTTCGACTACTCAAGTACCCAATGCAATGATGGAGGTCTTCACTGCCGCTAAAAAGCTTGCTCTGAGCGAGCTGGAGGTCCCTGAGAAGACTGACAACTACAACAAGCCCGCACCATCTGGTGACGTCCTACTCAAAGCCATTGACCTTGGTACTGGTGACAGCAGCAAGACGACCATGATCAGTGCACAGCTTGATCCTAAATAGGAAGACGCGCTCGTCAACTTCCTTCGGGCTAACCGCGATATCTTTGCATGGAAACCATCTGACATGCCAGGTGTGCCCTGGAGGTTGATCGAGCATTCACTCAATGTCGATCATAACACTACCCCCAAGAGACAACACCTTCATCGCTTTGCTAATGACCGCAGGGCTGCAATCAAGAAAGAGCTCACTAAACTACTCGCGACTGGCTTCATCCGGGAAGTCTTTCACCCACAGTGGCTCGCTAACCCTGTGCTTGTCAGAAAGAAGAATTCTAATGACTGGAGGATGTGTGTCGACTACACTGATCTCAACAAGCATTGCCCCAAGGATCCTTTTGGGTTGCCGCGGATTGATCAAGTCATTGACTCTACGGCGGGCTGTGCTCTACTCTGTTTCCTGATTGCTATTCCGGCTATCATCAAATCGCAATCAAGGAATCTGATCAAGAAAAGACCGCATTTATCACCCCGTTTGGTGCTTATTGTTACACAACAATGTCCTTTGGGTTGAAAAATGCTGGTGCTACATATCAAAGAGCTATCCAAGTGTGCTTTAAGAGGCAACTTCACAAGAACATGGAAGCATATGTGGATGACGTCGTTGTCAAGACTAGGGATCCAGACATGCTTATCACGGATCTTGAGGAAACTTTCGCTTCATTACACGAGTACCAATGGAAGCTCAACCCCAATAAGTGCGTCTTTGGCGTATCTTCAGGAAAACTACTCGGGTTCATCATCAGCCATCGTGGCATCGAAGCAAACCCCGAGAAGATTACTGCCATCTCCAACATGCAAGCTCCGACTACTATCAAAGATGTCCAGAATCTTACTGGTTGCATGGCGTCACTCAATCGCTTCATCTCACGACTTGGAGAACGGGGTCTTCCTTTCTTCAAGTTACTCAAGCGGCAGGAGAAGTTTACATGGAAAACAGAAGCTGATCAAGCTCTTTCTCAGCTCAAGGAGTTCTTATCCAAGCCTCCAGTCCTCACAGCTCCTCTGCCCAATGAAGAGCTCTTGCTCTACATTGCTGCGACTACTAATGTCGTCAGCACTGCTATTGTCATTGAGCGGCAGGAAGAAGGCCATGGCTATCCTGTCCAGAGGCCTATCTATTTCGTCAGTGAAGTACTCTCAGAGTCCAAGGCTCGCTACCCTCCAGTACAGAAGCTACTCTATGCGGTTCTGATTACTTCACGGAAGCTTCACCACTACTTCGACGAATACAAGATTTCTGTGGTCACTAACTACCCGCTTGGTGAGATATTGCACAACCGGGATTCCACAAGAAGGATTTCTAAATGGGCTGTAGAGCTTGGCTCTCTATCGCTCGAGTTCAAGTCTCGCACTGCTATCAAGTCTCAAGTCTTGGTTGATTTCATGGCTGAGTGGCGGAAAAATCAAGTCCCAACTCCAATTGAACGTCCAGAACATTGGGTCATGTACTTTGACGGTTCCCTCAAATTGGAAGGCGCTAGTGCCGGGGTACTTCTGATTTCTCCCAAGGGTGAGCAACTCAAATATGTCTTACAGATCTTTTGGAAGGTCTCAAACAACGAAGCTGAATATGAAGCTCTACTGCATGGTCTTCGCCTTGCAGTCTCTCTTGGTATTACACGACTACTCGTCTATGGTGATTCTTTGGTGGTCATCAATAAAGTCAACGATTCATGGGATCGTAATGCTGAGAATATGGATGCGTACTGTCAGGAGGTACGCAAACTTGAGAACAAATTTCATGGTCTCGAGTTCCATCATGTGATCCGCGACAACAATGTTGCTGCGGATGTCTTGTCGAAGCTGGGGTCTACACGAGCTCAAGTGCCAGCTGAAATCTTCATCCATGAACTCCACAAACCATCAATTCCAGAGCAATCATCTGCACCTACTTCAGTTCAACCTGACAGAGAAGTGCTTGTGATTGATGTGGACTGGAGAACTCCCTTCATCGACTACATTAAATATCAGTTGATTCCAGAAGACAAGTCAGAAGCCGAGCGCATCTCACGCCGCGTCAAGGCTTATGCTCTAGTCGGAGATCAACTCTACAAGCGAGGCGCAAGCTCTGATATACTCATGAAGTGCGTTTCTCGCGAAGAAGGCAAGGAAATCTTGGAGGAGACACACAAAGGAATCTATGGCAATCACACTTCTTCCCGCACCTTGGTGGGAAAAGTGTTCAGACGTGCTTTCTACTGGCCTAAAGCTCTTGCTGATGCAGAGGAACTAGTCAAGAAGTGCCAGGGATGCCAATTCTTCGCCAAGCAACAACACATTCCTACCTACAAGCTCATCACGATACCACCAACTTGGCCTTTCGCTTGCTGGGGGCTGGATATGATTGGTCCTCTTCCAAATGCGCCAGGGGGATTCAACAGAGTTCTGGTGGCTATCGACAAGTTTACCAAGTGGATTGAGGTCAAGCCTGTCACCTGCCCCAAGGCTGATCGTGTCCTCGACTTCTTGGATGAAATCGTACATCGCTATGGTTTCCCTAACCGCATCATCACAGACCTGGGTTCGAATTTCAACAATCACCAGTTCTGGGAGTACTGCGAGAACAGTGGAATTAACGTCCGGTACGTCTCCGTTGCCCACCCACATGCCAACGGCCAAGTGGAACGTGCTAACGGGATGAAACTCGATGCTCTCAAGAAGTGACTGTACAATGCTGCAAATACCAAGGGCGGCAAATGGATCAAGGAACTACCCAATGCACTTTGGGGGCTACGTACTCAGCCTACTACCCCCACAGGGCAGTCACCTTACTTCCTGGTCTACGGCTCTGAAGCCGTTTTGCCTGCTTATGTCATGTGGTGTTCTCCGATGGTTGATCAATACGAAGAAGGCGTAGCTGAAGAAACAAGACAGACAGATGTCGACAGTCTCGAGGAAGCTCGCTGCAATGCACTTGTTCAATCCGCTCGATACCTTGATAGGATTCGCCGCTATCATGACCGCAACGTTAAGGAACGCTCCTTCAACGTTTGTGACTTAGTCCTTCGTCGCATCCAGAATACGGCAGGACTACACAAGCTCAACTCGCCATGGGAGGTCCTTTCTCTGTTGCCAAGGTTACTGCCCCAGGCTCATATCATCTTCAAACTCTAGAAGGCGAGGAAGTCGACAACTCTTGGAACATCGACCAGCTTTGTCGCTTCTACCCGTAGGGGGTCTCAACAACCCTCTCCAGACAGCTACGGCTGTAAAACAACTCGTATTGGGTTTCATCAACCCTCTCCAGGCAGCTTCGGTTGCAACCACTCAACAGATAGCTACGGTTGTCACCACTCGTAGGGGATCAAGATAATCCTCTCCAGACAGTTTCAGCTGTACCTTCTCGTGGCTTTCAGCTGCGAGCACCCGCAGGGGGCTTCATCAACCCTCTCCAGGCAATCTCATTCTGCGACCTCGTAGGGAGTCATGATAACTCTCTCCAGACGATCATGTATCGTGTAGGGCAATAAGTGGCACATGCTGTCCATGTTCCTATTTTTCAATAAGAGGCTGCGGCCTAGAGTAACACCCTGCTGGTAAGGTCTCAGTGGAACTCTCATACAAGTTGCTGCTACAGCAAGGATGAGTTCATCACACTGTCCCCTACGGTCTTACTCATTCTTCGGAACATTCTTGCGAGTACTCTCTCACTAGGCTCATAGCCTCAGAGGTACTTAAGACATTGTAAACACTGTACAATGTATTCAGTAATAAAGTTGCTACTCTATACCGACTTGTTACTGTCTTTTACTTGTTCATAACAAAGCCTTCTTTACGCTGCTACAGCTAAGGTGTTCAACTCGTTATGAATAAGTTCTTTTCGAGTACTCTCTCACTAGGCTTGTTAGCCTCAGAGGTACTTAAGACATTGTAAACTCTGTACAATGTGTTTAGTACAAGCCGCTACTCTATATCGACTTGTTACTACTCTTAGCTTAATTCATGACAAAGCCTTCTTTTACGCTGCTACAGCTAAGGTGTTCAACTCGTCATGGTTAAGCTAACGTTCTTCGGAACATGTTTACACTTGAGTACTTCTACTCGTGTATCATATCTCTTTTTTGCAGCCACACACTCAATACCAATTCGAGTACTTGGCCAACACATATGCATACAAGGGATCCAGATAATTGATTTCTTCAAGTTTTCAATTATATTACATAAACACTTGTTCGGGATTACACTTGTTTTCTCCCTAGTGTTTCTATTCTACAGGTACATCTAACGGAGATCGATGAACTTGGAGACTGCTTCCGCAATTAGAGAAGTCTGCTGCATCAACTCGTTGAGTCGATCGTCGGAGCGATCTCCAGATCTGCTGTTCATGATGACTGTGAGATCCGCCTCGGCATAGAAAGACTTGATAAAGCTCGGGACTTGATTTGGGATCGTGCAGGCTAGCCTTTGAGCGTACTCCAGAATCTTCTTCGGTATGTCTTTCAACCTCTCCACAAGTGGACGAGGCTGAACTCCAGTGATTCTGGGCTCGAACAGATTTGCCACTGGCTCGGCCGCCTCTGTCAAGGCCTTCAGCTCTGAGCGTAGGCCCTCAGCTTCTTCAATCTTTTCCTTGAGCGACTGCATGCAAGTCAGCAAACCAGTCTAGCCGGCAATGCGGATGTCCATTTCACGCTCAAGTTCGAAGCACCGCACCTTATAGTCCTCCTTTAGATCCATGTGAGCTGCTTCTTCATGGTTGAAGGCTAGCTACCAGTCCAGCGCCTTGTTCTTGAACTTGTCGACCTCTTCCGTCAACTCTGCACAGGATCAAGGCTACTTATCAGATGCAATATGCAAGAACAAAAGTACTCAACAATGATTTCAGAGAAAGGAGATTACCTTTATTCTTCAGGCGTAGGGACTTGTTCTTACCAACAACTTCATCCTTCTTCGCCGTCAGCTTCTGGATCTCGTTGTGGTACTCAGCGGCATTGGCATCAAGTTTCTCCTGCAGCTCCAGAGACAAGGCTTTTTGCTGTTTCAGTTCATCTCTGAGTCGCGAGACTTCCTCAATGTCAGCCGCGTGTTGCTCAAGCAGGCGAGTCTTGCGTTTCGACTGCTTGACTACCTCCTGCAAGGGCGAAAACAACTTATGAGTTCAAGACAAACTATCTGTGACTACAAGTACTCTACAAGAAACTACACAACTTACCGCAAGGAGTTTTTCTACACCGTGGAACATCTCAGCGTGCGCATTCAAGTTGTCCTCGTCCAGGCAGGAGTCATCGTATGGCATCAAATTTTCTGCCATGGACTGGGTACTTGTGCTGGCTGCAGAGTACCTCACAGCGCTGCGCAGAGGAGCCGGGTCTTCAATGAGTGGCTCATGCGGCACTATGCGGTTTTCTGGGTTGTCCTCCAGCGCCAGTTGTGCATCTATACGATGCACAAGGGCTTCAGCTGCTGGGATTTCTTCGTGGCGCAGCATGGCTTCAGGATCAGCTTCCAAGCCTTCATTCACCACGGCTTCGATATCTTCAGGATTTTCAGCCCTTGGCTTAGAAGCTGCCTCCACCGCTGCCTTAACCACGTCACTCCAGAGGAAGCGCAGTGCTTCAGCAGCATCAGCTTCCGCGGGTACTTCTTGGCGCTCTGGAAGTACATCTTCTGGTTGCTCTTGAGGAGTCTGGTCTCCTCCAGCAGCACCACTTCCAGAGGCGCCCCACTTGACATCAGTGGATTTTCTGCATCAACAAGTTGATCAGCAAAAGTAGAGTACATAATCATAATAAGTACTCCAGTACTCAGGTACTTACAGAGCAGCACGAGGCACCGATACTTTCGGCCCCAGCATGTCAAAGAAGAAGGGCGCCGCCGGCATCTCTGGCACACTCTCCACTAGTGGCACACTTCCTGGTACCGCGGCTTCTTGTTGCTCATGCGCCACCGTCTCCACAGCTGACGTTAGAACCACTTCGGGTTCTATTATTCTTGGGGGGCTACTCGATGGTATACTAGTTGCGCTCTCGATAACCTACGCAAGACAAAAACAAGCCATTACAGCAGAGAACAAGTACTCAATGCAAATTGACTACTTACAAGGTTCTCCAACACTTACTGTAATGGAGGGGAGGCCTGTCATCTTCTTCATGGCCCGTTTTCCCACCGTGGTCCTCTTCTTCCGCGGCGGTAGAGTCACATCATCTGCGAGAGATGATGCTGGTCTTTTCAACGATCCCGTGGCAAGGCCACTAGGGATGGGCGCCCCAGAATATCCATAATGGCCCTTCACTTCAAAGCGTTGTTGCAACGTCTGGCCGTCATCATCGCTTGAGGAGGTGTCCTCCACCAAGACTTCTTCTTCCCCTTGAGCAGCTTGACTACTCTCGGGGGCTTGAGCATCCGCTCCTGGTGCTTCTTCTTCCGGCACTTGTAGTGGGTCCTCAGGACGAGGAGGAGGATCAGATACAAACTTCAAGACATCCTCTTGTGAAAACAAGGCAAATGTTAGTTACTCGACTACTTTCAACAAAGTACTCGGGGGCTAAGTACTTGGAGACTCACCAGACGCAGAGGGTCGTCTGCACTATATTCCTGGATGGCTGCAGGAATCCTGTGAAGATTCTTGAAGATCTTCTGCAGCCGCTCCATCACAAGATCATCACTGATCTCTTCTGAAGATAGCCTGGAGCCATCATCAGCTCCAGTGTACTCGAACCCGAGATGCTCCCACTGCATCAAGGGTTGTACCCGTCGCTTCATGAAGCTGAAGGCTACTTGTTCAGCTGTCAAGCCTTGCGCCTTCTTCTGCGCAATCTTCGCCAGCAACTCGGGGATCTGGATGCACTCCTGCATCATCGGTTCATCCTTCCAGAGCCTGTCATACACTGGCGCGAACATACTTGGCTTCGGCAGCTGAGGCGGGGCGTTCTCTATGTAGAACCACTTATTCTTCCAATCTTGATTGGAGTCAATCAAGTCGTACTTGAAATACAACTCCTGCGCCTTCTGGCGCATCTGCACACCAGCTCCACCGACTACAACTGGGAAGTTGGCGTTGGGCTGTGGCTTTAACCGGAAGATCTTTCTGAATAAAGCCCAGTGAGGACGGATTCCGAGGAAAGCTTCGCAGAAGTGCATGTACACTGCAATCCAGAAGATGCTGTTGGGGTTGAGGTGTACGTGCTCCAACTTGAAGAAGTCGAGGAAGCCGCGGAAGAAATCCGACGACGGCAGCGTCAACCCACGCTCAACGAAGTGCCCAAACATTAGGATTTCATCCGGGCTCTTCTCCATCGGCCACGCATCACCGGCGGCAGAGCTCCAACCAGCAATGGCCTTCTCGCGCAATAACCCGCCGGCTTCGAGGGCTTGGATATCTTCCTCCCTCATCTTGGACTTCTTCCAAGAGACAGCCTGGCTCGGGGGCTTCGTGATGACCACCGTCTTGTATTTTGGCTCTGGCATCTCATTTTTGCTGCGGCCGGATTTCCTTTTCTGTCCCTTGGATGGCGCGGGCTTCATCCTTCCTGTCACGAGGGTCTTCTTTCGCATTGATCGGAGGACGGCGAAGGGATGGAGGTGTGCACTCTTGGCAATATGGGCGCTCGACCTCTGCGGTGGCTATGGCTGCTAAGACGTTCTGGATCTAAGGGTGAATGGAAGCAGTGAAACCCTAAGGGATATGCTTTCGGGTATTTATAAAACCAAAACCCTAACGGTTAGACCTGGTGACCCTTCGTATTCAACAGATGGGTTTCACACAAACAAACATTTGGCTAAGTCAGAGGACTAAAATCCAGGACCTGCTCGGCTCTATCTCGGGGGCTTGGCTACTCGATGGAATTGGATTTCACTCAGCTACAGTTCACTGAATTCAGGCCACTATTCTACAGTCAGATTGGATCCTTCAATTCGAGAAAGTACTCGACTCAAGGTTCAGGGGCTCCGTGCCACGTGTCCTTCAGTTTTTCTCAGGATTTTGTGGGATTATTTGACAAAGACTACTGATTGACCCTCAGCTTGAATTGTTAATTCGAACTAAGGCTCG
This sequence comes from Cenchrus fungigraminus, assembly GCA_036936925.1. NCBI lineage: Eukaryota > Viridiplantae > Streptophyta > Magnoliopsida > Poales > Poaceae > Cenchrus > Cenchrus fungigraminus. The sequence goes on along the minus strand of CM072779.1, from coordinate 115,273,772 downwards.
GGGGCTACATCCATATAGGATGCGATTTTTGCAAATCGCATTCCTATATTATTTCTTCGGATTGTCTACGGATTTTTCGGAGCAAGATCAAAGAGTTCAAGATTGACCCTCAGCTTGAATCCTAGATTCGACCTAAGGCTCGGGGGCTACATTCCATATGGAATGTGATTTCAGTAATCGCATTTCCATATGGATCTTTGATGCTAAAATTTCAAACGAAGCGGGCATTATTGAAGACCTTCAAGGGAAGTACTTGGGGACGCTTGGGAACAACTCGAGAAGACTTCAAGACTACTCGTGGAGTTAGCTGGAGTACCTTCCAGCCTCGTGATGATTCAAGTACTATTGAAGATTGAAGCTTGTAGAACTCGGGAACGCTTGGGAACTACTCGTGGAGACCTTCAAGACTACTTGGAGCATTGCACTCGACTACAAAGTACTCAGGGGCTTGTCGACCGGGTGTCCCTGGGCCCACCAACACATTGTGGGCCATACCCGGGAGATGAGTTCCTGTACACCTGGACTACTCGACTAGTGGGCCACGGTGCTGGTACCGTGGACCACAAGGCAAGACAAGGCGGATAAGGACTTGTACTAAGACTAGGATAGCTTTCCATACCTTGTATAGGCTACTCCGGGTCCTACTCGAATAGTACCCTTGTACCAATCCGACTTATAACCCTGCCTCCCGTGGCATATAAGGCGAGGCAGGGACCCCTCTCAAAACATACGCAATCAATACAGAGCCACGCAGCATACAGGACGTAGGGTATTACGCACATTGCGGCCCGAACCTGTCTAATTATGTGCCCCGTGTCTCACCATCGTGTTCCTGATCTCGGCGAGCCCCACCGCACAATCTACTACTTCGGGTACCCCGTCGTAGGCTCGGTGTCTAAAACACTGACAGCATGATTAACTTCTTGTGGGAAAAGCTTAATTGATATCCACCCTCCGTAGGGATGAAGGCTAGTTACATTATGGAACTTTAACAAATATAAACTTAGAGAGCATTATGTTTTCTCATGTATGATCAAGTGCAGGGTATGAACATCGAAAGGCAACCCTGATATCCATTGAAGGCTTACTCGAGGACGAGCAAGGTTTAAGCATGGGGGGATGTTGGCGGTCAATTTCCGTCAACCTAGCCACTAGTTTACCTTCTATGTTGGCAATAATTTGACATTCACACTAATGATCCTAACCCTCATTATATGTCAAGTTCGCACTCGTGCATGATTTTTGGAGTTTATTGTTTACACAGGAATCAAGAGCTTAAATGAGGACTTCCGGGTAAAGTTCATCAAGGGTTTTACTAGATGATCATGGAGCCCGGGACGAGTCAAAATACAAGATGAACATGACTCCAAATGAACCAAGGACTAAAGCATGAAGCCGAGAAGTGCTGAGGACCTAGACGGAAGATGCGGGAGTTCATACGCCAAGCACCCTTATCTAAACCGTGAGGAAAATGACATCAAGGGCCCACATGCAACTCGGCAAAAGTTCTAGAAAACACGAGAAGCAACATGGAGGAAGCCGGGACCGAACTGGGTCGAGTTGGGCCCAGGCCGGCTGGCCCAGCCTACTCCAGGCCCGGTTCGGCGCCCCCTTTGACCTAGATGACTCTCGGGCTATTTATAGCCCCCGTGCGAAGTTGCAACTATCAAGTCATTCGTCATCCGCCGCCGAGGAGCAGAGAAGCTTGAGGGACACCATCTCAGAGAGGAGGGTCGTGATAGTCGTCTAGGGTTCACCTAGCCGGCGTGGAAACCTTGCATGGATGACCACGTCAGAGTCCGGAGGCTTGAATCAAGATCAAGGTAGGATCCCGGTTGGATCTTATTCATGTATAAACTTATGATGGAGTTTCATTAAATCCGATAACTAGCAATCAAGTGTTTCCCTTTCGGTTTTGCCTTCTCTTGGTTTTGCTTCTTCCTCGATCTATACGTAAGATAGATCGCCTAGGGTGCTCTTGTAGCCGCGCTGGCTAGAGGTGCATACCCGACCTACCAAGTGTTTTCAACACGTTCTTCATGAGCGTGCTCTTAGGTTCACCTACACAAGAAGCAGGGCATCGTGACAGGATGTCGATCACGCGTACGGTAGGTGCCTTTGAGGATTGGACCGGAAGCCATATGCTTTTTATGAGATTCTTATTGCTATCTTCATCTCTTGCTTGGAACTACGACAAAGGCACGATCTAGACTCTCTAGATCGGTTACCTCTTGCTCTCTCTCGCTACCTCTCATGTTTTAGTAGATTATATGCGTTTGAAACCTCTCTTAAACAAAGTGCTTTCTCGCTTTATTGGATCAATCTTGCGTTGCACATTGTTCCACAGATTCGATACATTGGGATCACCACTCAAAGGAAGAAGGGTTCCTTAACTACGATGAGGGATTTGTCCGCTTGCAAGTCCAAACGAACTTTGCAACAATAATCAAACGTCAACACTTCGCAAAATGTTTGAGAACAAAGAATCTTCGGGAAGGATTGGCAAGTGGGCAACAGAGCTGTCACAATATGAGATAACCTTCGCACCAAGAATAGCAATAAAGTCTCAAGTGTTGGCAGACTTCGTGGCAGAATGGGCTCATGCAGACGAAGACACATCAAAGCCAGAAAATGAGGACAAATCATGGGAAATATTTTGCGATGACGCGTATTGCAATGATGGCGCAGCAGCTTCTGCGATCCTCAAATCACCTTCGGGAATCAAAATGAGATATGTGTCAAGGCTAGAATTTGATGGGTACACAAATAATGTCGTAGAGTATGAAGGGTTGTTACTGGGCTTCGAAAGGCAAGAGCAGTAGGGGCATGAAGGTTGGTGTTGAACACAGATTCAGAGCTCATCATGAACCAAATAGGCAAAGCATACAGAGCAAAGAAGGATGAAATGTCCTTGTATCTAAAGGTAGTTAGAACAATAGAGAAGCACTTTTTGGGTTGACAGTTAAGAAAATCCCAAGAGAGCAGAACAAGGAAGCAGATGCTTTGGCAAAAGCGGGAGCTACAAAGCAACCGTTACCACCAGATGTGTTTTATGAGACATTGAGAAAAATGACCACACAGTTTGCAGAAACGCAACTGAAGCTCGTTAGTGTAATTGCCAGCGAAGATTGGACGACGCAGATAGTCACTTATTTGAAAGGGCATTACAAGCCAGAAAACGAGGCCGACGAGAAGTGAATATTAGCAAGAGCAAGGTCGTTTGTCTTGAGAGGGGAAATTTTGTACAAGGCAGGCGTGTGCGCACCATTACGCAAGTGCGTTTCACGCGAAGAGGGAAAAGAGTTGCTCAGAGAAATACACGCAGGAATGTGTTCATCACACATAGGAACAAGGAAGTTGGTAGCAAAGGCTTTTCGCGAAGCGTTCTATTTGCCAACGGCAGTAAGAGATGCTGAAGAAAAGTAAGAAAATGCGACAACTGCCAGAAGCACATAAATTATTCCAAGTTTTCACCATATGAAATTCAGCTCCTACCTTCGGTCTGGCCATTCGCGAGATGGGGAATAGACATCGTTGGGCCTCTGCCAACAGCACCGGGAAATTACAAATACACAATAGTGGCTGTAGAGTATTTCTCAAAGTGGATTGAGGCGAAGGCAGTACAGACAATAACTTCGGGGGTAATACAAAAATTCTTCTGGCAGAATGTAGTCTGCAGATTTGGAGTTCCATACGAGTTGACAGTGGACAATGGGAGACAATTTGATTCGACAGACTTCCACAAATTCTGTTTCCATCTAGGCACAAAGTTGTGTTTTGCTTCAGTGTATCACCCACAGTCCAATGGAGCAGTAGAAAGGGCTAACGGAATAATTTTCACGAGGATAAAAAGAAACATCACTGGCATGCCAAGAGGCAAGTGGGCAGAAGAGTTACCAAGGGTAATATGGTCTCATAACACCATAGAGTCAAGATCCACGAAATTCACACCTTTCAAGTTATTATATGGCGAAGAGGCGATGGTACCCAAAGAAATAAAACTAAGGTCCATCCGCACCGAAGAAGCACCGGAAAATGACGACATGACCCCGGCACTGGATACAAGCGAAGAGGCAAGGTTGCAAGCGTTGCAAAACATTGAGTCATACCAAGAAGAGGCAAGAAGATGGAAAGATAGAAAGATTCGAAGGAGGAACATAAAGACAGGAGACATGGTCTTGAGGGAAAAGACAAGAGGAGTGGGGAAATTGCAGGAAAAATGGGATGGTCCATTCATAGCATCAGAAACAAGACCAGGGGCTTTAAGGCTGAAAACTCTAGAGGGGCTGGATGACCCATACTCTTGGAACGAAGACATGTTGCAGAAATACTGGTTGTGAAATGTATCAAGGCATAGTGGGAACAATTATCAATGTATCTTAGCGTATTTTCATAGTTTCTCTTCGTTTAACATTTGTGTAATTTACATTTTTGATTGAGTTCCCGAAGTCGTACTCTTTTCCTCACGGGGAGAGTCCCTAGTTGTGTACTCATCGGCACAACAGGGATGCGAGGTTTTTAACGAGGTGGTCTTCTTGTGTAATATCTCCTTGGCAATTATAACAAGGACTCCCCAAAATATCATCAGTGTGCATCAGGAAGTCCGAAGTGACGCAACTCAAATGAAATGAGTTGTCACTTTCGGCACAGGAATCGCAAACACAAAATACTACATAAGTGAACAATTATGTTTGGCTTCGGTAAAGAATGCAAAACGTAATTGGTTCACTTAAAACGCTCAGAGCGAGGCTGAGTTGAAAAACAAACAAAAGCCTTCGCGGTCAATGCGCGAAGCCCCTCGGGAAAAACCACTGGGATAAGTCGACTCGTTAAACGGCGTAGTCGCAAATCATCTCCTTCTTTTTCAGCAAGGAAAGAAGCCTTCGGCAATGCATGCGCAAAGCAAAATGCGAGACATGGCTGACGAGCCATCTCGAGGACAAAAAGTTTCTTACTAGCACGAAAGAAAAACATCGAGTCGCGGTATTGCACACAAGCATCATTTCACACAACGACACCAAAGCGCGTATCGAAACGGGAGACGTAAAGTAGAAATCGCGCGAAGGTAGCAAAAGAAAGTAAAAAATGTCGTCTTCGCGTCGTAATATGAAAAGCGCAACGGGTAAGTAAGCATGAGAAAATTGGTTGTGAAATGCAGAAAAGTAAACTAGGGGGAGGCGCTTCGCAGATTAGTTCCCTTTTTCCTGGGTTCCAAAACCAATATTTTGGGAAAAATGAGATAATTCATTACATCACAGCGTGCACAGAAGCAGTAGCAAAGTTACACAAACATAAAGGGATACAACAGTTACAGCCAGGGCACACGAAGCCACTCAAGCAAAAAGCTAGTTCAATCAACGGGAACGCTTATAAATATACTCGTGCACATCATCTTCGGTAAGGTCGACGATTTCGACCTTAGGCATTGCAAGGGAAGCATCACGAGCGGCCAAAGAACTTGGTGAGAGTTGTGCAGGTACAGAAGAATCTCCTCCGCGAAGACGTCATCGCGAAGTGGAACCATGCATCAGACAGTTTCTGGTGTGCTGCTCGAAAAAAATCCTTAGACGCACAGAAGAAAATCCAACCTTGCGATAAAACTCCTTGACAAAGTTTTTCGTAATATTCTTTGGAAGCGCAGGGATCCTGTCGACGTTAGTCTCCTGAGGCCACGCGAAGGAACTATCGCGCATCTGGCGAAGAGCGGATTTAGAGACAGCCGGCTCAGATCCATCAGAAGGTGTACTCAAAAGAGAGTACACGGAATGACAGATAGTACGAGCGGCAACCCCAGCACTCAGTTCACCAAATGAGCGACCGGCCGAAGCCAGAGAGGAGACACCATCAGACAGCCATTTGAAAATGTCACTGATGAACTGGTCCTTGATGCTGTAAGGACCAGAAGTAGTACCGAAGTCCATAAGAAGATCATGAACCTTTTTGCAAACAGGAACTATATGCTTCTGGACCTCATCGCAGTACTCGTCATGTTCCTTAACAAGTGCAGCGTGACTAGTCTTTAGTTCATCCAGCTCTTTGCGCTTTTCTTGGTACAGGCCTTTAACACCTTTGCTTTTCTTTTTCTCACTCTCAATAGCCTCCTTAAGCTTTGAGACATCACTTTCAAGCACAGTATTCTTCTCAGAAAGAGAAGTTATCTCCAAAGAGAGCGCAAGGTTTTTATTTTTCTCTTCCTCTAAGGCAGCCGCAACAGTTTCCTTCTCTTTCTATAGCTTTTTGACCATAGTAACTTCCTTCTCCAAAGCAACAGAAGTAGTCTGATCGCGAAGGTCAAATTGGCGTACATCATCGCGGCATCGACACTGGGCAACTCTGCAAGCGACGAAGGTTTTCATTACAAGATCTTGTGCTTGAGTCAGAACTTCATCGGTGCCTTCGTGACCCAAATCTCCTCCATGATAGGAAAGTTGAAGGACTGGCTGGCCTCTTGAAGCAAGGCACGTTCACGGTCGTCGCTGCAGAATTGAAGAAGTGTCCGCTTGCTGTCACCAAAAAACCGGGAACTTTGAGGAATCCCAAGACGGCACGCGACGACGAAGGGTGAATCAACGCTAACAAAAACACCAGCGCTTTGGCGACCGATGTTCGATTAAGTTTCAGAGTTGTTGTCGCTCTCACCAGCATCAGCACCAGAAGCAGCGACAACCTTGCGCGAAGAAGAGGGCGCAAGTTGGCCAGAAGGAGAAGCCATAGTGATACCTTCGGCAGAAACGGGGGCTTTGCCACTAGGAGGTCTGGCAGGAGGGGCCAAGTCTTCATCACTTTCAGGCTCACAATCACTGATATCAATGTCGAAAGGGCGAGCGATGGTTCCAACAGTTGCATCTCGGGGGGGAGACAGCGAAGTAACATCAACTTGTTCATCTGCATTTCCCGGGTCAGACACCCGTGTGCTTCGCCCAGACAGCGCCTGGTCACCAGCGTTCCCATCACTCTTGTTGTCGTCACTCTTGTTTCCATCACTGCCGTCTGGGCTGGAGGACACAGTTTCGGGAGACGCAGACCTCTGTTTGCGGCGATGCTTAGGTTGGTGGTGACTCACAGCTTTGCCACGCCTTTTTCCATGCCGAGAAGAAGCAGCAGCAGCCGAAGGTTCTACATTGGTAACAGAGCCTTTCTTCGTAGCACGCTTGGCAGCAGCTTCGCGGCGAAGAAGAGTGACTTGACGCTCGTCGGCAGTAATGGCGAAGAACTGGAAAACTATCATTATCTTCTTTGAGGCTAGCGGGACCAAGTATTTCATTGGCAGCCTCTTCAATCAAAAGAACATCAATATCTGAAAAAATATGAAGAGGGGTAAGGAAAAAATCAAACGAAGAAAGCCAGTATAACAAATACATAGTTTACGAGATGCAAAATACAAACCTTCAAGTTTGATACCGAAACTTTTTGCGAAGTCAGGAATCTTGATGGGGCTCGTAAAGTCGCTCCACGCGGCGACAGACCAACCAGATTTGATAGGAAAAACCTTGCAGTAGCAATACTCTTCGACAAGATCACGAGTACCCATGACCTTCGCAATTTCCCGAAAAGCTACCAGAAACAGCCGGGATTGATCAGAATCATCAAGCCCAGTGCCAACACCTTTCGGCAGGTCTTGCAGTTCCTTAGAAACAAGCGAGTGGAGCTGTCATCCACCTTGTGGTAAAACCAAAATGTATTCCAGTCATCTTCCCATTTGTTTTTGTAGCAGACGACAGGGGGTTCCACATCAGGTCTGTACCTAAAGTTCAGCGAAGCAAACTGGGCTTCTTCCTTGATATAAGTGTCACCTTCGGCACGTTCCATGTAGAGAGGTTGGTGATGAATGGTGTGAGCGCGAACAAAGTTCACCACAGTTGGACTAACACCCATGGTCTTGCACGCCCACATGTATAGACTGAGCTGAAGAATTGAGTTGGGGGTGAGGTGATGAACGTACATATCGAAGTTGCGAAGAATGGCAACAACAATCGGATCAAGGGGAAACTGAAGTCCAACAGCGAAGAGGTCACGATAAACGATGACCTCATTATCCTTCGGAGTGGGGATCACTTTGTGTCCAGGAGCCCGGGCCTGGCCGCTCTTGAAGTACTCAAGCTTCTCGTACTCGGCAATAAGCCTTGGGGTCACACGGCTTCGACTGAAAACCCTAGTGGTAGCCTTCGGCGGCTTCGGAGCAGCAGCTTTAGGAGCCATCGAAGTAGCACAAACAAATGAGTGAAGTGAAGTGCAAGCTACAAAATTAAACAAACAGTTAAGTACGCAACAACAGAGAGGCCCAAGAAAAGTTACAGAGCGAAGAGGGATAACAAAACTTAGAGACACTCACAAAGCAGAGAAGGCGACGGAGCTGGAAGGCAAGCGACGGTGAGAATTAGGGTTTGACCGCGGGGGGCAGGGGCTGGCTTTTATAGCCTTAGCAGCGTTATAATCTAGGAAGACGTGGCACGAGAATATAGGGATACGTGGAGCGGTTGTTACTGTGAGCATATCACGAAAAAGCAGAAGAATCGTGGCAAAAAATCAGGAAAAAGATCACGACGTCAGAAGACAATCATATCGCGAAAAAATAGGAGATCAAAACAGATACAAATCAGGGACACGTATAAGAACAAATGGCCCGACGAGCCGAAATGGGGAGGCGCTTCGGTACGAACAATTTTCTACCCGTTTTTTGTTTCGCTAGTTCAGCTCGTCAAGGGGCAAACCTTCGCTAGCGAGGGGCTAATGTTGGGGAAATTTATTTTGTACCTAACCCCAGGTCCCATTTCGGCTTGAACTTCGGGCCACGAGACTTTTTCGTTGTGTTTTTGATGGCTGCGCAGGTGAAACAACTTCGGGGCTTCGGCCACGAAGGGAGCCGGAAGCCTTCAGGGGAGCAGAGAAGTAGCAGGCTTCGGGCGCCCGAAGCCGGGGCCGACCTTCGAGGGCTGGATCGAGCGAAGTGCCTTCTTACCTTCAGCCGAGCGGAGTGAGCGGATCGACTACGTAAGGGGCCGAAGGCGGAGACGAACCGAAGCAAGAGGAGTGATGCGCGCTCAGCCTTCCGAGCGCCAAACGAAGGCAACGAGACGGCGCCGCCCCAGCGAAGATGCGCAGGAGAAGCGAAACCCGCGTGGCGAACGCCACGCTGTAAAGTGATGAGTTGTAATGCAGAAACTAGAGAGGTCAGGGTGAAAATACTGTAATGCCCTCAAAGATCCTTCGCACAATGTAGAAAGCGAGGGCAAGGTTGTAAAGTGTAAATGTTACGGGCCTATTTAAAGGACCCGAGAGGAATGGAAAAGGGGTCGGTTACGACGGAGGAAGAGCTTCCCTAGCTTGACCGAAGTCGTGAGGAGGTTTTCTCTGTGTGTTTTAGTGAGTGTTTATTCGCATTTGTTGGCCCCTCTTCGGGGACGGGTTTCTCCCCAACATTATGGTTTTCGGGTTACCTGGGTTCGGGATCGTGGGGGAGCTTCCATGGTCGGCGGGCCTAGAGGGATGGCCGGGGAAGCGGCAGGCCTAGCGAAGGTGGTGGTGTGTGGGTGGTGATGGCGCCGCTGGCCGTGCGGTGGAGGACGTCCGGTGACCGGTGCCCGCGGCGGGGGTGACGGGGAGAAGTATTTAGAAAGGGTGGGGAAGAGGCCGCAACAGGAGGCGGGCGGACGGCACGGCAGCGAGGTCGCTGCCAGCGGCGGGTGTCGGGGGTGCGTGCGGGAGAAGGCATTGACTCTATGTAGATGACGACCGTATCCAGCTCTCTGTAGATCTCGGTGGAAGGGATTGAGAGGGAGGGGAGGGGTAGAGATTCGGCGGCTCTCGCCGGCACCGGAGGCGACGCCGGTGAGGCGGATGGTGGTGGCGGCGGGGAGGCTCGGGGGTCGGGGTGAGACGCGATGCAGCATCGTTTATTTTTTCTTTTCTTTTTTCTTTCAGCGTGTGGGAGGATATGATTGGACGGAGGTCGTGGGGGACTCTCGACGGATTTCCTATTCCAAGAGCCCTCTCCGCGTAGTCACATCCTTTGGTGAAAGGTCTTTTTCTATACTATAAGGAGCGAAAACAATTGAAAACTTTTCTCACTTAAATCGGACCCACCGTACCCCTCACGCCGGACCCATCCGTCAGGTTGCATGATGACCAAAAAGGTGGAACAACTAAAGAAATCGCAATTTGAGAAGCATTTCTACCAAAAATATTTTTTTTCACCCGTGTTCGGTGTACCCAACCTCCATACCCGCCGGGCCCGCTCTGTACGTCCTTTTATAGCCTCCTATCCCTCGGACGCTCCCCCTTGCTGCCTACTCGAACTCGACGAGTCCCGACGAATTTGCCTCTCGTTCCTTCGGTCTGATCCCAAGCGAAGCCGCGTCCAGCGTCGTGCTGCGGAGATGGAACTCGAATCTGCCGTGACCATCGTGACGGTGCCGTTCCCCGTGCACGACCACCTCCTGCACCTCTCCCTGCTGCTCGCGTCGCGGGGGCTCCCTATCCACTACGCCGCGTCGGAGCCGCACCTCCTGGAGGCCCGCGCGCACCTTCTTGGCTGGGGGTAGCAGCGCCGGCGGCACCGACCCCGTCCTCCTCCCAGCGGTACGCTTCCGCGCACGCGTCCCTTGCCCCTGACCCCGTGTCATCGTTCCCGGCGCACATGCTGCCCCTCTTCGAGGCCTTCTGCGCTGGCGCACGGCGGCGCGGGCACTGCTCGGCAAGGTCCTGGACGAGCTCTCCGCTACCCACCGCCGCGTCGTCGTCTTGCACGATCGCATGGCGACGTTCGCGGCCGGGGAGGCAGCACGGTTGCCCAACGCCGAGACGCTCGGGGTCCACTGCCTCGCCGCCTCATACAACGTCGGGTGGGCGGATCCCGAGCACGTGCTCCTACGGGACCACAGCCTCGTCTTGCACCTACCCGACGCCTGCGCGACCAAGGAGTTCATCGCGCTCGCTAGGCAGATGGGGCAGGAGTGAAGGCGCGCACCCGGCGCCGGCATGGTTGTCAACGCCTGCAGCACCCTCGAGGGCGAGTTCCTTGATGTGCACGCGGCGATCCCCTCTTCGGATGGCCCCAAGCTGTTCGCCGTTGGGCAACCCGGTGCTCCTTCCCAGCGCGACCGGGGGCGCACAGCACGAGTGCCTGGATTGGCTCGACAAGCAGGCGTCGTCCTCTGTGCACTACGTCTCCTTCGGCATGACGTCAGCAGTTCATCTGGGTGTTACGCAACGCCGACCGTGCTGACATGCGCCATGAGGCCGCAGTGGAAAGCGGCGCCTGCCTCGCCATCGCGGCGTCCGAGATCGGCGACACCACTGCGCGAGGCGCCGGCGTGGTGGTCACCGGGTGGGCGCCACAACTAGAGCCTAGAGATCCTTGCCCACCGCGCGACGGCGGCGTTCATGACTCATGAGCCACTGCGGGTGGAATTCCACCGTGGAGAGCCTGAGCCACGGGAAGCCCATCCTGGCGTGGCCCATGCACTGGGACGCCGAGCTCGTTTACAAGTACCTCAGAGCAGCACCACGACGTCACCCCGGTGGCCGCAATCAGCAAGGCGATCGGGAGGGTGATGGCCTCGGACGAAGGGAAGGAGATGCGGCGGAGCTCGGGGAGGCCGTCTGCAGCGTCGTGGCCGAGGGTGGGTCGTCCAGATAGGACCTGGAGGAGATCGTCGCTTACTTGACAAGGTGAACCGTGCGGCGGCTCCGCGGCTGTGCTGCATTGTGCTGCTCGAATTCATGATGATCTGGTCCATTTTATGTTTTTAACAATCGATTTAAGTGTTAGCATAGTACAGTTTTACTGTCGAAAAGCGAACGTCTGGATGTGGACATGCGGGGAAGAAGGGCCAGAGTATTGACACTTGTCATGTGGCGTGGACTCAAAATGAATTAGCAATACGATGCTGACCGTACAAGTAGATAGCTAGAGTGGAAATTGCAAATTATGTAACCTGAAGTGCAATCTGGAAATGATTCAATCAGACTATCGTCCTGCCAAAATCTGGTCTTGATCAGCAGTTTTTGAAGAAAAAATCGTAGGCAACAGGCTAAAAAAACTGTTGGTGGCAAAATCCCATCCGAATAAATATATAGCAGCAAAGGAACATGCGTGCCAAATTCTATCAAACAAAAAATCGCACTGCAGGAGTAGGGATTTCAACGGAATCAGCGGAAAATTCGCAATGCACTGAATCACCCAAATTCACTCTGAATCTGTACTCCCTCCATATACACATAAAACAAATCGTTTAGGAAAGCGACACAGTCTTCAAAACATCACTTTGACTTCTTATTTTTATAAAAATATTTGTTAAAACCTGACATATGTATCATTTTGCAAGACAAATCTATTCATGTAGTTTTCGTATTTTCAAACTCAACAATTTAAAAGCTATTCATGATTTATATTCTCAATATTTGAGCGAAATCTTGTCCAAAACGACTTGTTTTATGGGTATGAAAAGAGTATAAATTTGCTGAGGCAAAAGTTAAGATTGAGCCAAAATCCCCAAGCTTATCTGGGCAGAGGGAAAATAGTATGGCTAGGAGTGAAGTTATGTGTAATGTTTTACATTTACCATTGCCAAACCTTGGGATGTCTTCCATATAGAATATGCTACTTCAAGTCCACCTTTGATGGAGAATCAAAGTTGCAGATACTCAATGACAATTACCGTATCCGTGACTCCCTGAGCAACCCAAGTATAGCAGTATAGTTCTGCTGTCATAGGGTTGATCAAAGATATGGTGGAAGGCTCTCCAAATTAGGCCACAGGGTTGATCAGAGATATGGTGGACATCTCTCCAAATGTCAGGCCAGACATGAGGCAGGCATGGACATCGATTGAGTGGTCATTGAACTCCATGATACTAGGTTAGTCACAGAGTTTCATCTTGCATATCTCTAGAAATCAAGCAATTAGTTTTTTTGGCTTACGTTATAAGTTGTATTATGTTACAGGTCTCGTTTCATGTTCGCGAGTTACCGCCACTTGAGTTATAGTAAAGGGTACCTGATGACCAGCCATTTCCATGAATTTGCAAGATGAAGGTGAGATGCTATAAGAAAATAGAGAGGTACAGAGATGTACAATGGTGTTTTTAATATATGAAAACACAAAGAATGGCTGTTACCTGTTAAATTGGGTTGAAATGTACGAAGGCAACTGAGTTTAAACTATAGTGTATATTCTATGACATTACCATTTTTGTGATTCAAGATTCAAATAAAAAATCAGTACTTAGGTGTATATTCAATGCAAGGAGTATGTTCATAAGTTTACTTGCAAACACGTGCGTGTTGCATGTGCACTTTACTAGTTTAAATAAAAAACCCTATCTCTTTTTTTAGAAACCCTATCTCATGGATACTCCTTGCACTTGGTCAATGGTCAAACCTTTTATGTTAAGGCCCACATATCATAGGCACGTGTGGCAATGGAAAAGGCGACTAGCTAGTTAGCCCACAAAGTGAAGTGCTGTCCAAGTTCATCCGATCCTTACAATAGTAACTCAGAAGAAACCTTTTATTGTTTCTTTTTCTTTTGGTTTGATTATATTATACATATATAAGCACATCATGCGCTTGTTTATTCGACGTACAATGCTTTATATTTGAACCTTGTCCGAATCAGAGGAGTCAAATATAAAAAAAATGATAAAAAGTGCTACTCCTACTCCTGATGAAAATTGCAATACAAACCTCGATGCAAGTAGTATAGAATAGGGAATTAATCATAGCCGTCAATTCTCATGAGCAGAGGTCATCCTGGCCGTCTGTCTGACCCACACCACCGTACATCACATCCAATGCGACATGGTTGCAGTCTCATGTTTACAATTTTCTCTTCTTCAAATAAAACAAAGTGAGGATGTTTAGACGTTACAGTTTTCTGGGGGCCCTTACATGGCCGATTATTGGCGATGGGCGAAGCTAGAGCCCAGAGGATCCGAGTGCACATTTGACACTTCAATATAACCATGTCACTTAAAAATCTTGCCTGAGTATATACAAAGTCAGAGAAAATGCTTACCCAAACGGATGGTAGTGCAACTAATTGGAGTTCAAGGATTGCACAAGTGGTAAAAAAGAGTTGCTAATCACTGAAATTGTGCATGTGCACTCGGCTTCGTCCCTGGCGATGTACAATTGTAACATTTCAAGAGAACGTCCCATATCCCGTTGTCATCAAGTTTATTCGAAGAGAACTAAAACGATCGTTGAGATTCTTGAATCCACCGCCCTCACTTCTGCAATCTAGCCTCCACTTACCTCCTTTCCGGGGTCCAACCACTCAACCAGCAAGAAGATGTCAACCTTGCGTAGCCATCCATTCGCGCCCTTCACATGGGACTTGACAATACAATGCAATGCAATGCAAAAAGCTGAGAGCTTCTTTACATCCAGTCACCAAAATCGGCAAGGTGTCCACGCCGTCTATGCAACAGTGCAGAAGGCTTTGAGAGTAATGTATGGTCAATTGTGGCAACCTGGGAAAACGAGTGGGTAGCGATCACTGGTCATCTGTCCAAACGTACAGTTAGTAAAGTGAAAAAAAAAGCAAGTGCGTTTGAAACACGAAAATTTTGGAGTCCCGCGCGAAGCGGAGCGTGTCCTGTGGAGATTGTCTCATAGAAGTACATTGGTACACGTCAACAGTTCCATATATCGTCTCATGCAGCGTCACATAGGATTTTTGATGATGTGAAGAAGAGAGAGCGAGGAGAGAGAAAGAGGTCATTGTCTCGCGAAACAACTACATCATGAGCGAAACAACTGCCTCATAAGACAATTTCACAATTATTGTATGAGTTGTTATTGCCATACAACTTATAATATTCCTTCAATATGCACAAATTGAGGAATCATATAGATACTAGACGACTTACCAGACAACTCATTTTATAGGTTGTCTGTTAAGATGTCGTCCTAAGGGTGTGTATAGCCTGTGTATAGGAATTGAATTGTCTGTTGAGTGGTAACATTGCAAAAAAAAAAACCCTCCCAACCGACAGCCTTAGTGTCGCTAGCCCAGGCGACGGGGGCGTCCCGTTCCCCGACGCCGAGCCGATGCGCGTCGACGCGCTGCAGAGGCTGTCTTCTTCAAGCGGCGGCAACCTGGATCCCACGTGTGCGCACCTGGATCCCGAGCTTCCTCCCACCAAAAGCTCACACGCGCATCTCTTCCCCACCAAAAGCTCGCGCGCGCGCATCTCTTCCACCGCCAAATCGATGAGGTCGACGCCGAATCGAACCAAGCTCGGGTTTGGGACCGCCTCAGCTGGGGAGGAGGAGGGGCGTCAGGAGGCATGGAGGAGGCGCGCGGCGGCGGAGGTGCGGCCCGACGAGCGTGAGGACGGATGACGCCGGCAAGCCCGCAACCGCCAGATTCGGCTACTGTCGACCCCTGCCGCACCGAGCACCGGCCACCGCGAGCCGCAGGCGGGCTGCTTCACCCCGGACGCCTCGAGCGCCGCTGCAGGCTGCTGCGGCGGGCTGCTCCACCCCGGCCATCACGAGCGTCGCGGCGAGCTGCTCCGCCCCGACACCAGGGCAGGCTTGGGCTATTCCTGCGACCGACGATGAGGTCACTGATGCGTCGCCACCGCGCCATGAACCCTGTGGAGCCGCTCTTCCTAGGCGGCCGCGGAGAGGACGACGCCGACGCGGACGAGCCGGTGCCCGGCCTCCACACGTAGTAGCTCTCCGGTGCCGTGCCGTCAAGGTCGTCCCTATCGTCGTCCATCGTCGCGGACGACACCGTCAACGTCGTGGAGCTGGTCGACGAGTTCTGTGTACGGCTCTCCTCTAGGAAGAAACGCCCTAGCTGGCCCCTCACCCGCGGCGCCACCGCCGAAACCGGAACATGCGGCCTCGTTGTGCCGTCGTGGCAACCAACTGATCCATGGACACATCTGGCGCTGACGACACTCTCGCCAAGTGCCGTCGGGATCCTGGGCAGCGGAGGATTCTGGAGGGGAAGTGGGCGGCGATTCTGGAGAGGGGAAGCGAGCTGCTCCGGCCATCTTCTTCAGATCTTCCACCATAGCCTTCAAATTTGGCTGCTACGAGATCGATTTCTGGTTTTTGAGAAGTAGGAAGGAAGGGATTGGAGCAGATCGGGAAGGAGAAGGAAGGAGGATGAAGACGACGAAGTGTGGGTTGTGTCTGGGAAGAAGTAGTTGGTAGGAGTCATGTGAATGTGTGATGGGTGGCGAGACGCGTGTATGTCACCTAGGTGATGCCATGAGTGGATAAGAGAGAGGGAAAATGAAATGAAAAAATTCTAATATGTGGATACTAAAATTGCTACAAAGATCAAATTGAGCATCAAAATAGCTACAAAGATCAAATTGGCCACACAATGATATACACAAATGCATGTGTAGTTGATCTTAACATTTTACATTGAATAGCTTACAGACGACACTCTGTCTGTGGATTGTATGGGTTGTTTGTATATTTGTCTATACACTAAATTCAAGATTCTGTAGACGGGGGTCGTCTGTGGGCTGTACATGCCCTAAATTGAGTCGGTGTAGAGCGTGCTGTGTGAAAATCGTCAAAGTTTTGAGTCGGTACAAGTGCGCTTGGAGCCTAAGGCCCTGTTCTTTTCATTCAAAAGAAACATTAAAAAAACACTATTACCCATCACATTCATCACATTTTCTCTCACAATAAACACTATTCTAACACTATTCATTTGCAACTTCACTATTTCTTTTTACCCAAAAGAACGAGCCCTAAGAATTTCTTACAGCTTTATTCATACCTCGCAGATATGAATCGCATCTCGTGTGGAGTCAACTTCTAAAACAGATCGATTTTGGAGGCCGAAGTCGTGCCGGTAATTGTGAACCTTTTCCCCCTCTAGACAAGCACATGTCGATTTACTAATATCCGTTTAAGAAATAAGTATTGGGTTTAATTAATGCATTAGGGAGAAGCTGCAAGTTTAAATGCATACTTTTTTTTCTTAACAAAATTGTTGTGGATGCTCCTTTTCACCTGGTTTTTTGGGTAGTGTGGTAAGAAATAAACGTTGACTTAGAGCATGTTCTTTAGGTTAAAAAGGAACAGTGAAAATCACTATTTCCCCATCATATCAATCACATCTTCTCTCACAAGAAATACTATTCAACACTATTCATTTGCAACTTCACTATTCCTTTTCACCAAAAGAATGGCCCCAGCATGTCCTCGTTGTGGTTTGAGATGTCGACCCAGACACAACCTTTCCGTACTTTTGTGTCCAAAAAAAAACTTTCTGTCGTACTTGACTACTGATAGGCTGCTGCTCTGAAGAATCAGAATCGTCTCGCAGCTTGAGGGTCCATCAGTTGTGGCTGTGTTGGTAAAGCAGATTCTCTTGTGAAGCAGAAACAGTTTTGAAAAAATGTTTGGCAAAACAGGTTCTCTTGTATTGGTTGGAATAGATGTAAGAGGTCAAATGTCCTAAATGCCCTTGGTTGTATGGGTTGTTTAAGCTAACGTTCCATGGCATGTATCACAAATTGGAGGTAACATCTTAATACAAGCTAATTTGAGGTAAATAACAATAATTAAAAATAGGCTAATTGTCTCATACAATGTTACTGACATGTCTCATACAAGTTAATTGGCATGCTCAAGATGATCTAGAAATAAAAAACAGGGCAGCAGCAAGCAGGGCGCCCAGGGAGCCCGCCAGCAATCCTCCCGGCCACATGAACGGGGCGGCGCCAACCAGGCTACCGCGAGCCCCTCCGCCGGCCGCATCAGGGGGAACACCACCGGATCTACCAATTCCGCCCACCGGACCTCCTTCTCCGGCCTGCGCCGTCGGATCGTCCTCCTCCATGCACCCGCCGCTGCCTGGTTCCTCTGCACTGCGTGGGGAAGAAAGGGGATCGAGCGATGCACGTACGCAGGGAGAGGCGCGGTCGGTCCCGGTGGGAATCATTGCAGTGGGCCTCGATGGCATTTTCAACGTAATTCCACACAACTGTAGGGGCACTTTGGTACCTGAATTCATCAGACGCGCAGACGCAGCGGGCAAAGCGGCCTTTTTCCGCTGCCTGCTGTCGTTTTGGCTCTAGAGAGCGGATCCTCCGGATGCTTCCTCCTGGAATCGATTTTGAGCACCCCCTTTGGCACAGCTGTGCCAAAAACAGCTGCCTAAGCTGCTTCTTAAGCTGTGCCAAAGGGACCCTGAGACAGTCACAAACTAGAACAAAGCATGGCAGCCCCACATCACCATGGCCACGTTGGCTCCATCGCTGAGCTGGCAGCAAGAATTCTGCAGAGGACAACAGCTCTGAATGTTCAGAATCATTTGGCTGCTGCTGGTTACAGCAGTTCCTCCGTCCTAAAATATTTACACCTTTTGACTTTTATAGATCACGTTTGACCATTCATCTTATTCAAAAAATTTATAAAAATGTAAAAAACAAATATGATACACTTAAAATATATAGGATGATAAGACATGTCATAGCAAAATAAATAATATTTTCACATTTTTTCTAAATAAGACGAATGGTCAAACGTGAAGCACAGAAGTCAAAAGGTGCAAATATTTTGGGACGAAGGGAGTAGTGTGGTTTTAGTGGACGGATTTTTTTAAAGCATCACAGCATATGCTGAATTCTGATGCAGCTTCAGGATTCAGAAGTTACTGGTTCAGATTTAGCAAGATGTGAACAGTGAGCCTGCTGCTTCAAGAAATTGAACCATGCTAGCACTACTGCTTGTTTAGTTACGCGAAAATTTTGGAAGAAATTTTTGAATTCCCTTTTCAAGGTCTATTAGGAGGATTAAATATAGACTAATTACATGTCGCTCGAGGGCGACACGGGCGGCGCCCCTCTGCCACCGGCACCGGTTCCCTTCCTCCTCCATCGTTGGTCCGCCCCTTCCCTTCTCACCTTTGACGTCTCGTCGAGGGAGGAGGGATCCATCTCTCCCAATAATCTAGATCGAGATTAGATTAGGATTAAAGTTTCTCTATGCCACGTTTTGTGGTATGGAAGATTTGTTTCCTTCATCTCCTCTCCGGCAACAGCGATGAGACAGGGAGGCTTGGATCTCTCCATGGCGGCTTCGATGAAGGAGGTGCCGGCGACATATACGGCGTCAACAACTTTCTTGGGGTGACGACATGGATAATTACGTTTCTGGATGGCAACACTGAGGTGGGGATGGTGCCGTCATCATGGAATACTTTTCTCCGGCCACTTCTCCATTTTGTCATGGTTAGATCCAACCACGGTGAAAGGCCTGTGAGAATAAGTCTGTCCTCTGAGTTGATGTTGATCAGTCTTGGATTGGATAGATTGGGATTAGTCTCTCTTCTCCATCGGTGATAGAAAGAGGAAGAAGAATGACGCAAGAAGGAAGAAAAAGATTGTGCTCGTTCCAGCCTACAGGGATGTGGGTCGTCATTCTTTGTTCTCAGCCTGCTTGCTCAGTGTTGTTGACGGCTGTTAAGTACCATTTTTATGGCTGTCAACTCCTGCAAATTGAAGCATGAATTGCACATCCACACTAGAATAGGAGCTTAAACTATACTTTCCACCAGTGTCGATGTCTATTCGAATGCAGGTATTTAGCATAAGAAATGAGAGGAATCCATGCACATTCACTCCACTCCAATCCAAAGCACTCAAATGCTAGCCAATCAGGGGTTGCCACATGGATTCTCATGGATCCATGATGTCACCAATCCATGTGAAGAACTCTCTACGAATCATACGCTGCCACGTCAGCATCACATGGATCCATGGGCCCACTTTGCCAACCAAACCGCCAGGAAACGTGTCATGCACGGAGGAGGGGCATTAGGGCCCACATGGAAGTGAGCCAGAGGAAGCACAAGCTGGGAGGCCACCCGAGGGGGCCGGCCGACCCTAGGTTTGGCCGAACCGACCTAGGGTCGGTTCATCCTGGCCCTCCATGTGGCTCTCTCCCATTGGCTGTTGGCTGCATCCCGGGGTCTTTTGGAGCACTTGGATCCCCGGAGCAAGCCACTCCCTTGCCTATAAATAGAGGGGGAGGGGCCTCATTTCACACACACCACAAAGCTCTCAAGTTCCACCTCTCTCTTGTGTAGCACTCTCTCCCTCTCTCTAATTCTGCCCATGTGAGGTGATTCTCACCTCTATGTGGTAGAATGGTGTTGAGAAGAGATCTAGACTAGGATTAGTTGAGAGGTAGAGTAGGAGTGAGGAGTGAGTTGATGTCCTCGTGGACGCTCATTCTTCATTTAGATCAAAGTGAGTATTTCAGCATTTCTTATTTAGACTATAGTGGACATCATGCATGCTTGATTTGTTCTTGTGTTCTTAGCTCGTTCATAAGTTAGAGGCTTGTGTTCTTCGTGACACAAGGCTTCGATCCTTTAGAGCTAGTCCAGTAGATCATATACCTGTTTGCATGCTCTGATCCTGTTTAGCTAAGTAAGTCTGCTATATCTCGTTTGTTTGCATCCATAGGTTTCTTTTTGCTCCGTAGCTCGATGACTAGTATGATTTGATTTTGTTCACTCTCTAGTTCGTGGTTCCGTATTTATACGGGTTGCTATAGTGTTGTTAGCAAGTCGACAGACGTAACCGCACTATAGTAGTTATCTGGGGTGCAGACGTGGTGTCTGGGCTCTGGTTATCCTACGAAGACCGCATGCGTTTCGCGTAACGATAGAGGTAGGCCGCAGTGGTGACAGCCTGTTGGACCCTTTGGAACCCTCCGCGCCTGCGTACCGGATCAGGCCCTGTTGCCAGCACATTGGCCTCTTCCTAAAAAGTTAGGATGGGCTGACGCCCCACGGGGAGGACTAATAGCGGACAAATCCATCTTGAGAGCTAAGTCCCTTAAGAAAGTGCTTCTCATATCCCTACCTATCCCAGCAGAAGCTGGTGTCCTTGGATAGACCCTCTCTAGTTACTCTCCGTCCTAGGGAACGATACCCTACGGGAATACTCATTCTCCTAGGGGAAGTGCTACAACGGTGTATCTGTGCACTTGCGAATTCGTTCGCACTCATCAGTGTACCCGGGAGTCTCTTACACGCTCACGCTACCATGGCGCCTAGCGTTGAGGTTAAGAAACGCCAACAAGCGTATGCCTGTGCGGCCTTCTATTTGATTTTTTACACAGGTTTAGGGTTGAGTTTTGGAGCTGCTTAGAGCATAAGTACTTTGAGAATGTTGTTTGTAACTTGACGATGTACTCAGCTTCAATTTGATATAATACAATTCTTCCTTTGATAAAAAATATAGACTAATTATAAAACTAATTACACATATGGATGGGAAATCTCGAGACAAACCCATTAGGAATAATTGGATCTATACCATTGAAAGGTTCAAAAGTTAGATATATACCATTGATCACACATATCATTAACTCATGTGAGCTCCACGTGTCATTGAGATAACAGTGGTATATATATAAAGTTGTAATCTTTTATAGGTACAGATCCAAATTTCCCAATCCATTAAGTCTAATGAATTCATCATTAGAGATTATTTACTGTAGCACAGTGTTAGATTCATCTCGCTAATTGAGAGGGGTTATGAAATATGTTTTGTTATTAATTCATGTTTAATACTTTTGATTAGTGTCCGAAGATTGATGTGATGGGTGGTTGGAGAAAAATTTGGAAACTAAACAGTAAATGTGTGCTTTAGAACAATGATGATGATTGTATTTGTGCCACGTTAAGGAAGAAAATGCATAGTATCAGTGTAACACGGTGTTCCTGTTGTGAAACATTGATTAGTGATCAATTAGTTTAATCATGTAATTAGTAAAGTAATTAGAGATGTAATTAGGGATTGGTAACTGCCCTTCCCAAAGAGCCATCCCAAAGGGGTGAGGCATCCCGAAGGGGTGCCTCCATGCCCCTTCACTCTGTATATATTCATGGGGTTCCCTCATTCATCAATCAATCCAATTCATTTGTCCCCATTCCATTTCATTCCATTCTTTTTTTTTCTCAACACGTTATCCGACACTTTTTGCTCTTTGCTGGGCCAAAAGAGACGAAGGAAGGCCAGAACGCCACGTTGTTCTTCTCAATCACCGGAGACACCAGGGACTGCCCCTTTTTCTGCCTGCCATGGCTGTCATCCCCCAAGACGACGTGGTTGCAATGGTCGCCGTTTCCATGGCTGTGAATGTTGTTTCACTGACCGGCATCGATGGATACCTCGCCGGTGGAGTCTGTGCTTTACTCCACAACCAAATCCAGGCCAGCGGCCTAGCCCTCAAGGCTTGCACCACGCCAAAACGCCGACAGCCACAAGAAGCAGCATCTTCCGGTGCCTCCGACGACGGCACTGCAAGCACAAGAAATAAAGAAACTGAGACGTAATTGCTTCCATAACGAATAGTAGTAAGCAACAATCTATGTCGTGCTTGCATCTTTATTTGTACTTGACGGCACCGTCTTCGTCTAAATTTACTATGGTCTCGCCGAACCCTGTGAGTGATCTGTGACATCGTCACTTCGCCAGTGGTGGCACATACGGCCGGCTCTGTGGCCAGAGTTCGTGTATCACACCACCGGGTCTCCTGCTGTCCTACATCAAGCATCCACCCTCGGCGAGGCCGCAGGCCACAGGCCATCAGCAATGGTGCTCGTACCGAGGCCACATGTGCATCCGTCCCCAATAGAATCCAGACCAGCGGTTTGGCCTTCACAACCAGCACCATTCCTGATGCTAAATGCCACCAGAGCATCAACATCGCCGTCCTCTGGCCCTTAACATTCGACACCCGGGAAGAACTGCAGAAGGCATTGGGGTCATCCCCAACGTGAATGCACTTGCAACGGCGACGATGGCGGCGACGGGCATCGCCGGCTTCAGTCCTCAGGCCGACCCTCCCACCATCAACACCTTCACCGCCGTCAACTTCACATCCGGCCTCACCGGACCCTCCACGGCGGAGTACCCGAGTTTCACGCTCGAAACCTTGGCGGCTCGTCGGGGTGCTTCACCATTCTTCACGAACGATGGCGCCTCCGCGCCGGCTTCTTGAAAGGACCTTGTGATGCCTAGAGGGGGTGAATAGGCTCACTTCAAAATTCCTGAAAAACTGACAGTGGAAATTAAATACCTACCGGGTTATCCGGTACAATGCCGGATGATCCGACGGGCGGATCTTCCGGTATTGTGACGGATGACCCGGCAACCAGAGATGATTACGAAATTAGGAAATAAAGGTGAACTCCTAGCAATTCTATATGAAACAAAAATTTAGTTTAGATGCTAAGAATCTCCTGCAACCAAAGATTCGAGTTGTAACACAATAAATATATAGACCGGGCCAAAACACACTTCTAGGGTTAGCGAGAGGAGAAGAACTCAAACAAGCAATGCACACATCTCAATCAAACAATTAAAACCTCCAAATTGTGATTGTCATTTATCACCAAAATAAATAGGGGTCCTAGATGCACTTTCAATCTCTCCCTTTTTGTTGATTGATGACAACACAATTTGGTTTAATAAAAGAGATGAGTGTATCCAACTAAATAGTGAGAAGCTCCCCCTAAATGTGAGCATTTATCAACAAGAGAGGCCTCATATGCCCATGCCACATTTAGCAAGAACTCCCCCTAAATCTTTGCATACAACATCAAGGTGCATAAGTGTGATACAAAATAATCTGTGATGCATATGACAAGATATATCACAATAATAAAGTGAGAAATAACAATTCATCAACCAACACATGCATCACATGATAATTAAGGTTCATTACATCACACTAGCATAATAGAGTACCACAAATAGGTCTTACACAAATAAAAGTTCTCACTTGGCACACCATCACACATAGTTCATTACATGTCCATTAACTAGCAAAGATACATAGGATAAAAGGATAGATATGAGGGGTCTCCAAAGTCTCCAAAGCACCAAACGACCAACCAAATTCACTCTCCCTTTGGCAACAAGCACCAAAAAGGAGAGCTAAGCATCATCATCGTCGTCGCCGTCACCATCATCACCATCGTCACCATCATCATCTTCACCTTGCTCTTGGCCATGAAGGTCTTCTTCCTCATCATCTTCATCATCATCTCCACCCATTTCCCAAGTGCCTTGGTGGTCCCATGGATTTTCAATAGGTGCAAAATCGGGCCACTCCCTAGCGGGACGAACGGGTGAGTGAGGTAAGTGCATATGTGCCATCATTTGCTTATCCCTTGTCTCACTCCTATGAGCTTCCTCGGCCATCCACCTTCTAGTAGCTTGAATTTCCTATTCATTGCGCTTGCAAGACTTGAAGCAAGCGAATAGTCCTTGTGCCATGAGCTCAAGCTTGCTCTTCTTGCTACGACGCCCAAAGTGAATAGGGCCTTGAGAGGAAGATGGTCCATGAGAGGAGGAAGGCCCATGAGAAGATGAAGGACCCATAGATGGAGGCGATGCCTGTGAGGAAGATTGACCTTGAGAACCCTGAAAATTTCCACCACCTATGCTCCTAGGAAGATATATGCCTGGAAAGGGTCCCTTAGGCTCATGGGGGGTGCGGTGGCTTCGGATCTTCAAGAGCTGCTCCAACTTGCCCGTAGAGGTGTGAAAAGGATCATGAGACTTGTCGGGCCTGATATTAATGCCGGTCACTTGCTTGATCATGTGAAAGATATACGGTGCATAGTGACAACCACTGATGGCCTCCTAAGAAACCAATGTAATCTCATCCCAAATGAACATAGCCACTGAAAACTTGGGCAACCCGGGCACCATCTGATATAGCAAGTTCTTTGCCCTATGAGAGATGTTGTCTGAGTCTCCACCTCTAGGAGTAAGGGTCTGTCTGAAAAGGTGATGAAACAACTTGTAGTAAGGTGAGAGGCCTGAAATCTTTCCAATCTGAATATCCCCATAAGCTCTATCATACATGAAAGCCAAACGGTGATCTGAGAGCTCATCTCCAACATGTAGGTCATCATAACCCTCATTTACCACAAAAGAAGTACCCCTCTCCCTCAGCTCATGGCGAAGACCAAACATCTCAGCAAATGCATCCAAGCAAATAGACAACCTCCTGCCCTGGAGAGACCAAGTAAAAGTAGAGGTGGTGGTGTCAACTGATAGAGTAGCGTAAAACTGAGCTACCACCTCCTCATTCCAATCACACTGAAAAGCCATGATCTCTTTCAAGCCCATCTCCTCACATCTAGTGACAACCGGATCAATCACCTCAAGTAATGGAGCACGATTCTTCAAATAAGTCCAATCAATCCATTTCATGGGAGTTGAAGGTTTCTTTTTGTTGAAAATGGTTGTTTCATACCAATCCGCATGATGAGGTGACCAAAATCTAGCATCTCCAAAGAAAGCTCTAGGTTGGCTAAAGTGATCCTCAAATCTAAGTTCAGTCACAGATGTGCCCTTCTTCATATAATTAACCATGAGTGGATCATGAGGAGAACGAACGGGACGAGTCAAAGAGAGTACCACATAAGAGAGCGGGGTGAGATCAATGTTGTCATTAGCTTCAATCCCCTCAACACCACCAAGAGCACCTCTCCTAGGGCCACGAGTACCGGGAGCACGTGAGTACTGCTGATGGATACGTCCACGGCCATGAGCACGCTCTGGAACGACTTGTGGTTGAGTCCTTTTGCCATGGTCCGCATGCCCTTCATCATCGGATGGAGGATCCCCACCTTGAGAGCCTCCCCCAAGGTTCCTATGAGCCATAGTCTTCTATCGAGGCATCTAGACAAGAGATATGATTGATGGATTCGAAAGGATGCTCAAAAGATGAAGCATTGGAAAAATCATGCCCCTACCGGATGACCCGGCGTGGTGCCGGATGACCCGGCAGGGTCGAGACCGGGACAAGAAGTCCATGGATCTCGAGATTCAACCAACGAAACTTTATGAGATCATCTAGAGATGTTCTAGGGACTAGTATGAAGCATCCTACCCAAGGAAATCATCTAGAACATCCGGCATTGAGAGATCGGGAAAAATGATTTTGAATGGATTTGAATCTTTACCTTTTTCGATTTCCCACGCAAACGCCGGGTAACCCGATGGATGAAGTTGTTCTAGGGGCTTAGATGAATCCTTGAAGCCCTAGGACACCTTGAATCAACGGGGGAAACTTCAAATCGCCATGGGGCGGATAGAGAGTGGTGGCCGGTTGGAGAAGAAAGAAAAAGAGAGTTGGGGTTGAGGGGGAGCCGGCCACAGCCTTATAAATTTCTGGGCAACCGCCGGGTGACCCGGCACTACGCCGGATGACCCAGGTTAAATCGGGAGATAGACAATGAATTTCGGGACTTGTGATCGGGAGATCCGAGGACTGGATGACCCGGCATAGTGCCGGATGACCCGGTGTCATGAATTTTCCAGAAGCTGTCTTAGAGATTTTTCCTTAAGATTTGGAGATAGATAATGATAGTTCTAGTCAATTGACATATAATAACACTTGACTAAAAGTGACTAGCCACATTCAACAAGCATAACCATAGTCACCTTTAATCAAGCAAGATCCAAAGATCTTAAAATCCAAATCTTTTGAAAAACTCACACAAAATAACCATAAAAGCAAAGTTTTCACCCTATCTAGGCAAACAATCAAGTATGTGCAATAAGTCAAGCCAAGTTACGAGAATCCAAGATATTTAGCTCACTCTTCAAAGCACAGAACCTTTGCTCATCTAGAGGCTTAGTGAAGATATCGGCAAGTTGCCTCTCTGTGCTTACATGATGTAGAGTAATATCTCCCTTAGCCTCATGATCCCTTAAGAAATGATGTCGAATATCTATGTGCTTTGTTTTAGAGTGTTGCATCGGATTGTTTGCTAGCTTGATGGCACTTTCATTGTCACACAAGAGTGGAATCTTACTAAACATACAACCGTAATCACTCAACGTTTGCTTCACCACAAAAGTTGTGCACAACAAGCACCGGCCGCAACATACTCGGCTTCGGCCGTGGATAAAGCAACCGAATTTTGTTTCTTAGAACTCCATGACACCAAAGACCTACCAAGGAATTGGCAAGTCCCCGTTGTACTCTTTCGATCTACCTTGCAACCGGCATAGTCCGAATCGGAATAGCCAAGTAAATCAAAAGTGGAGCCCTTGGGATACCATAAGCCTAGGTTAGGAGTGTGAACCAAATATCTAAAGATTCTCTTAACAGCCATTAGATGACACTCCTTAGGATTAGCTTGTAATCTTGCACACACTAAGCATTATATCGGGCCTAGATGCACAAAGGTAAAGGAGGGAACCAATCATGGAGTGATATACCTTTTGGTCGACCGACTTCCCTTCTTCATTGAGATCAAGATGTCCATTTAATGCCATAGGAGTCTTGATGGGCTTAGAATCGGCCATGTAAAACCTCTTGAGCATATCCTTCACATACTTGGTTTGACATAATAAAAGTTCCTTCCTTCAATTGCTTGATTTGAAACCCAAGGAAGAACTTCAATTCACCCATCATAGACATCTCGAATTTCTTGGTCATAATCCTACTAAACTCTTCACAAAATTTATCATTAGTAGACCCAAAGATAATGTCATCAACATAAATTTGACAAACAAAGATATCTTTTCCCATTCTTTGAATGAAGAGAGTAGAATTGGCTTTGCCTATCTCAAAGCCGTTCTTGAGAAGAAAATCCTTAAGGCATTCATACCATGCTCTAGGAGCTTGCTTGAGCCCATAGAGTGCCTTATGGAGCTTGTACACATGGTTGGTGAAGTTTGGATCTTCAAAGCCCGGTGGTTGTTCAACATAAACTTCTTCTTGGAGAGGTCTATTCAAGAAAGCGCTCTTCACATCCATTTGATGAAGCTTGAAGTCATGATGAGTAGCATAGGCCAAAAGTATATGAATTGACTCAAGCCTTGCCACTAGAGCATAAGTCTCTCCAAAGTTCAAGCCCTCAACTTGAGTGTAGCCTTTGCCCACGAGCCTTGCCTTGTTCTTTGTGACGACACCAAATTCAACTTGCTTGTTCCTAAAAACTCATTTGGTGCCGATCACATTTTTCTTGGGTCTTAGCACCAACTCCCAAACTTCATTCCTCTTAAAGTTGTTCAACTCTTCCTCCATAGCAATAATCCAATTCGGTTCCTCAAGAGCTTGTTCCGCACTAAGAGGTTCCAAAGAAGAAACAAACGAGTAAAACGCACAAAAGTTTGACAATCTTGAGCGAGTTGTTACCCCTCTTTGGATGCTCCCAAGGATGTTGTCAACGGGGTGATCCCGTTGAACCATTTGATGAACTCTTGGATGTGGTGCTTGAGATTGACGCTGAATGGGTCCATCATCATCTTCTTCAACTTGATGTGCTTGTTCATGAGCTTCACCACCTTGTTCTTCCCTTCGATCAAAGCCACTCCCATGATCGTCACCATGAGCTTGACTTCCATCTTGATGAACTTGAGAACTAGGTGGTTCAACTCTTGTTGATGATGGTGGATCTTGGTTGCTTGTGTCAATCGAAGCTTGAACTTGAACTTTCCTTGGCATCACTTCACCAGTGCCCATTCTAAAGATGGATACACTTGGAGGTTCTTCATCATCTACAAGGTTTTCACTAACTTGCTCTCCTTGAGAGTCGTTGGATTCATCAAATTTCACGTCTACCGTGGTCTCAACACAACCGGTGGTTTTGTTGAAAACATGATAGGCATGTTCGTTAGTTCCATAATCAATGAGAAAACCTTCATCAACCTTGGATGCAAATTTTGAGGCTTTGGGTTTTTTGTTAAGTATGAAACACTTACACCCAAAGACCCTAAAGTAGTGACACTAGGTTTCTTACCGGTGATGATCTCGTAGGGAGTCTTGTTCAAGTACTTGTGGAGGTAGAGGCGGTTGGCGGCATGACACGCAGTGTTGATGGCATCCGCCCAAAATGAGTCCGGAGTCTTGTACTCATCAAGCATTGTTCTTGCCGCTTCAATCAACGTACGATTCTTCCTCTCAACAACGCCATTTTGTTGAGGAGTGTATGGAGCGGAGAGTTCATGCTTGATGCCTTCTTCATCAAGGAATTCTTCAACTTGAGTGTTCCTAAACTCCGAGCTATTGTCACTACTTATGTTCTTGACCTTTAGCTCGAACTCATTTTGAACTCTTATTATGAACTTCTTGACCACTCCCTTTGCTTCACTTTTATCTTGCAAAAAGAATACCCAAGTGAAACAGGAAAAATCATCAACAATTACTAAACCATATTTGTTACCATCGATGCTTATGTAGGCAATTGGTCCAAACAAGTCCATGTGTAGTAGCTTCAACGGTCTTGATGTTGATAGGATGTTCTTGGCGGGATGATGCGCTCCAACTTGTTTTCCCGCTAGACATGCACTACATAACCTATCTTTCTCAAAAACAATATTTGGAAGTCTTAGGATGTGCTCGTCCTTTTGAAGTTTGGCCAAGTTCCTCATTCCAACATGGGCTAGTCGGCGATGCCATAGCCAACCCATGTCGGATTTTGCCACTAAGCAAGCCTTAGGGTCCACCTTTACTTTTGTGAAATCCACGTAGTAAAACTTTCCCCTTAGGTGACCCGCAAAGACAATAGAGAAATCCTCACTTCTTGAGACGGACACACCCTCTTTGGTAAAGAGACAATTGTAGCCTTTCTCACAAAGTTGCGAAACCGACAAGAAGTTGTACCCTAAACCTTGAACATGAAAAACATCTTCAATTGAATTTGTTGTTGAGATAGCAATTTTACCTAGACCAATCACATCTCCTTGACCATTATCTCCATATATGATAGTTTCCGTAGGGGTGTCATAATGCTCAAGGGATGCAAACAAGCCTTCATCTCCGGTCATATGATTTGTGGCTCCACTATCAATTAACCATGTGGTTCCACCAGAGGTGTAGGCCTACAAAACAAGTTTAAGCTTTTGGTTTAGGTACCCAAAAAGATTTGGGTCCTTGGAGGTTAGAAGCATAAACTTTTTGAACCCACACACTCTTCCTCATAGCCTTCTTGGCATAGGCTCCAACATACTTGACCACCATTTTACCATTCTGGTCCAAGGTCACAACATAGTCACATGTGTAGTTTGGAGAAGGCTTGTGTTCCACCACATTCTTCGGTGCCTTTGATGGAGAATTAACCCCACAGTTTTCTTTTGTGATGTTCACAACCTTTGGCTTCTCTTTTCTTGTAGTGGAGGTGGTTACTCCATGGGCAATATCCATAATGGTGTTGAGGTAGCCTCCCTTGTTCCACAAGGGGATCTCATGCCCTTTCACCACCCTTCTACCGTTGACCTTGTTGTCCTTGTAGTGCCCAAGTCCTCTTATGTCAATTGCCTTGGGTATGGACTTGGCACCCAACCTACCTTGGTTGATCAATATGTCGAACCGGGCAATCTTCTTATCCTTGCTCTTAGTTGTTTCCTCTAGCCTTGTAAGGTTAGTCTTAAGAGCATTTATATCAACATTGGAACATATAGAGCAACCTTTGCTCGTGGATGCTTTAGAGTCAAAGTTTGCTTTAGGGTCGGCCTTGGTGCTTTCCCAAAGAGCACTATAGTTTGCTTCAAGATTTTTGTATTTATCCGTCAAGCATGAGAAGCTTGTTTGAAGCTCACTATGAGTGGCCTTTAGGGAAGCTAAAGATTCATTTGCCAAAGAGTAGTCCTTTAGCATCCTCTTGTTAGAGTCATTAGCCAAGGACAAGCCTACGGTCAACTTCTCCACCTTAGCTTTCTCCTCGGCAAGGGTTTTCTCTAGAGCAAGGTTTATTTCCTTTTCACGAATAAGCAAGTCTTCTTGCTCATGGAGAATCTCCTTCTTTTCCTCTAATTTCTCTAAAAGCTTTTTAATTTCTTTATGGACTTTTTTACCAAATTTCTTTATCATGTTTGCCTCTATTTCTTTTTCCTCATCTAGGTTGTTTATGTCATTACTAGATGTGGATGATGATGAGGTGAGAGAGGATGAGGTGGTTGACTCTTGTACCTTGCTCCCTCTTGCCATGAGGCAAAAGTGAGAGTTGTCCTTATCATCAGAGAAGTTGTTGAAGAGGCGTGGTGAGGATGCTCCTTGTGCCATGGCAAGTGTTGCCATGCCTTGCTTCTTTGGTGCTTCATCCTCATCACTTGAGTCCCATTGTTGACCCACGTGAGCATGCCCTTGGTACTTGTTCTTGTACTCTTTGCTCTTCTCCTTGTATTTCTTCTCTTCCTCATTCTTGTCCTTGTTCTTGTTCTTGGGACACTCGGCAATGAAATGTCCATATTCTCCACACTCATAGCATTTTCTTTGTGACTTCTTCTTTCTATCATCACCACCTTCGCTTGATGCCTTGAACTTCAAGAACTTCTTGTACTTCCTTATGGCAAAAGCGGTTTCTTCATCGGTGCTTCCTTCTTCACTTGAATCATTGTTCTTGGTCTTGGAAGTCTTGGGCTTTGCTTCCACAACTTCACTAGACTAGCATTGAGGGTTAGACTCTTGTTCACCTTCAAGCTAAGTGATTTCTCCACGTCTTGATCAACTAGCTCTTGATGCAAGATCTCACCAAGAAGTTGATTGGGAGTCATGTTGTGGTAGTTTGGGTCTCTTCTTATCATGGTTGCTAGGTTTGGGTTCTTCGGTGTGAAAGCTCTTAGCAACTTCTTTGTGACCTTCTCATCATCCCAATCATTGCATCCTAGTGCATTGATGTCCGAGACAAGGAGTATTAACTGATCATACATTTGCCTCACGGTTTCTCCATCCTTCATGACGAATAGCTCAAGCTCTCCGTGAATTAAGTCAATCTTGCCTCTTCTCACATGATCGGTACCCTCATGTGCTTCTTTGAGTGTATCCCAAATCACCTTGGTAATTTGAATGTTCCGGACTTTGTTGAACTCTTGAGCACACAAGGATCCCGTGATGACTCTTGTTGCTTGAACATTGCGGTGGAGGTCTTGTTCATGCTCTATTGTGAGAGCTTCGCCTACGGCGGGGATTGTCACACCTACACACACAATCTTCCAAAGAGAAGGGTGAAGCCCGTAAAGGTGCATTTGCATATCATAAGCCCATTTGGGATAGTTTTTCCCATCAAAATGAGGAGGCTTTCCCAAATGTACAGGATAGAATTTTTCGTTAGGATTGTTGCCCGTAAGTTGTCCGTAGTGGAATGGCACTTCATAGTAGCCGGATTGGGAGTACTTTGCTTGCTCCTTCTTGATCATCTTCTTGAGGAGCTTCTTGGCCATCTTCTTTGCCTTCTTCTTCTTCTTGGCTTTTCTTCTTTTCTTCACCACTTTCTTTGCATCATTGTCACCATCCTTGACGTCTTCATCGCTTGAATTGGAGTCCGAGTCGGAGTCGGAGTCAGAATCGTCGGAGCTTGCGACGTTGGATGGTGTACGGCTTGGAGCCTTCCCCATTAGCTCTAGAGCTGCAGCTTGGTCTTGAGCGGCCTTGAGCTTCCTTGGCGGCGAGTTCTTGAGCAGAGAGGTCACCACCACTCCCCGACATCTTGATCTCTTAGCAGTTAAGCCTAAATCAAGGAATTAGGCTCTGATACCAATTGAAAGGACCTTGTGATGCCTAGAGGGGGGTGAATAGGCTCACTTCAAAATTCCTGAAAAACTGACAGCAGAAATTAAATACCTACCGGGTTATCCGGTACAATGCCGGATGATCCGACGGGCGGATCTTCCGGTATTGTGACGGATGACCCGGCAACCAGAGAGGATTACGAAATCAGGAAATAAAGGTGAACTCCTAGCAATTCTATATGAAACAAAAGTTTAGTTTAGATGCTAAGAACCTCCTGCAACCAAAGATTCGAGTTGTAACACAACAAATATATAGATCGGGCCAAAACACACTTCTAGGGTTAGAGAGAGGAGAAGAACTCAAACAAGCAATGGACAAGAGATTTAATCTGAAGTTCACTTCCACAAAGGAAGCTACGTCTCCGTTGAGGATCCCACAAAGGGACGACTATCACCAAGAGCCTCTTGCCTCACCCAATCCCCACAAAGGAAGATTGGTGCTCACTAAGAATTCTCCACCAAGGAGGGGTAATACAAATGATCCCGGGTGCTCCACACGGAGAGGGCACTCAACGGGCGACGCCTAACCGTCTAGAAGCAAGCTTCAAGAGTAACAAACGCGAATCGAAGAACCAAAGCCGCCACAAGTGCTTCTTGAGATGAACAAGTGATGAACTCACTCAAGGGGCTCAACCTCACACCTTGTCAACTCTCAATCCCACACCCTAGATGAATTCTTGGAGTGGATTAGCTCTAGGAGGATTTGGGAGAGAGGAGTAAATGCTTGTGGAGGTGTTTGTCCCGGGTTAGGTCAGCAACAAATGAAGGAGGGGGTGAAGGGATATAAATACCCAACCCCCAAAAACTAGCCGTTACTGTGCAGCTGGACGACTCACCGGATGACCCGGCACCATGCCGGATCACCCAGGTTCCGTCGGGACACTCCCAGAGAATTTCGGGACCTGCCGCCGGGTGACCCGCCTGCCGGATCATCCGGTAAGGCGTCGGATCATCTGAGATTCTTGGAACTTTTTGCAAACTGTGTTCGTGAGTGAATTTTGTCTCTCGAGTGAATGTTAGTATCTCAAGAAAAACACATGTGGCAAACTTCAATTCGACCATACGCATCCCCCTTTATAGTACGGTGTTTCCTATACTCAAATTCAAAATTAGAAAACGAATTTTAAACCTCCATTGAGCGGTTAACACCACATAACTTTATTGGGGGGTCTCCTTTTCATCCAAATTGTGTTCTTTCATATTTAAACCTGCACACATCTCAATCAAACAATTAAATCCTCCAAATTGTGATTGCTATTTATCACCAAAATAAATAAGGGTCCTAGATGCACTTTCACTTCTCCCTCGATGGACCCGGCGGCACCCGCCAGACCCAGCCCTCTCATCCGCATCACGAGCGTGGATCCCTGCCCCGGCATATGGCGCGGCACCTGGAGTCTGACCGCGATGGGGCTCTCCTCTGAGAGCTAGATGGCCAGCCTCGTCACCGGAGGCAGCGGCAGCGGCGGGTCCGGGGATTGGAGATGGAAACCCTAACCGCCCCTCAACCCTTTTTATACGGGCCTTGCCCAGTGGGCCGTCGTGGGCCGCCAGGCCGCCAATAGCTTGCAGGCCGCTAGGGCCGTATGGGCCAATCAGGGCCGCCCCAGCAGGCAGGCCAACATGCCACTTTGCTTCCTTCGATTTATGAATTAGCCCCCAGGCTTTAATTTATTTACATGTTTAGAAGTCTCAGTTCTACATGTTTGGGCTTTAACCCCTAAATTGTTCTATAAATATGTGTTGTCATACACATTGTGATATATACCCTCTGGTATTTGCACCTATTTAATTAGGATGCTAATGTTACCATAGTAATTATGCATCTTTATGATCCACAGATCGTTTATTGGTGTTAGAATAATTTTCCGTATGCAATTTCATTTTATTTGCATGATTAAAACTTAATCAAATTTCTACATCATGTAGAACATAAGGAAAAATTCAAAAACTTAAGGACTATACATATGATTTTGGCATAACACAAGGTGATGTGACCTAGGCACCGGTTGTGATAAGTTCTTTCTAAGAATTTATTTGCCCTGAGACCGTGCTTTTAGGCAGCTTTTGCTCATCACTGAGAGGTCTACATCTTTATGATGATTACCTTCAAAGTGTATATCCAAAATTCATATATATGGACAACTATTCATAAGGCTATCAATTTATTTATTCCTACAGGAATTAACAAGTCATATACCTTAATTTTGTAAGAATCATCTTACATTCATTATTTTGCTTATTTTACAACATAATTTACATCAGTAAATTTAACTTTATTGCAAGAATCATCTTGCCTTCCCTAATGTTGTGTAATCATATCACCAACATAGTGATTATTCCTTTAAAAAAAACTCCTAATATTACTAGTGTTACACATATGAGTGGAGTCTAAGGTATTTATTGCAATCATGCAAATTATGCCTATAGCAACGAGTTCCTCGTCCACCACTTCAAAGTTTACACCATACTGGTGATTAATTTTTGATGTGTTAACTCACTAGTACATGATGACCGAGTCACACTCGATAGTAGCGATTTCATCGCATATCAAATATGCGGTTCACACTACTTATAATTCAAATCCCAATTTGAATATACATGATTTTATATTGAATAATTCAAGAATCACCTTGAATTAAAAATTTAAGCATCAATTTTGGCTTAAATAATTATCAAAAAAAGTACAACATATTATGGTGATTATATTCTATCATAAAGAGAGTATGTTTTGGTAATGATCACCAGATCATTTATTCTCACAAGAATATAATCCAAAAGCATATGCAACAACTTCTGTAGCTTGTCAATTATAAGAATAGTCCACTTATAATCAAGGATCAACTTGATTTAAATAATTTTTGCACTACAATATATTTCATGCTATATAATTTACTCATCGAGTAAATTCATTCAGATACATGATCAACTCATGTAGGACATGACTAATGTTTCAAAAATGGAAATTTTTGAATTCGCATTGTATTGAGTTTACTATCTAATTTGGGTACATGATATCAACGATATCATTGGGAGATTCATGGCATCCAAGCCACCATCATTATACCCACATACAAGTACCCAATCAATTATTAACATTACCACTCATAGACCTTTGTGTGTTACTACATTTCCTCAATTCCGATTTTACAAATCAGAATAACCAAATGAGGAAGATCCATTTATTCTTTAAACTCCTAGAAGAGTTACCAATAAAGAATAGAACTTTCAGTTCATGAAATTTATAACACAACAGATTTCATTTATAAAATGTCACTTTTCTTCAAATCAAGTGACCATAATGACTAACCTCAAGTTTGTCTATAGTGTGGTTGTACATTCATGTACACATGATTTCCAAATAAAACATTTGGTTCAAATAAAACCTCCACCCCAGTGGAGGAAAGCGAATTCAAGGAGATCAATTTGAAGCGCACTTCAATAAATTAATAAATTAGATCTCCATATGTTTCCATATAAATTCATGGAATTATCATTAGTTCAATATTATACTACATGTGTAGTATATTGTCCATCATTAATATCATGTACTTCAGACATGGTATTTATTCGGGATACAACTAGAAAGAAAAGGAATTTCATAAAGTGGATCACCACTATCACAAATATGAGGGATATATACTCTCCTCACGGGTATTCATTTATTTATTGTAGAGGCACTCATGTATTCTACAAATACTCCAATTTTGTGACATCCATTTGTATATGGTTTCATATTGAAACCCATTACCAAGTATTATGAAGAAAAATTAGCACTCAACTTGGTAAAATGGACAAGAAAATTCAATACTCACACAATTCCTTTCATATCATCTGGGATATGTTCTATGTACATACATAAATCCCGAATGACAAGTTGTGTTTTAAATAATTTTTCAATCTTGATTAATTATATCAGGAATTGGCATGACAGCCTTGGTCATTCTAACTCATGAATGGTAAGAAAAATTATTATCAATTCTATTGGTCATAGCATACATTCTCAAAATCCTCAGATTTTGTGCACCGCATGTGTCACTTGAGAATTAATTTTAAGGCCCTCTTACCTTAAAATTATAAACAATGAGCCACTCAATTTCTTGAAATGCATTCAAGATAAGTTGGCATATTCAGCCATTTATGAATTATCTAAGCACTCTCAAGTGCTCATAAAGTCATTTACAAATAGTCCCATATGTGTTCCTTACTGATTATAAGGCATCACAAATTACCAAATTAATTGCTCTAGTTTTCAACTTTGAGCAAAACTTTCCTGGGCGCAGGATCACATCCATTCACATGGAATTATTTGGTTTTGGGGAACTATATCACTAAGTACCATATGTCCATACCAATTATGGCTTAATTGAATCTCTTATCGAGATAACTCATTTGCATGACCATCAACAATAGAATTCAACCTATCAACATCAAGTTGGTAATATGTGGATTTACACACCACATATTTTACATTCATCAAGCTGCAATCATACGGCTCCCTTCGTTGCAGTTCGTACGTGAAAGCTTGGCCACAGCCAAATATTTCCCATCTGCGTGTCGGTTATGTTTTGCACATACCGATAACACCACCTCACAACATACATTATGGGCAGTAGAGGCCTACATAAAAGGTATTATTATCCATCATTCATTTGATACCTTAGGTCTCTATGAGGATTTACACAAAAGCCCGTATGTTGATCACACTTTGAGGATAATTCCAGGCATTAGGGGGAGATAAAGACCACATATTGAATGCCAGGAATACAAAATGAATGTTACACATCACATTCAATCCTTACATCCACGTACACACCAAAGAATATCTGAACCGTCAGTTCAGAACATCTTATATTTGTAATATATTACAAATATTCTGCCAAATGCATTTACTTATCAAAAGTGTCATCTTACTCAATTCCTACAATTGGTGAGCCAGAAAGAGTGGAAATCTAACAAGATCGCTCAACTCCCAAATTAAAATAAGAGGAAGAGAAGTATGGTCACTAGGGATATAGCTTGTTAATAAGCATCCGCAGAAACAGGGGGAGATATCCTCCAAAATAGTAAATGCAAATCAACATCATGCATGTTGTTAGACACTTTATGGATAATTGAAAATCCAAGGCCTATGAATTTTTAACATTCTAAAGCCCAGTACATGTGCACATAAATTTAGGCACTAGGTCATCATTGGAACATCCAAACTCTATCATCTTGGAAAATGAGATAAGAGTTCTAAAGCATTAATATTTCACATGCTATATTGGTTCCATTTAATCAATCATACAAAGTCTACAAAATATCGACAAATACTCCTCAAAATTGATATACACCTTAAACTGGATCCAGACCAAAAGTCCTAGGCATAGTGTATCAACACTCAAATTGGGTCAAAGCAAAGGTGGCAATTATGGAGAATTTCTCTCATTCACTAGTAAGAGGTATTTACCATAGTAATATCATCTTCTCACAAATGCATTTTTTTATGAAAGCAAGGTGGTGATATAATGAGAGATTGTAGCACTGGTTTCACGCAGAGGCCGAGCAACATACCCTTGTGGTATATGTGAAAATTATGTTCATATACTTTATGATTGGCAGATCAAATAACTTTCATAAGATTAGGATATACAAGTCTTCAACTTATTTCAATCCTAAATCTAATAAAAAATCGCAACATATATTGTATATCACTTAAGTCACTCCATGACTTAAAATAGTCAAGTTGTTTGTGGTATAACTGACTAAGTGAGTATCTTCCGTAGAAGAGTTACTCCAATCACGATGATTGCATGTGTGTTCATAAACAAATCCAACTTGGATTTTCCATCATCTCAACACACACGAATAAACAAGCAATCATTTTATGACGGAGTTTGAGATGGAAATTTGGTAAAACCAAACTATACTTAAGTTACAACTTGTGCATATATATCAATTTATCAATATTCAATTGATAATGTGTACCAATATTCAAATAATATTGGACAAGCATATCCATAAACAATTATGGTCATTCAATCCCTAAATATGGATCAATATCCATTTAGACCTTGGGATGATAAACATAGTGCCAACAAAGTGCTTGTGTATCATACAAATTACAACATGCATGATACTACAGTTGTAGATACCTTGCTATAATGCTACTCCAACAACACCATTCTGTTGGGAGTTCAAAAGGGATATCCATATATATCAAATGGTACTAAAAGGTCTTGATTTATTATTTTAAGACTTGGCCAAGTAGGATATCAAGATACTGGCTAACTGGTCCCCATATTGCCAGATCATAAAATGATACAGATAGTGAAGTTTTCATGGTAGTCATCATAATGGACTCCATAAAAGAAACTTTTATCTATCATTTTGAAGCATCAGATTCATATGCATGACTTCAACGAATGATAAAATGTGATTCCATATAATCATTAACATTATCCATAAATGATAATGCATATTGTATTGCTCAAAATGTTTATCCTCATTTTTACAAAATGAGAAAATAAACATCTTGCAAAACACACTCACTAATGTACTTATCCACCACTACATCGTAGAATGGTGTTCATGGTAGGTGGTGAGTGACAACTTAAATTTTGCAAGAATCAGGAGGAGACATTCCTTTGATATAATCTATACATAATCATCTGAGTATGTATATTGTACTCTTTTTCCTATATGAGTTTTCCTTACAAGGTTTCTCATAAAAAGGTTTTCATGAGGCAATATCAATACAAGAACATATCTCATATCACCTAATTTTTCCACTCAGGTTTTAAGGGTGGTACGCATATTCTATGTCATATCTTATGTTTTCTCTACAAGAGTTTTTAAGAAGATATAGAATCCCTTCTCCTATTTTTCCTATTAGGTTTTTGGGAAAGGTTATTCTAATATGATCCTCAGATCATAATATTATTGATCTCCGAAACTTACTTATGAGTTTTTCCTTACAAGGTTTCTCATATAAGTTTTTCAATGAGACAATAATCTAAAATGCCATATCATTTTCTCCTTATATTTTCTCATGAGGTTTTAAAGGAGTTTTAACGGCATATACACATACAAATTGGTTTCTCCTCAAGATTTTTCCCATAGAGTTTTTGGAGGAGTTTTACAAGATGATATTCAAAGATGATTGAAGAAGAATTACATCGAAATCACATAGAGCAATTGATCAAGGGGGAGTGTTGTGAAACATTGAATAGTGATCAATTAGCCTAATCATGTAATTAGTAAAGTAATTAGAGATGTAATTAGGGATTGGTAACTGCCCTTCCCAAAGGGCCATCCCAAAGGGCCATCCCAAAGGGGTGAGGCATGCCTCCATGCCACTTCACTCTGTATATATTTATGGGGTTCCCCCATCCATCAATCAATCCAATTCATTTGCCCCCATTTCATTCATTTTTTTCTCAACAGTTCCCGGTCCTTGAGGCTACAGGGCGCTACCTCCAGGTGGTTTCTATGGCCCCTCTTTGTTGGCCACGTCAGGTCGTCAACTGTAGGAGGCTCCATCGACGTGGGCCCGTGGGGTTAACGATGACGTCGTCTGTCTATTTTTCGTTGCATGTTGACTCTGTTTTCCCGATGAACTTGCGTTGCAATCCTCTCGTTGCCCTGCCGCTTTGCTTGGGGGCTCCATCAACGTATAGTTTTTGCATTTTGGTTTTTTAGTAAGATTTCTACTTTTGGATTTTTGAGGGAAAGAATTCCAAAAATAGACCCCTAGCACGTCGTCAAAGATCATAGCGTTGTTGTATAACAGTCCCACCCTTTTATCATGGCGCTGTGCTGTTGTACAACGGTGTCATGGTTTTTGGCGCCGTGCTTTGAAACACATCACCCAAAATCACCTAGTGGAAATACACAGCGTCAAAGTCGTGGCGCTGTTGTGCAACAACACGACGCCATGACCTATGGCGTCGTGCTGTTATACAATGGCGCCATGACCTTTAGCGTTATGCTAGGGGTTCATTTTTGGGATTCTTTTCCCCACGGGTCCAAATGTTGAAATCTTACTTAAAAAAGGATCAAAATGCAAAAATTATACGACGCGGGGGCGCACAACGCGCGAGCGCGGGGTGGGGAGGGGCACAAAACCCCATCACGAACTAATCTAATTCAAAATTTAAAAAAGTTCTAAATTAAATTTCAATTTCAAGAATGAATTTCTTGTGTCGAGATCTTCAAAATAAGATCCCACTTGATTATGTTTTGATAAATATTTTTAAAAATATGTTTTATATACTAAATATTAATTAGTGTTACAGCAAACAAATATTTTATTAGCTAGAACAAATAGATTTGTTCGGTCTCATATATTTTTGTTCGTCATAGTGAATATTTGTTCGGTCATAATGATATTATTATTTATTTCTCTTTCTATTATTATACTTTATGTGCAGAACAAAAATTTACTAGACCGAACAAAATTCACGTGGGTAGAACAAATATATTTACTAGGCCGAAAAAATTCACTTGGGCCGAACAAACATATTCACTAGAGCCGAACAAAAATTCACTTGGGCCGAACAAAAATTCACTGAGGCCGAACAAAAATTCACAAATTCACTGGGGCCGAACAAACATATTCACCGGGGCCGAACAAAAATTCACTTAGGTTGACCAAATATATTCACTAAGGCCGAACAAAAATTCACTTGGGCTAAACAAAAATTCACTAAGACCGAACAAAATTCACTAGGACGAACAAACAAATTCACTAGAGCCGAACAAAAATTCACTCGAGCCAAACAAACATATTCACTAGGGCCGAACAAAAATTCACTTCGGTTGAACAAAAATTAATTGGAGCCGAACAAAAATTAACTGAAGCCGAACAATCATATTCACTAGGCTAAACAAAAATTCACTCGGCACAAACAAAAAAATCACTGAGACCAAAAAAATATATTCACTAGGGCCGAACAAAAAATCACTAGGACTGAACATAAATGTATAGAAAACATAAATAAATAAATATAAAAAAGAAAGAAGAAATAGAAAATGAAAATAGAAATAGAAAATATAAAATATAAAACAAAATATAGAAATAAATAAATAAGTAAGAAAATATTAAATAAAATATAAATAAGAAAATAAAAAGAAAAAAGAAATAGAAAAGAAAAGAAGAATAAAAGGAAAGAAATAGAAAAATAAAACAAACAGAAAAACAAAAACTAAAAAAGAAAAAAAGGAATTAGAAAAAATAAAATAGAAAATAGAAATAAATAAATAAGTAAAGAAAAAATAAAAAATAAACAAAAAATTAAAAAGGGAATAAAAAATAAAAGAAAAGAAGAATAAAAAGAAAGAAATAGAAAAATTAAAAGAAACAAAAACCTGGAAATGAAATATATAAAGAAAAAAACAACATGTTGCGCCCCCGCGGCCCCCACACGCCCCCAAGAAAATTGTTGCATTGAACTGTGTGCCCAGAGAGAAGAAATGATCTCTCTATCTATACTATAAGGAGCGAAAACAATTAAAAACCTTTCTCACCCAAATCAGATCCACCTTACTCCTCACGCCGGACCCACCCGTCAGGTTGCATGATGACCAAAAAGGTGGAACAACCATAAAAATTGAAATTTGAGGAGCGTTTCTGCCAAAAGGGGTATTTTTTCTCACCCACCCCCGCCATACCCGCCTGCGATACCCGCTGGGCCCACCCCTCGCGTCCCCGTTTCGTAAAAAAAATCCCCGTTGTCGAGACCTCCCCAGCAGCGATCTCCTCCGCAGCAACGCGTCTGCCGGCGTCTGGCCCTGCTCGTCGGGGGGGCCTCCGGATCAGAGCCGAGCTCCAGCAGCGTGCGCACGGCCACAGCCACCACGATGTGCAGCGGCGACGCCGCCGGATGCGCCCACCGCGGGGGAGGCCGGCGTCCGGCCCGCGGTCGTACCCCACGGCAACAATCCCGGTGCCAGCAGCGGCGGAGGGCAAGGGAGCGGTTGCGACATGGGCGAGTACTACCGCCGCGTGCTGCTGCTGGACCCCGAGAACCTGGTGCTCCTGCACAACTACGACAGGTACCTCTACGAGGTGGAGGGCGACCTGGCCGGCGCCGAGGGATGCTACGTGTGGGCGCTGCTGGCGTGCTCCGGCGACGCCGACCTGCTTAGCCTCTACGGCCGCGTCATCTGGGAGGCGAGCCAGGAGAAGGAACGCGTCGAGGCCTACTTCGAGCGCGTCGTGCAGGCCGCGCCGGATGACTGGTGAGAGCACGGGTCCATCGATTTGGTCGCTGGTCGATTTGAGCTCATTGATTATTCATTAGTCGATCCATTACTAATTGGAATTGTGAATGTGTGCAGCTACGTGCTGAGATCGTACGCAAGCTTCTTTTGGGGTCCCTTCTTTCTTATTGAAAGAGATAAGCCACCTAAGTTCCAACTTCTTTCCTACTGCTAAGTTCTTGTATCCTGGAATTTACCCTATTACTTTCTGCATTCTTATATATGTGCCAATCCAAAACAATGAAATGAAAAAGTGCATGTTGATCAAATTATACAATCTGCCCATTAGACTTTATTACAAGCAAGTAGATACAATCCTCAAGATTTAGTTGGCCAAATCATTGGATGATCTCTACCGCTTATCAAGCATACATGAAACTTCAACCTAAATTCAAATAGTGCATGGTTCAGGTGCGGATGTTACTCTGTTGGTGCCTATTGTGCAGTGTATGTTTCCTACCGATTTTACAAAACACTTCTGCATATATTTGAGCAAGCTCTTAGCTCCTTCGGGGTTGAGATTAAGTGCTAGATTTAGTAAGGTTAGTGAATGCAGCTTTTGATTGAAACTGTAGCACACAGATACTTGAATTATGCATTAGTACTATCTACTCATATAACAGGTTCATGATGCTCTAGCTCAAGCAGAACTTGAATGGTCGAATCTTGTTGTCAGCATTATAATGTCACAAAATTCACATAGTTGACAGGTTAGTGTTTGTGGACCTTTTTGTTTTATTGCTTAACCAATTTGGCAATTTCAGTGGTGAAATCAGACACACTTTAGTAGGATTGTAGGTTTCCATTTTAGTAGTTCCCAACTGAGCAGGAAGAAACAAGAAAAGCTTAGCAGCAGTTCCCAACAGAGCAAGATGAAGCAAGCAAAGCATGGTATCTAAATGCAATTTTCGTATCATCACTATATGATACAGGTGTGCTTGTCATCAAATGGATGGTTCTAAAAGTATGCCTGCCTACCTTACAACATTATAAGATAATTAAGTTATATGTAGTAACGGTGTTTGCTCAGTTAAGTATTTTATTTAGATGCGCTATCTGAGTGCTCATGTTCAGTTTAATAGGGTTTTGCTTTTTTGTGAGTAGTAACTTTAAGTCCTTAAATAGGTTTTTGCTTTTAAATCTGAACACTGCAATCAGAATATGGAAATATGGTATAGGATGATAATTATAAACCAAGCAACAAAAGAGTCAAATTAATTGTTTTTGGATTCTTACCCTTCATGTGATGTAACTTATATGAAATAAATTGTATCCTCCTGTAGTTGCCTGCAATTTCACCAGTTACATGAATCATTTGTAACCTGCAGGTTATCATATATTATCTTAATTTACTATTTACAAGCATTGTCATTTTTTTTACTTTTCATGAGACTCGCAAGTTACCTTAAGGATAACTTCTAAAGCTTATTAATGGAAAGGTGTTATTCAGTTTCTTACTGGGCATTTCAAA
Organism: Cenchrus fungigraminus; assembly: GCA_036936925.1. NCBI lineage: Eukaryota > Viridiplantae > Streptophyta > Magnoliopsida > Poales > Poaceae > Cenchrus > Cenchrus fungigraminus. Next base: position 115,229,515 of record CM072779.1, on the reverse strand, counting down.
TATTTATGTGCATGATATTTTTTCCTTAATTGATCCAACTTTAATTTGTTGACTACTCTTTGACGGGATACATAATTCTAGTAGATTATGCAACCATATTCTAAGTTCCGGTGAAGATTGAGGCTTCCTCTATACATTGCAAGGGCAATGCAAATGATACTAAGTAGTATCTTTGTTTCCCCCTTGGCTATATTAATTGTTGACTTAAAAAAATGAACATGCAGATTCTGGACGTTACGTAGAAGGCTGATAAGGATGAGATCGTGCTGAAAATTGATGGAATAGGATATTGATATACAACTGAGGTGCAGATAGGTTGGTGACAGATTTCTTCAACCATATAGATATATGTGTGTTCCATTTAATGAGGGGAATGCAAGAATTCAGGGAAAAGCTGAATATGAGTGTAAATAGGATGTGGTTGCAGGCACATGACAGTGCTCTCTGAACAGCTGCTTTACTTTCCTCCCTGGCATTCATGAATCATTTTTTTGTGTGAGTAATCATATGCACGAATGGCTGCAGGGTTGTACCTATATACTGGTATTTTGCTTCTGAGCTCTGTGGTGATATACAGAGTATATATATGTGTTCATCAATCCTCATATAATATAGAAAAGCTCATACAACATATTTTTTCCTACAAAATTTATGAGGGTACATATATTCTTGTATTTTGGTTTTTATATGCAATGACTTCTGTGTTCGCACACCATATTTATATATTGTCATTATCCTTTTGAGCTGTTGGTGCCATTGAATTCTAAGTTCTAACAGCACAACATTTAAAATTTTAAAATGTGTTATGTTTTTTGGTAAATAGAATAATTTTGGTATTTACATTGTTGGTTGCTGAACTAAAAACATGTTTTTGATTTTTATTCTCCAAAAACCCATACTTTTTAGGTGTATATCCTTACTTAAAATATAAGTTTTGGCTTATTGTTTACTATAATTTTTTTAGAACACGTGCGTGTCGCACGTGCATTTTACTAGTATGAGAAATTTTGGTAAAATTTTTGAACTAAGCATGACCATTGGTCAAACCTCTTTATGTTGGCGGGCCCACATCATAGGCACGTGTGGCAGTAGTAGTACAAGGCTAGCTAGTTAGCCCACAAGTGAAGTGGTGCCCAAGTACGTTCATCCGATCCTTCTAATACCTGACAAAAACTCTTACCTTTTAATTCTTCCTTTTTTCCCTTTTGATTTGATTTATTACATATAAGTCAGAGGGTGAGGCAGGTAACAGCATCATCATCAGCAAATAAGCACATCATGCAGCTTATTGTTTGTTCCACTTCCACGTACAATGCTTTCAACACTTTGTACTCGTGGGCTAGTCCAAAAGCGCACGCGTGACTGAATCAGAGTAGTCAAATATAATAAAATGATAAAAAGTGCTACTCCTACTACTGAAAATTACGTCGCAATACAGACCTCGATGCAAGTACTATAAAATAGGAATTAATCTTTTTATGAAAGAAGAAACTAAGAATTAATCATAGCCGTCAATTCTTACAAGCTCACGCTGGCCGTCAATCTGACGTACACCACCAGAGATTAACTTATACTTCCTCCGTCACAAAATAAACACACATCTCACTTCCCGATGAGTCAAAAAATTTAAAACTTAACCAAAACTAATATAAAACGAATTGTACTACTATTTATGATGTATAATAAGTATCAATTAGATTGAGCATTGAGTATACTTCCATAACAAATTTATTTAGAGATACATACTATTTTCTATATTCTTAGTCAAATTTAAAAATTGTTTGACTCCTCGAGAAGCGTAATGTGTGTTTATTTTAGAACAGATGCAGTATACAATAAAGTAATAATAAAGATGTGCGCAGGAGAATCCTCTCTCCGTCAATGTGCTGTGTGGGGACCGTCTAAGTTAAACATAGTACTCGAATACGAAGATTTACCCTTTTTTTTTAAAAAAAGGAATGTTTGTGTTGATGTGGGCCCTATGACGGTGTCCATGCTAGTTATTATCTTTTAATAATCAGTCAAAGTAGGCATGTTAAGTTTAAACCAACATTTATAGTGGTCAAATTTACCTAGTGATGGTCAATTAAAGTGTTGGTCAATATGCCCGTTGTGGAAACAAAAAAGAGTATCGTGAGGTACGTTTACATACTTGAGCTTTGATCTTAGCCACTCCTGCGATTGCAACAATCTAACCACCACCACAAACTGTGAACAACTTTGCCGTTAGTTCCTGTGAACTCAACTCCGTCCATCCATGTAATGCGTCAACGTGACGTGACAATGCATCGCGACCGAGCTTTTACATGCAGTCACCAGATGGCAAAGCGTCAGCCAACGACTGGACCACCAAACAATGCAGGATAATTTGTTGTGGCGGCCCTGTTTAGTTCCCCAAAAGTTTCTAAAATTTTCGCATCGTATACCGTGTCACCTCTCACAGAATACGTTTTCCAACGTAAAATTTTCATCACTTTCACCAAAATTTTCACCAACAGTTTCCACACGACGTGTATGCAACGAGGGGCTAGCTAGCGTGTAGTGCCAGCATGCAGTTGGGCAGAGGCCGTGATGTCGTAGGGGTTCAGAATTTGTCAGGGTCAATTGCGGCAACGGGAAAAATAATGAAGCAGCAGAGATCACTAGGAAGTATTTCCTCTGTCCCAATTCCCAAAAGAGTTGTCGCAAAAAATGTGTTTGTCTCACAAACATGCTTCCCGGACGATACTCTTTCAGAAACGGAGTGAGTAGGCACTAGTGGCCATCTATCCCGAAGGTTAAAGCCTTAATCGTCCGCGATATGAAAAGAGAAGTCAAATCTTGGAGAACATGAAAATTTTTAGGGACGACATTTGGAGTTAACATACGGAACAAAATTTCTTAGAACCGTCTGTGCATTTATTTATTTATTTATTTGGAGAGAAGGTTGCCTTATCAGTACGTTTCATAAGCTAGCTAGTCATCACTCGTGCAGTCGTGTTTGAAAAAGTAGAAATCTCTTGAAAGGTGCATTATTGCTCATGAACGCATATATGTGAAATTTGTGGCAAATTTTGTGCACATGGTATGGCGATCAACTCGGCGGCGATGGCAGGTTTTCCTCTTTTTAAAAAAAATATTTTTTTTGCGGGGATCAATTAAATAAAAAAAGTTTCAAGTACCGTTAGATGATGAGTTAATTAAATAAAGAAATTGGACAGGGGCCCTCTTTGTGCTCAACGGATCAGAGGGCAGGCGATTTCTGTTGCCCTCTTGTCGTTGTACTCCCTCCGTATATGAATTAGTTGTCGTTTTGGGTTGGATAGGATTTTGCACAATAGATGTCGTTTTGACCATGCGGGAGTCCTTTGGACGTCCTTGCCCCTGGCTGAGCTAACCAACCAAGCTATCAAAGTTTGTTGTTTTCGTTGCAGTTGCAACCCTATTTAATAAGGGTAAACAGGGGAAACTCTACCCTAATTAATCACTCATTGGTATGCTAAATGCTGTCCTAAACGACATCTAAATCGTATACGGAGGGAGTAGGCACTGGTAGCCAAATAGGCAAACCGTGTCAAGGAGTCAAGGTCAAGCAGGCTAGGCATGAGCGTTGACGATGATGACGTGGCCTGTCCCTCTCCGTTTGACCGTGGACTGACTTCCAGCAAGGAAGCATTATTCCGAGACACAAAAGCTTATCGGTCGTTGATCTCTCCTCCGTTGCAACTTTCTCCCTTTAGTCCTATTGCTTTCGTGCGTGTATTGATCATCTAGAAGGGCCGAACGATGACCCGACGAGACCATAAAGTTTGACCCAGCTGGATCTTTGCAAATGGATCAAAATATGTGTTATGATAACAATAACTCTACAAATAAAACGATCAGTAAAACCATTTCCTACGATACGGAGCATCTAAGCATCAGCATAAGGTTCTAACCATCGTCTTTTCAATTTTGTGATTTTATCGTCAACTATTCGCAAGTCAATACTGTTTTTTTTTTAAAAAAAGTGTATACCATCATCGTTATCCTTTCAAATGGAGCTTAATTATAAACGAAGCAATTTGATTATTATTCCTGCCGTGCAATGTGTTAAACCTGACTCTCGAATCTTAGACTCTTTTTTGGCGCACAGACAGTGACATGTGTGGGACATACTTGGAGCACCTTGGGATCAAACCATATTAAAAATGACTTGGTTATGCTAACTCCGTTTTAAATTAATACAAAAAATTCTGCTTTAAACTAAGTTGTCGGTACAATACTTTTACAGATAACTCTGTTTTGAATTAATCTTTAAAAACTTACTTTTACAGATAAACGAGCATAGAGTAAACCTTTTATGCCAAAATTTAAGTCATCTAACATTATATACTTTGTTAACCAGAAATCACTAGCAAACAGAGCAAAGTCGGGGGTACCCTCACAAGGCGAGAGTCCATTAGATCCAGTCTTAGTGCACAGGTAGTTATGACGGCTGATACGAAGAATAGTACTCGGCTGGTAGATTGAATAATGTTGTGTGAGAGGAAATAAACCGAGACAAACCGAGATAAGCCTAGAACCGGTCAACCGAACAACCTCATTGATTACTCCCTCCGCTCCAAATTATAGTTCGTTTTGGATTTTCTAGATTCATCGATATATTATGCACCTAGACATTGTGTATATATAAATGTATAACATCATCTATGAATTTAATAAAACTAAAACGACATATAATTTGGAACGGAAGGAGTACTTTATCAAGTCAACAATTTTTCTGATGTGGTATTAAATTTAATATCATGAAACTCTTATAAAACTCCCCATAGAGACCGACCTTAATGGTATATTCATGAAAAGCATGTCATCGTCAGTCAAAGTAAAAAAAAAATGTTACACCTAAATAAATGAAATGCTCTTAAGAGGGGTGAAACTTTTGGTTTCTCTTTCGGGGTTTATTAGGAGTATTGAACGTAGACTAGTTACAAAAATAATTACACGAATGAACCGGAAATTACAAGACGAATCCATTAAGTCTAATTAATCCATCATTAGAGATTGGTTACTGTAGCACGTCGTTGTCTAATCATAACATGATTAAGCTTATTAGATTCGTCTTGAAAATTAAGGTAGAGGTTGTGAAATGAATTTTGTCATTAATTTACATTTAATACTCCTAATTAGTGTCCGGAGATTAATGTGACAAGTAATTGGTGAAATTTTGGAGAACTAAACAAGGTATTATCGTCGCTAATAAATGAGAGCGCATCTCTTGACCTATCTTCTTCCCTACCTGTAGTGTTATCTCTCTTCAGTCTTCACATTTATACTTGACAAAGCGCAACTTACAAAAATAAAATATAGAAGCTGACGATTGCATATATATAGGAACAACATATACTAAATTGACTGAATGATTGTTACTGTTAACGATAATTATGTGTAAATATTGAATTCCTTTCTTGCCAACAACAATAAGAACGAGTTAGGCACTTGGGCATTTCACCATAGTACAAACTTGAAATTCATACTCCTGAATTAAGGGGAAACATATGAAAATGAGTAAAACGCATGAATTTGATATAATGTAGGAACACGAATGAAATACTAGATGATGCATAATACATGAAATTGTTGCAAGAGGTAGCGCTACTATTAAGCTAGAGCAAAAATGAAGAGATTGGTATAGATAGAATGATGGGTTCTTGTTAAATTCTTCAGAAAAGTTTGGTCTTGGCAGGTGAGGCATTAATAATTAAAAAAAATATATATGAGAGTAAGAATGTTCCTCAAATTTTGCACACATGTAATGTTCTTTACAATATCAAAATTCTTGTACCTTAAAGTATGAGAACTAACCAATCGATTTCCCTTGCTATAAAAGCCTACAACTATGAATACATATAGGAGTACGTATGGAATACATTTTCTCCCACTTAGGTGAAAGGTGAGGAAATTTAAAAGTTCTTACAAAATGAGAATAGATTTGACCTAAAGAATACAACTTCCATCTCCTTGTTAAAGTAAATCATCTTGCTGCACACGGAAATGTTCCGTCCCTTGTTTAGCATTGTTGTTTAAACTAGGTAATACCCCGCGCGATGCTACTGAAATTTTTTAAACAAAATTTTAAGGTGCAATGCGAAAGTAGGAACACCAAAGTGATTTCATGACAATATTTTTTAAATAACATTATACATGGAAGCATGATAATTTTGTTGAGAGAAAATCATTCTAAATTATTGATCCTACATTTTTTCTCTATTACAAAAATTTTGTAGCATGCTACTCACAAAGACATGATATTAGCCACAGAGAATCGGTTGAAGACATAAATATATGATCTAGTGGATGATGTCATGACGTATAGTGGATGGTGACGTGAAATGCTTGCATGTTGAAGATAAATCTATCTATGACTTCTGGTGAATCTCACCTGTATAGTTGTTATATACGCAACCTTCGGTGCAAATCTGCAGATATTAATAAATACCCAGAATTCTGAAAGACAACGTGACAAGAAACCCCAAACCGTTCCTTCCTTGCACGAACTCACCGCGCCGTCACATGTAACTTTTGGTGCATCTCTCGACTAATTTCGCCCTGTTTCGCGTTATGAAACCACTCAAAAGACCATAAGGAAGCAAGGACAGAATCGTCATTGTGCTCGAGGAGGGAGAGAGACAGGGGAGGCGCAGCGAAGAGTCCAAGGTGGTAATCACCGGCACCACCTGAGGAAACGCCCCCCTCTTTCCATCTCCTTCCCTTCCAAGCCTCGACCTCCGCCTCCTAAAATCTCAATCGCCTCCCGGTTTCTTCCGACCTCCGCCGCCCCCCACCCCCCACCGGATTCTCCGAGACTAGTTCCTCGGCCTAATCTCGAAGGGATTCCGGAATCGCCCGTCGCGATCTCGCATTAAGGTATGCTAGTGTTCCTTTTTCCGCTGGTGATTTCGTTCGGCTTTACTGCTGTATATCGGCGATCGGGTTAGATCGGTTAGTTCACCGTCCCGATCGGTTTCGTCGGCTGGTTCGTCGACAGGTTGGGTTTTTTATAGGTGGGGCTCCGTCGGTTCGCCTTCTTGGCAGAGGATTGCGGGTGATCGGTGGGGTTTTCTTGGGGTTTTGGAATCTTTGCGCCCTTTGGGTTGCGGGATGATGTCCCGGGGGTTGGATAGCTAGACTCCAATTCCCGTGCACTAGGCGAGATTTTGGTCAGCTCTGGGTACTAGAATTGATGATTATTTTTTATTTTTCTACCCTGTTGGTGTTGTAATTTCGGTTTCCGTATGGATTGCTTGGAATATATTTGTGGAAGTGGAAAGAATAAAAAAATTCCCTTGTTTTCGCTTTGCTTGATTACCGAAATTCAGTCTCAGTGCTGCAATCTGGGGACCGTTTGCTACGGAATTTGATTTACTTGAACAGAATTTTCGGTTATATAAATCACAATGGCTCATCTCTTCTGTTTGTTAAAGATTGGCTGTCTTGCGTAAAAGTATTTGTTCTGTTTCCATGTGGTGTTTGGCCTTATCTGCTTTTCTGTGGGTGCATTGGTTGTTTCAAGTATCCGAAAAGATCTGGCTTTATTTATGTCTGTTTCATGGGAATTTCGTGATCACTGATTGCAACATTGGCTTGGTTGTGTTGTAGGGTCAGTGAAGGAACCTGCATTGTGTGATTGATTCGGCACCTTCTGTCAATAGCTGCCCATTTTGTTCGGCCGATTATTGTGTTTCTGACATGGAGGGATCACAGAGTAGTGAGGAAGCTTCAAGATTCAGAGCTTTTGGCAACGGTGTCACCGGTGCTTCCCAGGAGAGTGCTGGTGACAGGGAGCTCCACAATGTGGGGATTGCTTCTCAGACTGCAGGGGCTTATCTGAATGGTACAAGGTCATTCCCTTCCGAGTTTTGCATGTATGACACATCCGTGGCTGGAAGCAATCAACATTTTCAGGGTTGCTCTCACAGTGGCAGTCTGCATGATGAGCAGTCCCTTGCATCTGCTTTTGAGGGCATGGCTCTCAGTCTCAAGACTCGTACAGATGATCTGCCTACCAGCCATCGCAATGTGGGCTACTCATCTGGACATCTGGATGTTACCCTGAACCACATGCCTGCGACACGCCAAGATGATTCTCTGCATCTACAGTTTAGTGCGGCACTTGACAAGCAAAACTCTGATATTGAACTCCGAGAACATGGTTATGGGTTTTCACCGCACTTGGGGAAATTTACAAGAACTTCATCGCTGCAAAGTTCCAAAAGCAATTTTGGTGTTCCTTACCCCCCATCAATTGTATCTGCTTCACCCTTCCAGCAACAATCTTATGTTGATGGGCAATCTCAGATGTACAGGCCCCATGATCAGAATGTTGGCTCAAACTTCATATGGCCACATGATATCGGTGTGCAACCATACTCCATTATCCAACCACATTATGTCTGTCCACAAATGCAACAAGTTTCTGGTTTTGATGGTTATCAACATAGAAACAATGAGCATGCTGCAGTTTTCACTCCTGCAAATGTCCCGTCCCCTCATATTGGAACACCAAATTCTCATGGGCTAGAAAATGGGTATCCTTACTTCAATGTTGCTGCTTTTCAGAAGAGGAGTAACCGGCTGAATAATACATTCACAGATGGCTTCCCCAGTACATCTTACACTGAAAGTTCATGTGGCAGTGGTGATTTTCGCCATTTTGAGCAAGCTGAAAAGTTTTTCAGTCCATCTGGACAAGGTTTTTTTCATCATCAGCAAACAGATAACCCAGTTCATCCATATGGACTAGGTTTGTCGCACCATCAGACATCTGGTAGATTCAACATAGTAAGTTATCCAGGAAGGATCATGCCCAGGCATGGTGTTGGAAATTCAACTGGAGCTATGAAGTTTTCTCCCTCAATAAATGGCTATGCTGAGATGGATCACAGGATTAATGGTTATGGTAATGACCGTCTTGGCATTCAGAGTAATAATCCCAAAACTGAGCTGACAGTTGATGAAGTTGTTGGAAGAATATGTATCCTGGCTAAGGATCAGAATGACCACTCATTTCTGCTCAAAATGTTAACAGAAGGCACTCAAGAGGATGCTGATAAAGTCTTCTGTGAAATAACTGATCATATTGGTGAACTTATGGTGGATCCAGTTGCCAACTGCTTGGTGCAGAGGATTCTTGGAATCAATGACCGAAGGATGCGCATAATTTGTGAAATCACCAAAGCACCTGCAGAGCTTATCAAAGTTTGTTGCAACCCGCATGGGTATGAACATAATCTGCTCTTTGTTGTTTCAGCACTAATAGTATTCCTTTCATTACTTAACAGATAAAATTTCAGGACTCGTGTAATACAAAAGGTCATAGAAACTATAAATACCACAGAGGCTTTGATGGTTGTGACTGCATTGAGCCACGGAATAGTGCGTTTGATGACAGATCCTAATGGAAACCATGTTGTGAACCGCTGCTTGGATACATTCTTACCTGAGCACAGGGTGGTAAGCCGTCTGCTACATCATATGATTTAGCTGATATTCTTTTGTGCATTTAGACATTATTATGCATGCATGTTGGTTGTATCAAGTTGTGGTGTGTTTCAAAATATCTCTGAAAATAATATTCTACCAGATAATTTCTTTACCCAGTGTAATGTGTCCAACATTAGAGAATGTGTAGTCCACCGCTGAAATTTTCCAGCAGAGAATATTAGTGTAGGTAAAAACACACATGTATGACTCTCCAAGCAGTGCATCGATTCATTAACAATCCAGCCTGCACTCCCCAAGCAGTGCACCGATTCATTAACGATCCAGCCTGCATTTTAACACCCAGTTTCGATGTCTGTATAACTGTTGCAGTTTATTATTGAGGCTGCTGCATCACGCTATCTTCAACTTGCAAGGGATCGTAATGGCTGTTGTGTCCTTCAGAAATGTATTGAGTATTCAAATGACGAACAAAGGAACGATTTGTTGAGCAAGATTACATCCAGTGCCCTTAGGCTTTCAGAAGATCAGTATGGGTATGCTCGTTATCCTTCCATCTTAACTCTATTTTCATCTAATTATGCCTTCTGCATAATACACGCTATAATTTCTGGCAGGAACTATGTTATTCAGTTTATTCTTGGTCTCAAAATTGAGTGGGCAACAGCTAGAGTAGTGGATGGGCTGGAAGGTCACATTGGACATTTGTCTATGCAAAAGAGTGGTAGCCATGTTGTGGAGCATTGCATAATGCAGGCACCACAGCTGATGTCTGATAGGATTGTCAACGAACTCAAGAATGATCCTCGATTGCTGCAGATCATAATTCATGAGTATGGGAACTATGTGATTCAAACAGTACTTAGACATTGCCAGGTAAAGAGGACCTCACCTTCAGCTAAAAGAATTCCATATGCAATCCTAACTCAAGGGTTGTCTAATGATGCAGGGTGAACGACATGTTGCCTTTGTCGAAGCTATCAGACCGTATGCTGCTACACTGCAGACCAACATGTATGGGAAGAGGGTTCTCTCAATGACATACTTGAAGAACAAGCACCCCCGCTTTGGCTTCTGTTAACCTGCCCTTTTTGCCAAATGTATCCTCAGGGACAGCCAGAATCTTGCAGATATAATGTATCTTCACAAAAAAAAATTGCTTGGGGTGAAGCATTCACCCTCTTTTTACTGTGTCCCAATATGTAGAATTAGTGGGTTTCATCTGGCTGTAATGGTGATTCGTATTTGTCAGAATCGTTTTCAGTATGTAGTTTATTGTACCTGTCAAACTGTAGTGTCAGTAACATCATGTTATGTGCTAGTTATATTATCTGGTAAAAGCTAAAGTGGTACAATATATGTTGGTGTTGTGTCTTCGAAAATTAAACTGAATCTTTACCTGTTCTGTGGTCCATCAGACAAAGATGTAGCATCCTGTCAGTGTTTTTTTAGCGTGCTTATACACTTCATCTTGTAACCTGAAGTTGAGCTAGCTTCTTCCTGCTTCGTGTTTGTAATGTGCTGGTTGTATTATTCTGGTAAAAGCTGAAGTGGTACAATGTTGTTTGGTGTTATGTTTTCGAAAGTTCAACTGAGTCTTTACCTGTTCTGGGTCTCTGACAAAGATGTAGCATCCTGTCATGTTTTTTTAGCGTGCTTATGCACTTCATCTTGTAACCCGAAGTTAAGTTAGCTTCTTCCTGCTTCGTTTTCTTGCAAATTTTGTTCATATTCAGGATGATTAATTTGAATAATACTCGGCCTTTCATTGGAAACAATATAAAACTTATACTTCTGTTAATTAAGTTAGCTTCTTCCTGCTTCGTTTTCTTGCAAATTTTGTTCATATTCAGGATGATTAATTTGAATAATACTCGGCCTTTCATTGGAAACAATATAAAACTTATACCTCTGTTAATCGCAGGATGAATCCGACTAATATAGCAGGATTTAAATGTGCTCAGCTCAAGTACCAACATCGTGACTTCGTTTCATAGAGTAACAATCGGTTTTATTGCAGGAGTTGAATGTTACGCTTGGGTACCAACAATGTGACGGTCAGAGCGCTGCTAACAAGCTAGAGAAGGCCTGGAAACATCTCTGGTCCATGATGGATTCGAGAACCAGCACAGTTCAACTAATTTTTAAACAAGGATTTTAATTATGCGCCCATGGATCAGCACAAAACAAGGACAGCTGGTAATTTGTTTCAATAGAGAATCCGAGTTTAACACATAAAAAGTTGCAAGTGCTCTGCTAACTTAACATCAGGTTACAAGAACATGAAAGCTTCCAATTCGGTGGAGTACGAAACGATGTTCCACAAACATCAGACTCAAACTACACCTAGAATCTGCCTCGGCCTCTAAAGCCACCACGCCCTCCACCGCCCCTGGGAGGTCCACCACGACCCCTCGGTGGTCCTCTTCCACCACGGAATGAACCACCACGGCCTCGGCCACCACCTCTTCCACCACGGCCACCACCTCTCGGTCCTCCTTGAGATTGTCCCCTGCTTAAAGTAAAACAGAACAGGATCAAATAACTCTTCATGATGTCAGATTTAACTCCTGAAATAGAACACTAGATGTCTAGATAGTAAACATATTTGTTTACCTTCATATGTTCACTACATATTTTTATCAGAAAACTTTCCTAAAAATTATAAACTATAAAGAAGATTAAAATAAACTGGACTCTCTGCATCAGTTGGTAGCTTGGAAGCACCATTAGTTTTTTCAATGCAAGCTAGAGTTGCATACTAAAATAGTCACTTCCTTGACTTAATGATGATACAATAGTTTAATTATTTCTTAACAGCCAGATAGATGAAAAAGCGAACATAGAGCATCTTCAAATAGAGACTAGACAGTTCTTTCTAAGATTTGATGCACGCAAAATGTGTACTCACAAATCCAAAAGTTTGGTCCACGCCAACTATCAAGTAAAAAAATGTGCAACTGAATGGTAAATTTTGGTTTGCTTTTGCAGAAAACAGCAAGCAAAAAATGCATAAGAAATGCCAACAAATAGACCGACTCATACTTTGGCTGTGGCAGGAAGCGCGACAGAGGCAACAATTTCATGGGGTCAATGTAGAATTTGTCTCCTTCCTTGTACGATGCTGCAATGATCCCTTCCATCATCTTCACAGAGAATAACTACACATGCAACAAAAACAGATTCAGCACAACAGTAGAGACATAACTAGAGCAATACTCTGCAAAGCAACTGAGTTGCTAGCTAGAACAATGCTTCAGATCAAATCTATGAGCACATAGGACTGAAACTAAGCTTCAAAATTCAAAGCAGACTATTCAATATTCAGAGTAAGCAATGTCTGAAAAAGGAACATCGACACGTACATAAACATACATGAAAACCTAAATCAATGCAACATTAACCCCTGCGTAACTGAAAAACTGCAAACCAAACACTAAATCCTCACTAAACTAAATAATCACGTTTTTTTAGCTAAGCAACCAAAAACTTTAACATCCTAAGTCAATACTGCTACACCATAGTTCTACATCCTAAGTCAATACCGCTACTCCATAGTTCTACCTACCCAAGGACCCAAGGAACACGGCACGACTTTGCAGCTCTCACTGAGCAATAACATAAGATTTGAATTGTCAATTTGTTGTCAATTTGGACAAGGATTAGTGGGCGGCGGGGGCGAGAGGCGCTCACGGATTCGTTGATGGGGCCGAAGATCTCGTCGACCTTGCCGATCTGGGTCTTGTTCTGGAGGTAGATGGGCGCGTTGAAGTAGGGCACCTTCTCGTTGGTGAGCTTCGTCACCGCGTCCCCCTCGCAGGCGTGCAGGAACGTCGACACCTCTGCGGACCACAAGCACGATAACCACCACCAAAGTCAGCGAATCCTCACCACGAAAACGAACCAAAACCTCAAGCTTTCCCGCGGAGAGAAGAGAGGTCACGCACCGACGACCTCCGCGGGCGGGCCCTCGTCGCGGAACCCGCCGCCGCCGAATCGCCCCCCGCCACGGCCGCCGCCGCCGCCGAACCTGCCCCCACCGCCGCCGCGGCCGCCTCCACCGCCGAACCGGCCGCCTCCGCCGCGCCCTCTCGGTGGCCGCATGGCGCGCGCTGTGACCTTCGCGCTCGCGGGGAGCTTGGTGGGTGAGAGGAGGTGGAGGATTTTTGGCGGCGCGGGAAGGGAGGCGGCGGTGGGAGATGGGAGGGGAGGGGGCGAGGGTTTATTAGGGTTTTAGGAAGGGAAGGGTGCGGGGGGTTTTGTGGCTGGGGTGGGGAGGCTAGCAGGTGGGTCTGAGGCGGAGGAGAAAGGGATGGCCGTCGGATTGGTGGCTCCGGTGGGGAGGGGACGAGTGGACGGCGATGCAGGCTCTGACGCTCTGTTGATATTGGGCGCGTTTCATCAGTAGCTAAAAAGATACACAGAAAAAGTTTATTAACGTGGAAATCGAATTTCAAAAATGAAATCAAATGAATATATTCGAAGTTTATCGATGGCATATATAAAAACATGACTTTGTTTGAAGCTGCAAGCTCATGTATCGTTTTTTGACCGATAGGAGTATCAAATTAAGGGTGTCTTTGGCACAGCTTCATGCGCAGCTCCGGCATCAAATTTCTGCCGAGCTGTGCCAAACGGACATCTAAAACAACTCCGGGATAGAAGCAGCTGGAAAACCCGGTCTCTGGAGCACTTGCGCGGAGGCGCAGTCGGAAATACTAGCTTCGCCCCGCTCCCTCTCCGTCCGTGTCAGACGTTGCGAAACTGCCCCTATACTTCGTAGTAATTACATCCAAAATGCCACCGCCATCTACCGTCGTCATCCCCCACCAGAGGATTGTACGCCCGCCCTGCGCTGCAGATGGGCACGGAGAGGGGGAGCCGCGGTGGTGCTGCAGGAGCTCCGGGCGCCGCGGAGGGCCTTGCTCGGGGGCGGCACAGAGGAGGTGAAGACAGCGACGCGGAGGATTTGGTGGCGACCCTGGCGCGGGCAGGGTCGGTGGAGAGCGAGCTCCGCGCAGGCTACCTCCATGGCCGGCCGGCGAGCTCCACCCGGCCGCCTCCATGGCCGTCGGGTGAGCTTTGCGTGGGGCCGCCTCCATGGCCGGCGAGGAGCTCCTCGCGGGCTCCTGCCACAGCGCGGGGAGAGCTGGTGGAGGGCGGCCCTCGACAGCGGTGAGGATGCACGGCTCCCGACGACGGTGATGACGGGCATCCCCGGCGTCGGTGACCTGCGGCTCTTGGAGGCGGAGCTGCTACTCCCTTCACCGCTCAGCCAAGCAAAGTAGCTCCCCACCCAGCCATATTGCTGTTGCCGAGTCAAACCCTCAAATCAAAACCCAGGCAGAGGGCAGGAATCGCCGGCGGCGGGGGTGAAGCATCACCATCCTAGGATCGGATCCCCGACCCGTCCATGGCGGAGCAGGACGCAGCACTCTCCGAGATCTGAGCGGCGGCCGTGAGATAAGGCTGAGGGTTAAAAAAAGAAATGAAGAAATGACGAGTGGTCCGATAGAGAGGATAAGGGAAGAAAGAACTAGAGGATGACATGTAGGTCCCACTAAAAAATACAATCTAATAAAGAGAGAGAAAATAAAGGAAAAAGTGAAGTAATAAATAGAAAAGGAAAAATAAAAAAGAAGGGCATTATGGGTATTTCACCCTTTTATCCATGTGACACAGCCAGGAGAAGCTGTTTTGCCAAACGTTTTTTCAAAATGGATTCAGCTCCACCGAAGAATCCGCTCTACCAGCACCGCCAAAGCCGGAGCCGTGCCAAACGCACTCTAAACCTGTATGGACTATAGGCATCAAACTCCACTAGAAAATTCTCTATTGTACTTGTCAGGGGGTGAGACCTGGATAGATCCGCTAGGGGTTGCCCTAGTGGTTTGCAGGTTAATGGAGGATTGGGACCTAAGAGCGTAGGTGGTTATGCACGAGATGCACACGGAACTAGGCGAGAATGGCGGCGAGGAACAAAGAGATAAGGGTTTATACTGGTTCGGGTCTCCGGAGAGTAATACCCTACGTCCAGTTGTGGTGGATTATGCGGGAGGTTGAAGATGAGTTCCCCCTGTGCATGGAGCCCTAGGCCGCCTTATATGGGGAGGACGGGCTAGGGTTTGCATGCCAGGTCGGTTGACCCGTGTCGGGGTCGGTTACAACTGCGGGAAGCTTATCTCCCGGATTACAAGGAGTATCCCGTGATACTCGGAGCTACAGGCGGCGGCGCGCCAGGTCGCGGTGTCTTGACTTGCACGCCAAGCTCCGCGGGTCTTCCGGGATCCTGATCAGGTCGCCCGCGGTCGTCGGAGGTGCGGATAAGGTCGCTGGGCCCACTTGACAGTTCGCCGAGTCTTCTGGAAGGTCGGGTCCACTTGTCAGGGGCCCCTGGGACCCTGACCGGTGGGAACCCATGGGTATCCATGTCTCTCAAGCCCCCGATCGACGTGCAGGCGTAGCAGCCGAGGCGAGGTCGTGTCGAAGGGTAGCAGAGGCGCGACACCATCGAGGTCGTGAAGGGTGCACGGGGATAAAAAAAAGAAAACCCCTCCGATGCGCGCATGAAGTTGAACGCCGGGCTTCTGGGTCGAACCAAGAGGTCGAAGTGAGGATGAAGCGTAAATCTTGCAGAACCGCCGATCTGATCTGAGTCCGGTATGAAATAAAGGCTGCCGCGACCTTCAGAAAGGTCACCATGCCTACCAAGGGTAGGTCGAGCGGAGATGTGACGGAAGCGGGCTTCCATTAGGTCGAGGTGACCTGGAGAAAATAGGGCGTCGAAGACGCACTAGTGTAGTAGCCCCCGAGCAGTGAAGCGACCAGGATGGTCGGTTTGATGCTCCAAAGAAGAAGAAAAAATGAATAGCCAAACCTACGACCTTCTGCTCGAGAAACAGATGCTCTTGTGATATCGACGCAATAGGACAAAAACTCTAGAGTCTTGCAGAGGTCAGCAGGCGGCAAGGCTGGCGCAACCGGAGTCACGAGTGCATTGTACGGTCACGGGTCTGCTTGCAGACGAAGCACAGGTCGCTGTCACCCGCAAAGGACAAAAGCCCTCCAGGATGCAGTCAGGTAGGGGACAGGCGCGCCAATGCCTCCCACAGGTGAACAGTGACCTCGTGTTCCACGAGTGTACTGTGACCTTGAGGATGAGGACGCCACGCGAGCCGACTTGCGGATAAGGCCGAACGGCAGGTGCTTGAAGGTATAAATAGGCATCCATACCTTGAAGCAAAGCACGCAATCTCCAGAGGGAAGTCATGATGATCCAATGTAGTAATATTGCCACTCTATGGACGTGTGTCCGTCCACCAGAGCATAGGATAGATGTAGTTCATGCTTGGAGCTAGAAGAATGCTTGTGAGGCTCGAAGAACTCGATCGGCCTCTTCTCCTAGTCCCGCCGAGGAGTATGAAGCAGCAGCTGCATCGTCGGCCCTGACACTTTCAGGCCTGAGGTGATGCTGGTGAGTGCTGCGCTCCACTCGGCGAGGTTGGTGTTGAAGCTCGCCCCTTCTGCAATCTTGCGGGGAAGCTCAGACTTGACGTTGGGCGCCGCAGGAGACCGGTTGGTGCGCTAGTAGAGGTGGCTGTGTGTCAGCTGCCTCCACAATGGCTGTAGAGGTCGTCGAGTAGGTCCTGAAGCTAGAAGAAAGCTTGCGACAAGCCTTATTAGTGTAGACTGAGTCGTAAGCACTTTGGAAGGTAATTCAGGACCTTTAATATCTTTGTATCTTGTAATTTGGCCAAGGGCCAAACTCCTTGTAGCTTATGAAGCTGTAAATATAGTTTCACATGAGGAATGTCATGATTTCAGTAGTTGTAAGGGCGCCCAAGCTGCAATGGTATGGCTACCAAGGTCCCGGTAGGGCTGTAATAGCACACCGATCTTTGGGAGGCCTTTCATAGAGACAGGGAGCCCGTGTAGATCTGGGTCGACACGATCATTGTGCAGTGACACAACGCAGGTAGTCAGCCTGGAAACTCTAGGTCTACACGACCTAGAAAGCAGCAGGGCCTTAGCGACCTCAAGGAGGTGCTACTTGACCAGGAGGTCGCCAACGGGCAGTGGAGCCATTAAGCACAGGGCCGTTGGTATAGCCATTGAGGCAATTTAGTAGGTAGCAGAACCTTAGCGACCTCAGGGAGGTGCTACTTGACCAGGAAGTCGCCAACGGGCAGTGGAGCCTTTAAGCATAAGGCCGTTGGTGTAAACCAGCCATGAAGGCTAAGGCAATCCAGTAGGTAGCAGGACCTAGGAGCTAGGGGTGTGAACCTCGCGCTTGTCCTTGCAGTAGCGCCTTTTGCTGACGCCGGACTTGATGCCTCCCATGATCATGTTGATCGTGCGGTTTGCGGGCTGGAAGGACCCGTTGGGGTTGCCTGCTGTTGGTGGAGGAGGCAGGTTGGTCTTGTCCTGGGGAGCCGCTGGAGGAGGGTCGCTGTGAGGTGGGTCGCTGCGAGGAGGCTCGCGGCGATCGTCATATCACTCCTCGCGGCGGTAGTTGCTGTTGTAGGGGCGGTTGTCGCGGCGCCCGCCGTCGTTTCTGGGTCGCTTGGGGTCCACGGGGGTGCTGAAGGCCCTCTTGAACTGGGAGCACTCGCGGAGAGTGTGGGTAGCCCCCTCGTGGAACCCGCAAATGTTGTCGTGTGCCAGGTCGAACTCCTCCTGGTTGAAGGTCGAGCCTCGTCGCCCTTCGACCGCTAGGACCTCAGAAGGTCGCTTGCGGAGCTTGTCCGCTGCAGTGCCAGATGAACCGATGTTATCAGTGTCGAACTGATTCTGGAGCGCATCTTCTGTGTCCATCAGCTTGTTGACGACGTGCATCAGCTCCTTGACGTTGGTGGCGCCAGACTCATGGATCTTCTCGAAAACCTTGCGGTCTTTGAGGCCTTTCTTGTAGCTGTCGACGATCTGATCGTCCCTGACGCCAACGCACTCATTCCAGTTCTCGAAGAACCGGTGGTTGTAGTTGCGGAGCCGCTCCTTAGGCTTCTGCACGACCCGCCCCAGGCTGAAGGCTTTTCCAGGGCAATCGTAGGTTGCCTGGAAGTTGGACGTGAAGGCCTGGGACAGATCGGCTCAAGTCTTGATGCTGCCAGGCTCGAGGTTGTTGAGCCACAGCGAAGGGGCCTTGCCCATCACCAGCGGGAAGTAGGCCGCCATACGGTCGAAACTACCACCAGCTGCCTTGACGGCGACGTAGTAGGTCGACAGCCAGATGTTAGGGTCGGAGCGCCCATCGTGCAGCTTGATGTTGGGCTTGAAGTTATCGGGGTACTCCACCCTCTTGAAACGGGAATCCAGCGCTGGGAAGGCGTTGAGGGCAAGATCGTCGCCGGAGCCTCTGGCCGGGGCGGCCTCTCTCGGCGCAGAGTGGACGCTGCGCTCCGGGACGACAACCTGGGAGCGTGGCTGCCGGTCCCGGTTGGTCTGGATGATGGTTGGGTCGCCGTGCTCGGCGTCGTAGTAGGCACGTCACCTGTTCTCGATGTCGTGTTGATCACGGAGCTCGCGCTCCATGATGCGGTGAACACCCCCAGGTGCGCCGTACTCGTGGTCGTAGTCCAGGCGGCGGCGAAGTTCGCGCTCCTCACGCTCTCAATGGTGCTGGTCGACGTAGCCGCGGACGTCGCGAGTGCGCCTATTGGTGTCGAGGTTGACGTGAAGGTCGCGGGCAGCAGTAGGCTGTTGGACAGGTTGCTCAGGGTTGTGCTGAGCGACCTCTTCCCGGATGGGGGAGAGATGGCTGCGCGAAGGTCGATGAGATCGACTGCGCGAGTGGTGGGTCAATGAAGACGCAGCGGACTTGGAGGCCGCGCTCTTCTCTTCCACCAGGGCGTTGGCGACCCGGAGGTACGCGAGGGCCTGCTCAGCTTCAGGCGTCATCTGGGCTTGTTGGAGCCGGGTTATGACCGCGCCCAGGTTGGCCTGGGGGCTGTTGAAGGTCGGGATCCTACCTTCCTCGAACTCCAGGCGCAGGTCCCGAGCGTAGGGCAAGATGCGCTGCTGCTCCTCCGCATGTCGCTGAGTGCGGTGGGCGTTGGCTTGAATGCGAGCCGCTTCCTCGGAGTTGGTTGCGCTCGCGCGGGGTGGCTCGTTCTCGGAGATCACGAGCACTTGGCGAAAGACAGTGTTCGAATCATTGGGGGAGATTCGAACCCGGACCTTCTGGAACTCTCCGCAGTCCGGGGACTGGGTAGGTCGCTTAGCTCGGCGAGGGAGCTCGTTGTCGATCTTCTTTCGCAGGCGGCACCCGCGAAGGGTGTGCTTTGCACCCTTATGATAGGTGCAGGGCACGTCGAGGGGGTCGCGCCGAGCGCGCGGTGCCGGCCGTAGGTCACCAGAAGGTTGCCACCCAGATCGGATCTGAGGAGGCGTGGAGAGTTGGCTCAGGCGAAGGCCGGGTGCGGACTGCGGGCCGAAGGGGAACGTGTCGTGGCATAGCGCTGTCTGCGTCGAGCGCTGAGCTCGTTCGCAGATCTCCAGGGTTTCCCTCATCGAGCTGATGACGCTTTCCATCCCCTGGACAAGGTCACAGGGTCTGGGTAGGTGGGTCTCCGACACTAGATCGGGAACGGAGACGGCGACGGATGCCGTGGCGACCTGCTCGGAGGTCGCTGGAGGAGTCGAGGCTGCCGGAGCAGGAGAGGTCGACGTGAAGGATCCAAAACAGATCTCTACGGGGTCGGTGAGGAAGGTCGCCATGCTCGCCGGGAAGACGACGCCAGATTGGGCCACCATGCTGCACAGCGAGTTCCCGATCGCCCCTACCTGGCGCGCCAACTGTCAGGGGGTGAGACCCGGACAGATCCGCTAGGGGGTTACCCTAGTGGTTTGCAGGTTAATGAAGGATCGGGACCTAAGAGCGTAAGTGGTTATGCACGGGATGCACACGGAACTAGGCGAGAATGGCGGTGAGGAACAAGGAGACAAGGGTTTATACTGGTTCGGGCCTCCGGAGAGTAATTCCCTACGTCCAGTTGTGGTGGATTATGCGGGAGGTTGAAGATGAGTTCCCCCTGTGCATGGAGCCCTAGGCCGCCTTATATGGGGAGGACGGGCTAGGGTTTGCATGCCAGGTCGGTTGACCCGTGTCGGGGTCGGTTACAACCGCGGGAAGCTTATCTCCCGGATTACAAGGAGATCCTGTGATACTCGGAGCTACAGGCGGCGGCGCGCCAGGTCGCGGTGTCTTGACTTGCACGCCAAGCTTCGCGGGTCTTCCGGGATCCTGATCAGGTCGCCCGCGGTCGTCGAAGGTGCGGATAAGGTCGCTGGACCCACTTGACAGGTCGGCGGGTCTTCTGGAAGGT
Organism: Cenchrus fungigraminus; assembly: GCA_036936925.1. Lineage (NCBI taxonomy): Eukaryota > Viridiplantae > Streptophyta > Magnoliopsida > Poales > Poaceae > Cenchrus > Cenchrus fungigraminus. The sequence continues at coordinate 115,208,732 of CM072779.1, read as the reverse complement.
CGGGTCCACTTGTCAGGGGCCTCTGGGACCCTGACCGATGGGGACCCATGGGTACCCATGTCTCTCAGTACTCCTTCCATATCAAATTCTAAGTTGTTTTTTATTTTTATTAGATATTAGATACATGACTTTTATTATGTAGTTATATATATATGTTTTTTTAGGAAAGTTATATATATATATATATGTTATGTATGAATACATATCAAAACTTATCTATCTAGAAAAACAAAATGACCTATATTTTGAAATGAAGTACAACTTTATGTTTTTTAATTACTAAAATAGTTAACTGTTTTTGAGAATTACACAGTACAACACAGACGCTCACAACACACACGTACACTCACCCCTATGAACACACGTACGCGAACCCTACCCATATGAGCACCTTCGAAGAAAATGAGCACGCCTCGTCGTCGACAGAAACGTCGCTTACCACTTAATGCATAACGCCGGAAACCCATATGAGCACCTTCAAAGAAATGAGCACGCCTCGTCGTCAACGGAAACGTCGCTTACCACTTAATGCATAACACCGGAAAATCTCGGAATAAATCCAGAAAAAGGTGCGAGCACCAAGATTTGAACCCTGGTGGGAAGCGTCTCACTGGGCCGTCCTACCATTGGACTACATGCTCATTCGCTACTAAAATAGTTAATTTCTTATTTTATATACAAACATTATTAATAACGGTGTATATGGGATAACCGTCTGGCCCGTTGCCTCTAAAGAAACATGTTTCAAAAAAAAAGTTGTAAAGACGAAGGACATGATGTGCGAGCCGGACGTACGTCGCCGCCCAAGGTCGCCACTACCGATCAAGGACCTAGAATGTGGGTCGCGCCGCTCAGGCCCGCGGATCTGCGGTGCTCCTCGATGGGAGGCGTCGATGCTTGGAAGGGAAGGTGGGAGCTCGAGGATGGAGGAAGGGGAGAGAAGATGCCGGTAGGTGAGATTATCACGGACCTACGCCGTTGCACAAGGTGTGAGTTACGCTCATGGATCCGTAGTACTTGTTGATGGGAGTAGAGAGAGGAAGGGATGGAGCCGGCGGGTTGAGAGAGATGGAGGCCTCTAGCTAGTCTGGTCAATTCAACGCAAAAACGTAGATTGGAATTATGTTTCCAATTCCAAATTCCAGAGCATCCAAACATTCGCAATTGAGGTGACCAATACCAATTCTGGATTCTTAATTTGAATATCTACATACAAACGATTCATGAGAATATTGTCTCCTTGTTAAACATGATATCTTCTTATATACTATAAAGAATGAGTTCTTTTGAAAATGTTTCTCATCCAAATCGGGGTCACCGTACCCCTCACACCAGACCCACCCGTCATATATTTGAGGAGTGGATAGGGTGGAAGACCCATAAAAATCGCAATTTGGAGAGCGTCTCTGCTAAAACTTAATTTTTTTCACCGGCGCGCGACCATACCCCGTCCACCCCGTACCCGCGGTTGGGCCCACCCACCCGCACCGCGGTCACTCCTCCGCAATTCCTCTCCGCCGGGCGCCGGCCAACGCGTCGCGCCCGCCGTTGCAGGTGCCCCGCGATACTCTCCACCGCCGCCGCCATAGCAGCCACCACCGCCGTCCGCCTATCGTGTAACGCCTGTGGCTAGACCAGTGAGATCAATCCGGGAGTGTGAGCAGATCACAGGAGAAATCAGAGGACAGGGATCTCTAGAGTCGGAGGAGGAAGACGAACTCCCATTTCCTCTTCTCTTTTCTGTTTCTGTATTTCTTATCGATACCCCCACGAGTGCTGCTGACCTAGCTTATATAGGAGAAGGTCCTCGGCTTGGGCTGACACTTCTTTAATTGGGCTCGATAGGCTGGGCTTTCCTTGGGCTATATTGGGTCATGACATTACCGGCTTCTCGAAACACAGCTTGTCCCCAAGCTGTGACCGTAATGATTCCCGGATCCCATGGCCTAATGATCACATTGAGCTTGATGTTGATGACTGATTTGGTCTTCTCCTCATTAACCAAATAATCCCCATGCTGATCCAGATAATAGAAGTGAAGTAGAGAGAGCAACTTGCTAGTAACTCTACAAGTGAATTCATGCAACTCTGAAAACACTGCCAGTAACTCTGAAATTTGGGAACCATGTCCTTCCATTCTTCAAAACCTAGAGCAAGCCATCAACTAAGAAAAACTTGTTATCTGTATCTTTACCAGTAAAACAGTATCCTTTCATCCCTTTCCCCAAATACAGATCAGACATCAACTTCTTCTCCAATGGTTCAGTCCTCTTGGTTAAATCAATGTTGATTGGCAACAGCTCTGCATTTCCATGGCACTCCTCACACAAGGTTGTATCCTCCATTGTAACAACACAGGGGTCACAAAAAGGATTTGCCTTGATCTGTGTTTCATCAGGTACACATTGATCTGAACTCGAATCAACACAACCCTGGGAAAATATGGATCTGACTTTCTTTGGATCAGCAATAGCTTGTAGCTTTATTTTAGTTGGTGATGATGATACTGCAAAGTTCCTTTTGCTTGAAACAGCCATAACTTGATTGAAATTCGCAGGCATGTCATGTGCAACTTCCCTATCCCAAATCACATCTGAAAGAGAACTTTTATCAAACTGCTCCCCTTCACCATCTTTTGTCACTATGGACTTCTTCTTATCATTCATGTACTTTTTGCCTCATGCAGCTTGCTGCAGTAATCCATCATGTATTGCAGATTCAGCTGGCATCTCATGCCATATAATAGAAGGTGGTACATCAAGCTCCTCTTGTGCTAAAATATCCCACCCCACTGAATCTAGGATAGGCACCCGCGTTTGCTCTGTATACACCCTGTCCTCACCAACCAAGGTGCCTGCACCTAGAGCCAGCTTCTTCGGCAAACCGTGTTGGTCGAGTATGTCTTGCTCACCCTCATCAAAATGTCTTTGATTTGCATACACTCTATCCTCATCAACAAGAGTTGTTGTCTCAAAAGATTCCTCATCCCAAATAACCTGAACACAAGGCAAACCATCCAGTTTCCTGATCTGCACAAGTCAGTTCATCCCAAATCACCTCTGGAATTAACTCGCTAGAAACATCCATATCCCAAATCACATCTAAGATAGAATTGTCATCAAACATCTCTTGTGTAGCACCTGCTTTCACCACCATTGCTTTCTTGCACTCCTTCAGACCACCAATCTCTCTATCAAACTGCAGTGTCTCCTCATAACTCTGATTCAGGTAAACTGTCGAACAGTTGGCGAGCATCTTGTATGCTGGAGGTATCCTCACACATGGCGCCGACAATTTCAGAGAGGGAGAGAGCCCTGCCAATGTCTGTCCGGTTGCCTCCAACTGTTTTACTATGACTTGCTGATTCTCTACCATCTGGTTCAGCACCTTGTTCGTTGAATCGCTTTGCATCACCATCTGCTAATAATTGGTGCCAAGTGATTCGAGGCGTTCCTGCAGAAGATAAAAGCTGTCTTGCAACTGCAACCACTGCTCCTTCTTCATACCCGCTGTTGACATCGTGTTGCCGGAGAGGTCGAGCACCAGGGCGTCGAGGCGGAACAGGGGCGGGCCGCAGGAGGTGGCCCAAGAGGAACACCGTGGGAAGCTCAAGGTCGCGACGCTATAGAGGAGCTCAGTGTTGACACTGCGGCGTGGGAGCTCAATCGACGTGCGCCGCTGCAGGGGAGCTCGAGGCCGCGCCGCGGGAAGCTCGAGGTCGCCGCCGCAGCAGGGAACTCAGAGTCGTCACCTCGAAGCTCAGGGTCACTACCGCGGGAGAAGCTCGGGTCAACACCGCACCCGCACGCCCGATCTACGTGCCTCCACCTGATCCGCGCGCGCTCGTGTTGGATCCGCGTGCAGAGAGGTCGAGGAAGGTGTACCCCGGCCGGAGAAGTGTGTCGCCGGTGGTCCAGCCTTCAGCGCTACCGGCTAGGGTTTGAGCTCAGTGGAGTACGGGGAGGAGGGGGATGATCGAGCACCGTCGCCAACCGAATAGAGGTGCCAAGCCCAATGTCACGACCCAGATGTGGCTCAAGCGGAGTCCAAATCTATTGAGCCTAGTTGTCAAGTTACAGCCCAGCCCAAGGCACAAGAGGAGGGACAACCCCTATACAAGCTCAGTCAGGAACATGGGAAAGGACAGATAGAAATCAATTCTAGAAACAGATCGGGTTCAGCCTCCTTCCTCCGGCGGCTCTCTTGGAGGAACGGTTTCGGCTACTGTTCGTCTGTCTCGCTCGACGTCGACGGCCTGTCTCGTGCTCATGTCCGGGTTGTGGCTCACCGGTGGCCTTGGGTCGTTCCAGTGGTATTCAGAGCCTTACCCTTCCTCGGTTGTGGGCGACGATCAGCTGCGGTGACGTTCTCCAACGGCAACCTTGTCGTGCTGCTCGAGGAGTTCGACAGCGCGGTCTCCTTCCCATACTACACTCCAACCCTAGTCGGCAGCGCTGCGGTCCCCACCACCGGTGGTGCACCTTCCAAACCTCTCCGCACACGGTTCCGGAGCAGGCGCGCGTGGATCGAGTGGTGGCGGCGAGGGCGTGCGGGCGTGGACTGCTCGGTGCGCGGGTGCAACTGGAGGCGGGTACCGTGCACCGGTGCAGGCTTACGCAGGCGACAGCGATTTGGAGGCGCTGGCGGTGGATTCAGTTCTAAGGTTGATTCGGGCACCGTTTCGATCAGCGTCGACAACTCCTTCAAGTAGTGCTACAGTGAGCGTGCGATTTCCCCTGACAGCGCTCGTGTCGGGGTTTGTTACCGCCGGCAAGTAAATTTATATAAGAGCGCGTGTTCTGATCCGCACGGTAGCACAAGAGACACTCGGGGTTATACTGGTTCGGGCCTCCGGAGAGTAATACCCTATGTCCAGTCTGAGAAGGGGTGTTTTTTATGCTCGGGAGTTTGTAGTAGGGGATACAAACAAGGCGGGAGAGGGTGTAGAGCCCAAGTCCCTGGTGTGCGAGTGGTTCAAGTAGCAGGAGTCTGTGTACGTGTGTGTAGTTGTATGAGATGAGATATCGATGCTAAGTGCGTGTGGGGGTGGAAACGAACGTGTCTTGTGAGTGCCTCTGTCTCTCCCTTTTATAGTCGCAAGGGAGGAGCCCAGGGCGGTTACATCGAGTGTGTGAGCTGGTCTACAGTGCGAGACATCCTTCTCTGCGTCGGGCTGTCAGGCAGCAGCAGCGGCGAAGCACTGTTAAGGGGCCTTGGGTGACGGTGTAGATCCTGTGCGTCCCAAGCAGCCGTCTCGGGGCCCCCCGTGCCCTTCTCCGAGTAGTTAGTCGGGTACGGGAGGCAGAGTACGTGCCCTGATCTTGTCAGTGGATCAGGGGCTTGTCTTTTCTTGGTACCGTGGGAACGGAGTAGTCTGCACCGCGGCGATCGAGGGGTAGGTGACGGCTTGCACTGTGCCGTTGGTGGCACAACGTTTCTTGTGCCCTCCGTGGTACGGTGCGTACCGCCCTTGCAGAGGAACGGCAGGAGGATCCATCCTCTGACTCAGGATCGACCTGGTCAGGGCGGACTCGAGCAGGGAGGCTGACATGTGGCGGACCGCGTACCGGGGTATCACAGGACACCAACGGGGCCAGTGTACCTGCGGCCTTGACGGCCAAGTCTTGAACTGGTCGGAGACGGGAAACTACTCATGCGAGTAGGTGATCTATGCCGCGTCTCCCGATGCTTAGGGCGTAGTATGTACTGTACCGTACGTTGTCCAGCGTCCATTACGCCGTCCGCGGTACGATGGCCACTGTGCCGTTCGTGGCAGGGTTTGACGAATCCATCCCCTGACACCGAATCGGCCTGGCCCAGGCGGACCCCTGCGGCAGTGCGGACATGTGGCGTTACGCGTGGGAGCATACGCGGAGATCCCGGGATCCCAATCTGGTGGGCCCACGTGCCCCGTGCCTTCCCCGTGAAGCCTGCGCGGGTCGGTGATGGAAATTACTCATGCGAACGAGTAGTCGTAGCTGCGGGGCGGAAACTACTCGTGCGAGCGAGTAGCCGCGGTCGTGAGACGGAGACTACTCGTGCGAGCGAGTAGTCGGGGGTGGAGGCGAAAACTTGTCGTACGGGCCACCACGTACTCGGGGAAAAGGGCACGGACGACCGTGGGTCGCTTGCCTCCTGGCCCACGGCGAAAACTGGTCGTACGAGTCTTCACGTGCCCGGGCAGCGTAACACTAGTTGTGTTAGCTTCCGGTGCATGCCGTACGTGGGTCCGTACTGTGTTTTTCAGGGGTCTTGGTGGGCCCTGGTCCATGGCCTCGTCAGTAGCCCCCGAGCCTGGTGAGGAAGTTGGAGACTCGCTCCCAGGATCAACCGTCTTGGAGACGAGGAGACTTGGTTGTGTTTTCTCTGGTAGGGGCGCGAGCGGACCCGCGGGTAGTAGCCCCCGAGCCCACGGACAAGTCGGAGACTTGTGCGTGGGGTTAAATGTTGGAATCTTGGACAGGTCGGAGACTGGTCGCTTGCCACATGGCGCACGTCGTGGGGTGACTGGCGGAGATCTCGCGCTGGTTGCGAGATCACCGGGTCCCACTTCGGGTGATGTGGCGGCTTGGTCGTGGGTGACAGGCAGTAGTTGGGTGTGCCTTTTGAGGGGCGACGCTTCGGCGGATGGAGGACGTGGCCCGAGGCGACACGGGCGTTAACTGCGGGGGTAGAAGTAATCATTCCCCCATTTATATACCGTGGTCGCCGGCCAGTTTTTCCCCTTCCACTTCCTTGCGCTCTCCGCCGCCGCCACTTCTTGCCTTTGCCTCCATACTTGCTGCGCGTAATCTGCAGAGCTCGCTTCGCCTCCTCTCGCAAGCTGGAAACGCCGACCGCCGCCACCACAGCCGACGCGATGTCGAACTAGTCATTTTCGACGGTGACCTGGTCCGAGCTCGACCGCCTCGCCTCCGACGGCATGCTGCCGCCACTGACCGCGGCGGAAGAGTGGAGGGTGCCCAGGCCGGAGAGCAGCCCTCAGCCCCCGGCGGGGTACGTAGTCTCGTTCGTGCTGTTCCACGAGCGAGGCTTCTCCGTCCCGGCGGGACGGTTCATCCGCACCGTCCTTGAGGAGTACAGCCTGGAGCTTCACAACCTCAACCCGAACGGCGTCCAGCAGATGGCGGCGTTCGAGGCCTTGTGTGAAGGGTACCTGGAGCAGGGAGCCCATTGGGACCTGTTTCGGTACTTTTACAAGTTCGTCTGCGTCAAGGACCACAACTCCGCGGCGGCCATCGGGTGCGCCGGTCTCCACGAGAAGCAGGGGTGGATGGACGAGTACATCCCCACCTACCTGACTTCGTCCAACAGCGGGTGGCACCGAGGGTGGTTCTACCTCAAGAACGACCTCGAGAACCCGCTGCTGTAGTTCACCAATCGCTGGTACGATCGGGCGCCGGCCAAATGGAGCTACGGGCTGGAGAAGAAAGATCGTCCCCGGTTCCTCGACAGCGTCCCTACAGCCCTCAAGACTCTCCACGGCAACGGGGTTAACTTCATCACCCTGATTGGCGGCTACCATACCCAGGGGGTCGTCCCGCTCCGTCGTCGCGCGCTGCGTCTCTGGGAGATGACGGACGACCGGGCTCCCTTTGAGGGGACCGTGACCGCTCATCCCCTACCTTCGCTGGACGAGGTGCAGCGCCGGGTGACCCAGGCCACTGGGGTCACCTGGATGTTCTGGCCGCTGCCGGACATGCTGTAGATGCTCCCCTCCCCGACCACTGTGACCCTGGTATGTCTTCTCTCGACTTTCTTTTGATTTGTCTTTTGCGGTCGTGGGTGGTGATTGTTCTTGTGCTTGCGCAGATGAAGGATATGCGCTTCCTCGCCTCTCGTCCTCCGCTGGAGGAGGACCAGACGATCACCCGGGAGACCGCCGCGCGGCAATAGCGGCGAGCGGAGCGCAAGAGGGCCCACCAGAGGAAGGAGATTGCGAAACGGGAGAGGAACGACAAACGCGCCTCGCGCTGACGCAATGGGGAGAAGGACGTCTCCAATGACGAGGATCCCTCGTCGGCACCGTCGGATACGGACGAGGTCGAGTCCCCGTTCGAGTGGACCGACGATGAGACGGTGCCGTCCTCACGGCCGCGCGGCGGATCGGCGCCCGCCTTGGCCGCAGCTGGCACCAGTTCGAGCCGGCAGGCGCCCCCCTCTTCTTCCCGGGCTGATCAGCTCGGAATGAGCAGCTGTGTTCCTCGGCGGGACCGCCGCGAGAGGGGTAGGAGCTCTCCGCGGCGTGGCGACTCTAGCTGCCATGAGTTGAGGCGCGATGGCTCGCGTCGCCACTCCTCGCGCCGAAGGTCTCACTCGCCCTCCGCGCGTCCGTCACGGGAGCCGTGGAGCGCGCCAGCGGTCTCCCCACCACCTGCAGCCCAGAGCGGGGGGCTGGCCCCGACCCAACAGCGCCTCGCGTCGGTCGTCATCGCCAGGGGCGGACCGACCTCTCCGCCGGCATCTGCCCCGCCAATGGGGAGCAAGAGGGCGGCGTCCCCGCGCAACCCAACAATCGGCTCCAAGCGGCCCCGTCATGTCGCAGAGGGGTGAGTTCTGAGTTGCGGTCTTCTAGTTTTGGCTTCGTGTTTCTGGTGAGTATGTTTTTGCTTGTCGTCGTGACATTCTTCTCAGTTCAGGGTGCCCGATCACCGCACCATGAGGCCGACACCTGTCAAGGCATTGCGCCGCCCTACCCAGGTGGTCGGAGACGCGCCGTCGTCGAGCGACCCGCCGTCCTCCCTTCAGTCGGGGGCGGCGGTAGAAGAAGCAGATGGGTTTGGGACCCAGGTGATGACTGTCCCCCCACAGATAACTGCGAGCCCGGCTCGCAGTGACCTGTCGATGGGGACGATGGGTTTGGGGGGCGAGGCCCCCACTGAAGAAGCGCTCTCGGCCCATGCGGCCGAGTTGGCGAGGTGCCTGTCCGGGGCCCCAGAGTAGGACCAGGAGAATCCTGCTCTCGTGGCGCGGGCAGGTGATGACGAACAGCTGGTCCCCGAGTCGTCGACACGGGCAGGCAATGATGCTGACACCGAGCGGCCAGCCCCCGAGTCGCTGGAGAGGACGGCCGCTGCCGCTGCGGGCTTCGAGACCCTAGCCCTCGAGTCACTGGGGGTGCAAGCAGCGTCGCGTCGGAGGTGGAGATGGAGACCCGAGCCCCCGAGTCGGCCGGGGGCACGGGGAGCACTGTTGAGGTGGTGGAGGTGGGCGACCGCGCCTCCGAGGATGTTTCTGCCGCGGCGACGATCGTGGTGACCGAGGGGATCGTCCCCCTTTCGTCGATCACCGCACCAGACGTTGCCCCCGCGGAGGTGATCGTTATCCCGGTGTCGCCTTCTCCGGCCATCTCTCCTGTCGGGGCGGTGGGCGAGCAGATGCCTCCGCCGACCGTGGAGGTCGGGGAAAGCTCGGGGGTGCAGAGGCCGACCACCTCGATGACAGCGGAGGAGGAGGAGATGGAAGTCCCGCCGCTCTGGCTGGTGTCCGTGTCACCAGTCCAGGCCTCAGTAGGCCCGGGCCTCGACAGCGACGCGGAGTTGGCGGCCCGCCGTCGCCTAGAGCGTGGCCTGCGTCTGAGCGAGATGGCGCTGCGCCAGTCGGAGCGGGCGATCAGGGACCTGATCCCCGCCTCGAGGGTGAGTCCTTCTTCTTCCTCTTCCTTCTCCATGCTTATTTTCCTTTTCTTCTTAGTCGTGCGACTCATGTGTGATTTAGGAGCTTGTCGGGCGCTCCGAGGACAAGGCGCGGGCCTTTGAGGCACTCCGCGCGGAGAAGGTCCAGCTGGAGGCGCAGCTGGCCGCGGCTCACCTTGCGGCGGCGGACAGCGAGGCTGGCCGGTCAACAGAGCGCGTGTCCTTCGAGGCGAGGACGAAGGCCACTGAAGACCGTGCAGCCACAGCACAGGCGGAGAAGGCCACCCTGGAGGAAAAGCTGGCCGCTGCAGAGTAGGCGGCGGCGGAGCTACGCTCCAACGCTGAGGCCGCTGCCCGCACCGCCCATCAGGAGAGAATGACGCTCGAGACCAGGGTGGGCCTGGCCGAGTCTGACCTCCAGGCGGCTCGTGCGAGGGTGACGACGCTCGAGGTCCAAGTCGGCAGCGTCACCGCCGAGAAGGGCCGTCTTGAAGAAATTGCCCAAAAGTGTGAGAATGAGGTCATCGGTGAGTACCTTATGACCTGTTATCTCTGCTTTCTGTTTCTGTGCGGTTTCTTGATTCAAGACGTCATCTTTCTTCTGGGGTGTACAGCTCTCCGCGTGGCCCGCACCGATTTGGAGAAGCAGGTCGCAGGTCACAAGAGTGCCGTGACCACCCGCCTCGTCGAGAACCAGAAGCTGGTGGAGCTGATCAAGGAAGCTAACGAGAAGCTCAATAGTAAGAGTTGTGTCCTCTTCATCTTTTGCCTTCCTTGGATTGGGACGTCTTTCGCTGATATTGGTCTTTTCACTTTTCTCCAGAGGTCGTGACTGAGCTCGAGCAGGAGCGGAAATCGCTCGCAGGGGCCAAGACTGAGATCAAGTAGTTGGAGTCGATCCGCAATGGGATGGGAGCGGCCATCATCAAGGCGTGTGATGAACTCGGTGTTCCTCCCGACCCCATGAAGGATCGCTTGGAGTTGGCCGCTGCGACAGCTCGTCAACAATCGATGGATACCGCCGGCGACGCCGTCCGCAAGGTGGTAGCCATCTTCTTGTCGCACTACCCAGACCTGGACAGGGTGCTGCTTGGCCAGGGATGGTGTCCGAGCTACACCAATGAGCAGTATGACAGCATCGAAGAAGGCGCCATTGACTTTGCCAAAGCTATGCTGGGTCACGCCCTCCACGATCTGGGCCTGTAAAGAAAAAACCAGGTTGCCTCGCCGAGGCTTTTTAATCATGCTTGTAAAAACTTATGGGCCAAGTGCTTATGGCAAACTCATGTGTTAAGAACCCGTTTTTATTTTAAGTCAAGCATTTTGATTGTTTGTTGCCCTTTTCTCGAGTAGTTAGGGGACCTGTGAGCCCGAGTAGTGTAGCTTAGAACTTTACTGACGGTGTCTTGCTCCGTAGCCGTGGAGGCGTAGGAACTAGGCGACTCGACCGGGCTTAGTTTAGAAGCGTTACTACTCGAGCGGGCAGCCCCCGAGTACTTCGGAGAAAGATACGTGCGCGTACATGTTTTTGCAAATGAGAAAACTCTTGAGAGTTTGAAACGGTTACTCAGAATCCCTTCGAAGGGGCGAGTGATCGATGACTTGAGGTCATAAACTTTGCTTGTGGGTCTTTGTACCGTAGCCGCGGGGGCGTAAGTACTCGGGGCCCGGACGAGCGCAGGTTCATGACCGCTAGAGTCGTCGTTCATCTCCCATTAAGGAATGTGAGTGTATCGCAATGATCATATGAGAAACCGTGGACGGTTTTTGATCGAAAAAAGGTTTCGCAACACTCAGGGGTGGGAGGTCGTAGCCCCCGGGTAGGCCCCGAGCCCATGGACAAGTCGGAGACTTGCCCATGGGGTGAGACAAGCATAAAGACATTTTACTCGAGTAAAGATGTAAGCTTGAGAAAAGATACCATTTCATGAAAAAGAAAGTAGCTCAGAGCTCTTGCATTATCATAAAATGAGAACAAAATAAGTACTTAAGGGTAAAAACGGCATAGCTGCTCTATGTTCCAGGCATTGGAGATGACCCTGCCGTCCTCGTGCTTGAGCTTGAAGGTTCCTGAACGGAGTACTTGGTCAACGATGAACGGACCCTCCCACGGAGGTGAGAGCTTGTGTCGCCCCTCGTTACTCTGAACTCGTCGGAGGACGAGGTCGCTGACTTGGAACTCGCGCTCCCGTATGTTGCGTTCGCGGTAGCGGCGTAGAGCTTGCTGATATTGCACCGAGTGGAGGAGGGCAACATTGCGCGCCTCTTCCAGCTGGTCGATGGCGTCCTCGAGGGCGACCTGGTTGCCCTCTTCAGTGTAGGCTTGAACCCGTGGGCTGCCGTAGTCGATATCCGTTGGGAGGATCGCTTCTGACCTGTGGACGAGGAAGAAAGGCATGCAACCAGTAGCCCGACTCTGCGTGGTACGCAGGCTCCACAGGACGGACGGGAGCTCTGCGGCCCACGTCGCTCGAAACTTCTCGAGACGCTTGAATATCCGTGGCTTCAGACCTTGCAAGATCATGCCGTTGGCCCTCTCCACTTGCCCATTGGTTCTTGGATGGTTGACGGCGGCCCAGTCCACACGGATGTGGTTGTCGTCACAGAACTTGAGGAATTTCTTGCCGGTGAACTGCGTGCCGTTGTCGGTGATGATGGAGTTCGAGATCCCGAACCGGTAGATGATGTCGGTGAAGAACGCAACGGCCTCCTCGGAGCGGACATTCGTTATGGGCTTGGCCTCGATCCACTTTGAGAACTTGTCGATGGCGACGAGCACGTGGGTGTAGCCCCCGAGTGCTTTCCTTAGTGGCCCAACCATATCCAACCCCCAGATCGCGAAGGGCCAGGTGATGGGAATGGTCTGCAACGCCTGCGCCGGGAGATGGGTCTGTCGCGTGTAGAACTGGCAGCCTTCGCAGCTGCACACGATCCGAGTTGCATCGGCAACCGCAGTGGGCCAGTAGAAACCTTGTCGGAAAGCCTTTCCGACGATGGTTTTTGGACTGGCGTGATGTCCGCACGTGCCTGCATGGATTTCCTGCAACAGCTCCTTGCCCTGGTCGGCCAGGATGCACCGCATGAATATGCCTTTGGCGCCCTTTCGACGGAGCTCACCGTCGACCAGTTTGTACGACTTGGCCATGTGAGCGATGCGTCGAGCCGTCTTCTTGTCGGGTGGCAATTTTCCTTCCACCATCCATTCGAGGATCGGAATCCTCCTGTCAGGGTCTTCGAGGTTGGGTTCTTGCGCCCTGTCTATCTCCATGACCTCTTGGACCAACGGCTCTGACGCCTTGTCCTCTTCTGTACAAACAGATGGTTCGTATTGGTCGCTGGCGAAGACCCCGTGTGGGACGGGATTTCGATTCGACGCCGCGTTCGCGAGGGTGTCAGCCGCCTTGTTGTACTCGTGCAGTACGTGATTGAGTTCAAGCATATGGAACTTGTCCTCCAAATCGCGCACCGCCCGGCAGTACGTGGCCATCTTCGGACTTATGCAATTCTTCTCCTTCATAACTTGTCCCACGACCAGGTCGAAGTCCCCCCTGACGTCGAGGCATCGAATTCCCAGCTCAAGGGTGATCCGGAGACCGTTGATGAGCGCCTCGTACTCGGCGACGTTGTTGGAGGCATTGAAGTGCAGTCGGACCATGTATTCCATTCGCACGCCCAGAGGCGAGATGAACACGAGTCTGACCCCGGCTCCTTCCTTCATGAGGGATCTGTCGAAGTACATGAGCCACGTCTCGTGCTCGATAGGAGCAGGAGGCGTTTGGATCTCCATCCATTCGGCGACTAAGTCAACCAACGCTTGCGACTTGATGGCGGTACGGGGCACATATTCGATATTCTGCCCTAGCAACTCGAGGGCCCACTTAGCGATTCTGCCTTCCGCCTCCAAGCTCTGTATGATTTCGCTAAGCGGGTACTTGGACACCATCGTGATGCGGTGTGAGTCGAAATAATGCCGGAGCTTCCGCTTAGTGATGAGGACAGCACAGATCAGCTTCTGTATCTGCGGGTATCGTGTCTTCGAGTCGGAGAGGACTTCGCTCACGAAGTAGACGGGGCGTTGTACTTTCTGCGTCTTGCCAGGCTCGTCTCGCTCAACTACCAGCGCCGCGCTCACGACCTAGGTCGTCGCAGCGATGTATAGGAGCATCGGCTCTCCCTCGGCCGGCGCGGTGAGTACCAGTGGGCTCTCGAGTAGTTTTTTGAGCGAGTCGAGCGCTTCCTGCGCTTCTGGCGTCCACTGAAAGTGCTCCGACTTCTTCATGAGCTGGTACAGTGGCAGGCTACGCTCTCCTAGTCGAGCGATGAACCTGCTGAGAGCAGCGAGGCATCCGGTGACGCGCTGCACTCCATTCAGATTCTTGATGGGTCCCATGCTCGTGATCGCAGAGATCTTCTCAGGGTTAGCCTCGATGCCGCGCTCTGACACAACGAAACTGAGTAGCATGCCCCTGGGGACCCCAAAGACACACTTTTCGGGATTTAGCTTCACGCCGTGCTCCCTCAGCTTCTCGAAGACCGCGGTAAGGTCGGGTATTAGGTCGCCCACCTTTTTTTTTACTTGACCACGATATCATCGACATAGGCCTCGATTAGCCGTCCGATGAGATCTCTAAAGACGCGACGCATGCATCTCTGAAATGTGGCTCCTGCATTCTTCAACCCGAAGGGCATGGAAACGTAGTAGTACGCGCCAAACGGGGTGATGAACGAGGTTGCGAGCTGGTCGATCAGATCCATCGCGATCTGATGATATCCTGAATAAGCGTTGAGAAAACAGAGGGTTTCGCACCCTGCTGTCGAGTCGACTACCTGATCTATGCGCGGTAAAGGAAATGGATCTTTTGGACACGCCTTGTTCAGGCTCGTGTAATCAACGCACATCCTCCATTTTCCATTCTTCTTCTTAACGAGTACAGGGTTTGCTAACCACTCGGGGTGGTAGACTTCACGAATGAACCCTGCACTAATAAGCTTCTTGATCTCCTCACCGATAGCCTTGCACTTGTCGGAGTTGAAGCGGCGCAGACGCTGCTTGATTGTCTTTGAGCCGGGCTTAATGTTAAGCTTGTGCTCGGCGACCTCCCTTGGAATCCCCAGCATGTCGGAGGGTTTCCATGCAAACACATCGAGGTTCGCGTGGAGGAAGTCGACGAGCACGCTTTCCTAGTCAGAACCGAGTGCCGTCCCGATACGGAGTGTGCGGCCGTCGTCGGAGACGGGCACTTTCTTGGCATCCTTGGCGGGCTCGAAAGAGCAGGCCGCACGCTTGGACGACTCGGGGATTTCTTGGTCCTTGGAGGGTGGCTCAGCAGCGAGCTTCTCAGATCGGATCAGTGCTTCAGTGAACTGGAAGCACTCAGCATCGCATTCGTATGCGTACTGGAAAGTTGTGCCAACTGTGATGATGCCCTTCGGGCTAGGCATTTTCAGCTTGAGGTACGTGTAGTTGGGGACGACCATGAACTTAGCGTAAGCTGGCCTTCCGAGTATCGCGTGATACGTCCCCGGGAACCCTACCACTTCGAAGGTGAGGGTTTCCTTTCGGAAGTTGCTCGGAGTTCCGAACGTGACGGGCAGATCGATCTGCCCGAGTGGGACCGCCTCCATCCCGGGTACGACCCCGTGGAAAGGCGCCGTTGACGGCCGCAGTCGGGACCGCGGGATCCCCATGTCGTCTAGGGTCGACATGTAGATGACGTTGAGGCCGCTGCCTCCGTCCATCAGTACCTTGTGCACACGCTTGGTGCCGAACAAGGGTGACACAACCAGCGGGTAGCTACCCGGTCGTGGTATGTGGTCGGGATGATCGTGCCGATCAAACGTAACCGGCATTTCTGACCACTTCAGGTAGGTCTGAGTCGCATGCTCGAGCTGGTAGACCTCTCGTCGGACCACCTTCTCTTGGCGCTTGGGCAGCCGCGCCTCCGATCCCCCGAAGATCATCATCACGGCTCCGTCTTCCCGAGGGTAAGCGCCATCGTCGTTGCCCTTGTCCTTCCCTCCGTCACCGGTCGGAGGGTCGCTTCGCTTTTTCAGCGTGCCGGCAAGGTAGGCCTTCATCAGGTTGCAATTCTTGAAGGCGTGCTTCACTGGGCCCTCGTGGTTGGGGCACGGGGCATCCAACAGCTTCTCAAAGTGACCCGATGGAGGGTTGCCTCTGGGTCTCGCTGTCTTTCGGTCGACAGCGGCCACCAAGGTGTCCTCACGGTACCTCTTATCTTTGCTTTTCTTTTTCTTGATGGGTACGGACGGACCATCGCCGGCTTCGGCTGGCTGCTTCCCTTTGCTTGCGCCGGAGCTGAGCGTCGCGGCTGCGGCTTCCTCCCCGTTGGCGTGGTCAGTTGCGATGTCGAGCAGCTCCTGAGTAGATCGTGGCTTCCGTCGCCCAATCCGATGGATCAGCGTGGCACACGTGGTGCCATTCTGAAAGGCCGAGATGACGTCCGTGTTGGTGGTGTTGGGCAACTCGGTGCACCGCTTGGAGAAGCGCCGAATGTAGTCGCGTAAGCTTTCGCCCTTCATCTGCTTATAGCTACGCAGGTCCCAGGAGTTCCCTGGTCGGGCGTACGTGCCCTGGAAGTTGCCGATGAAGGCGTCACGTAGTTGCGACCAGCTGTCGATCTTGCCTCGCGGCAAGTGCTCGAGCCACGTGCGGGGCGAGTCTGCGAGATGTAGTGGTAGGTTCTTGATGATGAACATGTCATCTCGTGCTCCGCCGGCGTTGCACGCCAGTCGATAGTCTTCCAACCAGACGCTGGGGTTAGTGTCACTGTCATACTTGGGTACGGAGGTCGAAGCCCTGAAACGCGAGGGGAAGCGGGCGCTGTGCACATTCTTCCCGAAGGCACGAGGCCCTTAGGCATCAGGCGAGCTGCTCCTGCTTCGATCCTCGTCGCTGTCGTACCGGCCTTCGCGTCACCAGTTGTACTCCTTACGAGGCTGTTGCTCGCAGTCGTCGTACTGACTCGCGTCAGCTCTCCGTCGCGCCTTGATGGTGTCACACGCGTCGCGGTTGGGACCCAAGCGGCTCTTGACTGGTACGTTGACTTCCTCGGACCATCGTGGCTGCTGCGACGGTGCCGCGGGCTGTCGCAGCTCGGAGGGCCCGTGACCCTGTGAGCCCCGCTGCCGAGAAGCAGAGCTCTCCGCCTACTGTACGGCGGCAGTCTTGAGGAGAGTCTTGATCTGCTTGTGCATCTCTTTTTCTTGAGGCGTGGCGGGCTCAGGTATCTTCCGGAGAAGAACTGCCACCGCCGCCAGATTCTGCGACGCCCTTTTGAAGATGGGCATGCCGTCAATGACATCTCAGTTGTCGTTGATGATGCGCTGCTGGACGTCCCGTGCTCATGCGCGAGCGGGAGTCGGGTTCAGGTCCTGCCCGAGTTATTGGTGGAGCTGGGCCCGCTCATCATTGAGCTAGCGCTGCGCGTCCTCCAACTCATCCAGTCGGGCGCGCTGCGCGGCGGCGTTGGGAGAAACTTGGGCCTCGGCCGCACTGTTCGCCGTCGAGCTGTGGGCGGAGTGAAGTGCTCCATCCGGCGTGTGGGCCGGTGCTGGCACCGCCGGGGCGGTGCAATGACGAAGCACTCGCGTGAGGGGTCGTAACCCCCGCCATCCGAGTCGTCTGAGTAGCCGAAGCAGTAATCCGCCGCCGACGGAAAACGACGGAAGGCACAACCATCCCGGAGCCCCACGTAGTCCCATTCCGAGCCCAGAGCGTCGTCCGAGCTATCAGAGGCGAGGTACTGCTCGTCGGGCGAGGTAGCTGGGAGCCCCCTGTTGCACCAGAGGCGATGGCTGGGGTAGTTTTCATACGCGGCCGGATCCGTGCTTGACAAGGAGGAGTACGCCGCTGCGTAGCATGTCTCTTGAGAGGGAGATGGCTTCGGCGTGCTTCCCCTGGCGATGCTTTCCGCCGAGTTCGGCGGCTGGGGATCCTCCACTGCGTCGGTGGCCGGTGGCGTGCCAGCTTCAACCCGTGGAGAGGAGCTAGCACGCGCCGCCCTGCGTCGGTCCGCCTTGGCTTGCTTCGCACGCTTGCCCGAGCGCCTCTTGCGTTGGGGCCAGCGCACTGTGGTAGCCGGTGCTGGTGCGGGCACGTCGGTGGTCTCGCCCATGAGACGCATGAGGTAACCATCCCCGGTCGCCTGGAAGTTCAAGCTCCCTAAGCGGAGCTCAAGCCCAGCCTGGAGCGAGCCCGGTGATCCCACGGGGGAGTCCATCGGCGACAGCTTGGTGAAGGCTTTCGTCGAAACGGATGATGAGAGGGCCGTGCAGACCCTAAAAAGAACGTCGAAAACACGCGAAGGCCCCTACCTGGCGCGCCAACTGTCGGGGTTTGTTACCGCCGGTAAGTAAATTTATATAAGAGCGCGTGTTCTGATCCGCACGGTAGCACAAGAGACACTCGGGGTTATACTGGTTCGGACCTCCGGAGAGTAATACCCAATGTCCAGTCTGAGAAGGGGTGTTCTTTATGCTCAAGAGTTTGTAGTAGGGGATACAAACAAGGCGGGAGAGGGTGTAGAGCCCAAGTCCCTGGTGTGCGAGAGGTTCAAGTAGCAGGAGTCTGCGTACGTGTGTGTGGTTGTATGAGATGAGATATCGATGCTAAGTGCGTGTGGGGGTGGAAATGAATGTGTCTTGTGAGTGCCTCTGTCTCTCCCTTTTATAGTCTCAAGGGAGGAGCCCAGGGCGGTTACATCGAGTGTGTGAGCTGGTCTACAGTGCGAGACGTCCTTCTCTGCGTCGGGCTGTCAGCCAGCAGCAGCGGCGAAGCACTGTTACGGGGCCTTGGGTGACGGTGTAGATCTCGTGCGTCCCAAGCAGCTGTCTCGGGGCCCCCCGCGCCCTTCTCCGAGTAGTTAGTCGGGTACGGGAGGTAGAGTATGTGCCCTGATCTCGTCAATGGATCAGGGGCTTGTCTTTTCTTGCACTGTGCCGTTGGTGGCACAGCGTTTCCCGTGCCCTTCGTGGTACGGTGCGTACCGCCCTTGCAGAGGAACGGCACGAGGATCCATCCTCTGACTCAGGATCGACCTGGTCAGGGCGGACCCGTGCAGGGAGGCTGACATGTGGCGGGCCGCGTACTGGGGTATCACGCGACACCAACGGGGCCTGTGTACCTGCGGCCTTGACGGCCAAGTCTTGAACTGGTCGGAGACGGGAAACTACTCGTGCGAGTAGGAGATCTATGCCGCGTCTCCCGATGCTTCGGGCGTACTGTGTACTGTACCGTACGTTGTCCAGCGTCCATTACGCTGTTCGCGGTACGATGGCCACTGTGCTGTTCGTGAAAGGGTTTGATGAATCTGTCCTCTGACACCGAATCGGCCTGGCCCGGGCGGACCGCTGCTGCGGAGCGGACACGTGGCGTTACGCGTGGGAGCATACACGGAGATCCCAGGATCCCAATCTGGTGGGCCCACGCGCCCCGTGCCTTCCCCATGAAGCCTGCGCGGGTCGGTGACGGAAACTACTCGTGTGAACGAGTAGTCGTAGCTACGGGGCGGAAACTACTCGTCCGAGCGAGTAGCCGCGGCCGTGAGACGGAGACTACTCGTGCGAGCGAGTAGTCGGGGGTGGAGGCGAAAACTTGTCGTACGGGCCACCACGTACTCGGGGAAAAGGGCACCGACGACCGTGGGCCGCTTGCCTCCTGGCCCACGGTGGAAACAAGTCGTATGAGCCTTCACGTGCCCGGGCAGCGTAACACTCGTTGTGTTAGCTTCCGGTGCATGCCGTACGTGGGTCCGTACTGCGTTTTTCAGGGGTCTTGGTGGGCCCTGGTCCATGTCCTCGTCAGCTCGACTCCTGATGGCATCGACAGCAACAGAACATGTTCGTCATGCTCTCAAATCCATGGCTTCAAGGCCTGCTGAGGTGGTTGCCCTTGAGGTGTTCGACGATTTGCCTCACTGGGATGTAGATGCAACATGGGATGCCAAGGAAATGAGTGTGTGTCTCTCTTATCCACTACAGTCACTGGGTGATCTCATTTTGGGTGAGGGTGATGTTGATTTGTGGCCGCACAACCAAGCTAGGAGTGATGCCCACAATATGTTCGATGAAATGGCTATTCAGGGGGTGGTTTGGGATGCAGATGAGTTATTCGAGGAAAAGCCTCTTTCAGATGTGATTTGGGATGAAGAGCCCATACATGAGCTGCAGACATTTGAGCAAGCTGTGCTCGTAGAACCTGCTAGGTGTGAATCTTAGGGAAAGAGCAACATCAGACCTTGAGCACTCTGTACTCCAAGCATTGATGTGAGTACATGTTCTGCACAAGAGGGGCTCGATGAGATTTCTATCAAAATGGTGTTGTGGGATGAGGTGTCAAATGACCCTGTTGTGCATGAGGGTTTACTGAAGCAACTTGCTCAGGGTGGGGAGCACTTGGACAACATGCTCACTCAAGATGAAGAGGTGATGCTAAACCAGGACACACCCAACTTATTGCTGCTATTTGTTTCAGATAGAGAACAATTGAACAGTGAGAAGGCAAAGCCCATAATTGAATTTGTTTCAGATCCAGATGAAATTTGCTTGCACTACAGGGAGCGTGGCCATAGTCTGAAGAACTGTCCTGAGAAAAGTGAGGGGAATTTAAAGAAATTTTGCAATAAAACTGTGGTGGATCTGGACATTCTCTTTCTGAGTGCCCTAGGCCAATTGAAAATGGAGGTGCAAAGTTTCCAAGCTGCTTTGTTTGCAAACGGCAAAGGCATTTCAACAAGGATTGTCCTAAAAACAAGCATGTCATTTATCCAAATGGTGGTTGTTGTAAGATATGCGGTGAACCAAGTCACTGGCCAAGCATTGTCCAAATAAAGGGAATCAAGATTCGATGTCCTCCAGAGATGATGATGTCAACATGAAAGAACACTATCAGGAAGGCCCTGTCGTTCAGCATGGTGGAGATGACTTTGAGGACAACTTTAGTGAAGAAGAAGAACTGAAACCCGCCAAATCAAAGAAGCCAAAGCAACCAGGTTCAAAATCGACTGGAGATGATGAGAAGAAATCTGAGGAGCTAGTTTCTGATTGTGGTGATTTGAATGAAAATCTTCTTCAAGACCAACTTGTTTCTCGTTCTGATCCAGATGAGTGTGCATACACTATGGTCATTGCCATTCCATCTTCAGTTACTGTTTCATCAGCTTTGTACAATGTGTCAGAGTTACATGAATCCACTTGTAGAGATACTGGCAAGTTACTCTCCCCACTTCACTTATATTATCTGGATGATGGACACCATGAACTACAAAGCAAAATAGATTCTTCAGTTCGAATGTTGTGGGATCCAGGTATTATTACGGCCACAGCTTGGGGACAAGCTGTGTTTCGAGAGGATGGTAATGTCACGACCCAGATGTGGCTCAAGCGGAGCCCAAATCTATTGAGCCCAGTTATCAAGTTACAGCCCAACCCCAAGGCATAAGAGGAGGAACAACCCTCCTATACAAGCTCAGTCAGCAACACGGGAAAGGACAAACATAAATAAATTCTAGAAACTGATCGGGTTCAGCCCCCTACCTCCTGCGGCTCTCTCAGAGGAGCAGTTCCGTCCGCCGTTCGTCCATCTCGCTCGACGGCGACGCCCTGTCACGTGCTCACGTCCGGATGGTGGCTCACCGGTGGTCTTCGGTCGTTACATGTCGATCTCTCTCCGTGCACCACCATAGCCCAAGGTGAGGAAAGAAATCGGTTGCCCTCGTTGCCCTCTCCACTTTGCCCCACTCCTCGGCCGTCGCTGTGCCCAGAATCGCCGGCGGGAGCCGCCACCGGCCAGCCAACCACCCACTGTCTGCCTCCTTTGTTTTCTAGTGAGGGAGATGACAACTTTGCCATAAGCCCCTCCCTTCCTTTCTGTTTCCACTCACAACCCTCCCTTTATTTCCTTTCCACTGAAACCCCCTGAACTCTTGAGGTTTTCACAAATAGACCCCTGCCACCTTAAATTAGCCCCTAAACACCCGTTTGACCTATCATTTTTATACACCTAATTGATTCGAATCGATCTCAAATTTCACCACGCCTTTCCCGACAATACTAAATCCCTTCCCCTCGCTGCACACCTAAAAGGACCTTGTGATGCCTAGAGGGGGGGTGAATAGGATCACTTCAAATTTCTGAAACAATGCAGCGGTTAAATTCATAGGTCGGAACTACCAAGGGCTCGGTAGTACCAGCACAGTGGCGGAACTACCAACCTGGCAGAGTTGGCTAAAATGAAATTTGAAAGCGAAAGTGATTCTAGCAATTCTACTTGAGTCAAGAGTTGAGTTTAGATGCTAAGAACCTCCTGCAACCAAAGATACGGATTGTAACACAACAAATATATAGATCGGGCCAAAACAAGCATCTAGGGTTAGCAAATTGAGAGAAACTCAAACAAGCAAGAGACAAGGGGTTTAATCCGAAGTTCACTTCCACCAAGGAAGCTACGTCTCCGTTGGGGATCCCACAAAGGGAGGCTATCACCAAGAGCCTCTTACCTCACCCAATCCCCACATGGAAGATTGGTTCTCACTAAGAATTCTCCACAAAGGAGAGGGAAATACAAACGATCCCGGGTGCTCCACACAAAGAGGGCACTCAACGGGCGACGCCTAACCGTCTAGAAGCAAGCTTCAAGAGTAACAAACACGAATCGATGCCCGGAGATGCTTCAAGTGCTCTTGAGATGAAGGAGATGGATGGGTCACTCAAAGCTTCTCAATCTCACACCTAGAATCTCTTCCTCACTCAATCCCTAGCTCAAAGGATCAAGGCTTGGCTCTAGGGAGGAGTGGAGAAGAGGAGTGAATGCTCTTGGGTGAGTTTGTCTCGAGTTAGGTCAGCAGCAAATGAAGAGGGAGGTGTGGGGGTATAAATACCCACACCCCAAAACTAGTTGTTACTGTGCTGTGAACGAAGTATATCGGTACTACCGACCTCAGGTCGGTACTACCGAGGGCTCTTGAAAACTGAAACAGAACACCTTTATCGGTAGTACCAACCTGGGACCGGAACTACCGAGGTGTTCGGTAAAACCAGACAGAGAGTGCTTATCAGTACTACCGGCCTAGGGCCGGTACTACCGACAAAAACCAGAACTTGGGAAAACAAGGGTTTGTGTGCGTGTAGGCTTTGTGTCTCTCTAGGTTTTCTTGCTTCACCTTTCTAAGCACTTTTAGCATCTCTAGATGGTCAATTCACATCCCCCTTTATAGTACGGTGTTTCCTATACTCAAATTTGAAAGATAAATCAAATTAAAACTCCATTTGAGCTTCAACACCGAATATAGGGTATGAGGGGCCTCTTTTGATTAAATACAAATGTACTCCTTTTAATCCCTGCACACATCTCATTGAAAGCATTAATCCATCCAAATTGTATTGTCATTATCACCAAAATAATTAGGAGCCTAGATGCACTTTCAATCTCCCCCCTTTTTGGTGATTGATGACAACACAACTTGGTTATATAAAAGAGATGTGTGTATGTAATGATTTAGCTAAAGACTCCCCCTAAATGTGTGCATTGTCAACTATGAGAGGCCTCAAATGCCTTTTGCACACAATTTAGCAAGAGCTCCCCCTAAATCTTTGCATTCAACACATTGTGCACAAGTGTGATGAACAATATCCTGTGATGCATATGACATGATATATCATAACAATAAAGTGAGAAATAACATCCAACAAACATGCATAGCATCACACATAGATAAATAGGTTCTTACATCACACTAGCATAAATAAGTCTTACAAATTTAAAAGTTTTCACTCGGCACACCAACATCCATCACACCAACACAAATAAGTTCATACATGTCCACAAGCCTAAGATAGATAGATACTAGATGATACATCACATCTCTCACATGAACCAATAAGTGAGCTCACTCCCCCTTTGGCACCAAGCACCAAAAAGAGGAGGCCCTTCAAGCGTCATCATCATGTGGAGAGTGGACAGCCGGAGGGGAGTCCTCTTCGTCGGTCTCGCCGCCACCAAAGTCCTCATCGTCGATGTCGTCCGGAGGCGCTCCATACATCATAGAGGCTTCACCATATGCCTCCCAAGGATTGTAGAAGACCGGTGGAGGAGGAAAGTCCATAGGCTCACGAACGGGAGAATGCTCGATGTTGTGCTGTGCAAGCAAGGACTTCTGACGGGTCTCCAACTTAACTAGCTGCTCATCAACATGTTGCCTGTGGGCACGAATCTCCTGTGCATTGTGCCTTCCCACATTGAAGCATGCAAAGAGGCCTTGAGATAGAAAGTTAAGGACGCTCTTCTTCTTGCTACCGGAGGGAGGAAGACCCTTAGAACTAGATGGTCCCTGAGAAGATGAAGGTGCATCATAGGAAGATGGGCCAGCTAAGGAGAGTCCTGCAGAGGTATGGGGCCTCGGAGGGGCATGCTTGCCCAACTTAAGGAGACGCTCAATGTTGTCCTTGTTCGGCCTGTAGTAGGTGTGAACCTTGTTAGAGATGATGTCCACTCCAGTGACCTCACAAATCATCCTGAAAATCCATGGAGCATACTTGCAAGACATGTTGGCGGACACAGAGCACACAATGATCTCTTTCCATATGAAGTCGAGCACACTGAAAGGCTCTTGACTGGGAGCCATCTTCACTAGCAAGTTCTTGGCAATGTTTGAGATATTGTAGTTGTCACCCATCTTAGGACTCAAAGTATATCGAAAGAGTTGATTCAACATCCTATAGAGAGGCTTCATCCCATGAGTAGTCCCAAACTCAATATTTCCATAAGCACTGTCATACATAAAAGCCATCTCTCTATCAAGAGAGATGTCACCACCATGAATCTTCCCATATCCAAGATCTTGTGGGCTAAAACCAAGAATCTCTGCAAACCTCTCATAAGTGACAAAGAGGGGCTTTCCCTAAATAGTCCAATACATGGTCTTGGTTTCACGCTTGACATAGAGATTTGCATAAAACTGAGCCACCATCTCTTCATTCCAATCGAGGTTCATAGCCATGATATGAGCCATTCCCTTATCATAACAAACATCAATGGCCTCATTCACAGCTGGCACCCTAAGTGTCCTTAGATGATCTCAATGAATAGACTTCATGTCAACTGTGAGATTAGCTTTAGAGAGGATAACCGACTCGTACCAATCCGCATGAAACCGAAGCAAAAAACAGATGTCTTGGGTGAACTCCTTTTGGTACTGGGCGGGGTCATCGTACCTTTCTCTGTAGATGTCATGGGTGCCCTTGGTGTAGTCCACCATGCGTACAATCCCCGATCGAGGAGGCTTGTTAGGCCTCAAGGTGAACTCTGATAGGGTGTCCAAGGAGATGTCCTCATAGTCATCATAGTGAGCATCCGGTGGATGTGCATGCTTGGTGCGGACCTTGCTCGGTAGAGCGATGAGGAGCAGTAGGAGGGTTAGTACGACCACGACCACGGGGGCGTTGAGAGCCTGTGCCAACCTTTCTCTTCCTTTGAGCAATGGGAACATCATCGTCAGATTGCTCCTCCGCAACTTGCTTGCCTTCACGTGCCATCTGTTGAGATTTAGATAACTAGAATAAGATGACAAGAAAGGATTTTGAAACCACGGTAGAAGATTTGACTTGAATTAAGTCAGCTGCGAATGGCAACTGCCGGTACTTCCGACCTGGGGTCGGTAGTACCGCACTAGTTGGTACTTCCGACCAGGGGTCGGTAGTACCGATAGGTACCGTGCATCGGCATTAATCCAAGAAACAGAAGATTCCACCAACGAAAGTTTTTAAGATCATAGGCATGAGTTGTAGGACTTGTATGGAGATAATTCCCTAAAGCATTGGTCCTAGAAACAATGGCATTGAGAGATCGGGCATCGGGATTTTGAAATGAATACCTTGAAGATTTCCCACGCGAATCGAGGAAGTTCCGAAGGGGATCGATAGTTCCGAGGAGTGGGGAATCCAATGGAACAATGAGCTTCACGAATCCACGGCCGGAAACGGAGATCCCCTTCATGGATTTGAGAGAAGAGAGGAGGAGGAGCGGCAATGGTTGAAAAGAAGGAGCTAGGGTTCAGTCGTTCCCCCGTGGGGTATTTATACCCTGTCGGCAATCATCGGTAGTACCGGTCCAAGGTCGGTACTACCGTGGTCCAGATAAAATCAGACAGAATGGTTTTATTGGTAGTACCAGCATGGGGTCGGTACTACCAGGGGTCTGGATAATCCTGCTAGAGAAGCTTTATCGGTAGTTCCGGCCTCGTGTCGGTACTACCGGGATTTTTCGAAATTCCAACAGTAAGGCCATATCGGTAGTTCCGGCCTTATGCCGATACTACCGAGGATTTTGAGATGTTTCTTGATAGATTTAGAAGATGAGCTGAAAGATGTAGAGAGAATAGACTATGGACATGTAGAACAACCATAATATTTGGTGATTAGGCACAATCAATCAAGCAAAGTAATAATCACCAAAGACTATGGAAAGAACCAATTTTGTAAGACTCACACAAAATTAAGAAAATAAATCATTTTTCTCTCTATCTAGGCAACAAACAATTATGTGCAACAAGTCAAGCCAAGTTACGAGATCCAAGATATTTAGCTCACTCCTCAAAGCACAAAACCTTTGCTCATCTAGAGGCTTAGTGAAGATATCAACAAGTTGCCTCTCTGTGCTCACATGACGTAGAGCAATATCTCCCTTAGCGTCATGATCCCTTAAGATATGATGTCGAATATCTATGTGCTTTATTCTAGATTGTTGCACCGGATTATTTGCTAGCTTGATGGCACTCTCATTGTCACACAAGAGTGTAATCTTACTAAACACACAATCGTAATCACTCAACGTTTGCTTCATCCACAAGAGTTGTGCACAACACGCACCGACCGCCACATTCTCGGCTTCGGCCGTGGATAAAGCAACCGAATTTTGTTTCTTAGAACTCCGTGACACCAAAGACCTACCAAAAAAATGGCAAGTCCCCGTTGTACTCTTTCGATCAACTTTGCAACAGGCATAGTCCGAATCAGAATAGCTAAGTAAATCAAAAGTGGAGCCGTTGGGATACCATAAGCCTAGGTTAGGAGTGTGTACCAAATATCTAAAGATTCTCTTAATGGTCATTAGGTGACACTCCTTAGGATTAGCTTGAAATCTTGCACACATGCACACACTAAGCATTATATCGGGCCTAGATGCACAAAGGTAAAGGAGGGAGCCAATCATGGAGCGAAATACCTTTTGGTCGACCGACTTCCCTTCTTCATTGAGATCAAGATGTCCATTTAATACCATGGGAGTCTTGATGGGCTTGGAATCAGCCATGTCAAACCTCTTGAGCATATCCTTCACATACTTGGTTTGACACAAGAAAGTCCCTTCCTTCAATTGCTTGATTTGAAACCCAAGGAAGAACTTCACCTCACCCATCATAGACATCTCGAACCTCTTGGTCATAATCCTACTAAACTCTTCACAAAACTTGTCATTAGTAGACCAAAAGATAATGTCATCAACATAAATTTGACAAATAAAGATATCTTTTCCATTTCTTTGAATGAAGAGAGTAGAATCGGCTTTGCCTATCTCAAAACCGTTCTTGAGAAGAAAATCCTTAAGGCATTCATACCATGCTCTAGGAGCTTGCTTGAGCCCATAGAGCGCCTTATGGAGCTTGTACACATGGTTGGGGAAGTTTGAATCTTCAAAGCCCGGTGGTTGATCAACATAAACTTCTTCTTGGAGAGGTCCATTCAAGAATGCGCTCTTCACATCCATTTGATGAAGCTCGAAGTCATGATGAGTAGCATAGGCCAAAATGATATGAATTGATTCAAGCCTTGCTACCGGAGCATAAGTCTCTCCAAAGTCCAAGCCTTCAACTTGAGTGTAGCCTTTGCCCACGAGCCTTGCCTTGTTCTTTGTGATGACACCAAATTCATCTTGCTTGTTCCTAAAAACCCATTTGGTGCCGATCACATTTTGCTTGGGTCTTGGCACCAACTCCCACACTTCATTCCTCTTGAAGTTGTTCAACTCTTCTTCCATAGCAATAATCCAATCCGGGTCCTTAAGAGCTTGTTCCACACTAAGAGGTTCCAAAGAGGAAACAAACGAGTAAAATGTGCAAAAGTTTGACAATCTTGAGCGAGTTGTTACCCCTCTTTGGATACTCCCAAGGATGTTGTCAACGGGGTGATTCTGTTGAACTATTTGATGAACTCTTAGATGTGGTGCTTGAGATTTACGTTGAATAGGTCCATCATCATCATCTTCAACTTGAGGTGCTTGTTCATGAGCTTCACCACCTTGTTCTTCTCTTTGATCAAAGCCACTTCCATGATCGTCACCATGAACTTAACTTTCATCTTGATGAACTTGAGAACTAGGTGGTTCCACTCTTGTTGATGATGATGGATCTTGGTTGTTTGTGTCAACCGGAACTTGAACTTGAACTTCACGAGGCATCACTTCACCGGTGCCCACTCTAAAGATGGATACACTTGGAGGCTCTTCATCATCTACAAGATTTTCACTAACTTGCTCTCCTTGAGAGTCGTTGGATTCATCAAATTTCACATCTACCGTGGTCTCAACACAACCGGTGGTTTTGTTGAAAACACGATAGGCATGCTTGTTAGTTCCATAACCAATGAGAAAACCTTCATCAACCTTGGGTGCAAACTTTGAAGCTTTGGGTTTCTTGTTAAGTATAAAACACTTACACCCAAAGACTCTAAAGTAGTGCACACTAGGTTTCTTACCGGTGATGATCTCGTATGAAGTCTTATTCCAATACTTGTGGAGGTAGAGGCGGTTGGCGGCATGGCATGCGGTGTTGATGGCTTCGGCCCAAAATGAGTCAGGAGTCTTGTACTCATCAAACATTGTTCTTGCTGCTTCAATCAATGTACAGTTCTTCCTCTCGACAATGCCATTTTGTTGAGGAGTGTATGGAGCGGAGAGTTCATGCTTGATGCCTTCTTCATCAAGGAATTCTTCAACTTGAGTGTTCCTAAACTCCGAGCTGTTGTCACTTCTTATGTTCTTGACCTTAAGCTCGAACTCATTTTGAACTCTTCTTATAAACTTCTTGACCACTCCCTTTGCTTCACTTTTATCTTGCAAAAAGAATACCCAAGTGAAACGGGAAAAGTCATCAACAATTACTAAACCATATTTGTTACCACCGATGCTTATGTAGGCAATTGGTCCAAACAAGTCCATGTGTAGTAGCTTCAACGGTCTTGATGATGATAGGATGTTCTTAGCGGGATGACGCACCCCAACTTGCTTCCCAGCTTGACAAGCACTACACAACCTATCTTTCTCAAAAACAACATTTGTTAGTCCTAAGATGTGTTCATCCTTTTGAAGTTTGGCCAAGTTCCTCATGCCAACATGGGCTAGTCAGCGATGCCATAGCTAACCCAAGTCAGATTTTTCCACTAAGCAAGCCTTAGGGTCCACTTTTACTTTTGCGAAATCCACATAGTAAATCTTCCCCCTTAGATGACCCGCAAAGACAATAGAGAAATCCTCCCTTCTAGAGACGGTCACACCCTCTTTGGTAAAGAGACAATTGTAGCCTTTCTCACAAAGTTGTGAAACCGACAACAAGTTGTACCCTAAACCTTGAACATGATAAACATCTTCAATTGAATTTGTTGTTGAGATAGCAATTTTACCTATACCAATAACATCTCCTTGACCATTATCTCCATAGATGATAGTTTCTGTAGGGGTGTCATAATGCTCAAGGGATGCAAATAAGCCTTCATCTCCGGTCATATGATTAGTGGCTCTACTATCAATCAACCATGCGGTTCCACCGGAGGTGTAGGCCTACAAAACAAGTTTAAGCTTTTGGTTTAGGTACCCAAAAATATTTGGGTCCTTGGAGGTTAGAAGCATAAACTTTGGGAACCCGTACACTCTTCCTCATGGCCTTCTTAGCGTAGGCTCCAACATACTTGACCACCATTTTACCATTGTGGTCCAAGGTCACAACATAGTCACAACTGTAGTTCGGAGAAAGCTTGTGTTCCACCACATTATTCGATGTCTTTGATGGAGAATTAACCCTACCATTTCTTTTTGTGATGTTCACAACCTTTGGCTTGTCTTGTGTTGTGATAGAGGTGGTTACTCCATGGATAATGTCCATAATAGTGTTGAGGTAGCCTCCCTTGTTCCACAAGGAGATCTCTTGCCCTTTCACCACCATTCTACCATTGACCTTGTTGTCCTTGTAGTGCCCAAGTCCTCGCTTGTCAATTGCCTTGGGTGTGGACTTGTGTTGACGGTCAATATTTGCCATTTTCAAGACCGTCAACTCCTGCAAATCTGAGCATGAATTGAACATCCGCACTAGAATAGGTGCTTAAACTCATACTTTCCACCAGTGTCGATGTCTATTTGAATGCAGGTATTTAGCATAAGAAATGGGAGGAATCCATGCACTTTCACTCCACTCCAATTCAAGGCACTCAAATGCTGGCCAATCAGGGGCTGCCACATGGATTCTCCTGGATCCATGATGTCACCAATCCATGTGAAGGACTCTCAACAAATCACACGCTGCCACATCAGCATCACATGGATCCATGGGCCCACTTTACCAACTAAACCGCCAGGAAACGTGCTATGCACGGAGGAGAGGAATCAGGGCCCACATGGAAGCGAGCCAAAGGAAGCACAGGCTAGGAGGCCACCCGAGGGGGCCGGCCGACCCTAGGTTCGACCGAACTGACCTAGGGTTGGTTCATCCTGGCCCTCCACGTGTTGTCCTCCCATTGGCTCCTGGCTGCATTCCCGGGCGTTTAGGGGCACTTTGAGCCCCGGAGCAAGCCTCCTCCTTGTCTATAAATAGGAGGGGAGGGGCTCCATTTCTCACACACCACCAAGCTCTCAAGTTCCACTCTCTCTTGTGTATTTCTCTCTCCCTCTCCCCAATTCTGCCCATGAGAGGTGATTCTCACCTCTATGTGGTAGAATGGTGATGAGGAGAGATCTAGACTAGGATTAGTGAGAGGTAGAGGAGGGGTAAGGAGTGAGTTGATGTCCTCATGGATGCTTGTTCTTCATTTAGATCAAAGTGAGTATTTCAGCATTTCTTATTTAGACTATAGTGGACATCATGCATGATTGATTTGTTCTTGTGTTCGTGGCTCGTTCATAAGTTAGAGGCTTGTGTTCTTCGTGACACAAGGCTTCAATCCTTTAGAGCCAGAGCCGTAGTTCATTTACATGTTTGCATGCTCTGATCCTGTTTAGTTAAGTGAGTTTGCTGTATCTTGTTTATCTGCATCCATAGCTTCCTTTCTGCTCCCAGTTCAATGATATGATCTGATTCTGATCTTTCCCTTGTTCGTGGGACCATATTTATATGGTTGCTATAGTGTAGTTAGCGGGCTAGCATACGCCGCACTATAGTGTTTATCTGGGGCACAGACGTGGTGTCTGGGCCTTGGCTTTCCTACGGAGACCACGTACGATCGTAGCGTAGAGGTAGGCCGTAGTGGTGACAGCCTGTTGGACCCTTTGTCAACCCTCTTACGTCGCGTACCGAGTTGGGCTCGCTTGCCAGCACCTTTGAGTGTTGTCGCCCCGCGGGGATGACTAAGATCTGACAAGAATACATCTTGAGAGCTAAGTCCCTTAAGGAAGTGCTTCTTGTATCCCGACCTATCCCAGCGAAAGCTGGTGTCCTTGGATATATCCTCTCTGGTTACTCTCCATCCTAGGAACGAAACCCGACGAGAATACTCATTCTCCTAGGGAGAAGTGCTACAGCGGTGTATCCGTGCGCTTGCGGATTCGTTCGCACTCGTCAGTGTACCCGGGAGTTTCTTACACGCTCACGCTACCACGGCGCCTAGTGTTGAGATTAAGAAACGCCAACAACTTGGCACCAAACTTACCTTGGTTGACCAACATGTTCAACCGGGTAATCTCCTTATCCTTGCTCTTAGTTGTTTCCTCTAGCCTTGCAAGGTTAGTCTTAAGAGCATTTATGTCAACATTAGAGCATATAGAACAACCTTTGCTAGTGGAGGCATTAGAGTCAAATTTTGCCTTAGGATTGGCTTTGGTGCTTTCCCGGAGCACTATAGTTTGCTTCAAGATTTTTGTATTTATCCGTCAAGCGTGAGAAGTTTGTTTGAAGCTCACTATGAGTGGCCTTTAGGGAAGCTAAAGATTCATTTGCCAAAGAGTAATCCTTTGACAACCTCTTGTTAGAGTCATTGGCCAAGGACAAGTTCATGGTCAACTTCTCCACCTTAGCTCTCTCCTCGGCAAGGGTTTTCTCTAGAGCAAGGTTTCTTTCCTTTTTAAGGATAAGCAAGTCTTCTTGCTCATGGAGAGTCACCTTTTTTCCTCTAATTTGTCCAAAAACCTCTTAATTTCTTTATGGCCTTTTTACCAAATTATTTTATCATGTTGGCTTTCATTTCTTTTTCCTCATCTAGGTTGTCTATATCATCACTAGGTGTGGATGAAGATGAGGTGAGAGAGGATGAGGTGGTTGATTCTTGTACCTTGCTCTCTCTTGCCATGAGGCAAAAGTGAGAGTTGTCCTCATCGTCTGAGAAGTTGTTGAAGAGGCGTGGTGAGGATGTTCCTTGTGCCATGGCAATTGTTGCCATGCCTTGCTTCTTTGGTTATTCATCTTCATCACTTGAGTCCCATTGTTGACCCACGTGAGCACGCCCTTGGTACTTGTTCTTGTACTCTTTACTCTTCTCCTTGTACTTCTTCTCTTCCTTATTTTTGTTCTTGTTCTTGGGACACTCGGCAATAAAGTGTTCATACTCTCCACACTCATAGAATTTTCTTTGAGACTTCTTTCTTTCATCACCACCTTTCCTTGATGCCTTGAACTTTAAGAACTTCTTGTACTTTCTTATGGCAAAGGCGGTTTCTTCGTCGGTGCTTGCTTCTTCACTTGTATCTTCATTCTTGATCTTGGAAGTCTTGGGTTTCACTTTCACCACTTCACTAGAGCTAGCATTGAGGGCTAGACTCTTGTTCAAGTGACTTCTCCACGTCTTGATCAACTAGCTCTTGATGCAAGATTTCACCAAGAAGTTGATTGTGAGTCAAGTTGTAGTAGTTTGGATCTCTTCTTATCATGGTTGCTAGGTTTGGGTTCCTCAGGGTGAAAGCTCTTAGCAACTTCTTTGTGACCTTTGAGTCTTCCCAATCATTGCTTCCTAGTGCTCTAATGTCCGAGACAAGGAGCATTAGTCTATCATACATTTGCCTCACGGTTTCTCTATCCTTCATGATGAATAGCTCAAGCTCTCCGTGGATCAAATCAATCTTACCTCGTCTCACATGATCGGTCCCCTCATGTGCTTCCTTGAGTGTGTCCCAAATCACCTTGGTAATTTGGATGTTCCGGACCTTGTTGAACTCTTGAGCACACAAGGATCCCGTGATGACTCTTGTTGCTTATACATTGCGGTGGAGGTCTTGTTCATGCTCGATTGTTAGATCTTCACCTTCGGCTGGAATTGTCACACCTACACACACAATTTTCCAAAGAGAAGGGTGAAACCCGTAAAGGTGCATTTGCATATCATAAGCCCAATAGGATAGTCTTTCCCATTGAAGTGGGGAGGCTTTCCCAAATGTACGGAATAAAATTTATCGTTAGGATTGTTGCCCGGAACATGTCCGTAATGGTAGGGCACTTCATAGTAGCCAGAGTGAGCGTGCTTTGCTTGCTCCTTCTTGATCATCTTCTTGAGGAGCTTCTTGGCCATCTTCTTTGCCTTCTTCTTCTTCTTGACCTTTCTTCTTTTCTTCGCGTTTTCTTCTCCGCATCATCACCACCATCCTTGGTGTCTTCATCACTCGAATCGAAATCCGAGTCGGAGTCGGAGGAGGAATCATTGGAGCTCTCGATGTTGGATGGAGCACGACTTGGGGCTTTCTCCATATCCCCTAGTGCTGCAGCTCAGTCTTGAGCGGCCTTGAGCTTCCTTGGGGGCGAGTTCTTGAGCGGAGAGTTCACCACCACTCCCCGACATCTTGATCCCTTAGCGGTTAAGCCTAAATCAAGGGATTAGGCTCTGATACCACCGAAAGGACCCTGTGATGCCTAGAGGGAGGGTGAATAGGATCACTTCAAATTTTTGAAACAATGCAGCGGTTAAATTCACAGGTAGGAATTTCCGACGCTGTGTCGGAACTACCGAGGGGCTTGGTAGTACCGGCACAGGGGCTGAACTACCGACCTGGCAGAATTGGCTAAAACGAAATTTGAAAACGAAAGCGATTCTACCAATTCTACTTGAGTCAAGAGTTGAGTTTAGATGCTAAGAACCTCCTGCAACCAAAGGTACGGATTGTAACACAACAAATATATAAATCGGGCCAAAACAAACTTCTAGGGTTAGCAAATTGAGAGGAACTCAAACAAGCAAGAGACAAGGGGTTTAATCTGAAGTTCACTTCCACCAAAGAATCTACGTCTCCGTTGGGGATCCCACAAAGGAAGAGCTATCACTAAGAGCCTCTTGCCTCACTCAATCCCCACAAAGGAAAATTGGTGCTCACTAAGAATTCTCCATAAAGGAGAGGGAAATACAAACGATCCCGGGTACTCCACACAAAGAGGGCACTCAACGGGCGACGCTTAACCGTCTAGAAGCAAGATTCAAGAGTAACAAACGCGGATCAATGCTCGGAGATGCTTCAAGTGCTCTTGAGATGAAGGAGATGTATGGGTCACTCAAAACTTCTCAATCTCACACCTAGAATCTCTTCCTCACTCAATCCCTAGCTCAAAGGATCAAAGCTTGGCTCTAGGGAGGAGTGGAGAAGAGGAGTGAATGCTCTTGGGTGAGTTTGTCTCGAGTTAGGTCAGCAGCAAATGAAGAGGGAGGTGTGGGGGTATAAATACCCACTCCCCAAAACTAGTCGTTACTGTGCTATGAACGAAGTATATCGGTACTACCGACCTCAGGTCGGTACTACCGAGGGCTCCTGAAAACTGAAACAGAACAGCTTTATCGGTAGTACCGACCTGGGACCGGAACTACCGAGGTGCTCGGTAAAACCAGACAGAGAGTGCTTATCGGTACTACCGGCTTAGGGTCGGTACTACCGACAAAAACCAGAACTTGGGAAAACAAGGGTTTGTGTCCGTGTAGGCTTTGTGTCTCTCTAGGTTTTCTTGGTTCACCTTTCTAAGCACTTTTAGCATCTCTAGATGGTCAATTCACATCCCCCTTTATAGTACGGTGTTTCCTATACTCAAATTCGAAAGATAAATCAAATTAAAACTCCATTTGAGCTTCAACACCGAATAGAGGGTATGAGGGGCTTCTTTTGATTAAATACAAATTTACTCTTTTTAATCCCTGCACACTTCTCATTGAAAGTATTAATCCATCCAAATTGTATTGTCATTATCACCAAAATAATTAGGAGCGTAGATGCACTTTCAGCACCCACCCGTTCGAGCCAACGCCCGCGTGATGTGGATCCTCCACTTGGGCGCAGCAGCGAGCTCCGCCGACGATCTCAAATTTCACCACACCTTTCTCATGATTGTTAAAGTTTGAATAAATAGTATAGATAGCATAACTAAAATATAAGACTGAACCTATATATCTATGTCTTTAGATCCAAGATTATAATTGATTTTGTATTTCGAGTATAAAAATAATTATTCTATTATATCATAAATTTATGACACACGTGTGTCGCGCATTGTTGCTATGCCTATAAACAACGAAGCAAATTGGTACCAAACCATTGTGCATTCAAAAATCAAATCAATTCCTAATGTGAAATTTCCTAATGAATATGTCAAATTTGGAGAACTTGAGAGATTCCTTCCGTGTCACCCCCTTGCTCAACTCCAATTATCTCTGCAACAGCGCGGGCTCCGTTGCGGCTGTGGCCTCCACCTGTACCGTGCACGTCCCCACCCATCAAAGGCCGCGTCTTTACACGCGAGGGTCCCCCCACGCTTTCCACTTTCTTTGCTTTCCAGGACACTCGCGGTAAGTTCTATCCCCAACTTTCGCGAACTCTCTCCCAGCTACAGTTGCCTAGGGCGAGAGCGAGGCGACATCGAGTGCCGGCGGCGATTTCGCCGCCCCTCTCCATCTCCGGCGGCCGGGGAGGCACTGGAGAAGGGGGTGGGCTGCGGAATCGCCGTGCGGATGTATATAGCTTAGGTAGATCTAGGGTTTGCTCGCCGGCGGAGGTCGCCGGTGGAGCTAAGGTTAGGTCTAGGTTTAGCTCGCCGGTGTGGGTCGCCGGTGATGCTAGGACTGGCCGGGAAGGAGTTCTTCTGCGGCCTGTTTTCCGGTGCGGCGGCGACGAGGCGAAGGCGTCGCGGAGGAATAATGCTCCGGCTCATCCTCGCCCCCCTGTTGCTCCGCTCCGGCGACAGAGGAGTGCTCGGGAGCTTTTGTACAGGAGTCCCAGGCCGGCGGTTCGTCATCTGGGGCATGTGATGTTCCGTTGGCTCCTTTTCTCAAGGATGTGGTGCAAGCTGTGGGAGATGTGGTTGTTGGCCGGCTGGATCTGGTTCGATGTTCCCGCGGCGGCGGTGGTCGTCGACGGCGAGCTCAGATCCAGGATCTGGAGAGGTTGGGGCGCGGCCCCGGTCGATGGGCGACCGCCGACGGCATCATCCCGTCCTCTGTGTCGGGTGTCTACTTCAGCTCCTTCAAAAGCCAGCGGGCGATGGGATCTTTCCAGGTCACGGTGGTTGTGGTCTTCCTTGACGGCGGCGCCGGCGGCGTCTGGCGGCGAGGAGGCCATACACGGAAGGTTCGCGAGGAGTCTAGGGACTTCGATGTAATTTTCTTCTTTTCCAAGGTCTTTAGCGAAGTTGTCCTAGGACAGCTGGCACTGTATCCTTTACGTATGTGTCTGTATTTGTACGTTGGTATGTACGTTCTCCTCGTATAAATACAGATACGTATTTTCAAAAAAAAAAAATCTCTGCAACACTTTCCCCACCAGGCGAAGTCAATCTCCGACGACTCGTCCTCCTCGGTTCCTCCTATCTCGTATGCATCCACCCTCCGCCGTCCCCAAATCGGAATCAATCCCGGCGAAACCCTAGAAATCCTCCGCCATGAAGGCCGCCAACCCGAATCCCATGCACAAGCCGATGCCTCCCCCCGCGGCGCCAGCGGCGGCGGCGCACAACCCGCAGGCCGCCGCCTCCAGGGCGTCGTCGTCCTCATCCTCTGCTGCCGATGCCAACCCCAGTAAGCGCACCCACCCCGGCAACGCCGCCCCCGCCGCCTCCACCGCCAGTGGCGCCGCATCCGCGCCCCCGGACCCCGCCCCGAGCCTCAACGGGGAGGCCGGCCGATCCCCTATGCTCCCCGCGCCGCACCCGCAGGCGCACCCTCCTCCCACCCTGGGCGCGTCGCCGCCGCCGCCCCCGCCGCCGCCCCCGTCGCGGCCGCTGCTCACCGTGGCGGCGGTGGAGGCCGTGATGGACGCCATCCCGCCGCCGCCGCGGTACGGGCTGGAGGACCTCGACCGCCGCAACGTCGCGCTCTCCGACGGCACTGTGCGCACCTACTTCGCCCTCCCGCTAGAGCCGCCACCACAGCTCCGCCAGCCGCTGCCGCCGATACCGGCGCACCTCTTGGCCCCACCGCCTCCACCACCGCCGCTGCCGCCTCTGCTGCGCCCGCCCATGGAGCGGTGGGCTCCGCCGCCCATGCCCATACCCATGCCCAGGCCCACGCTGTTGCCCACTGCTGGGCTGCTTCCCATGCCGGTCCCGAAGCGGAAGTGGGAGGATCAGGCCAATGGTGGCGTGCCTGGGCAATCCTCTGGACGCCAGCAGCAGCATAAGGCTGATGCACGCGCTGCGAAGCAGGTGAAGGTGGAAGAGACGGGGGTGGATCCCAAGGCGCTGAAGAGCTCCTTTCTTAAGATGGTGAAGCTGATGAATGAGAATGAAATAACTAAGAAGAATTACCGGGCTGATGGCAAGCTTTGCCAGCTGAAGTGCCCTGTCTGTCAAAGGTATGCTGGAAAATCTGAAAGATTTTGCCTTGTTGGTTTGAGCTTATGTTTGGATGTGGTTAAATGTGTGTACTGCCTAGATAAGTAAAATGTTCATACTTGATTTACGTACCTAGCAGCTAGCACAAGACAGCATACCTAGCACAATACAACATTCTTTAGAAGTAATACATGATAACAATGATTTCATAAATATAATGTTGTTGGTAGTGTTTCATTGTACTAGGACATAAGTAGATTCTTTGTAGCTCTTTTTTTTCTCTCACTGAAAAGAAGGGGGTGGAGTATAACAAATGATTTTGGATTAGTGTTAGATAATCTTAACAGTTCAAAAGACTGCTGTTGTGTTTTTATCTTTGCCTCTTTGGATTTACCATGGCATGACACTTACTCAGATTGACTCCATTAGAAGTGATTTTAAAACAAAGGAACGTATAAATAAAACATATCTAGGTAGAGAGTCAATTAAAAATGAATTTGAAACAAGGAAACCTTCGTTCTTTGGTTAGCCTTTGTTAGCAGGATTGCTAATAGTTACATTACCATGTTTGATGTCGTAGAATTAGAACTACTACTTGGTTCTTCACATAGTTCAAGTTCATACCAGCAATTTTTGGCTCTTTTCAGAACCGTGGCCATATCCTTTGTTTGCCTCTGCCCTATTGCCCTCTTGCATTATTTTGTTTACTTGACTTCCTCTGCCTATTTTGTTTGTTTTTCTGTTTCATTTCCTTTTTTTGGAGGGGGTTGGGTTGGGGTGGATCTTTTATCTGATAAGTTCAGTACAGTGATTCGTGTTTAGCTCTGTGGTTCAGTATTATACAGTACCAA
Source organism: Cenchrus fungigraminus (assembly GCA_036936925.1). Lineage (NCBI taxonomy): Eukaryota > Viridiplantae > Streptophyta > Magnoliopsida > Poales > Poaceae > Cenchrus > Cenchrus fungigraminus. The sequence goes on along the minus strand of CM072779.1, from coordinate 115,170,248 downwards.
GTCCTGACGCCTTTTTAGATAACAGCTACACTTGTTTCTTCTGGGTTTTACCTTGGCCTACCATCTACCAAGTCTACAACAACCCTTCTCCATGGTTTTCAAGGCATTGCCTAGGTGTCCTAATCCTGGACGTCCTCTGCACCATGGGAGAGAGAAAGAGGATCCCCGCAGGATATGGCCCTTGATCTGAGGGGGCACAGGAGTGAGAGGGAGGATAAGCTGAGAACTAGCAACGTAACAAGAAAGATGGGAACATGAGGGTGGAACATGGCACTGAGAGATAGATGCGGCTGCGGCGCTGTTATAGAAATACGGAGAGAGCAGCAGCAGCGGCACCAAGAGAGAAGTGGAGAAGGGAGATGTATCGATCTGAGTATCATTTTGAGGCCGGGAAGGGATAAATACGTGAGGGGAGCACTGGTGGCCTGTCTGGTGAGATGGGCCAACCCCTTCCCTTCTCATTTACCCTTGTTTTCCTTTTTAGCCCTTTCTCCCTACTGCAGTTTGGCTTGTTATCAGGCTGGCAAGGTGTTGCCTTATAAGCGTGGTGTTTGGAAGGGCGTGGGCATCCACGCCTCACCTTGCTGACCAAACCAGGTTCTGTTTGGCTCTTGTTTGGTCAGCTCTAGCCTTGGGTTCCTAAGGTTTAGATTGATCTCTACGTGAAATATTTTGGAAAACTTTTTCCAATCTTTTTCTCCAGTTTGACTCTGCTCTCTAATGGTGGACGTTCGATGTTATATACTTATATTTGTTGGTATTTAAACAAACTTGATATATCAGCATTATAGAATACTAGACTGTTAAATTGAGAAGCCCTAAGTGCTGCATTATCCTTTGGTTATTTCCACATTTACTCAAGTGAATTCATTGATTGCTGGGAGTATTTCTATTAGCCTGATAGAAGATAATTATTTCTTGTAGTGTTGGTTTGAGGAATGGGATAGATGATCCATTGATCCTAACTCTTGACCTTGCCCACTTGCTTGGTTTGAGGAATAACATGGATCAATCCATCTCTATTTCATTCCCTATAGGCACATTCTAGTGGAAGTATAGAAATTATAGCACCCCAACAAATTCATGGGATGATTTCATGAAGGACTATCCCATATAGGATGAGTTATTTCCATGAACCATACATCTCATTGGCCTCTGTCAGGGCCAATATAAGGGTGTCGAGATTCCACTTGAATTTCATCCCTCTGGATGTATTACGTTACGGATGATTGGGTTCCTCTTTTGGCTGGTTTATTTGGTAAGCTCACTTTCAGCACAGAAAGCTTTTACCAGGCTCAGTTCTGCCTGCTGCTATTTGCCCAACCATTTGTGCAGCCTAATGCCTAAAAACGGCTAGTCCTTCATTAGTATGCATTAAGTTCTATTTCGACTGCTGTTTTAAACTTTGCTCAGTAATATAATAATTCACAATGGTCACATAGGAGTTATTGTGGATTATCCTACTCATTTTTGCTACATTTATAGGGAGTTCCAAATGTTTATTTTGAACTTCTCTTTCAGTAATGCAATTATTCCCAACAGTCACAGTTGGCAGCCCCCTGGATTGATTAGCTCCATTTCACAATGAGTTTCCTATTTCCACGTGTAAACTATTGTGAAATATCTTCCTTCTTTCAAGCTTTAGGGAGGTTAATTGGACCCTACTGGTGCTTATAGAATTCAAATACGGACTTGGAATAAATGCATACAAAGAGCCCTGCTTAACTCCAAACTAGCAGACCATTTGTTTGGATTCACAACACTATTGGTTAACCTAGGATCATGATCTCTTGATAACTTGAACTATATCATTGTGCCCCCATATTTTTTTTAGATCTGGACCGGTTTGTGCCTGAAAAGCTGTAGACATTATTTTATTAATAGCTACATTGTCAATAGAAATCAGTTTAGGAGCGAGTAATCCTAGAAAATTATAGGGAGCATGAAACTTGGAAAGGAGACATGTATTGTGTACTTTAATGTGATACAAACTGTACTTGTTTTGATTGGAGGATACCACAAGAATTCACTAGTTTCAACCCACTTTTTACAAAATTATTACACTCTGAGGATATAACCACATGACCCATCTTCATATCAGGCTTTCAGGCGCAACCCCAAAGATTTGAATATCCAAAGTTGAGTGTTCCACTTTTGTGTTGTTCTTTTTATGAATGGGTCAATGCTTTTTTTTCCTTGTGACTGCCTGGAACTTTGAGGTTGGGTGCAAAGCAAAGTTATTTTGCCACTAGGGTTAAATCTCCTTTTTTTGTTTTGAACAATTATTATGGGCATTTATGGATTTGTTTGTCCTAATGTTCCACAGATGATTTGCATCTTCCTTTTTTTTCTGAATTTTTTATTAACTTTTTTGTTCATACGAAATCAACTACAATCCATGGGTCTTTTAAAGAGTTTTATGGATTATTTGTTTCAAGACAATTTTTTATGCATAATTTCCATTTGAAGTTTCTTGATTGGCATGATTTGATTTACAGGGATTCTATAGATTTGCACGCGCTCCTCAATCATGCATACCATGCAAAGAATGTGGAGCATCGTGCAGATCACCTAGGGTTTCACAAAGCGTTATGTGTTCTTATGGGTTGGAATTATTCCGTATCCCCTGTTCACAAAACTGCTTACCAAGCATTATCTACTGTCGATGCTGAAGCCAATCAAGGAGATCTTATCTTATGGCCTCCAACAGTCATTATCGAGAACGCATACAAGTCAAAGAATGACGCACAAAAGGACGTCATGAGTAATAAAGATATGGAGAGCAAGCTGAGAGGTATTTCTTCAATGCTTGCTGTCTCTGTGGTTTGGTAGTTCTGAATATCTGATTGATTAATCTATTGATCATCAGAGTTTTAGATACTTTCGCTTTAGTTTGTTCATTTGGAGGGATGAATCGGCTGCGGATCGGTTGGACCAAAACTTTGTTAATTGCTTTCTTTAAACATAGCAGTCTTTCAGAATCATTTTTTAGATACAGAAGTGAAGTTGAAAATTGTATTGGCTAATTGTAGCCCAGTATTTCAGTTTGATATTTTTCTGATTTACACTTTGTTGCACCAGCTCTGAAAATTCCAAAAAGAGCAGGTCTGCTAACTATGGTGCCAAATTTCCTCTATGCCTAGTATAAATCTATAAATATAGACAGTGTTGGCTAGGGCCAAGCTTCCCTCTCTTTATGTAGCAGAGCATGATCTGGTTGTAGCCTTAGATCCTATCTGCGAAAATATATGTACTTGTTCTTTGAATTCGGAGGCTATGGTTCTCCTTTTACTATTATTACTAATACTGATATTTTTTTTATCTATTTTTTTGGTGGATCCTGTTGGGTTTCATCCCTAGCCTACATATCCCAACTTTCTGGGAGTGTATGGCTCTGTTGCTGTTGCATCTTTGTGCCTGTTGCAGAATAGAGAGACCTTTTTTTTTGGAACCTAGAATAGAGAGACCTGGAAGCTAGCAAATCTTTTCTCCGCTTCCATGATTGGATTCAGAATGTGTCAACTGTTCAGTTATAGAAAGTTGGACTGCACTTCTGATAATTGATGTTTTCTCACTGTGTCTAGTAGCCTGTGATATCCCACGTGGTGCTACATTTGGGTGGGCGATAATTGATCTGAAACAGAAGCATCTTTGAATCTTATTACAATGATTTTGCTTTCTCAATTGAAGACTGGCATGCTCACCAACTGCTGTATGTTTTTGCAGAGATGGGCTTTGCCGGTGTAGATGTGCAGCCACTGCCTGGGAAGAACGGGCAGAGGTCCATGCATGTGAAGTTTCCAGCCAGCCTTGACGGTCTCAACAAGGCGTCACAGCTTGTTGAGTTACTTGAGCGCCAAGGCCACGGGCGGGCAGCTTGGGCTCGCGTCCGGAGCATCGCCGCTGATGGGGCTAACCACCCCATGGTGATGAAGGTGGATGCCAAGGGGGAGCGGACTTGGGTCCTCTATGGCTACTTGGCCACGGCATGGGACCTGGACATGATTGACCCCGAGTCGAAGCAGAGTGCGACTGTAAAGAGCAGAAAGGAGCTCGATTTAGATTAGGAGGACCTAACAGCTGTGTATGTTACAGACAAATGGTTAATCCATAGAGCATAATTCGATGTTTGTTCGTGTTTTCTCCGACTAGGATGCCCAGTTCAACTTTGAGAAATCTTTTGTTGAGTAATCAGCTTCGATTGATATGGAATACAAATAATGGTTATGTTCCATGTAAATTTTGATCTTTGGGTTTTGACGAAGAGTCCATCAGCAGCAGTGTGCGACCGTGCACAATTTTTTTTTCTTTCAGCAGTTGCATCTTGGCGACTAAGCTGACTGACAGTGGAAGCATAGTACTCCTTCTGTTCCACTATATAAGCATTTCTATGGTTCAAAATTTTTGTCAAAACTAGTAAGGTGCACGTGCGACACGCACGTGTAAATAATCTATCAAGTATTAGTCAAGTGACATCACTCAATTTTTTATGAATTATGAATCATTATAGGCTAACATTCCATAAATAAATTATGAATTATGAATTGATGCATTTCAACAGGCCTGACGCGCACATGCAATGTCAAATTCGGAAGCTAGCGCGAGAAGCTCGCGCAGTCGGGGTTCCGCTCGGCATCACTTGTCGGCAGCCGCCGTGCAGGCCTCTCTGCTCCTAGGCATGTTCCCCTCCGACGGGTACATGCTTGTGGAGGAGAATGGCGCGGAGCCCGCAAGCTGGACCGCCCGAGCTCGTCCCCGCAGGCGGCCGTGCATCCTCCGCGTGGCTGTGGGGGAGGGGCGGCCGGCCATGGATCCATGGAGGTATAGAGAGAGAGAATGGGGGAAATTGAACAGGGAGACCGGAGGGATCTGGCAGCCGGCTCTGGTACGGCCACGGCGGCCGGCAACGGGGAGGGCAGTGGGAGGGAGCGGAGAGCAGGGCGGTGGCCGACGGGAGTAGCCGCGTGGGGGGCGTGTCGCAGACGGGGAGTGCGCCATAAAGAAAAGAAAACAAATCTTTTTTTCCACTAAGGGCATGTACAACCCTTAGACAGCAGGTCGTCTGCACAACCTCGAACCGCCTATACAGATAGATGTACAGACAGCTCATACAACCCATATACAGAGAGGCCGTCTGTAAGCTGTTTAATACTTTGCATGGAGTTTAAGATCAACTACAACACTACAACACTACAACATCTATCTGATAAAAAAGCACTATATCTCTATGGTGGATGGGGAGGAGGACTGGATCTCGATCTCTCCGGTGATCTCCTTTCTTTTCTCGTTTCTCTGTCTCACTTTCCTCTTCTAAATATCTAGTAAAACTTTGTCGCATGCTCGCATCTCTGGGCAGCGAGCTCTGCATCCTCTCCGCCTCTAGAATCCTCCGCCTACTACCCCTTTCCCCTCCGATGGAACATGGCGAGCGCGGCGAGGCACTGTAGCCGGGGCAGAGCAGCCCACCACAGCTCTGTGTGCCATCCCCACCACAGCCGGCAGCGCCTCGTCGCTGCCCTACCTCGCGGCACCGGAGCAACACCTTGCCGGAGCCCCGCCTCGCCGGCCATTCTTGCGCCTGAGTTGCGCCGCGCCGTCGACCTGTCGCCACGCCGGAGGCCGTACCCGAGCTGCCGGCGCACCTCCAGCCATGCCGAAGCTCCCGAGCCTTCCTTTCCCCCGCCTGGCCCACCTCCGCGTAGATCATAGCTCGAGACCGCTGGATTTGCAGCGCCCGACTGCCGTTGTCACATCTCTCTCTCTCTCTCTCTCTCTCTCTCCTGGGGCTGTGGCCGGCTAGGGCGCCGGTGAGGCTCCGTCCGGTGTGGGTGTGGTGTGCTGGGAGATTTGGCGGGAGATTTTGGCGCACGTGGAGGAATTGGGGGACAGGGGAGAGCGCAGGCGTCTGGGATCCGGCCGCCGTCGCCTGGAGACGACGCCGCGGTACAGCCTGACGGTCGAGCGTCTGCACAACGTTGGGGAACGGGACGGGGCCGTCGCTCGGTCTGGCGACGCGCGGGCCGTCGGTTCGTAGCTGCGGGGGTAAAACAAACGCATAATGCTTTGCATTAAGATCCGAGTATAATGCTTAATTCTATAAGTTGTTTAATACTTTGCATGTAGTTTAAGATCAACTACACATGCATTTGTGTATACCATTGTGTGACCATTTTGATCTTTGTAGCTATTTTGATGCTCAATTTGATCTTTGTAGCAATTTTAATATCCACATCAGATTTTCTTTTTTTTCTTTTCCTTTTGTCTTCCTTATTCTTTTATTCCTCACTCATTTTCCTTTTTCTTCAAAATCCTATGCTGCGTTCGGCAGGTCTTGAAGAAGAGAAGCCGACAGTTTTATTGTGAGAAGAAAATACTGTGTACTGGTTAAGCTGGCTGATTTGTTCTGAGAGAAAACTCTGTAGAAGAAGCCGAAATAAGCAAGCCGAACGCTCTCCTAGACACTACGTGTGCAGGTGAAATTTCTAGAAGCTACGTAGCAAACCAGTGTCCACATGCTCAACGCCCGCTCCCACGCGGTCCTGCCTTCATCCCCGCAACCACCGCAGGTCAGCAGCTCCTTGTTCCCTCGGAGCCACCGCCGCACGGCTCTGGCGGCCGCTCGCGCGACCTCGCTGCCGGGGGACTCGACCTCCGCGCCGGCCATCTCCGCCGGAGGCTTGAGGTCTGCGGCATCCTTCTCCACCAAGGCCCGTGCTCCGCGCCGCCCTTCTCCACTGGCAGCTCGAGACGCCCAGCGCCTCTCCCTGCCACCGAATCACCGACGCCTCTCCCTGCCACCGGAGCCATGGGTGGAGCGCCTACCGCAGCAGACCGCTGTGGCGCTCGCGGCGGCCGGGTCGCACGGCTCCGCGCCTGCTGCAGCAGGCCGTCGTGGCGCTCGCGGCGCGGGGCAGAGCAGCCCGTCACGGCTCGCACCTCCCCTTCCCCTCCAACTGCTCCAGCCCTGTGCCATCGCAGATCCCCGCGGCGCCGACGAACACGGGGCGATGGCGAGGTCAACGGCAGCCGGCGGCCTCCTCCCGGCCGGATCCGGTGTTGTATGGCGCTGCGCTTCTCCTTGCAGCATGGCGCACGCGGATCCCCTGCTCGGCTCTGCCCGCGCCTACCACCGGTGACCTGCCACTGGCGCCCTGCCCAGCAACGCCCCCGCCCACCACCAGCGCCTTGCTTGGCTCCGGATCCGGCGGCTATCCCCGCGCCGCCCCAAGCTCTCCCTGGCCACAGCTGCTCCTCCGGGCGGGCGGGCGGGGTTGATTTGGCGCGGAGCTGCGGAGGATTTGGCCGCGCGGGAGGGGCGGAGTGCGGGATCCCACCCGGCGTCGCTTCGGCGTTGGGGAACGGGACACCCCCGTCGCCTGGTGGTGTAGCGACGCGGAGGCCATCGGGCGTCGGTTGGGAGCGGCGGGGTTGTTTTTGCAAAGTTGCCATCCTAGCATGACGCGGTGTAGCGACGGGCTGTACATGCCCAGGGGTGGTCGTGTGGGCCCGTCGTGGGTACGGGTGGGCGGGTAGGCGCGGGGTGGGTGAGAAATTTTTTTTGTTTTTGGCAGAAACAAATGCACGCGCGACACGCGCATGTCTAAAATATCATAATAAATATATATTTATAAAATGAAGTTGATATTCAATAACCAAGAAACATAATTCATACACAAAGTTTTTAGAAAATAATGAACACAACAATCTATATATTCATAATTTAACTATGAACCCTGTTTACTTTTAAATACATATGAAAGTTGTGACGGTGAACTTTTTGACCACACGTATGACAGAACATTCAACGTTCATGCCTCAACCGACGTCTTCAGAGTACCGAAACAAAGCTCTCATAATTATTGTTGTTGTCAATGATCCATCATATAACTAACTAAATACAATGATTCGTTTTCGAGGGAAAATTTTATCTTTCTTCTGGAAAACAGGTTGATAGTATTCAGTCTACTGTCATCACGTATCATTTCTCTTATTATTTTCGCAGGACATCACCAGTGTCATCTCGGGAAATTGGTATAAATATGAAACTATATATATATATATATATATATATATATATAATTTCGAAGCACCCAGTATTATAAAATATTACAGTTCATACATACATGTTTATCAAAATAATACTGGGCACTAATCAACAACATATGATTCCAAAGAGCACTTGAGGCAACAACAAAAATTGTCAAATTAAAGTCTTCAAGGCTTGTATGAGAGAATTACACACAGGTTGCCAACTACTGGAGAATGGTTTGCGCCTTATAAGGTAGGGTTTTCGAAGCCAAGAACATATGACTAGATGTCTTCTGAAGTTAAGATATTAAGTAGAGTTTGTAGCTTTTTTAGATAATTCAATTACCACCTCTTCTGTCAACCACGAGGGAGCATTGAGAAGGTGCAAAAACACAATTAACTCAGCAGGTGAAAGTGCTATATTTCTATGATCAACATCTGAATTCATAGAGAAAATGCAATCCAATGAAGCTAAATCATCTCTATCTGAATGGCTTGTCTCATGTGATCTGAACTATTAGCTTCTTCGTTTTCAGAAAAAAAAAATAATGTGCAAACTGACATTTGGAATCTGCTGTAACTTCAGATTGTAAACACTGCAAAATCAACTTATTCTTGTTAGTTCCAAGGATCCTGTTGCACTTTTGAATTGAAGCACAACTCATCTGGAAAGCATAACCGCATAAGTGTGCTGTGTGATGGGCTATTTGTTCAGACGAAGCATAAGTTTCTCACATGGCTACTTGTTCAGGGGAAGCTTCTAACTGCAGACAATCAAGCTGCCCGAAATTGGCCTTGCAATCTCATATGTGTGCTGTGTGATGGGCAGCTAGTGAGCCAGAAACAGGAACACATGTGCCTCCATTGTTCCTTTGCAGTGCAAGTATGGCGGTCGGAGTGTCCAACGCATGTGAGGAAAGGGCTTCGGCGTCCAGCGCGCGTGCGACGGGAGGGCGGCTGCGCCAACGCTTGCATCTTTGGCGGTCAGCACCCGTTCGAGGGGAGGACGACTCCACCGACGTTCGCATCTCCGCCTCTCTAGCGGCCAGCGCACATCCGGGACGAGGTGGCTCTACAAGCGCTAACGTCTCCATTACCGTGTGCCGGAGGCCATGCCAATGCCGTAGTGGTGCTCCGTGAAGCTGAAGCTGGCACGACAGGCAAGGTCGAGAGGACGGCGTCGCATGGTCAATGCAAGGAGGCGGCGAGCTCGGCCGTCGTCATCGTATCATGGACGAGGAGAAGCGGCTGGGGCTCCGGCCGGCACCAGATGCGTCACCCCCGGCGTGGCAAGTGGTTGCGAGCCTCGACTCCCCGGCGCGGCAGCTTCAACCTTGGGTGGCCCTAGCAGTCGTTCCTCTGGTGGCCTCGGTCGTTGACGTGGCGGCTCCTGGCCTGCCTGTGCCGCCAGTCTACGAGGCGATGGGAGGGGTTTTAAATTTCGGGAGGAAAAAAATTTCGGACCCCAGCGAGAAACAAGGAATTCCGGGAATTTCGGAATTATTATTATTATTTTCTGCTTTTTTACTATTTAAAAATTTATTTTTCACAAAAAATATTAAAATATTAATTTCGGCCGGGAAAATAAAATTTCGGACTCGTCGGGAAAGACGAAATTCCGGGATTTTCGGAGGATTCCGGCCGGGAATGTTTTCCCTTGGGACGACCCCCTTTGCCTCTAGCGGCAGTCGACGCAGCGAGGGGCAGGCGGTGCCTCGCTTGCCCCTTCCCTCACTGGCGTGGCAAGTGACGCAGGTGGGCCCGATACCTCGTCGGCGCGGGCGGGTGCAAAGCGGATAGGAAAAAAAAAACAGTGAGCGCCGCGCGCATAGCGCGCACGGTGCGCCCCCTCGTGGCGTGACGGGATTGGACGGAGCGCGCGGGTCCCTCGCGCGGCTCGCCCCCTCTCATCGGCTCGCGACGCAGCGCCCGCCGCCCGCTGCCCCGCTCCGCTCGGCTCCCACATCCTGGTCGTCTTCAACCTCCAATCACTACCGTGCCGCAAGTAAGCTCCGCGGCACCAAGAGCTCGAGCTCCATGGCTGCCGCACGCGCTGCAAGTGAGTTCGGTGGCACCGCGAGCTCGAGCTCCATGGTTGCCGCACGCGTCGCAAGTGAGCTCCACGGCCCCTTGAGCGAGCTGCCTAGGTGCCGCGCCGCCGCGGATGTGCTCCCTGGCACCGCGCTGCCGCAGGCGAGCTTCTCCAACGGGGCCACCGGCTGCAGATCCCATCCTGTAGGACAGCGCCGGCGAGAGCACCAATGGGAGCCCTCTTTTTTTTTTGCGGGCCAGCAATGGGAGCTCACTGCTGTTGTTGTTGACTTGTTGTCGATCAGTGCAGCGTGTTGCCTGCTGGTGTTGCGCTGGGCTGCTCGCCTGTTCCAAGGCCAGCAGCAGCTAGCTTGCGTGTGTCCCTGACCAGCTGACCTGCGCTGCTGCTGGACACCGCCGGCCACCTAGTCCGCCTGGCCAAGTGACGAGCTGCAGAGTAATAAGTCGCTGGATCGACGCCAGAAGCAGCCTGAGCCGAGCGAAGGGAACCGAGCGGGGCACCGGGCGCTGCGTCGCGAGCCGATGCGAGGGGGCGAGCCGAGACGCTGTCGCGGACGTGAGGGGGCGAGCCGCGCGAGGGACCCGCGCGCTCCGTCCAATCCCGTCACGCCAAGGAGGGGAGGGTGCTACGCGTGCAGGGGTGGGGTGCACCAGGTGGAGTCCAGCCGTGGCTCTGCCGCCCGGGAGGAGACGCGCGGGCCGCGGGGGTAAACGTGAACGTCGTAGGAGTCCTGAAACAGTTGGTGGGTACAACAGGGGTGGGTAACATCATGTTAGGTGAGAAAAACAATTCGTTTTTGGCAGAAACGCTTTCCAAATTGCGATTTTTCGGTACTTCATAGTCCTTCCACCCTATCCACTTCCAAAAACATATGACGGGTGGGTCCAACGTGAGGGGTAAGGCGGATCCGATTTGGGTGAGAAAAGTTTTCAATTGTCTTCGCTCCTTATAGAATAGATATAAACATTCCTAGGGATAGGACAAAACTAAATGGGTAGGTGGGTTGGTGAAGAGTTGGTGGGTAATGTAAAATGAAGGGTATAGATGTCTTTTATCACTTCTGTTATTTCTTGAGTTTGAACGCTAGGAATGCTTATATTTGGGAAAGGGGGGAGTATCAGAGGATTGACAGTGGAACCATAGTATCAGAGGATTGTTTGTACGCGAGGACTAGTTTCTGTTCCAATTGGTGAGAGGATTGTTTGTACGCGAGGACTAGTTTCTGTTCCAATTGGTGTGAAATAGCCCTTCTTTCTTTCTGATTAAAATATGAAATGATGTTTCGTGATCGCTGCTATTTTGTCTTTCTAATAGAAATAGCCCATTTGGTCTTTTTAATATAGGGAATGATGTTTGGTACGCTGATATTTTGTATTTTTAATAGTAATAGTACAAGAGAACAGCCTAATGTTTTTTAACCAAAATTTGGATTCTTCTATTGCGGGTCGAGCGTGTCCCCAATTTCTTTTCTGCCACGTTTATCCTAGTGACTAGTGAGAATGAGGCGAGGACATTTTTCTCTCATAGTGAGACCGCTTACATTTGGTTTCTCGTGGCAAGAGCGAAATTCTTTCATTTTCCATTACTTTCTAAATCTCTACCCCTAATAAACGAGCAAGGCAGCGTGAGTCGTCAACACCTGCCTGTGGCTCGCGACCTTTTCAATTTTTAGGCTTTTTTGAAACATTCTTACAAATACACCTCTGGGAGAAAGAATTCAAAAATGGACCTTGATCTTGCCACAGATCGTGGCACCGAGCTTCCACGTCTCGGCACCCTGATGTGTGGCACCAAGGTCAAAATACAACAATACTTTTAATTTTGGAGCCTCATTTTCATTTTAAATGTGTAAATTCACTTATTTTTCATCAAAAATTGTTGCAAATGTTAACCAAAATTCATAGATTCCATTTTGCATGGTGTTGATCACATATTACATACAAAATTTTCGTAAAAGAATTTCAAAGTAGGCTAACTTCAACTATTTTCAGACTTATTTTTCGGTCTCTGGCAGACTTAATTTCAATTTTGAGCTCCAGTTTAAATATACAAACAAACTTCTCCATGATCAAAAACTATTTTAAAATGTTAACTAAAGTTTATAGATTTGATTTTGCATGTTGTTAGTCACATCTTACATACAAATTTCTTCGTAAAAGAATTTCAAAGTAGGGTAACTAACACTATTTTCGAACTTTAGATTCAGGTTCACCATATTGTAAGTCTCGCGGGTACCTCGCGTGCGCAGAAGAAGCATCGTCGGGGCTGAAGTAACGGAGACGCGGCAAGGCGGTGAGGCCATCACAGCGGAGATGCACGTGTGGAGGTGAGGCCAGAGCATCTCCCGGAGCAGTGACACAGCAGAGATGCGGAGCGGTGGTGGTCTGGTGGAGCAGCTGCAGCGCTGCAGTGGTGACGGAGCAACGGCATGAGCGGCGGTCGCAGAGCAACGGCGGGAGGGCAGCGGTGGAGAAGTCGGCCGCCCGTGCGCAGCTGCAGCGGTAAGGAAGAAATGTTGGAAGAAAAAATAAAAAAAAGGAAAGGAGAGAAATGCGTTTAAAAAGAAGGTAAGAAGGTGGATGGGTTGAAAAGAATGAGGAAAAAAAGGTAAGTCTATTCATTAAATAAGAGAGTATAACTAAGAGACTAAGAGAGAAATAGAGAATATATAAATTCATTTTGATACTAAATAAAAAGGATCGATGGGCATGTCGAACATTTCACACTCTACATCTATATTCATGAAATGCTAGAAAAAAATCGTTCTGCCAAACTTTTCAAAACGTTTTTAGTTTTATTCACCAAAGCTTCTTCACGATAGAAAGTCATAGCGAAAGTTGTTTTAGACGTAGTTGAAATGCTGCCAAACAAGCTCTAAAATTATTTTCGCATTCTGAATGCTTTGCTGACATAAGAAGGCATTAATTGTTTTCGAATCACATAATACATACGGATGCAGGCCCTCACATGAATACACGCGGTTAAATTTTGAAATAAATTTTTTAAAAAATACGAGTACCAGTATCGATTTGAAATCTGATAGGTATGTTCCATAAAAAAACTTTATCAGCTGAGGAAGGAGGCATAGATTTTGGGAAGGGAGGTTGAGGAAAGATAATGCAATTGTGATTAGGAAATTCTGACACATGAGGATCATGAAACTCTAGAACATGTGTTGTGTTGCAGATAGTCTTCTGGGTGAATAAAGTAGTGTTTAGTTCGTCAAATTTACACAAATGAACAGTACATTTGAGTGGCAAGTTTTGAAAAAAAGATGTACATTGAGACGTGTGCTGTGAGAAAAGATGTGTATCGAGATGCATGTTGTGAGAAAAGATGTGATTCGGTGACGAGTGAATAGTTCGGTGTGATGTAACAATGTAACCTTTTCGGGTGTTCTCACGATTGATTCCACCTCTTTTTTTCTCTCTCGTTACAAGAAACACTCCATTCATCTACCTCCTCCTCTTCACTCTCAGCGTGCAGATGCGAGCGATTTCAATTTCACGTGAAGACGCGTTGCAGAATTTTTTCATCCTTTTGCAAAATTATACGACCGTCTCAAAATTTATCAAATTTGACCACCAAACGCCATGACGCACGGCGGCCGCCGTGACCCACGTCGGTTGCACGTCCAACCACCGTGCGCTACGGCGGTTGGGCGCCACCGCCGTAGCCCACGGTGGTTAGCCCAAATGCCGTGGCGCACGACAGTCGGGGACGGTGTTTGCCGGTGCCGGGCGGTGGCAGGCAACGGGCATGCAAACACCGTGGGCCATGGCGTTTGCATCCCAATTGTCGTGGGCCACAGCGGTTGGTTTTTTTTAATATTTAGAAGAGAAAACACACACCTTTGCAATGGCATGCACGACGCTTGTAAAACCCTAACAAAGCGTCTTACGTACTGATAACATGCTTTAGGGAATTTAGAAATTTGATTACAACAGGTCTAATTAATCTAGTTGTACGAGAACTGCCCGGAGAGCAAAGACCCGCCAGAGTCTTGCGACGGCATGTAGTAGTACTCAGGTGGGGGTGGAGGTGGTGAAGGTGGAGGGGAGCTGTTCTTCTTGTGGCATTCACAAGTGTAGGTCGAACATTTGCAACATCGACCGTCTCCAGCGCTAGACGATCGATCAAAGGAAGCCAATGCCTCCGACAGCTCCCGCTTTAGGTTGTCGATGACGACGTCCTCGAGGTAGTCGATGTACTCTTGATAGGGGCGAATAGCTGGTGGATCCACCCATTGCGAGAAACCACAGTTCTCTGTTTGGGTGGAGTACTGCAAAAGGCAAGAAAACGTTAGCAAACCAAAGAAAGATGATGAACAAATTTGTGGACATTGCTTACCCATGCATATGGGCAGTGCCAGAAGCGACGACCGGAGTTGTTCCATCCCTCGTGCAGTTACATCACGCAAAACTCACCGTGCGAACACCTAGGTCACAGCACCGTTTGCTTCGGTGCGTAGCTTCTAACTTCATGCATCGATCTGAAGTCACTCTTGCATTTCAATGGGAAATTGGCTACGAAATCTGGAGATTGCTGATGCCACAACATAGGACCGAAACCGTGTTCATCCCCACTCCAGGAAGTCATTGTTGAATGTTGTGAGAAGAAGGCAATAGAGTGAATGTTGCTACATATAGGCAGAAGAAGGAGACTGACTGGGTGGTGGGCCCTTCGATCCGTGGGAAGAGAAATGAAGCAGTGACTCGGAGAAAACACACCCTAGTACTAGGGTACTACCGCATTGTGGGCCAGTCGATCCGTGGGAGGGGAACGCGTCAGTGACTCGGAGGAAACACAATGACTCTGCATATGACAGTCACTCTAACGAAACACACGTAACAGAGAAAACACACTCTAATGCAGTTCGATTAAAATTCTTAAGGATACAAACCGAGGATCCTAGATCACGATGTCATGAAATCCCGAATTATTTGATACAGTCCGACTAATACTCTAGGTCTACTGAGTACAACGGGGGTATTTCCCCTTCCTGATGGCATCGGGCTCAGCTTCCTTGGCCCGGCGAGCCCTCTCCCTTTTCCTCTCTCTGTCGGCTTCACGGGCCTGGGCCACTTCACGTTCTCTCATCTCCTGCCGAATGCGCATTTCCTTCTCCTCCTCCTTTTTTTCTTCTCTTTCCCCACTCAACCATGCGGAACCACCTCTCCCTTGCATCACGGCCCCTCTTGTCGAACTCAGACTGCTCGGTATCTAGCCACTGCATGAAATCACAAAGAGGAGGTGGAGTCTATTTTGAAAGACATGTCAGCAAATAATAAAACAAAAATGACAAATGAATAATCAAGAAATGTAGTAAATCCTTACTTTGGCTCTAAGATTGCAGTCGAAAGGCTGGATCGGGTCGTACGCATAGTTGGCGCACATGAAGAACCTCATCCCGTAGACGTACCCGAGAACCTTGCACCTGACAAGCTTGCAGTTGTCACCGCAGAAGCACATAGGAGTGTTGATCCCCTTTGGCACCTCGACATTATCCTTCCTCGTGGTGAGGAACTCCAAGTCCAACTCAAGACCTGAGGAGGCCATTGCAAACCTGCAAAACATGATGAGAACAATTATTACAATCATAACCAAAATTATAAATTACAATCATAGACAAAATTATACAAATGAATCAGCATAATTAAGACGACACGAAATAGCAGTTCAATTATTCAAATACAATACCATGCATAAGTTCGTACAGGAAATATGAGCTCAAACATTACAAATTCCGAAATTAAATGTCCTAACGTTACAAGCAACTATGATCATCTGAATCCTGCATTGTTGCTACGCCCACGTCCGCGTCCACGTTGGGAGAGTCCTGAAGGTGTTGATGAGCCCACATTGGCCGTAGCTGGTGCGTTGCAAGCATAATTTGCAGCTGTGCACCTCTTGTACGTGTGGCCCGTGTTGTGGCACTTATAGCATATCACTACTGCAGGTCCAACATGAACATCTGCATATTTGGTTGCCAAGGTCACACACTTGTTGCGTCTTTTCACGCGATGGGCCTAGGCGCATTTTCCCTTTGCACTCAACCTCATATCTCCACATAATTTTATTCTCAGCAGACTGGTACAAAGGCTGCGCTGTGACCGTGTGAAGAAGTGCTTTTTTCTGAGTCTTGTCCATATACTGAGTCATTCTGGTGCAGTATGCCATTTGAGTGTTCCTCAGAACCTCATCCGTTACCTTGCTCCTTTCATAAAAATATTGCATTGTACGACACATAAAAAACTCAATGATACCAACTAGAGGAAGAGGTCTTGACCCGCGAAGCACACAGTTGTAGACCTTAGCAAAATTAGTGGTCTTTATCCCATGCTTTGCTCCGCCCTCGTCAAATATGAGACACCACTTTTGCTTAAGCTCATTCCGAATCCACTGACTGAAGGTCTTCACAATATGCCCTCTTCTGCGCCTAACTTGAGGGCCATCTAATCCCACATCCTCGAGAGAAATTGGCTCCTCTCCAGGTTCAGGATTCACTGGTCTCTTTGCTATCTCCTCAGCAGAATAGAGGTCAACCGCCGTGGGTCACGGCGGCTGGTCTTCCCGCCCGTTGGCCCCGTGACCGCCGTGCGTCATGACGTTTGGTGGTTAAATTTGATAAATTTTGAGACGGTTGTATAATTTTACAAAATGATTAAAATAATAATAATAATAATTCCGCTTTGCAACGCGCTATCTAATCCAATATTCCAGTAGCTCTTGTGGGATGCAGAAAATAATCTGGAGGAAAAAAAATCGCAGCACCAAAAGCGGCCTACTACGTGGGTCGTGGACTATTAAGCCCATATACGGATATGCCATATTCGGCCCGCAGCAGAAATGTAAGTAAATGGCCGCGCTGCCCGTTGCTGCAATTAAATTACCAGTCTACCCCTGAATTCTTGAATCGCCAAAATCCAATCGCCCCCCAACCGTCGAGTACCTCGCGTGCGCCGAAGAAGCGAAGCCCCCCATGGCGCCGCTGTGGGTGATCCTGGGCCGCGTCTCGCGCATCGCCGTCGTGGGTGATCCTGGTACAAGTAAATCCTAGTGATGGAGCCAGATGGTCAATCTCTCTAAACCTGCATGTAAATAAATATGAATGTTAAGCAAACAGTTAGTGTACTAGGTAAACTGGAATGCCAATGCAACTAGGATCTAGAGCTTTTCCGGATTGCTGCTATTCATAGGAAAACAAGAGCATTTCATGCCCAAATTTAAGTATGCATTCAGTCAAACATGAAGCAGAGTATTAGATACAAGGCAGTATAGACTGTCAGGTTGAAAGCCAGGGAGAATCAAGAGCATGTCGGGCCTTACCATTTTTTTATCAAAAGCTGAAACATGATGAATTTGCAATGATGAGATGGCAAACCAAAATTGATGTAAGGTTCCCACAATTATCATTTTGCTACCCTGCAATTAATTTGAATTAGATGAGATATTTGCATGAACATGTGAGTCACGTAGATTGCAGGATATATCATGTAAGAAAGAACAGAAAAAAAACTACTATGCCATACATGAACAAAAGAGTCAGTTTTCATTTCCATGCTAATACGCTTCCATCTAGTAAAAACTACTATGTTTCACCACAATCTTCAAGGGAAACAAGCTAGTGTGCATTCAGGGTTAACTTTGAACATTTAACAAATTCTTACTAATAGGCCATTTTACTCAGTTTATTACATTGAAGACATAAAGAAGCTAGCGAACACTTCAAAATTGCTAGAATGCATCGACTCGATCAGCATTGTAAATCAACACTTCAAATTCACCAAAGTTAAAATAAAAAATCACTCAGTCTCTACAAGTTAATCTAGACTCAATACAAAAATCACTAAGTGACTGCAGCTCAGCAGGTTCCTGGTCGATTCTTAGCCTAAACTTGCACATTAAATAATTAGCAAACTACTCTAAGGTTGCCATCACCCTAGTCCCCACTATCAGCCATCTTACCAGGCAAGCAGAGATATGATCTCAGTGCAGACCCAGGCTGCAGCATGTGGTAGTGACTGTTACTCCAACCTGCATGCAGATGAATGAACTGAAGTCAAATAATTAGCAAACTACACTAAGGCTGCCATCACATTAGTCCCCACTATCAGCCATCTTACCAGGCAAGCAGAGATATGATCTCAGTGCAGACCCAGGCTGCAGCATGTGGTAGTGACTTGTACTCTAACCTGCATGCAGATGAATGGACTGAAGTCAGGGCTTGACACCCAAGCACATAAAAATAAAAGACCAGATTGAATAGAGCCGATGCAAGAACTTGAGTTCCAACCACCACAACAGGCATGCTCAATTCAGAATTCAGAAACAAGCAATTGCACATGAGTTCTATCAGTATCCAAGCAGCAAGGATCTTTCACCAAATGCATATATAGTTCAGCTGAGGAAAAATACCAACACTCAACTCACCAACACCACCCATCAGTGCTTCGGCACAGGTGCAATCACAATCACGCAAACAACACTCAGCTCACCAACCGTAGAGCAGAGGATCAGTACACGGAAACCTTATGCATGTCATTAGAATTTAATAGCTAACACCTGCACCCAATCTTTATGTCCATTTATTATCCAGTTGCATCCTTCATAAGCTTGGTTGCAAGTAGCAAACAAATCTAGTTTAGTATATTACAGATGGCTTTCAACATAACTGACACAAAGCAAGATGCTAAATAGAACACAGTCAACTTAGTGTGAAATCAGTGACTCTGAGACCCCATCCTGAGGTGATGGCAAACTGAGCGAGAGGAAGAAGAGAGGGGAGGGGGATATATAATTATTTGCCACTTTTAGAGTGGTTGCTCCTTGAGTTGTCAAGTTTGTATTGGCTTCTACAAATTTGCCATTAGTGTGCGTCTGAGGCTATACATTTGCCACTTTGTCCTACGTGGTACGCCACTTCAGCGCAACAGCGTGGCGGCGATGACGTGATTGAGGCGGTGAAAAGTCGAGTTTGCTCTCTTGCGCCTGTTCGCTTAGCTGGGGGCTGGTGGCTGGTGCTGATTTGTTCTGAAAGAAAAATACCGTTGGCTAGTGGCTGATAAGCCAGATGAACAGGTCGGTGACTTCTCTCTACTCCCTCCCTTCCCTTCCCTCTTGCCATTGACGTGTGGATCCCACACGTTAGGGTCATCTTCAACCTCTCTGCCTCTCTCCATCTCCCTTCATGCTCCGTTTCCATTTCCACCGAGGCACCAAATCCACTAGCAAAATTCACCCACTCCAATTTCTCCACCACAACCAGTTCTTCTCCCCTTGCCCCCTCCAGTGGACGGCCCCCGATAGGCGCGTGTGGAAGGGCCGCAACACCAGGTCTGCCGCTAGGCCTGGTCGCACGCACTGGACACCGCTGCCTGTCCCAGGGCGCCACGCACTGGAGCGGGCAGGCCGCAGGACCATGACGCCCCTTGGCCGCACGCACCGCCATGTCCCGGGCCGTGTCCCAGGCACCCGTACTTTTTCTGCCCGCGGTACTGACGGCCGCACATGTCACACAGAGAGGCAGGGAGCTGAAGAGATCAGTCCAACAGCCGCGCGTGGGAAATCATGTGATTTTTTGTTAACTTATTGAATTTGATGGTCACGTGAGAGGAACGTACTACTCAGTTGATGGATGGTGCTGCGGACGGCGTGTGTCGTGTGGGGAGAGGTTGAAGAAGCCAAGAAGGGGTGGTCAGGTGGTGATATGTTGAAGAAGACCCTTAAGTGTGGGACCCACACGTCAGTGGGAGGAGAGAGGAGTCAGTGGCAGGAGGGGGGGGAGGGATCAAAAACAAGATAAAGGCAGGGGCAAACTTTTCCCGGCCTAAATGACGTTGCCGCCACGCTGTTGGGCTGAAGTAGCATGCCACGTAGGTAGGACAAAGTGGCAAATGTGTAGCCTCAGATGCAAGGTAGTGATAAATGTGTAGAAGCCAATGCAAAACTGACAACTCAAGGAGCGACCACTCTAAAAGTGGCAAATAATTAAATATCGCGGAAGGAGGAGGCTTACAGATCCGCATGATGTTGGGGTCCTCAACGTCGGCGTCGGCCTATTGGTGGCCGAGCCGAGCGAGGCCGGCACAGTGGTGGCCGCTGCTCCTAGGGACTGTGCTGCCCCGGATGCTGGCGCCTAACCTCCCCGCACGCAGTCAAGGCCGGTCGCGGCACCTTGGGCCACCAGCACCTTGCATCCACATGTGCAGACGGGGCCAACCTCCAGCCGCCGCGCCTCTGGACCGCCGGGTGCGGGGCTCACCACCCGGGCCTAACCACGATGCCTGGCAGCCAACGCTGCACACATCTGCATCCGAAGCACGACCGCCGCCACCTCCTCCTCCCAGCAAGCATCGCTACCTGTGCGCTTGTTTTGTATGGGGCGAGATGGAGATGTCACAGACAAAGTGAGGGAATGGGATTAGTGATAACGAGAGAAAATTGCGCGAGCGCTAGAGGAAAACACGAAAGCTGGCAGGAAGAAGAGGCTTACCAACAACAGGCAACGGACCTGCAGCAGGCCTCATGGCGAGACGGAGCCGGCGGCGCACGAACCGGTGGAGATGGAGTAGGCGGTGTGGTAAAGGAGACACAACCGGCATGCCAGGTGGAGCGGGAGTGGAAGAGATAGGCGAGGAGAGAGAGAGAGAGAGAGAGAGGACCGTTGCTTCACCTGGATCTGAGAAGTGAGAAGGGGATGATATAGGAGAGACTGAGAGATTTTGACTTGTGATTTTGTGAAGAGGCATTGCTGCCACGGACGGGAGAGGACAAGGATGGGATGGGGGAGCCCAAGGCCCCGCTGCTCATGGTGGTGGTGGTGGGCGGCAGCGGCAGTGGGACTCATGGTAGGTTGCGGTAGAGATCGAGGGGAGAGAGAGAGAGAGAGAGATAATGGGAGGGAGATAATGGAGAGGGGGGAGGGCTTGTGTAGTGGAGACCGGAGAGGGAGAGGCTTGTGCGATGGACGCAACTAACATCAGACTCTATTTGCTAAAAGTTTTAGGTTGGGCCTTTTTGCAGCAAGTTCTTAGGATGAAAGGGTTTTCGGGCAAGTGGTGCCAATGGATAGAAAAAATTGTTACGGGTGGAAGTGTATGTGTGAAGGTGAATGATGAGATGGGGTATTACTTCCAAACTAAGAAAGGTTTGAGACAAGGTGACCCTTTGTCGCCTATACTTTTTAATTTGGTATCGGATATGTTGGTAGTTTTGATTGAGCAGTCAAAGGACCTGAACCTTTTTAATGGCCTGGTTCCTCACTTAGTGGAGGATGGCCTCTCCATCTTACAATATTCAAATGACACAATTCTCCTTTTGGAGGATGATTTAGAAAAGGCCAAGAACTTGAAACTGGTACTTTTATGCTTTTGAAAAGTAATCAGGCCTAAAGATCAACTTCCATAAGATGGAATTGTTTAGCTTTGGGAAAACAAAGGATAGAGCATCGGAGTATGTGGAACTGTTTGGGTGTAAAGAAGGTGCTTTACCGTTCAGGTATTTGGGAATCCTAATGAGCTATCGCAAGCTCTCAAATAAAGATTGGAGGGTGGTTGAAGAAAGATTTCAGAAAAAACTTAGTAGTTGGAAAGACAAGTTGCTTTCGTCAGGGGGCGACTCGTCCTAAATAACTCGGTGCTCTCAAGTTTGCCAATGTTCATGATGTCTTTCTTCCGAATACCTAAAGGTGTTCTTAAGAAGCTAGACTATTATAGATCAAGATTTTTCTGGCAATGCAATGAACACAAAAAGAAGTATAGACTTGCTAAGTGGAGTATTCTTCAAAAACCTAAAAGTCTTGGGGGTTTAGGTATTGTAGACTTGGATACTCAGAATAAATGTCTGTTGAGTAACTGGATTATTAAGTTAACAAATGAAGATGGTCTATGGCAGGAAATACTCAAGAAAAAATATTTTAAAAAACAATACTCCCTCTCAAGTGGAGAAGAAAACAAGGATTCACATTTTTGGACGGGTTTAATGGAAGTCAAAAGTTTAGTAATGGAAAGAGGTAGGTTTAAACTTCAGGATGGAACCTGAAGTAGATTTTGGGAGGATCTATGGATTGGTAATCAACCTTTGATGAAAAATATCATTCTCTCTACAACATAGTGAGAAAGAAAAATGCTTCAGTGGCTCAAGTATTACACCAAGAACTAGTGTGTATCTTGCTCTTAGGCAGCAGGGTACTTTTCTCGTTTTCATTTAAATTTATGTGTCGAGGATGTAACTTGTTTTGGACGTATGTGGTTTGTATGATGTCTGGTGTACTTTGGTTGTAGACAGTCGCTCTCGGCTGTTGAGACCGGATATATTCCTTAATTCAAAAAAATAGCTTTTCGCCTTGAGCAGAGCAGGAGCAACAAGTCACAGGCTCATGGAATAGTGAGGACGACGGTCCATGAAGAAGTTTGGGACATCTAACAATGGCAGAAGCGGAACAGGTTCTTCTTCGCGGCTCAACGCTAGCTCCTCGATTCTTCTTCTTCTTCGCATGCATTGCCGCGAGATCGTGCTCCTACACCATCGCTTTTGTCGCCCCTCTGCAGTGTTGCCGTCGCGCCATTCTCCTTCTGCTGTAGTGCCAACACGCCACCCCTTCTGTTACTTTGCCAAAACACTGCCGCCACCTTCCGCTCCCGCACCGCGGTGGCCTTGCTTCTGCTCTCGCGCCGCCTACACCTCTAGCAAGTCATATGTCGCCGCCACTGCTACCTGACCTGGACACACTGTCGATGGCTTCCAGGATTAGGAACTGAATGGGGAGCTGGGAGGGAGTCAGATTTCTGGTGGAAATTGGCGCGCACAGATGCAATTTTGCCACCATGTTCCTACGTGGCCGTGCGAAATCTCCAGCGTCGCAGGAGATCAAGCTTCACCGTCGTCTTTTGAGAGTTGGGCGTAAAAAGGTGCTGGAGCCGGCAATATGTTCTCGGGGCAGGAATCCACGTTTAATTGAATAAACCTGACTCAATTATATACAATCAGGGCCGACAACTCCAGTCTAAAGGGCCCATTTGACCCATCTACGCATCAGGCACAACCTATCCATTCATTCAGGCTCTGTTTAGTGTGTGAGGTGAAACTTTTGGGTCTTCTTTCAAGGCCTATTAGGAGTATTGAACATAGACTAGTTACAAAAATAATTACACGAATGGACCGGAAATTGCAAGACAAATCCATTAAGTCTAATTAATCCATCATTAGAGATTGGTTACTGTAGCACGACGTTGTCTAATCATGACATAATTAGGCTCGTTAGATTCATCTCGAAAATTAAGGTAGGAGTTGTGGAATGGGTTTTGTCGACTGGGCATCCCTGGACCCACCACACATGTGGGCCATACCCGGGAGATAGGCCTGCACACCTGGACTACTCGACTAGTGGGCTGCGGTGCAAGATTACCGTGGGCTACAAGACAAGACAAGATGGACAAGGACTTGTACTAAGATTAGGATAGCTTCTCATTACTCGTTATAGGCTTCTCCTAGTCCTACTCGAATAGTACTCTTGTACCAATCCGACTTGTAACCCTACCTCTCGTGGCATATAAGGCGAGGCAGGGACCCCTCTCAAAGAACATACGCAATCAATCAAGAGCCATACATGACGTAGGGTATTACGCACATTGCGGCATGAATCTGTCTAATTGTGTGCCCCGTATCTCACCATCGTGTTCCTGATCTCGGCGAGCCCCACTACACAATCTACTACTTCGGGTACCCCGTGGTAGGCTCGGTGTCTAAAACACTGACAGCTAGCGTGCCAGGTAGGGGATCTCGTCGCTGATCCGCTGGCGAACTTGATGGCTCCCATCATCAAGCCAATCGTCGCTTTCCAACAAGGTGACACATTCGTCTTTGGCTCCTGGGTTTGTGTTGCTGACGGTGCTGGGTCGTTCCTGCGTTTCCTGGCATCAACTCCAGAGTCGAAGCTTAAGTCCTCGACGCTTACGCAAGCTTCGATGGAAGATCTCATCGAAAATTTTGGTGAAATTCCGCTCTCTGACCCGGTCAGAGAACTTGAGTCGGAGTCCAAGTACAACTCGACTTCGCCTCCAATTCAGACTGAGTCGCTTTCCCCAGCTACACAGCTTGCGCTCAGCCTGGATTGTCTACCACCACCACCCCTCTTCGGCCACTGTCATGTCAGTGCTGCTTACCAAGCTGTGTTGAACATCCTCATGCGCCCTGGTTCGAAGACCGTGCTTGAGTACTCTTCGAATTCGGAAGTCAACCTCGACTACTTCTATTCAGATTCGTCTGAGTTCGAGTTCGACTACGATTCAGATTCTACTGAAGCACAACAACTCTTTGGCCCTGCTCATAGACTAGTGATCACATCGACACCTGAGGGTAGATTCGTCTACTGGACTGAGCATGTGCCTGCTGGCCTCATCTTGGATGGTCAGGAACGCTTTGTCGCCTGTCTCGACAACCTACCTTTCTAGGAAGGTACCAAGCTTGTTGGCTACGACACTGATACTGAGCTCATTAAGAGTATGGGTACTCACTCATCCTATCGAGAAGTTTTCGTCGTCGATGCATCTACTCCGCAAGGGCACCACGCCAATTATTGCTTTCCGGATGACGTCTCTGATGATGAACTCTCTGTTAATGCTCCTGCTGATGAAACTGTGAGGCCAAGACTGCATGTCGTCAGCGCAATACTGATCGTGCAACCCTTTGTCGTGAACTCGTGGAAGCTCTACCTACTCGTAACTTGCAAGAGGCTCTGGATGCGGTTGCTACTCATCAATATCGCACTCCAGAGGAAGCTATCAACGCGATCAACTTGCTTGGTTGCTCTATGCCTCTTGACAGGACGACTGCAGAAGTCGCGAAGCTGGCTGAACTAGCCTACACTATGCTACATCAAGGCACCAGTACTCCTAGTCACCATGGCAGCGGTGGGGGTGCTCATCGCAACACTCAAATTCCTAATCGCACACGTTTGGAAGCTAGCAACAAGGGCCATGGCGGTGATGGCAGTGTCAATAGCAAGTCGGGCGACTCTCGCTACGATGCTCGTACAACAATCAACGCCAGGCGTGCTGAGTGTGAGAAGCAAAAGGATGCTGATTCTGATTCCTTCCCTGCTTTCTCTGCTTGACTTCAAGCTCTGTTTCTTCCGGAGAAATTCAAGCCCTATTGCATCTCTAAGTATGATGGCAAGCAAGATCCAAGGTAGTGGTCGCGCTGTTATGCTCTGTCCATCACTAATGCTGGGGCAATGATGATACTAAATGTATCTATTTCCCTTTTAGTCTGGAGCAAGAGCCACTCACATGGTTCGAATCTCTCAAACGAGGCTCCATCGACAATTGGGGATAACTCAAGCAACGCTTCACCAACAACTTCGCTGGTTCTTTGGGTCGTCATGGTACTCATATGGACCTTGCGTTGATCAAGCAAAAACAAGGCGAGACTCTTCGCGAGTACATGCGTCGCTTCTTTGAAAAAAGAGCCACTGTTGTTGATGTTACCGAGAAAGAAGTTATAGACACCTTCCAGGTTGGTTTCTATGATGACAGGCTATTCCAAGACTTCGGTCGCGCTCGCCCAGCCAACATCACCAAGCTCAAGGAGATGATCACTCACTGGGCGGACGAGGAAGATAAGGTTCGGAACCGGTTCAAGCATCTTCGCAACAACCAGAACAACAACAACAACAATAACCACAACAATGCTGGTGGAAACAATAGTGGCAAGAAACAACAGGGCAATCGCACGGGTAATAACTACTCGAGCAATCCTAATCGCAAGCGCAAGCCCGAAAATACTGTTGCAGTCATGGAACCCACTGCCAAGACTATAGAGGTTTCTCACTGGGCCACGTTGACCAAGCAGAAATGCCCATGGCACCCAGAGGGCGATCATACTACAGAGCAGTGTTACCAACTTCGCCGTGCACTGAAGAATACACCCGAACCAGTGCACCCAAACCCAAGGTTTCGCAAGAACAAGGGGAAGAAGGCTAACACAGACAAAGACACTGGGTTTCAAGACCCATCCAACACTGTCAATGTCATCTTCGGTGGGATTCCAACAAAGCGCATGCAGAAACTTGCTCTCAGAGAGATTATGTCCATTGAACCAGCAGCTCCTACTTTCTTGAAGTGGTCTGAACCCCCATAACTTTCTCAAGGGCGGATCAATGGACTAGTTTTTCTGAGCTAGGGCGATATCCTCTCGTTCTGGATCTAGTGGTGGCAGGCTCTAGGCTTACCAAGGTTCTCATTGATGGTGGCAGCGGTCTCAATGTCCTGTTTGCCAAGACCTTGAAGAAGATGGGCCTGGATATCACCAACATGCTTACCAAGACCAACTCACCGTTCTATGGTATCATCACAGGCAATGCAACTATTCCTTTGGGTTCAGTTGTACTACCCGTTACCTTTGGGACTAAGGCACATTACCGCACCGAGTACATAAAGTTTGAGGTTGCTGACGAGACTTCTTATCACGCCATCCTCGGCAGACCTGGTCTAGTGAAATTCATGGCTATTACACATTATGTGTACCTTGTACTCAAGATGCCAAGCCCCAAGGGAGTACTCTCATTGCACGGGGATTTGAAGCGTTCCTACGACTGCGACACAGAAGCCGTGGAACTTGCCTCCACAAATCAAGTCCCCAATGCTATGATGGAAGTCTTCACTGCAGCTAAAAAGCTTGCTCCGAGCGAGCTGTAGGTTCCCGAGAAGACAGACATCAACAACAAGCCTGCACCGACTAGTGACGTCCTGCTCAAAGCCGTGGATCTTGGTACCGGCGATAGCAGCAAGACAACCATGATCAGTGCACAGCTTGATCCTAAATAGGAAGACGCGCTGGTCAACTTCCTTCGGGCTAACCGTGATATCTTTGCATGGAAACCATCTGACATGCCAGGTGTGCCCAGGAGGTTGATCGAGCACTCACTCAATGTCGATCCTAATGCTACCCCCAAGAGAAAACATCTTCGTCGCTTCGCTGATGACCGCAGGGATGCTATCAAGAAAGAGCTCACCAAACTACTCGCGACTGGCTTAATCTGGGAAGTCTTTCACCCAGAATGGCTTGCTAACCCTTTGCTTGTCAGAAAGAAGAACTCGAATGATTGAAGAATGTGTGTCGACTACATGGATCTCAACAAGCATTGCCCCAAGGATCCTTTCGGGTTGCCGCGGATTGATCAAGTCATTGACTCCACGGCGGGCTGTGCTCTACTATGCTTTCTTGACTACTACTCGGGCTATCACCAAATTGCAATCAAGGAATCTGATCAAGAGAAGACTGCGTTTATCACCCCATTTGGCGGTTATTGTTACACAACAATGTCCTTCGGGTTGAAAAACGCTGGTGCTACCTACCAAAGAGCTATCCAAGCATGCTTCAAGAGGCAACTTCACAAGAACGTGGAAGCGTACGTGGATGACGTCATTGTAAAGACTAGGGATCCAGACACGCTCATCGCGGATCTTGAGAAAACTTTTGCCTCGCTACGGGAGTACCAGTGGAAGCTCAATCCCAACAAATGCGTCTTTGGCGTATCTTCTGGAAAACTACTCGGGTTCATTATCAGCCATCGCGGCATCGAAGCAAATCCCGAGAAGATTACTGCCATCTCCAACATGCAAGCTCTGACTACTATCAAGGATGTCCAGAAGCTTACTGGATGTATGGCAGCACTCAATCGCTTCATCTCATGACTTGGAGAACGGGGTCTAACTTTCTTCAAGCTACTCAAACGACATGAAAAGTTTGTGTGGACAACTGAAGCTGATCAAGCTCTTTCATAGCTCAAGGAGTTCTTATCCAAGCCTCCAATCCTCATAGCTCCTCTACCAAAGGAAGAGCTACTGCTCTACATTGCTGCAATCACTCATGTTGTCACCACTGCCATTGTCGTTGAGCGGCAGGAGGAAGGCCACGCTTACCCTGTTCAGCGTTCGGTCTACTTCGTCAGTGAAGTCCTTTCAGAATCTAAGGCTCATTACCCTGCGGTCAGAAGCTACTCTATGCGGTTCTGATTACTTTACGAAAGCTCCGCCACTACTTCAACGAATACAAGATTTTTGTGACTACTAACTACCCGCTTGGCGAAATATTGCACGACCGGGATTCCACAGGAAGGATTTCTAAATGGGCGGTAGAGCTCGGTGCTCAATCACTCGACTTCAAATCTCGCACTGCTATCAAGTCTCAAGCCTTGGTGGATTTCATGGCTGAGTGGCGGGAGAATCAAGTTCCAACTCCAATCGAGCGTCCAGAGCATTGGGTCATGTACTTTGATGGTTCCCTCAAGCTGGAAGGTGCCGGTGCTGGAGTACTTCTAATCTCCCCCAAGGGTGAGCAACTCAAATATGTTTTGCAGATCTTTTGGAAGGTCTCAAACAACGAAGCTGAATATGAAGCTCTACTGCATGGTCTTTGCCTTGCAGTCTCTCTTGGCATCACACGACTACTTGTTTACGGTGATTCTTTGGTGGTCATCAATCAAGTCAATGATTCTTGAGATTGTAATGCCGAGAATATGGATGCGTATTGTCAAGAGGTACGCAAACTTGAGAAATAATTTCCTGGTCTCGAGTTCCATCATGTTGTCTGTGACAACAATGTTGCTGCGGACGTCTTGTCGAAGCTGGGATCTGCACGCGTTCAAGTACCAGCGGGAATCTTCGTCCATGAGCTCCAGAAACCATCAATTCCGGAGCCGTCATCTGCACCCACGACTACTTTAGTCCAGCCTGGTCGTGAAGTTCTTATGATTGATGTGGACTGGAGAACTCCTTTCTTCGACTACATCAAAAATTAGCTGATTCCTGAAGACAAGTCAGAAGCCGAGCGCATCTCACACCGCATCAAGGCTTATTCACTAGTTGGGGATCAACTCTACAAGCGAGGTGCAAGTTCTAATGTACTCATGAAGTGCGTTTCTCGTGAAGAAGGCAAGGAAATCTTGGAGGAGATACACAAAGGAATCTGTGGCAATCACGCTTCTTCCCGCACCTTGGTGGGAAAAGCCTTCAGACGTGCTTTCTACTGGCCTACAGCTCTTGCTGATGCAGAAGAACTAGTCAGAAAATGCCATGGATGTCAATTCTTCTCCAAGCAACAACACGTTCCAGCCTACAAGCTTATCACAATACCACCAACTTGGCCTTTCGCTTGCTAGGGGCTTGACATGATTGGTCCTCTCCCAAATGCACCTGGGGGATTCAACAGAGTTCTGGTGGCTATCGACAAGCTTACCAAGTGGGTTGAGGTCAAGCCTGTTACCTGCCCCAAGGCTGACAGAGTCCTCGACTTCTTGGATGAAATCGTGCATCGCTATGGGTTCCCCAATCGCATCATCACAGACCTGGGTTCGAATTTCAACAATCACCAGTTCTGGGAGTACTGTGAGAATAGTGGGATCGATGCCCGGTACTTCTCTGTTGCTCATCCGCGTGCCAATGGCCAAGTGGAACGCGCCAATGGGATGGTACTTGATGCTCTCAAGAAGCGACTGTATGATGCTGCAAACACCAAGGGCGGCAAGTGGATCAAGAAACTACCCAACACACTCTGGGGGCTACGTACTCAGCCTACTGTTCCCACAGGGCAGTCACCATATTTCCTGGTCTACAGCTCTGAAGCCATCTTGCCTGCTGATGTCATGTGGCGATCTCCGGCGGTTGATCAGTACGAAGAAGGCGTAGCTTGTTGACGGTTCAAAACTATGTGGAAGTTCACCGCAAGCGTACGGGTGACTTGGTGCCTTTTTCACCAAGGAGGGTCCCCAAGGTTTGTCAATCCAAGGATCGGAAGCAAACCGCTAAGGTTCTCTACCATGTCTTAGCCAAACTAACCTAACATTAAGCGTTGATTGCATACAAAGAGGTAAACCTAATAGATATGAGTGATATCACAAGGCTGATCACATCCATGAACAACGGCTAAGGTAAAGCTCCACCGAAGGGGTAGCTAGGCCTAACACCTTCTAGTTGAAGCTCCAGCAAACAAGCAACGAATCAATCATCTCATCTACTAGCATCCTTAAACTCCTACCTCCGGCCTACCTCCCGAAGACATCCACTCTTTCGGGGGAAATCACCCTGTCACGATGCTCCCTTAATGAAGCGGGGGATCCAGGGGCGTGCCCATACATGGACATGTCTACAAACCGTGAAGGGTCAACATACTAGATCTAATCACCATGATTACATAAAGCATGCTATGTAGTCTAAACCGGCATTAGACTAAGGATCAAACATATTCATGAAAGGTAGAAAGTAAAGACGGAGACATGGAATTGCTTAATAGATCGGATGACAAGATTATCATTGCTCACATGAAAGTATATATTACACCATCACCACCGAGATCATACCTAAGATGATGAACACGTAGCTCCGGAACTCCGCCATGGCACAACCACGCAGGGCGGCCATGGCGGCTAGGGTCGGCCTAGGCCATCCCCTAGACAACTTCGAGGACTCTGCCGTCGTCGTCTCCCTCCGGTGCTCACTTCTAGGTTTCGCCGAGTTCTCATGAGTGGATGTGGCGGCCGTCGGAGGCATGTGCTATAAATAAGCCGAGGAGGCTCTAGGTCAAAGGGGAGGCCGAACCGGCGCTGGAAGGTGGTGGGCCGGTCGGCATGGGCCGGCCGGCCCAGGCCCTTTCTAGCCCGGTTCAGCCCCGGTTTTCTTCCCGAAGCTTATCGTGCTTTCTTGAATATTTGCCGAAGTCCATGTGGGTCCTTGACGTCGTTTTCCCTGCGGTTTAGATAAGGGTGCTTGGCGCGCAAACTCCCGCATCTTCTGTTCAGGTCCTCGGAGTTTCACAGCTTCATGCTTCGGTCCTTGGGTCATTTGGAGTCATGTTCACTTTGTGTCTTGTCTCGTGCCGGGCTTCACGATCTTCTCATAAAGTGCTCGATGAACTCTTCCTGGAAGTCCTCATTTAGGCGCTTAAATCAGGTGTAAACAACATACTCCAAAAACCACATGCAAGTGTGAACTTGTTACATCATTAGTATGCCTAGTGGCGGGTTAGTTATAAATCAAAGCTGAAACCAAAGTGTAACAAGTGATCTTGGTTAACGGAAATCGACCGTCAACATACCCCCATGCTTAAACCTTGCTTATCCTCAAGTAAGCCTTTAAGGGATATTAGTGTTTCCCTTCAATGTTCATACCCTGCACTTGTTCATACATGAGAAAGAATAATGCTCTCCAAGTTTACATTTGTTAAAGTTCCATAATGTCACTAGCTTTCATCTCTATGGAGGGTAGATATTATTTAAGCTCTTCCCACAAGTAATTAATCATGCCCTCAAATTTTGAAACAAATCTCAGAAATTTTGAAAATAAAGAGCGGGATGAAGAAAAATTGCTTTACCAAGATGAATAATAACCATCTTGCATCTTGCTCATGTACTCTCATCTCATCTTGTCTCTCAAGCCTACTTGTTCTACTCTTTCCTCTCTCAAAGTATATAGTGGAAGCTTTATACGGAGCTATGGGAAAGTTTAGTCCTACCAAGATATTATAGTTGAGATATTATCAAAACAAGACTAGCTTCTCATGGTCTTACCGAGACTTGTCAAAAAGGTCATTGGAAAAATAATGTTATCAAGGAGGGGGAGAGATGAACACACACTTAGATAGGTGGACATGTGCAAATGACAAAGAGTGATCCTGAGGCACAAACGAAGTCCTCGTTATCGGATTGCACATGTATGGAAAAATGAGTATGGGTCTTGATCTTGAATCCTCTTGAAAACTCAAAAAGCACTAAACATAGCTGCTACATGGCTAGAGTATTAAGTTTACATAAAACTCTTGATGGAATCACACTTGTTCTCCATAATGTTTTTTCTCCTACAGGTACATCTAGCGCAGATCAATAAACTTAGAGACGGCTTCCGCGATAGGATATGTCTGCTACATCAACTCGTTCAGCCTATCGTCGGTACAATCTCCAGATCTTCCGCCCATGATGACCGTCAGATCAGCATCTGCGTAGAAAGACTTGATGAAGCTAAGCACCTGATTGGGAATTGTGCAAGCCAGCCGCTGAGCATACTCAAGAAATTTCTTCAGCGTGTCCTTCAACCTCTCCACAAGTGGACGAGGTTGTACTCCTACCTCTCTGCATTCGAAGAGACTTGCTACTGGCTCGGCTGCTTCCATCAAGACCTTCAACTCTTCACACAGGCACTCGGCTTCTTCGATCTTGGTCTTGAGCGACTGCATACAAGTCAGCAGGTCATATGATCCGTCAAGTCGTATCTGCAT
Organism: Cenchrus fungigraminus; assembly: GCA_036936925.1. Taxonomy (NCBI): domain Eukaryota; kingdom Viridiplantae; phylum Streptophyta; class Magnoliopsida; order Poales; family Poaceae; genus Cenchrus; species Cenchrus fungigraminus. Next base: position 115,137,898 of record CM072779.1, on the reverse strand, counting down.
CTCACGTTCAAGTTCCATACAGCGCACCTTATAATCTGCCTCAAGGTCAAGCCGAGCTGATTCTTCGCGATTGAAAGCCAACTGCCAGTCAATGGACCTCTGCTTGTGCCTTTCAACTTCTTCAGTCAGCTCTGCATAAGACCACGACAACTTATAAGGGCAAAGTTTGCAAGAAATAAGTACCTGATAACAAATTCAGAAGGGGGAATACCTTTATTCTTCAGGCGCAGAGACTTGTTCTTCCCGACAATGTCATCCTTCTGTGTCGTCAGCTTCTGGATCTCATTGTGGTACTCGGTGGCATTGCCATCAAGCTTCTCCTGTAGCTTCAGAGCCAACGCTTTTTGCTCCTTGAGCTCTTCTCTGAGCTGCGCGACTTCCTCAATATCCGTCGCATGTTGCTCAAGCATGCGAGTCTTCTGCTTTGACTGTTTGACAACTTCCTAAAAAAGCAAACAACTCAAGGATCAGATACAAGTTATCTTTGACTACAACTACTCTACAAGGGACTATGTTCTCAAACTTACCGCAAAGAGCTTCTCAACACTGCGGAACATCTTGGCGTGCGCCAATAAGTTGTCCTCGTCCAGGCACGAGTCATCAAATGGCATCAGATTTTCTGCCCTGGAACGAGTACTTGTTTCTGCTTCGGAGCTCATCGCAGCACTGCGCAGAGGAGTAGGATCTTCAATCTCTGGCTCATGCAGTACCACACGCCCCTCCGGGTTCCCTTCTAATAGTAGTCGTGCATCTATATGACGCACAGGGGCTTCAGCAACCGGGGTATCATCATGGTGCAATCTGGCTTCTGGATCAACTTCCAGGCCTTCATTCACCACCGCCTCTATGTCCTCTGGTTGTTGAGTCCTTGGCCTGGAGGCTGCATCCACCGCTGCCTTGACTACATTGCTCCAAAGCAAGCGCAAAGATTACACGACATCGGCTTCAGCAGCTGCCACATCCTCAGCAGATTGTACTTGGGGTTCTTGGAGAGTACTTTCGTTTTCCACTGGCGGGTTCTGATCGCCCCCAGCAGAACTACTCCCTACGGCTCCCCACTTCACGTCCGTGGATTTCCTGCATCAACAAGTCGATCAACATTTCAAATTTATCAATACAAAAAAGTACTCAGGTACTTGCAGAGTAGCACGAGGAACTTCAGTTCTTGGTCCTAGCAAATCAAAGAACGAGGGTGCTGCCAGAACCACTGGGACACTCTTTACTGGTGGCACCGCTCCCGGCGTTGCGACCTCTTGTTGCTCGAGCACCACTGCCACTGCAGGTGATGTTTGAACCGTCTCGGGTTCGGTTGGCCTTGTGGGGCTGCTCACGGGTACTTCCGCAGGATTGGAAGACCCACCATCATGAGCGGTTCTCTCGATAATCTGCATAGTCAAAATACAAGTCATCATACAAGATTCTAAGTATTCAACAAGATATTGACTACTTGGTTTTCTACAACTAACCTTAATGGTTGGCAAAGCTGTGATTTTCTTCACAGCGCGCTTCCCGGCGGTGGTTCTTTTCTTCCGCGGCGGCTGCGTCACATCATCAGCAAGAGATGAAGCTGGCCTCTTCAATGCTCCCGCGATACCACTTGGGATGGGTACTCCTGAGTACCCGTATCGTGCCTTTACTTCAAAGAGTTGTGACAGCATCTGCGCATCATCATCGCTTGAGGAGGCATCCTCCACCAGCACTTCATCTTCCCCTTGAGCAGGACGACTACTCTCGGGGGCTTGAGCCTCAACTTGTGATGGCTCTGCTTCTAGAACCTGCTCTGGTTCACAAGGATGAGGAGGTGGAATGGAGAAAAACTTTAGAACATCCTCCTGCAAAGACAAGGCAAATCAGTTAGTCTACGACTACTTTCAAATAAGTACTCGGGGGCTAGTTTGCAACTACTTACCAAACGCGGATGATTATCGGCGCTGAACTCTTGGACAGGTGCCGGTTTCCCGTCAAGGTTCTTGAAGATTTTCTGCAGCCTCTCCATCACGAGATCATCGCTGATCTCCTCTGCAGACATCCTCGAGACATCATCAAGACCCGTGTACTCGAACCCGAGATGCTCCCTTTGCATCAAGGGTTGTATCCGGCGCTTCATAAAGCTGAAGGCCACTCTTTCAGCTGTCAAGCCTTGCCCTTCTTCTCGGCAATCTTGGCCAGCAACTCTGGGATCTAGATGCACTCCTGCATCGACGGCTCATCCTTCCAGATCGCTTCATATACTGGCGCGAACATGCTGGGCTTGGGAAGTTGAGGCGGGGCATTTTCAATGTAGAACCATCTGGCTTTCCAGTCTTGGTTGGAGTCTATCAACTCACACTTGAAGTACAAATCTTGCGCCTTCTGACGCAACTGAAGACCAGCTCCACCGACTACTACTAGGAAGTTGGCGTTGGGCTGCGGCTTCAATCGAAAAATCTTCCTAAACAAGGCCCAATGTGGGGATTCCAAGAAAAGCTTCGCATAAGTGCATGTACACTGCGATATGGAAGATACTGTTCAGATTCAAGTGCACGTGCTCCAGCTTGAAGAAGTCAAGGAACCCACTGAAGAAATCCGAAGCCGGCAGAGTCAACCCACGCTCGACGAAGTGGGCAAACATTGGGATTTCATCTGGATTCTTCTCCATGGGTCACGCATCCCCAGCGGCGGAGTTCCAGCCAGCAACTGCCTTCTCGCGCAACAAGCCAGCAACCTCAAGGGCCTTGATGTCCTCCTCCTTCATATTAGACTTCTTCCAAGAGGCGGCCTGGCTCGGTGGCTTCTCAATCACCACCATCTTGTACTTCGGCTCCGGCAACTGATTTTTGCTGTGGCCGGATCTTTTCTTCTCCATCTGTCCCTTCGACGGCGCACTCTTCATCCTTCCAGTCACGAGTGTCTTCCTTCGCATTTGCTCGGGGGATGCGAGGGGGTGGAGGTGGCGGCACTTGACGGCGTAGGCGCTCAACTCTGCGGCGGCTAAGGTGGCAAAAGCTTTTTCTGGATCTAAGGGCGAATGGAAGTAGTGGAAACCCTAGGGGATACCTCCTCTGGTATTTATAATTTAAAACCCTACCGGTTCGACCTGGTGACCCTTTGTATTCAACAGACTGGATACACATTGGGCAAATTTTTTCGGCTAAGTCAGTGGACTTTTTACAAATTCCAAGACCTGCTCAGCTCCATCTCGGGGGCTCGACTACTAGATGGGATTGGATTTCACTTAGCTACAGTACACTGAACTCAGGCCACTTTCTACCGTCAGATTGGATCCTTCAATTCGAGAAGTACTCGACTCAAGGCTCGGGGGCTCCGTGCCACATGTCCTTCAGTTTTTTCTCTAGAATTTGTGGGATTAATTGACGAAGGCTTCAGATTGACCCTCAGCTTGAATTTACAATTCGAACTAAGGCTCGGGGGCTACATCCATATGGGATGCGATTTTAGTGATCACATTCCCATATGTTTTCTTCGGGATTTCTACGGATTTTTCAGAGCAAGATCACAAGTGCTAGAAGATTGACCCTCAGCTTGAATCCTGGATTCGACCTAAGGCTCGGGGGCTACATTCCATATGGAATGCGATTTTAGTAATCGCATTTTCATATGGATCTTCGATGCAAAGATTTCAAGAACGAAGTGGGTATTATTGAAGACCTTCAAGGGAAGTACTTGGGGACGCGTGAGAACAACTCGAGAAGACTTCAAAACTACTCGTGGAGTTAGCTAGAGTACCTTCCAGCCTCGTGATGATTCAGAACTCGGGGATGCTTGGGAACTACTCGCAGAGACCTTCAAGACTACCTGGACACATCACACTCAACTACAAAGTACTCGGGGGCTTGTCGACCGGGCATCCCTAGGCCCACCACACATGTGGGCCATACCCAGGAGATAGGGCTGCACACCTGGACTACTCGACTAGTGGGCCGCGGTGCAAGATTACCGTGGGCTACAAGACAAGACAAGATAGACAAGAACTTGTACTAAGATTAGGATAGCTTCTCATTACTCGTTATAGGCTACTCCTAGTCCTACTCGAATAGTACTCTTGTACCAATCCAACTTGTAGCCCTGCCTCCCGTGGCATATAAGGCGAGGCAGGGACCCCTCTCAAGAACATACGCAATCAATCAAGAGCCACGCAGCATACAGGATGTAGGGTATTACACACATTGCAGCCCGAACTTGTCTAATTGTGTGCCCTGTGTCTCACCATCGTGTTCCTGATCTGCGCGAGCCCCACCGCACAATCTACTACTTCGGGTACCCCGTGGTAGGCTCAGTGTCTAAAACACTGACAGGTTTTGACATTAATCTACATTTAATACTCCTAATTAGAGTTCGGAGATTGACGTGACAGGTAGTTGGTAACATTTTGAGAACTAAACAAGGCTAGTCATCCGTCATTATCCATTCATCCATGCAGCACTATCTTGTCCGCGCTTGAGTTCCTTTATTTTCTTCCTCTTAACATATACATATTTTTTCCTCTATTCTCGTTTCTCCTGCAACCATTTTCATTTATATGTCTTTCTCTAGACCAACTACCTCATATTTTATTCCACCATCTCCAACTACCATATCCCCTTTCTTCTTCTTGTCTTCTCCCCTCCACTTCTTTTCCTTTTCTTTTTTCTTTTTTTCTCCTCTCTATTTTCCTTTTTGCTTTTCCCCTGTTATCCATTCGCCAACCTTGCACTTCCCATCCTCCCACGCCATCTCCTCTCCGCCGTCTCTCTCCACGCCGGCTGACCCCTTCTTTCGTCGGCGGGCGCCCCTCCTCCCTCGGTGTGTGCTCCTCCACCATGATCCTCTCTCCTTGCCGACAATGCCCATGGCCACTCCGGCCTCCTCCCCCTAGGCGGTCGTGCTGGGAGCCCTCCCCCTCATTCTCTTCCGTCAGCGAGCTGCGGGGCGGTGGCCCCTCGCCTCATCTCCGGCGGGCTCGAGACGGAGAGGGCCGACGCCTCCGTCTCTATCCGGTCTTCTCTCTCCCCATCCTCTCTCTCTAGGCCAGTGGCGGTGGCCAGAGGCTGGCGTGGAGGTGGGGCTTGGCCGGAGGCAGGCCTGGAGGCGTGGAGGTGGGGCTTAGCCTGAGCCAGGAGTGGAGCCCTTTTCCGCCGGCGGGCGATGCAGCAAGGGGCAGACTACCTCCTCTGCCCGGGAGCTGTGCGGGCCGCGCTCCTCCTCCCCTGCTTCCTGCGCTGGATCCGGTGGCACGAGTCCAGGCGGAGCAGGGATGATGATGTGAGGCCTGATGACGAAGTAGGGGTGGCGAGGCAAGGCCACCCCGCACGTCACCTATGGCCTACACACGTCGCTGGTGAGGCTCTTCCTCCTGCTCCTGTGCTTGAGTTCCGGTGCACGGAGGTCGGAGCCACAGATCCACCATGGAGATGACGCGACGTACAGAGTTTGGAGCAGGGAGACCATGGGAGGGAGGGTGATGAAGCGCACTTGTCCTGGACCACAGATTGATTCTAAAAATGTTGAGGGTTTTTTTGCAAAATTACCTGACAGTTGACAGAAACTTTAGCACTTTATAATATTACTAGACATTATGCCCGTGCGTTGCATGGGAGAAAATATTGTTCGCATCATTGTCGTCTACCATAGTGCTCGTGCAATCCAAACCAGGCCCATCGTCGTCCGGGCCTTCCGACTTTCACTGTTGTCTGCCACGACCCCACCATCGTGTGCCCGATTTCACCTTCCATGGCTACATCATCGTTCCCATCACGCACCCCCGACCTTGCCCACGCCTTCCCAACCTCGCCCTCATGTACCCCGACCGCGATGATATCCCACCTCCTCGTCCTGTTCGCCGTGCCTGTGTCACCCAAATGACCTCGTCCGCTGTCGTTCTGTGTCTCTAGAGTTGTCGTCATTCTTGGCTCCCCGACTTCTCTATCGCTGTCCGTGACGACCGTGTCGCAACCCCTGCAATTCTCTGACCTCGTCGCCATCTCGTCGCACCTCCCATCGCGCCCGCGTCACCCTAACCTCAGCTTGTTGTTCGTCCCTTCCCAAACCTCATTGTTGTCTGCCCGACCTCGCCAACCTGACCGTGTTGTCGTCCCTATCATGCACACGCTACACCCCAACCTCGTCCTGTTGTCCTCCGCGCCTTCTAGCCTCAACGTTGTATGCCCCGACAGCCCGACCGCACTGTCGTCTCCGCCTTCTCGACCTCATCGTGATGTTTGTGCTACCCCAACCTCACATGTCGTCATCGTTCGGACCGTGATGTCATCACTACTATCCACATGCCTCCCCATGCAAGTTGGCTGACTGATGAACCGCTCGCCCATAGCAGCAGCAACAGGTTGGGCCACCGCTTGTTGGACACCAAGCTGCCCATTCAAAGCCATGAGCCTTGAGGGAAAAATAGATTTAGGTAGACTGCATGGGCGTATAGCCCTGCAACGTACTTCGTATCATAAGCAGAATCCTTGTTGTGGATGCCCAATGAGACATTACCTGAGCCTGTGCAATCATGGGACTTCGACAGATAAAAATCAATTCACCAAGGTAAAACATGTGAAAGATTACTGTCTTTTAATATTAAGTTTTTTTTTCTGAATTACACAGTACAACGCAGACGCTCATAACATGCACGTACAGTCACCCATATGAACACACGTACGCAAACCCTACCCCTATGAGCACCTCCGAAGGACTGAGCACCGGCAGATCTGGAAATTCCTGAAGTCACCACTGGCGACGACGAAAAAAGATCTATGGATTAGATTCCTTTCTTTCCAGGGTTTGTATTATGCAACACCTTGTTCTGACCATATTGCACTATGTATCATATCATGATTTCATAAACCAAGAAATGCTTTTTTTTCTGATTCAAGTAGAAATACAAATGGAAAAATTTGAGAGGTATTCAGAAAAACAGAAATCTTGTCAAACAATACTTCGTCTACCCCCTTCTCTTTCAGGAATATATTTATGCATTTGCCCATAATTATGGATTAAATGGTGTTGAACTCTTATGAACACCTCTGAAGGACTGAGCACCGATTTGGAGATTCCCGAAGTCACCATTGGCATCGACGACAGTCTCGTCGTCGACGGGAACATCGCTTACCACTTGATGCATAAGTGTCAGAAAATTCTAGAATAAATCCAGAAAAAGGACCACAAGACCATCGCGTCTTTTAATATTATAAGTATAGATTGTTTGTATAGTTATTGCGACCATTCATCTTTGCACGGGGAGCCCAACTTCGATGGCGCGACCTTTTATTTGGGCCGTGGGCCAGTTTGCTGCCGCGAGTGGACGAGAATGCATGCATAGGCGTAGCAACGGGGGGAATCCTATACATCTTCCGGATGAATCAATTGAAACTATAAACCCAATAACAATCCATTAAACCTCATATAACAACTAAATCCTACCTCCTCGTACCCCCTTCCTGCTCCTTCCTCGCTCTCCCTGCCGCCGCCGCCACCCCCGTGCGGGGACTGCCACTACGTGAAAACCTCAAATAGGTCACGCAACATTTGTAACAGGCTCTTAACACCCGTTACATAGACCCCATCTGTAACGGTTGTTGTTTGGCGCCCGTTACGCATAAGCGTGGCAGGCTCGACCCCGACGTGGCCAACACAGCGCCTGTTACCAATGACGACTTCCAGTAACGGGCTTCTTAAACGCCCATTACAGTTATTCTTTGCAACGGACGTTAAAACGCGACCGTTACGATAGTTAAACGTATCCGTAACGGGCTCTTTAAGTCTGTTACCGATCACTGCCATATCGGTAACGTGCTTTTAAGTCCGTTACTGATGACAATTTGACGCCCGTTACTAGACTCGGAGCTCAATAATTGAAGTCCATTAGCACTGTCACTGCCGTCAAATATTTGACTATGTCATCATAGCAAATATTGGATATCACACAAACATATAATCATGTCTCTTAAATAAGATGCAAAACCACAAGTACACATAGATAGTAGTCATAAGAGCATATTCTACATATTTAAGATGCATATATAGCTAGCATCACATGTTCACATATGAGATGCATAATGTTCAGAACAAAAAAATTCACATGCTGATCACATCTGACGTGCATCAGCAGGGGCACTAGTTAGATGGCTTCTTTTGTGCTACAGCCTCAAGTTCAGCTATCTTTGCCTCTAGTTTTACAAGTTTTTTCTGCAGCTCAGCATTCTTCTTTGCAGCTTCGGCAAGTTCAATATCCTTCATCTTCTGTGCGCCTTTAAGCTTCTCCACCTCAGATTCTAGTATTTTCTGACCATTTGCTAGGAGACTTATGTCGTCCACAGCCTTGTCATCCATCCTTCTATCCACCTTGTCGAGTACTTTCCAGATGCAGTCAAGATCCTCCCGAGTAACAACACATTTTTACAACAAAGGCAAATTGATGCAAGTTTCATAATTAGATTGCCAATTTTAATATCATGAAAGATGTAACTGGTCAAACAAAAAAGTTGTTTAGGTGTAACTGGGTTCAGAACTTGCCTCAGCAAAGTGATCACTCCTTACTTCCAGATTTTTTATGTCATTCCGGGTGTAGTCAAGAGCTTCGTTGATCCTGTGGATTTCTTTCCAGATCATGTCAAGGTCCTCCCGAGTTACAGCAACTCCCTAAAACAAAGACACTGGATGTTCAGTTAATAAAAGTTGATGTAGCATGGAGATTTAGAAATTGAAGTAGTATATAGAATAAGTTCAACAATTTTGTGAGCAGAATATTATGAGTACCATGCATTAAATTTCAAGCATAACAAAATTTCTACTCGAAAGGTTAATAATTTTCCTCCCGAGTAACAACACATTTCTAAAACAGAGGCAAATTGAAGAAAGCTTCATAATTAGATTGCCATGTTTAATATCATAAAGTTGTAACCGGTCAAACAAGAAAGTTGTTTTGCTGTAACTAGGTTCAGAACTTGCCTGCTTCTCTTTACCAATGTCATCCTTCATTCTTTCCATCCTGTTTAGGAATGTGCAGATGTAGTATAAGGTTTTCTTGAGCTTGTCAATTTCTGTCCAGATCCTGACAATGTCATGTGCTGGTACAACAACTTCCTAAAACAATGGAAAATTGATGCATTGGAACCATTGATCAGTGAAGGCACTGGATGTTCAGTTAATAAAAGTCGTTGAGCATGAAGATTCAGAACTTGAAGCAGTATACAGAATGAGTTCAACATTTTTGTGAGCAGCATATGATGAGTACCAGGAATTCAATTTCAAGCATAAATCTAACTTCAAGCATACCAAACTCGAGGAAGGCTCAGCCTCTGCCTGCCGGGCGTCGCCGGAGTGCACCCCCTTGGCGCTTACGCGCGTGTACGGCCTCCTCCCCCTGGCCGACGAAGAACCGACCTCTTCACTGCGGAACCTCACTCTCTTGGCGGGGGCGGCGGGCGGGGCCTTCTCCTCCTCGCCGCGGAACCTCACTCTCTTGGCGGGGGCGGCGGGCGGGGCCTTCTCCTCCTCGCTGCAGAACCTCCCTCTTGAGTCGCGGCGGGGGAACGACTGCTTTCCGCCGGCCATCTCTGCGACGGAGACGAGGAAGGAGAAGGGGATCGGAGAGAAGGCGATGGAGACGAGGAAGGCAGAAGGTTTGAGAAGGAAGGCAGAATGGCAGATTGAGTGGCAGGGGAGAGTGGCTTTTGGTCAAACATTGGGAACAAAGGATACGTGGATAAGCCAAACCTCGTCTGCAATGCACGGGGGCGGCGCGTGGGGCCGGCTCCTCCTCGTCGGTTTGGAGGGGCAAATGCGACGTGGAATAACCATCCCGCGTAGTCTCCTTTGTATCTGTCTTGATTGACAGGTAGCCCGATCTCTCAGGGCTCCCATTTCGACACATACAGGCATAATCAACAAAAAATCTTTTGAGACAAAACAGACATAATATAGATAAAGATAACTTGTCCACATATATAGATAAAGATTACTTGTCCACAAAGATCCACACAGATATACATAATTATTACAAACAGTTAATAACTTGTCCATCTAGCTAGGCCTTAACTTGCCCGTCACATTTTTACAATGGTCATGCTATCTGACCATGCACATCAACAAAAGCATGCCCCCTTCAACATCAACAAAAGCATGGTATCTTCAACTAAGGTTTGCTTTTTTTGCAGCCTCTTCAAATGCAACCAAGGTATCTTGAAACACATCGAGCGCATTTTCCATGGGCTGCAGATTTTGTTCAGCCACAAACTTGTACCGCCTCATGAATGCAGCCTTTGTGAGGAGGATGTGCATTTCTTCCTTAATATTATCAACCCCAGGTTTCACATATTCCCAGATAGTGTCATGACATTTAGATTCCTATGGAATGAAAAACATAGGAAAGTTGCTACATTGATCTTTTGGATGAACCATAGGAATGAGAAGATTGAGATAGACAAAGGAACAAGCTAGCCATTTCATAGGAACAAGTTCCTACATTGATCATGTTAGAAATCCTACAAAATCTCTATGGAACAAGTAGATCAAGCTCATCAAGCTCAAGCTGCTCCATTTATAGAACAAGTAAAAGGCACTGTGATTCAGAGAAACTTGCCTCGCCGTCGTCGTGGTAGTTGCCAGCGTCGGATATGAGGTCCTCTACACCTTCGCCGCTCCCTCGACCCCTCGCCGTTGTTGCAAGACATTTGCCGTCGCAGACGTGAGGCAGGCGCCTTGCCTCTTCGCTGCCCCCTCGCCGGCACGCTCCTCCCTGCCGTTGCTTGGCCCCTCGTCAGAACCCGAGAGGATCCAGTCGATGACGCTCATCTCTGGCTTTGGGTTCGCTGCCGCCGCTTGGCCCCTCTCCGACGGTCATCGTCGGAGCCGTCTTCGCCGCAATGTCGATGGTGCGCGCGCGGATCCAGTTGCGGCACCGCATCGCGTTCGGCTTCTCCTCCTCGATACACGGTGCGCGGGGTCATCCGCTGCTTGGCCCCTCGCCGGCGATCATCGTCGTGTCCCCGCCTCCGCTCACCTCGCCGGCGCCGCCTCCGCTCACCTCCGCTAATACCCTAGTGAGAAATTAGGAAAGCGTCGTGTGTGCTGCGCTTATCCATTCGGGATCTTATATTCATTTACCAAAATGGACAGTCATTGCCGACGCAGGTTCGAGAACCCACGTCACATTAGTTGTCACGTGGGGGCGGGCAGGCAACGGTTATCTTTTTTATATAGGCTGCTGATGCTGACACGTGGGCCCGACACTATTTTTTTAGAAATGAAACTTGCTTCCCTCAAATATTAGAGCCCATAAAACAGCACCTATAAATTCATTAAAAATACGAACAATTAGTAGTTGGTCATTTAGTATTCGAATAAAATATCAGCAGGCACACTTGTGTAACCAAAATTATGAAAATTCGAATTTTTATCTCGTGTTTGGGATATAATAATTCTAATAACGTATTAGGTTCGTCTAAAAATTCTACAAATTTAGTTAGCAACATAATTTGGGTCCCTAAACTTGTCATAAAAATTTCAAGTGGTTTCTAAAAAGGAAGATCATACTTGTGTACAAATGTGTACATCTCTCACATAGTTTCCTAGAATGTTACTTCGACACTGAAGTTTTCCACACTTTACAACATGTTCGAACTCATATAGATTTGAAAATTTAACACAATCTTGTGTCCACCTTAACAATACGAAATACAAAGTTTCATTAGTAATGGTTGTGTAAAACAAATATTATTTCTATGTTCTACTTATAAAGTACAAGATAAGGCATAAAAACATTACTAATGAAAAGGAAATATACACTAAACAATGAAATTAATGAAAAGATGCGATTTTAGAAAAAATAAGAAAAAACAATCATCAAATTTGGATTACGTATGACCGAGAAATGCGTGACAGAAAATTTGGTTCCAGATTAAAAGGAGAAAGGAGAACTGTTTCCTTTGTGGTTGGTTTCCAGCGAATAGAGGTATTAATAAATTAAAATAAGCAACATGAACAGTCTTTGCATTGGAACTTGAAAAGAGGTATTAAAATAAGGTATACGAACAGTCTTTGCGGGACGGAGAAAAAAGTCTTTTGTCAAATGCGACGCTGGTTAGTGGACACGTGTCGGCACAGTGTACCGCGTTCCGAGGCGTAGTGGCGTGTTGCTGTGGGAAAACTGGCCGCCTGATGGTTCCCCGTCTTGTCATATAAATGCCCGACCGGCCAAGAGCTTTCTTCCATAAGCTTCAAGCGCGCCACCAAGAAAACCCCAGCACCACCGTCGTCTCCGGTCACCAAGAGCTTCTTCTTCCTCAAGCGCGCGCATGGCATCGTCGTCGAGCGAGCCATCGAGGAAGCGGGGAAGGAAGGAGGACGAAAACGACGAAAGCCGCCGCCGTCATCTCATCCAGGAGGCGCCCGCGCCGCCGGCCGAGGAGGCACCGGCACCGCTGCCCGTGTAGCCCTCCTCTCTGAGTTCACAACTAGTTTGGGACAACATTTGGTCCGTCCAACTCTTGGCCGAAGCTTTCAGGAAGCTTCAATAGGTGTGCGTTGCGCTCGGCGTGCCACGACCCAACGATCCGCTGCAGAGGTCCGTGAAGGATTTCGCCTACAAGATCCGTTGGTTGGCTGCGGACCTTGTTGAGAGAGTCTTGGTCGACGGCGACGGCAACGGCGATGATGATGGCGACGACGGCGGCGACGGCGATGACGACAATGGCGGCTTCGACGGCGGTGACAAACGCGGCTTCGGTGGCTCCGACTCCGACTCCGACGGTGGGGCTCCTCCGGCGGCGGTGACAAGTCTTCCTACCTTAGCTTAATTAATTTGTTCCTCCTCCGTGTGTTCGTCCTCCTCTATTTGTTCGTCTGTTAATATGTGTTGAACTTGTGATGAACTGCATCTAAGTGGTAGGGGAGAGTGGCTTTTGGTCAAACATTGGGAACTCTGCTTGTTTGTCATGAACATGTTCCTCTGTTAATATGTGTTCCTCCTGTGTGTTTGTTGAACTTGTGATGAACTACATCTAACAATGGCTGAGTGGCAGCGGGGCAACAATGAATTGCAATGTTTGTTACTACTCTATTTGTTAGTGAATAGATTCTGAGTTTCGAAATGCTGGTGCAGGCTGGTTAATTTCACACTGAAATGTCAACACAGATGAATTGATGAAATTTGTGATATGTGACACATTAAGATTCGTGACCCAATTGTCATTCCATTCCATTTTCTTCATTCATACATTTAAGTTTGTCATCTGTGACAAATTTTTCATTCCTCATTCACACAGATGAAACAAATTAAAGCACCACTTTTCACATCCCCATTACTTCTTTCCAGCATACATCCCTAGTAAACATCCAAATACTACACAAACAGCACCCACAATAATCAAGTTCATCTTCCAGATCACATTGTCCATCTTCTCCTCTAGTGCTTTCTTCCTCTGCTTGTCGTCCGGTGCTTTCCTCTGATTGTCGCTCCCAAGTTGACAATCCACTGAATCAACTACTTCATCGATCACGTCTGCCCAGTTCGACGGTCGAAAAGATATGACGCCAGCATCCTTCAGCATCTGGAGGTACTCCTTCTCGAAACGGTAATATCCACAAAGCTTGGGGAACTGTACAAATCAAAAGCACATAAGAACCCTAACTCAGATTTGGGAAATCACAGCTTAGACTACTCACCGCGTTCCTCGCACACTTGAAATAAAGACGATCATGGTTTTCACGTTCCTTCTGCGTCCTCCCCTCCACCACCCGAGCCATACCACAGTCCGGGCAAGGGACCAGTGGGAAGCCGCTTAGCTCACCGACTGGATCCAAGCCGATGGAGTGAATGCGGCTGCCCCGGCCACCTTGAAACCTACTCCTACCACGTCCACCTCTAGACGAATCGACGTAGTGCGACATGTGCGCGACGGTGGGGAAAGGAAGGGCGGGCGGCGGTGGAGCTCAGAGCGGGGAAGAAGAAGCAGGGAGCTCAGAGGTCAGAGCGTCGTGTGTGCTGCGCTTATCCCATTCGGGATGTTATATTCCTTTCCAAAATCGAGAGTCATTTCTGATGCGGGTTTGAGACCCCGCGTCTCATTTGTTGTCAGGTGGGTTTGACCGGCCAGGCAACGTTATCTTTTTTATATAGGCTGCTGACGCTGACACGTGAGCCCGACAGTAATTTTTTTTGAAATGAAACTTGCTTCTCTCAAATATTAGAGCCCATTAAACAGCACCTAAAAATTCATTAAAAATATGAACAATTCGTAGTTGATCATCTAGTATTCGAACAAAATATCAGCAGGCACACTTGTGTAACCAAAATTATCAAAATTCGATTTTTTTATCTCATGATTGGGATATAATAATTGTAATAACGTCTTAGGTTGGTCTAAAAATTCTACAAATTGACTTGGCAACATAATTTGGGTCCGTAAACTCGTCGTAAAAATTTCAAATGGTTTCTCAAAAGGAAGATCATACTTGTGTACAAATGTGTACATCTCTCACATAGTTTCCTAGAATGTTATACTTCAACACTGAAGTTTTCCATACTTCACAACATGTTCGAACTCATATACATTTGGAATTTTAACACAACCTTGTGTTCACCTTAACATTACGAAATACAAAGTTTCATTAGTAATGGTTGTGTAAAACATATATTATTTCTATGTTACTTGTAAGAAACAAGATAAAAGCGTATAAACAACATCCAGGAAATGGAGTTATATACGAAACAATGTCATAAATGAATAGAGGTTTATTTTAGAAAAAATCAGAAACAAATATCATCAAATTTCGATTACGAATGACGGAGAAATACGTGATTCAAATATTTGATTGCAGACTAAAAGGGGAAAATGATGCGAATCGTTCTTCATTCGAATAGAACTAGCTCCGGCCTAACGCATTTTCCTAATAATATTGGGTCTTTCAGTATTAAGGCCCACACACGCCCACTCGCGCTAGGGTTAGTAGGGAAAGACGCCTCCCTCACTCAGTCGCCTCCTCACTCTCCCCTCGCGTCGTCATCTTTCTCCCCCTCGCACCGCCGCCGCTTCCTCCCCCTCGCCCCCTCCGCCGCCACTTCCTCACCCTCGCCTTCCTCCCCTCACCCCCTCCCCCCACGACGCGACGCACGCTACACACCTTCGCTGAGACGCGCGCCACACCACCCCTCACCTTCCAGCGACGACGACTAGGAGGAGGAGGAGGGATCCAGCGCACGAGGTCGACGACTCGAGGATGTGGCGACTAGAGATCCCTCCGCTCCGACAATGACAAGGTGAACTGCATGTTAGAAATCCCTCCTACATCATTAAGATACATTCTTGACTATGCTCACCAGTAGCGTAGCCACATTGGGGCCAGCTGGGACAGCCGCCCCAGCTAATCTGCCCTAACTCGACTATGTTCCTTCTTCTCTGACGATATTTTTAAGCTTCGGTAGTATTTCTCGATGGCGCCATGACTCATATAGATGTGTGAATTGGTGTGTGTTTCATTTTGGTTTGGTCCGTCATTAGGTGTCGCCCCAGCTATTTTTTTTTCTGGCTCCGCCACTGATGCTCAGTTAGGGTTTCGAGTTTCAAAACGTATACTTAGCATTTTCCTTTTGACTCACTCTTATATTTGGTTTTGCTCTTTTTCCATATGTACATTTGGACATTCTCACCAAGTTGAATAAGTACCTCATCAGCAACAGAGGCAGTGAGCATCTTCCTCTTTTAAATGGTAAGATCGTATTGCCTGAACTAATTTTTTGGTTTCTGAATATTGCATTTATGTTAATGGTTTACCATACAACCAATGAGATTATAGTGGGCTAAACTAGTTACTGTAATTATTTTCTCATTTGTATGGTCTTGTACACAGTTCTGTGGGTGTTGATTAGATAAATGCTTAGCTGTTATGCATGGTTAACTAAAAATGTGCTCTACTTGTCTCCTGTTGTAGCATGTCTCCTGGGAGAGGTAGCAGTATGGTCTGCTTTTTGTGCTATTCTTGGACACTGAGCTGACCTTTCTCATAATCCCTTGACAATTAATTCACAGGATAACTCTGCCGAGGACTGCCGACATGAACAATTTGAAGAAGATGCATATAATGAAGAAGATGGATATGCCACTGCTAGTGAAGAACAAGAGCAGGTGGGTGGGGCTACAGGCCGAGCCAGAGTGCCAAGGACAGTGACAAAGTGGCCAAGAGACAAAATGGTAGTCACAGAGGTTGAGAGAGGGGGGATGCCAGTACCATTGACACAAAAGCGCAGGTTCAGGGCGCTTGCAGGGCTCATCGCTAGACAAAAGATACCTTTGGATTTGCCAGAAATAAAAAAAACTAAGCGATGAACAAAAGTGGTACTTGTTTGAAACCTATATGCAGAAACACTTGGAGTTCCAGGAAGACATGAAAGAGCAGGCATTCAAGCTTTTGTGGAAGATTGCAGCCAAGGCATGGAGACAATTCAGATTTCAGCTTAGGCAAGATTTTATCAGAAAAGGACTCGAGCCATTTGGAAAGCACGACTTTATCAAGCCGGAAGAGTGGACAGAGTTTGTGAAACAGCAAGAAACCGAGGAAGCCTCATCTCTTAGTTGCAAGTTCAAGTCACTTCGAAGCCTGAACACAAACGAGCACAGCATGGGTCCAGCTGGTTATTGTGGAAAACTACCACTGTGGGAGGAAGAGGACAAGAAATTAGCTGCGGCTGGGATCGCCAACCCATATGATGCCATCACTGATGATCGTTCTAGGAATTGGATGCAAGCAAGGCGTAAGCTAGTGGTGACAGACAGTGTTGCCAAGATAGTGATGAACAAAGTAGCAAATGAAAGTGTGGCTGCAGACATCATGGAAAAGAATGCACATGCAGAATCTTCAGGAATGACTTCATGGCTGAGGGAGAATGATGTGCTAAGTCAGTGCTTGGGCCGCCCCGAACAACCAGGTCGCGTGCGTGGTGTCTCCAGCTACCAGGGCTGGAAGTTTGCATGGCCTCAGCACGCTTCCATGTACAGGAAGAGGAAGAGGGCCAGTACTGACTCATCAGTTGATAAGCAACAGATGAAGGAAGAAATCAAGCAAGAACTCAAGGCTGAGATGGAGAAGGATATGCTTGACATGATGGCACGAGGGTACCAGGTGGTGTTTGCACCAGTGTCCAATCGCACAAGCCCTTCACCCGCCGGACTGAAGAGCAGCTGTGCGTCCGCAGATAATGTAGGTTTGATCAACGGCACTACAGAGTTGTCGACAGAGGTACTGCACATTGGTTCCCCCACACAGGAAGACCTTATAGGCACGTTGACTGAACCCACAGACTGTGGCCTACGGATCATATTTCACGGTGTTGAATGTGAAGCTGCAATTGGTGTGGTTCAACCAGAGCAGACTACGCTACACACAGTCCCGATTCATGAAGACTGTGCTGTGGTCGAAGTGCTGCATGTATATTTTGTCTTTAGGGATCACGTGCTGGAACACCCTCCTAATGACGAGGTGACGACACTTGGACAAGCTCTACACCAGAGGATACAGTGGAAGAGGTGTCACATTCACATCAAGGGAGCACCAATTGCAAAATCTTGCTCGCACACTATGGTACAGTTTCCTTCTGGTTCACAGAGTACAGGACAAAACCCAAACCCAGAAACGCAAACTACAGAACAAAATTCCCCACCTGGTAACCCACCTCCTTCTCCTCGTCCACACCCAGAAACGGAAATTACAGAACAGATTCTGGTAACCCACCTCCTCCTCCTCCAGACCCAGAAACGTAAATTACATCCCCACCTTCTCATGAAAGAACAAAACCTCCATCCCCAAAAGAAAGTGCTCAAAACAATGATGCCAAAGCAGGAGCCCAGAGTCATGTGTTGGCTGATGCCGAGAAATCTGTCGACGACAGTTCGAAGAAAGCTGCAGGTACATCTGGGCCCAATATCTCTGCAATAGCTGCTGGTCAGACACCACCTGAGAAACCTTCTTTAGCCATCTCAAAGCAGCAGGAAAAGAAACTCGCTGAAAATAAAAGATCTACCAGAAAGCGATCTGAGAAACATTCTTCAGCCATCTCAAAGCAGCAGCAGCAGAAAATTGCTGAAAATAAAAGGTCTCAGAAGCCTACCACAAAGCCTTCTTCAGCCATCTCAAAGCAGGAGGAAAAGAAGCCTGCCAGAAAGCCATCTGAGAGAAACGCTAAGAAGAAGGCGGCCAATAATGTTGCTATGACTCATATTAACCCAAACTACACATTTGGAGATGCAATGCTCAGTGCTAATGAACTCAACCATCCGGATACTGCTCCTTCTGTCACTAATCTCCACAATTTCTACATGGGACGTTGTAAGGACAATGATGAGTCTCTGATTCAGGGCATAATATGGCCCAAGCACGGCTGGTGGCCTGTGAGAGAAGATGAAAAATACGAGCTGTTGTCTGTGATCATCAGCGACTTGTACGATCTCTTCAACTTGGATGCTTTGGATATGGGACTTCTCCGCTGTTTCATCCTGTAAGTTGCTTGAAAATTTAATCTGCTTCTCACTAATCATTTTCTATCTAAATGTGCTTTCTGCCTCAGTTCATCTTTACTATGTATTTTGCCTCCTTACACTTTGTTTTTTCTTAATATTAGGAATATGGCTGTAGAAGTACGGCAGAAGAAGGAACCCGTTGCCTTCCTTGATCCTGAATGCTTTAGCAAGTCAAATATAGAAAATAAAAGGGATTTTTTTGTGTCCTATACGAAGCGTGCCTACCAGTCATATGCTAAAAAGAGAGTCATCATTTCCTGCTATAACACTGGGGAGCACTGGATTGCAGTGGCGATCTTTCCAAAGCAGAAGACGGTCTTGTATCTTGATTCATATTGGACGCTAGACACTGAATTCTCTGAGTTGGTACTTGCCATTGATGAGTAAGTTCTTTTTCTTTCTTAACCTACAAACTTCCTCAACAAACTCTGCGGAGTTTATTAATGGTGCCCTAACTATTGTTGCATGTTTTGTTGTAGTGCTTAGAATAGTTACTGTGATGACAACAAGTTGCCCCGCTGCGCCTTGAACCATGAGAAGTCTTTTGATGTACGTATTACTTAGTATTTCCTGCCTGTGGAAGCTAGTACTAAAGCTTGAATTTATTTCTTCTCATCACTGTTTGTCTATGTATATTTATCACAGTGCCACCAATAACCTTACAAATCTAGAGTCTGCGACTTCTATTGTGCCTATCACATGCTTACAGTGAAAAATAAATTCAAGGACCCTGAGGTACTTTCTTGGGATCTGCAATCGCAACACCTGTAACTGAGCATAGTTCTTGCTTATTAGCACTGCACATGTTTGGTAACCACCTGTGTGCTGACTGCTGACATTGTTATATTCAGGCATTTCACATACCTACTTGTTAGCTGCACCGAGACACGCTGCACCACATTAGGGAAAGAACTGCCTCATTCCTCATGGACCAGGTGATCGCACCCTCAGGAAAATTTCACATTAATGATGCTACTTTGGCTCACATTGTATTTGATACCAATCCTCATGGCCAGTGATGATATTGTTGTGAACCTTACTTAGCTTGTTAGAAGAGGATACTGAATGCCTGAATTTTGACAGATTATGCATGTGAACCTTGTGGATTTCTATTCAGTTTGTGAAGTTTTGTGAATGTGGATGCTGGACCTAATTTTTGTGAAAGTAGACAACGCGTCTCCTTCAGTCGAGACAGAGAAGATGCAAGTTCACAGTACTCGTCTCCTTTGGTCGATTAGAGGAGACACACGTACACAGTAGGCGTCTCCTTTGGTCCAGACAGAGGAGACGCACGTACACAGTACGCGTCTCCTTTGGTGGAGACAGAGGGAGACGCGTACTGGCAAGATGCGTCTCCTTTGGTCGAGACAGAGAGAGACGCGGGTTCACAGCAGGCGTCTCCTTTCGTCGAGACATAGGAGACGCGCACTGACAAGACGCGTCTCCTTTCGTCCAGACGGAGGAGACGCGCTCTGAGGAGACGCGTCTCCTTTCGTCCAGATGGAGGAGACGCGCACTTACACGACGCGTCTCCTTTCGTCAAGACAGAGGAGACGTGTCATTTTCCGCGTCTTCGATGTTGAGTTCATGTAACGGGCTCGGTTTCTGCGGCCGTTACCAAAGGTCCATGTGGGCCCAGAGAAACAGACGTTTCAGGTGACCGGTAACTAGTTTCGGTAACGGTCTTTGTTAGACACCCGTTACTAATACGTGTTATGAGTAACGGGCTCAGTGTCTGCACCCGTTACCAAAGGCTCCGGTGGGCCCGGAGAAACAGCCATTTCAGGTGACCGGTAAGTAGTTGTGGTAACGGTCTTTGTTCGACGTCCGTTACAATTACATGTCATCAGTAACGGGCATCGGCCCGTTACCTTTGTTGGCTTATTTGTAACGCTTGATCGGTAACGGGCGTGTTGCCCGTTACCAATAGCCATCCGCGCCCGTTACCAATGTCTGTTTTTCACGTAGTGTGCGCCGCCGCCGAGCGCATCACTACTGGTTGGAGTGCTCCCCCAGTTGCTCCGCCGCTCCCCCTGCTCGCGCCGCCGTCCTCGCACGACCGGAGTAGGAGCGCCACCGTGCCTTGGAGCGTCGTCGCGGCCGGCGGCTGGAGCGCCGACGCGACCTCCGTCGGCTTGCCGCGCCTGCGCCCGCAGCTGCTCGGGGTAAGGCTCGCCGACCGCTGCGTCCTGGTCGGCCCCAACACCCCGCGCGGGCTCGCCTGCAGCCGCCGGCGCTCCGCAGCCTCCTGCGCCGCCGCCGGCCGTCGGGGCTGGCCGGCCCCGCCCGAGCCTCCTGAGCCGCGGCCGGCCTCTGTGCGCCGCCGGGTTGAGTGGCCGGTCTCCGTGAGTCGTCGGGACTGGCAGGCCTCCCCGCGCCGCCGTGGGGCTGCCTTCGCCGGAGCCAGGGAAAGAGAATGTCCACCATTTTTCTGAGAAAAACAAAAAATGTTGAAAATTGTCAATTCAACATTTTCTGAAAAATGTTGACAAATTGTCGATCTAAAACTTTTTGAAAAAAAATTGATGAATGTTGTTTCAACATTTTTTGAAAAATGTTGAAAAAATTTTGGTCCAACATTTCCTAAAATGATGTTGTCAACATTTTCTGAAAAAATGTTGAAAGAAATGTTGGTCTACCATTTTTGAAAAAAAATGTTGGCTCAACATTTTCTGAAAAATGTTGAAATGTTGGTTCAAATTTTCTAAAAATGTTCAAAATATGTTGGTCTACCATTTTCTTAAAAATGTTGACTCAACATTTTCTGTAAAATGTTGAAATGTTGGTTCAATATTTTCTGAAAAATGTTGAAAAATTATTGATTCAACATTTTAGAAAAACATCAATTCAAAAAGAATGTTGATCTGAGATTTTATAAAAATGTTGATAAACATTTTCTAATTTTTGAAAATGTTCAAATGAATTATTATAGGCTGAATTTTATTTGGTGGGCCGGTAGCTTTAATGGGCTAAGTGGGTTTATAATTTTATTACTTATCCCTTCCGGATATTAGGAGCCCCCCGGTGTGCAATCATTGCGCGAACAGAGAACCGGCTTGGTGTGTCCTCTCTCCTCTGCCGCCGCCTCGCCGATCCCCCACCTGATGGCGTCTTCCACGTCGCCGGCGGCGGCCAGGTACCGTCCCCTCTCTCCTCCGTTGCTCTCCCATGGTCTAGTTCTCGCTTGTCCCACAGAAAGTTCTCTCTTTTGTAATGTACATGGTTCCTCGAATCAGTATGTAAAGTATGAGTTGGGTGGAAGAGGCATCGTCCTCTTGATCTATCAGGTTTTCTCTGG
This sequence comes from Cenchrus fungigraminus, assembly GCA_036936925.1. Classification (NCBI taxonomy): domain Eukaryota; kingdom Viridiplantae; phylum Streptophyta; class Magnoliopsida; order Poales; family Poaceae; genus Cenchrus; species Cenchrus fungigraminus. Next base: position 115,116,109 of record CM072779.1, on the reverse strand, counting down.
GATTGCTGTTTCTTGTGGTTTCTTGGATTGGATGAGGTAGGTTTTCTATCTTAATAATGTGTTTTAGGGCATGTATCTGTAGATCTAGACGCCAAAAAAACGATTTTTTTTTCTTGCAATTATGTACAAGTACAACAATAACTGCTTTTCCTCCATTGTTTCGTTTACATACTAAAATTTCAGACAGACAATTGAATATTTGTTCCATCAATGACCATTGTTCTGGATTATTCAGTATGTAACAGTCTTGGTTGCTTCAGTTCATTCACTGTTAAACTTCTATTAGAATATTGCATTAATCTTTGCCTCTGAATCCTCTTGACTAATTGCTGCTGTGCACTAGCTCCCTCCGACCTTGCAACTGCAATCTTGAACTAACCTAGTTCCTAGTATATATGCAACCCTCTAAAAATGGTTTCAGTATACGCACTCCTAATTTGCTATGCTTCTTCCTGTTATTGACAGTAGCGGCACTGGTAACGGCAGCAACAGCTCAGTGAACGTAGGGAAGGCCTATTGGTTCATTGCGTCTTACGCGACCAACCACATGACAGGTGACCGGACGCTCATCTCCAACCTTGTACCTGTGAGCAACCAGGTTGTCCAAGAAGGAGATGGCGAGGGGATGGAGGTGTGCGGCCGAGGGTCCATGATCACAGACACCGTTGTTCTCCCTGACGTGTGGTTCGTCCCGGGGCTCACTACGAACCTGGTTTCGCTGGGGCAGCTAACTGAAGACCCTGATCTGATTGTTCAGATTGGTGGTGGTGTGTGCCGCATCAGCAAGAAGAGTGATGGATCTGTTCTTGGTCGAGCGCCTTTGAGGTCTGGTATAAGAAAGTATGTGGTAGAATTTCTGAAAGTTCAACTGAATTAGGTGTTTAGGTAGACTTCTGCAGCATCATGGGACTCACCTCCCATTCAGCACGACAGTTTTCGTTAGAATTCCCGTTGTCAACTTTTATGGTTTCAGGATATTATATGCACTTCATTCAGATTAGCATCTTTTATGGGTTTTAGGATAATAAAAGTGTGATACCTACATGTATATGGTTTTAGCTCTTATGTTTCAGTTATGTGTTAAATACTGGATGACCTTGTTGTGATCTCTCTGAAACTTAATTAGTTATCTTATCGGACCTTCATCGTTCTGAATGCAGATTTTTTTAGCAGTTAGCATGTATGTCGAATGCATAAGTTTCAGCTATGTGGCCTACTAATGAATTTGTTTGTGATCCCTGTCTGCGACCCGGATTTCTTGACTACGCTTAGCTATGATTTCTCAGCGTTGATCTGTTGGTCGTTAAGTTATATAGTGAGAATGACAATTAAACACAATTGAACACTCGCGCCTTCCATTGTGTTGTTGCTGGAGTTGCTCTAAATAACCACCCTGAAATAGCAATTTAGGTGACCGAAGAACAAACATAGATGTGTATGTCACAAGAAAAACAGCATTGTGCTCATAGTTTTGTTGCAGAACAAGGCAGGAGCTCTCCATTGTCAAGTAGTAAGAAGAAGCTGGAGAAAACTATGCATGGCCACACCCGCACCAGCCACCTAAGCAAGCCCTGTGTATGTAGGAGGCTCACCGGGAATATTGAACATGTCATTTTCCTCATGCCAAAAATGTCATTCCCATTTCTAGAAATGTGGGAACAATCTGAATCTAGTCACTGCCTAGTCGCAGCCTTTTGCAAGCGGCATTCCACGTCCCATGATCTTATTGACACGGGAAGTTGGTGGAGCAAAACCCCCCTCAACCACAAAACAAAAATGTCTTAAACAACCGTAACAGGAAATATGATTATTTACTGCTCTCCCCACTAAAAATACGTCAGTTTAAGTTGTGCAAATAAAAACTAAGAACGCACATCAAATGACATTATTTCCCTTCATTTATACGACATTGGAGACTAATGTTGTCTTTATCTGTGAGGGTGATATAGCATTATTTAGCAAAGGAAAGATATATATGAAGAAAAGAGGGGGGATGCCTAGAAGATCTAGGTTAACATGTAATATGGGTAAAGTTTAGATGGCCCAAATGACAGTATGCCACATACTCCATAAACGAGAGTATACTTTTTTTTATTTTAGATGTTATTTTCTTGAGCCAATTGAATATTGAAAAAAACACATGCAATGCAACCTGCATATTTGGACTGCCAAGAACAAGAGGAGCCATGTTTATATGCGGAAAGTAAGCGCAATACTTTGGTGTAAAATATTACATATCGTTGCTAATTTAATTTCAAAAATGAAATATTTAGCTTTGACCAATTCAATTGTTGTGTAAACAATGTATAGTTAATATATAGAAAATATGTCATGTAAGAAATGTAAGAATAAGCTAATGTGGTGAAAGGGACTCTAGCCTAGTGGTTAGAGCACCCGAGTAGCACCCCGCAGGCTCGGGTTCGGCTCCATGTGGGAAGCACCAAGCCTAGTAGTATTTGGAGTAGAGAGAGAGAGAGAGAGACCAAAAATGCAAAAAGCCATCAATAACTGCATTGAACTTATGGGTCTAACTTGGGCTTGGGCTTTGTCTAGGGTTCCCGAGGAAGGAAGTGCGATAAAAAATGTTTATTTAGAAACTTTCGGCCCATCATTTTGTGTCCCTCTATTAGCTGACTATAAATATCATACCCTAGTTGGAGCGGATGCGAGAGGAAGGAGTGGCGGCGGTGGCGGCTGCTACTCAGATTTATGTGCATCTAGGGATTAATCCATTTCCGGGTAAGGTGAAGCAAGAGCGGGAATACATCAGTGGTGTATGCAAGGAAGATTGCACATACGTAAGGTTTTGGTTCCCTTATTTCCTTCATGTTTTAACATCTTTGGTTTTGAATTCCATTTCATCTAACATTTTTGTGATTCGATAGATATGTGGACCTACAGTGAGGGTTGATGTTGTGTATGGTTTCAAGGGATTGTGAAAATGTATTTACAAATTCTATTTTCACCACGCACCTTTGTGGTTGAATCTACAGATTTGGATGTGTTGTTTTAGATGTAGTAACTTTTTATATCCGACTAGCATTTTGAATGATGTTCATCAAAAATAGGATGACAAGAACCGACGATAGTGTATCCGCTCCCACCCACCTCTTTGTCCCACATGGGAAAGATCGGTGGAACCCTAGCACAAGGGTAATCACACCAACCTCCTCCTTGAACCAACCTCGCCGCTGATGGAACACCACACAAGCCCTTGCGGACGCAAGGGGAAGAGGCAAGTATCCTCTCCTCTGCCCGCACCCCCTCCCCCAATCCCAATCGGCTTCCTCAACTTAGAATTGATAGAATTTAACTTGATGGAATTTAACTGTTGGAGGCTTCCCATCTTGGGGAACTACAGATACGGGGCTCCCGTGGTCTGGATTCATGGATCTCCAGTTTGATCCACACCACGATGGAGTCAGTTGTGCAAGGTGGGTTGGTGAGCGCAGCTATGATATGATGGAGGGCAGTCGTATGGGCTCACGGTGGCAACCATGCACGTACGGGAATCAGCGGGGGGGGGGCACGAGGGTGGTCATAGTCCAGCATGATTGAGAGGTCCTTCCCTTTGTGCCTTTGTTGTGTGCCTCTCTCCAGATGTTGTGGTCCCAGGCTTGTTGTTCACATGCGGTGGGCTTTGTCAAATTGCAATCATCCTTCAGGTATGGCATGAGGTGTTCTTTGCAGGAGTGCTTATGGAAACCACACACAATGGTGCTCATGTGGCTAGATACTGCAATGGGGCGATGTGCTCTTCCTTTTTGCAGTGGTGAGTTTTGTGGCACTTGATTTTTGAGAAATGTATGTTTGTATTACTATGGGGTTGTAAGATTATCTTGATGCTTGGTGTTGGCTTCTAGTATTTACATATTCGATGTATGTCTTTCTTACTCTCCATGATTTCATTTTTATTTGCTGCAAACTTTTCGGTCTATTATTGAAGTGTACAAAAGGAAGAATCACTTCTCAATTATCATTGATTTAGAAAATCTTCATGGCAAACTTTATTGACTGTCTAGTTATCTATGGATACATTCCAAGCTGTACTATGGCATGATGAATTTGAAGGACTGGGATTAATTGGTGTTCAAGAAAAGTAGATACTGGGAGGATCTTAAAAAACTGTGGAAGGAGCATTATTATGTAATTTGGTCATATGTTGTAACAAGAAGCATGTGGCTACCTGCATTTAGGTGTGTATATCCTTGATAAGTACTAAATCCTTGCTACATTTGTTTTTCTTAGAATTTTACCTTGACCAGAGAGTGTAAAAGTAACTTTACTACTATGTTGTTCAGCTAGGTGCATGGTTATCTCAGGTAGAGCATGGTCCTAAATAATCTAGAACTTGAATTTTGAGAAGGGATTTTTGTATTGCTCATGGGTTTGTTAGATTATAATCATCCACGAAGTTGGCTTCTAGTATCTATATATTTGAGGTATGTATTTCTAGCTTGATTTCACTTTGACTGCAAACTTTTCGATCTATTAATGAAATATACAGAGGGAAGATTCACTTTTCGTTTATCACTGATTGGGAAAATCTTCATGGCAAACTTTATCAATTGTTCAGTTTTGTATTGATACATTTCCAAACCATATTTTGGCCTAGCCCTTGGAGGTTAACCTTCTTGAATTGAATTGATGCATTTTTTTGCGTTGCTAATCAAGCACACCCTCCACTCCTAGTAAGATATTATATATGTTTAAAAAAATGGTCCATTTTCCCACTAAAATATTTTCTCAATCTATTCGAATTTCCGTTGACCGTTTTGTGCTTTGCACCCGTAAAAACAAAGTTATATTTAAAGTTCAAACTTGTTGGGCCCGTCTGAGTGACTGTCATGCTTTTTCAAGTTCACTAACGTGTGTATGCATGCAAATTTTTAGGGGTGCATTTATGGATGAAATCTCATAGATATACTTATGAGAAAAAAATTAATATGATTGCAAGCGCCTATATGTGCTTGAGAATATGCTGGAATGCATTTATGAATGAAATTCCAAAGGAGTATACTTATAAATCTCTGCTATATTTCATGTGACGACAAAAAGGGTGAGGTAAATAAAAAAACGGTGAAAATATTGAATAATTTGATTCCCCTTTAGGCCTTGTTCGGTTACCTCCTCCCCGGCCAGGAACACGGCTCGACCCACGGGGGTACCCCGGCCCGGGATCAATACCAGTCCCTCAAAAAAGTCGTTGTTCGTTTAATCCCCCTCTGTTTCGAACCCTAGCCCAATCCCGGCCCAAAACCACTCATACCCTTCAATCCTGGCCGGTAAAAAAAATCCTCGACTCACTCGGCGTGGAACTCAGCGTGGAATATTCCTCACGTCGTGGCCGTCCTGCGCGACTCTGGGCATCGCGGCGGCGGCAGTGGCGCGGCGGCGGCTCCCTCCCACCAGCGACCCCTCCCTCCCTCCCTGCTCCCGTCGCCGAGCCCTCCCTTCCACCTCCCGCCGGCGACTTCTCCCTCCCCCTCCCGACGGCGAGCCCCCTACCGACGGCGGCGGTGGATCCCCGCGAGGGCAGGACGGCGGCAAGATAGGTCGGCACGGCAACTCCGACACGATCTTCTTCCCTCAAGCGCCCATCCCCATCGGCCGTTGTCTTTTCGCCGGTGAGTCAACCATCCACACCTTTCTCCTCTTCTCTACTGTATGCTAGGGTTTCTTGGTCGCAGAAGAATATTGTAGATGTAATATTTCTTGATTCGTTTACAAGTTCTTGATCTAGTCTAGACATCCAGTAGTTCTTGATTCGTAGTTTTTGGCCACTGCTAATTAACAAGTAGTTTTGTTTCTCGGAAGCTATGTACTAAACTGAACTTGAATAAATATATTTTCAGCGCTGGCATCTGAATAATTTATGCACGCTGGAATAACTTGCACACAATTTTAGATCAAGGTAGTGACAAGTATTAGTAGCTCATTCCTGCTGTTTGCCGCTGTGTCAACTGTTAAACTAGCTACTAGTTGGGGGTCTGTCCCGGAGGGCACGGGCCCACCACCCACTGTAATTATTATCTGAATCATGATGATTATAAAATCGAAGCTTTGCTATGAATAATGTAACTCCATCAGGTGTAGTATCTTCTGCTTTGGAATCTCACTACTTAAAAACACAAGTCCAAGTTCACCGTGCTAGCCCACTACATATATAAGTCCTCTGCATTTTGCTTCCTTGGGAATGAGCTAGCCTTCAGACATTCATTGGAAGGACACTTTCATTACTTTAGGTTCAGACGTACTGTTCCATAAAAAACAATTAGTTGTAAATTGCCTCAATTCTCTGAATTTCAGGGAATGAGATACATGGGCTTTCTCTGAATCTGCAATAAAATTTGATCACAAGCAATATTTTTTGGTGTTCCTTCAATATATAAGTCAAGTATGCTGCTTTGCCTGCTAAACTATAATACTGTGTAATTTCTAAACATTGTTATTCAGTTTGCAACTCTTATTTTCATGCATAGGAACTGCGGTACTTGCTGGTAGCAATTTCCTATCCCATGTCAGTTAGCTCTGGTCATTCTTAGGGGCAACCTTTCTTGTGTAGTCGATTATCTGACTTCAAACTACAATATATATTGATGTATAATTGAAAATCTTGCTCTTTTTAGTGCCTAAATTGGTGTCTATTTTTGTGAGTGATGGTGTTATGGGCTTATGGCTAATCCAGCTATACATAAATTCTGGTCTAACATAGTTAATGTTCTAACATAGTTATATTCCATAGAAACTCTGGTGTGACTTTATTTTCTCTTATGGAGGTAATTCCAGTTTCAAAACAAATTTTAAGGAGCGACTTGTTTTTGGACTCTTTGAAATTTGGATTGTTGAACTGAATCTTTGTGATTCAGAGCCAATTGCATTGTATCTAAATAGGCTTTGATCATTGTTTATCTTCTATTAAACAGCCAAGTCTTTGGCCTAAGTTCCTACTGGTATGGTCTTTTAAATTACACTATGACCATATTATCCTATAGCTATTTCTGTGAGTAGTTCTGATTGCCGTTTGGTAACTGTCAGGATGGTGTAAGTTTAGAACTTTGGTCTGTATAGGTCTGTGCAGACAACATAGTATCTGCTAGCAAGTGTCTGTATGGTGCCCTGCTGGCTTACATTTTGTAATTGTACCTGATACTGATATAGCAAGTTTACATTTTGCAACTGCAATTTTACATTCTGTGGTGACTGACGTACTCTTCTAGTCCTATAGTCCCTATATGTATTGATGGTTAAAGTGTTAATTTGACAGCGTAGCACCAGTAGTAACGAACTGAGTTTCATATCTGGATTGTATCTTATTTAAACTGCAAGATGCAATGGCATTGCAAGTTTACAATAATTGTTTCATTTTTTTACACAAACATTTTAGCATACTGCAAAACAAAAAATTATGTGAAACTGTTAATGTGAGGGAGACTTGCATTTGGGCCTCGATCGTAGTGTTCTGAATTTCTGCTACACACGAATGTAGCAGCCTCCTTAATTCCTTGAGTTCAGGGCATATTTTCACAAAATTAAACTTGTTGCTGTGCTGCAGAATAGTACCTAACACAATGAGTTCGAGCTTAAGGGATCACATTAGAAAGAGGAGGGATGAGGAGGATGATGATATGATGCTTTTCTTTCTTCTGGCGCTCTCTCTGTTGGGTTCCAGTTCTAGTGTAGTGTAGTGAGGGAAAAGAAACGGCGACATACATCAAGGCTATCAGGCGAGGAACGTGTTCGGGAATTGCTGGAAGGTCATGTTAAGAATTGTCGGGTAGCTTTTCGGATGGAACCTGAGATATTCATAGCACTTGTAGACTATCTTAGGAAGGAAGGTTTGGTTCGTGATACACGAATTAAAGTTGAGGAGAAGCTCGGGTTTTTCTTGTTTATGCTTAGTCACAATGCTTCATTTTAGGATCTCCAAGAAAAGTTTGGGCATAGTGGTGATACATTTCATCATCACATGAAGCATTTCTTTGACATAGTTGTCCCCACCCTCGCCAATAGATTACTGAAGCCTCCTAGTCTTGGTCAAGTGCATCGTAAAATTGAAAGAGATCCTAGATTTTATCCATACTTTAAGAACTGCTTGGGTGCAATCGATGGCAGTCATGTACCTATCACTATATCATCAGACAAAGTTGCTCCCTTTAGAAACAGAAAGGGCACACTTAGCCAAAATGTGATGGTTGCTTGTGATTTTGATCTTAACATCACTTTCATGTCTACTGGATGGGAAGGGTCCGCTACAGATGCTAGAGTTCTTAATTCTGCAATCAACAATGGATTTCAAGTACCACCGGGCAAGTTCTACTTGGTTGATGGTGGCTATGCCAACACCCCTTCTTTCCTAGCACCATATCGTGGAGTTAGATATCATCTAAAGGAGTATGGGCGTGGTCACCGTAGACCCCAGAATTACAAGGAGTTGTTTAACCATCGACATGCCGTACTGAGAAATCATGTTGAAAGAACCTTAGGTGTTTTGAAGAAGTGTTTCCCGATCCTTAAAGTCGGCACATTTCACAAGATAAAAAACCAAGTCAAGATACCGGTGGCTGCTGCTATTCTGCATAACATTATCCGATCACTTAAGGGTGATGAAAAATGGTTGGATAATCAACCAGATAATATTCCTCCAAAAAATTTTGTCAACCTACCGGATGGTGATGAAGACAATGATCAGAGCAATGAGCAAGGAAATAATTTAAGAGATATGATAGCACAACAAATGTGGCATGATTATCGGCATAATAGAAATTAAATTATAGGCTGCATCATACAAGCTATTCAAGGACCAGATTTTCTTGAGCTCATATGAAGACGACCTAGAAGGTTAAAACCGAGATGGCATAGGAGGTATGCTCCCTTTCTTCCCCTCTCCTCTCCTACCTCTTCCATGTAGCATTTTAGTTGTACCTTCCGTTATTCTTACTGTCATATGTTGATATGTCTGTCATATGATTAGGCATAGCAGCACTCAATATTGTACCTATGTACATTCAGCTTTTGCATTGCAACAACTAGTATATGGAGTCACAATAGTCACAGCCGCATGTTGTTTACTGAATTTCTGAACAAAGCATAGACACTGTTATTTTCTCCTTGATGATGAACCATCCATTAGTTTTTGAAAATGGTTACTGACAATACACAATATGCTAAGTACATTAGTTTCCTTATGTCAAATTTGACACTTCAACTTCTTGTCTTATGATGCATCAGGCTATTTCCTGGGGTACTTTCCCTGAACAATGTAGGATAAGAAGGTGGTGTCAGTGGCCTGTTGCTGGTGAAGAAGAGGGAGCACAAACTGTCATTGCAGAAGCATGAGCTGCTTTTAAATAAGACATTTTAATTATGTGTAAACTGATATCAGAGTTGTTGCATTATACTCTCGTATACTTGTCTGGTGGAATCTGTCGTTTGTGTTAGCTATTACTTGAGGGCAGTTATTGTAAATCTTGATCAAATGATTGAGAGAAGGTGGAGCTAGAAATGGTGTTGTCTGTTGATCTTTGTTGTGTATCTTATACAGGCTCTGCTATCTGTAGACCCATCAACATGTAGTGCACACTTCGGCTAGTATTCAAACTGGGGTTAAAGAAGCTCATGACTGAAGAATATACAGGCTTGTATTTGTGCTTTAGTGGATCAGCTGATTTATTACGGTATACAGTATATGCTGATAACATGCATGGTATTTATTCACATATATGCATCCAGCTGATAGATATATGATCATCTTTTAGGTCTTGTTCTTCCTCATCTGCTAGCTTCCATGTTTTATTCTCAACTCGTCACACAGGTTTATGGTTTCAGTATATAATCAAATTGTGCTGATTAGCATGGTTTGAATCCCTGATCCCTGCATTAACCGAACACAAGTTTTGGTGGGAGGGATTATGGGAAGGAAGGGATTTAAATCTCATGGGGGTTGGGTGACATGGGAGGGATTCACTTAATCCCTCCCTGGGTTGGTTCCCCTTAGGGATTCAATACATGGCAGCCGAACAAGGCCTTAGATTGCCAATACCCAGCCGTCCATCCCAAGATAAGAGGCTCGCAGTATTTGCCCTCCCTTGGCCCCACCATCAGGTCTCGTATCAATTAGTATGATCATGTGGTAAAAACTGGTCAGTAACTTTTTAGCAGCAATTAATCCGTGCCGAAAAATAATTAAAAATGCCAAAAAAAATCGTCCCACGAGAAGCACCTTCCGTTCAAAACTTTCCCGCTTTGCTTCGCTTCCAGTTGGAAACACCTGGTTTTCTACTGCTGGCCGTGCAGCTACTTCTTCAATGCCACTTCGATTCCATCATCTCCTTCCCGATTTCGCCTATTTGGAGTGCACCGTCGCGTCGATCTCCTCTCGGACTCACCGGAACGCGATCTACCTCCGGATCTAGGCGCTTGTCGAGTGAGAAGCAAAAAAAGAAACCCCCGAGCGAGCTAGAGAAGAGAGGCAATGGCCGCGGCGGCGGCGTCGAGCTCCGGTGCCGCGCGTGGGATCCGTATCCGTGACCCGGGGGAGGAGGCGAGGAAGGCGACGCCGTGGAGTTCCCTGGGCGTCGATGGGGTAGAGCGCGAGGAGGCGGCGGCGGCGGTGGTGCGCGAGTGCGACGTGTACGTCGGGCACGGCGGCGTGGCTGCGTGCCGAGCTGGAGCTCCTGGGCGTGCCCTGCGTCGCGTCGGACCGGCGCGTGTGCGCGGACGCGCCGGCGCACGCGGCGGCCCGTGCCGCCATGGACGCGGCCGCGGCCGGGGTGGTGCTCGTCACGCTGGCGACGCTGGCCAACCCCTACGCCGTCGAGGAGGTCCACGCCTTCCTGGCGCGCGGCGCGCTCGTGCCGGTCTTCGTCGGGGTCAGGCGGGGCGACTTTGCCGCCGCCAACGACGTCGTGGCCCGGCGCGGCGACCTGTGGGAGAAGTACGGGGGCCGTCTCTGGATGGCCTACGACGGCGCGGAGGAACACTGGAGGGAGGCCGTCGACGGCCTCGCCCGCGCCGAGCCGGCGGTAGAGGTGCGCGTCGGCGACCTCCGTGACCGCGTCCTCGACGTGCTCGAGATCGTCGGCGCGCGGCTCGGGCGCCGCGCGGTGGCCGCGTCCGTCAGGGCGTGGCGCGCGGAGGCGGAGCTGGAGATCCCGTTCCCCTGGAACGCGGGCTTCGTCGGCCGCGAGAGGGAGCTCCTCGAACTGGAATTCATGCTCCGCGGCGGCGCTAGTGCTCGTAACAAGGCCGCCGGGAAGAGGCCTATGTTCCTGGATACCGCCGTCAGCGGCGAGGGCTCATTCCTGGACGGCGTCGTCTGCATCTCCGGCGCGTCCGGCGCCGGGAAGACGGAGCTGGCGCTCGAGTTCGCGCACCGGCACTCGCACGAGTACAAGAAGGTGCTCTGGGTGCACGGCGAGGCGAGGTACCTACGACAGAGCTACCTCAAGCTCGCTGACCACCTCGGCATCGCCATCGGCGACAGCCTCTGGCCGTCCAAAGGCCGCTCCGCCAGGCCCCTCCACGGCATCGAGGGCGACGCCATCGCCAAGATCAACAAGGAGCTCACCCGCGACATCCCGTACCTGGTCATCATCGACAACCTCGAGAGCGACAATGACTGGTGGGACGGCCGCGCCGTCGGTGAGCTGCTGCCCCGCGGCTGCCGGCGCACGCGCGTCGTCGTCACGACGCGGCTCGCCGGAGGCGTGCGTGGGGTCAGGACGCTCGCGCTGGGAGACCTCGACGACGCGAACGCCATGCGGCTGACGAAGGGCGCGCGCACCACGCTCGGCGCCGAAGACACGACGATCCTTAGGGCAATCCAGGAGGCGATATCAAGCGCGCCTGTAGGGCTCGCCCTCGTCGGTGCGATGCTGTCCGAGGTCACCGTCGGCCCGGTCGAGCTCCGGCAGGCGATGCACCGCGCGCCGCACAGGGTGGCGACGTGGGATGGGGATAGGGATGGCGCCACGCTCCGCGACAACCCGGGCCTGGCGGGGCTACTGGACGCGTGCTTCTCGCTCCTGGAACGGGAGGCAGCGGAGCTCGGCACGGTGGCGCTCCGGCTGCTCGAGGTCGCCAGCTTCTTCGCGCCGGTGCCGGTCCCGTCGGCGATGCTCGTGGACGCCGCCCGCGCTGCCGCGGACGTTGAGACGCCATGGGAGCGGTTCAAGCGCACCGTGATGCTATCCTGCACCTCGCCACGCACGCCGTCGTTCGCCGGCGGCGCCGAGCAGGAGGCGCTGGCGACGTTGCTGCGCCTAGGGGTCGCCCGTCGGGGCACGCGTGAGGGGTGCGTCTCCGTGCACAGCGTGTTCCGCCTCTTCGGCCGCAAGGTCGGCACCGGCGGTCGGGCCGCCCGCGCCGTCGTGGACACCGTCGCCGCCGCGAAGAACGCCCACGACCAGTCGACCACACGTGGGCGGCGTGCCTGTCGCTGTTCAGGTTCGAGGCCCCTGCCGCGGCCGTCGAGCTGCCACCGCCGGAACTCGCCCACTTCGTCAAGGGCTACGTGCTCCCGCTCGCTGCACGCTGCGTGGCCGGGTACTCTGCCTACGCCGCCGCACTCGAGCTGCTCCGGGAGGCCACCGACGGCGTCCTTGAGGCCGAGGAGAGGTACATCGCCCCGTCGTCTCGCCGGAGCAACGGCAACACGTACATGGAGCTGGACCCCAAGGTGTACCGGGAGCTCGCGCGGGTGAGGGCGGAGCTCCTGGTGATGAGAGCTAGGGTGATGCTGAGGGCCGGTGAGCGCGACATCGCTGAAGACCACTGTGTCTCGGCGATAAGCATCCTCGAGGTGGTGAGGGGCGACTGGCACCCGGACACACTGGCCGTGCGAACGTTTTTGGAGCAGGAGGTGGCGGTTCAGACCATGGACGAGTCTGAAACCGTCGAGGTCTAGCCATGCATTGAGAGTTGAGACCCCGGGAAATTGTAGGAATTTTGCGTGACTTTTTGCACCGAAATTCCGACAAAAATTCCTGGGGGTTAGCAAGACAAGTACTAGTTCATTTCTTTAGAATATCAGCGTTTGGAATTAGGCGTGTTGTGTTCTTGTTAGAAGTTGGTAATTTGGATGTAGACATCTATCTATTATCTTAATACAATAAAGTTAAAAGAAGCCATCACATTCGCTCGGAAGATCTAGAAAATCAGAAAAAAATTTGGTGCAGAGGGCTGCCAAGTGCCCTCCGTGCAGCCCCACGCCGGATGAGTGCCCACGTGGATATTAGAAACATTGGATGCTTGCTGCTCGATTGAGTCCGGGAAAGAGGAATCGCAGCTCCGCTCGGCTCTCATGTCCAAATGCAGCTCGCGTGAGTCGTGACCCTCGGCTCGCATGCGCCGCCGGCGCCGTCATACGCCGGCGCCGTGGTCCGCCGTAGTCAGCCCGCTGGCGCCCCCTTTGACGGCCATGTCCACCTTTCTAGTCATCTGTTGTTGTATTCCTCTTGGTCGTCGCCTCCAGCAGGACCGATCCCTTCCATTGGTGAGATCAGAGGACGTCAACGGAGTCCTCGCCTGCTCCTCGTCAATTGCTGGTGTATCGTCCCAGCCTGTCAAAGCTGTCACCCATTAGTACAATATAAGCTGCAGTCTGTACATTTCAATTTCAATTGGTTTGTAAACTGATTTGCATTTGCATCGTGAGCATGGTACATGGCCTTCCGTACTTCAATTCAGATAGGAAATTCTTACTTAAGCTTATGATATTGATATTGTCCACACCGGTACCATGGGCGATCCTATTGTTCCTAGTGATCTTGATCCTATCAGCGGTGCTTTTGCATTTGCTGAAGTTGGTCGAGGACCCCTCGGCTCACGAGGAAGTTAATAACCACGGCTGACGAGCCCGCATGTTGTCAGAATCGAGCAACTCCCATGCCTGATCCGGTGGTGCCCGACCTTGCAACGCACGTGAGGTCCTGCCCGCCGGTGCCGATGCGGACGACCCTACGGTTGTCGCGGGCATCCACGGACGACTGCTGGGAATGGTCCTCAGCGGCTCAGCCTGTTTGATTGATCGTACGTGTCTTCCAACTCGCTATCCCTTTGCGGAGCTCACCGGAGACGGCGACGGCCGACTACAATTCGGCGACGTGGAGATTCAGGAACCGGCAAGCCGACCGACTACAATTCGACTCGAATTTTTTAGGGAGAAAGCTGAGCGGTAGAACAACATGCTGGGGAAGCCGAGCCGAGGAGCCGAGCATGTGTGCCATTGGATTCCGAGGACGTCCACACGGCGCACATCTAGACCAGGGCTGCACGTAGAGCACTTTGCAGCCCTCCTCCACCAATTTTTTTTCCAGAAATTCTCACATTAATAAAAAAAAGAATATCCACCTTTAGATTTAATGAAGATCCAAAGATCTAGATTAATCTAAAGAAACCACATTAAAAAAATGTAGATTCTGAATTAAAAGGAAAGCAAAAACTCTAATATTCGGATGGAGTACCCTGAGTAAAAAAAGACCACCTCACCCTCCCAATTTTGGAACAATAAATTAAAACAAAAAATGGAAAGATATATACAATTCTAATATATAGAATATAGTACATGAGTTTAAACTTTGAAATTTCATATGTACCTCTGGGTCTTATTAGAAGTTATACTTTGCATAACTTTTTTATATAATATATTTATAAATATATATAAATACAACTCTAACTTCAATTAACGAACTAAGTATATTTTTTAGAATATGATAGGGATGTTAGGATAAAGTGCACACTTGGCGGCTCGCCTCACCTCGCATATTTGCCCGACGGGCTTGCTTCGCTCAGGAAGAAAATCCTTGCCAGTGCAGGAGATTGACAAATCGACGCTGCAACTGCCGAATGAGCTACACCGTCATCAAATCCAGGCGCACCAGAACCAAATCAAGCTCTACCATCATGGAATCAAACTCTTTAGCCACTGAATCGACCTCCGCTGTCAATTCGACCTCCATTGTTGTCGCATTGACATCCACCGCAGACGAATCGACCTTCGCTGCTGCCGAATCGAGCTACGACATGCATTATCGAGCTATAAAATCCTTGCAGGGCATGAGATCGTCAAATCAACACCGCATCTGCCGAAACAAGCTCTATCATTGTAAAATCTAAGTGCATGAGAACCAAATCATGCTCCACCATACCACCGCGGAATTAAACTCTTCAGTCATTGAGTCGACCTTCGATGCTGTCAATTTGACCTCCAATGTCGTCGATTCGACCTCTGCGATGTTGGATTGACCTCCACCATGGTCGGATGGACCTCCTCTACTATCGATTGAGTGTCTATGACACTCCTGGATCAAGCTACAAGGTGAGCAGCGGCAAGGAAAGTAAGCATTCTCATGGGAACTCACCTTTCTTTGCCTGGCAAAGCGAGGTAAGTAGATAAGGCGAGCAAATGGCAACAAGCATACCAAGCATGCCAAATCTCTTAGATTTTTTTGGAGATAGGCAGTGAAAGATACAACACGAGGAAAGGAAGAGGAAATACTTGATTCTGGCACATACAAACCTACGGTTGTGATGGAGAAAAAAATCGGATGCCACAGGAGATGATAAGATAAGATAGACTTGATGAGCAACACGTATAGGTTTGCATAGCAGTAATTTGACAAATAAGATGTTGAGTATGGTTTGGCATCAATCATATGGGGTTTGGAGACAATGACGACACAAAAGCGAGACAATGGCTTCCTAAATAGTGACCAAAACACGATATGACCGCTTTGGTAAGAGAAGAACTGAGGTAGCAGACAACAATGGTGGACAAAGTAGGTGGCTATAAATGGTTACAACAAATTGGCAATATGCTCGAAACATAAGAAGGTGCAAGGTTGACAGAAGGGGGAGGACAACAAGAGAAAACAGAAGCATTGTGATATGGAGAAGTATTGTGATACAACTGAGAAGTTAGCACGATGTGCTGAGAAATCTAAGATGCCCAATGCAAATATATATCTTTTACGATAGACATGAGAGGGATAAATTGAATGATCAACATGATGTTGCCATTTAGGATAAACCTCCTCTACAGTAGAGGGACTTTGTGTCCCTAGAACATGAGCTTGCTTGCGAATAAGCCACCTGTTAGTGACATGAGCTCCTCCGCAGTAACTAGAGAGGAACAATATCCCGACCACATGTCACACCCAAATTTAAAGGCAAATTCGAATGCTCATATTATATGTGCGCCAGGATCAAAGTTCACACATATAATGACTCGGTGATAACCAAAACACAGTGCCAAAACGTAAAGAGAGTATTAAACTTTATTACAGACCAAAATGTCTCGTAAACGAACTAATTATTAACGAGTAGCAACGCAGCGGATAGGATCAACACCACAAGCAGTTGACTGGTGACACGTCCGCCTAGAATTCGTCGAAGTCTCCAGGGAAATCTTCAAACCTCTCCAAGTCTGAACAGCATCCGGGTAGTGTCGTTGCAATAATGAAAACAAGCGTGAGCACATGCCGTACTCAGCAAGCGGAAACATAATATAACATGCAAGGCTGTATAGTGGAGGCTGAAGGGTTTAAGCATTCAACATTTTAGTTGGTTAAGTTTTATTAGCAACATAAATACTAGCAAGTGTAAGTTTATACCAAACCCACAATTAATATAAGAGAATAAACAACATAAATAAAGATAGATGCATCAAGTTAATCATTGTCTTCCATAGATTAATCATGTGAGGGTCCAGGCCGCTCGTGACCGTGAGCACGGCTAATCGATTAGTTTTACACTCTGCAGAGGTTGTACACTTTCACCACAAGTCGCGTAAAAGTTCTAGGAACTTTAAACCCAACCATGCGATGCCGCCTAAGCATCATACTACACTACATAGGTGTGATTGCATAAGGACGCTACGAGGCCTTTACAAAGTTTCCCCAGTGTGAAGCAACCCGCGAAGGTTCCGAGTCGTTGCAGAGTATAAAGTCCCCTAGTAGGTACCGTGTCTTAGCAAAGCCCAACTCCCTACTAGAGCAAGTCTATACCTTGACTAACGCTCCCCCTTGCCCTTATCAGGTAAAGTCACCCCATGAGAGACATGGGTACCCATGGGTCCCCACCGGCCAGGGTCCTAGGGCCCCCTGACAAGTGGACCCGACCTTCCAGAAGACCCGCCGACCTGCCAAGTGGGCCCAGCGACCTTATCCATGCCTCCGATGACCGCGGGCGACCTGATCAAGATCCCTGAAGACCCGCGATGCTTGGTGTGCAAGTCAAGACACTAGGACCTGGTGCGTCGCCGTCCGTAGCTCCGAGTATCACGAGATACTCCTTGTAATCCGGGAGATAAGCTTCCCACAGTTGTAACTGACCCCGACACGGGTCAACCGACATTGTGTGGGAACCCTAGCCCGTCCTCCCCATATAAGGCGGCCTAGGGCTCCATGCAGGGGGACAACTCATATTCAACCTCACGCATAATCCACCACAACTGGACATAGGATTTTACTCTCCGGAGGCCTGAACCAGTATAAACCCTTTGTCTCCCCGTGTTCTCCGCCATACTCGCCTAGTTCCGAGTTCACCACGTGGACTACCACCTACGCTCTTAGGTCCCGATCCTCCATTAACCTGCAAACCTCTAGGGTAACCCCCTAGTGGATCTGTCCAGGTCTCACCCCCTGACAGTTGGTGCGCCAGGTAGGGGCGATCGGGAACTCGCTGTGCAGCATGGTGGCCCAGTTTGGCGTCGTCTTCCCGGCGAGCATGGCGGCCTTCCTCGGCAACCCCGTGGAGATCTGCTTTGGGTCTTTCACGTCGACCTCTCCTGCTCCGGCAGCCGCGACTCCTCCAGCGACCTTCGAGCAGGTCGTCACGACGCCCGTCGTCGTCCCCGTTCCCGATCTAGTATCGGAGACCCACCCACCCAGACCCTGTGACCTTGTCCAGGGGATGGAAAGCGTTATCGGCTCGATGAGGGAAACCCTGGAGATCTGCGAACGAGCTCAGCACTCGGCGTAGACAGCGCTACGCCACGACACGTTCCCCTTCGGCCTGAAGTCCGCGCCCGGCCTTTGCCTCAGTCAGCTCTCCACATCTCCCCAGATCCAATCTGGGCGGCAACCCTCCGGCGACCCGAGGCCCGCACCTCGCGCTCGGCGCGACCCTCTCGACGTGCCCTGCACCTATCACAAGGGTGCGAAGCACACCCTCCGCGGGTGCTGCTTGTGGAAGAAGATCGACCAAGAGCTCCCCCGCCGAGCTAAACGACCTACGCAGTCCCCGGACTACGGGGAGTTCCAGAAGGTCCGTGTTCGAGTCTCCCCCAACGACTCGGACATCCTCTTTTGCCAAGTGCTCGTGATCTTGGAGAACGAGCCACCCCGTGAGGGCGCAACCAACTCTGAGGAAACGGTCCGCATCCAAGCCAACGCCCGCCGTGCCCAGCGACGTGCGGAAGAGCAGCAGCGCGTGGTCTTGCCCTGCGTTCGAGACCTGCGCCTGGAGTTCGAGGAAGCTGGGATCCTGACCTTCAACAGCCCCCAGGCCAACCTGGGCGCGGCCATAACCCGGCTCCAGCAAGCCCAGATGACGCCTGAAACTGAGCAGGCCCTCGCGTACCTCCGGGTCGCCAACGCCCTGGTGGAAGAGAAGAGCGCGACCTTCAAGTCCGCTGCGTCTTCATCAACCCACCACTCGTGCAGTCGATCTCATCGACTTCAGCGCAGCCATCTCTCCCCCATCCGGGAGGAGGTCGCTCAGCACAACCCTGAGCAACCCGCCCAGCAGCCTGCTGCTGCCTGCAACCTTCGCGTCAACCTCGACGCCAACAGGCGCACCCGCGACATGCGCGACTACGTCGACCAGCGCCATCGAGAGCGCGAGGAGCGCGAACTTCGTCACCGCTTGGAGTACGATCGCGAGTACGGCCAACCTGGGGGCGTTCACCGCATCATGGAGCGCAAGCTCTGTGACCGCCACGACATCGAGAACAAGCGACGCGCCCTCTACGATGCTGAGCACAGCGATCCAGGCGCTCTTCAGACCAACCGGGATCGGCAGCCACGTTCCCAGGTTGTCGTCCCGGAGCGCAGCGTCCACTCTGCACCTAGAGAGGCCGCCCCGGCCGCTCCGACCAGAGGCACCGGTGACGACCTCGCCGTCACCGCTTTCCCAGTGCTGGCTTCCCGTTTCAGGAGGGTGGAGTACCCTGATAACTTCAAGCCCAACATCAAGCCGTACGATGGGCGCTCCGACCCTAACATCTGGCTTTCGACCTACTACGTCACCGTCAAGGCGACCGGTGGTAGCTTCGACCATATAGCGGCCTACTTCCCGCTGGTCATGGGCAAGGCCCCTTCGCTGTGGCTCAACAATCTCGAGCCTGGCAGCATCAAGACCTAGGCTGACCTGTCCCAGGCCTTCACGTCCAACTTCCAGGCAACCTACGATCGCCCTGGAAACGCCTTCAACCTCGGGCGGGTCGTGCAGAAGCCTAAAGAGCGGCTCCGCGACTACAACAACCGGTTCTTCAAGAACCGAAACAAGTGCATTGGTGTCAGAGACGATCAGATCGTCGACAGCTACAAGAAGGGCATCAAAGACCACAAGATCTTTGAGAAGATCCACGAATTTGGCGCCACCAACGTCAAGGAGCTCATGCACGTCGTCAACAAGCTGATGGACACAGAAGAGGCACTCCAGAACCAGTTCGACGCTGAGGCCGCCGGCGCATCTGGCACTGCAGCAGACAAGCTCCGCAAGCGACCTTCTGAGGTCCTAGCGGTCGAAGGGCGCCGAGGTTCGACCTTCAACCAGGAGGAGTTCGACCTGGCGCTCGACAACATTTGCGGGTTCCACGAGGGGGCTACCCACACTCTCCGCGAGTGCTCCCAGTTCAAGAGGGCTTTCAGCACCCCCGTGGACCCCAAGCGACCCAGAAATGACGGCGGGCGCCGCGACAACCGCCCCTACAACAGCAACTACCACCGTGACGACTGGCGAGATCAGCGCGACGACCGCCGCGAGGAGCGATATGACGATCGCCGCGAGCCTCCTCGCAGCGACCCACCACGCAGCGACCCACCTCCAGCGGCTCCTCGCAACGAGACCAACCTGCCTCCTCCACCACCAACAGGCAACCCCAACGGGCCCTTTCAGGCCGCAAACCGCACGATCAACATGATCGTTGGGGACATCAAGTCCGGCGTCAGCAAGAGGCGCTACCGCAAGGACAAGCGCGAGGTCCACCTCGTCCACACTCAGCCAACAGCGCCTCTGCGTTGGTCTGAGCAGGTGATCACATTCTCCAGAGCTGATCACTGGGTGCACATCCCAGATCCTGGGTCCTACCCGCTCGTCGTCGAGCCTACGGTGGACGGGGCTTTGCTCTCCCAGACCCTGATCGATGGGGGAGCGGGCTCAACATCATCTTTGTTGAGACCCTCAAGAAGATGGGCTTCGACTTCGACATGCTCACAGACTGTGACGAGCCCTTCTACGGCATCGTCCTTGGGAAGGCGGTCTACCCCCTGGGTCGGGTCTCCCTCCCCGTCACCTTTGGTACAGAGGCGAACTTCCGCACGGAGTACCTCAGCTTCGAGGTCGCCAACTTCAAGTCATCCTACCACACGATCCTAGGTCACCTGATGCTGGCCAGGTTCATGGCCATCCCGCACTACACCTACTTGGTGTTGAAGATGCCGGCTCCAAATGGGGTCCTCTCCATCATGGGGGATCTCATCATCTCCTTCAAGTGCAACTCCGAGGCTCTCGACCTTGCCGCGACCTCCGCCTCTGTCGACGCCTCCGCAGTCTTGGTCGCTGAGGCCAAGGCCGTCGACCCAGTCGACCTACCTGTCCCGGAACAGAAGCGCACTGACACCGCCCTGGACGCGGTCCCCTCTACAAAGAAGGTCTGCCTCGGCCTTGCTGACGCAGAGAAGACGGTGGTGATCGGCGATGGGCTCAACCCCAAATAGGAACTCACGCTCACCAGTTTCCTCCGGGATAACGCAGACATATTCGCATGGAGTCCATCGGATATGTCGGGTGTCCCCAGGGAGCTGGCTGAGCACTCCTTGGATGTAAGCAAGACGGCCAAGCCTGTCAAGCAGAAGCTTCGCCGCTTTTCAAAAGATCGCAAGGACGTCATTAGGGTAGAATTAATAAAGCTCCTAGCTGCCGGATTTATCCGCGAGTGTAAAAACCCAGTTTGGCTCGCCAACCCGGTCCTTGTACCCAAGAAAACTGGTCAATGGAGAATGTGTATTGACTACACCGACCTCAACAGGCACTGCCCTAAGGACCCCTTCCCTCTTCCGCGCATCGACCAGGTCGTGGACTCCACGGCCGGCAACGTCCTCCTATGCTTTCTCGACTGCTATTCAGGGTATCATCAGATAGCCCTGAAGGTTTCTGACCAAGACAAGACGACGTTCATAACGCCCCATGGCATCTACTGCTACACGACCATGACCTTTGGCCTCAAGAATGCTGGCGCGACCTACCAGAAGGCCATCCAGAAGTGCCTAGCTAGCCAGATCAGCAAGAACGTAGAAGCCTACGTTGACGACGTGGTCGTCAAGACCACCCACGAGGACAAGCTCATAGCTGACCTCGCGGAGACCTTCGCCAACCTCCGCGTCTACCGCTGGAAACGTAATCCAGAGAAGTGCGTCTTTGGTGTCCCGTCCGGCAAGCTCTTGGGCTTCATGGTCAGCAATCGGGGCATCGAGGCCAATCCCACCAAGGTGGATGCCATCCTCAGGATGAAGCGACCTACTGGGAAGAAGGACGTCATGAAGCTCACCAGCATGATGGCGGCCCTAGGTCGATTCATTAGCAAACTTGGAGAGAAAGGCCTGCCCTTCTTCAAGCTGCTAAAATAGGTGGACAAGTTCGTCTGGACTGAAGAGGTGGACCAAGCCCTAGAGCAACTCAAGGCCTTCCTCACGTCACCCCCGGTGATGGTGCCCCTAGAGCTTGAGGAGCCGTTACTGCTCTACATCTCGACGACCACAATGGTGGTCAGTTCGGTTCTGGTGGCTGAGCGACCTGAAGAGGGCCGACCTTACCCTGTCCAGCGACCTATCTATTACGTCAGCGAGGTCCTGTCAGACAGCAAAACCCGGTACAGCCAGCCCCAGAAGATGCTCTACGCGCTACTCATCACCTCTCGCAAGCTTCGGCATTACTTCCAGTCGTTTCGGCCTTTCCCCTTGGCGAAATCCTTCGGAGCCGCGACACCACTGGGCACATCGTCAAGTGGTCCATCGAGCTAGGCGAGTTTGACCTAGAGTTTTGCCCAAGGCAGGCCACCAAGTCACAGGTCATCGCAGACTTCGTCTCGGTGTGGACAGAGTCCAGCAGCCTCCATCGTCAGAGCGACCTGAGCACTGCAAAATGTACTTTGATGGTTCTCTGAACCTTGAAGGAGCCGACGCAAGCGTCCTGTTCATCTCCCCCCAGGGCGACTACCTCAAGTATGTCCTACAGATCCACTACAAGGCATCCAACAACAGCGCTGAGTACGAGGCCCTCATCCATGGGCTACGCATCACTGTCTCCTGGGGATCAAGCGCCTCATAGCCTACGGCGATTCCAAGGTCGTCATCAACCAAGTCAGCAAGGACTCTGAAGCTAGGAAGGACACGATGTATGCCTACTGTGCTGAGGTGCGCAAGCTTGAGCGCCACTTCGAGGGGCTCGAGTTCCACCACGTCTGCCGCAACAACAACGTCGCGGCTGATGTCCTCTCTAAGCTTGGCTCCAAGTGCGCTCTGGTTCCGGCCGGTGTATTCGTTCAGGACCTACGCAAGCCAACCATCAAGCTTCTGCCCGACCCAGAGGCACCGGACGACGAAGTAACCTCGCCGGGAGGTCGCGAAGTCCTCATGATCGACACAGAAGATGACTGGCACCTCGACTTCATCGCCTTCCTCCTCGAACATCGAGTGCCCCAGGATAGGGCGGAGCGCGAAAAGATCACAAGGCATAGCGCCAACTACGTCGTTGTCGGCAATGAATTCTATCGGAGGTCCGCCTCCACCGGAGTGTTGATGAAGTGCATCCTATGATCTGAGGGCCTTAGGCTCTTGGATGAGATCCACGGCGGCGAGTGCGACAACCATGCCGCCTCTTCCATCCTGGTGGGCAAGGTCTTCAGGTCTGGCTTCTACTGGCCTACGGCCATGGCTGATGCCCAGGAACTTGTACGTCGATGCAAGGGGTGCCAGTTCTTCGCTAAACAGCAGCATGTCCCGGCTCAGGCCCTGAGGACCATCCCTCCATCCTGGCCCTTCGCGGTATGGGGCCTCGACTCCGTGGGACCTTTTAAGACCGCCCCTGGCGGCTACAAGTACATTATCGTGGCGGTAGACAAGTTCACCAAGTGGATCGAGGTCCACCCTGTATCCAGCAACACTTCAAACGAGGCGGCCCAATTCATCGAAGAGATCACCCACCGCTTCGGGGTGCCCAACAGGATCGTTACCGACCTTGGCACGGTCTTCACAGGAGCTGACTTCTGGGATTTCTGTCAAGACAGCCTGATCGACGTATACTACTCCTCGGTGGCGCACCCACGGTGCAACGGCCAGGTCGAGCGGGCCAACGGTATGGTCCTACAGGCCATCAAGGACCGTATCTTCAACGGCTCATCGCCTTACGCAACCAGGTGGCTCTCAGAGCTCCCTCACGTGATCTAGGGTCTCAGGACCCAGGTCAGCTCGGCTACAGGGTATTCACCCTTCTTCTTGGTCTATGGGTCAGAGGCCATCCTCCCCACCGACGTGGCCTTCGGGGCTCCTCGCATCCAGAACTTCGACGAAGGAGAAGTGGAGCAAACACGCAGGCTCGACCTTGACAACGTCGAGGAGCATCGTGTGGCCGCGCTCATGTGTCACACCCACCACGAGCAGCAGCTACGTCGCTACCATGACCGCAACGTGCGGGAACGTTCCTTCAGCGTTGGCGACCTAGTCCTGCAGCGGATCCAGAACACCAAGGACATGCACAAGCTCTCTGTACCTTGGGAAGGCCCCTTCATAGTTAAGGAGGTCATTGGACCGGTGACCTATCACCTCCAATGGGCCGATGGCCAGGGCGTCCCGAACCCCTGGAACATCGAGCACTTGCATCGCTTCTATCCTTAGGAGCCTTGTATCACAATAAAAGCTATGTACTCTATCCTTTGTAATTCGATATATATAAAGATTACCTTTCGACCTACTTGCTTTCTGTTCACCCCTCCCCCTCGATGCGCTCGGGGGCTTGGTTTAAAACTGGACCCCTCGCGCTCGGGGGCTTGGTGTTAAGCTCGGCCCTTCACGCTTGGGGGCTTGGCTTTGCCAACCTAAGGGTCGTTCGACCTAGGGGTTTCTACCTTTCTTTTTAAACAGTGTCCCCTTACCACAACTTTTTGTACACCTTATAAGTATTCCTAGGTCGTGGGGTTGCTCGACCTTAGGTCCCGGACCCCCCTCCGCACGCCAGCTTCACATAAGCTTCCACGTCGAGCCGTGTAGTCGGTAAGCCGATCCTCCACTGAGTTGGGTTAGCGGGGGGAAAGGATTCCTGCAGCTCCATTACTTTTGCGTTCTTATAAGAAGTGCATAAGTCAAACAAGGGATCACATCACTTAATTAAACATACCTTTTTGATTCATGCAAGGTTTATCTTACATCAAAAGGGTCCACGACCCATTGGCACTAACTATTTGCTACATCCTAAGTTACATTTACAGATCTATTTTCTTTACGATCTCATCTGCGGCGGCTTGGATATCTTCAACGCCCACCAGCCGAGGTAGGTCGAACTCCTCCCTGACCTTCTCAAGGTCGAACGTTGGCACATGGTGCCTCACCGTCGCCAGCGCGGTAGCAGCGGTGAGCTTGCCGGTATCCATCAGCAGGGTCTTCATGCGACCTTCCGCATCCTCCAGCCGCGCGACGAGCTCCTGTGGCCTGCCTTCGACCTTGGGGAGATAGACGTCCACAAGGTTCTCGGTGGCCTCCTCGAGGTCATCCAGCTCCTTCTGAAGATCTGCAGTCATCTCTTGATGATCAATAAGGGTTTGCATCACCCGGGCAAGGTCGATCTCTAGATCCCTGCGCACACCAAATTCAGATGCAGCCTTCCGGGTGAAGTAATACTCACTGGCGACGACCTCCTTGTTCTTCTCCTTGAGGGTCTTCACCTGGTCTTTGGACTCCTTGAGGTCCTTCTTCAAGGCGGACTCCTTCTTCTTGGCCTCTGCAAACGTCAAGGTCAAGAAGGGTTCTTCATGACGTAAAAATTCAAGCATAAGACTAAGGGCGTTCCCAGACGTACCTGCGGCGGTGACCTTCAGGTCGTCCTCCACTTCCTTCGCCTTCAGCTTGGCGGCCTCAAGCTCCTGCTTCAAGACCATCATCGCCCCGTCCTTCAAGGCCGCCTCGTCCTTGAGGCGCTTTATTTCTCCTGCGGCCTCCATTCTGGCCTGCAGCACATCCTCTCATGTCGTGGCCAACTCCACATGGAGTTTGGCCCCCTCCGTCAGCAAGTTCGCCCTGCCCTGCGCCCGCTCGGCAAGGGACTACACCCACACATCGCAACAGATCGTTAAATCAAGGCATCCGAGTGAATTGAAGACCAAGCTCCAAGGGCAACAGCAACTCACCATGAGTGTCCTGCCGATCGTTTTCGCCGCCTCCCTGATTGTTGCCTGCGCTGCCTTGAAGTCGTCAAGGTCCTTGGCATCAGCAAGGATGTCCTCCTCCCACAGGGTGCTGGAATAGAGGCACCGGTTCAGGTCGTCGTCCTCGCCCCCTCCTCCGGTCTCCGCCCCCTGCGTTTGTGGTAGGCCCAACTCGGGTATGTCCTCTTGGTGAAGGCCTTCCCCTTGCTGAGCGCTGTCAGCAGCGACCTTAGGCGCTGCTGATGATGCCACTCCCATGGTCTCAGGGACCTTGCTGGGGACATCTCCGCCTGAGGTCGCCGGTGACTGCCCCACCGGTGTCTTCTCGAGCTTCCGCCCAAAGGCCCCTTGGCCTGAGGCGTTCTTGCTGTCGCCCGATGTAGCAGGAGTTCCCTGTCCAAGGCAGAAAACTTGTCAGCACGGCGTAATTAAAAAGCTGCGAAGGTCAAGCAAAACACAAAATCAAGATTCAACAACCTACCTGCTACCAGATTTCAATCGAACCGTCACCGGCCTAGGTGGCGCCTGCCTTGGCTTCTTCTACGACCCTTGGTCGCTTACACCCTCAGCGCTTGGCTTCGGGTGTTGCTCGTTTATAACCCTGAGCGGGACGTCATCTCCTCCTGCGGCCGCTGTGTCGCCCGACCCTGCGGCGACATCACGCGACCCCGCGTCATCATCCTCATCGACGACAACCTCAACGCTAGCTGTCGCCATCTCCGACGACACAATGGTGTCTCTCCTCTTCCTCTTCTTCTTCTTCTCTGCCTCGATGGTGGCGGAGACGATCTTGGCACCTTTGTGTGCCGAGATCTTGCCAGCGACCTGTCGCGTGCGCCGGGTCATTGGCGCAGAACTCCCCGCGGGAGGATCCTCATCATCACTACCTCCCACCGATGAGTCGGAGAGGTAGTTGTTGAAGTACTCTTGCGGCGGAGCCCGGATGTCCTCTGCCGCTCGGACCTTGAAGCTGCGCTCACCCTCATCAGCGAGGGGAGCTGGGCTCCAGAACAAGCACTCGCGACCCTGCAACAGGCGACCTTCATCTTAGGTCGGGGGAAAGCAAACTCAACAAAACAAGAATCAAGGTCGATCAGGCGACTTACCACTTCGGTGGGCCGCTTGAGGGAAAACACCTTGGGGCACGTCCGGTTCCGCATCACCCCGTTGAAGAGCTCCCTCACCCGCGCCACCATCTCCTGCTCGGAGACCTTGCGCTATGCCATGTGGGTTGGGTCGGCCTGGCCCCAGTATTCGTAGGCCGGATGCACCCGATCTTGGATCGGTTGCAGTAGCCTCTGGCTGAAGCTGATGGCCACCGCGCCGCTCGTCAGCCCTCCCGCCTTCAGCGCCTTGAGGTCCTCCAGCAGCGGCTTGATGGTGTCCATCTCCTGCGATGTCAATTGGTTGGTCCACTCCGGCACCGGGACCGGTGCGAGTCCCTACCTAATCACCAGCGCCGGCTTCGGGTTGTCGATGTAGAACCACCCTCACCTCCAGCCCTGAGTGTTGTCAGGCAGCTCCATGTCGATGTAAACCATCTTCATGTGACAGCGTAGCATGAAGCCGATGGATCCAACGACCCCATTCTTCCCCGTCTTCTTCAACTCAAAGAAGTACCGCCACAGGTCGAAGTGTGGCGGTATCCCCAAGTAGGCCTCACACAAATGGATGAATGAGGAAACAGTGGTGACGGCATTGGGGACGAGATGTACCAGGTCGATCTGGTAGAAGTGGAGCAGCCCGCGGAAGAAATCACCCGCCGGGACTCCAAATCCGCGCTCGACGTACGTGATGAAGGCGACGGTCTCCCCGGTCCCCTCGGAGGGGAAGGCTTCGCCGGTGGCTGGCCTCCAGCCCACCTGCTCCCTGGGCTTCAGCATCCTGTACTCCACCAGACCTTGGAGCTGCGCCTCCGTCACTGTCGAGTGCTCCCAAACGCTCTCCGGGACCGGCGCATGCTCTGGGGCCATTTCTTCTTTGTCGAACCCGGCGGATCTAGCTCTAAACACTACCAAGGACTTCTTACGCATGCGGCAGCGCTCGGTGCGGTGGATCTAAGCACGGCGGCGTCGGCGAATCTGTGCACAAAAGCTCTTGGCGACAGCTCGGAAACCCTAACTATTGCGGGGGAATGGAAGCGAGTGGGGTCCCCGACCCTTCACTCGGCCTTTTATAACTGGGCCGCATTAGTGTGGTGGGCCACGGCGCCCCAAACCTCCCTTCAGGTCCGGCGACATTCTCGTAACGGCTACACCGCCCAACGGCTCTTTCGGCCTAACGGTCACAGGCAGTAACAGCTCGCGCCGTGCGGGAATCCATGCCCGTTGCTCTTTTTTCCACAGCCTGGCGTTCGTGGACTCATTATGCCTTACTTTAAGCCCCTTTCCCAACATTTTCTTCAAGGTCTCCTGGCCTCTGATGACTTTCGGGTCCATGACATCACCTTCACAAGGTCGACAGGCACCACCGCTTGGTGGGTTGCCTATGCTTTCAATAGCAGGTTCACACCCCAGCTCCTAGGTCCTGCCACCTACTGGATTGCTTTAGCCTTTATGGCTGGTTTATACCAACGGCCCTGCGCTTAATGGCTCCACTGCCCGTTGGCGACTTCTTGGTCAAGTAGCACCTCCCTGAGGTCGCTAAGGCCCTGCTGCCTCCTAGGTCGTATAGACCTAGATTTTTACAGGCTGACTACCTGCGTTGTGTCGCTGCACAACGGCCGTGTCAATTCAGGTCGACACGGGCCCCTCGTCTCTACGACAGGCCTCCTGAAGGTCGACGTGCTATTTCAGCCCTACCGGGACCTTGGTAGCCATACCATTGCAGCCTGGGCGCCCTTACAACTACTCCAATCATGACATTCCTCATGAAAAACTATATTTATATCTTCATAAGCTACAAGGAGTTTGGCCCTTGGCCAATTACAAGATACAAAGATATTAAAGGCCCTGAATTACCTTCCAAAGTGCTTACGACTCAGTCTACACTAATAAGGCTTGTCGCAAGCTTTCTTCTAGCTTCAAGACCTACTCGGCGACCTCTACAGCCACTGTAGAGGTAGCTGCCACACAGCCACCTCTACTCGCACACCAACCGGTCTCCTGTGGTGCCCAACGTCAAGTCTGAGCTTCCCCACAAGATTCCAAATGGAGCGAGCTTCAACACCAACCTCGTCGGGTGGAGCGTAGCGTTCACCAGCATCACCTCAGGTCTGAAAGTGTCAGGGCCGACGATGCAGCTGCTGCTTCATACTCCTTCTGGGTTCCTCGGCGGGACTGGGAGAGGAGGCCAATCGAGTTCTTCGAGCCTCGCAAGCATTCTTCTAGCTCCAAGCATGAACTACCTCGACCCTATGCTTTGGTGGGCGGACACAAGTCCCTGGCGTGGCAATATTACTACCTTGGATCATCTTGGTTCACCTTTGAAGATTGGCGTGGTTTGCTTCAAGGTTTGGGTGCCTATTTATACCGCCAAGCACCTGCCATTTGGTCTTATCCGCAAGTCAGCTTGCGTGGCGTCCTCATCCTCAAGATCACTGTACCCTCGTGGGACATGAGGTCACGGTTCGCTCGTGGGCAGCATTGGCGTGCCTGTCCCTTACCTGACGACTTACTGCGCGCTTTTGTCTCTTGCGGGTGATAGCGACCTGCGCTTCGTCGGGAAGCCGGCCCGTGACCGTACAGTGCACCTATGACCCTGACTGTGTCAGCTTTGGCACCTGATGACCTCTGCAAGATTCTGGAACTTTTTTCCTATTGCATTGACATCACAAGAGTGTCTATTTCCTAAGCAGAAGGTCGTAGGTTCGACTATTTCTTTCTTCTTCTTCGGAGCATCAAACCGGCCATCCTGGTCGCTTTACTGCTCGGGGGCTACTACACTAGTGCGTCTTGCGACGCCCTATTTTCTTCAAGTCACCTCGACCTAATGGAAGCCCGTTTCCATCACATCTCCGCTCGACCTACCCTTGGTAGGCATGGCGACCTTTCCGAAGGTCGCGACAGCCACTACATCACACCTGATTCAGGTCAGGTCGGCAGTTCTGCAAGATCTACGCCTCGTCTTCACTTCGACCTCATGGTCTTTCGACCTAGAAGCCCGACGTTCAACTTCGTGCGCGCATCAGAGGGGTTTTTTTCTTTTTGATCCCCGTGCACCCTTCACGACCTCGACGGTGCTGCGCCTCGCTACTCTTCGACACAACCTCGCCTCGGCCGCTACGCCTACACGTCGATCGGGGGCTTGAGAGACATGGGTACCCATGGGTCCCCACCGGCCAGGGTCCTAGGGGCCCCTGACAAGTGGACCCGACCTTCCAGAAGACCCGCCGACCTGCCAAGTGGGCCCGACGACCTTATCCATGCCTCCGATGACAGCGGGCGACCTGATCAAGATCCCTGAAGACCCGCGATGCTTGGCGTACAAGTCAAGACACTAGGACCTGGTGCGTCGCCACCCGTAGCTCTGAGTATCACGGGATACTCCTTGTAATCCAGGAGATAAGCTTCCCACAGTTGTAACCGACCCCGACACGGGTCAACGGACCTTGCGTGGGAACCCTAGCCCATCCTCCCCATATAAGGCGGCCTAGGGCTCCATGCAGGGGGACAACTCATCTTCAACCTCACGCATAATCCACCACAACTGGACGTAGGGTTTTACTCTCCGGTGGCCTGAACCAGCATAAACCCTTTGTCTCCCCGTGTTCTCCGCCATACTCGCCTAGTTCCGAGTTCACCACGTGGACTACCACCTACGCTCTTAGGTCCTGATCCTCCATTAACCTGCAAACCTCTAGGGTAACCCCCTAGCGGATCTGTCCAGGTCTCACTCCCTGACACCCCAACACTAGAGTCCCTAATTAATTAGCCAAGGCAGAGCCATATGCCCTTGTGGTTGCACTGTTGTCCTGGGTGGTCGCTCCATGTTCCAATTAAACAAGGTGATCTTGTATTAATGAAGGTATAACATAAATAATCAAGTTTCATAGAGTTTCATTAATACCATCCACCAAGTTAAGCTTAGCGAGAGCTACCCAACAATAAATTAAAAACCCAGGTTGATCAAGGTAAAGGGGTAAAAATAATCTAGTCATGTCCTTAATAGGGTCCCATCAATTTAATGCAAGCAAAAGTAAGAACAGTGAATTAAATGCATGTTGTATGGGTAAACGGGTATGCATCAAGGAAGACTTACCTTCAACAGATCCCTATTGCTGTTCAGACACTTGAGCTTCTTCAAATCCTTCAGCCCAAACGTTCTCTACGCATCACATCAAGTACATACAAGCACACTATAGAATAAAATAAGAAACAATCACCAAACAGTATTACCAAAGCAAAACAGAGGCAAAAAGCTATTCTACTCTTCGATACGATCATTTGGACATAAAGAACGCTAAAAACGGAGCTAAAACGAAGAAGATATGGCTAAACGAAGGTGCTGGGGCTTATCTGTGAGAAAACTAAGCTTCCAGGGACCTATCAGCAAGAAATCGAGGGCTAAAACGTAAAGAAACTTAAAAACAGAGGGGCTTGGGTGAAAAACTAAAGGGTTGGACCTCGGCTACTATTTCTACAAAGCTCAAGGGTTAAAACAGAAGAAAAAGGACCTAACTGAGAGGATCTTTGACTGGTGGAAGGACCGACTTGTGATTTTAAAAAGATCGGGGGTGTTTTCGTAAAACGGCACGGTCACGCGGGGAAAAGACCTGTTGACCGGTATTGACTCCGGCCGGATTTGATCCGAGCCATCGGATCGGGATCGGGCGGTTGAGGTGAACGGTATGCGGCCAGCGGCGGTGCTGTCGTCGGCGAGCGGCGGCGCGCAGGGCTTCTCCGGCGAGCTTGCTCGGAATCGAGCTAGGGTGCTCGGCTGGCTTCAAGGATTGGCCGGAGAGGTAGCTGGTGCGTCGGCGGACCGATCTAGGGTACCAGGAAGGCGATACGGGCGAGGTCGATGGTGCACAGCGCGGCGAAGTGGACGGCGGCGGAAAACTAGCTCCGGCGAGCTCGTGTGTGCGATGTAGGGCACCTAGACGCGAACAAGCGACTCCGGGGGGTTCCTCACCTCCTTGTGGTCCTCCTGGTGGTCTTCTCGTCAACGGAGCAGTGGCGACACGGTGGATCAGCGACGGTGGTCACCTAGGGTTTCGGCGGCGCGGCGACTAGAGCTCAGGCGGCGGGATTGGATCGGGGAGACGGCGGCGCGACTAGCTCTATATAGGGCCGTGCGCAGTCCTTGGCGTGGCCTCCAAGCCGACATGGAGGCGGGGGCGTACTCGGCCGGGACACGGCCATGGCGGCGAGTCTGGTTCGGGGACGAGAGATTGGGGATGACCAGTGGTCCCCACACGTCAGCGACAGCGACGGAGGGAAACACTGGCGGGCCGGTGCTGGGCTGTATTTAGCTGGGCCAAGACGCGAAGTGGACGGGCGAGAAAGAAGGAGGGACTCCAGCTGACTTTGGCTGGTTGGGCTTCGAACTAAGACTGGGCCGAGGACAAAAGCGAGCGGGCGGAGAAGACCAGGGAGCACGGATGGACTTAGCTAGCTGGGCCAAAACACAAACCAGGCCGAAAAGGAAGAGGGTTTTAAGAATAAAAAGAAGAGGCTTTTGAATTTTTGCAAAGGGATTCAAGCTCATGAATTCAAATTCAAATTTGAATTCAACCAAACATAAACTATGCACCAGCATGTATGCAACAATAAACTCCTATATTTATTTAATTAATTTTTAGAAATATATTTAAATGCCTAAAAATTCAAATACACCTTATATGCCTTAGACACAAACCTTGTTTCTATTCAAATTTTATTGAAATCAAATTTTTGTAAAATTAGGGTGTTACAAATCCTACCTCCTTAAAATGAATCTCGTCCTTGAGATTCGGAAAGATTGAGAAAAAGATTGGGAGACTCCTCTTCAACCTATCCTCTCTTTACTACGCTTCTTGATCAAGTGGCATACCTGACATCCTATCGGGAAGAACATATGAATGATCACACCTTACTATAATATCCTCCAGAATTTTCCCATTGAGCTGGTTCACTGTACTCTCAGAAGATGGTGATGATGTAGCTAGAAATTCAATCCTCTCTCCAGCAGGATTAGTGAGTAGTACTGATCTCTTAGAGCACTGGATCACTGCATCACATGCAGCTAACCATCCCATCCCAAGTATCACATCAATCCGTCTTGATTCCAACACTATGAGATTAGCCAAAAAATCTTTTTCCATTATTTTGAGACTGACCTTCTCACACTGATAAGATGCCTTCAATTCCCCCCAGGTGAACTAACTAGCATGTTGCGAGTCATAGGACTAATGGGTATATTATGCTGAGCTACGAACTGGGAAGTAATGAAAGAATGGGATGCTCCAGAATCAAACAAGACTGATGCGGGGGTGGAGTTAACAAGGAACATACCAAGCACCACTTGTGGATTCTCCTGTGCGGATTCTGCACTCACATGATTCACCCTGCCACATGCATAGTTTTGCTGTCCTCTGCTGCTTTGGGGTGTCTGCCCTCCATTCTTTGTAGGTGTGCCCTGTACTGGAGTGCTAGGAATAGTCCTCTTGGGGCAACTATTGGCATAGTGACCAACCTCTCCACACTTGAAGCATGTGTTATTCCCAGGAGTATATTGTCCACTAGGCCTCACAGGGGTACCGATTGGGACGGTCTGCTGATTCTGCTGATAAGCAGGGGCAGTGGTCTGTTGAACCGGACGTTGAGTCTGTGGAGCTAAGCGCTGATACTGCTGCTGTCCATAACTCCCACTTGAGCCTCCAAAGCGAGATGGTGTCCACTGCTGAGTGCTAAAGCGAGGGCGAGTGTTGCTTCCTGATGGTCCTGAAGTAGTAGCCTTCCTCTTCATCTCTCCCAACTCTCTGTGTTTAGATTCCAAGCATATTGCTCTATCAATCAGCTCTTGGAAAGTTGGAAAAGTGTGAGACATTAGCTGGTACTGAAGCGGTCCAGCTAACCCATCCAAGAATAGCTCTTGCTTCTTTCTATCAGTATCAACATCCTCAGGCGCGTAGCGAGACAACTCCATGAACTTGTCCCTGAATTCTGGCACGGACATCTTTTCCTGCTTGAGAGCAAGAAACTCCTTTTTCTTCAGCTTGATCACACCATCAGGGATGTGGTGGCTCCTGAAGTTGGTGGTAAACTCCTGCCAGATGATAGCATTTGGATTGGCATGAGCGGCAACAAAAGCATCCCACCATGCTGATGCAGATCCTTGGAGTCGTCCCAAAGCATATAGGACCTTCTCCCTATCATCACATTGAGCAATGGTAAGCATCTTCTCAATGGTCTTCAGCCAGTCTTCAGCTTCCAACGAATCAGTAGCATGAGAAAACACTGGAGGTTGGTGGCTCATGAACACCCTATGCCTGTTCACTGGAGCTTGCTGTTGTGCATGGGGCGGATTGTTAGCTTGGGCCTATAGATTAGCCACAGTGTTGGTCAAGTTCTGAAGTAGCTGGGTCTGGGCCTGCAGGAACTGCTGCATCACTGGATCCATCTGTGGTTGTTGGGATGAACTGCTGGAGTTACTGCTTCTCCTTTGGCGAATCACTGGGGTTTGATCGACTCCGGATCCTGACCTGGTTTTCACCATCTGAGTGTTAGGAACATTACTTTAGATGATTGCACCAAGAGTAAAACTCTGAAAGTCAAGGCAGTAAAGACTTTCAATTCTGGACAGATTCTGTTAACTCCAAACAATCAGATGTAACTCTCCGTACGTTAATCCAAAAATTATGAAATTTTAACCGGAGAAGTATAATGAAATTACGGAAATATTCCAACTGGAATCACCTCAATCCAAGGTCTGTAGCTTTAGTTATGAAATAAATAAGACGTCTGGGTCAGCTGAGTTTACAAATTCTGATAACTTCAAAGTTTCATATATAACTCTCTGTATATAACTCCTAAATTTCTGAAATTTTTACATATAACCCTTCATATAATTGTTGAACTTTTCCAATTGGATTTACTATATTCGGAGTTCTGTAGCTCGAGATAAAAATAGAAAAGTACTGCTGACTCAGAAAACTCCGCGAGCAGATTGAGATTTACTAGATTGTATAAGGAATAGAGCATAAGGATTAAGAGATTAGGATAAGAAAGATATAGATTGAACAAAGATAAACCCAACTAACACTTTACTAAATAATCAATGTCATTGTGGTCATCACTCCACAACACATTGCACTCAAACAAAATTCCAAATCAAACATTAACACAAGATCAAGCATCCAAACACACCACTATACTAAGCACACTTAAACGATCGTTTAGAAACTAACGATTACAAAGATCCTAACTAAAACCTAAGGACTCCTATCTTCAAGGGGTTCAGTGCGAGTTTCAGGAGAGTCGTAGCGGGGCCTCTTGGGTGATGGAGAGGAGTGGGGTTCTTCAGCTTCAAGAATCTCTGGCTGATCCTTGTTGAACAGAGCGGCTTCCAAAGCACGCTTCTCAGCTTCTAGGGTGAAGATCTTCCTCTGAGCTTCAGCAAGAGTGTTGTTGGTGTCATTCAAGGTAGTGTTAACAACAGCTAGTAATCCTCTGACGTTGTTAAGCGTTTCTTCATAGACTGGAGCTGGAGCGATGTAGGTCTTGGCTTCACCACTAGCTCTGTAAGGAGTGTATCTGGAGTAAGTGTCCTTCAGTCTATCCCGCGCATTGTGAGAGAGTACATAGAGTGCCCTCCGTGCAGCTTCTGCAATTCCAGCATCCACGGTGGTCCTGTAAGCAACATCCTTGTGCTTTGATATCTCTTTGTTTCCATGGAAAGGCTCATCATCGTAGAGAATGGCTGTGACCTCCCAGTGGGGCTCAAACCATGGGTGAGTCCACAGCTCGTAGTGATAAGCTGGTGGCACATGATAACCAAGGCGGAACACTGTTACCCTTAAGTGGTCTGCCATGGGAATGCCTCTCCCTTCTTGGTTGTAGGAGAACACCTTCCATGCCACTTTCTCAGCTGGCGCTCTTCCCTCTTCAGCTTGCTCCTCTATCTGATCTTGATGATCTCCTTGATCACCATCCTCTCCCTCTGGAATCACCTCCTCTGGGTCTTCTTCTTCCTTTGTGACCAACTCTTCTGGGTCTTCTTCTTCCTCATCTGAAACAGTGATGGGCTCTGGAGCAGGTGCAGGTACAGGCTGTGCTGGAGGTGCTTCAATCTCAATTTCTTCATCCGTATCACCATCATGGAAAGCATTGTAGTCCTCCTGTGGCGCGTACCAGTGAGTGGATCCCATACGAGATGTCCTCAACTCACGAACCATCTAAAAAGAAACATGTGATGGATGAGATAGGTGCCAAGAATAGATACTAGAAAGGAGAGAACCAAGTAGAGATCAAAGATGAGATAAAGCAAGGATGAAATTATTAGAAATAAAGCAAGCATAAGGCAAGAATGGCTTCTAAGATATTATAGTCCTTAAATCCAACTATTTTCTAACTAGGCTAACGTCCTACAGTCAACACGGCTCTGGTACCACTTTGTCACACCCGAATTTAAAGGCAAATTCGAATGCTCATATTATATGTGCGCTAGGATCAAAGTTCACATATATAACAACTCAGTGATAACCAAAACACAGTGCCAAAACGTAAAGAGAGTATTAAACTTTATTACAGACCAAAATGTCTCATAAACGAACTAATTATTAACGAGTAGCAACACAGCGGATAGGGTCTACACCATAGGCAGTAGACTGGTGATACGTCCGCCTAGAATTCGTCGAAGTCTCCAGGGAAATACTCAAACCTCTCCAAGTCTGAACAGCATCTGGGTAGTGTCGTTGCAATAATGAAAATAAGCGTGAGCACATGCCGTACTCAGCAAGCGGAAACATAATATAACATGCGAGGCTGTATAGTGGAGGCTGATGGGTTTAAGCATTCAGCATTTTAGTTGGTCAAGTTTTATTAACAACATAAATACTAGCAAGTGTAAGTTTATACCAAACCCACAATTAATATAAGAGAATAAACAACATAAATAAAGATAGATGCATCAAGTTAATCATTGTCTTCCATAGATTAATCATGTGAGGGTCCAGGCTGCTCGTGACAGTGAGCACGGCTAATCGATTAGTTTTACACTCTGCAGAGGTTGTACACTTTCACCACAAGTCGCGTAAAAGTTCTAGGAACTTTAAACCCAACCATGCGATGCCGGCCAAGCATCATACCACACTACCTAGGTGTGATTGCATAGGGATGCTACGAGGCTTTTACAAAGTTTCCCAAGTGTGAAGCAACCCGCGAAGGTTCCGAGTCGTTGCAGAGTATAAAGTCCCCTAGTAGGTACCGTGTCTTAGCAAAGCCCAACTCCCTACTAGAGCGAGTCTATACCTTGACTAACGCTCCCCCTTACCCTTATTAGGTAAAGTCACCCCAACACTAGAGTCCCTAATTAATTAGCCAAGGCAGAGCCATATGCCCTTGTGGTTGCACTGTTGTCCTGGGTGGTCGCTCCATGTTCCAAATAAACAAGGTGATCTTGTATTAATGAAGGTATAACATAAATAAATCAAGTTTCATAGAGTTTCATTAATACCATCCACCAAGTTAAGCATAGCGAGATCTACCCAACAATAAATTAAAAACCCAGGTTGATCAAGGTAAAGGGGTAAAAATAATCTAGTCATGTCCTTAATAGGGTCCCATCAATTTAATGCAAGCAAAAGTAAGAACAGTGAATTAAATGCATGTTGTATAGGTAAACAGGTATGCATCAAGGTAGAATTGCCTTCAACAGATCCCTGTTGCTGTTTAGACACTTGAGCTTCTTGGTCTTCAAATCCTTCAGCCCAAACGTTCTCTACACATCACATCAAGTACATACAAGCACACAATAGAATAAAATAAGAAACAATCACCAAACAGTATTATCAAAGCAAAATAGAAGCAAAAAGCTATTCTACTCTTCGATACGATCGTTTGGACATAAAGAACGCTAAAAACAGAGCTAAAACGAAGAAGATATGGCTAAACGAAGGTGCAGGGGCTTATCTGTGAGAAAACTAAGCTTCCAGGGACCTATCAGCAAGAAATCGAGGGCTAAAACATAAAGAAACTTAAAAACAGAGGGGTTTGGGTGAAAAACTAAAGGGTTGGACCTCGGCTACTATTACTACAAAGCTCAGGGGTTAAAACAGAAGAAAAAGGACCTAACTGAGAGGATCTTTGACTGGTGGAAGGACCGGCTTGTGATTTTAAAAAGATCGGGGGTGTTTTCGTAAAACGGCACGGTCATGCGGGGAAAAAGACCTATTGACCGGTATTGACTCCGGCCGGATTTGATCCGAGCCGTCGGATCGGGATCGGGCGGTTGAGGTGAACGGTATGCGGCCAGCGGCGGTGCTGTCGTCGGCGAGCGGCGGCGCGCATGGCTTCTCCGGCGAGCTTGCTCGGAATCGAGCTAGGGTGCTCGGCTGGCTTCACGGATTGGCCGGAGAGGTAGCTGGCGTGTCGGCGGACCGATCTAGGGTACCAGGAAGGCGATACAGGCGAGGTCGACGGCGCACAGCGCGGCGAAGTGGACGGCGGCGGAAAACTAGCTCCGGCGAGCTCATGTGTGCGATGTAGGGCACCTCGACGCGAACAAGCGACTCCGGGGGGTTCCTCACCTCCTTGCGGTCCTCCTGGTGGTCTTCTTGTCAACGGAGCGGCGGCGACACGGCAGATCAGCGATGGCGGTCACCTAGGGTTTCGGCGGCGCGGCGACTAGAGCTCAGGCGGCGGGATTGGATCGGGGAGACGGCAGCGCGGCTAGCTCTATATAGGGCCGTGCGCGGTCCTTGGCGTGGCCTCCAAGCCGACACGGAGGCGGAGGCGTACTCCGCCGGGACACGGCCACGGCGGCGAGTCCGGTTCGGGGACGAGAGATTGGGGATGACCAGTGGTCCCCACACGTCAGCGACAGCGGCGGAGGGAAACACTAGCGGGCCGGTGCTGGGCTGGATTTAGCTGGGCCAAGACGTGAAGTGGACGGGAGAGAAAGAAGGAGGGGCTCCAGCAGACTTTGGCTGGTTGGGCTTCGAACTAAGACTGGGCCGGAAGCAAAAGCGAGCGGGCGGAAAAGACCAGGGAGCACGGATGGACTTAGCTAGCTGGGCCAAAACACAAACCAGGCCGAAAAGGAAGAGGGTTTTAAGAATAAAAAGAAGAGGCTTTTGAATTTTTGCAAAGGGATTCAAGCTCATGAATTCAAATTCAAATTTGAATTCAACCAAACATAAACTACGCACCAGCATGTATGCAACAATAAACTCCTATATTTATTTAATTAATTTTTAAAAATATATTTAAATACCTAAAAATTCAAATACACCTTATATGCTTTAGACACAAACCTTGTTTCTATTCAAATTTTATTGAAATCAATTTTTTGTAAAATTAGGGTGTTACACCACACATATCTATAAGCATAGTAATATTCCAAACAAGAACAGAAGTAATGAGATCAAGTTGATTTGTCGTATATTTTATAATATTTTGGAAACTTTTGGAATTAGATCGGTATGTGATGTCTAAAGAACCAAACAACACAATGAATATGATGATGAACACAAGTATGCGCACAATGAATAATGACACCTACTATTGAAGATCAGTAGTTATCATGGAAGTTATAAAAGTATTGTCAAACATAATGGTTTCATCTTAGAAGACATAAGGTATATTCAACAACGACCAAGGAGATAGCATTTGAAGCAATAAATATATGTCCTAGGAGACATGATACAATATATATATATATATATGAAATATCATATGTATTTATCAGCATCGCAAGTTAGGAGAGAGAGAGAGAGAGACCGGCTGTCATGCACCATCAACGAAGAAGGAGACACCGGTGAGTAGGAAGAAGAAAAAGACAGGGGCGTTGGCCGCCAATCGCGAGGAAGAAGGGACTTTCAGATGGGAGGAACAGGGTACCGTTGGATGGGAGGAAGACGAGGGTGCACACAGATCGAAAGAGAGGGGACTTGCGCAGTTGTTTCTTGAGCCCACCCCAAATCTAGAGTAAGCTTCAAGGTCGCCTACGCTGCCACCAGGTACGACGAGCTCACCGAACTCTGCGTGAGGTCAACACTTGAGCCAAACTTAGGAGCCACAGAATCAACGAGGCAAAGTTCGACCATCAAGAGTGGGGGGAGCAAGAGGCTCTGTCGGTTGAGGCGGGGACTAAGTGATGAGAGAGTGGACAACAATTTCAATCCAATGCGCAGTTGCAGAGTTTGGCATTGTATGCAGGGGTGCAACAGAGCGTCGAATGACATTCGTTATTGGGTCAGTTTCCTTCCACCAATTAAAACTCTATTCAACTGTATCAATACCAGTTTCAAATTTCGAGCTCCAATATCTATATCGGTGTTAGTGATTTCGAAAGGATGAATAACGAATTGAGGTCTTTTACAGTGCACAATACGACCTCGGTTTTTTTACTATGGGTAAAATGGTAATTTCCTCAAAATATATTATTTGGAAAATTTCCCCCCGCTGCCCATTCAACCGAGACGCACCCGATTCATATATTTCATTTCTTATATTACAACAATACCATTTTACATTTCTAATAATACCCTTATACTACCCATACGACCTATGAATACTACGGTACTACAACTAAAAAACGCTAGTATAGAATTAATTTCAATCGTCGGGTCCTTACATATAGGTCCTTTTATATTACATACGAGTCCTTTTTCAATCGGTAGTACAGGTCGTATTGTGCGCCGTAAAAGACCTGTAATGAATTATGAGGGATAAAGATATATACTTTAAACAAATATAGTTTATCAAATTTAGCCGTGTTATTAGCGCGGGCCAACTTGCTAGTTGGAGTGCATAGCATTGAATTGGATACAATGCCAAATCAATCATGGTATTGAAATAGTCCCAATTCGAAATCTATTGTTTGGATTACCATGGTATTGCCTTATGAAAATCAGGGAGCAACCTAATTTGGATTCATGTTTGGATGGACAGGATGGTGGAATTAGAATTTGGTCTCTCCTTCCAACCTCCGCCGGCGACATTGGCACTGGTGCCTCACGGTGGCCTGTCCCTTCCTCACCACTCCATCCCGCCCCCCCCCCCTTGTTGCCGGAGATGAGACGTCGTCACGGAGGTAGGGGTTGAGGAGGGCTACTGCCCATGTGTCGCGAACTCATCTTCTGATTCCCCGCAGCGTCGGTCAGCTTAGCTGCGCGCAGGGGTTTTTTTTCCCGACCGGTCAGGTGAAACCGCCGCACTGTTCAATCAGTTTGTACCGTTAAGCCGCGCGGTTTGACCGGTAACCGGTCGTTGAAAAAAAACCGAATCAGTGAAGAATTTGGTGTGTTTTCAAATTTTAATTAAAAAATTGAAAAATAAAAGAAAATTTTCTAAAAATATTTCAAGTTGCGTAGAATCTAATGGTGTCCAAATTTTCAAATATTAGTGCATTTAATATTTTTTGCGGGCATTAGAAGTTGAACCGGGGGAATTTTTTTCTTCTTTTTTGGTTCAACTTCTAATGTCTGCAAAGTATACTAAATGAACGAATATTTGAAAAATTTTGACACCATTAGATTCTACACACCTTGAAGTATTTTTAGGAATTTTTTGAAATTTTTTCCTTTTTTGAATTTAAATTAGAAATTTTGAATTTGGACGGTTGGGAACCGGAACCGGTCCGGTCCAGTTTGACCGGTAAACGGGGTAAACCGGCCGGTTCCCAACAGTTTTTTTTAACCCGGGCTGCGCGCAGGATGCTTCTCGTCGTCGCTCCGCCCAGCCGCGTACAGGACGCCCTCGCCGGCCACGAACGGGACGCCGCCGCCAGCCGTCGCTCCGCCCAGCTGAGTGCAGGATGCCCCCGCCGGCCGCTCACCCTACGCCACCATCAACCTTCGCTCCGCCCAGCCGCGCGCAGGGTGCCCCCGCCGGCCACGAACAAGACGTCGCCGCCAGCCGTCGTTCCGCCCAGCTGCGTGCATGACGCTCCCGCCGGCGACGCACGGATGCCGCCGTCGGCCGTCGCTTCGCCCAGCCGCGCAGGATGCCCCCGTCGGCCGCTCACGGGACGCCGCTGTCATCCGTCGCTCCTCCCAGCCGAACGCAAAACGCCCCCGCCGGCCGTCGTGCCGTGGATCTTGGAGGGGTGACTGGGAGGAAACTCGGGTTGCATAGTTCCTGTCTTTTTTTCGAGGTGGACGACGGGACGATGTGTAGGGTCGAATGCCTCCCAGTACGGACGGTGCGGGCTCTGAATTGGTGGGACGTGCACGCAAGAGAAGCCAATGTTGCGTGGTATTCGGCCCGGTTTCCATTTCCAATTCAGAGAACGTCCAAACAATCGAATTGGTGGCTGCAGATTCCAATTCCCAATTCTGCACTCCAGTGTCGATTTTGTTGGCAGAACCTTGTTTTACGTACTGTAGTTTATTGGTATCGTCTGAGTTCAGTTTAAAGTCTCCTGTGTTGATCGATTTTTTTTTTTTGAGATCTCCTGTGTTGATCGATTGGGTACTCATGATTCAAGTATTTTTTTTTGTTTTGCAAACTCAGTCCAAATTTACAACTTTGCATGATTTTATCCACATCAGTATTGATGCTCATGTTGATCTCCATCTCTAGCGATCGATGTTTCCACTGAGCTTCTTTGGGATCAGGGTTCACATTGACCGTATGTACCATGATCAGTTATTCAAATGGCTTTCTTTCAGACCAAATTCAACTAGTACAAGCAAGGGATATGAAATTACTGATGGATGAAAGAGATATACGCATTTTCATATCTTTCATTTCCAACTAAAGTTGACGTCCAACATGTCCATTGCATATAACTACTGATATGGATGAAAGAAAGCCAGATGAACAACTAACCAGTTTCCTGTCAATTTGAACACAGCCCAAGGTCCACGAAGCTCAATGAAATATCGATCGCTAGAGAAGAAGATGGACATAGGCAACGATGGTGATGTTAAGGCAATTGTGAAAATTTTGTAAATTTTGACTGATTTCTTGAAAATATTAATGGAGTCATGAATAAAAAACAATTAACACAAGACACTTAGGCTGAATTCAAATTATTTTGAACTTGTCCATCAACCAGTGCATCCGCATGTGCTGGTATTTTATTTTAAGGGAAAAGTCTAATTTTCAACCTCCAACTATAACAGAAGTCTGATTTTCAACCTTCAACTACGAAACCGGACAAAAAGAGCCATCGAACTGTTAAAACCGGGCAAATTTGGCCCTTAGGGTGGTTTTGACCGTGGTTTTGCATTTTCTAGAAATTTCAGTTCTTTTTGATTTGGTCGAAATCCATAACTAATTCGTTTCAAATTTTAAAAAAATGAAGCTGATACCAACAGTTTTCTGAAAATGTAGGCTATTTGTTGGTACTCTATTTAGTGTTATTTACATAATATTTGTTGCTATTCTAGTATTTTATTGCTTGTAATAAAATACAAGGAACACAGACAACTAAGTTTCAAATAATGCCAAATAGAATAGCAATAGATAGGTTACATTTTAAGAAAAAATTTGGCACTGATTTGATATTTTTCTGATTTGAAATGAAATAGTTATGAATTTTTGCATTAAATCTAGACTTCTAAAATTTTTATAAATGCAAAACCACTCTTCAAAACCACCCAAAGGGCCAAAATTGTCCGGTTTTGACAGTTCAATGGCCCTCTTTGTCCGGTTTTGTAGTTGCAGGTTGAAAATCAGACTTGTGCAATAGTTGGAGATTGAAAAATAGACTTTTCCCTTATTTTAATTATTAGAAGTTGTCGTTTACTTTTATTAGGAGCATCCTAATAAGTTTCAGCAAATATAATATACTAATTAGCATTTGGTCAGCATAGTTAGGGAGGGAGATAGTTTTAGGATTGTATTGCATACTATGCTTGAAAAAGATAATATAATTAACTTTATTTCTATTGATCGACCGCAATAAGACGTAAATCTTGATGTTATAGATGTTATCTGTGCTCATGAACATAAAACTATACTTTGTAATGTCTTCAGTATCTTTGAACTTTTTTGGAGTAGTTGTAGGTATGAAGTTGACTATCCTATCATTTTCCACTGACCGATACTTTATGTTGCATGACTCTGAATTTGTAATTATGTACACATTGCTTTTTTTCATCAGTGGTTTGAACTTTTTCATATTAATCTTATTGATAACACTGTGGATCAGGGTTCTCTAATTTGACAACAACACTAATAATTTGTAAACTGAAATAATACAAAAACTACAGTCCAACTGAACATCTATCATCTTATATACCTCTTGATCAATAAGGATCATGTCAAGACTTAATTATTCGCAAGTGCTGAGTAAGGTTGCATTCTACAATCTGTTACTCTTGCCTTGATGTTCCACAATTATTTTCCCGGTCTAATTTCACTGTAAGGTTTTGTTCATCATTGCAACTTGTTCAACTGCATTAGCAAAAGATAGAGATGGATCTAATTGAGCTATTTTCTATACAAAAGATATGATATAAAAATGTGGATTTTTTCTATACACAAGTTATGGTACCCAAACAACAATCAAATAAAATATATTTCATTAGGAAGATTCAGAACAATTGTGAGAAGCAAGTCATCTATATGTACGTAGTGCGCAACACCCTAAACAATAAACAAATAATTTGTTACTCGTAACATATGCTATGAAAAATTAATCTTGTAGAAGGGAAATCAAACAAAATCCAAATAATGTCTCGACATTGATTGATCTATATTCGAACCAATGGGTCTAAAAGGTTCCGTGCAGCCATAGAAGCATGTTCAGAGGCAAGTTATCGTACCTTTCTGGTGAATAGTAGCAAGGGGTTAGTTTCGTTGATGAAAGTAGCAACATGCCTTAGTTGATGGAAACGTTAC
The DNA here is from genome assembly GCA_036936925.1 of Cenchrus fungigraminus. NCBI lineage: Eukaryota > Viridiplantae > Streptophyta > Magnoliopsida > Poales > Poaceae > Cenchrus > Cenchrus fungigraminus. Next base: position 115,071,538 of record CM072779.1, on the reverse strand, counting down.
ACGGAAGGCTCTCTCTTTTTTATATACACATGTACTCCATAGTACAAAGTATATAAGAATAGATTGTTTTCGTGATTTAAGTATGGAAGAAAGATTCGATGCGAGAGATTAACTCTGTTATATGTGATCGGTATGCATCTCTATATGCACGTACGGATCTAGCTAGTTTGTTAATTGTATTAGCTAAATATCTTTTTAAGATTTTTTTATGATTTAAATATGAGAAAGAGATAAAGAGCAATAGACTATTATGTTGCATGTGGCAGCCACGATGATGGTTAGACAATTTTTTATTTGAAGCAAAGATATTTACTATGTTAGATGTGACCGGGAGATGGTTTATGTTTAATTTCTCTACAGTGGCACATGTGGGTAATTGAGATATAGATATAGTACGGTTATTTCGGTTGAGTCTTCATAATGGCATAGATGGGTAATTTTAGAAGCAAAGTACATCTAACAACTATTACAATTAATGAAATGTTGTGTCCGCCTAGGATTCCTAGGTGGCTTTATGTGGAGGCTTCTCTTTTTTTAAGTGTCCACCTAGGATTCTTAAGTGACTTTATGTGAAGGCTTCAAAAGGAACCTCTAATTAGTAATAGTAAGATAGTAAAACAAGATTCTAACAGCAACATCAAGACCAAGGGACTGTGAGCGGGAGATCTCTATATTCCGAATCCTGAGTCCAAGTTCAGGCTCCTCACTGGGCCACGTCAGCTATTTTTTCCTCTTCGTCGGATCTCAGACAGCATGTACTTTAGCCGTTGATTCCAGACCTGGTTTCTCCTTTGTCGAGCTGTCGCGAGAGCGGCGCAGCGACCAGCGCCTCATGGCCTCGCCGGTTCGCCTTGGCGTCCCCGACCTCGCGCACTCTCCACTGCGACCGCTGCAGCCACCTCGCACTCGCTCCGCACGGCTTCGCATCGTCTGCTGCTTCTCCTTACCGCCGGCCGTGTCCGTCTACTCCGGCCACCCGGCATGGAAAAGGGCCCGCAGGCGAACTCTTCACAACCCTCTCCTCCCCATGTTGTATGCTTCCAAGCCTCCAATCCTCGATCACCACTGCTTGTCAGTCGGAGAAAGGCCCATGGGCAACATCAAGCGCCCTGGCCTTACGCAGGCGTGGCGTAGCTTTCGTGCCTGACACCCGTTCGACAAAATGCCGCACCGACCTGCAGTCCAGACGACACTAGTGATCAAGTCGTTGCTCGTGCAGGACGACGTGTGCCGGGAAGAGCCAAAGCAAGACGAGATGGACACAGTCTAAGATGAGTTGATGAGGTTCAGGGCACTACATTACCATCGATTTGACATCTCTACCTGAAGTCCTGAAGGTTAGTACTGTACTGAGATTAAGAATGATATGCTGTCACTTGTGGTATATTATCAGTCTAACAATCTAGCGCGCACTAGACTAGATGATGACTTTATGAATCTAACAAGCCAGAGGAGAGGAGCATGAAGAACTTCTCTTCAATCTTTCTGTAACGTTTTGATAATGTCGAATTTGCCCTCTTACTATATATGAATCACACAGACCATCTCTATTATTAGGCATACAATAGATCAGAAACATAACCAACCAATGTTTTTTTACTGGATAATGGCTTCTAAATAATTTATTGATTGCCATCAGGAGCCTATTACTCGACCTATGAATAATGGACTGAAACTACATCTAATTCCTTTGTAAACATAGTTAAAAGAATATCCAGATAACAAAGGCAAGGTCAATTTGTTTAACACAAAAATGCTAGATGCGAATGAGCGGATGAACCCTTATATTGAACTATTACCACAAACCCATGCCACATTCCCCTCTTGTCATTGCTTCCTCAATTTTAATGTATCCATGTGTTTAACTATAATCTCAATTTTAAGATATCCATTTGTTTACTTGTGATGACTACAACCCTCTCGGTCATGATAATATATCTTCTTAGGATGTGAATCAGAACTTACTACCATATAAGTTAAAGTGTCAAATGTAAATATCACACATTTTAAAGGGTAGAAATACTATATTCAATCCTGCTTTGCCCCTGCTTTTGTCCCTGTATCAGACATAAGTGGCCCTCACGGTTCGTGCTATTGTGCAAGATAGTTCCAGTCGACTTCTTTTCTTTTTTTCCACGATCCAAATTACACAGACTGTAAAGTGCTTAGTTTACTTGAAGTTAACTCATTTGGTTACACAAGGCATATTACACCAGGAAGAAACAACAGAATAACCACCTACCAGTAGTCCATACTTCCAAAAGATTGTCAGTTTCCTAAGTGGGAGGGCTTTTCATTGCCATACAGTGTGTTCCAGATTGGCAGTGTCTATGTCTTCAAAATCAAGGATTCCATGTTATCATTTCTAAATCCATGACAGCATCCTGAATTTCATCCTGCCGTAAAGATAATGATTTAAATATTAACAATGATGGCCACGAGTCATGAGGGAAGGCCTCACTTTTTTGCTAAAGTAACACTCCCTGATTAAATCACTGGCCAAAATCATATGAAGGCGTGGCAAAGTCATGCAAGTTTCTAGTATGACCTAGACCTACTAGCCTCTTGCAGCAGCAGCAACAACATGCCTTATTCTGACCCCTGAAATTGTAAAGAACTGAACAATTCTTGCTGTCCTCAAGGAATTTTTTAGGAATATTGGTGGAAAGAGCCGCACAAAAAATCTTACAATATTCCATTGTCTCAATATATACACGGCTGGACCATGATAAGTTCCAATCCATTCATGGTCTGGAACCTACCACATCCATCTCTAAACACGTCCAGACAGCCTTGTCTCTTTTTTTTAAAATTAAAGCAGGAGCACTGTTACGTTATATAAGAAGAAACAACATTGGTACATAACGGGCCGAAGCATACACCACCACACGAACAAACCCCAGCACATAAACAAACACACCCGACACAACACACCACCAACCACAACCACATGGGAGAGAAGACCGAACAAAGCCGCCGACACCTGCGCCGTCATCACAACGCTGTGCCACGCCGAGGCGCAACCCGCTGCGGGCACCAACGGCCCCCTGAGCTCCTCCACCATGGGACTGTCATCCTCCAACTGCAGATACACGACTGTCGATCCCTCAGATCCAAAAAAGCTTCAACACACACTCCCACCACAGCACCAGGGACACCCACTGATCCTGGCCACTCTGCGTGGGGGCCTCGCCTCACCCACTGCCTCTCTCTCTGCCAAGGACTCAGGTAACAAACGCCACAATGAGAGCAACACCTCCACCACGCCGTCACTGAGATCACCACCGCACCAAGCACAGCAGCTCAAGTCTTCCAGAACCCATGGTCCCTCCGCACCCAGACAGCAACACGGACCAAACGCGCTTGCAGCAGCACCACCGGCTAGCTCCACCACCACAAGCGACGGGGCTCCAAACACGACGCCTTCAAGAAGGTTACGACGCCAAGACGCCGCCATCGCACGTCCAGAAGGACTAGGTTTTCACCTGAGAGCCCCCCCGGCAACGAGCGCGTAGTCCTCGCCATGATGCCCCCAGCAGGGAGTCCAACGCCCCAAGAACGCCGCCATCATGCCCACCGTCACCGGTGAGGACTTTCGCCCGTCTGCACTACGCCCGCCGCCCGCTCGAGGACAAGGAAGAAGCCAGTACCCGCCCCCTCCGCAACACCGCCACCAGGAGGGCCCCGGCGCCTCCCGAAGCACCACCACGGCGCCGCGAGAAGCTCCAGCCAACCCCTGGCCCCACCGCCATGGTGACGCCAACCAGCAACACGGATGCAGAGGGGAGGCGCCAGCCAGCCCTGGCCCACAATGGCCGACAGGGCCACCCACGCCAGCAGAGTCGCTGCTGCCGCCGTCGCCAACGCCGCGACCCGCGCCGGCCAGTAGCCTGGCCGCCGTCGCCCGTGCAGCCCCGCGTCGGCCGCCAGCCACGCAGGCCCGCGCCACGCACAGAACCACGCGGCCAGCGGGCAGGCCGCCGTTCCGCGCAGCCAGCAACCAGGGGCTACGCAGCCCCACACCGACCGCCAGCCACGCAGGCCCGCGCCTCGCGCAGAACCACGCGGCCAGCGGCCCGGCCACCGTCGCTCGCGCAGCCCCGCGCCGGCCGCCAACCACGCAGACGCCGCCGACCTGCCACCGTGCCGCCGTCAACCACCGGAGCCACCGTTGCCGCCGCCCGGCAACAAGCTCCATCCCAGACGAAATGAACGTCCTCCACCGCGCAGTCCCCAGATCCGGCCATGGCGCCGCCGGATCTGGGAGCCCCGCCACCCACCGCCGCGGGGAACGGCCCGCGCCGGCGAGCCACGCCACCGGGACCGAGCGGCCGCGCCCGCCCGTGCCAGTCGGAGAGGAGTGGATGGAGGCCACGCCGCCGCCTTCCTTGCGGCCGCGCGGGATCCCGGCGGCCCGCTCGGGCGGCGGCGCGGCGAAGTGCTGCGGGAAGTGGCTGGCCGCGGCTAGGGTTAGGCGAGTCGCCCGTCTCCCGCGCGGGGGACGGGGACCCTGTCTTTTTTTGTTTCCCAAACAAGATTTTTCATTGTTATTGGCAGTCCCCGCTGATCACCTGCAGGATGCTGATCCCCGACGCAATGGTCTCAGCGATGATGCGCTCACTAGCTCTCATCAACAGGAGCTCCACCCTCTCTCACGCAAGCTCCCGGTACAACTGCGGGTGGTCCAGCTCCATGTACGTGTTGCCAAACGTGTATAGGCAATGGTGTACCATTGTATGTTTTTTCTAAGTACATCATTTTGGTTACATATTTAAATATAGCATGGTATACAACTAAGTGTATAGCAAGCTATGTACGTAGAAAAGCCAAATGATCGAATAGGAATATAGAACGGAGGAAATGTTTATTTTATGATCTCAGAAATGTTTTTTGAATTTTATAGCATCTCCAGTAGAGTTGCTAAATTTGGTGACCTAAAATTGCTTTCATGTAAAGAGGAGAGAAAATTTTGTGTGCTAGTTCATCAACCTGTGCCTCTACATGGGCTAGTACTTTTTTATTATTATTTGAAGTTGTTTAATATTATTAGTAGCATTATAATAAGGTTCATACTATTTTGCCACATGGGCTGTAAACGTAATCTATTAATTAACATTTTGTCAGCATAATTGGGGAGAGAGATCAATATAATAAAATTTTAAGATTGTGTTGTATACTATGCTTGAAAATGATAAGTATAATTAACCTTATTTTTATCAAAAGATCCACCACAATAAGAAAGTATAATATAATTTTAAAATTGTGTAGTTTCTCTTTGTAATTTGTGCATCCTTGAAAAGAAGATGTTAATATTATCCTCTTTCCAACCTGGCCAGCTCTTGTGTTGCTCATTTCACCAGGACAATGCTTTCCGTTCCAGTTGTTCCTATATTGCTCAATACATATGTTAAATGTAATTGATTTGAAATCGGTGCAATATGGAAAGAAGAAGTTATATATGAAGATTTTAAGGTGTAATAGCAAAAGAAAAAAAGGTATCTAAAGAATCTTGCATATATTTGAATTCTGAAAAAGAGCACACCTCTCCTACAGTAGTTTTGTGATAATCCTATCAAAAACAGTAGTAGTACAGATGATTAGATTATCGTATTTTCATATTATTGATCTAGGTTGGTCGGGTCCTATAGATCTATAACTAATCCACGTGTTCTTTAGAGTATATAGAAAAGGGTAGGGTGATTAGTATGTTACCTATGATCTGTGTGCAACATCGTTGTAACTTTGTAGGTTGGTGAGATGAAGATGTTGATGCCTTCCAGCTATTTGGAGATGATGATCTTCGGTTGATTTGTCGTCCAATGCTATCTGCAGTGAGCATGGTCGAATGCCATCCGTCAAATAGCTTTTAGATGGATTCTATGGAAAGTGCATGCGATTGGTTGTGTTCTCTTTAATAGGCTTGTGAGAACGGAAGAGATTTAGATTTTTCCATTTCTTGGTTTAAATTTTTTTGCAATACATGTCATTGCTAGGGACTATTTGTTTGCTTGATTAAGTTAGGTTAATTTAGGAGATCGTATTATCTCGATAGAGGGCTACCTGTATTTAAAATTATGGATGGCCGGTGTTTATATAAGGTTTTGTTATATTACAATTTTCTATTTCTATTTAGAAGTTTAGTGAAGTGCATTAAGTAATGTGTATCCTTTCGAGTCGAGTTCATGAATTATTTTTCATTAGTGTGTAGTCATGCTCTTTGCTCTTTTTATCCATCTTGTTTTTTGAGCAATAGGTAGTGCACGTACAAATCTAGTATGTTAGTTGTATTAGCTAAAGTTTCTTTTAGGACATATTATTTTTATGATTTAAATATGGGAGAGACAAAATTAACGGAAAGGGATTAATTACATGGCTGCACGTGATTGAGGATAGTCAGGAGCTTTTTTTATTTGAAGTAAAGAGATTGTTGGGTAATTTTAAAATCATTCTTTTTTGAGTGTCTATTTATGATTCTTAGGTGGCTTCATGTGGAGTCTTATATGAGTTTTCTCTTTTTTTAGAGCGTTCACTTAAGATTCCTAAGTGGCTTCATGTGGAGGCTTCAAAAGGAGTCTCCAATTAGTAATAGTAAGATTCCAAAGTTAGCTTCTCCAGCAGTGTACCTAAAACTAGGTACCCATATTCTATTTGAAGACTAAAATCTGCAACTAAAATCTTTTTTCAGGGGTCAATCTGCAAATCGACCATCTTCTCCCTTCACTTCTTCTTCCTCCTTGTCCCTGCTTGATCTCCCGCACTAGCATGCTCCTCCTTCTCCCGTGTCGGTCGGCCGCTCCTCTGCTTGTGCCGCTGCTCCACCCGCACACTACGTCACTGATCCCCCCGTCCACGCTCTCCCTTCACTCCTCCTCTTCCTCGCCACCCTCTTGTCTTACTCCTCGTCCAGAATCAAGACCACGCGATGGTGGCGAGCTCGCCTGCCCATGGACTGGCAGAGCCCGCTTGCTCCCTCCCGTATGCTTTGCCTCGAATCAACACCGACCCGTTAGCTCCTCATCTTCCTACCTTTATCCTCATCACTGATTCAAGGCCGACAGACATCAAATCGAGCTATGTTTGAGATAGTTGGCCATCGGCCAAAAGTGAGCAGGATGTCGTGCATAGGATGTAATGACCCGGGTTTTCAAAAGAGGAAAACACGTCATCCTGTACTTGCGATAGTCTCTGGATCACTGCTATCACGTACAAACATCCAAGTATTAATATTATTACATGTCTGAATAAAGGAGTACATCAATACACGCTTCTTGGCGGAATAACATGAATAAGAGCCTACGCAGCGGTAGCTAGCTTCCAGAAGATGTCTCCAGCATTATTCTCTTGTCCCACAGGCATCCTTGAGTGAAGCGACGCGCCTCTCAGTCGTACCATCCGTCGGCGTTGTTGTCGAAGTCTGACTCGTACCCTGCAAGCTCAGGGGCTATCCCCAAGGATCGGGATAGGTCCACGTCACCAACCGTATGCAAGCTTTAAGTGGCCTATCTCTAATGGTAAAGAAAAGTACAAGGTGGAGGCTTGGTTTTCCTAAGCAGCAGCAGCAACAATATAAATAGAGTAACATCTCCAATTCCCACCAATTCCCATATCACTCAACCACCATCGGTTACACCTGGTCACCCAGATCACCGTCACCATAACCTATCTCCAACTAGGGTCGGTGCGAGAGCTCCCACTCTTCGCACCTCAATGGTTGCACTTGGATCCGCGAGGCAGAGGGAGCAACCCCCCTCTCCCCGAATGCAACCACGGCTCACCATACACTCGAATCCTATAGGGGGAGGTAGAAATCCCAAAACGTAAGAGTTGGAGTAAACATCGGACATGTCCATAACCGAGGACGCGGCTATACGTATAGATCTAAACTCTGCAGAGTGTGTACACCTGTACCCAGCTCGAAATAGCACCTGGACGGTGTACGGCCGACCGAGCCTATCCAACCGAACGAACACCTAGGAGTTACGATTCCATCCTGCATCCGGGTCTCGATGTGATTAAGCTAACGTTCTTCGAAACAAATCTAGACTTGAGTACTTCTACTCGAGTACCGTATCTCTTTTTGCAGCCATACACTCATCATCAACTCGAGTACATGGCATTCACACAAGCATACAAGGGATCCAGATAATTGACTTACTCAAGTTTTCAATTAGATTACATAAACACTTGTTTGGAATTACACTTGTTCTTTCCATAGTGTTTATCCTACAGGTTCATCTACCGGAGATCTATGAATTTGGAGACTGCTTCTGCAATTGGAGATGTATGTTGCATCAACTCGTTCAGCCTGTCGTCAGTGCAATCTCCAGATCTTCCGTTCATGATGACTGTCAGATCCGCCTCTGCGTAGAAAGACTTGATGAAGCTCAAGACTTGATTGGGAATGGTGCAGGCCAGCCTCTGAGCGTACTCCAAGATCTTCTTCGGCGTATCCTTCAACCGCTCCACAAGTGGACGGGGCTGCACTCCAGCAACTCTAGGCTGGAAGAGATTGGCCACTGGCTCGGCTGCTTCTGTCAAGGCTTTCAATTCTGCGCGCAGGCCTTCGGATTCTTCGATTTTGATCTTGAGCGACTGCATACAAGTCAACAAGTCATTCCAACCGGCAAGGCGTCCATTTCACGCTCAAGTTCCATGCACCGCACCTTATAATCGGCTTCAAGATCCATGCGTGTTGACTCCTCACGGTTATAGGCCAGCTGCCAGTCCAGCGCCTTGTTCTTTTGCCTCTCAACTTCTTCAGCCAGCTCTGCAAAAGATCAAGACTACTTATAAGGATGCAGTGTGCAAGGAAAAAGTACTCCAAGATGAATTCAGAAAGGGGGAATACCTTTGTTCTTCTGGCGAAGTGACTTGTTCTTCCCAACAACGTCATCCTTCTGAGCCGTCAGCTTCTGGATTTCATTGTGGTACTCTGCGGTGTTACCATCAAGCCTCTCTTGTAGCTTCAGAGACATGGCTTTTTGTTCTTTAAGTTCCTCTTTGAGCTGAGAGACTTCTTCGATGTCAGCCGCATATTGCTCGAGCAGACGAGTCTTGCGTTTCGACTGCTTGACTACTTCCTGCAAGAGCAAAGCAACTCAAAGATCAGAGACAAGATATCTTTGGCTAAAGTACTCTACAAGAGATTCCAACTTACTGCAAAAAGCTTTTCAACACTGCGGAACATCTCGGCATGCGCCTGCAAGTTGTCCTCATCCAGGCATGAGTCGTCATACGGCATCAGGCCTTCAGCTCTGGATTGAGTACTCTCGCTTGCCTCTGAGTACATCGTAGCGCTACGCAGAGGAGCTAGGTCTTCAATTACTGGCTCATGCAGCACTATGCGGTCCTCTGGGTTGTCTTCAAGCACCAGCTGTGCATCAATCTGACGCACGGGGGCTTCAGCGACAGGGATTTCTTCGTGGCGCAGTCTGGCTTCTGGATCAATCTCCAGGCCTTCATTCACCACTGCCTCAATATCTTCGGGTTGCTGAGTCCTGGGCTTGGAAGCCGCATCCACTGCTGCTTTGACTACATCGCTCCAGAGGAAGCGCAGTGCTTGTGCAGCATCAGCTTCAGCGGCTACTTCTTGGGGCTCTGGAAGCGCATCGTCTTGTTGTTCTTGAGGGTTCTGATCTCCTCCGGCAAGATTACTTTCCAGAGGCTCCCCACTTCACATCAGTGGATTTACTGCATCAACAAGTTGGTCAGCATATTCAAAACTAACAACAATAAGAAGTACTCGGGTACTTACCGAGTAGCTCGAGGCACCACAACTTTTGGCCCCAGCATGTCAAAAAATGAAGGCGCCGCCAGCACCACTGGCACACTTTCCACCGGTGGCACACTTCCTGGTACCACGGCTTCTTGTTGCTCACACATTACCGTCTCAACGGTCGACACTGGAACCACCTCGGGTTCTGTTGGCCTTGCTGGGCTACTCGAGGGTACATTGGCAGTACTCTCGATAACCTGCGCAAGTCAAAATTCAAGAAATTACAACAGAGAGCAAGTACTCAACATGATATTGACTACTTAAAGTTCTCAAAACTCACCGTAATGGATGGTAGAGCAGAGATCTTCTTCACAGCCCACTTCCCCACTGTGGTTCTCTTCTTCCGCGGTGGCAGTGTCACATCATCTGCAAGAGATGAAGCCGGCCTCTTCATTGCCCCCACGGAGACACCACTGGGGATTGGCGCCCCAGAGTACCCATAACGGCTTTTCACTTCAAAACATTGTTGAAGTGTCTGACCGTCATCGTCACTCGAGGAGGCGTCCTCCACCAAGACTTCTTCTTCTTCCCCTTGAGCAGATCAACTACTCTCGGGGGCTTGAGCCTCAACTTCTGTTGGCTCTCCCTCTGGCGCCTGTAGTGGATCCTGAGGACGAGGAGGAGGGTGGGAAACAAACTTCAAGACATCCTCCTGTGAAACAGAGCAAACATTAGGTTCATGACTACTTCTAATAAGTACTCGGGGGCTAGTCTGTGGATACTCACCAGACGCGGAGGATTGTCAGCACTATACTCTTGGACAGCTGTAGGAATTCTGTGAAGATTCTTGAAAATTTTTTGCAGTCTCTCCATCACAAGATCATCACTGATCTCCTCTGAAGACAGCCTCAAGCCATCATCAGCTCCCGTGTACTCGTACCCAAGATGATCCCGCTGCATCAAGGGTTGTACTCGTCGCTTCATGAAGCTGAAGGCTACTCTCTCAGCCGTCAAGCCTTGCGCCTTCTTCTGTGCAATCTTGGCCAGCAGCTCTGGAATCTGAATGCACTCTTGCCTTGTTGGCTCGTCCTTCTAGAGCCTATCATATACTGGCGTGAACATGCTTGGCTTTGGCAGCTGAGGCAGGGCGTTGTCAATGTAGAACCATTTGGTCTTCCAATCTTGGTTCGAGTCAATCAAGTCATACTTGAAGTACAACTCCTGTGCCTTCTGGCGCATCTGAAGACCAGCTCCGTCGACTACTACCGGGAAGTTGGCGTTGGGCTGAGGCTTCAGGCGGAATATCTTCCTAAACAAAGCCCAATGTGGGTGAATTCCAAGGAAAGCCTCGCAGAAGTGCACGTACATTGCAATCTGGAAGATGCTGTTCGGGTTTAGATGCACGTGCTCCAGCTTGAAGAAGTCGAGGAATCCCCTGAAGAAATCCGACGACGGCAGAGTCAACCCACGCTCGACGAAGTGGTCGAACATCAGGATTTCATTCGGAGTCTTCTCCATTGGCCACGCATCTCCAGTGGCAGAGCTCCATCCAGCGATTGCCTTCTCACGCAGCAACCCGGCGGCTTCGAGGGCCTTGATATCATCTTCCCTCATCTTGGATTTCTTCCAAGAAACGGCTTGGCTTGGTGGCTTTGTGATTACCATTGTCTTGTACTTGGGCTCCGATAACTGATTTTTGCCACGGCCGGACTTCCTCTTCTGTCCCTTGGACGGCGTAGGCTTCATCCTTCCTGTCACGAGGGTCTTCTTTCGCATTGGCTTAAGGGTTGCGAGGGGGTGGAGATGCAAACTCTTGGCGGCGTGGACGCTCAAACTCTGTGGCGGCTACGGATGCTAGGGTTTTTTCTTTCTGGATCTAAGGGCGAATGGAAGCAGTGAAACCCTAAGGGATACCCCTTCGGGTATTTATAAAATCAAAACCCTAAACGGTTCGACCTGGTGACCCTTCGTATTCAATAGATTGGTTTCACATTGGCAAATTTTTTGGCTAAGTCAGCGGACTTAAATCCAAAACCTGCTCGGCCCCATCTCGGGGGCTCGACTACTCGATGGAATTGGATTTCACTCGCTACAGTTCACTGAATTCAGGCCACTATTCTACAGTCAGATTGGATCCTTCAATTCGAGAAAGTACTCGACTCAAGGCTCGGGGGCTCTGTGCCACGTGTCCTTCAGTTTTTCTCAGGATTTTACGGGATTATTTGATGAAGACAACTGATTGACCCTAAGCTTGAATTGTCAATTCGAACTAAGGCTCGGGGGCTACATCCATATAGGATGCGATTTTTGTAATCGCATTCCTATATAATTTCTTCGGATTTTCTACGGATTTTTCGGAGCAAGATCAAAGACTAGAAGATTGACCCTCAGCTTGAATCATGGATTCGACCTATGGCTCGGGGGCCACATTCCATATGGAATGTGATTTTAGTAATCGCATTTCCATATGAATCTTTGATTCAAAGATTTCAAGAACAAAGCGGGTATTATTGAAGACCTTCAAGGGAAGTACTCGGGGACGCTTGGGAACAACTCGAGAAGACTTCAAGACTACTCGTGGAGTTAGCTGGAGTACCTTCCAGCCTCGTGATGATTCAAGTACTATTGAAGATTGAAGCTTGCAGAACTCGAGGACGCTTGGGAACTACTCGCGGAGACCTTCAAGACTACTTGGAGCATCACACTCGACGACAAAGTACTCGGGGGCTTATCGACTGGGCATCCCTGGGCCCACCACACATGTGGGCCATACCCGGGAGATAAGAACCTGCACACCTAGACTACTCGACTAGTGGGCCGCGGTGCAAATTACCGTGGACCATAAGGCAAGACAAGACGGACAAGGACTTGTACTAAGACTAGGATAGGTTTCTATAACTAGTATAGGCTACTCCGAGTCCTACTCAAATAGTACTCTTGTACCAATCCGACTTGTAACCCTGCCTCCCGTGGCATATAAGGCAAGGCAGGGACCCCTCTCGAAATATACGCAATCAATACAGAGCCACGCAACATACAGGACGTAGGGTATTACGCACATTGCGGCCTGAACCTGTCTAATTGTGTGCCCTGTGTCACACCATCGTGTTCCTGATCTCGGCGAGCCCCACCGCACAATCTACTACTTCGGGTACCCCGTCGTAGGCTCGATGTCTAAAACACTGACAATCACCTTAGCCAGGTTAGGCGGTGGCGGTGGCGGTGCTTCTCCACGGCCATGACCACGACTAAGACCCTGGGGAGCTGGTGCAGGCTCAGGTTCCCCCTCAGCGGCTTCCTCATCTTCTGCAGCATCACCTTGACCGATAGGCGGAGGCGCCGGTGGTGGTGCCTCTGCGCCTCGGCCTCGGCCTCGGTCCACTCCCCGGGCAGGTGCGTGTCCACAGCCATGAGCGGCAGCACATCCACGCCCACGTGCGGGAGCTCGGCCACGTCCACGGCCACAGACTGGCGGGACCACTTCTTCTTTGGCTTCTGCCTCCTCGAGGCGTGCCAACAGACGTCCAGACCTCCTGATAGACATCTTACTAAAACATGACCAGGGACAAAGGAAAACTTTAGATACGTCACTCAATGAGAAAAAGCAATAAGAATGATTAACTCTATTAAAACCAAACAATCAGCATCCATTATGAGTACATAAGTTTTCTCGAGGCTGACTCAAGCCTTGGAGGTCACAACACCGTAGCGATCTAATATAGCGTTACATGATCTCAAAAGGGTGTGCACATCTAAGGTGTGACATGACTCATAACTCCACATGCACCAGAACAGGCTCTTGGCTGCATGGAACAACTCATGGTAGCTACCTATTTTACAACTCTACTCTTATTAGCATGATCTCGCTCCAGCACCCTACTCAGTGCGAGCCCTCTTGTACGTCACTGGGCGACAGTCCTCGTCGCGGTAGTCTCTCGGGAACATCCTGGTCAGCATGGCGTGAGCAGCCCTCACCTCCTCGGTCTCAACCGGGGTAGGCATGTCAGTCATGGGGCACAGGTGTAGCTTGAGAGCAGACGGGTGCAGCTTGAAGGTCTCCTGGCGGATCTCCCGCTGGTCCTCTGGCGGCAGTTGATTGTTGAGCTCGTGAAGCTCGTCCACACGTAGAGAGTCAGCGTCCTCCCATGTCCTCAACATCCTCTTGCACTTGTCTAGCAGGTACACGGAGGTCCTGGTGAGTGCAGTGAGGTTGGCGGTGTTGGCGTCCTTGTCCTTCGAGAGCTCGGCAACCTTGATCTTCTCACGACCAAGATGGTGCCTCTGTGCGGTGAGCAGTGCATCCTTTTGGTTCAGCTTGTCGAAGAGGCGGCTGAACTTGGCCTCTTGCTTGCGTAGGTCCTCCTTAGCGTAGAGCATCTCCTCATGGGCTGTAACTCTCTCTGCCTCTGCCTGCACCACCAAAGCATTGGAGTGGCGTAGCCCATGCTCGGGCTGCTGGACTCGCTGGCGTAAGGTACGATTCTCCACGTCCAACCTCTGGCAGCGGGGTAGAAGCTGACGGACCTCTGTCGTAGCATACTCAAGTCTTCTGAAGAGTCCGTTCGTCTGCTCTCCCAGTCTGCGGGCGTGTACGTCGAGGTCCACGAGGTAGCTCCCTGTCGTGACGAGCACCTCGTCGGACTCGCGTAGAGGAGCCTGGAGAACCTCCTCCTCGTACAGTGCTGAAAGGTCAGGCAGTCCTCCCATGATCAAAGCCACTCTATAGTAGTCCTGGGGGATCAGCCGTAGGTCTCCTGTCTTGAACGCGTCGCGGTACCTAGCCAACAGGTGGCGAAGTACGTGGCTGCAGGCGATGTCGACGGCATTCCTCACGTTCAGCCCTGTGCTGTGCTCCACCATCCCGGAGAAGTCGGGACGCACCGGGTGAGGTAGGATGGCCACCGTGCAAAGCACCAGTGGTCCTGTCGGAGTAGCTACTACTACTACTACTATATTTATGCATGATTATACACTAAGCTTCGTTGTGCATTGTATTGGGATATTGTGGTAGCTTTCTTGGCGTGTGTGGGGAAAAACTAGCAGGAGAAGATGTTTTTGGGTGACTTGGTGGGGGTGAGCTCAAGACAACCCGATCCAGGATCGGGGGCCAGGGGTTTGTCTTCTCGGGCGATTCCCATTTCGTACCTATGCCGGGTACACAGTTTTAGGAGCACAGGTGTTGGGCTTTTGTGATGACTTGGAGGATAGGAGCTCGCCCCGATCTGAAACCGAGTGGTTCGCTTTGTTGCACGGGACTTTCGTACACACCACCTCGCCGAGTGGGGATAGGGTCGGGTCGACCCTAGCAAGTGCGATACCATACCTACTAGTAGGATAGAGGGTATTAGTGAAAGGGTAGCAGGTGATGACCCCTTCCCTTTGCGGCGCTCCCCGTGTGGCCACACGGGGGCATGTTCACAGTTCTGGGGTGGTCCCTTGCGGGGACCACATCGAGAACCGGATGCAGGATGGAATCGTAACTCCTAGGTGTTCGTTCGGTTGGATAGGCTCGGTCGGCCGTACACAGTCCGGGTGCTATTCCGAGCTGGGTACAAGTGTACACGCTCTGCAGAGTTTAGATCTATACGTATAGCCGCGTCCTCGGTTATGAACATGCCCGATGTTTACTCTGACTCTTACGTTTTGGGATTTCTACCTCCCCCTATAGGAGTTGAGTGTATGGTGAGCCGTGGTTGCATTCAGGGAGAGGGGAGTTGCTCCCTCTGCCTCGCGGATCCGGGTGCAACCATTGAGGTGCGAGGAGTGGGAGTTCTCGCACCGACCCTAGTTGGAGATAGGTTATGGTGACGGTGATCTGGGTGACCAGGTGTAACTGATGGTGGCTGAGTGATATGGGAATTGGAGATGTTACTCTATTTATATTGTTGCTGCTGCTGCTTAGGAAAACCAAGCCTCCGCCTTGTACTTTTCTTTACCATTAGAGATAGGCCACTTAAAGCTTGCATACGGTTGGTGACGTGGACCTATCCCGATCCTTGGGGATAGCCCCTGAGCTTGCAGGGTACGAGTCAGACTTCGATAACAACGCCGACTGATGGTACGACTGAGGGGCGCGTTGCTTCGCTCAAGGATGCCTGTGGGAGAAGAGAATAATGCTGGAGACATCTTCTGGAAGCTAGCTACCGCTGCGTAGGCTCTTATTCAAGTTATTCCGCCAAGAGGCATGTATTGATGTACTCCTTTATTCGGACATGTAATAATATTAATACTTTTGATGCTATTTCCGATGTATGGTTGTGTTATTTATCTGTGATGGATGTCTGTACGTGATAGCGTCTGGTCCAGGGACTATCGCAAGTATAGGATGACGGGTTTTCCTCTTTTGAAAACCCGGTTCGTTACAGATGGTACTAGAGCCATACTTGACTGTAGCACGTGCCTTTAGAAATGGTCGATAGAAATTAGGATTCTAAACGATCTCTTTTGCTATATACAAATTCTTGGCATATATTACAAAACTTATCCTTCTTTGAAAAGTTCTATCTCACCAGCGCTAACTAGAAATTTCTTTCGTGTCACAGGAAATGAGTCGTCAGGAGACAGAGATCCTCCCG
The DNA here is from genome assembly GCA_036936925.1 of Cenchrus fungigraminus. Lineage (NCBI taxonomy): Eukaryota > Viridiplantae > Streptophyta > Magnoliopsida > Poales > Poaceae > Cenchrus > Cenchrus fungigraminus. The sequence goes on along the minus strand of CM072779.1, from coordinate 115,055,248 downwards.
ACGCACATGGATTGTCTTGCTCGTTGGGTGGATAGGGTTGTCCTCAGGCTGGGGATTCCCCCAACTCACGTCACCTACCGCGCTAAGGACGTAGGTCAATCAAGGACAAGGTATATAAAAGGGGCAATGCACGGTTTCATCATATCCATCATCATGCAATAAGTAAAGCGCTAGCAGTTCTAATAGCGATGCCTAATGGGCATTCAAAGTAGGTCGGGCGTGAACCTGGGAGCGGTTAGTCGTCGTAGCCGAGGTCGTCGTCGTAGTCCTGGTTCAGCTCTCCGGCTCCGGCAGCTCCTAAATCCGTAATTAAATAAATAAACACGGCTGCTAATGCAATAACTCCAGGAGAAAAACAATTAAGACCCAAAAAGGAGGCAAACTCTATCCTAGCGCGGAGTTTGAGCTTTTAGAAGACTTTTGGAAAAGGTTTTGTATTTTTCGGAGTTAAAACAGATTTAATATGAATTTTCTAAAGGAAAATATATTTCTGAAATTAAAATATGTATTTACAATAGCATTAACTTTAGGCTAGCTACAGGCTATCTCCAACTGTCTCTAACAGGGCTTTAAGTCGGCTGTTGGCTGGCTCCTGGTGTACACGTGGCTGCCAGTCGGGCGGCTTAAAGCCAGCTCTAGCACACGTGGTGCTGACTGGGCTGCCTTGCGTGGCAGGGCACAGAAGATCCTGCCCGGATCAGCTGCGGTGCGTCGCGGTGCGGGCGAACGTGTGGCCTGGCCGTGGGTGGCCGGCCGCACGGGATCCGGTCGGATCCTCTGTGGTGTGTTGTGCATGTGGGTGTGTGTGTGAAACATTGGCTCGGGCCGAAAGGTGTTCGATGTAAAGCCCTAGTGGAGCGGCGGCGCGGAAAAAGGGTTGCCAGCGGCGGCTGGTCCCCAGGCAACACCGCGCGGTCGAGGAGCCCCTAGGGTCCTTGCTTGGGCACAAAAAGGAGCGGGCTTTGGCCGGGATAAAGCCCGACGGCGGCGAGACAAAGGGTGGCGGCGACGCGGCTGTGCAAAAGCGAGCGTCGGCGTGTAAACGGCCGCCGTGGACTCGTTCGCGCGGCGCAAGGTGACGGCTTGGTTCCGTGTGGCGCATGCACAGGCATCCCGGTGCCCCAGAGCTGCGGTGCGACACGGAGGTGTTGGTGGTGGACAAAAACACACGGCGGTGCGGAGCGGTTCACGCGCAGGAGCCGGCACGGGCAAACAGACAGCGGCGGTGCGGAGTGGATCATGCGCAAACGCCGGTGGCGAGGTGTTGCCCGAGTGCGTGCTTGGTTGCGCGCACGGGTTGGCGTAGTGCCGGGCTGGCCAAAGGCCAAGCCTTTCCTCCCCGCGCGGGTGCGCGTGAGCGTGCAAGCCTTCGACTTGACCACGGCGCACGAAGGCGGAAACGGCGAGACGGCAAGACGGCGATGTGCATGGCCAAAGGTCAAGGGAGCAAGCAAAGGCGCGCGCGCGGGGTCGACGGTAGCGGCACCTGCAATCGATCGGCATGGCTCGAAGACCGGCAACAAGGCGTCGGTGTTCTGCGTGGTGGTGCGGTGCAAGCTGGCGCACACAGGGCGACCTCGGCGTTTGTCCTCCCTCGGTGCGAAGGCCGGGTCCACAGCAGAGAGAAGGGAGAGGACGGCCTCACCTTGGTGACCCTGGTCGAAGCGAAGAGCGTCGGAGAAGAAACGAGGAGCAGGGTCGGCGGCGGAGCAGGAGGCAGAGCGGGCGCGGAGCAGAGGAAGCAGAGCAGGCGCGATCCCCAGCTTCACGGCGAATAGGAACTCCCGCGGGCAGCCTCCGGCTTCACGGTAGCGACGGCGGCTCCCACGGACGGCCTCCCCGCCTTCTTCCCCTCCTTCCCTCTTCTTCTTCTCCGGCGGCACAGAGGACGGCGAGTATTGGGGAAAACACCAAGGGCGGTTAGGGTTGGGAGAGCTGGGCTGCGGCGGTGGCTTTTATAGTGCCTACGCGTGGGCTGGCGCGCGTGGACGGCTCGGATGCAACGCCGGAGCGTGGACGGCATCCCCACGGCGGCCATGGGAGGTCCCCCCGAGCTTTGCGTGCTTTAGCGCCCGCGTCAGCGAAAGGGGAAAAGGTGGGAGGAGGGAGCAGCTGGCGTCCGGGCCCCACTTGGCGGCGTCAGGCGACGGTGGTAGGTGGTAGACGGGCCGGTTAGCAGGCCTGAGGCGTAGGTGGGCCAGTAAGGGAGATCAGGGTGCGGTGTGGGTCTCGGTGGCGTGTTTAAGGGGGTTAGACGGACTTTGCTAGCTGGGTCGAAGGGTGGTTCCGGCCCAGCTGAGGTAAAAAGGTTTTTCCTTTTTCTTTACTCCCTAAACACCTATTACTATAATTCAAATCTGAATTTGAATTCAGATTTGAATTCCACACAAGCCAAAAATCCAAAGAAGACCAAAGAACTCCAAAGTTCACACACTAACATTTTATATTCCCTAGAATTTTTATTTGGCTCAAAAAAATTAAATCTAGGAATATTAGGAGAGAAAAGAAGACATATTTATTCAAAATTATCAAGCACTCCAATAATTCACCAAAAAATTTAAAATCCTCATTTTCATAAACTAAACAATCCGTAATAATTACAAGATGTTACAGACTCCCCCCTCAAAAGAATCTCGTCCCCGAGATTAAGAACTTACCTCCGGCTCGAAGAGGTGAGGGTATTTCTCCCTCATGACTGATTCTTTCTCCCACGTCGCTTCTCGCTCGGTGTGATTGCTCCAGAGCACCTTACAGAAGCGAGTGGTGGTACTCCTTGTCGATTTCTCTGCCCAATCCAGTATCTTTACCGGATACTCCAAGTACTCTAGATTGTCTTGCAAGTCGATAGCATCGGTGGAGACATGCTTGTCTAGCATTGGGTCGAGGCACCCCCGGAGTTGCGATATGTGAAACACGGGATGCACTCCGGCGAGATCGGGCGGTAACTCCAGCTTATAAGCAAGCTTCCCCACTTTTGCCACAATCGGGTAGGGTCCCACAAACCTTGGGGCTAGCTTCCCCTTCACATGGAACCTCTTAGTGCCTCTAAGCGGTGACACTCTCAAAAGGACGTAGTCACCCACTTCAAAGGAGATATTCCTTCGCTTTGGATCAGTGTAGCTCTTCTGCCTACTTTGAGCTATCTTCAGGTTTTCCCTCACCTTAGCAACATTTTCCTTGGCTTCAACAATGGAGGCAGGACCAATGAAAGTCCTCTCCCCCACCTCAGACCACATCAATAGAGTTCTACATCTTCTACCATAAAGAACTTCAAAGGGTGCCATTTGCAGACTTGCCTGAAAGCTGTTGTTGTATGAGAACTCAGCGTAGGGCAGGCTTTTCTCCCAATCATTGCTGTATGTCAACACACAAGCTCTCAGAAGATCTTTGAGAACCTGATTCACTTGTTCGGTTTGCCCATCTGTCTGAGGATGAAAAGTCGTATTGTAGTCCAAGTGTGTGCCCATTGAATCATGCAGACTCTTCCAGAACTGAGCAGTGAACTGAGGGCCACGATCGGACACAATGCTACGTGGTGCTCCGTGCAACCTCAGGATGTGCTCCACGTAAAGATCAGCCAACTGGCTCACACTAAATCTGTTCTTCGCCGGTATGAAGTGTGCTACCTTGGTCAAACGGTCCACAATCACCCAAATGGAGTCATTTCCCTTCTGAGTGCGAGGTAGGCCTACCACGAAGTCCATGCTGATATCATCCCATTTCCATTTCAGAATCTCTAGTGGCTGTAGCAATCCGGCGGGTCTTTGATGTTCCGCCTTCACCCTCTGGCATGTGTCACATCGGGCAACAAACTCAGCGATATCCTTTCTCATATTCTCCCACCAGAACCGACTCTTCAAGTCTTGGTACATCTTGGTGCACCCAGGGTGAATAGAGTACCGAGAGTCGTGAGCTTCCTTCAGAATCATCTTTCGAATCTCCTCAACACTAGGCACACATATGCGATCCTTCAGCCACAACGTGCCTTGCTCATCAATGTGGTAGTCAGGGGCCTTACCTCTCGTCAGAAGATCCTTTACTTCTTCAATCTCTGGGCACCCCTTCTGGGCTTGCCGGATTTGGTCCTCCAGGCCGTACTTCACTCTCATCTCATTGAGCTGACCCTTCTCAACAATGTCGAGCTTTAAACTTTCCATCTCTTTGTACAACTCTGGCTGTTCCTCCTGCACCATCAGGTTGTTGCAATAGCTTCTTTGGCTCAAAGCATCGGCCACAACATTCGCTTTGCCTGGGTGATAGTGAATGTTGAGGTCATAGTCCTTTATCAACTCTAGCCATCTTCGCTGCCTCAAGTTCAACTCGGACTGGGTGAAGATATACTTCAGACTCTTGTGATCCGTGTAGATATCACATTTGTTGCCCATCAAGTAGTGCCTCCATATCTTCAGAGCATGAACAACGGCTGCCAGTTCGAGATCATGTGTCGGGTAGTTCTCTTCGTGCTTCCGAAGCTGTCTTGAAGCATAAGCAATTACCTTGCCCTCTTGCATCAGCACACAACCAAGACCCTGCCTTGAAGCATCACAGTACACCACAAAGTCCTTCTTGTCATCGGGAAGCGTCAACACAGGAGTTGTGGTGAGTCGGGTCTTGAGCTCCTGAAAGCTTGCTTCACATTTCTCTGACCACACGAATGGTGTGTTGTTTTTAAGCAGCTCGGTCATCGGCTTCGCAATCTTGGAGAAGTTCTCAATGAACCAGCGGTAGTACCCTGCCATACCGAGAAAACTTCTGATTTCTGTCACTGACTTGGGCGACTACCACTTTGACACAGCTTCGATCTTCAAGGGATCAACAACCACTTTTTTCACCTGACAACACATGTCCAAGGAATCCAACTTCTTCTAGCCAGAATTCACACTTGCTGAACTTGGCATACAACTGATTTTGCCTCAGTTTTTCCAGCACTATCCTCAGATGCTCCTCATGCTCTTCAGCAGTTTCCGAGAAGACTAAGATGTCGTCAATGAAGACCACGACAAACTTGTCCAACTCGTCCATGAACACCTTGTTCATCATGTTCATGAAGTAAGCTGGGGTGTTCGTAAGACCGAACAATACGGTAGTGAACTCATACTGCTCGTACCGGGTCACAAACACTGTCTTGTAAATGTCCTCGGGGCGGATCTTCATCTGATGGTACCTAGATCGAAGGTCAATCTTGCTGAAGTACTTTGCCTTCCTCAACTGATCGAGCAGGTCATCAATGCGTGGCAACGGGTACTTGTTCTTGATGGTTACCGCATTAAGAGCGCGGTAATCAACGCACAGCCGTTGCGTTCCATCCTTCTTCGGTACAAACATCACCGGTGAAGCCCAAGGTGATGCGCTTGGTCGGATGTACCCTTTCTGACGGAGAGCTTCTAATTCCTCCTTCAGCGTTGCCAGTTCTAGCTTGCCCATTCTGTAAGGACTTTGTGCCACGGGGGCTGTACCCGGCACAAGGTTGATCAAGAACTCCACATCGCAGTCTGGTGGTAACCCCGGTAGGTCATCAAGAAAGACATCGGGGTACTCACAAACCACTAGAACATCAGCCACTGTCTTTGTAGTGAGGTTGTACATTGCTGGTACATCTCGTGACTTCAGCGGCTCAAACGTGATCTTCGTCCCCTTGGGGTGTATCAGGGTCACTCGGCGTGGAGTAGAGGAGATTACTCCCTTGTGAGCGGTGATCCAATCCATGTCCAGAATAATATCAATCCCATTGGACTTCAGCACGGTCAGATCTCCGAGGAACTTGTGACCCTTGATGTACATTTCCACACCTTTGCATAACAAGGTGCACCTGATATCTCCGAGCGGCGAGCTCGTCACAATAAGTTTTGGTCGGGGAGTCATGGGAAGAGACATTTTGTTTACAAAGTTAGAGGATACATAAGAACTAGTTGCACCGGTATCGAAAAGAATCAAAGCTTTTGTACCACAAACTAAAAACTCACCGATCACGATGTCAGGAGCGTCGACAGCCTCCTTCTCAGTCAGGAGGTTGAGTCTCCCACGGTCAGCGGTCTGCTGGGGAGCAGCCTGAGGTGGCCTCCCTCCTGGAGCTGGTGCCTTGGCAGGTGTAGCAGAGTTCTTCTTGTTGGGGCACTCGAACGACTTGTGGTCTTGCTTGCCACAGGCGTAGCACGTAGGTGTGAAACCTCCGGTGTCGGGTTTTGACGCGAACTGCTGGCGGCGGTTGTACCCACCACCTTGCTGCTGGTAGTTGGAGCTCCTTCCTCCTGGGTACGGTGCATGGCTTCCTCCGAAGCCACGTCCGGGCTGGTTGTTCCCCGGGCGGTAGCTCCCTCTCAGCAGGTTGCTCTGCCCACTCCTCGGCCTCTGGAAGGATCGGTCGCCATGGTCCCGATCTCCCATCCTCTTCTTGCCCTTCATGCATTCTTCGTGACCCCTCCTTTCTTCCTCGAGTGCAATCGCCCTGTTCACCAGGTGGCGAAGGGACTTGTGCTCACTGGCCTTCAAGCCCAGGAGGAGACCATGGTGGAGGCCTCGTAGAAACCAGAACTGCTTCTTGTCGTCGGTGTTGGTGTCATCGGGGGCATAGCGCATCATCTTCATGAAGTGCCTCTCGTACTCCTCCACCCTCATTGCACCCTGAGTCATGGTGCGGAACTCCTGGCCCTTCTGACTCATGAGTTCCCTCGACAGGTACTACTCGCGAAACACCTCGCAGAACTCCAGCCAGGTGATGAAAGCTGGGTTCGGGTGGCTGTCTGACTAGTTGTCCCACCAAGACTTGGCAGGACCCTCGAGCTAGTGGACGGCGAGAGCCACACACTCTTCGTCAGTGCAGGCGGTGAGGTTGAGCTTCGTCTCGATCACGTGGAGCCAGTCGTCGGCTTTGAGAGGATCATCCGAGTAACTGATGGTAGGGGCCTTCAGGCGGAGGAACCTCTCGATCTTCTTGGCGAAGTCCTCCTCCGGCGGGATGTTGCGGTTCCCACCGTTGACTCGGTTCTCGATGACATCAGCCATCCTCTACAGCAGCTGAGTCTGAGCGGCCATAACTGTCGACTGGGCATCCCTGCGCCCACCACACATGTGGGCCATACCCGGGAGATAAGAACCTGCACACCTGGACTACTCAACTAGTGGGCCGCGGTGCAAATTACCGTGGACCACAAGGCAAGACAAGACGGACAAGGACTTGTACTAAGACTAGGATAGCTTTCTATAACTCGTATAGGCTACTCCGAGTCCTACTCAAATAGTACTCTTGTACCAATCCGACTTGTAACCCTGCCTCCCGTGGCATATAAGGCGAGGCAGGGACCCCTCTCAAAATATACGCAATCAATACAGAGCCACGCAGCATACAGGACGTAGGGTATTACGCACATTGCGGCCTGAACCTGTCTAATTGTGTGCCCCGTGTCTCACCATCGTGTTCCTGATCTCGGCGAGCCCACCGCACAATCTACTACTTCGGGTACCCCATCGTAGGCTCTATTGACGGTGGAAATTCACCATTTCCAACCCTCAATATTCTCACATAAATGGAGGCATATGCATTATTTACTAGCATTTAGGTTTGAATAATGTAGTTTCACTTGTCCTTGGAGATTATTTGTATGTAGGTGATTTATCCCTTAAAAGAGATGGAAACTCACCTTCTATGAAGAACCCATGCCAACTCAGCTGAGGAGGTGGCTACCACCAAGGGAAACATGGCAATCCACGTCATCGATCCAGGGAAGGCACTCACCGACGAATCAGAGGTCGGCACATGGACTTCACATGGATCAAAGGGCCCACCTCAGATACCAAATCAAGCCATGCACCGGGGATGGATCAGAGGGCCCACAAGGCAGCCAACCAGAGGAAGCACACCAGGTGGGGCCGTCCTAGGGGGCCGGTCGATCCTAGGATCGGCCGAACCGCCTTACTGGCGCCCCATCCTGGCCCTCCACGTGGTGGTTGCTCATTGGTCCATTGCCTCACTCCCGAGTGTTTAGGGGCACTTTGGGCGTCCGAGCAAGCCTTGTCCTTACCTATAAATAGAAGGGGGGGGCTCCCATTTCTCACACACCACTCTCTCATTCTCCTCTCACTTTTAGTTTCCAAGGCTAGGGGGTAGGCTAGAGTAGCTCTTATTCAGGTTCCAAGTCCTCTTGGAAGTCTAGGTATGAGTTCTCTTTTATCTTTATTTCTTTGTATGACTTTGATCTACTTCAGTTATTTAGCTATTTCATATAAATTCATGGTAGATGATATTCTTGATATGTTCTTGAGTTCAACCTCTGTTCATCATTTAGAGGCTCGTGTTCTTCGTGAACACTACCTTTTGATCCACTTGAAGGGTGATAAACTCCTTCCTTATGTGTTTGTTCATAAGTTAGAGGCTCGTGTTCTTCACAAACACGACCCTTTGATCTTATTGATTAGACATAAGAGAGTTCATATCTGTTCGTATGTCTAGCCTTAGTTGATCTAGTTAGATGGCATGAGAGTGTTGCATGAGGTCTGTGTTCAAGCTACGGTACTCGGTCTAGTTGACCAGTCTTCTGGTGGCTCTCACCCTAGGTCACAATAGCCCGGGCCGGGTGGAGTCTAGCAGCAACGTAGGCATGGTGCCTGGGTTGTCTGACTACGATAGTTATGAGCATACCCCCCGTAACGATAGAGGTCGGTCCTCAGGTGGTGACAGCCCTGTTGGATCCTTGGGCAACCTCCGCACTGGGGTACCTGCTGTAGGATTCTAAATTCTAGTTTCGCAGAGTGCTGGCCGTCGCGGGCTAGCTCCCCATTTGTACCTGGGTACTGAACCTTATCTCTCTCATGCAATACTCATGCCCATCTCTTGTATCTTCTAGCTTTGTATGTTTAGTACATTAGAACCTAGAGCTAACTCGTATGTTCCCCCTAAGCCGTAGTGTGCTAGAGTAGAGGTAGATTTGAGTGTGTGTGTCACACTACCCCGTATATCTTTTATCTTACCCCTGTCTTTGAGTGTGTTGTTCCCTATATCTATCTCTTGGTTTACATTCAGAGCAAAATCATAAGTCTAAGATATCTGCCATTGCCTTCCACGGATACGATACCCTTGGAATACTCTCCTTCCTTGGGGAAATGCTACAATGGTTTATCTGTGCGCTTGCGGATTCGTTCATGATCGTTTAGATTAACCTTTGGCAAGTCTCGATGTTCACGCTAACCCGGTGCCATTAGTTGTGACATTAAGAGGTCCCTAAAGGCATTTCCTGGTGTTGTCGCTAAGGACGGGTCCCAGATCTGTTCTTAGGATGACGACGCTAAGAAACACCAACAAGCATTTCTGGCGCCGTTGTCGGGGAAGGCACAGGATTATCATGACTATGCTTTGCATCTGTTTATAAACTCTGAGTAGGTTAGGACAACTCTCAATGCAGGCTAATCTTGATTGTCTTCTTTTATCTTTGGATGATGAAGACAGGTAGTGTATGACTGGTTTCGACCTACCGAGGAATTTTACTGAAGATCCCGAGTCACTTGTGAGGAAAGCTCGAATTCATTTCGGCTCACCTCATCGTACTCGTCCGGAGGGTGAACCAGCTTCCTTTGTACCATCCAAGTCCAACGCTATGGCCCAGAAGACACTTCGTGAGTACTCAGCTCCTTCCGCTGACCAGGTGCTGCAAGGCCCTGAGGTGGTAATGGGAACTGAAAATTTTGAGATCAAGACGGGTCTAATCATGATGGTACAGGCTAGCCCATTCTGTGGCAAGCCAAATGAGGATGCCAATGCTCATCTGCAGCAATTCCTAGAGCTATGCAGCACTTTCGTCATCAGGGGTGCAAATATGGATGCTGTTCGTCTACAGCTGTTTCCATTCTCCCTCCTGGGGAAAGCTAAACAATGGTTCTATGCGACTCGTAAATCTATTAACACTTGGAGTAAGTGTTCAGAGGCATTTCTCAAGAAGTTCTTCCCATTGGGTAAAACCAATGCTCTTCGTGGAAGGATTTCTGGTTTTCAGCAAGCAGCAAGTGAATCTATTCCAGAGGCTTGGGAAAGACTTCAGGAGTATGTCCTGGCCTGTCCTCACCATGGGTTGGAGGATTGGCTTATTCTTCAAAGCTTCTATAATGGGTTGACTCCGACAGCCCGAGGCCATATTGATGTTGCTGCTCAAGGAGCATTCTTCTCACTCACTGTTGATGATGCTAAATTACTCATTGAGAAGATGGTCTCCAACCAAGGGTGGAGTGATGAAAGACTCCAACCACGACCGAGGGGTACTCATACTATCAAGGAAGCAGACATGATTACTGCCAAGATGGATCTTCTTATGAAGAGATTGGATGACTACACCAGCGAGAAGGCTGCCATGGCCACCGCTACTCTGCCTATGGACTCTCATATGACTTGTGAAGTCTGTGGCAACACTGGGCACTCAGGCAACTATTGTCCAGAGACTCAGGAGGAAGTGATGTACATGAATGGCAACAACAATGGTTATCGTCCACCTCAACAAGGAGGTCAATCGTGGAATCAACAATGCCCTTATTATCAAGGAGGTAATCAGGGTAATTCGTACAATCCCAACCAACCCTCCTTGAGAGATCTCGTTTTTGGGCAAGCTAAGATTAACGAAGGTATTAACAAGAAGCTAGCTGCCCTTGATAAAACTGTGGAAAGTCTCAACGTTAAGCTTGATAGTTTTTCTTCTACTCAGAAGAGTCAACTAAGTTTCATCAAAATGTTAGAAACCCAGTTGGCTCAGCTGGCTGCTTTGGTTCCATCTCCTGATAACGGGAGAATCCCGGGGCAACCCGTATCCTCTTGTGAAAATGTTAGTGTAGTGTCAACCAGGTAGGGTAAGCCACCTTGGAAGACACATGCTTCTAACTATGCAGGAAAGCCCATACAACAAATTCTTGATCCATGGGAGGAATCAGCAATGGTGCACAAGAAAGATCCAGGCTACCCGACTATCACTTGCACAATCTATTACAAGAAGATCAGGCATGCCCTTTGTGACCTTGGTGCGAGTGTTAATCTCATGTCCAAGGCCATGTTCGAGCAACTTGGATATCCAGCTCTCTCCCTCCAATAGCACGTACTATCCAACTCGCCGATTCAATGATACGATATCCAGAAGGAATTGTTGAGAGCATATTGGTTAAGGTTAAGAGTTCTTATGTCTTCGCGGATTTCGTGGTCCTTGATATGGATGACGAGGGAGGAATGCCGCTCATCCTTGGGCGACCATTTCTCAGTGATGTCCGAGCTAGGATCAATGTGGGGTCCGGAATCATCCGTTTCCGCATTGGGAAGAGGAACTTGAAGTTCAAGTTTCAGACAAAGAAGAGCAATGCTTTTTGGTGCAAGATAGTGTTGAGCAGCTTGGGTGAAGTACGGAGCCTTCACCCCCAAGGGAGAAATATCCGTCAAAGAGGTTAAAGAAAATTCGGAAAGAATGGCGGAAGATTGAGATGGCACCACCCTCTACTTCTCACGAGTGGGGTGCTGAATGGAATTGATCACTGAGAAGAGTCCAACTCGTCGGACTAAAAATGATGGGTCCTTTCTACCAAAAAGGTTAAAAATGGTACTTATCCCATATTTCCCTTTCCAAAATTTTATTTCCAAAAATTGCATATTTGATTTTCCAAAACCTTGCATTTGCATGCTAGATTTATCTAGCCTTTTTCCCTTTCCAAATAAAAATTCTGAAAATCATTTCTAAGTTTGAAAATCTTAGAAAATTTATTTGGGCAATTTCTGGAGTAAACTTTGGCTGGTGCACCTTGGCATATCTTCATATAGCCATTGGGGGCACACCTGCCAAATGGGGCCAGCACCGGGCCCACCACTAGTCCGGCCGAACTAGGGTTCGACCGAACCCTGGTAACGGTCAAGTGGGCCCAGCTTTGGCCAACGGCTCTTAGCTGTTGCCCAACGGCTAGCCCACAGTGTGCTGCCCCTTTGCTCTATAAATTGGACCCGAGAGGGGGTGTTCTTCACCCATTCAACTCATTTCACTCACACTCCCCTCTCTACTCCTTGCTCTCTTGGTTTTCTTGGATTTCTTGCTCAAGATTGGATCATCAAGTATTCCCTCTATTGTGTTGCTGAAAGTATTGTTATTGGTGGAGTAAACTCGGTAAGAACCTAATTCAATTTCACTAACCCATCACCGAGTTACTCTTGTTGTCCCTTGTTGTTGTGCTAGCATGAATTGGGCGGTGAACACTCTCCGGAGGGTGACACGCTCACGCTCTCGTTCGTGGGCAAGCACGAGTGCATCCACCCCCGTCGAGCCGACACCGAGCCCATCGACGATGGATTATGAAGAAGAGCAAGTCGAGCCACAAGCCGCGGAGGAGGTCGTCGATGACACCCCCTACCTCAGCTTGCGGAGCGATCGAGAGGAGCAAGCCTATGCTCTCTTGAAGGACCGAGTCTTCGCCTACACCCGGGACTTCGACCCGGCCCTCATGGAGAAAACAGGTATGAATCTCGAGTTCGTTTCCATTTGGAATGCTCTTGGTTGGGACAAGTTTGCGCCTGTCACAGAGCTTGGCTCTCGGCCCCTCACCATCCAGTTTCTTTGCTCTCTTACCGAGACCCCAGATGGCATTGAGTTTCGTCTTTTCGGGACCGATTATCGTCTTTCTTGGAAGGACCTTAGTTGTCTTCTTGGTTTTAGTCCTCGTTGTGCTGTCTCTTTGAAGCGAGCTTGTGAGGGTTATGTTCGAGAATCTTTCTAGGCAGATATCTCTGGTCTTGTTTACAGTGGCAAGTTTGTACCTCGGTGCAACGATATTGTGCATCCCACTCTCCGCCTATGGCAGAAGTGGCTCGCCATTACTCTCTTTCCACGAGAGGATGTTCGGCCCGTGCGCAGCGATGAGATGATGCTATGCCGCTATCAAATGGATCAAGGTCTCTCCCGTTAAAGCTATGATTCAGCAGTGGATGATGAATTTCAAGATGATAGGTCCTATTGAGTGTACGTCTTTGGTGACTCGTATTGCTCTCAGACTCGTGGTTCTTAGCGGGAATCCCGTACCCTTCATCGGGACGCCCCGAGTTCTCATTGATGAGGCATACTTGATCTAGGGGCATATACTCAAGAGGGGCCCAAATGATTCTTTGACTTTCTTCTTCCCGGGCTATACAAATCAAATCATGTTACCTAACCCGGGGTTTGGATTGTATAATTCGGAGTCACTAACCATTCCCCTTGTTACACAAGAGGAAAGCCGTCGTGTTAGTGTTTCAGGCAGGTCCACCAGGAGCGCGGCGAAGAGACCACACATGCAGCATCAACAGCAGTCACAGCCACCACCACCACCACAGCCTCAGCCTCAGCCACAGCCTGCTACACCACCGGTGGCAGGAGGGGCCCCTGCGGGGTACATGTCCGGGGTTACCCCTGGATATGCACCTGGTTGGGATCAGCCCACCTACCAGCCGAGTGCGAGTGGCACGGCTTGGGCGGGCACGAGCAGAGCTCAGTGGGCCACACCCGCTAGTTCCAGCTCTGGTGGTCCACCTCCGTCTTCGTCCTTCCGGCGACACTCCTCAGCCTCTGCACGTGATGCTCAGCTCGCGCAGCAGATGGGAGAGCTCACCGTCCAGGTCACAGGATTGGAGGAGACGCTGAACACCCACGTCGAGTCTACCTCAGTGTGGCAGCGTCAGGCTGGTGAGAGGATAGCAGCCATGCAGCAGGATCAGCAGCAATACATGGAGGCGCAGAGGGCTTACTACGCGAGTCAGGGTTTCTTATACCCTCCTCCGTAGTGAGCCTGAAGCTAGCTTGGGGGAGGACCCCCATTCTGAGGTAACTTGTATCTTCCTGTGTTTTCAGAATATCTTATAAATGAAAATCCAAAAAAATCTTCAAAAATAAAAAGATCAAAAATATTTATTTGCTTTCATCATCATCGTTTGCTTAGTTTTCTTTGATGTGCTTACTAAGAATGCTTTGCCTCTATGGTTGAAATGATGAATAGTTGCTCTATTTATTTTCCTCGTATGTCTTGCCTACAACTTTGTATCCTACCTAAGTTTTGAGTTTGTTGGCTTCTATGTTCAAACCTTAGCTTGAAAACTGTGGGTAGCAAAAAGCATGATCCTTGCCTAAGTTGTTGTGAGACATGATATGGTATAATAGAGTGCTATGATCTTGTGCTTAGATAAAGCTTGACATCTGGAGTTTTTCCTTTTTGAAAAATCAAAACATGATGAGTTCCTCAATGATGAGAATTTCCCATCCAAGGCCATATGTAGATTCTAGTTCTTAGCCTCCACATATGCAGCTTGTTCTCTCATTGAGCTTTGTCAAATTGTTGTGACCCTTGTTAGAACTCATACTCCCCTGATCAAGATCACGTACACGTTCATGCTAAAACTTCTACACTAGAAGTTAGCATTCATCATTTGCTCCATACTGCTTATGCATTCTTCCGCAAATAAAACTCTATGTATCTTTGCATCATTCATCCCTCTCCAAATATCTCCAATAGAGACAAAGGGCTAGCTAAAAAGAAAGAGAAAAAAAAGAGAAAAGCATGCTCAAAAGCATGGCAAAAATAAGTAAAGAGAGCTAGCCCAAGTCTCGAAAAATTTCAAAGGAGAAAAAGGGATTGATATGTGCAAGAGAAAGAGTTCCACCATGTAGATGGTAATAACTAGTACCTACTCCGGGGCTAGTGTCCACCTTACCATCAATTCCTCATTCTCTCATATAAAGCATGGCAATATCTAGCACTCACTTCCGGGCCTAGTATCCACCTTGCCATGCTCATATCCATCACACACATATGCACATCTTGATCAGGATGTATGTTTGTTTCTTCCAAGGATCCGGTTTTTGACTTAGCAAAACATGAGAGGCAAGTATGCCACATCTTCCCTACCTACAGCTCCACATACAGCCTATTAGGAGTAGGATGTGAAGAAGGGCAACATTGATGCCTTGGTGAGGAACCATACACCTTTGAGTGATCCGAGAGTATCATTTGAGGAACTCTGATTTTCTTTTGAAAAACTTGCAAAACTTCCGGATTGATAGCTGATCAAGGTATGAGTGATTATGCACATGCTATATAACCATTCTGTCTCTCAACCGCCCAAGGCAGGTGAAGCTATATGCCCCACGTAGCAGCCTGAGGTGGCCTCCCTCTTGGAGTTGGTGCCTTGGCAGGTGTAGCAGAGTTCTTCTTGTTGGGGCACTCGAACGACTTGTGGTCTTGCTTCCCACAGGCGTAGCACGTAGGTGTGAAACCTCCGGTGCCGGGTCTTGACGCGAACTGTTGGGGGCGGTTGTACCCACCACCCTGCTGCTGGTAGTTGGAGCTCTTTCCTCCTGGGTACGGTGCACGGCTTCCTCCGAAGCCACATCCGGGCTGGTTGTTCCCCGGGCGGTAGCTCCCTCTCAGCAGGTTGCTCTGCCCACTCCTCAGCCTCTAGAAGGATCGGTCGCCATGGTCCCGATCTCCCATCCTCTTCTTGCCCTTCATGCGTTCTTCGTGACCCCTCCTTTCTTCCTCAAGTGCGATCGCCCTGTTCACCAGGTGGCGAAGGGACTTGTGCTCACTAGCCTTCAAGCCCTGGCGGAGACCATGGTGGAGGCCTCGCAGAAACCAGAACTGCTTCTTGTCGTCGGTGTTGGTGTCATCGGGGGCATAGCGCATCTGAAGGACCGAAACGGGCGACCAGAGAGGAGGGGGAGTGAATGGGAGCCGATAAAATTTTTTCCCTTTGGTCGAATTCGGCCTATACCCCGATTGCCACTCCACGAATCCTTGCACACAAAGCTGAGCTCCAAACAAGGCACGCACAAGCCTAGAAGATCACCCAAGAAGCCTAGAAGCAAAGAGCGGAAGCAACTGGACAAGAATCAAAGCACTTGGTTAATTCTGGAAACGACCAGTGCGGACCGTCCGTGCGGTACGGGCCTACTGTCCGCGTGTGTACAGCGGACTGTCCGACCCTGCTGCGCGGACTGTCCGAAATAACCACCAGAGCTACCAGAGACACACCCGAAAATACGGACTGTCCGGCTAGGCCTTGCGGACCGTCCGCCAGTGTCGCGGACTGTCCGTGAGGCGAGCGCGGACTGTCCGCCCAGCTCACTGGAAACCCCAGACAAAACCCCAGACAAAACTTCCCACGCGGACCGTCCGTGAGCGACACGCGGACTGTCCGCAAACCACTTGCAACGAAACCCTAGCTGAGAAACGGATCAAAACAACAACGTGCAAGAATACGAAGAACACGCGACGAACTCCAGCACACGCGGACTGTCCGCAGGGTCCTGGCGGACTGTCCGCTAGCCCCAGACAGAGCTGCTCGAGCTCGAGCCCGCGAAGTCAACCTTCCAAATCCATCACCGGATCTCCCAAATGCCAAAAGCTCTTGAGACAAGATTTGGGGTAGATGATAAGCAACACAAGGTGAAGCTATGCCCCAAAAATCTCGACCTCTAAGCCACTAAATCGTCGGGAATCGCAGATCACACGAACTCCACCAAGAACACGAACTTCGGCCAAAAACTCACGAATCGAAGGCTCTCCACAGCGTTTGAGGGGTCAAGATCATACACAAACATGCGCAAGGCATCCACCCATGATCCCCTCAAAGAAATCCGTGAAGAAACACCTCCAAACTCACGAATCGTGCGAAGAACGAAAGCCCCCAAAAATAGTCCCAAAAATGACATGAAAATCACAAAGGACTAGGAGATCATCGGGACGCCGAATGCTTCCATACATCCAGAGGACAGAGGCTGTACAAGCGTCTAGCCTAAGGAATCCAGAGGAAAACGAAGCAGTCCAGAGAAATTCTACCGGGGGAGAAAAACCTAGGAAGCAAGAGAGAGAGATGCCATCCACCTCTCCGCTATTTATACGAAGTCTCTCGGAGGGAGGTAAATGACCACACTACCCCTACTGTATAAATGAAGATACAACCCCTCAGGGGCATTTCGGTCAAGTCTTCATCGGACGGACACGCTTCCACCGCGGCTTCGCTTCAACTCGACGCAAACCCCGCGATCACGCCACGTGCCCTCCGCCTCGAAGCTTCCCGAAGCTCCCAGATCACTGTCTCCGTCGCCTCGGGCCTTCGGGCTTGGTTTTGATGCCCAAACCAAGAAACCGTCCACCGATGGTTTTGTGGGCAAACCAACAAACCCCGCGTGCAAGCTTCGGGCTCCATCCGCTACCTTGCACCGGCCCATGTTCACGACTTCAGCCTACCAGTCTTGCACCGCACGGCTCGCACTTGACCCCATCGGCCACCGGGTCCATCGAACCAAGCCTACTTGCCACTCCATCACCCGGAGGCCGTCACGGCTAAGGCCTTTCGCGCTTGTTCTTCACCTGCACCGACACGAGTCAAGCCGCAACCTGTACCTGCACCCTTAGCCAAGCATCAGTCCACACAACGTTGTCAATCACTCATCACTAAGGAGCGACCCTCCACTGGTCTTCGGACACACCTGGTCCTCAATCTCCCCCTTGATGAGTGCATTGACAACACCCATAGAAATCACATAGAGAAAAAGAAAAGAGAACAACCACGAACACAAACCTCCCAAGCAAGTGATCCAAAGCCAAAGAACAAGCGAAAACTCGATCACTCGCCAATCCATGTCTCGGCCCCCTAAGACAAGGGCAACGGCTCGACACAGCCGAGACAAAGCAAAGCTCACAAAGAGCACATCACAAAGCACAAAACTCAGGAAAAACAAAGGAGCTCCCCCTGCACATATGCAACTCCCCCTGAGCAAATGCAACCTCTTCTTCTCAAAATTTCCCTTCACATGCACATGTCACAAATGCATACCAATTTTTCACAAAATCTCCCCATATCATACAAAACTCTCCCCCTTGTTGACAATGCAAGAATCAAGGTAG
Source organism: Cenchrus fungigraminus (assembly GCA_036936925.1). NCBI lineage: Eukaryota > Viridiplantae > Streptophyta > Magnoliopsida > Poales > Poaceae > Cenchrus > Cenchrus fungigraminus. The sequence continues at coordinate 115,037,368 of CM072779.1, read as the reverse complement.
ATGATGCTCTCCCCCTTGTTTTCATGAAAAATGCATGTCAAAGCATATATACAATCTACCAAGCTTCTCAAATATACAAAGAGCACAACAAAATGCTACAAATGAGACATAGAGTAAGCAAAGTAGACATGGTGTATCTAGCACATTGCCATCAAGAAGGTATAGACATATAAGCATGTGACATGGCCAAAAGCAATTTTAAGCAATTTTCTCAAAGAAATAGTCATCTCATGAGCAAGAATCTTTCTATACCAATTTGAACATAAAGACACAAGATCATCCAAAGTTTATGCAAGATCACAGATTCTCATCACAAGATCATTATAAACGCCCACAAGCTACTCAAGTCATGTTAAAGCCACCGAGCCATGTGTCTACTTCTTAAAATGAGACTTCTCATGGTAGACAAGCATGCTATGGTTTAGCACCCAAGATATGAATTTCAAAGCATAAAAACATGATTAGGAGCTCATTTTTCAAGTATAAGGCAATTCACACACCAATTTCATTTTCAAGATTAAACATGGTACATGAAGTGCCTTTGCGGCAAAAAGAAGCTTATGCTCGTCCCCAAGTAAGCAAACGGGGTAAACATTTACAATGACAAAGGTCTTTGACCCCAAGCAAAGAGAACATGATTCTCAAGCACAAACTAAACATGATATAGGCATTTAAGCACAAATAAAGCATAGACAAGCATCTACTCATGAGAGACACCATTTTAGCATTTTCATCAAAAGAAAGCTATCTCAACACAAATATATGACAAAACCATCAAGAGCATAGCATTCTCATCCACAAATTACTCAACAAGCACATATATCACAAATATAGCACATTGGTGATCAAAGTATATAAGAGAAGCTCATTCCTAGCACAAGTGATCCAAAGATGGCTATCCTACCAGGTTTTGTACAAAAAGTAAAATGCATGAATGCAATGCAACAAAATGAACATATGCCACATATATACATGAGAAGCTCCAAGACTCAGCTAGAAAGGAAAGCAAACACCAAGTTCACCCCGCAAGCGAGTGAAAGTGACTTGATCAAGCGGCTTGGTGAAAATGTCGGCTAGCTGATCTTGGGTAGGGACATAGGACAAAGATATATTTCCCTTCTCAACATTGTCCCTCAGGAAGTGGTACCTCACTTCTATGTGTTTGGTTTTGGAGTGGAGGACAGGATTTTTGGCTACGCTTATGGCACTGGTGCTATCACAGAAAAGTGGAACCTGGGAGCACTCCTCTCCAAAATCACTCATGGTATATGTCATCCAAAGCAGCTGGGAACAACAACTAGCAGCAGCTACATACTCAGCCTCTGTAGTGGACTGGGCTACACTGGATTGCTTGCGAGATGACCAAGAGACCAAAGAAGAACCAAGGAACTAACAACACCCAGAAGTACTCTTGCGATCCAATCGACACCCAGCAAAATCAGCATCGGAGTAACCGTGAAGTCTAAGTGTCGAGGAGGCAGAATACCAAAGACCAAACTCAGGAGTGTAGTTCAAGTACCTGAAGATCCGCTTGACGGCCTGCTGATGTGAAGTCCTCGGTGAAGCATGAAAACGAGCGCACAGACACACACTGAACTGTATGTCCGGCCTCGTCGCCGTCAAGTAGAGGAGGGAGCCGATCATGCTCCGGTACTCCTTCTGGTCCACGGGTTTGCCGTCCTCGTCCGCGTCCAAAGCCGTAGTCGTACTCATCGGTGTGGTCAGCGGCTTGGAGTCATTCATGGCAAACTTCTTCACCATATCCCTGGTGTACTTCGCCTGGTGTACAAACGTCCTGTCCTTGCACTGCTTGATCTGGAGACCCAAGAAAAACTGCAGCTCGCCCATCATGGACATCTCAAATTGCCTGCTCATGTCATCTGCAAATCTGGCAACAGGATCATGAGAAGAGCCACCAAAGATTATGTCATCCACGTAAATCTGAACGATCAACAGGTCATTCCCATGCTTAAGGAGAAACAGGGTCTTATCAACTGTGCCCATCACAAACCCCTTACTCAGCAAAAAGCCTCTCAACCTGCCATACCAAGCTCTAGGTGCCTGTTTCAACCCATAGAGCGCTCTCTCGAGTTTGTATACATGGTGTGGGTATTTTTCACTCTCAAACCCCGAGGGTTGCCTCACATACACTTCTTCCTCTATCACCCCATTCAAGAAAGTACTCTTGACATCCATTTGGTACAACTTGAACCCTTTAGCCATGGCAAAGGCTAGAAGGATCCTAATTGTCTCCAAACGTGTCACAGGAGTAAATGTCTCCTCATAATCTATCCCCTCCTTCTGGTTGAAACCCTGCGCCACCAACCTCGACTTGTTTCTCACAACCAACCCATTTTCACCCTCTTTGTTCTTCCATACCCACTTGGTTCCTATGGGACGGCAATTTGGCGGTGGATCGACTAAAACCCAGACTTGGTTTCTCTCAAAGTTCTCCAACTCCTCATGCATGGAATTCACCCAATTCTCGTCAGACAAAGTGTGTCCAATATCTTTGGGCTCAAACGACGCGACAAAAGCAGAGTGAGCGAAATGAGAGAAATTCCTTGACCTCGACCGTGTAGTGCGTTCATGAAGGTCACCAATGATCGTCGTCGGTGGGTGGTCGATCTGTACACGCTGGGGAGCCTCACGTCTGGACACCACCTCCCCCTCAGCAGCAGCCTCCACTCGAACAGCCTCAGTCGTAGTGGGTGTAGGGGATGGTCCGTCCTCGATCCTCGTCGTAGTAGTGGAAGTAGAAGGTACACGATCAGCCGCGGGAGCACCACCATCATCATCATCCTCGTCTCCATCTCCATCCTTCTCATCCTCAAAGATCCTAGCACCGATCTCCTCGTCACCTGCACACTCAAAAGCAGAAGAGCTACATGGCTGTGTCTCGTCGAAGGTAACCTCGCAAGTCTCCATGATTCGGTTAGTGTCAAGGTTGAGCACACGATATGCTCTAGAATGAATCGCATAACCGAGGAAAATCCCATCCGAACATCGCGACTCAAACTTATCCAACTTGCCCTTCTTCAGAATGAAACACTTGCAGCCAAAAGCTCTGAAATGACTCACCTTGGGTTGTCGGCCATGCATCAGCTCATTAGAGGTCTTCTTCTTGAAAGCACGAAGGAAAATGCGATTTGAGACATAGCAAGCGGTATTGACCGCCTCGGCCCAGAAACGCCTAGGAGTCCTATGCTCATCAAGCATCGTCCTGGCCATCTCACAAAGGGTCCGGTTCTTCCTCTCCACTACGCCATTCTGGCAAGCGACGTATGGAGAAGAGTACTGATGATCAAGACCAAGATCACTGCAAAAGGCATCAAAATGAGAGTTCTTAAACTCCGTGCCATTGTCACTGCGTATAGCTCGAATGACATCTCCATGTCTCTCATTCTTCAACCTCAAGATCAAGTCTCGAACAAAGCCAAATGTCTCACTCTTATCCTCCAAAAAGAAAACGCAAGAGTACCTCGAAAAATCATCAACAACCACAAGAACATACCACTTCCCACCCGCAGAGTGAACACAAGCTGGCCCAACCAAATCCATGTGCAACAGCTCACAAGGTCGCTCGGTCATGACAGCAGTCAGAGGGGCATGAGAAGCGGCAACCATCTTTCCATGCCGACAAGAAGCACAAACCAAATCCTTCTCGAATTTCAACTTAGGCATTCCTCGGACAAGATCAAGACCACTCAAGCGGGAAAGCAACTCAAAGCTCAAGTGTCCCAACCTCCTATGCCATTTCCAAAGCTCGGCCGACACGCCAGCAACAAAGCATCGAGGAGGACCAACAGACTGGGAAAATCGGCACAAAAGATTTGACCCTCGGGGACAATCGTACAGACAAGATCACCTCGAGAATCAAGCACACGAGAAGCACCAACCTTAAAACGAACCTCAAAACCTTCGTCGAGTAATTGAGATACTAACAACAGGTTAAAACCAAGTGACTTGACCAGAGCCACTGTTCTTAAGGTCACCTTGCTACTCACCTTCACCATACCTTCAGCAAGCACTCGTCCTCGCCCATTGTCCCCGAAAGTGATGTACTCCCTCGTACTCACCGGGGTGAGGCTGGAGAACCACCCACGATCTCCGGTCATGTGTCTCGAGCAACCGGAGTCGATCAACCAAAAGTTCTCCAAGCCTCCCGCCTGCAATAAAAAACGAGAATGAGAATGAGCAAGCGACTCAATACTGGGGTTAGTTCCAAAAGATTCAAACCAGTGTCGAGCCATTTGCTCAAAAGAAGGGTTAGCAAAGTCCATTCTACCAACACCCCGAGGCGGAGCCCTCTCACGCCTACTACCAAAGAACCTGTCACATCTCACTGGAGGAGTACGCGCACCACGAGGAGGAAAATGTGGCCCGTAGTCCATCTGAGACCCAAAGCTACGATCGTGCCTCCCAAACTCGTAACGGTCACGAGAAGGAGCACGTCGAGCCAACTCACCACGCCCAAACCCAACACGTCTGTCTCTCTGAGGGAACACACCTCCACCTCGACGAGTGGGAACAGTCCTCACAAACACATCACCCCTAGGTAGAGGCCCTCTACGAGGCTCAGGTACACCACGAGCAAGGTGGTACCTGTCCTTGTTTGCCATCTCCCTAGCAAACCTCTCATCCCTCTTCCTCCGGAAACAAAACTCATCCTTATGCCCATCCCTCCCACAATACTCAGAATGGAAGCGGATTGGCACTGGCTTAGGCGGTGGCTTTTCTGTGGGCTTCTCAACCACTTTCTCTCCAGACTTCCCCTCAAAGACATTACCCAGGTTGCTCACAAACTTGATGGGTTTCTGGTAATTCTCAGTTTTTTAGGGTAATACTGGTGGGTCTGGAGTTGTATCAAGCTTGTTTCTCAGGTGGTTTGGTTTGGGTGCATATTTGTTCATGGGTATGGTGTGGGGTGGTGTAGGTGTCTCTCCAGCTTTCTCTTCTCCCTCACCACTCTTCTCACCACACTTGTCAGCCCCCAACGCCTAACCATCAAACCTCTTGAACTGAGCCAACATCAAACTCAATTGTGGCTCATGCCCAGACAGCCAACTCATAAACTTCCTCAGTTCATCATTTTCATCCTGCAGACGATCAACATAGTGTGCAAGTTCCATGTTTTTCAAAGCATGCATTTCACAGGTTGAACATGATGTAGGAAGAGGAGCTTTCAATGCCGCCTCAAGAGAAACTATCTTAGTGTGAGATTCATCTAGCCTAGCATGCAAGACAGGACATGAGGTACAAGCACCTAGTAAAGCTGGCCTAGACTTCAACTCATCACATTCAATCCTAACCACATCTAGTTCCTCCAAAGTAGAGGCATGTTTCTCCTTGAGAGCAGTCAAATCAGCAAGAAAAACTGAGCAATCACCACAATTAATTTCCTCAGACACCACAGGAGCAGATTTCAAAGCCACTATCTCATTCCTAGCATCCACAAGCAAGGATTCAAGCTCGGCTACCTTGTCCTTAGCATCACCCAACAGAGACCTAAATTCCCTCTTCTCCTTGTTGGTCTTTCTAAGCACATCATCATGGTTATCAAGCAACTCATTGAGCCTAGCATTCTCCTCTAGCAAGAAGTTGGGATCTTGTCGTACCTCATCGTCAGAGTCGGAGTTCAAATCCGAGCTGTGCCTCCCACCCTTCTTGGAGTGTGCCATGCCGCAAAAGCCTTGTGCGATGAAGCTCAAGCCGGTGATGTTCTTGCCCGTGTGCCGCTTGTCCTTGCGCTTCTCTTGCTCTCCTCGCTGCTCGAATCGGAGGAAGCATCGCTTGAAGTCGAGTCGATGTCGCTCGCTCCGGCCACCATCGCTCAAGAGGTCTTCTTCTTGTAGCCGCCACCCTTCTTGTGCCTTCTCTCGCCCTTGTCCTTGTGCTTGTCCTTGTAGTCGTTCCGGGAGCGGTGCTTGTTGTAGTCGTGCTTGGACTTGCCCTTGTAGTCATTCTTGATCTCCATGGCTTCAGGGCATTCGATGATGAAGTGCCCGTGCTTCCCGCACCGATAGCACATCCCCGAGCTCCTCCTTGCATTCTTGCGGTTCTCGTACATCCGTCCAAACCTCTTGCTCAACAAGGCGAGATCGTCCTCGCTCAGCACCTCAAAGTCCTCATCTGGCAGGGACACAAGACAAGACAAAGAGAAACCACCATGGTTAGCGTTAGACCGTGATCCCGAGACAAGAGCCAAACTATGAGGATCAGTGGGGCTCTCGCTCTTGGCTCTCAAGCCACGATCAACCTCAGAAGACCTGAGCTTTGAAAATAGCTCATCCAACGTCAGCGTATCATACACGCTCGACTCCTCAATGGCCTCGACCTTGGCACTCCACACAGACCGATCCAGGGCATGCAAAAGCTTGATAGCTTGATCATGGTCTGTGTATGGGAGCACTGTCACATTGGCCCTCATGTTGTTGACAATGCTAGTGAAACGCTGAAACATTGCATCGGTCGACTCGCCGGGGAGATGAGTGAAGTTCTCGTACTCTCTCCGGTAAGTGGAAAACAAACGGGCTTGCACTTGGGCATTGCCAACATGAGCATTTCTCAACTTGTGCCATATCTTTCCGGCCACATTCTCTCCGTACACTCGCTCAAACTCTGAGGCACAGAGAGCACGGAACAAGTAATCAACGGCCTTGCTGTTGGCCTCAAACATGTCCCGCGATCCTGGAAGTAGAAAACTATCTGGGATGACATAATGATCATTCTGAGTGACCTCCCAGATGAAAGTTCCCTTCCCTCGCAAAAACGCGCCCATGCGCCTCTCCCACATCGGGTAATTCTTGCCATCGAAGTGCGGAGGACCCGACCCCTTGCCGTAATCGCCCATCTTTGGATCTTAGACTGGTTAGAATCACGAAGATCTGTAACTGGCTCTGATACCAATTGAAGGACCGAAACGGGCGACCAGAGAGGAGGGGAGTGAATGGGAGCTGATAAAAATTCTTCCCTTTGGTCAAATTCGGCCTATACCCCGATTGCCACTCCACGAATCCTTGCACACAAAGCTGAGCTCCAAACAAGGTACGCACAAGCCTAGAAGATCACCCAAGAAGCCTAGAAGCAAAGAGCGGAAGCAACTGGACAAGAATCAAAGCACTTGGTCAATTCTGGAAACGACCAGTGCGGACCGTCCGTGCGGTACGGGCGGACTGTCCGCGTGTGTACAGCAGACTGTCCGACCCTGCTGCGCGGACTGTCCGAAATAACCACCAGAGCTACTAGAGACACACCCGAAAATACGGACTGTCCGGCTAGGCCTTGCGGACCGTCCGCTAGTGTCGCGGACTGTCCGTGAGGCGAGCGCGGACTGTCCGCCCAGCTCGCTGGAAACCCCAGACAAAACTTCCCACGCGGACCGTCCGTCAGTGACACGCGGACTGTCCGCAAACCACTTGCAATGAAACCCTAGCTGAGAAACAGATCAAAACAACGACGCGCAAGAACACGAAGAACACACGACGAACTCCAGCACACGCGGACTGTTCGCGGGGTCCTGGCGGACTGTCCGCTAGCCCCGGACAGAGCTGCTCGAGCTCGAGCCCGCGAAGTCAACCTTCCAAATCCATCACCGGATCTCCCAAATGCCAAAAGCTCTTGAGACAAGGTTTGGGGTAGATGATAAGCAACACAAGGTGAAGCTATGCCCCCAAAATCTCGACCTCTAAGCCACTAAATCGCCGGGAATCGCGGATCACACAAACTCCACCGAGAACACGAACTTTGGCCAAAAACTCACGAATCGAAGGCTCTCCACAGTGTTTGAGGGGTCAAGATCATACACAAACATGCGCAAGGCATCCACCCATGATCCCCTCAAAGAAATCCGTGAAGAAACACCTCCAAACTCACGAATCGTGCGAAGAACGAAAGCCCCCAAAAATAGTCCCAAAAATGACACGAAAATCACAAAGGACTAGGAGATCATCGGGACGCCGAATGCTTCCATACATCCAGAGGACAGAGTCTGTACAAGCGTCTAGCCTAAGGAATCTAGAGGAAAACGAAGCAGTCCAGAGAAATTCTACCGAGGGAGAAAAACCTAGGAAGCAAGAGAGAGATGCCATCCACCTCTCCACTATTTATACGAAGTCTCTCGGAGGGAGGTAAATGACCACACTACCCCTACTGCATAAATGAAGATACAACCCCTCAGGGGCATTTCGGTCAAGTCTTCATCGGACGGACACACTTCCACCGCGGCTTCACTTCAACTCGACGCAAACCCCGCGATCACGCCACGTGCCCTCCGCCTCAAAGCTTCCCGAAGCTCCCAGATCACTGTCTCCGTCGCCTCGGGCCTTCGGGCTTGGTTTTGAGGCCCAAACCAAGAAACCGTCCACCGATGGTTTTGTGGGCAAACCAACAAACCCCGCGTGCAAGCTTCGGGCTCCATCCGCTACCTTGCACTGGCCCATGTTCACGACTTCAGCCCGCCAGTCTTGCACCGCATGGCCCGCACTTGACCCCATCGGCCACCGGGTCCATCGAACCAAGCCTACTTGCCACTCCATCACCCGGAGGTCGCCACGGCTAAGGCCTTTCGCGCTTGTTCTTTCAGCTGCACCGACACGAATCAAGCCGCAACCTGTACCTACACACTTACCCAAGCATCAGTCCACACAACGTTGTCAATCACTCATCACTAAGGAGCGACCCTCCACTGGTCTTCGGACACACCTGGTCCTCAGCATCATCTTCATGAAGTGCCTCTCGTACTCCTCCACCCTCATTGCACCCTGAGTCATGGTGCGGACCTCCTGGGCCTTCTGACTCATGAGTTCCCTCGACAGGTACTGCTCGCGGAACACCTCGCAGAACTCCAGCCAGGTGATGAAAGCTGGGTTCAGGTGGCTGTCCGAGTAGTTGTCCCACCAAGACTTGGCAGGACCCTCGAGCTTGTTGACGGCGAGAGCCACACACTCTTCGTTAGTGTAGGTGGTGAGGTCGAGCTTCGTCTCGATGACGTGGAGCCATTTGTCGGCTTCGAGAGGATCATCCGAGTAACTGAAGGTAGGGGCCTTCAGGCGGAGGAACCTCTCAATCTTCTTGGCGAAGTCCTCCTCCAGCGGGATGTTGCGGTTCCCACCGTTGACTCGGTTCTCGATGACATCAGCCATCCTCTACAGCAGCTGAGTCTGAGCGGCCATCACTGTCGACTGGGCATCCCTGGGCCCACCACACATATGGGCCATACCCGGGAGATAAGAACCTGCACACCTGGACTACTCGACTAGTGGGCCGCGGTGCAAATTACTGTGGACCACAAGGCAAGACAAGACAGACAAGGACTTGTACTAAGACTAGGATAGCTTTCTATAACTCGTATAGGCTACTCCGAGTCCTACTCAAATAGTACTCTTGCACCAATCCGACTTGTAACCTTGCCTCTCGTGGCATATAAGGTGAGGCAGGGACCCCTCTCAAAATATACGCAATCAATACAGCGCCACGCAGCATATAGGACATAGAGTATTACGCACATTGCGGCCCGAACCTGTCTAATTGTGTGCCCCGTGTCTCACCATCTTGTTCCTGTTCTCGGCGAGCCCCACCGCACAATCTACTACTTCGGGTACCCCGTCGTAGGCTCTGTTGACGGTGGAAATTCACCATTTCCAACCCTCAATATTCTCACATAAATGGAGGCATATGCATTATTTATTAGCATTTCGGTTTGAATAATGTAGTTCCACTTGTCCTTGGAGATTATTTGTATGTAGGTGATTTATCCCTTAAAAGAGATGGAAACTCACCTTCTATGAAGAACCCATGCCAACTCAGCTGAGGAGGTGGCTGCCACCAAGGGAAACATGGCAATCCATGTCATCGATCCAGGGGAGGCACTCACCGACGAATCAGAGGTCGCCACATGGACTTCACATGGATCAAAGGGCCCACCTCGGATACCAAATCAAGCCAGGCACCGGGGATGGATCAGAGGGCCCACAAGGCAGCCAACCAGAGGAAGCACACCAGGTGGGGCCGCCCTAGGGGGACGGCCGATCCTAGGATCGGCCGAACCGCCTTAGTGGCACCCCATCCTGGCCCTCCACGTGGTGGTTACTCATTGGTCCATTGCCTCACTCCCGGGTGTTTCGGGGCACTTTGGGCGTCCGAGCAAGCCTTGTCCTCGCCTATAAATGAAGGGGAGGGGCTCCCATTTCTCACACACCACCCTCTCATTCTCCTCTCACTTTTAGTTTCCAAGGCTAGGGGGTAGGCTAGAGTAGCTCTTATTTAGGTTCCAAGTCCTCTTGGAAGTCTAGGTATGAGTTCTCTTTTATCTTTATTTCTTTGTATGACTTTGATCTACTTCAGTTATTCAGCTATTTCATATAAAGTCATGGTAGATCATATTCTTGACATGTTCTTGAGTTCATCCTCTGTTCATCATTTAGAGGCTCGTGTTCTTCGTGAACACTACATTTTGATCCACTTGAAGGGTGATAAACTCCTTCCTTATGTGTTTGTTCATAAGTTAGAGGCTCGTGTTCTTCACGAACACGACCCTTTGATCTTATTGATTAGACACAAGAGAGTTCATATTTGTTCGTATGTCTAGCCTTAGTTGATCTAGTTAGATGGCATGAGAGTGTTGCATGAGGTCTGTGTTCAAGCTACGGTACTCGGTCTAGTTGACCAGTCTTCTGGTGGCTCTCACCCTGTGTCACAATAGCCCGGGCCGGGTGGAGTCTAGCAGCAACGTAGGCATGGTGCCTGGGTTGTCTGGCTATGATAGTTATGAGCATACCCCCCGTAACGATAGAGGTCGGTCCTCAGGTGGTGACAGCCCTGTTGGATCCTTGGGCAACCTCCGCGTTGGGGTACCTGCTGTAGGAGTCTAAAGTATAGTTTCGCAGAGTGCTGGTTGTTGACATTTCTTAACGTCGAACACTTAAGAACAGATTTAGAATCCATCCTTAGCATCGGCGCTAGAAATGCTTGTTGGCATTTCTCAATGTCACAACTAATGGCGCAAGTTAGCGTGAACATCGAGACTTGCCATAGGTTAATCTAAACGATCATGAACAAATCCACAAGTGCACAGATAACCATTGTAGCATTTCCCCAAGGAAGGAGAGTATTCCAAGGGTATTGAATCCGTGGAAGGCAATGGTGGATATCTTAGACTTATGCTTTTGCTCAGAATGTAAACCAAGAGATAGATATAGGGAACAGCACACTCAAAGGCAGGGGTAAGATAAAAGATATACGGGGTAGTGTGACACACACACCTCAAATCTACCTCTACTCTAGCACACTACGGCTTAGGGGGAACATACGAGTTAGCTCTAGGTTCTATTGTACTAAACATACAAAGCTAGAAGATACAAGAAATGGGCATGAGTATTGCACGAGAGAGAAAAGGTTCAGCACCTAGGTACAAACGGGGAGCTAGCCCGCGACGACCAGCACTCTGCGAAACTAGACTTTAGATTCCTACAGCAGGTACCCCAACGCGGAGGTTGCCCTAGGATCCAACAGGGCTGTCACCACCTGAGGACCGACCTCTCGTTACAGGGGGTATGCTCATAACTATCGTAGCCAGACAACCTAGGCACCATGCCTACGTTGCTGCTAGACTCCACCTGGCCCGGGCTATTGTGACCCAAGGTGAGAGCCACCAGAAGACTGGTCAACTAGACCGAGTACCGTAGCTTGAACACAAACCTCATGCAACACTCTCGTGCCATCTAACAAGATCAACTAAGGCTAGACATACAAACAGATAAGAACTCTCTTATGTCTAATCAACAAGATCAAAGGGTCGTGTTCGTGAAGAAAACGAGCCTCTAACTTATGAACAAACACATAAGGAAGGAGTTTATCACCCTTCAAATGGATCAAAAGGTAGTGTTCACGAAGAACACGAGCCTCTAAATGATGAACAGAGGATGAACTCAAGAACATATCAAGAATATGATCTACCATGACTTTATATGAAATAGCTGAATAACTGAAGTAGATCAAAGTCATACAAAGAAATAAAGGTAAAAGAGAACTCATACCTAGACTTCCAAGAGGAATTGGAACCTGAATAAGAGCTACTCTAGCCTACCCCCTAGCCTTGGAAACTAAACTTGAGAGAATAATGAGAGAGTGGTGTGTGAGAAATGGGAGCCCCTCCCCTTCTATTTATAGGCAAGGACAAGGCTTGCTCGGAGCACCAAATGGCCCCTAAACACCCGGGAGTGAGGCAATGGACCAATAGGGAGCTGCCATGTGGAGGGCCAGGATGGGGCCCCCTAGGTCGGTTCGGCCGATCCCAGGGTCGGCCGGCCCCCTAGGGTGGCCCCACCTGGTGGTTTTCCACTGGGTGGCTGCCCTGTGGGCCCTTTGATCCTCCCCCAGTGCATGGCTTGATTTGGTATCCGAGGTGGGCCCTTTGATCCATGTGAAGTCCATGTGGCGTCCTCTGATTCGTCGGTGAGTGCCTCCCCTGGATCGATGACGTGGATTGCCATGTCTCCCTTGGTGGCAGCCACCTCCTCAGCTGAGTTGGCATGGCTTCTTCATAGAAGTGGGGTTTCCATCTCTTTTAAAGGGTAAATCACCTACATACAAATAATCTTCAAGGACAAGTGGAACTACATTATTCAAACCTAAATGCTAGTAAATAATGCATATGCCTCCATTTATGTGAGAATATTGAGGGTTGGAAATGGTGAATTTCCACCGTCAACAAACTCCCCCAAGCTAACCTCTTGCTCGTCTCGAAGCAAGACATTAGAGACTTAGGTTGGTTGATCAGGAGTTGCTACAATGTTGTATTCTCAACTTATGGCAAACATACAGCAAAGTACTCTACCAAGAGTTGAACAAGTTGGCAATGTTCTTACCTTTCACCTGATACGTGGGGCGTATAGCTTCACCTGCCTTGGACGGTTGAGAGACAGAATGGTTATATAGAAAATGCATAATCACTCATACCTTGATCAACTTATCAATCCGGAGGTTTTGCAAATTTTTCAAAAGAAAATCAGAGTTCCTCAAATGATACTCTCGGATCGCTCAAAGGTGTATGGTTCCTCACCAAGGCATCAATGTTGCCCTTCTTCCCATCCTACTCCTAATAGGCTGTATGTGGAGCTATAGGTAGGGAAGATGTGGCATACTTGTCTCTCATATTTTGCTAAGTCAAAAACCGGATCCTTGGAAGAAACAAACATACATCCTGATCAAGATGTGCATATGTGTGATGGATATGAGCATGGCAAGGTGGATACTAGGCCCGGAAATGGGTGCTAGATATTGCCATACTTTATATGAGGGAATGAGGGATTGATGGTAAGGTGGACACTAGCCCCGGAGTGGGTACTAGTTATTACCATCTATATGGTGGAACTCTTTCTCTTGCACATATCAATCCCTTTTTCTCCTTTTGAAATTTTCGAGACTTGGGCTAGCTCTCTTCTTTTTTTTGCCATGCTATTGAGCATGCTTTTCTTTTTTTTCTCTTTTTTTTAGCTAGCCCTTTATCTCTATTGGAGATATTTGGAGAGGGATGAATGATGCAAAGATACATAGAGTTTTATTTGCGGAAGAATGCATAAGCAGTATAGAGCAAATGATGAATGCTTAACTTCCAGTGTAGAAGTTTTAGCATGAATGTGTACGTGATCTTGATCAGGGGAGTATGAGTTCTAACAAGGGTCACAACAATTTGACAAAGCTCAATGAGAGAACAAGCTGCATATGTGGAGGCTAAGAACTAGAATCTACATATGGCCTTGGATGGGAAATTCTCATCATTGAGGAACTCATCATGTTTTGATTTTTCAAAAAGGAAAACTCCGGATGTCAAGCATCACTAAGCACAAGATCATAGCACTCTATTATACCATATCATGTCTCACAACAACTTAGGCAAGGATCATGCTTTTTGCTACCCATAGTTTTCAAGTTAAGGTTTGAACATACAAGCTAACAAACTCAAAACTTTAGGTAGGATACAAAGTTGTAGGCAAGACATACGAGGAGAATAAACAGAGCAACTATTCGTCATTTCAACCATAGAGGCAAAGCATTCTTACTAAGCATATCAAAGCAAACTAAGAAAATGATGATGATGAAAGCAAATAAATATTTTTGGTCTTTTTATTTTTGCAGATTTTTTTTTGGATTTTCATTTATAAGATATCCTGAAAATGAAGGAAGATACAAGTTACCTCATAATAGGGGCTCCTCCCCCAAGCTAGCTTCAGGCTCACTGCGGAGGAGGGTAGAAGAAACCCTGACTCGCGTAGTAAGCCCTCTGCACCTCCATGTACTGCTGCTGATCCTGCTGCATGGCTGCTATCCTCTCACCAGCCTGACGCTGCCACGCTGAGGTAGACTCGACGTGGGTGTTCAGCGTCTCCTCCAATCCCGTGACCTGGACGGTGAGCTCTCCCATCTGCTGTGCGAGCTGAGCATCGCGTGCAGAGGCTGAAGAGTGTCGCCGGAAGGACGAAGATGGAGGTGGACCACCGGAGCTGGAACTAGCGGGTGTGGCCCACTGAGCTCTGCTCGCGCCTGCCCAAGCCGTGCCACTCGCACTCGGCTGGTAGGTGGGCTGGTCCCAACCAGGTGCATATCCAGGGGTAACCCCGGACATGTACCCCGCAGGGGCCCCTCCTACCACTGGTGGTGTAACAGGCTGTGGGTGAGGCTGTGCTGGTGGTGTCGGCTGTGACTGCTGCTGCTGCATGTGTGCTCTCTTCGCCGCGCTCCTGGTGGACCTACCTGAAACACTAGCACGACGGCTTTCCTCTTGTGTAACAAGGGGAATGGTGAGTGACTCCGAATTATACAATCCAAACACCGAGTTAGGTAACGGGATTTGGTTTGTATAGCCCGGGAAGAAGAAAGTCAAAGAATCATTTGGGCCCCTCTTAAGTATATGTCCCTGGATCAGGTATGCCTCATCGATGAGAACTCGGGGCGTCCTAATGAAGGGTACGGGATTCCCGCTAAGAACCCCGAGTCTGAGAGCAATACGAGTCACCCAAGCCTTACACTCAATAGGACCTATCATCTTGAAATTCGTCATCCACTGCCGAATCATAGCTTTAACGGGAGAGACCTTGATCCGATTGACAGCGGCGTATAATAGCATCATCTCATCATTGCGCACGGGCCGAACATCCTCTTGTGGAAAGAGAGTAATGGCGAGCCACTTGTGCCACAAGCAGAGAGTGGGATGCACAATATCGTTGCACCGAGGTACAAACTTGCCACTGTAAACAAGACCAGAGATATCTGCCCAGAAAGATTCCCGAACATAACCCTCACAAGCTCGCTTCAAAGAGACAGCACAACGAGGACTAAAGCCAAGAAGACGACTAAGATCCTTCCAAGAAAGACGATAATCGGTCCCGAAAAGGTGAAACTCAATGCCATCCGGGGTCTCGGTAAGAGAGCAAAGAAACTGGATGGTGAGGGGCCGAGAGCCAAGCTCTGTGACCGGCACAAACTCCTCCCAACCAAGAGCATTCCAAATGGAAACGAACTCGAGATTCATACCTGTCTTCTCCATGAGAGTCGGGTCGAAGTCCCTAGTGTGGGCGAAGACTCAGTCCTTCAAGAGAGCATAGGCTTGCTCCTCTCGATCGCCCCGCAAGCTAAGGTAGGGGGTGTCGTCGACGACCTCCTCCGCGGCTTGTGGCTCGGCTTGCTCTTCTTCATAATCCATCATCGATGGGCTCGGCGTCGGCTCGGCGGGGGTGGATGCACTCGTGCTTGCCCGCGAAGGGGAGCATGAGCGTGTCACCCTTCGGAGAGTGTTCACCACCCAATTCATGCTAGCACAACAATAAGAAACAACAAGAGCAACTCGGTGATGGGTTAGTGAAATCGAATGAAGTTCTTACCGAGTTTGCTCCACCAATAGCAATATTTTTGACAACACACTAGAGAGACCACTTGATGATCCAATCTCGAGCAAGAAATCCAAGAAAACCAAGAGAGCAAGGAGTAGAGAGGGGGGTGTGAGTGAAATGAGTTGAATGGGTGAAGAACACCCCCTCTCGGGTCCAATTTATAGAGCAAAGGGGCAGCACACCGCGGGATAGCCGTTGGGCAACGGCTAGGAGCCGTTGGCCAAGGCTGGGCCCACTTGACCATTACCAGGGTTCGACCGAACCCTGGTTCGGCCGGCCCAGTGGTGGGCCCGGTGCTAGCCTCCTTTGGCAGGTGTGCCACCAACGGCTATATGAAGATATGCCAAGGTGCACCGGCCAAAGTTTACTCCAGAAATTGCCCAAATAAATTTTCTATGGTTTTCAAACTCAGAAATTATTTTCAGAAATTTTTATTTGGAAAGGGAAAAAGGCTAGATAAATCAAGCATGCAAATGCAGAGTTTTTGGAAAATCAAATATGCAATTTTGGAAATAAAATTTTGGAAAGGGAAATATGGGATAAGTACCATCTTTAACCTTTTTGGTAGAAAGGACCCATCATTTTTTAGTCTGACGAGTTGGACTCTTCTCAGTGATCAATTCCATTCAGCACCCCACTCCTGAGAAGTAGAGGTTGGTGCCATCTCAATCTTCCGCCATTCTTTCCGAATTTTCTTTAACCTCTTTGACGGAGATTTCTTCCTTGGGGGTGAAGGCTCCGTCCTTCCCCCAAGCTGCTCAACACTATCTTGCACCAAATAGCATTGCTCTTCTTTGTCCTGAAACTTGAACTTCAAGTTCCTCTTCCCAATGCGGAAACAGATGATTCCGGATCCCACATTGATTTTAGCTCGGACATCACTGAGAAATGGTCACCCAAGGATGAGCGGCATTCCTCCCTCGTCATCCATATTGAGGACCACGAAATCCGCGAAGACATAAGAACTTTTGACCTTAACCAATAAGCTCTCAACAATTCCTTCTGGATATCGGATCGTTGAATCGGTGAGTTGGATAGTCCGTGCTGTTGGAGAGAGAGCCGGATATCCTAGTTGCTCGAACATGGCCTTGGACATGAGATTAACACTCGCACCAAGGTCACAAAGGGCATGCCTAATCTTCTTGTAATAGATTGTGCAAGTAATAGTCGAGTAGCCTGGATCTTTCTTGTGCACCACTGCTGATTCCTCCCATGGATCAAGAATTTGTTGAATGGGCTTTCCTGCATAGTCAGAAGCATGTGTCTTCATAGGTGGCTTACCCCACCTGGTTGACACTACACTACTACACTAACATTTTCACAAGAGGACACGGGTTGCCCCGGGATCCTCCCGTTATCAGGAGATGGAACCAAAGAAGCCAGCTGAGCCAACTAGGTTTCTAATATTTTGTTGAAACTCAGCTGACTCTTCTGAGCAGAAGAAAAACTATCAAGCTTAACGTTGAGACTTTCCACAGTTTTATCAAGGGCAGCTAGCTTCTTGTTAATACCTTCATTAATCTTAGCTTGCCCAAAAACAAGATCTCTCAAGGAAGGTTGGTTAGGATTGTAAGAATTACCTTGGTTACCTCCTTGATAATAAGGGTGTTGTTGATTCCACGATTGGCCTCCTTGTTGAGGTGGACGATAACCATTGTTATTGTCATTCATGTACATCACTTCCTCCTGAGTCTCCGAACAATAATTGCCTGAGTGCCCAGTGTTGCCACAGACTTCACAAGTCATGTGAGAGTCCATAGGCAGAGAAGTAGTGGCCATGGCAGCCTTCTCGCTGGTGTAGTCATCCAATCTCTTCATAAGAAGATCCATCTTGGCAGTAATCATGTCTGCTTCCTTGACAGTATGAGTACCCCTCGGTCGTGCTTGGAGTCTTTCATCACTCCACCCTTGGTTGGAGACCATTTTTAGCGTTTCTTATCCTCAACGCTCGGTGCCGTGGTAGCGTGAGGTGTGTAAGAAACTCCCGGGTACACTGATGAGTGCGAAACGAATCCGCAAGCGCACGGATACACCGTTGTAGCACTTCTCCCTAGGAGAATGAGTATTCCCGTCGGGTTTCGTTCCTAGGACGGAGAGTAACCAGAGAGGGTCTATCCAAGGACACCAGCTTTCGCTGGGATAGGTCGGGATACAAGAAGCACTTCCTTAAGGGACTTAGCTCTCAAGATGTATTCCTGTCAGATCTTAGTCATCCCCGCGGGGCGACAACACTCCAAGGTGCTGGCCAGCGAGCCCAACTCGGTACGCGACGTAGGAGGGTTGACAAAGGATCCAACAAGCTGTCACCACTGCGGCCTACCTCTATGCTACGATCGCACGTGGTCTTCATATGAAAACCAAGGCCCAGACACCACGTCTGTACCCCAGATAAATACTATAGTGCGGCGTATGCTAGCCCGCTAACTACACTATAGCAACCATATAAATATGGTCCCACGAACAAGGGAAAGATCAGAATCAGATCATATCATTGAACTGGGAGCAGAAAGGAAGCTATGGATGCAGCTGAACGAGATACAGCGAATTTACTTAACTAAACAGGATCAGAGCATGCAAACAAGTAAATGAACTACGGCTCTGGCTCTAAAGGATCGAAGCCTTGTGTCACGAAGAACACAAGCCTCTAACTTATGAACGAGCCACGAACACAAGAACAAATCAATCATGCATGATATCCACTATAGTCTAAATAAGAAATGCTGAAATACTCACTTTGATCTAAATGAAGAACAAGCATCCACGAGGACATCAACTCACTCCTTACCCCTCCTCTACCTCTCACTAATCCTAATCTAGATCTCTCCTCATCACCATTCTACCACAAAGAGGTGAGAATCACCTCTCATGGGCAGAATTGGAGAGAGGGAGAGAGAGCTACACAAGAGAGAGTGGAACTTGAGAGCTTGGTGGTGTGTGAGAAATGGAGCCCCTCCCCTCCTATTTATAGACAAGGAGGAGGCTTGCTCCGGGGCTCAAAGTGCCCCTAAACGCCCGGGAATGTAGCAGGGAGCCAATGGGAGGACAACACGTGGAGGGCCAGGATGAACCGACCTTAGGTCGGTTCGGCCGAACCTAGGGTCGGCCGGCCCCCTCGGGTGGCCCCCTGGCCTGTGCTTCCTCTGGCTCGCTTCCATGTGGGCCCTGATGCCTCTCCTCCGTGCATGACACGCTTCCTGGCGGTTTAGTTGGTAAAGTGGGCTCATGGATCCATGTGATGCTGACGTGGCAGCGTGTGATTCGTCGAGAGTCCTTCACATGGATTGGTGACATCATGGATCCAGGAGAATCCATGTGGCAGCCCCTGATTGGCCAGCATTTGAGTGCCTTGGATTGGAGTGGAGTGAAAGTGCATGGATTCCTCCCATTTCTTATGCTAAATACCTGCATTCAAATAGACATCGACACTGGTGGAAAGTATGAGTTTAAGCACCTATTCTAGTGTGGATGTTCAATTCATGCTCAGATTTGCAGGAGTTGACGGCCTTAAAAATGGCAAATATTGACCGTCAACAACACCCCCACACTTGACCTTTGCTTGTCCCGAGTGAAGGGGAAACAAAGCCAAGCGGGTCATAAATACCGAAAAGTAAGACAGACATAAGAGATATTCCAAGTCATACCTTACTCCTGTGAACCTCTGTGTAGTGGCTATCATGTTCCCTTGGGTGATTGAAAAGTAGAACAGCTGTGAATCAAGTCACTTATGCACCTGATGATAAACACCTTGGGGTTTTGCAAGATTTTCATAAACAAAACTCTTGGTGGCTTTCTCATTTGATTCTCTCAAATCGCTCAATGTGTATATGTCCTCACTAAGGCATTTTGCCTTTCTTCATCCTACTTCTAATGATGGCTATATGTGGAGCTCAGGGTAGGATAAAGAGAAAGCATACTTGCATCACATATTTTGCAAAGTCAAAAACTGGATCCACAGAGAAAATCTAATCATACCATCAGATCAAGATGTGCACCGGTATGGCTATGGTGTGTATGGTAAGGTGGATACTAGGCCCGGAATGGATGCTAGATATTACCATACATATATATAAGGTGAGAACTGCGGGTTGATGGTAAGGTGGACACTAGCCCTGGAATGGACACTAGTTATTACCATCTATGATATCGAACTCCTTTTTGCATGATCTATCTCTCCCCTATTCCTCCTTTATTTTGGACATGGGCTATTTTTCTTTTCTCTCTTTTTTTTATCATGCCTTGAGCATGTATATATATATATATGTATATATATATATGTGTATATATATATATATGTATATATATATATATATATTTCATAGCTCATGTCTCTTTTTGAAGGACACTTCTGGAGAGAGATGTCACACCACATATGGAGCTTTATTTTTATGAAATGGATAAATGATACAATGCTAACTTCCAGGGTAGAAGCATAGCAAGGGGAAAATAGGTGGGGTGCACATAAATCTTGATCATGAAAGTAATGAAATGAATTCTCACAAGGGTCACAGAATTTGACAAAGCTCAAAGTAATAACAAGCAGCATATGAATCAAAGGTTTTTACCTATAGAGATCATATGGCTCTAATGGGACGGAGGCATATCAAAGAGGAGCCTTTCCAAGAGGTTTTGAGTTTTCAGAAATAAATTCCCCAACAGAGTTAGTCATCAGAGCAAAAGATCATATCATCCAGCCGTATCATACTCATCAATTACTTAGGTAAACATGCTTGTCCTTAAGAAGATTATGGTTCACAAGCATCAGGCAGGTAACAAGGAATAAAACATATGTAAGTCTACTTAGGTACAAATGAGCTGGGTGATCTTTAGCATCATCATTCGAGTTTTAGTTTAGGGATAGACAGATATAGCTTATAAAACTCAGGAATGAAAGAGAGTGAGTTGTCGAGATGCAAACCGGCGCTATGCATGAGAGATGAACCGTAAGAGCCTCTCCACAGGAGTGAACTCGTGCGGGTCCTGTTCGGGTTCTCGGTAGGTGATCGATCGGCTAGAGCGGAGTGCTCGCAGTGGGTACGTACGAGAACGTCGTGCCTGCATTGGGAGAGTCGTGGCTCTTCCCCCACACTGTCTCAAACCTAGATGTCTTCTAAATCATAGAGACCAAAGTAATGACACAAAGGGTGGCTAAACCGGGTTACATGACCGGTGAGCCACTTTATTCAAATCCAAATATTTTAAATAAAAAGATTAGGCGCTTACACACATGCAAAGAAAATAAATGAGATGAAGGGAAACAAAGGGAAATCAAACCTAGACCTAGACTAGCGCCTAATGGACTAAACTGGGGCTAATCCCCACTACTCAGAGAGGATCTGCTCCTCTCCCTCAGCAACTGCCAGCCTCTGCAGCTTCTGGGTCATGTCCTCCTCTAGCTGGCGGTACTCAAGCCTAAGCTCATGGTACTCGTCCCTTTGCTTAGCCAGCTCCTCAACTAGCTTCTCATGTTCTAAGAACAGTTCAGCTAGTCTGTCTGCTAGCTTTGCTAGGGCCGGGGTCTTCTTGGCGCCATTTGCCCGGATGTCTGCAATGATCTTGACGAGTATTCGCTCCCACTGAGGGGGCTTATGGTAGGGTGTACCATAGCCTCCAGTGGTCGTCTTCACTCCGAAGATCTTGCACCGGGTCTGTGGAAGCGGGAACTCGTCCCACACATCCTGCTCATAGGTATGGCAGAAGGCTTCTCTATAGCTGATGAAGTCAAACCCAATGTAATGCTCTCCTGGCTTCAAGGGTGGCCCAAGGGGATCGTCAAACAAGATGTGCTTGGCAGCGGTCTTGTTCCCCATGGTGGCCATCCTGGTCGGGAAAGAAGGCGGGGAGAAGGAGCCTCGCCGGGACGACTGCACCGGAGAGTCAGTGCGCATCCTGCGAGTGCTCTCTACACTCCTGCCTCTCTCGGGGGTCATGGCCTCCGGCGACCCCATCACCTCCTCCAAGTTGCTGAGGTCGATGAGATGATAGGGGCTCCCTCCCCCTGAAGTGAGGGGCGAGGCCTCCCTACGGAGCCGAGTGAAACCGTAGCCAGCCATGGATGCGGTGATGCTGAGGATGGTGTGGTGGAGGAGATGGAATTCGTGATGCGAAAACTCGTCGGGCAGCAGGGAGAAGATTTCTAGAGGAGAATGAGACGCACACGCGAAAGAAGAAGGGGAGAGGCAGCACCAGGGTTTCGACCGAACCAGGGTTCGACCGGCCCCCTATGGGCCCCTCTGGTCCTCCCCCTTCTCGTGTAGGCTCCAGCAAGTCTCAAGATCGATGACCCAGGTGGATTCCCCGAGATGGAAAGATTGGCTTAGGCTTAAGGCTAAGATAGGGTTGAGGTTGAAAATTCATCCTCAACTATATACCAACCTTGGTCAGACCATGATATATCCAAAGAAAATCTGGGGGATATCACCTTGGCGACACACTGGGTTCGTCAGAAGTGTAGGCACTTCCGGCGGTAGTCACGAAGTGTTCGGGTCGCCACAATGGTGCTGCCTTCCTATGGTCCTTTGCCTACTTCTCTTAATCTTGGCAATTTCTTTCTCCTGCATGACCACGGTCCACAAGATACCCGAAGGATAATTCTTCCTTGGGAAACGAGAGGAGTCCCAGGAGTACTCAGGGAGCGGGTGTCTTGTGATCTCCTTTCTCAACTTATGACCGTATCCTTGCAGATGATGTTGATATGATGATAAGTTCTGCTCTGCAAGGGTAGTGCGTATACGAACTCGAGCCCAAAAAGGTATATCGAGGCTGAGAGCAAGCATGATCATCCCAGAGAGGCCGAGGCCTTTCCTGAGGTGGTCATGGGACTCGAGGACTATAGCACTGAGGTCGTGGAACTCGGAGACGAAAAGATCGAGCACTGAGGCTAGTGCTTCACCAAAAGGTACCGATCTCCGAGTGAACTCAAGCTCGGAAAGACACTCGGCTCTCAAAAGGATAAAGCGTGAACTTCCAGAGGCCGGTGTACGATCAGGAACTAGAGTTCGGACGAAGAGCAAGATTTACTCACTCTTGCCTTAGGCAGAGGGTTCGATGTTCTCATCAAGGCGATGAAAACATTCCCAAATCTAGCCTATGCTTCCAATGGGGGATTATGGATAAACTGGAAAGTGTACCTCCCATTGGGCATCGATCAAGTCAGGCATAAGATACGAAGTGCAAGCTTCTCCTGACTGATCGGCATCGATCGATGTGCTTGAGATGGAAAGTAAGTGCACTCCATTCGATCAGTAAATGATCATGCTCCTTCGGTCTGATGGATGAATCCAATGGATTATAAAGCAGAGACAGATGTCTCAGTTTATACGATACTTCAGTGCAAAGCACTTCAGCTCAAACCTCGATGTAGAAACACGATGGGCCTCTCATACCCTCCTTAGGAGATAGTAGTGAGGATCGAACAAGTCATCTTGGCCGGGAATGGTCGTTCTCTCCGAACTACTCTCTCTGTCCTCCCACGAGACAAAGTCTCGGGAAGAAGGTCTAAGAAGATGCACGAGAGGGGAACCGAAGGGTAGATCTCGCGCCAGAAAACCTTTCCCTTAGACTCCTGCCATTCAGGAATGACATCTTCAGCCAGAACTTAGAAAGAGAGGATATGAAACCTCAGACTCGGCTGACGATGGTTCTAGGTGGCTCAACAATTCCTCTGGTGGGCACCTCATTGACCGGGATGCAAGGGGAGCTGAAATCGCGGAGGTTATCCAGGATCTCTTTTCCCTTGACAGCATCTAGGTGCACAAAGGATCCTCCGGAGAGAGCATTAATCCTCATGGCATCATCTTTCCGCAATCCAAACCAGAAGTGCTGAAGCAACATCCAATCGGGAATGTGGAGGACTGGGCAATCTTCCACCGCGGAGGCGAAACGATTCCATGCCATTCCTAGTGATTCCTCCTCACATTGCTTGAAACAGAGAATCCTTGCCCTTAACGAGATGACACATCGTATTGGGAAGAAATGGGAGCAAAAAGCTGCTCTCAACCTTTCCCAAGTAAGGTAGTCTCTACCAAAACAACGGTGCCAATCCCGAGCTTCCCCGGAGAGGGATAGCGGGAAACACTCTCTTTTCCGAGCATCCGTTGATTCTCCGGTTTTACCCTGAGTTTCAATCAGACACTCGTAGTCTCTCACATGATCAAAGGGGTTCTCATGACTTAACCCCGAGAAGGATAGATCCTGAATTAGCTTCATGAGAGGGGTGAATCCATAAGCCAGATGTAAGAGTGGTTCTTGATGAAGATGGCTCTGAGGGTTCACTCCTCGAGGGCGGAAGGTGTTTACAAGGATAACCTTCCATGGGTAGCGGGGGTAGAGGTAGAAGTAAAGGAAACAAAAAGGGATATCTTAAAAAGGGTAACGGGGGTGAAGGTAGAACAAAAAGGAAAAAGATAAATACGAGGATAGACGGGCTCAAAGGTTAACAACAGCCGTCCCCGACAACGGCACCAGAAATGCTTGTTGGCATTTCTTATCCTCAACACTCAGCGCCGTGGTAGCGTGAGGCATGTAAGAAACTCTCGGGTACACTGACGAGTGTGAACGAATCCGCAAGCGCACGGATACACCGTTGTAGCACTTCTCCCTAGGAGAATGAGTATTCCCGTCGGGTTTCGTTCCTAGGACGGAGAGTAACCAGAGAGGGTCTATCCAAGGACACCAGCTTTCGCTGGGATAGGTCGGGATACAAGAAGCACTTCCTTAAGGGACTTAGCTCTCAAGATGTATTCCTGTCAGATCTTAGTCATCCCCACGGGGCGACAACACTCCAAGGTGCTGGCAAGCGAACCCGACTCGGTATGCGACGTAAGAGGGTTGACAAAGGGTTCAACAGGTTGTCACCACTGCGGCCTACCTCTACGCTACGATCGTGCGTGGTCTTCGTAGGAAAACCAAGGCCCAGACACCACGTCTGTACCCCAGATAAATACTATAGTGCGGCGTATGCTAGCCCGCTAACTACACTATAGCAACCGTATAAATACGGTCCCACGAACAAGGGAAAGATCGGAATCAGATCATATCATTGAACTGGGAGCAGAAAGGAAGCTATGGATGTAGCTGAACGAGATACAGCGAACTTACTTAACTAAATAGGATCAGAGCATGCAAACAAGTAAATGAACTACGGCTCTGGCTCTAAAGGATCGAAGCCTTGTGTCACGAAGAACACAAGCCTCTAACTTATGAACGAGCCACGAACACAAGAACAAATCAATCATGCATGATATCCACTATAGTCTAAATAAGAAATGCTGAAATACTCACTTTGATCTAAATGAAGAACAAGCATCCACGAGGACATCAACTCACTCCTTACCCCTCCTCTACCTCTCACTAATCCTAATCTAGATCTCTCCTCATCACCATTCTACCACAAAGAGGTGAGAATCACCTCTCATGGGCAGAATTGGAGAGAGGGAGAGAGAGCTACACAAGAGAGAGTGGAACTTGAGAGCTTGGTGGTGTGTGAGAAATGGAGCCCCTCCCCTCCTATTTATAGACAAGGAGGAGGCTTGCTCCGGGGCTCAAAGTGCCCCTAAACGCCCGGGAATGTAGCAGGGAGCCAATGGAAGGACAACACGTGGAGGGTCAGGATGAACCGAACCTAGGGTCGGCCGACCCCCTCGGGTGGCCCCCTGGCCTGTGCTTCCTCTGGCTCGCTTCCATGTGGGCCCTGATGCCTCTCCTCTGTGCATGACACGCTTCCTGGCGGTTTAGTTGGTAAAGTGGGCTCATGGATCCATGTGATGCTGACGTGGCAGCGTGTGATTCGTCGAGAGTCCTTCACATGGATTGGTGACATCATGGATCCAGGAGAATCCATGTGGCAGCCCCTGATTGGCCAGCATTTGAGTGCCTTGGATTGGAGTGGAGTGAAAGTGCATGGATTCCTCCCATTTCTTATGCTAAATACCTGCATTCAAATAGACATCGGCACTGGTGGAAAGTATGAGTTTAAGCACCTATTCTAGTGTGGATGTTCAATTCATGCTCAGATTTGCAGGAGTTGACGGCCTTGAAAATGGCAAATATTGACCGTCAACAACCATCTTCTCCATGAGTAATTTAGCATTATCAACAGTGAGTGAGAAGAATGCTCCTTGAGCAGCAGCATCAATATGGCCTCGGGCTGTCGGAGTCAACCCATTATAGAAACTTTGAAGAATAAGCCAATCTTCCATCCCATGGTGAGGATAGGCCAGGACATACTCCTGAAGCCTCTCCCAAGCCTCTAGAATAGATTCACTTGCTGCTTGTTGAAAACCAGAAATCCTTCCATGAAGAGCATTAGTTTAACCCAATGGGAAGAACTTCTTGAGAAATACCTCTGAACACTTACTCCAAGTGTCAATCGATTCCCGATTCACATAGAACCATTGCTTAGCTTTCCCCAAGAGGGAGAATGGAAATAGCTGTAAACGAACAACATCCATATTTGCACCCCTGATGACGAAAGTGCTGCATAGCTCTAGGAATTGCTGCAGATGAGCATTGGCATCCTCATTTGGCTTGCCACAGAATGGGCTAGCCTGTACCATCGTGATTAGACCCGTCTTGATCTCGAAATTTTCAGTCCCCATTGCCACCTCAGGGCCTTGCAGCACCTGGTCAGCGGAAGGAGCTGAGTACTCATGAAGTGTCTTCTGGGCCATAGTGTTGGACGTGGATGGTACAAAGGAAGCTGGTTCGCCCTCCGGATGAGTACGACGAGGTGAGCCGAAATGAATTCGAGCTTTCCTCACAAGTGACTCGGGATCTTCAGTAAAATTTTTTGGTAAGTCGAAACCAGTCATACACTATCTGTCTTCATCATCCAAAGATAAAAGAAGACAATCAAGGTTAACCTGCATTGAGAGTTGTCCTAACCTACTCAGAGTTTATAAACAGATGCAAAGCATAGTCATGATAATCCTGTGCCTTCCCCGGCAACGGTGCTAGAAATGCTTGTTGACATTTCTTAACGTCGATCACTTAAGAACAGATTTGGAATCCATCCTTAGCGTCGGCGCTAGAAATGCTTGTTGGCATTTCTCAATGTCACAACTAATGGCGCAAGTTAGTGTGAATATCGAGACTTGCCATAGGTTAATCTAAACGATCATGAACGAATCCGCAAGCGCACAGATAACCATTGTAGCATTTCCCCAAGGAAGGAGAGTATTCCAAGTGTATCGAATCCGTGGAAGGCAATGGCGGATATCTTAGACTTATGCTTTTGCTCTGAATGTAAACCAAGAGATAGATATAGGGAACAACACACTCAAAGGCAGGGGTAAGATAAAAGATATATGGGGTAGTGTGACACACACACCTCAAATCTACCTCTACTCTAGCACACTATGGCTTAGGGGGAACATACGAGTTAGCTCTAGGTTCTACTGTACTAAACATACAAAGCTAGAAGATACAAGAGTGGGCATGAGTATTGCATGAGAGAGATAAGGTTCAGCACCCAGGTACAAACGGGGAGCTAGCCCGCGACGACCAGCACTCTACGAAACTAGACTTTAGACTCCTACAGCAGGTACCCCAACGCGGAGGTTGCCCTAGGATCCAACAGGGCTGTCACCACCTGAGGACCGACCTCTCGTTACAGGGGGTATGCTCATAACTATCGTAGCCAGACAACCCAGGCACCATGCCTACATTGCTGCTAGACTCCACTCGGCCTGGGCTATTGTGACCCAGGGTGAGAGCCACCAGAAGACTGGTCAACTAGACCGAGTACCGTAGCTTGAACACAAACCTCATGCAACACTCTCATGCCATCTAACAAGATCAACTAAGGCTAGACATACGAACAGATATGAACTCTCTTATGTCTAATCAACAAGATCAAAGGGTCGTGTTCGTGAAGAACACGAGCCTCTAACTTATGAACAAACACATAAGGAAGGAGTTTATCACCCTTCAAGTGGATCAAAAGGTAGTGTTCATGAAGAACACGAGCCTCTAAATGATGAACAGAGGATGAACTCAAGAACATATCAAGAATATGATCTACCATGACTTTATATGAAATAGCTGAATAACTGAAGTAGATCAAAGTCATACAAAGAAATAAAGGTAAAAGAGAACTCATACCTAGACTTCCAAGAGGAATTGGAACCTGAATAAGAGCTACTCTAGCCTACCCCCTAGCCTTGGAAACTAAACTTGAGAGAATCATGAGAGAGTGGTGTGTGAGAAATGGGAGCCCCTCCCCTTCTATTTATAGGCAAGGACAAGGCTTGCTCGGACCACCAAATGGCCCCTAAACACCCGGGAGTGAGGCAATGGACCAATAGGGAGCTGCCATGTGGAGGGCCAGGATGGGGCCCCCTAGGTCGGTTCGGCCGATCCCAGGGTCGGCCGGCCCCCTAGGGTGGCCCCACCTGGTGGTTTTCCACTGGGTGGCTGCCCTGTGGGCCCTTTGATCCTCCACCAGTGCATGGTTTGATTTAGTATCCGAGGTGGGCCCTTTGATCCATGTGAAGTCCATGTGGCGTCCTCTGATTCGTCGGTGAGTGCCTCCCCTGGATCGATGACGTGGATTGCCATGTCTCCCTTGGTGGCAGCCACCTCCTCAGCTGAGTTGGCATGGCTTCTTCATAGAAGTGGGGTTTCCATCTCTTTTAAAGGGTAAATCACCTACATACAAATAATCTCCAAGGACAAGTGGAACTACATTATTCAAACCTAAATGCTAGTAAATAATGCATATGCCTCCAGTTATGTGAGAATATTGAGGCTTAGAAATGGTGAATTTCCACCGTCAACACTGGTCGTCGCGGGCTAGCTCCCCGTTTGTACCTGGGTGCTGAACCTTATCTCTCTCATGCAATACTCATGCCCATCTCTTGTATCTTCTAGCTTTGTATGTTTAGTACATTAGAACCTAGAGCTAACTCGTATGTTCCCCCTAAGCCGTAGTGTGCTAGAGTAGAGGTAGATTTGAGTGTGTGTGTCACACTACCCCGTATATCTTTTATCTTACCCCTGTCTTTGAGTGTGTTGTTCCCTATATCTATCTCTTGGTTTACATTCAAAGCAAAAGCATAAGTCTAAGATATCCGCCATTGCCTTCCACGGATACGATACCCTCGGAATACTCTCCTTCCTTGGGGAAATGCTACAATGGTTTATCTGTGTGCTTGCAGATTCGTTCATGATCATTTAGATTAACCTTTGGTAAGTCTCGATGTTCACGCTAACCCGGTGCCATTAGTTGTGACATTGAGAGGTCCCTAAAGGCGTTTCTTGGTGTTGTCGCTAAGGACGGGTCCCAGATCTGTTCTTAGGATGACGACGCTAAGAAACGCCAATAGGCTCAGTGTCTAAAACACTGACAGCTGGCGCGCCAGGTAGGGGATCTCGTCATTGATCTGCTGGCGAACTCGATGGCTCTCCTCATCATCAAGCCAACCGTCGCTTTCCAGCAAGGTGACACCTTCGTTTTTGGCTCCTGGGTTTGCGTTGCTGACGGCGCTGGATCATTCCTGTGTTTCTTGGCACCAACTCCGGAGTCAAAGCTCAAGTCCTCGACGCTTACGCAAGCTTCGATGGAAGAACTCGTAGAAAATTTCGGCGAAATTTTGCTCTCTGACCCGTTTAGAGAACTTGAGTCGGAGTCCGAGTACAACTCGACTTCGTCTCCTATTCAACCTAAGTTGCTCTCTCTAGCTTCACAGCTTGCGCTCAGCCTGGATAACATTCCAACTCCACCTCTCTTCGGCCATCGCCAGGTCAGTGCCGCTTACCAAGCTGCGCTGAAGCGCCTCATGTGCCCTGGCCCGAAGATCGTGCTTGAGTACTCTTCGGATTTCGAAGTCAACCTCGACTACTATGATTCGGATTCATCCGAGTTCGAGTTCGACTATGGTTCAGATTCTACTGAAGCACAGCAACTGACTGGCCCTGCTCAAGGACTGGTGATCACATCGACACCTGAGGGTAGATTCGTCTACTGGCCTGAGCATGTGCCTGCTGATCTCACGTTGGATGATCAGGAGCGCTTTATCGCCTGTCTCGACAACTTACCCTTCCAGGAAGGTGCCAAGCTTGAAGGACCGATTAGGCGAACCAGAGAGGGGGGGAGTGAATGGGAGCTGATAAAAATTCTTCTCGAAGGAGATGAGAACTCCAACAAGTCGAACACGGCTTCCAAATCACGTCTCCGACTCAACTACCCAAGTTGGCCAAGACCACGCAGCCACTGGAGTGCTACTGGTCCTAGGAACCAACAACCACCTTCACAGACTCGAGAACGCAGCGGAACACCAACTCGAGCACCACTGACCTACACCGGTCAGGCCGGTGAGCAGCACCGGTCAGACCGGTCCCTGCTGGTAAAACCTGGGAACTTCCACAGAAGGCCCCTACACCGGTCAGGCTGATGTAGCTCACCGGTCAGACCGGTTTAAGCCAGGAAACCCCAAATCCACCAAACAGGCCTACCGAGCTCCAAACTGACCCAAACTCGAAACAGCAGCAACACGGGACTACGACGAACTCACCAGAACGTTCACCCGAGGCAAAACCCACAGAGCCTCTGCACCGGTCAGACCGGTGAGCAGCACCGGTCAGACCGGTCAGGCTGGGCCGCTCGGGGATGAACAACACCCGCGGGTCAACTCCCCCAAATCCAACTCCCGATCTCCCGAATCGCTCCACGGATTTGTGCAAGACTTTGGGGATAGTAGGAACACCTCATGGGCACTCCATAGCCAAGGTTTGGTCCACCAAAACTTGCTAAATCAAGAGGAATCGAAGAAATCCCACCAAGAACACCTCTAACCCTAGAGCCACGAAAACCCCAAAATCGAGCCCCTTTGCTCACGGATTTGGGAGGGGAATCAAAAGGAAAAGAACCACGAAGGGTTCATGCATACATCCCCCACCAAATCCCAAAGAGAAAGGCCTCGAAATCGCTCCAAGAAAATCGCCAAGAAAGGGCTCCGAAAATCACCAAAAAGGAGAAACGGGAAAGACACATCCAAGCCTTGAGGAACCAAGCCGAATCATCTATACATACCAAAGAGGTTCATACAAGGTCTAGCTTGCCGCCCGATCATCCTTCCCTCTCACAAGATCTCACCATGAAGCTCTGAAGCTAGTCCTAAGAAAATCCCAAGGAAAATAGGAAGAGAAAATAGGAAAGCAAATGAGCTAGGGTTCCAAGAGATGGCTGCCATCCTCTCACCACTTGGTTTATATGGAGGCAACCGAAAGACTAAAATACCCTTACTAGCTAACTAGGGACACATGCCCCTCAAGGGCGAATTCGGAAATCTTTGTCTTCGCTCCATCGGACGGATGCCCAGCGACCGCAAACTTGCTTAGCCTCGACGCAAGCCTTGCGATCCCGACGTGTGTCCTCCGCTTCGAAGATTCCGGACTGCGTCGTCGCACACCGGACAGACCGGTGCTCCTCACCGGTCAGACCGGTACCCACCGGTCAGACCGGTCTGGAGCTGCTGCACCTCCGTCTTCGGTTCTTCAGTCTTGGCTTTGTGGATCATCCAAGGAACCCAGTGGCTTTCTGGTGAACCACCGGAAACCCCGCGAACTCGGTGTAGCCTCCGCCAATCACCACTCATGACTTAGCTCCCACGTAGTCCCGGCTCGACCTTGGTTTTGAGGCTCAACCAAGAAACCGTCTATGACTTCATCTTGCTGTTCTTGCCACCATGCGGCCCGCACCTGACCCCGCTGGCCACCGGGTCCCTCGAACCAAGCCTACTTGTCTTCTCCACACCTGGAGGCCTCACCGGCAACGACCTTTTCGCGCTTGTTCTTCACCTGCACCAACACCAGTCAAGCCGCAACCTGCACCTGCAATACTTAGCCAAGAATCAGTCCACACCACGTTGTCAATCACTCATCACACCAGGAAGCGACCATCCACCGGTCCTCGAACCACACCTGGCTCTCAAAGCTTGTTGATTATGACACTGATACTGAGCTCATTCAGAGTACAGGTACTCACTCGTCTTATCGAGAAGTTTTCGTCGTTGATGCAACTACTCCGCAAGGGCATCGTGCCAATTATCGCTTTTCGGATGATGTATCTGATGATGAACTCTCTGCCAATGCTCCTGCTGATGAAACCGCGGAGGCCAAGACTGCACGTCATCAACGCAATACTGATCGTGCAACCCTTCGTCGGGAACTCGCGGAAGCTCTGCCTACCCGTAATCTTCAAGAGGCTCTGGATGCGGTAGCTACTCGTCAATATCATACTCCAGAGGAAGCTATTAATGTGATCAACCTGCTTGGTCGCTCTATGCCTACACTATGCTACGTCAAAATACCAGTACTCCTAGTCACCACGGCAGCAGTGGAGGTGTTCATCGTACCACGCCCACTCCTCAACGCACACGTCCGGAAGCTAGCAACAGAGACAAAGGTGGTGAGGCCAGTGTCAATAGCAAGTCAGGAGACTCTCGCTACGATGCTCGCACAACAATCAACGCCAGATGCGCTGAGCGTGAGAAGCAAAAGGATGTTGACTCTGACTCTTTCCTGCCTTCTCCGCTTGACTTCAAGCTCTGCTTCTTCCGGAGAAATTCAAGCCCTATGGCATCTCTAAATATGATGGCAAGCAAGATCCAAGGCAGTGGTTGCGCTGTTATGCTCTGTCCATCACTAATGTTGGGGGCAATGATGATACTAAATGTATCTATTTCCCTTTTTGTCTGGAGCAAGAACCCCTCACATGGTTTGAGTCCCTCAAACGCGGCTCCATTGACAACTGGGGACAACTCAAGCAACGCTTCACCAGCAATTTCGCGAGTTCTCTAGGCCGTCATGGTACTCGGATGGACCTTGCCCTAATCAAGCAAAAACAAGGCGAGACTCTTCGTGAGTACATGCGCCGCTTCTTTGAAAAAAGGGCTACTGTTGTTGATGTTACCGAGAAAGAAGTCATCGATACCTTCCAGGATGGTTTTCATGACGACAGGCTTTTCCAAGACTTCGGTCGCGCTCGCCCAGCCAACATCACCAAGCTCAAGGAGATGATCACCCATTGGGCGGACGAGGAAGACAAGGCTCGAAATCGGTTCAAGTATCTTCGCGACAACCAGAACAACAACAACAACAACAATGCTGGTGGAAGCAATAGTGGCAAGCAACAACAGGGCAATCGCACGGGTAATAACTACTCGAGCAATCCTAATCGTAAGCGCAAGCCCGACAACACTGTTGCAGCCATGGAAACTACTGCCAAGCCTGAAGATGATTCTCACTGGGCAACATTGACCAAGCAGAAATGCCCATGGAACCCAGAGGGGGATCATACTACAGAGCAGTGTTACCAACTTCGCCGTGCGCTGAAGAGTACACCCGCACCAACGCACCCAAACCCAAGGTTTGGTAAACACAAGGGGAAGAAGGCTAACACAGACAAAGACACTAGGTTTCAAAACCCCTCCAACACTGTCAATGTCATATTTGGCGGGATTCCAACCAAGCGCATGCAGAAACTTGCACTCAGGGAGATTATGTCCATCCAACCAACAGCTCCAACTTTTCTAAAGTGGTCTGAAACCCCCATTACCTTCTCAAGAGCGGATCAATGGACTAGTTTCTCTGAGCCGGGACGATATCCTCTTGTTCTGGATCCAGTGGTGGCAGGCTCCAGGCTTACCAAGGTTCTTATTGATGGTGACAGCGGTCTCAATGTCCTGTTTGCCAAGACTTTGAAGAAGATGGGCCTGGATATCACCAATATGCTTACCAAGACCAACTCACCGTTCTATGATATCATCCAGGCAACGCAGTTGTTCCTTTGGGTTCAGTTGTACTACCCGTTACCTTTGGGACTAAGGATCACTACCGCACCGAGTACATTAAGTTCGAGGTTGCTGACTTCGAGACTTCTTACCATGCCATCCTCGGCAGACCTGGTCTCGCCAAGTTCATGGCTATTCCACATTATGTGTACCTCGCACTCAAGATGCCGAGCCCCAAAGGAGTTCTCTCATTGCAAGGGGATTTGAAGCGTTCTTACGACTGCGACACTGAAGCCGTAGAACTTGCCTCAACAACTCAAGTACCCAATGCTATGATGGAAGTCTTCACTGCAGCCAAAAAGCTTGCTCCGGGCGAGCTAGAGGTTCCTGAGAAGATGGATAACAACAACAAGCCTGCACCAACTAGTGACGTCCTGCTCAAAGCCATTGACCTTGGTACTGGTGACAGCAGCAAGACGACCATGATCAGTGCACAGCTTGATCCTAAATAGGAAGACGTGCTCGTCAACTTCCTTCGGGCTAACCGCGATATCTTTGCATGGAAACCATCTGACATGCCAGGTGTACCCAGGAGGTTGATCAAGCACTCACTCAACGTCGATCCTAACGCTACCCCCAAGAGACAACATCTTCGTCGCTTTGCTGATGACCGCAGGGCTGCTATCAAGAAAGAGCTCGCCAAACTACTCGTGGTTGGCTTCATCCGGGAAGTCTTTCACCCTCAATGGCTTGCTAACCCTGTGCTTGTTAGAAAGAAGAACTCTAATGATTGGAGGATGTGTGTCGACTACACTGATCTCAACAAGCATTGCCCCAAGGATCCTTTCGGGTTGCCGCAGATTGATCAAGTCAGTGACTCTACGGCGGGCTGTGCTCTACTCTGTTTCCTTGATTGCTACTCCGGCTATCATCAAATTGTAATCAAGAGAAGACCGCATTCATCACCCCGTTTGGCGCTTATTGTTACACAACAATGTCCTTCGGGTTGAAAAATACTGGTGCTACTTATCAAAGAGCTATCCAAGCGTGCTTCAAGAAGCAGCTTCACAAGAACGTGGAAGCATATATGGATGACGTCATTGTCAAGATTAGGGATCCAGACATACTTATCACGGATCTTGAGGAAACTTTTGCTTCGCTACGCGAGTACCAATGGAAGCTCAACCCCAACAAATGCGTCTTTGGCGTATCTTCGGGCAAACTACTCGGGTTCATCATTAGCCATCGTGGCATCGAAGCAAACCCCGAGAAGATTACTGCCATCTCCAACATGCAAGCTCCGACTACTATCAAAGATGTCCAGAAGCTTACTAGATGTATGGCGTCACTCAATCGCTTCATCTCACGCCTTGGAGAATGGGGTCTACCTTTCTTCAAGCTACTCAAGCAGCAATAGAAGTTTACGTGGACAACTGAAGCTGATCAAGCTCTTTCTCAGCTCAAGGAGTTCTTATCCAAGCCTCCAGTCCTCACAGCTCCTCTGCCCAATGAAGAGCTCTTGCTCTACATCGCTGCGACTACTAATGTTGTCAGCACTGCTATTGTCGTTGAACAGCAGGAGGAAGGCCATGGCTACCCTGTCCAGAGGCCAGTTTATTTCGTCAGTGAAGTACTCTCAGAATCCAAGGCTCGCTACCCTCCGGTACAGAAGCTACTCTATGTGGTTCTGATTACTTCACGGAAGCTCCGCCACTACTTCGACGATTACAAGATTTCTGTGGTTATTAGCTACCCGCTTGGCGAGATATTGCACAACCGGGATTCCGCATGAAGGATTTCTAAATGGGCTATAGAGCTTGGCACTCTATCGCTCAAGTTCAAATCTCGTACCGCTATCAAATCTCAAGCCTTGGTTGATTTCATGGCTGAGTGGCGGGAAAATCAAGTCCCAACTCCAATTGAGCGTCCAGAACATTGGGTCATGTACTTTGATGGTTCCCTCAAGTTGGAAGGCGCTGGTGTCGAGGTACTTTTGATTTCCCCCAAGGGCGAGCAACTCAAAAATGTTTTGCAGATCTTTTGGAAGGTCTCAAACAATGAAGCAGAATATGAAGCTCTACTGCAAGGTCTTCACCTTGCAGTCTCTCTTGGCATTACACGACTACTTGTTTATGGTGATTATTTGGTGGTCATCAATCAAGTCAACGATTCTTGGGATCGTAATGCTGAGAACATGGATGCGTACTGTCAGGAGGTACGCAAACTTGAGAACAAATTTCATAGTCTCGAGTTCCATCATGTTGTTCGCGACAACAATGTTGCTGTGGACGTCTTGTCGAAGCTGGGATCTACACGAGCTCAAGTGTTAGCTGGAATCTTAGTCCATGAACTCCACAAACCATCAATACCGGAGCAATCATCTGCACCTACGACTACTTCAGTTCAACCTAATCGAGAAGTGCTTATGATTGATGTGGACTGGAGAACTCCTTTCATCGACTACATTAAACATCAGTTGATTCCTGAAGACAAGTCAGAAGCCGAGCGCATCTCACACCGTGTCAAGGCTTAGGCTCTAGTCGGAGATCAACTCTACAAGCAAGGCGCAAGTTCTGATGTACTCATGAAGTGTGTTTCTCGTGAAGAAGGCGAGAAAATCTTGGAGGAGACACACAAAGGAATCTGTGGTAATCACACTTCTTCCCGCACCTTGGTGGGAAAAGTATTCAGAAGTACTTTCTACTAGCCTACAGCTCTTGCTGATGCAGAGGAACTAGTCAAGAAATGCCATGGATGCCAATTCTTTGCCAAGCAACAACACGTTCCAGCCTACAAACTCATTACGATACCACCAACTTGGCCTTTCACTTGCTGGGGGCTAGATACGATTGGTCCTCTCCCAAATGCGCCAGGAGGATTCAACAGAGTTCTGGTGGCTATCGACAAGTTTACCAAGTGGATTGAGGTCAAGCCTGTTACCTGCCCCAAGGATGATAGAGTCCTCGACTTCTTGGATGAAATCATACATCGCTATGGGTTCCCTAATCGCATTATCACAGACCTGGGTTCGAATTTCAACAATCACCAGTTCTGGGAGTACTGTGAGAACAGTGGAATTGACGTTCAGTACGTCTTTGTCGCTCATCCACGCGCTAATGGCCAAGTGGAACGCGCCAACGGGATGATACTCGATGCTCTCAAAAAGTGACTGTATGATGCTGCAAATAACAAGGGCGGCAAGTGGATCAAGGAACTACCCAATGGACTCTGGGGGCTACGTACTCAGCGTACTACTCCCATAGGGTAGTCACCCTATTTCCTGGTCTATAGCTCTGAAGCCGTCTTGCCTGCTGATGTCATGTGGCGTTCTTCGGCGGTTGACCAGTACGAAGAAGGCGTAGCTGAAGAAACAAGACAGACAGATGTCGATAGTCTCGAGGAAAATCGCTGCAACGCACTTGTTCAATCAACTCGATATCTTGAGAAGATACGCCGCTACCATGACCGCAATGTTAAGGAACGCTCCTTCAACGTTGGTGACTTAGTCCTTCGTCGTATCCAGAATACGACAGGGCTACACAAACTCAACTCGCCATAGCAAGGTCCTTTTTCTGTTGCAAAGGTCACCGGCCCAGGCTCGTATCGTCTACAAACTCTTGAAGGTGAAGAAGTCGACAACCCTTGGAACATCGACCAGCTTTGTCGCTTCTACCCGTAGGGGGTCTCAACAACCCTCTCCAGGCAGCTTCGGTTGCAACCACTCAACAGGCAGCTATGGTTGCCACTACTCGTAGGGGATCAAGACAATCCTCTCCAGACAGTTTCGGCTGTAAACTACTCGTGGCTTCAGTTGCGATCACTCGTAGGGGATCATGATAATCCTCTCCTGGCAGTCTCATTCTGCGACCTCGTAGGGAGTCATGATAACTCTCTCCAGACGACTCCGTGTCGTATAGAGCAGTAAGTGGCACATTGCTGCCCATGTCTCCATTTTTAACAAGAGGCTTCGGCCTAGAGTAACACCCTTCATAGTAGGGTCTCAGTGGAACTCTCATACAAGTTGCTGCTACAGCAAGGATGAGTTCACCACACTGTCCCCTACGGTCTTACTCATTCTTTGGAGCATCCTTGCGAGTACTCTCTCACTAGGCTCATAGCCTCAGAGGTACTTAAGGCACTATTACTCAATAGTATATCCAGACATAGTAAACTCTCTACAATGTGTTCAGTAATAAAGTTGTTATTCTATATATCGACTTGTTACTGTCCTTTGCTTATTTCACAACAAAGCCTTCTTTTACGCTGCTACAGCTAAGGTGTTCAACTCGTTGTGATTAAGCTAACGTTCTTCAGAACAAATCTAGACTTGAGTAATTCTACTCGAGTACCGTATCTCTTTTTGCAGCCATACACTCATCATCAACTCGAGTACATGGCATTCACACAAGCATACAAGGGATCCAGATAATTGACTTACTCAAGTTTTCAATTAGATTACATAAACACTTGTTTGGAATTACACTTGTTCTTTCCATAGTGTTTATACTACAGGTTCATCTACCGGAGATCTATGAATTTGGAGACTGCTTCCGCGATTGGAGATGTCTGTTGCATCAACTCGTTCAGCCTGTCGTCAGTGCAATCTCTAGATCTTCTATTCATGATGACCATCAGATCCGCCTCTGCGTAGAAAGACTTGATGAAGCTCAAGACTTGATTGGGAATGGTGCAGGCCAGCCTCTGAGCGTACTCCAAGATCTTCTTCGGTGTATCCTTCAACCGCTCCACAAGTGGACGGGGCTGCACTCCAGCAACTCTGGGCTCGAAGAGATTGGCCACTGGCTTGGCTGCTTCTGTCAAGGCTTTCAATTCTGCGCGTAGGCCTTCGGATTCTTCGATTTTGATCTTGAGCGACTGCATACAAGTCAACAAGTCATTCCAGCCGGCAAGGCGAATCTCCATTTCACGCTCAAGTTCCATGCATCGCACCTTATAATCGGCTTCAAGATCCATGCGTGTTGACTCCTCACGGTTATAGGCCAGCTGCCAGTCCAGCGCCTTGTTCTTTTGCCTCTGAACTTCTTTAGCCAGCTCTGCAAAAGATCAAGACTACTTATAAGGATGCAGTGTGCAAGGAAAAAGTACTCCAAGATGAATTCAGGAAGGGGGAATACCTTTGTTCTTCTGGCGCAGTGACTTGTTCTTCCCAACAACGTCATCCTTCTGAGCTGTCAACTTCTGGATTTCATTGTGGTACTCTGCGGCATTACCATCAAGCCTCTCTTGCAGCTTCAGAGACAAGGCTTTTTGTTCTTTAAGTTCCTCTCTGAGCTGAGAGACTTCTTCGATGTCAGCCGCATATTGCTCGAGCAGATGAGTCTTGCGTTTCGACTGCTTGACTACTTCCTGCAAGAGCAAAGCAACTCAAAGATCAGAGACAAGATATCTTTGGCTAAAGTACTCTACAAGAGATTACAACTTACTGCAAAAAGCTTTTCAACACTGTGGAACATCTCGGCATGCACCTGCAAGTTGTCCTCATCCAGGCATGAGTCGTCATACGGCATCAGGCCTTCAGCTCTGGATTGAGTACTCGCGCTTGCCTCTGAGTACATCGCAGCGCTGTGCAGAGGAGCCGGGTCTTCAATTACTGGCTCATGCGTGTTGACATTTCTTAACGCAATCACCTAAGAACAGGTTTGGAATGCATCCTGGTAATAGTGCTAGAAATACTGGTTGGTAAATCTTAATGTTACAGAGATCCGCAAGCGCACGGAAGTACCATTGTAGCATTTCCCCAAAGGAGTATTCCAAAGGGTATCGAATCCAAGGAAGGCATTGGCGGAATGACAAGATCAACTCTATTGCAATGAGTATAGATTATAGACGGAAACAAACCAGACACTCAAGTGCAGGGGTAAAGATATGATAATGGGGGTAGTGTGATCACACACACACTCACTCTCTCTCTAAAGGGTCCTAGGCATAGGAGGCGACACACGAGTTAGTTCTAGGTTCTAATGTACTATACACATAAAGCTGGAAAGAACGAGTTAGATACACTAGCGTTGAAGAACATTGACTTGAGCACCCAGGTACCACGGGGAGATAACCTCCCGCGTTGCTTTTGCACAACTCCGTTTTTTATATTTCAGACTCCTACAGCTTATCCGAACGTGGGGGATTTCAGAGGACCAACGGCTGTCACTACCGCAGCCTACCCCAAGACAAACCGTGGGATAAACTCATAAATAAGGTAGCTACGCTACCCAAGCACCATGCTTACGTTGTTAGCCGGACTTGACCGACCCGGGCTATTGTGACCCAGGTCAAGCCACCAGATAAACCAGCCAATTACACCGAGTACCGTAGCTCAAGCACAGACTTCATACAAAACAATCATGTCATCTAATCAGATCAAACCAGGTTAAGTACACAAATGGATTCGTGTTTTCCTATGTCTGTTCAACTAGATCAAAGGGTCGTGTTCGCGAAGAACATGAGCCTCTAACTTATGAACAAACACCAGAAACATGTAAAAATCACCCGTCAAGTGGATCGAAAGGCCTTGTTCATCAAGAACAGGAGCCTCTAAATGATGAACAGGTGAAGAACACATGAACAAATCACTCATGTATACTAACACAACTTTATATGAAATAGATAAATAACTGAAGTAGATCAAAGTCATACAAATGAAATAAGATACAAGACAACTCATACCTAGATCCCAAAGGAGACTTGGAACCTGAATTAGAACTACTCTAGTCTACCTCCTAGCCTTGAGACTAAAAGTGAGAGAGGTGTTGCAAGTGTGGATGTCTCATAAGTGAGCCCCCTCTCCATCTATTTATAGGCCCGTGCACCAACGAGGAATGGAGGCAAACACCCCGGGGATGGCGCCTAGGACCAATGGAGAGCCACCACGTGGAAGCACAG
Source organism: Cenchrus fungigraminus (assembly GCA_036936925.1). Taxonomy (NCBI): domain Eukaryota; kingdom Viridiplantae; phylum Streptophyta; class Magnoliopsida; order Poales; family Poaceae; genus Cenchrus; species Cenchrus fungigraminus. The sequence goes on along the minus strand of CM072779.1, from coordinate 114,996,852 downwards.
GAGAGGCCGAGCCAAGGTCGGTTCGGCCGACCTGTGGAGTCGGCCGACCCCCTGGTGGGCCCCCCTGGCTCGTGCTTTCTCCTGGTGACTGACCTGTGGGTCCTTAGGTCGGTTCCCGGTGTCCACCCTGTTTTGGTGCGGTTTGCATGCCTTTGTGGGCCCATGGATCCATGTGAAGTCCACGTGTCACACTCTGATTCGTCGGGGCTTGCTTCACTTGGATTGCTCACATGGCATGCATGCATGGCTCCCTAGTTGGCAGGTTTGCATGCATGGCATCCTTGTTGGCAGCCCACTAGGATGAGTTGATGTGGCATGGACCATAGAAGGTGAGTTTAGCTCTCTTTTCTTGCTTATTTTCCTGCAATCAAATAATCTCCAAGGACAAGTGGAACTATATTATTCTTAACTAAATACGTGTAAGAAATCCCTTATGCTCCTTTATTCATGAGTATATTGACGGTTAAAGTAGGTACTTAACAGCCGTCAACAACTCCCCCAAGCTAGCCTCTTGCTCGTCCTGAGCAAGAGATTAAGGACTTAGGTTGGTTGATCAGGAGTTGCTACGATGTTATATTCCTAATGTATAACAAGATACAGCTAGGTACTCTATCAAGAGTTGAAGAAGTTGGCATTGATCTTACCTTTCACTTGATTGATATGGGGTGTGTAGCTTCACCTGCCTTGGGCGGTTGAAAGATAGAATGGTTGTATAAAGATTACCACTCACTTGTACGTTGATCAGTTATCAATCTGGAGGTTTCGCAGGTTTTTCAAAAAGAAATCAAAGTTCCTCAAATGATACTCTCGGATCGCTCAATGTGTATGATTCCTCACCAAGGCTTTGATTTGCCTTCTTTCACTTCCTACTCCTAATAAGCTGATATGTGGAGCTGTAGGTAGGGAAAACATGTGGCATACCTGTTTCTCATGTATTGTTGAGTCGAAAACCGGATCCTTGAGAGAACAAGTCATACACCCTGATCAAGATGTGCAAAAGTGTGTGTATGGTGGATGGATAATGAACTCCTCTTTGCATGATTTTACTCTCCTCCTTTTTGAAATTTTTGAGACTTGGGCTTATGTCTCTTTATTCTCTTTTTTTATGCATGCCCTTGAGCATGTTTCTCTCTTTTTTTCTTTTTTTTACATAGCCCATAGTCCTTGCTGAATATTTTTGGAGGGACAGTAATCAATGGAGCATGCGCAGAGCTTTATTTTGTGGAATGGATGGGAAATGGATGAAATGATGATTGCTAACTCCCAGTGTAGAAGTTTCGCATATGGTGGTGTGTACGTGATCTTGATCATAGGAGTATGACAAGTTACTCGCCGAGGGTCACAACAATTCGACAAAACTCAATGAAGAAATCAGGTAGCATATGTGAAGGTTTAACATAAGCTAAAATCTACATATGGCCTTGGATAGGAATTTCTTATCATTGAGGAACTTATCATTTTAACATTTTTCAAAAGAAAACTCCGGATATCAACATCACTTAGTACTAGCTCATAGCAACTCTATTAATACCATATCATACCTCGCAACAACTTAGGCAAAGATCATGCTTTTTGCTACCCACAAATTTCAAGCTCAGGTTCGATCATACTAGCCAACAAACTCAAAACTTGGATAGGATACTAAGTTGTAAACAAGGCATACAAGGGGAATAAACAGAGCAACTATTCATCATTTCAACCATGGAGAATAAGAACACTCTTACCGTGTATATGAAAACAAACTAATTTAAGAAAGCAAATAAATATTTTTGGTCTTTTTAACTTTTTCAGATTTTTATGTGTTTTTAGCATATGGGGTTCTGAAAACAATGAAAGATACAAGTTACCTCAGAAAGGGGGTCCTCCCCCAAGCTAGCTTCAGGCTCACTGCTGCGGAGGGTGGTATCCCAACCACACGTAGTAAGCCCTCTGCTCCTCTATCTTTCGCAGTTGTCTCTGCTCCATGGTGTGAATCCTCTTGCCCGTCATACGCTGCCAGTCTCGAGTGGACTCAGCCTGCTGGTGCGTCATCTCCTCCATGGTACCGACACGGATGTTGAGCTCGCCCATCTGCTGAGTGAGGGTGGCCCCACGAGATGACGAGCGCAATCCGGACGATGAGGACGAGTCCCTGTAGGTAGTACCGGCGGGCCGAACCCACTCGCTACTCCCTGCACTAGCCCAGGTCGAGCTACTTGCACCCGACTGACTCATGGGTTGGTCCCAACCGAAGGCATATCCGGGTGTAACTCCAGACATGTACCCGGCCGAGGCCCATGCGCCAGACATCGGTGGTGTAGGCTGAGGCTGTGGCTGAGGTGATGGCTGTGGCGGCAGATGTCGTGGCGGTTGCTGTGCTGTCGCTGCCCTCCTCGATGCACTCCTAGTGACCCTGTCAGAAACACTAGAACGACGAGGTTCCTCAAGAGGAATGGTCAGTGACCCTTGGCCGTACAAATGGAAATCCGGGTTAGGTAACTGAATCTGGTTTGCGTGGCCAGGGTAAAAGAAAACCAAGGAATCATCCGGACCCTTTTTAAGAGTATGTCCTTGAATCAGGTACGCCTCATCTATCATGGCCCGGGGAGTATCAATATAGGGAACATTAGCCCCTATTGAAACCCCAAAGACTCGAAATGATACGTGTGACCAGGGACGTACACTCAATAGAACCCGTCATCCTAAAATTTGTCAACCACTGCCGGATCATAGCTTGCACTGGGGCGATTTTGATTCGTCTGACCGCGGCATATAATATCCTCATCTCGTCAGTGCGCACGGGTCGAACGTCATCCCTCAGAAAGAGAGTGATGGCGAGCCACTTGTGCCACAGTCGGAGAGTTGGATGCAAGATATCATTGCACCGAGGTGCTAACTTGCCACGGACAGGCCGACCAGAAATCTCTTCCCAAAAACTATCTCGAATAAAATCCCTGCAAGCTTGATCGAGAGAAATAGCACAACGACGATGAAAACCGAGAGCACAACTGAGATCATGCCATGAGACTCGATACGACGTTCCATGGAAACGAAACGCAATACCGGTCTCATCCTCCCGGAGAGTACAGAGGAACTGAATGGTGAAAGGCCTAGAACCGATCTCCCACACCGGAACGAAGTTCTCCCAACCGAGAGCATGCCAAATGGAATCGAACTCGGAGTCCATACCTGTTTTCTTGAGAAGGGCCGAGTCAAACTCCTTGGTGTTGGCGAAGACTCGATCCTTGATGAGAGCATAGGCCTGTCTCTCCTGGTCGTCCCTCAAGTCGATGAAGGCGGCATCGGTGTTGATCACCCCTTCGGCTCGTGGCGTGGGTAGCTCCTCCTCTTCCTCTTCTTCACGGTCGGTTGACATTGGACTTGGTGTAGCTCCGGAGTGGTGAGACGAGCCCTCTCCGTCTCTAGAATGGCGTGAGCGGGTCACCTTCCGGTACGCACCGGCAATCCAACTCATCTTGCACAACAATGGGATAACACGAGCAACTCGGTGATGGGTTAGTGAAATCAAAATGAAATCCTTACCGAGCTTGCTCCACCAATATTCAATACTCAGCGACAAATTTGAGAGAGTGCTTGGCACTTCCACTTGAGCAAGAAATCCAAGAAAACCGAAGAGCAAGAGTAAAGAAGGAGAGAGGGTGATGGAAATGAGTGAATGGGTGAAGAAACCCCTCAATCCCCCTTCTATTTATAGGCAACCGAGCCAGGCACCGGGGTAGAGGACAAGGGCAACGGCTAGGAGCCGTTGGAAGAGGCGGGGCCCACACGACCGTTGGCTAGGGTCTGCCGACCCATGGGGTCGGTCGACCCCCTACCGGGCCCGCCTGCTTCCAACTTTTTGCAACGGCTCTCTAACGGCTACCTGATGTCCTGCCCAGATGTCTAGGTCCAGATTCGCCCCAAAATGTTGCCCGAAAAATTATTTTTTGATTTCCCACTCGAGAAATTATTTTCAGAATTTTACTTTGAAAAGGGAAATTGGCTAGAAAAATCTAGCATGCAGATGCAAGGTTGGAAAAATTAAATATGCATTTGGAAAAAAAATCAAATAAAACTTTGGAAGGAAAATATGAGATAAATACCAATTTTACCTTTTGGCAAAAAGGACTCATCTTTTTAAGTCTGAGAGCGAGACTTTTCTCGGCGATCAATTCCACTCGTCACCCCATTCCCGAGAAATCAATGGAGATGACTTTTGTATCTCCCGCCACACCCTTCTTGTTTTCTTAGGCTTTGTTGGAGTGGTGGGAAGTCACAGGGGCTGTGGCTCCGTCCCTGCCCCTGATTGCTCATTTTGCCCTGCAGTGTATAGCATTTCTCTTTTGGTGTTTGAAATCGGAACATCAAGTTCCTCTTCCCAATGCGGAATCGGATCATTCCGGCTCCCACATTGATCCTTGCGTTGGCGTCACTCAGGAACGGTCTCCCAAGAATGAGAGGCATTCCCTCATCATCTTGCATATCAAGGACCACGAAATCCGCAAAGATGCATGAACCTTGGACAAAAACCAATAAATTCTCTACTATCCCCTCTGGATATCGGATCGATGCATCAGCAAGTTGGACGGCAGTCGCAGTTGGAGTTAGAGCTGGATACCCCAATTGTTCAAACATGGCCTTGGACATGAGGTTAACACTCGCACCAAGGTCACAAAGAGCATGCTTAATCTTTTGATAATATATCTTGCAGGTGATAGCCGGATAACCAGGATCTTTCTTGTGTGAGATTGTTGAAGATTCCCATGGGTCAAGTACTTGCTGTATAGGTTTCCCTGCATAGTCAGTGGCTCGTGTCCGCCCAGAAGGCTTACCCCATCTGGTGGACACTACACAAACATTTTCACAGGAAGATACGGGTTGCCCCGGGATCTTCCCGTCTTCAGCAGAGGGAACCAAAGCAGCTAACTGAGCCAACTGGGTTTCTATCATCTTATTAAAGCTCAACTGGTTCTTAAGAGCAGATGAAAGGTTATCAATTTTAACATTAAGGCTCTCGAAAGCCTTGTCATAGGCAGCTGTTTTCTTATTAAAGCCTTCATTAATCTTAGCTTGCCCAAAGACTAGATCTTTCAAGGAAGGTTGGTTTGGGTTGAAAGAATTACCTTGATTACCTCCTTGATAATAAGGGTGTGATTGATTCCACGTTTGACCTCCTTGTGGACGATAACCGTTGTTATTGCCGTTCATGTACATCACATCCTCCTGAGTAGTAGGGTAGTAATTCCTTGAATGCCCAGTATTACCACAGACTTCGCAAGTCATGCGAGAATCCATAGCTTGAGTAGCGGTGGCCATGGCAGCCTTCTCATTGGCTAGATCATCCATTCTCTTCATCATTAGGTCCATCTTGGCGTGTAACATATCCGCTTCCTTGACGGTATGTGTACCCCTTTGACGTGGCTGGAGTCGATCATCACTCCACCCTTGATTGGTAACCATCTTCTCAATCAGTGTAGTAGCTTCAGTGATAGTAAGAGAGAAGAAAGCCCCTCCAGCTGCAGCATCAATATGGCCTCGGGCTGTCAGAGTCAGTCCATTATAGAAACTTTGAAGAATAAGCTAGTTGTCCATCCCATGATGAGGACAAGCCAGGATGTACTCCTGGAGTCTCTCCCAAGCTTCGGGGATATTCTCATTTGCTGCCTTCTGAAAACTTGAAATTCGCCACCGAAGGACATTGGTTCTGCCCAACGGAAAGAATTTTGCGAGGAATGCTGCGGAGCACTTTGCCCAAGTGTTAATCTCTGCACGGTTAGCATCAAACCACTGCTTTGCCTTTCCCAAGAGGGAGAAGGGAAATAGTCGCAGACGAATAGCATCTTCCTCCACTCCTCGTATAGTGAAGGTACTGCATAATTCCAGGAACTGCTGCAGGTGGGCGCTCGCGTCTTCATTAGGCTTGACATAGAATGGGCTAGCCTGTACCATCGTAATTAAGCCAGTCTTGATCTCGAAGTTTCCATTCCTAGTGTTGATCACAGGGCCTGTCGGCACCTGGTCAGCAGAGGGAGCGGAATACTCACGAAGAGTCTTCTCGACAGGGTTGACCATGGAAGTTGATGTGGATGGTACGAAGGAAGCTGGATCGACTTACGGATGTTCACGAGAAGGAGAGCCGAAATGATTTCGTGCCTTCCTTACGAGTGACTCAGGATCTTCAGTAAAATTCGATGGCAAGTCGAAACCAGTCATGCACTACCTGTCTTCATCATCAATAGACAAAGAAGACAATCCAAGTTAGCCTGCATTGAGAACTGTTTTATTCCTGTCATGATTATAAACATATGCAAAGTGTTGATATGTCATCCTTAAGCCTTCCCCGGCAACGGCGCCAGAAATGCATGTTGACATTTCTTAATGCAATCACCTAAGAACAGGTTTGGAACCCATCCTGGTAATAGCGCCAGAAATGCTGGTTGGTAAATCTTAACGTTACAGAGATCCGCAAGTGCACAGAAGTACCATTGTAGCATTTCCCCAAAGGAGTATTCCAAAGGGTATCGAATCCAAGGAAGGCATTGGCGGAATGACAAGATCAACTCTATTGCAATGAGTATAGATCATAGATGGAAACAAACCAGACACTCAAGTGCAGGGGTAAAGATATGATAATGGGGGTAGTGTGATCACACACACACTCACTCTCTCTCTCTAAAGGGTGCTAGGCATAGGAGGCGACACACGAGTTAGTTCTAGGTTCTAATGTACTATACACATAAAGCTGGAAAGAACGAGTTAGATACACTAGTGTTGAAGAACATTGACTTGAGCACCCAGGTACCACGGGGAGATAACCTCCTGCGTTGCTTCTGCACAACTCCGGTTGTTATATTTTAGACTCCTACAGCTTATCAGAACGTGGGGGATTTCAGAGGACCAACGGCTATCACTACCGCGGCCTACGCCAAGACAAACCGTGGGATAAACTCATAAGTAAGGTAGCTACGCAACCCAAGCACCATGCTTACGTTGTTAGCCGGACTTGACCGGCCCGGGCTATTGTGACCCAGGTCAAGCCACCAGATAAACCAGCCAATTACACCGAGTACCGTAGCTCAAGCACAGACTTCATACAACGCAATCATGTCATCTAATTAGATCAAACCAGGTTAAGTACACAAACGGATTCGTGTTTTCCTATGTCTGTTCAACTGGATCAAAGGGTCGTGTTCGCGAAGAACACGAGCCTCTAACTTATGAACAAACACTAGAAACATGTAAAAATCACCCGTCAAGTGGATCGAAAGGCCTTGTTCATCAAGAACAGGAGCCTCTAAATGATGAACAGGTGAAGAACACATGAACAAATCACTCATGTATACTAACACAACTTTATATGAAATAGATAAATAACTGAAGTAGATCAAAGTCATACAAATGAAATAAGATACAAGACAACTCATACCTAGATCCCAAAGGAGACTTGGAACCTGAATTAGAACTACTCTAGCCTACCTCCTAGCCTTGAGACTAAAAGTGAGAGAGGTGTTGCAAGTGTGGATGTCTCATAAGTGAGTCCCCTCTCCATCTATTTATAGGCCTGTGCACCGACGAGGAATGGAGGCAAACACCCCGGGGATGGCGCCTAGGACCAATGGAGAGCCACCACATGGAAGCACAGGAGAGGCCGAGCCAAGGTCGGTTAGGCCGACCTGTGGGGTCGGCCGACCCCCTGGTGGGCCCCCTGGCTCGTGCTTTCTCCTGGTGACTGCCCTGTGGGTCCTTAGGTCGGTTCCCGGTGTCCACCCTGTTTTGGCGCGGTTTGCATACCTTTGTGGGCCCATGGATCCATGTGAAGTCCACGTGTCACACTCTGATTCGTCGGGGCTTGCTTCACTTGGATTGCTCACATGGCATGCATGCATGGCTCCCTAGTTGGCAGGTTTGCATGCATGGCATCCTTGTTGGCAGCCCACTAGGATGAGGTGATGTGGCATGGACCATAGAAGGTGAGTTTAGCTCTTTTTTCTTGCTTATTTTCCTGCAATCAAATAATCTCCAAGGACAAGTGGAACTACATTATTCTTAACTAAATACGTGTAAGAAATGTGTTATGCTCCTTTATTCATGAGTATATTGATGGCTAAAGTAGGTACTTAACAGCCGTCAACAATGCGGCACTATGTGGTCCTCTGGGTTGTCTTCAAGCACCAGTCGTGCATCAATCTGACGCACGGGGGCTTCAGCAATAGGGATTTCTTCGTGGCGCAGTCCGGCTTCTGGATCAATCTCCAGGCCTTCATTCACCACGACCTCAATATCTTCGGGTTGCTGAGTCCTGGGCTTGGAAGCCGCATCCACTGCTGCTTTGACTACATCGCTCCAGAGGAAGCACAGTGCTTGTGCAGCATCAGCTTCAGCGGCTACTTCTTGGGGCTCTGGAAGCGCATCGTCTTGTTGTTCTTGAGGGTTCTGATCTCCTCAGCAAGACTACTTCCAGAGGCTCCCCACTTCACATCAGTGGATTTACTGCATCAACAAGTTGGTCAGCATATTCAAAAATAACAACAATAAGAAGTACTCGGGTACTTACAGAGTAGCTCGAGGCACCACAACTTTTGGCCCCAGCATGTCAAAAAATGAAGGCGCCGCCGGCACCACTAGCACACTTTCCACCGGTGGCACACTTCCTGGTACCACGGCTTCTTGTTGCTCACGCGTTACCGTCTCAACGGTCGACGCTGGAACCACCTCGGGTTCTGTTGGCCTTGCTGGGCTACTCGAGGGTACATTGGTAGTACTCTCGATAACCTGCGTAAGTCAAAATTCAAGAAATTACAACAGAGAGCAAGTACTCAACATGATATTGACTACTTAAAGTTCTCACAACTCACCGTAATGGATGGTAGAACAGAGATCTTCTTCACAGCCTGCTTCCCCACTGTGGTTCTCTTCTTTCGCGGCGGTAGCGTCACATCATCTGCAAGAGATGAAGCCGGCCTCTTCATTGCCCCCGCGGAGACACCACTGGGGATTGGCGCCCCAGAGTACCCATAACGGCTTTTCACTTCAAAACGTTGTTGAAGTGTCTGACCGTCATCGTCACTCGAGGAGGCGTCCTCCACCAAGACTTCTTCTTCTTCCCCTTGAGCCGATCGACTACTCTTGGGGGCTTGAGCCTCAACTTCTATTGGCTCTCCCTCTGGCGCTTGTGGTGGATCCTGAGGACGAGGAGGAGGGTGGGAAACAAACTTCAAGACATCCTCCTATTAAACAGAGCAAACATTAGCTTCACGACTACTTCTAATAAGTACTCGGGGGCTAGTCTGTGGATACTCACCAGACGTGGAGGATTGTCAGCACTATACTCTTGGACAGCTGCAGGAATTCCGTAAAGATTCCTTAAAATTTTCTGCAGTCTCTCCATCACAAGATCATCACTGATCTCCTCTGAAGACAACCTCGAGCCATCATCAGTTCTCATGTACTCGTACCCAAGATGCTCCCGCTGCATCAAGGGTTGTACTCGTCGCTTCATGAAGCTGAAGGCTACTCTCTCAGCCGTCAAGCCTTGCGCCTTCTTCTGCGCAATCTTGGCCAGCAGCTCTGGAATCTGAATGCACTCTTGCATTGTTGGCTCGTCCTTCCAGAGCCTATCATATACTGGCGCGAACATGCTTGGCTTTGGCAACTGAGGCGGGGCGTTGTCAATGTAGAACCATTCGGTCTTCCAATCTTGGTTCGAGTCGATCAAGTCATACTTGAAGTACAACTCCTGTGCCTTCGGGCGCATCTGAAGACTAGCTCCACCAACTACTACCGGGAAGTTGGCGTTGGGCTGAGGCCTCAGGCGGAATATCTTCCTAAATAAAGCCCAATGTGGGCGAATTCCAAGGAAAGCCTCGCAGAAGTGCACATACATTGCGATCTGGAAGATGCTGTTTGGGTTCAGATGCACATGCTCCAGCTTGAAGAAGTCGAGTGTTGGCGGTCGATTTCCGTCAACCAAGGACGTTTGTTACACTTTGGTTTGAGCTTTATTATGATACTAACCCGCCACTAGGCACACTAATGATATAACAAGTTCAACCGTGTATGTGCTTTTGGAAGTATAATGTTCTTGTAGGAAAACCTGAACTAAAGGGACGGAGTCACATCAAGTTCAAAGGACCAATTGGGGAGTTCTGTTCGTGTTCAAGTACAAGGCATATTCATTCCCAAAGGTGGCAAGGACCGAAGTGTTATGGTGAAGCATCTCCGAGGACCAAGGTGTAAAGATCGGATTTCATACGAGAAGACCCCTTATATTTATCGCCGAGTTGATGATGTCAAAATGCTACAAGTATTGGGCTACAAGTTCATATTGACAAGAGAAGCAACGTCGAGGAAGACCGGGCCGAACCGGGCCAAAAAGGGCCCAGGCTGATTGGACTGGTCCGATCGGCCTGGCCTCTCCTAGCCTCAGTTCGGGCCCCCGTTTCTCGTGTGTGAAGGTTGTTCAACCCTAAGTTGCTGGCGGCGCTGCCATTCGTTGGAGATAGAGATAAATACCCCCGAAGGCGACCACAAGGCAGAGAGGTTAGACCGGAGGAAATTCGAGGAGAACATTCATGAGAAATATTCATCGAGTTGAAGGAAGCGGCCACAAGTGAATGAGGACGTGGAGGCGCTGCCACCACGCCACCGGAGTTGAAGGACGACATCACCGGAGGTTCTACCATGATCAACAACGCCATGTCTAGCGTCTTGATGGGGTAAACCTTTCATTTGTCCATGGGGTTGTAAAGGATCATATCATGTAAATCGCCAACTCGTTTATGGTTTCAATCTATCAATTTCGTGTTGATGAATGCTTCATTGTTTAAGGCTAGCTACCATGCTTTTCGGGAGCATAGATCTCAATACTCCTAACGATCCCATCATCACACCTTGGTCGTGTCTCACCGTCATGATTATCCCTTCGTAGTGACAGTACGATGAGGGAGAAAGGGCGAAGGCATCGGTCGCATCCCTTGATAGATTGTTTCCGATTCGTTTAGGTGGTTGCATGTTTATGTTTCCCAAACCCTATGGGCAAAATGTCCTTTATATCTCGTGCACCTCACACACCTCTAGTTGAGTTTGGTTTGGTTAGATTGATCTCTAGTAGTAGATTGATTCGGTTAACTAGTTTAATACAAGATCAACGATAGCAATCCCCTTACTCCTTGGGTTTGACAAGAACCTTGGGTTTACACTCAAGGGAAAGAGGGTCCCTTGATCCGTACGCTTGCGGATCAAAGTTTACTATGATATTAGACCGTCAACAAGCTGCACCCCTTTTTCTGGCGCCGTTGCCGGGGAGCAAGCCAGTTTGCTACGTTTATTTTGTGTTAATTTTTGTTGATCACTAACTCCTTACCCTAATTTTTAAGAAAGAATCCACTTTTGTTTTTGTTTTGTCTTTGATTGTCTAGATGCGTTCGTCAGAAGACCCGTGGAGGAACCGGAGAGATCATTAAGGGATTATGCCAGCCCACGATGTGAGGATATTAAAGTACAAGAGTCGGATTCAACTCTTGAAGCGACGAAATATGAGATCAAGGCTCGGATCATCGAGATGGTGGCAACTAACCCGTTCCGAGGGTTGAAGACGGAAAATCCATATAGACACATCGAGCGCTTCACGATGATATGCGATATGGTGCAACAAGAGGGAGTCCCCAAGGTTTGGTTTAGATGGAATCTTTTCCCTTACTCACTTGCCGATGAAGCAAAGAAATGGTATTCGGCTGCCTCTTTTGAAATTGGAGGAAATTGGGATCAATTGATGAAAAAATTTTGTGCCAAATTTTTTCCTATAAGCAAAGTCCAACATTTGAGGAGGCAAGTTATCACTTTTAAGCAAGGAGAAGAGGAAGGGATAGATGAAGCGTGGGAACGTTTCAATGTGCTAGTCGAACAAGGACCGAGACTTGGATTCCCCGGTGATGTACTTTTGCATACATTTTATTTTTCCCTAACCCCTAGTTGCAAGCAACACGTTGAAATGTGTGCAGGAGGGGATCTCATGGAGAAAACACTCATGAAAGCCGCCCAACTTCTACAAAAAATTTGCAAAGCGGTGGCCACACGAAGAGATTGGGAAGAAAGACTTTCGGGAGATACGGAACATGACACAAGCGTGAAGACGCTTGCTGGGATTTTCAGAGAAGCAACCCCGGAAGAGAAGGAAGTGGAGCCAATCCCAGAAAAAGTGGAAGAACTCAAACACAAGGAACCTAGAGCTATCCCGGAGGGCAATTGTGTGGAAACGAGTAAGGAAAGAAAAAGATCTTTTTCAAGCGCAAAGCCGTTAAGCGAGTTCGAGGAGATGGATTGGGTTCCAATAGATTTTGAGGAGGTATTCAACAAGAGAAGACCATTCCCTAGCCAAAGCGGGACGGTAAAAGCCTTGGAGGTTGACTTTCCGCCGGAAAAGAAACCCAAACCGCTATTCAAATTGGAGGCAACCGAGGAAGTCACTGAAAAACTCTTTAGCGAAGGAGAAATAGATCCGGACCATTTGGCCAAAGCTAAAAGACTTTTGGGAGTCAAGCCCGAGGCATCACCATTTGCTCACCTTGTTGAAATTAATGCCATTGGAACCGATGAAGAGGAGAAGACATCACCACGCATAGATTGCAAGGTCAACAACATTGAATGCAAGGCACTATGCGACATTGGAGCACAAGTAAGTGTTTTGTCCTCTAAAATTTTTGATGAGATTAATGATCATACCATAGATTTAATTCCAACATCTACTAAGTTATTCATGGGAGATGGTAGTATCATTATTCCACTCGCAATCGCTCACAACCTTGAGGTTAAATTTTCTAAAAAATGCATACCAACCGATTTCTTTATTATTGATGTCCACCATGATAAAAATTATCATGTTATTCTTGGTAGACCGTTCCTCAAGTTGGTTAATGCCGTTTTAGATGCCGGAGAAGGAAAAGTAACTCTTAATCTTGATTGGGATAATCACACATATAATTTCCTTAGTGCTTCGAATATTGCTTTACCCCTACCTCTTGATGACGAAGAGGTAGGGAGCCTTCGTTTTGTTGAAAATTTCAGGGATCCGCTACAAAGAGCAATGGAGAATGATTCCAATGAGGAGCTTGATAAAGAACTAGCGGAAGCAACTAAAGGACTAGAACCACAAAATGAAAGCTTGGAAGAAGACAAATTCGAAAACATCGGGGAAATTAAACATGAAGAACCGCAAGTACCGGAAGTGGATCTCAAACCTTTGCCCAAGGGGCTGAAATATCATTTTCTTCGGGACTCAATTCATCCCGTGATCGTTAGCGATGAATTGAGTCCCGAAGAAAATGATATGTTGCTGAATTTATTGAAGAAACACAAGAAGGTGATGGGATATTCGATCAACGATCTCAAAGGACTTAGCCCTGCCTTTTGCACTCATCGTATACCCATGGAGGAACAATGCAAGCCCGTCATAGACCCCCAAAGAAGGTTAACCCACGCCATGCGAGAGGTGGTGAAGAAGGAAGTTATCAAGCTATTGGATGCCGAAATCATCTACCCGGTACCGTATAGTGAATGGGTGAGCCCCGTGCATTGTGTACCGAAGAAAGGAGGATTGACCGTGGTGAAGAATGACAAGAATGAATTAATCCCGCAAAGAACCGTGACCGGATGGAGGATGTGTATTGATTATCGAAAGTTGAACAAAGCAACAAAGAAGGATCATTTCCCCCTCCCGTTCATCGACGAGATGCTTGAAAGGTTAGCAAACCATGCATATTTTTGCTTTCTTGATGGATACTCGGGGTTCATGCAAATTCCTATTCACCCAGAAGATCAACATAAGACAACCTTCACTTGCCCCTATGGAACATTTGCTTATAGAAGGATGCCTTTTGGTTTGTGTAATGCACCGACCTCTTTTCAACGTTGCATGATGGCAGTCTTTTCGGAATTCATCGAGGAAATTCTCGAAGTATTCATGGATGATTTTTCTATCTATAGAAAAACTTTTGCAGATTGTTTGGCAAACTTGGACAAGGTTCTCTCAAGATGTGCGGAGGTCGATTTGGTGCTAAATTGGGAGAAATGTCACTTCATGGTGAAGCAAGGAATAGTCTTGGGACATGTGATATCCGAGAAAGGAATTGAGGTTGATAAGGCTAAGGTTGAGACTGTTGAGAAGCTTCCACCACCTACAGATATTAAATCATTGAGAAGCTTTTTGGGCCATACAGGATTCTATAGGAGATTTATCAAGGACTTCTCAAAGATCACCAAGCCGTTGACTAACCTTCTTCAAAAGGATGTGGAATTTGATTTTGATGATAGGTGCTTGGCGGCATTCCGAAAACTAAAAGAGGCTCTCATAACCGCACCCGTCATTCAACCGCCCGATTGGAGCCAACCATTTGAGATCATGTGCGACGCTAGCGACTATGCCGTTGGAGCCGTATTGGGACAACGGAAGGAAGGCAAGGTACACGCCATATATTATGCTAGCAAAACTCTCAATGGAGCTCAATTAAATTATGTGACAACGGAAAAGGAATTGCTTGCGGTGGTATTCGCTTTCGAAAAATTTAGATCTTATATTGTGAATTCCAAGGTAATTGTTTACACCAATCATGCGGCAATTAAGTACCTTTTGCCTAAGAAGGATGCCAAGCCAAGGTTGATTCGATGGATCCTTCTTCTTCAAGAATTTGATGTGGAGATTCGTGACAAGAAAGGTACCGAAAATGTTGTGGCCGATCACTTGTCAAGAATGAATCGGGAGGATGACAAAGAGCCTATTGAAGATAAAATGAGAGATGATCACCTATATCGAGTATTTGACAAAGACACTTGGATGATCGATATCATAAGGGCCATACGAAGGATGCCGCTAGATCACTTGGATAAGAATACTCAAAGAAGGATAATCTCCGATAGCCGAAAATACATATGGGACGCACCTTACCTCTACAGGCTTGGCTCGGATGGAGTGTTGCGAAGATGTATACCAAGAGAGGAAAGGGGTGAAATATTAAGAAAGTGTCACTCAAGTGAATATGGAGGACATTATGGGCATTTTAGGACGCAAGCAAAGGTATGGGCTAGTGGATTTTATTGGCCGGAAATGCATGAAGATTCAAAGAGGTACGTTGCTTGTTGTCCGGAGTGCCAAAGAACGGGGAATATATCTCAAAGAAATGCCATGCCGCTGAATTATAACTACAAATTGATTTATTCGACGTGTGGGAGATTGACTTCATGGGCCCTTTTACAAAATCAAATGGGAATGAGTATATTTTGGTAATGGTTGACTATGTGTCCAAATGGGTGGAGGCAATCCCATGCCGAAGAGCTTCAACGGATGAATCTATACATATAATCAAAGAGGTGATATTCCCACGATATGGAGTGCCAAGGATTGTGATAAGTGATGGAGGATCTCATTTTACCGGGAAAAGCTTTAAAAGAGTCTTGTCCAATTTGGGGATCGAGCATAGAATATCCACGGCATATCATCCTCAAACCAACGGTCAAGCGGAAACTTCGAATCGGCAATTGAAAAGCATCCTCAACAAGACTGTCGAAAAAGGAGGCAAAGATTGGTTGAAAAAGTTGAGCAGAGTGCTATGGGCGTATCGAACGGTGTTCAAAACACCGATAGGTATGACTCCATACCAATTCGTCTACGGAAAATCTTGCCACTTGCCGATGGAACTTGAGCACAAGGTGTATTGGGCGATCAAGGAAATGAGCTTTGATTTGGATGCGGCAACACTTAAGCGAAGGGTACAAATTAGTGAGTTGGAAGAAATGAGGCTCAAAGCATATGAGAGTGCGAGTATATATAAGGAGCGGATGAAAAGGTGGTACGATAAGAGGCTCAAAAAGAAAGAGTTCAAAGAGGGTGACAAGGTTCTATTATACAATTCAAGATTCAAACTCTTTGGAAAAGGGAAGCTAAAAAGCAAGTGGGACAGACCTTATGTCGTCTACTCGGCCTCACCGAATGGAGCGGTAACAATCATGGACATGAAGGGAGATAGATATGTGGTGAATGGGCAACGATTGAAGGTTTACCTCGAGCCCGACCTCGTACCCATTGACTACATTGACGTCTACACATTGGAGGATGAGCCCGAGCATCGAGCCTAGGACGCAAAACGAGGTAACCCGCTGTAAATACTTTTTCATTTTCTTTTCTTATTTATTTTGAGTCCTTTCCTCGATTTTTAGTTAGACATTTTTGCCACACGAGTTCATATGCACGTAATGAAGAGACCCACCAAAACTGGGCCGAACCGGGCCGAAATTGGGCCTGGGCCGATCAGACCAGTCCGATCGGCCTAGGGCCGTTTCGCGCCAGTTCGGTCCCGTTTTTCTCTGGTATGTTCGTTTGGTATTCCTTTTTCCTACCGACGAAATTAGGCAAATCCAAAAATGGTAGGGTAGGGTTTCGGCCGAGTCTTTCCGGGATATTTAAGGGTGCATGGGGTGTTCGGGAATTGCATCTCATTTGCAATCTCCCACCTCCACGAAAGCATCAAGCGCAGCCATGGCGAGACCGAGTTTGACCAAGGATGAGGCGGAGGTCAAAGCGGTGATAGAAGTTGAAGAGCACCTCCCCTCTCTGACACTGGCGAATGAGGAGGTTCGTCGGTGTGAGTTGAAGCTCGTGCTTAAGGAAGAAGTAAAGAGAACCGCGAGGATTCGTGTAGGAGGCCGCATCCCCAACAAGAAGCTTGCAAGCCGCGCTCCGAGGGAGGAGGAGAAGAAGAAGAAGTCCGCTTCCCCCGTACGCCGCTCGATGAGACTCCTCGGGATGAAGAGGAAGAGCTACAAGGAGAAGACTCCCGAGCCGGTAGACTTGTACGGGGATAGCGACTTCTCCGATGATCGGAGCCCTAGCTCATGGGGAGCCGCCGGGAGAGATGATAATGACCTTTACTTTTGGGAGGAAGTGCCCAAGGAGGAGCCCGGGGGTGACGATGAGCAAGGCAACGGAGGAGATCCCGATGATGGAAATGACCCGAATGACAAGGGGGATGGCCCGAGCAAGCACCCTTTGTGTTGCTCGGCATGCCGCAACACGATCTCGGATCTCTATGCGTCCCTTGATGAATGCCTTCATGCTATGGAGGCTATGCGTCAACGGATGGAGGATCTTGAGCGCGTGGTGGAGGACGACTTCAAGTTCCTTAACCGGAACGTGAGGAAAATTTTTGGCATGCATGGGGATCTCAAAAAGAAGTGGTGTGAATCTTGCGGGAGGTGTCATTAGGCGTTGTAGCTAGTTTTCCCCTCTTTTTGTCCCTTTTTGTAAAATTACGACGAGGACGTCGTATGATTTAAGCGTGGGGGGAGAGCTAGCTCTTTAGATTTTTGCTCAAGTGGTGTTTGGTCAAGTCTTTAGTTGAGAGTTTTGAGAGTTTAGTTTTGTGAGTCTTGTTTTTAAATTTTTTTAGCTTGAAGTGTGTCTTAATTTAGTGTGAGTCAATAAAAAGAAAAAAAAGTGTCTTTACTTCCTTGTCTTTTATTTACTTTACTTGTTTTCCTTCCTTTACCATTAATTATTCGAGCATGAGCATTGAAAATTTTGTCTCCGTGGTGCTTAGTGGAAGATTATCTTTGAAAGCACCCATACTTAACCTTTGATCTAGGACTTTGCCTCTACCACACTATGATTATTAAATAAATTAGAGGAGCTTTTATTTCTGAAAATTAAGAAAACCATCCTCACAAATAAAGTTTAGCATTTTCTTTCTCCAAGTTGAGAGGCATAATCATCCTATAAAGCCTTTAGCATATATATCTTTGCTCCACCATAAGTGTCACTAGCATAATGAGTTGGGTTAAGACGTTTCTCTCTAGGAAAGGCTAATTTCAAGCAATGATCATATCCTTGTTTATTATCTTTTGTTGCTAGCCTCGTCATTATTCGATAACGGGAATTTCACATCGAATGCCCCGTTCATCACCGGATTCCATACCCAAAACCATATATATCTTTTTATTATCATATTCCTTGAACTCAACCCATTACCGAAGGATCGTTCCAATTTTGCATGAGGATTCATTGAAAATTCAGATTGGTGTTCATGTCAAAAGGGCAAGCGGAAAGCTTCGGAAGGGGCCAAGATGAGAAGAAAAGAAGTAGAAAGAAAAAATATATATATATGTGTCTGTGTGTGTATGGTGCGCATAAAAAAAGAGAAAGAAGAAAGAAAAAGTATGGAAATTCATGGCTAAGCAAGAAGAGATGTGTTGAATGATGAATCATATGAGGATCAAGAGAAGTGCAAAGAAGGATGCTACGATGTTGGGAACGAATCTTCGATCTTTTCTAACCATGTGCAATCCGACATTGAGGGCATCATTAGTGCCTTGAAGTCATTTCTTTCGTTCCTTTGCACATGTCCACCATTCTAAATCTTCTTATCCTTGATCCCCTTACATTATGGATAATTCTTATGATCATTGGCTCAGAAGGTGCTTGACCTTTAGAGGACTTTCTTAGCTTAACAATATGTGTGTTAGTTTCACTAGCCATACCTATAGCTCCACTTTACATTATAAATGAGAGACTTGTGAAAGGTGAGAGTTTATGAAGTATCTAGGATAGCCACTTTAATTGAGCGACATGTGAGAACTTGGAGAAGGATTTTGTCTAACACTTGATGCAGGAATTTTATTTATGAAAACTCATGAAAACCCTCCGATGGAAGTAAGAAAGTAAGTGTGGTTGGAGTTGAAGATCTCTAGTGAAAAGGTATGAGTTGTGGGGTAAGTCTTGATTTGATAAAGATTCTAAACGCCCATGTTGCATTATGATCTTTGTTCTCATGTCTCTTATTTTAAAGATAAAGGATTGACTAACTTGTAAAGGAAATATTTGATGAGAAGTGTTTCAACCCCGTGGATAAATCTTTTTGTGAGCAACTTGCTCGAGGACGCGCAAGATCTAAGCATGGGGGGATGTTGGCGGATGATTTCCGTCAACCAAGGACGTTTGTTACACTTTGGTTTGAGCTTTATTATGATACTAAACCGCCACTAGGCACACTAATGATATAACAAGTTCAACCGTGTATGTGCTTTTGGAAGTATAATGTTCTTGTAGGAAAACATGAACTAAAGGGACGGAGTCACATCAAGTTCAAAGGACCAATTGGGGATTTCCGTTCGTGTTCAAGTACAAGGCATATTCATTCCCAAAGGTGGCAAGGACCAAAGTGTTATGGTGAAGCATCTCCGAGGACCAAGGCGTAAAGATCGGATTTCATATGAGAAGACCCCTTATATTTATCGCCGAGTTGATGACGTCAAAATGCTACAAGTATTGGGCTACAAGTTCATATTGACAAGAGAAGCAACGTCGAGGAAGACCGGGCTGAACCGGGCCAAAAAGGGCCCAGGCTGATCGGACTGGTCCGATCGGCCTGGTCCGATCGGCCTGGCCTCTCCTGGCCTCGGTTCGGGCCCCCGTTTCTCGTGCGTGAAGGTTGTTCAACCCTAAGTTGCTGGCGGCGCCGCCATTCATTGGAGACAGCGATAAATACCCCCGAAGACGACCACAAGGCAGAGAGGTTAGACCGGAGGAAATTCGAGGAGAACATTCACGAGAAATATTCATCGAGTTGAAGGAGGCGGCCACAAGTGAAGGAGGACGTGGAGGCGCTGCCACCACACCACCGGAGTTGAAGGACGACATCACCGGAGGTTCTACCATGATCAACAACGCCATGTCTAGCGTCTTGATGGGGTAAACCTTTCATTTGTCCATGGGGTTGTAACGGATCATATCATGTAAATCGCCAACTCATTTATGGTTTCAATCTATCAATTTCGTGTTGATGAATGCTTCGTTGTTTAAGGCTAGCTACCATGCTTTTCGGGAGCATAGATCTCAATACTCCCGACAATCCCATCATCACACCTTGGTCGTGTCTCACCGTCATGATTATCCCTTCGTAGTGACAGTACGATGAGGGAGAAAGGGCGAAGGCATCGGTCGCATCCCTTGATAGATTGTTTCTGATTCGTTTAGGTGGTTGCATGTTTATGTTTCCCAAACCCTATGGGCAAATGTCCTTTATATCTCGTGCACCTCACACACCTCTAGTTGAGTTTGGTTTGGTTAGATTGATCTCTAGTAGTAGATTGATTCGGTTAACTAGTTTAATACAAGATCAACGATAGCAATCCCCTTGCTCCTTGGGTTTGACAAGAACCTTGGGTTTACACTCAAGGGAAAGAGGGTCCCTTGATCCGTACGCTTGCAGATCGAAGTTTACTACGACATTAGACCGTCAACATCGAGGAATCCCCTGAAGAAATCCGACGACGACAGAGTCAACCCACGCTCGACGAAGTAGTCGAACATCGGGATTTCATCCGGAGTCTTCTCCATTGGCCACGCATCTCCAGTGGCAGAGCTCCATCCAGCGATTGCCTTCTCATGCAGCAACCCGGCGGCTTCGAGGGCCTTGATATCATCTTCCCTCATCTTGGATTTCTTCCAAGAAACGGCTTGGCTTGGTGGCTTCGTGATTACCACGGTCTTGTACTTGGGCTCCGGCAACTGATTTTTGCCACGGCCGGACTTCCTCTTCTGTCCCTTGGACGGCGCAGGCTTCATCCTTCCTGTCACGAGGGTCTTCTTTCGCATTGGCTTAAGGGCTGCGAGGGGGTGGAGATGCAAACTCTTGGTGGCGTGGACACTCAAATGGCGGCTACGGATGCTAGGGTTTTTTTCTTTCTGGATCTAAGGGCGAATGGAAGCAGTGAAACCCTAAGGGATACCCCTTCGGGTATTTATAAAATCAAAACCCTAAACGGTTCGACCGGGTGACCCTTCGTATTCAACAGATTGGTTTCACACAGGCAAAATTTTTGCCTAAGTCAGCGGACTTAAATCCAAAACCTGCTCGGCTCCATCTCGGGGGCTCGACTACTCGATGGAATTGGATTTCACTCGCTATAGTTCACTGAATTCAGGCCACTATTCTACAGTCAGATTGGATCCTTCAATTCGAGAAAGTACTCGACTCAAGGCTCGGGGGCTCTGTGCCACATGTCCTTCAGTTTTTCTCAGGATTTTACGGGATTATTTGACGAAGACAACTGATTGACCCTCAGCTTGAATTGTCAATTCGAACTAAGGCTCGGGGGCTACATCCATATAGGATGCGATTTTTGTAATCGCATTCCTATATAATTTCTTTGGATTTTCTACGGATTTTTCGGAGTGAGATCAAAGACTAGAAGATTGACCCTCAGCTTGAATCATGGATTCGACCTAAGGCTCGGGGGCTACATTCCATATGGAATATAATCGCATTTCCATATGGATCTTTGATGCAAAGATTTCAAGAACGAAGTGGGTATTATTGAAGACCTTCAAGGGAAGTACTCAGGGACGCTTGGGAACAACTCGAGAAGACTTCAAGACTACTCGTGGAGTTAGCTGGAGTACCTTCCAGCCTCGTGATGATTCAAGTACTATTGAAGATTGAAGCTTGCAGAACTCGGTGACGCTTGGGAACTACTCGCGGAGACCTTCAAGACTACTTGGAGCATCACACTCGACTACAAAGTACTCGGGGGCTTGTCGACTGGGCATCCCTGGGCCCACCACACATGTGGGCCATACCCGGGAGATAAGAACCTGCACACCTGGACTACTCGACTAGTGGGCCGTGGTGTAAATTACCGTGGACCACAAGGCAAGACAAGACCAACAAGGACTTGTACTAAGACTAGGATAGCTTTCTATAACTCGTGTAGGCTACTCCGAGTCCTACTCAAATAGTACTCTTGTACCAATCCGACTTGTAACCCTGCCTCCCGTGGCGTATAAGGCGAGGCAGGGACCCCTCTCAAAATATATGCAATCAATACAGAGCCACACAGCATACAGGACGTAGGGTATTACGCACATTGCAGCCCGAACCTGTCTAATTGTGTGCCCCGTGTCTCACCATCGTATTCCTGATCTCGGCGAGCCCCACCACACAATCTACTACTTCGGGTACCCCGTCGTAGGCTCGGTGTCTAAAACACTGACAATCACCTCAGCCAGGTTAGGCGGTGGCGGTGGCGGTGCTTCTCCACGGCCACCACCACGACCACGACCCTGGGGAGCTGGTGCGGGCTCAGGTTCCCCCTCAGCGGCTTCCTCATCTTCTGGAGCACCGCCTTGACCGATAGGCGGAGGCGGCGGTGGTAGTGCCTCTGCGCCTCGGCCTCGGCCTTGGCCCACTCCCCGGGCAGGTGTGTGTCCACAGCCACGAGCGGCAGCGCGTCCACACCCACGTGCGGGAGCTCGGCCACGTCCACGGCCACAGACTGGCGGGACCACTTCTTCTTCGGCTTCTGCCTCCTCGAGGCGTGCCAACAGACGTCCAGACCTCCTGATAGACATCTTACTGAAAACATGACCAGGGACAAAGGAAAACTTTAGATACGTCACTCACCAACAAATTGAGTCTGATATAGAAGCATTAAAATAGTACTACTAATATATTCCAATACTCAATGAGAAAAAGCAATAAGAACGATTAACTCCATTAAAACCAAACAATCAGCATCCATTATGAGTACATAAGTTTCCTCGAGGCTGACTCAAGCCTTGGAGGTCACAACACCGCAGCGATCTAATATAGCGTTACATGATCTCAAAAGGGTGTGCACATCTAAGGTGTGACATGACTCATAACTCCACATGCACCGGAACAGGCTCTCGACTGCATGGAACAACTCATGGTAGCTACCTATTTTACAACTCTACTCTTATTAGCATGATCTCGCTCCAGCACCCAACTCGGTGCGAGCCCTCTTATACGTCACTAGGCGACGGTCCTCGTCGGGGTAGTCTCTCGGGAACATCCTGGTCAGCATGGCGTGAGCAGCCCTCACCTCCTCGATCTCAACCGGGGTAGGCATGTCAGTCATGGGGCACAGGTGTAGCTTGAGAGCAAACGGGTGCAGCTTGAAGGTCTCCTGGCGGATCTCCCACTGGTCCTCTGGCGGCAGCTGACTGTTGAGCTCGCGAAGCTCGTCCACACGTAGAGAGTCAGCGTCCTCCCACGTCCTCAGCATCCTCTTGCACTTGTCCAGCAGGTACACGGAGGTCCTGGTGAGTGCAGCGAGGTTGGCGGTGTTGGCGTCCTTGTCCTTCGAGAGCTCGGCAACCTTGATCTTCTCACGACCAAGACGGTGCCCCTGTGCGGTGAGCAGTGCATCCTTCTGGTTCAGCTTGTCGAAGAGGCGGCTGAACTTGGCCTCCTGCTTGCGCAGGTCCTCCTTAGCGTAGAGCATCTCCTCACGGGCTGTAACTCTCTTTGCCTCTGCCTGCACCACAAAAGTGTTGGAGTGGCGTAGCCCACGCTCGAGCTGCTGGACTCGCTGGCATAAGGTACGGTTCTCCACGTCAAACCTCTGGCAGCAGGGTAGAAGCTGACGGACCTCTGTCGTAGCATACTCAAGTCTTTTGAAGAGTCCGTTTGTCTGCTCTCCCAGTTTATGAGCGTGTACGTCGAGGTCCACGAGGTAGCTCCCTGTTGTGACGAGCACCTCGTCGGACTCGCGTAGAGGAGCCTGGAGAACCTCCTCCTCATAGAGTGTCGAAGGGTCAGGCAGTCCTCCCACGATCGGAGCCACTCTGTAGTAGTCCTGGGGGATCAGCCGCAGGTCTCCTGTCTTGAACGCGTCGCGGTACCTAGCCAACAGGTGGCGACGTACGTGGCTGCAGGCGGTGTCGATGGCATTCCTCACGTTCAGCCCTGTGCTGTGCTCCACCATCCCGGAGAAGTCAGGACGCGCCGGGTGGGGTAGGATGGCCACCATGCAAACCACCAGTGGGCCTGTCGGAGTAGGTACGTCCTCAGCGCGGTAGGTGACGTGAGTCGGGGGAATCCCCAGCCTGAGGATGACCCTGTCCACCCAACGAGCAAGACCCTCCATGTGCATCGGGAGGATCTCTGTCTCCTGATGACTCATTTCCTGTGACACGAAAGAAATTTCTAGTTAGCGCAGGTGAGATAGAACTTTTCAAAGAAGGATAAGTTTTGTAATATATGCCAAGAATTTGTATATAGCAAAAGAGATCGTTTAGAGTCCTAATTTCTATCGACCATTTCTAAGGGCACGTGCTACGGTCAAGTATGGCTCTGGTACCATCTGTAACGACCCGGGTTTTCAAAAAAGGAAAACCCGTCATCTTGTACTTGCGATAGTCCCTGGATCAGACGCTATCACGTACAGACATCCATCACAGATAAATAACACAACCATACAGCGGAAATAGCATCAAAAGTATTAATATTATTACATGTCTGAATAAAGGAGTACATCAATACATGCCTCTTGGCGGAATAACATGAATAAGAGCCTACGCAGCGGTAGCTAGCTTCCAGAAGATGTCTCCAGCATTATTCTCTTCTCCCACAGGCATCCTTGAGCGAAGCGACGCGCCCCTTAGTCGTACCATCCGTCGGCGTTGTTGTCGAAGTCTGACTCATACCCTGCAAGCTCAGGGGCTATCCCCAAGGATCGGGATAGGTCCACGTCACCAACCGTATGCAAGCTTTAAGTGGCCTATCTCTAATGGTAAAGAAAAGTACAAGGTGGAGGCTTGGTTTTCCTAAGCAGCAACAACAATATAAATAGAGTAAC
Organism: Cenchrus fungigraminus; assembly: GCA_036936925.1. NCBI lineage: Eukaryota > Viridiplantae > Streptophyta > Magnoliopsida > Poales > Poaceae > Cenchrus > Cenchrus fungigraminus. Next base: position 114,972,228 of record CM072779.1, on the reverse strand, counting down.
ATCTCCAATTCCCACCAATTCCCATATCACTCAACCACCATCGGTTACACCTAGTCACCCAGATCACCATCACCATAACCTATCTCCAACTAGGGTCAGTGCGAGAACTCCCACTCCTCGCACCTCAATGGTTGCACCCGGATCCGCGAGGCAGAGGGAGCAACTCCCCTCTCACCGAATGCAACCACGGCTCACCATACACTCGAATCCTATAGGGAGAGGTAGAAATCCCAAAACGTAAGAGTCGGAGTAAACATCGGGCATGTCCATAACCGAGGACGCGGCTATACGTATAGATCTAAACTCTGCAGAGTGTGTACACTTGTACCCAGCTCGAAATAGCACCCGGACTGTGTACGACCGACCGAGCCTATCCAACCGAACGAACACCTAGGAGTTACGATTCCATCCTGCATCCGGGTCTCGATGCGGTCCCCCGCAAGGGACCACCCCAAAACTGTGAACATACCCCCGTGTGGCCACACAGGGAGCGCCGCAAAGGGAAGGGGTCATCACCCGCTACCCTTTCACTGATACCCTCTATCCTACTAGCAGGTATGGTATCGCACTTGCTAGGGTCGACCCGGCCCTATCCCCACTCTCGTCGAGGTAGTGTGTACGAAAGTCTCGTGCAACAAAGCGACCCACTCGGTTTCAGACCGGGGCGAGCTCCTATCCTCCAAGTCATCACAAAACCCCAACACTTGTGCTCCTAAAACCGTGTACCCACCATAGGTACGAAATGGGAATCGCCCGAGAAGATGAACCCCTGGCCCCCGATCCCGAATCGGGTTGTCTTGAGCTCACCCCCGCCAAGTCACCCAAAAACACCTTCTCTTGCCAGTTTTTCCCCACACACGCCAAGAAAGCTACCACAATATCCCAACATAATGCACAGCGAAGCTTAGCGTATAATCACGCATAAATATAGTAGTAGTAGGTCAATCAAGGACAAGGTATATAAAAGGGGCAATGCACGGTTTCATCATATCTATCATCATGCAATAAGTAAAGCGCTAGCAGTTCTAATAGCCATGCCTAATGGGCATTCAAAGTAGGTCGGGCATGAACCTGGGAGTGGGTAGTCGTCGTCGCAGTCCTGGTTCAGCTCTCCGGCTCCGGCAGCTCCTAAATTCGTAATTAAATAAATAAACACGACTGCTAAAGCAATAACTCCAGGAGAAAAACAATTAAGACCCAAAAAGGAGGCAAACTCTAGCCTAGCGCGGAGTTTGAGCTTTTAGAAGACTTTTGGAAAAGGTTTTGTATTTTTTGGAGTTAAAACGGATTTAATATGAATTTTCTAAAGCAAAATACATTTCTGAAATTAAAATATGTATTTACAATAGCATTAACTTTAGGCTAGCTACAGGCTATCTCCATCTGTCTCTAACAGGGCTTTAAGCCGGCTGTTGGCTGGCTCCTGGCGTACACGTGGCTACCAGCTGGGTGGCTTAAAGCCAGCTCTAGCACACGTGGCGCTGACTGGGCTGCCTTGCGTGGCAGGGCGCAGAAGATCCTGGTCGGATCAGCTGCGGTGCGTCACGGTGCGGGCGAACGTGTGGCCTGGCCGTGGGTGGCCGGCCGCACGGGATCCGGTCGGATCCTCTGTGGTGTGTTGTGCGTGTGGGTGTGTGTGAAACAAAAACCCCTGGGTTTTTGGCTCGGGCCGAAAGGTGTTCGATGTAAATCCCCAGGGGAGCGGCGGCGCGGAAAAAGGGTTGCCGGTGGCGAGGTTCGGTGGCGGCTGGTCCCCAGGCGACACCGCGTGGTCGAGGAGCCCCTAGGGTCCTTGCTTGGGCACAAAAAGGAGCGGGCTTTGGCCGGGATAAAGCCCGACGGCGGTGAGACAAAGGGTGGCGGCGATGCGGCTGTGCAAAAGCGAGCACCGGCGTGTAAACGACCGCCGTGGACTCATTCGCGCGGCGCAAGGCGACGGCTTGGTTCCGTGTGGCGCATGCGCAGGCATCCCGGTGCCCCAGAGCTGCGGTGCGGCACGGAGGCGTTGGTGGTGGACAGAAACACACGGCGGCGCGTAGCGGTTCACGCGCAGGCGCCGGCGCGGGCAAACAGACAGCGGCGGCACGGAGTGGATCATGCGCAAACGCCGACGGCGAGGCGTTGCTCGAGTGCGTGCTTGGGTGCGCGCACGAGTTGGCGCAGCGCCGGGCTGGCCAAAGGCCAAGCCTTTCCTCCCCGCACGAGTGCGCGCGAGCTCGCAAGCCCTCGTCTTGACCACGGCGCACGAGGGCGGAAACGGCGAGACGGCAAGACGGCGATGTGCACGGCTAAAGGTCAAGAGAGCAAGCAGAGGCGCGCGCGCGGGGTCGACGGCAGCGGCACCTGCAATCGATCGGCACAGCTCGAAGACCGGCAACAAGGCGTCGGTGTTCTGCACGACGGCGTGGTGCAAGCTGGCGCACACAGGGTGACCTCGGCGTTCGTCCTCCCTCGGTGTGAAGGCCAGGTCCACAGCAGAGAGAAGGGAGAGGATGGCCTCACCTTGGTGACCCTGGTCGAAGCGAAGAGTGTCAGAGAAGAAACGAGGAGCAGGGTCGGCGGCGGAGCGGGAGGCAGAGCGGGCGCGGAGCAGAGGAAGCAGAGCAGGCGTGATCCCCGGCTTCACGGCGAACAGGAACTCCCACGGGCGGCCTCCGGCTTCACGGCGGTGACAGCGGCTCCCACGGACAGCCTCCCCGCCTTCTTCGCCTCCTTCCCTCTTCTTCTTCTCCGGCGGCACAGAGGACGGTGAGGATTAGGGAAAACCCCAAGGGCGGCTAGGGTTGGGAGAGCTGGGCTGCGGCGGTGGCTTTTATAGAGCCTACGCGTGGGCTGGCACGCGTGGATGGCTCGGATGCAACACGGGGGCGTGGACGGCATCCCCGCGGCGGCCATGGGAGGTCCCCCCCGGAGCTCTGCGTGCTTTAGCACCCGCGTCAGCGAAAAGGGAAAAGGTGGGAGGAGAGAGCAGCTGGCGTCCGGGCCCCACTTGGCGGCGTCAGGCGACGGTGGTAGGTGGTAGACGGGCCGGTTAGCGGGCCTGAGGCGTAGGTGGGCCGGTAAGGGAGATCAGGGTGCGGTGTGGGTCTCGGTGGCGTGCTTAAGGGGGTTAGACGGACTTTGCTAGCTGGGTCGAAGGGTGGTTCCGGCCCAGCTGAGGTAAAAAGGTTTTTCCTTTTTCTTTACTCCCTAAACTCCTATTACTATAATTCAAATCTGAATTTGAATTCAGATTTGAATTCCACACAAGCCAAAAATCCAAAGAACTCCAAAGTTCACACACTAACATTTTATATTCCCTAGAATTTTTATTTGGCTCAAAAAAAATTAAATCTAGGAATATTATGAGAGAAAAGAAGACATCCTTATTCAAAATTATCAAGCACTCCAATAATTCATCAAAAATTTAAAATTCTCATTTTCATAAACTAAACATTCCGTAATAATTACGGGATGTTACATAGGAGCTTGTGTTGCTCATGCCGAGGTTCGACCGGTGGAGCACTAATCGGTGGCGGGCGGGCTTGAATTGACGGCATATGCCTTGAATCCTCGAATCAAAGGATGGGCTCGGGATTCATATGCAGGGGTGGTGGGTGTCGTCGCCGAGCTCGGGGAAGGGAGTCATGGTGGGCAATGGTGTGTGGGTCCACTGACACTGGAGATGGAGATTGGGGACGATGCACGGCAGGTGGAAGTTTCCACTAAGCTATAGCGGATGTTTGGTTTGCAGGAACTTATAATAAGTCCCGTCACATCGAATGAGACAGAGCTATTTAGAAGGACTAAATATAATTTAATTATAAAACTAACTGCATAAGTATTAGATTTTTTCGTGAGACGAATCTAATGAGCCTAATTAATCCATTATTAGCAATTATAACATCACATTATCTAAATATGATATAATTAGGCTTAATAGATTTGTCTCAAAAAAACTTAATACTATAAATTTTATTTAATTATTTATCTGCATTTAATACTTCTAATTAGCCTTGTTGCATTCGATGCGACGGAGCTTATACTTATTGCTGCAGCAACCAAATGGGCCCTTGGAGTTGTCGGGTGAGACAAATAAATAGAGCAACTCAGTGATTGGTTGGTATATTTGGTAACACAACGGTGAAATTTAGATCTGGATCTAAAATAGCAATCTAACTCCGCTGGAATAAGTTTTTTGTTATTTTTGTTATTGTGATAGTTTTTAAGTATAACAACTCATTTTAGCTACTCTGGTGGAGATGCTTTTAGTGAAAACGATTTCACAAAAATTTTGTAAAATCCTGGGGTTTCAACTTTCAACCCGTGGCTAAACACTGGGGCTAAATCAGTTCATGGTCTGAACTATCGTCGTGTCTTGCTCAAAAAAACGCTCTGACTGCATTCCACCTCAAAGGATGCCGATTGCCGACAAGGCGACAAGTAGTTCTACTCGCCGACGTCGCGCTCACTGATCCTCACAGATGAATAGCAAAAGACCATTTCAATTACGCCATGAAAAAAATAACTTAAAACCAAGAGAAAATAATTTGGATCTTCCGTTCTTAAATATTTAAATATATGACATTGTTGATTTTTTACTCCAACTTTAATCACAAATATCTGTTGAACAAAGTTAGTTAACTAAAGTAAAATGTGTATCATTATATGTGTCGTTAAATACTTTAGATCAAACTTATATATTTATCGTTTGCAAATAAATATTTGTAGAAAAAAAATGAAACGTCAAATTAATGAAACAAAAGTCAATGATGTAAATAAAAAAATATTAGGAAGACACCACTTCATCGATTTTCTTTGCTGAGACATCAAAACCACTGCAAGCCGACAGCCCGACACGGACCACGGCGTTCAACTGCGTGAACTTCGGCCATGGCACACAAACTCCGGCTCAGACTCAGAGTGCCGGTCATTGACGCCGTACCGTAACCTTTGGCTCGATCGTCCCTGCAAATCATGACCGCCGCCATTGAAATGCTCCAGCGGCGATCTGCTTTCCGATGCAGGACAGAAAAGCTCGCCGCGGTTGTTCCACCTGCAAAAAGGAAGCCGCCTCCATTCACTTCGTAACAGTCCTCTCGACATTATCGTGTCGGCCAGCCGCCCCGTCGGCCGTCGCGGTGGCCGATCTCTCCCTCCCTTTTAACCCCCGCTGGATCCGGGCGTTTCTTTCCTGGCCGACCGTGGCAGATCGAGGAGGATCCATCCAATGCCGGCGTTACGCCACTTCCTCGCTTCCGTTTTGCTCGCGGCGGCGGCCGCGGCGACGGCGGCGGACGCGCTCGGGGTGAACTGGGGCACGATGTCGACGCGCCGGCTGCCGCCCAAGGTGATGGCGCGGCTGCTGGCGGACAACGGGTTTCGGAAGGTGAAGATCTTCGACGCCGACGAGCGGACCTTGGAGGGGCTCGCCGGGACGGGCATCGAGACGATGGTCGCCGTGCCGAACGACCTCCTCGCCGCCGTCGCCGACTACGGCCGCGCCAAAGCGTGGGTGAAGGAGAACGTCACCCGGTACGCCTTCGACGGCGGCGTCAACATCCGCTTCGTCGCCGTGGGGAACGAGCCGTTCCTCCGCGCGTACAACGGCTCGTTCGACCGCGTCACCGTGCCGGCGCTGAGGAACATCCAGCGCGCGCTCGACGAGGCCGGCCACGGCGGCGCCGTCAAGGCGACGGTCCCCGTGAACGCCGACGTCTACGACTCGCCGCCGGGGAATCCGGTCCCGTCGGCGGGGAGGTTCCGCGCCGACGTGGCGGGCGTCATGACGGAGATGGTCCGGTTCCTCAGTCGGAGCGGCGCGCCGCTGACGGTTAACATCTACCCGTTCCTCAGCCTGTACGGGAATGACGACTTCCCGCTCGACTACGCCTTCTTCGACGGCGCCGGCAAGGTGAAGCCGGTGGTGGACGGCCGGGTCAACTACACCAACGTGTTCGACGCCAACTTCGACACGCTGGTCTCGGCGCTGAAGCGGGTCGGGTTCGGCCGCCTGCCGGTGATGATCGGCGAGGTCGGGTGGCCGACGGACGGCGACAAGCACGCCACGGCAGCGCTCGCGGAGCGGTTCTATGCGGGGCTGCTCCGCCGCCATGCAGCGAGGAAAGGCACGCCGCTCCGGCCCAACACCCACATCGAGGTGTACCTGTTCGGGCTCATGGACGAGGACGCCAAGAGCGTGGCGCCGGGCAACTTCGAGCGCCACTGGGGCCTCTTCACCTTCGACGGCCGGCCAAAGTTCCCCCTCGACCTCCGCGGCGTCGGCCGCCCGGCGATGCCCGTACCCGCCAGGGGCGTCGAGTACCTGCCCCGCCGGTGGTGCGTGCTGAACCCGGACGCCGCCGCCGCCGCCGGCGACGACGATCGGTTCGCGGGAAACGTCGGCTACGCGTGTGGCCGCGCCGACTGCACGCCGCTGGGGTACGGGTGCAGCTGCGGCGGCGGCGGCGGCGCGCTGGACGCGCGCGGGAACGCGTCGTACGCGTTCAACGCGTACTACCAGGCGCAGGGGCAGGTTGAGTCGGCGTGCGACTTCCAGGGGCTCGCCGTCGTCGTCGACAAGGACCCGTCGCTGGGAGCGTGCAAGTTCAGCGTTGGGGTCGTCGGGTCGGGGGCGCCGGCGGCGGCAGCGGTGCCGCGGACGGGGACGGCGGCCGTGCTGGCGGCTCTGCTCCTCCTGTTGCTTTGAGCTTACGCGAGGTGTGTGAATATGCGGCGCTCGTAGAATGTAGGTAGGCATTAAGATGTTGTACTACTAAGTGCTTTTTGATCACATGAGATGTTTGTGATCGTGAGAGATTGATTAGCTCATTGTAAGCCCTTCTATGAAAAAAGGGACAAAAAGGGGAAGAATTTAGAATTCATTTTGCAACAAAAAATCACTTCATTCAGATGCCAACGTTCAAACTTTATGTATAGTGTTAAAATGCTCCAAATTTAAGAGATTTCCCCGATATCATTTGCAAAGTGACTGTCATCCTGTTGTACGATCCTTTTGTGCTTTGTTTTACCTAGAAGCATTTGATAACTATGTATGTAACGTGAGCTTGATATGGGTTAGGGAGAAGGCAACGTGTTAGGTGCAAACCAAACTCTCATTGCAAACCGTGCAAACTTCTAATCTAAGCCATATGATGTTGATACAAGGGAGTGCATGTGATTAGGTAATCCTACACTCAACTATCCACTTCTAATCATACTTTTGCAAATCCCCCCCCCCTCCCTCTTCTTCATGCGCCCTCCTAGATCAACATCATGTGACTCAAATCACAAAGTTTGCAAGGTTGCACAGAAAGGTTGACTTGCGCTAGATACGTTACAATTATCAGTCCATTTGTAAACTCTTCATAAAAAGGATAAGGGAGAATTTAAAGTGCATTAGCAAAAAAGGAAACACATCATTGGGGGTGCTCAAATTGCCCGTTCAAAGTTCATATAGACATATATTGGTAAAATGCTCAAGTCCAAAATGTAGGAGATTCCTTGGCATTCACAAATTCACAAAAAAACTCTTTGGAGTCACAAATTCACGTTTGCCCATCTGATTCAATGAAATTTGGCGGCCCTGGGCATCTGGATCGCAAAAACTCTGGCTCTGTTTCGGCATCGCGAATTTGTGTCCAAAACTACCAGTACCGTCCTGGTCCGCTTGTCAGTGACTCAGTGTCACACTGATGGGCCATTAATTAACCAACCGACCCAGGCTCAGCCGGTCAGCCCATGTCTCAGTCCCATTTCAAAGCCAAGCCTCGGCCCACCAGGCTCATAAGGCCCATCATACCAACCCGGGCCGAACCTTCTGGCCTCCTAGGGCTCCCTCTTCTCTTTCCCTTCCTCTCCCTCCCTCCCCATCATTCTAGAACGCATCGGCGGCCTCCGCATCTCCCCGCCTCCACTCTCGCACTCCAGCGGCCACTAGGGTTTAAACTTCCTCCTCCTCCGATCCGCCTCGCCGCCGCCCGCCGGATCACCGCCGCCTCTCCCGCCCGCTCGCCCGCCGGAAACCGAGGATGGTGGGGCTGGGCGCGATGCCGGGGTACGGGATCCAGGCGATGCTCAAGGAGGGCCACCGCCACCTCTCCGGGCTCGACGAGGCCGTGCTCAAGAACATCGGTGCCTGCCGCGAGCTCTCCACCATCACGCGCACCTCCCTCGGCCCCAACGGTGAGTTCCGCGCTCGCGCTCTCTCGCGCGCCTTCCGCTCCGTCGCGCGCGCTGCTGTGGGGTTTGGGGTGGGGGTCTGTGCTGTGGCTTGGGGTTGGGGAGCGAGGGGGATCTGAACTCTGAAGCGGGGGGAGCGTGCCCGGTGGGTAGGCGTGAGGCCGCCGGATCGCGCGGTAGGGGGTGATGGTCGGGTAGTGAAGGGGGATCTGGAGCCGAGGAGTGAGCTGATTGTTTGAGCTTAGTGGGGGCAAATATGAATGTTTTGGTAGTGTGAAGCAATTGGCGCACATGAGTGCAGTTTGAAATCGCTTATTGTTGTGCGCAATGTTTGGATCACGAGCAATTAGATTGTCCAGGACCATTAGCCTACTACCCTCCCTGTAAATCTCATCCTACTGTCACTAAAGATGCTGAAACCTGAAAGTTAATTTTTCTTTTCCTTTATATGCAGGGATGAACAAGATGGTCATCAATCACTTGGACAAGCTGTTCGTGACTAACGATGCTGCCACCATTGTGAACGAGCTTGAGGTTCAGCACCCGGCTGCCAAGATCCTTGTACTTGCCAGCAGGGCTCAGCAGGAGGAGATCGGGGATGGAGCCAATCTCACCATATCTTTCGCCGGTGAGCTGCTTGAGAAGGCTGAGGAGCTCATCAGGATGGGCTTGCATCCAAGTGAGATCATCATTGGATACAACAAGGCCATCAACAAGGTGACTCACCCTCCCCGATTGAATAGGGCAGTAGGCTTTTGTATTGTTGAATACCTGCAGTCTGATGACAGGCTCTTTGTGCCTTTATATTTGGAATGCAGACGATTGAGATCTTGGAAGACCTTGTCGAGAAAGGCTCGGAGAACATGGATGTAAGGAATAAGGAGGAGGTTGTGTTGAGGATGAGATCTGCTGTTGCGAGCAAGCAATTTGGTCAGGAGGACATACTGTGCCCTCTAGTGGCTGATGTAAGCTAATCCATACCAGCTTATAAGGAGCTATATCTAACATGCCCCATCCTGATATTATTACTAATAATATGTGTGTTCTATTATTTCGCTCCAGGCCTGCATGCAAGTTTGCCCCAAAAATCCTGCAAACTTCAATGTCGACAATGTTAGGGTGGCTAAACTGGTTGGAGGTGGTTTGCACAATTCTGCTGTGGTTCGTGGGATGGTTCTAAAAAATGATGCTGTTGGGAGCATCAAGCGGGTCGAAAAGGCAAAGGTAACCTCAAAATGCTACACTTAATTCATATTGCACATTGGTCAGTTACCTATCAATGTTCTATACTTCTATCAGTTCTGTTAAGTTGTATGTTTCTTAATGGAAGGTGTTGTGACTGTAGTTGTGTGTTTAGTGTATTTTGTTAGGGTGCTCAGCTATAATCATTATTTACACATGCCAACTTAATTCTACATCTATGCTCCAATTCTGTAAGTGTTGCCATTATGAGTCAGTTCTTTCCTAGAGCGGTCACAACACAGTACATTTGATGCACTTATTTTGCACTTGGTACTGTAAAAGTATTCTGCCCTTAAAATGACCAAAATTTACAGTTCACAAAGCATTACTTTTATGTATGTGTCCTTTAATTTTACACTTATGTATCTGTGTCTTTTAATTTTACACAGCTGTGAATGGAAAAGTTGCGAATTTTAAATGAGATATACATTAATATGTTTAACTAAGCTGCTAGAAATTTAATGTGGTCTGATGATGTCTGGTGCTGTTTTGAAGTCTAAGTTCAGCCTCTATTTAGATTGCAGTATTTGCTGGTGGTGTTGATACTTCTGCAACTGAAACAAAGGGAACTGTGCTGATACATTCTGCTGAGCAGGTATGTTCTTACCATGACGAATGTTTCCCACTTTCTGCAATGAACATGTTCTTAGTTTCACCACACTTTTTATAGTTTTGTGTGTTTCAAAACTAAGTTGACTTCTATTTAAAAGGTAGTCTTGCATTCTGTAGTAGTTGTACATCCAACAGCATGTTGCTTATTTTTATTTCATGGATTTGTCTCATATGCAGTAAATTTGGTTTCAACTCTCACTGTGTCCCAGTAACACTTTAAAGAAATTGCTTCTCTTTTATGGTACATGGAAAGCTCTGTAATCTGTAAATTGCTTTTGCAGCTAGAAAATTATGCTAAGACTGAGGAAGCTAAAGTGGAGGAGCTTATCAAAGCTGTTGCTGACTCAGGTGCCAAGGTTATTGTCAGTGGCGGAGCAGTTGGTGATATGGCACTACATTTCTGTGAACGTTACAAGTGAGTTGCCTCGTGATATGAACAGTTCTGTGTCATGCTTTCTTTGGTGAAAAATTCTTTCAGACTGGGAGAGCGATTGTACATACTTTATTCTCTCTAAAACCCTCAATTCGTGCTGTCTTCAATAAAGCTTCTCAAAACTTATTTTTAAGTGTTTGTAGCTGTTAACCATTGCTTGCTATGTCCAAACTTAGTGACATTTTATATGCAGACTAATGGTTCTGAAAATCAGCTCTAAGTTTGAACTGAGAAGATTCTGCCGTACTACTGGGTCTGTTGCAATTGTAAGTTATGCTTTTAAAATATGCTTGTTGCATAGCATTTAAGCATACTTTTTTTTTCTGATTTAGTTTTTTTGAAACAGTTGAAACTTAGCCAACCAAATGCGGACGAATTAGGATATGCGGACTCTGTTTCGGTCGAGGAAATTGGTGGTGCTCGAGTATGTTGTCCACCTTTTTGTGTTTTTGCTGAAGATATAGTTTGTGCTTCATTCTTTCCTTACAACATTTAGTTTGTAATATAGGTGACTGTTGTCAAGAATGAGGAAGGTGGAAATTCTGTGGCTACTATTGTCTTAAGAGGCAGTACTGACAGTATACTGGATGATCTTGAAAGAGCTGTTGATGATGGTGTCAATACTTACAAGGTATATCTGTGAAATCTGATTTTGTCTACTTTTCATTGTTTTGGTACAAAAGATGTACTTTACACTTGTTTTTTCCTGTTTAATTAATTTGTCTGACTGTTGGTGTTTATAGTCAATGTGCAGGGACAGTCGGATAATTCCTGGTGCAGCTGCAACAGAAATAGAACTGGCTAAGAGATTGAAGGAGTTTTCTTTGAAGGAAACAGGGTAAGATATTTTTGTCATGTTAGCTCGAGGACGTGTGAATACAAATATGTTTCTATTTGAAAACAGAAGGATCTTAACATGCTAGTTTGTGACAAGGTTTTTTTTATGTATATTGAATCCAGTATGATTTTAATTTATCGGGACAGGATAGATGGGACAAAAATCATTTGATGCCTTCCTTTATTTTCATATTTAGAGACAGGTGGTGAGTGTATAGTGTTTTATTGTTTAGTTGGGCATCTATATAATATGTCAACTGTTTTTATGATAACTAACAATTTTTATAGTTTTGGTGGATGACACCATGAAACTGTGAATTATATAGTATGTTTCTCCTCATCGATGTTGATGGTTAACTAATGCAGGTTGGACCAGTATGCCATTGCAAAGTTTGCTGAAAGCTTTGAGATGGTTCCAAGAACCCTATCTGAAAATGCTGGACTTAGCGCGATGGAGATAATATCTTCGCTTTATGCTGAGCATGCTGCTGGGAATACAAAAGTTGGTATTGACCTGGAGGAAGGTGCTTGCAAGGATGTCTCTGCCTTGAAAATATGGGACCTCTATGTCACAAAGTAAGTCAGTGTATTAACATTTTCGGGTGGACAAATGTAGTTAGAAATCATGAGAAAGCAGTTTTGAATGTGCTTTTATATCTTTATAGCTGGTGTCTCATGTCCTAGAACATGTAAATCACCGACTCATCATGCTGCTACTAGGTTTATCATAGATAGATGTCATAGGTGCGCCACAGTTGTCCTCACATTATGTGTTTCAAATTTGGTGTATGGGTTGGCACAATTTCTGTATTGGTGTCAGCTGTTTTTGCTTGTCTCTTAGCATATGTTTCTCTTTTCTTATTTTTGCCTTCACAGGTTTTTTGCCCTAAAATACTCTGCTGATGCTGTATGCACCGTACTACGGGTTGACCAGGTAAGGATGCCAATCTAATGTCATAATTCTTTTTATACAAGGTTATATGAAACTCATAAGTTGGATTCATAAACTATTGCAGATCATCATGGCAAAGCCCGCAGGAGGGCCACGAAGAGATGCACAGCCTGGTGGTGGGATGGATGAGGATTAGTTTCACATTTTCGCTTTTGTACTCTTGTTTTCATTGTGTCAGGCTTCTGAGTTTTCAGAGCAGGGAACATCTGTATCTTATCTAGGCTTTCGTTCTGTAGAAGATTTTGGGTGCCTGGAGTTCACGTTTTGGGAGGTTTGCATGGTTGAGCTAATATCCCATGGGACATTTGGAAGCCCTTTCCTGGTATATTGTTGTGCTGAACTGCTGATTATCAAATGATTGACACCAGGGTTTGTTCTCTCAGTTTATTACACAAACTGAGCTTGTAACTCCAGGGTTGGTTCACCAATGCAAAAACTGAGCTCATGTAAGTTGTACTTTAGTTCTAGAGGAAAGACTGAAAGTTGTCTTGATTGCTGTTAGTTTGGTAACATTGAATACTGTCAATTTACAAAGAGGGTGCCCGCTTTGCACCGGTGATGAGCATTGTATGTGTCTGGTAGTCGAGGATTGAGGAATGGGTTTCTTTCGGTGATGGTACTAATTGCATGGCGTAACAGCGTGGTCGCCTTGTAAACATGCATGAGGTGTGTCTTTATGCTACGAAGATCGCTGGAAGCGTCGAATTTTATACCTCGTTGCTCTGAATCGGTCCTCTCTCCTCTATATTCGTTCGTAATATAGAGTTTAGTGTTTAAATATGCTCTGTTTTTAAATGTTTATCATTGTTGGGGCCTGTTATTGTTTATTTTGTAACTTATTAAATCATATATTTTGTTGTGACTTGTAACATTAAAGGTATTAAAGGTACGTGTATATGACTTTTTTTTTGCTTATTCGCACTAAATTATTACTAAGGCAGATGGTCAAAAGTTGTCTTTAAAAGTTAATGGTGTCAAATATTTTGAAAGCGCTAAATAAATGTATTGTCTAAGTTGGGGAATGTATCAGGTGGAAACCAGTCCACCTATGCAAACTTTCATCCGAACCTTTGGATCTCCATCCGATGGTTCACGAGAGACGTGGGGGTATTTTACCATTACCCGCCCACCAGACCCCCTACTGGTCGTCGCAGTTCTGTAAAAAAACCCGCCCCTAATCCCCGCGGTCAGCACCCCGTCGCACGCACTCTGCATCGGTTCGCCCTCATTCAGCGCGGCCAGCCGCCTCCCAGCGTTGCCGCCTCCCAGCGCTGCCACCTCCTCCCAGCGCCACCGGCCTTCCCAGCGCTGCCCGCCTCGTCCCAGCGCCGCCGCTCCTCCCAACGCAAGCCGGCCCGTCCCAGCGCCACCGCCCCTCCTCCCAGCGCCGCAGCTCCCAGGACCGCGGGCGACACAGGAGGAGGGCAACCAGCCAACATAGGGCCAAGGTCGCCTCCAAATCCAAGGTCATCAAGTCGGACTCTGATGGAGAGTTCGGACATTGTTCTAGTGGAGACTGCTCTGTAGTTGAAGGACCTACAGAGGGTAGCAAAGGAACCCCACACCACCAGCGTTACATTGTGAATCGCACTCGAGCTCGATTCCACCTCTCTGCTTGCAAATCCAATGGAGCTAGTAGAGTATGCAGTATGTAAGCGGCAGACCTAATGATTGGGGATGATGCATGCAGTGCCACTGCAAGGGAAAGGAAAGGAAGTTGAAATCTGCCTGGTGCACAAGAACACCAAGGCTGCTGTCTGTAGCTGTGCTGCTGTCTGTTGTTGTGCAATTTCTGTGTAATGGCTTCAAATTCTGTGTAATGGCTGCAATGGCAATGGCAATTGTGCCTCTTATGTAATGAACTTGTGTGTAGATCATGAAAATGAATAAACTGAACTTACTGTTTTCTGTGTTTCATTCACTTTTTCCATTCAGGGTCATGTGTTAATATCACTATTTTTAGTGTTTCAGAGATTTATTGTGTGCCAACAGACAGTGTTTTATAGATTTATTGTGTGCCAGCAGATCTTTATATTTCTTTCTAGTTTAATTTTATTCCAGATCTGACATATATGATCATCTGAGTGGTTTTATGCTGAAAGCTGATTATAACTGAAGCCGAGGGTATACCTCTCAGCAGCATGCAGTTCAAGTCAATGGTTGGAAAAGACTAGTAAAAAAATGCAAGTGCGACACACACGTGACGAAACAGCTATAATAATTAAAAAATATTTACATAGTAAAGAGCACGTGCGCACCCGCGCGTGACTATGAACCCACTTTAAATATAAAATATTTTTAAATGAAGGTACACGAACATATACAATAAAAACAAATCAATCTAATTTTATATCATAATAATTTTAATACCAGAGGCAACAAATTTGTCAGAAGAACACGGAGTCCGAACAACAATTTCGTGGTGGCACAGTCCACAAACGAGATAACTCAAAGGACCCTCGTCTTCTAATCGCAGACAATCTATTGTGTTCGCCCCCGTCCCGCCCCGCCCTCTTCCACACGTCTTTGGCGGCGAGCCGCCGAATCCGCCAAAACTTTACCACCCCTCCCAAGTACACTAATTTTTCTCGACATGATTGTGTTCGCCCCCGCTCCGTCCTCCTCCCCACGTCTTCAGCGGCTTTCACTGCTGAATCCGCCACCACTCCACCCCCTCCCGGGCACGCTAATCTTAACAATAGTTGTGAAGCTATCTCCCGCTCCAGGACCACTCTTGTAGACAAGAACAGAGGGCACAGGTCGGTGGCTTGAGTGCTTGTGACAACCCGTCCAGGAAAATACCGTACTATCGCCTAAACCAATCCACTTTGGTCATTAAGCAATAATAAAGTATCATCCTGTCGTTAGTTGCCGGGTTAACGCCCGGTAAATCACTTACAAAGCAACAAGGATCGACATATATGCATTAAAACTCACGCGAAGGCGAGTCCAAAGAACAACATGTGATTAACATCCAAATTTACCCCGAAGGGTTTAATTATTACAAACCGGAGTTTTTGACATGATAACAAAGTTCAGAGTTTTGAAAACAGCGGAATTAACTAAACGGCACGAGGAAACATCACGGGAGGCCTGCCATGATGCCTTCATTCATCGTCTTCAATCCACTCCAGCTCCCAGCCAGGCGGGATTTCTCCAGGCCACACATCAGCAAAGGCATTACCTGGAGCAACAGATTATAGCAAGGCTGAGTATACTAATACTCAGCAAGACTTACCCGTCGGTGATAACTACTTCACCAACTCTAGACATGAAAGACTTTTTGGCCACTGGGGTTTCTTTTGCTGAAAAGCAACAAAGAGTATGTCTTTACTTTCAATATTTTAGCACAAGTTCTAGTTGATTATTCCTTTCTAAATTAGCAAGCTAGTGCAAGCATAAGTTGTGCAAATAATTAATCAAGCATAATATTCATCAGCTTCCATCATTAGGGATCTCATGACCAGTGGAGTAAGTAGTCTCAGATAACGGTGAGAGGCCGACAATCGATTGATTTAAACCTTGCAAGGTAGACCTAAACACACGGTAGGGTGCCCCCGCGAGGACAACCACCAGGCGGTTCCCAAAAATCTTCGGATTGGGATCAGATGTTACAGTCTTAAGTACAAGGCTTGCTAGGCTACGCCACCAAGGTCACCTAGCCTCACACATGTACTCAGGTGGCGAGCCCGGGGCCGCAACCCTAAGATTAGTAGCGCAAAGTTCCCGCACCGCCTCATTTAGGTACTAGGCTTACCGTACCCATTTCCGACAAGTGTTTAGTACGTTCAAACACTTAACCCACGAAAGCCATTGGACCGGAGCCCACATCCCATGCTCTTACCACATGAGCAATCCATTTAAGGAGATCTTATGATTTCAACATAAGAACCTATTCTCGCGAGTGACAAGCATCACTCGACTTGTAACGGTCCTATAGCATAGCAGCTACCGACCTAACATACTAGTAAAGACATAGGTACCTAGGGATCATGCATCTAGGGTTCCATTCAACTCCTGAACGTAAATGCACATTCATAGCAAAGATAATTGCATAAAGTTTCAAAAACACTTGGTTAATGCACGGGGGCTTGCCTTCGTCAGCAGGGTTAGCCTGAGGGTCCTCAGTGTCGTCGATCACCTCCACGTACTGCAGCTCTGCGTCAGCTCCTCCTTCCTCGGCTTCCGGCACGAGCGCGTAGTTACCGTCAAGGAGTTCTACACGGAATGCAATGCAGGGTTCAGGTGGAGTGATGGATTAATTATTCCACCAACTCTTGTTGGCCACATTCACCTTAACAAACAATTAATTATTAATTCTTTTTTATTAAGGTTATTATGGACAAGAGTTTTAATCCTTGCCCAACAATTAACTAATGTTCATTTTCATGATTGTTATTTCATGTGAGATTTACTATTCAAGCTTTCAATAGCAAAGGTGTGCACAAAAATGTAAATATTTCCATTTAAATGTTTAAAACAGCAAGAGTGAAATTAAAGGTTCCAAAGTAAGCCATGCATCCATTTACAAGGGTCACAAGGTCAAACGGTCACACTTTTGGAATTAACACCCACTAGCAAGCTTATGCATCTAACTTGTAAAAGCCAAACTTAAAACATACAAACAAGGGTAGGAGCCCCTGCTGGTCTGAAGTTACTAAACATACCACTGGTTCAAACTTGGCCATTAAAAGAACCATAAAACTTATATAAGCAAGATTACACTTCCTAGCCATGCAAACTAAAGGAAATGCATAATTAAATAAAAGTAAAGCTCCTGCATCCAACAACAAGCCTACAGCTACTCTGACCCTAAACAAGATCAGAACACCCATGGGTTCATCTCAAACTAATTTGAAATATGAACCATGCATTTAAATGTATATCTAAGCATAAAACAAGATTAAATATTTCTATTAGAGATAAATTCATGATAAATTCATGAAAGTTACTTCTAGGCATAACATGAACATTGCCACAAGTTGAGCACAAAAATCAATTCATATTTTTCTACAAAAATCAGTAAAGCAGAAATAGCATAAATATGAAGTAATTAATATAAAAATATCTGTTCAATAACTTTGTGAAATTTTTGGTCCAGCATCTAATTATGACAATTCTAGAAACATATCCAAAATTCAGCTCCATAGCCTTTCTAGATTTTGAACTATCGCAAAAAGGTGCCAAACTGAATTTGAATTTTCATTCAAAATCTACAAGTCAAAACTATGGTCATGCTTTGTAGAAGTTGCAGATCTACTCTCACTGAGACCAATAAAATTGGGTTTGCATTTGTCTGAATTTTCTGTTAATTTCTAGGTTATTTCTAAGGTGCTGGACCAACTGGTAAAGAAACTAAGATAACTTTCGTTGCGATCGAGTCCCTGGTTTACACATATGCCCTCAGGATTTCACAACCGTGCCCTTGGCGGCGGGGGAGGGCTCGCCGGCGGCGAACGGCGGCCGGACTTGGTAAACATGTGGCGTGGGAGTGTGATTGGGCTCACCACGCGTCGATTGGCGGTGGTGGCTCGACCGGAGATGGCCCCGGCGAGCGGCGGCGGCGAGGTCGCGGCGGCGCGCCTGCTGCGGCTCGGGTTCCGGCGAGGCTCGAGGCGGGGAAGATCAATGTGCGGCCATGGGAGCTCGAGGGTGACCTAGGGAAGGGCTAGGAGGGTTTGGCCGGCGGCGGGAGCGAGCGGAGCTGTGAGCTCACCGGCGGCGGCGGCAATGGCGGATCGGCGGGCAGCGGTGCTCACGCGCGGGAGAAGGAGGGGACGGCTTTTTATAGCCGAGCGCGCGCGGAGGCATCATGACTTCGCAGTGAAGCGACCGGCGCGTTAAGGCGCGGGGTACGGCGAGCCTCGGCGTGCGGGCGCGGCGGGCAGACCGACGGCGCCGCGGCGAGCGCGCGCACGCCGCGTGGCGCGCGGGCTCACCGGCCGAGACGCGGCCTGGAGGTGCGTGCGGTGCTGACGCATGCCGTGCTCACGCGCGGACTCTTAGGCGGGGCCGTGGTACGGCGGCGCACGGCGGCGGCGCGGCGGCGATGCGTGGCGTCGCGCGCATGCGCGTGACGTCGCGCCGAGCGCGCTCTCGGCCCGGTCCGAGCGATGTGCCCCTGTTTGCTTTGCATGATTCTCCAAAAATTGCAAATAAACTTCAAAACCTGTAGATAGGAAAGTTATAGATGGGTGATCCCTCTAGAACTTGGCTGAAACCGAATTTGAAATAGATTCAAATCGAGGGAGAAATTCAAATGCCAATTTGGAGAAATTTCATGTCTCGGTGAACATGAATTCTGAGCTTTCTTGGCAATTTAGCACCTTTTCCACTCAAAACCAGCAATGCCACTCAACATGAAAGTTGTGTCTCATGAAAAACTGGACAACTTTTACATTGGGAGATTTTGAAGCGTTTAGGTGAAATTTGGAGAACGCGGCAAAAGTTCCAGATCGACACAAAGACATCAAGGGGTTTGTCCCCCTTAGCTAGGGTTTTGACCATGGGAAGTGTGCTAGACTTGCTTAAGATGCTAATGGGTGAGGGTTGGTGAGGTTTTCGAGGTGATGACCCAGGTTGACCGTGCTTTGACCCTAGTCAACAAGTTTGACTGGTAATTAAGGTTAATTAAAAACTTGCGGCGTCACAGCCTACCCCCCTTAAACGGAATCTCGTCCCGAGATTCGATTCAAGAAAAACAAGGTGGGTAGTAGAAACTCACGGTTTCGAGATTGCAGAAAACCCAGGTACTTGGTGTTGAGATACTCTTCCGTCTCCCAAGTTGCTTCTTCCTCCGTATGATGACTCCATTGTATCTTGTACATCCTTACGGTTTGTCTTCGGGTCTTCCTTTCCTTTTTGTCCAACACCCTCATGGGATGCTCGATGAGCGAGAAATCCGACTCAATCCAAGCATTTGCTTCTGTGATCACTTCGGTTTCAGGCACAGGCACGCCTTTCTTCAGTTGGGTCACATGGAATACATTGTGAACTGCGGAGAACCGTTCCGGCAGTCGAATGCGATAAGCCACTGGCCCACATACTTCAATGATTTCATAAGGTCCGATATAGCGCGGGGCTAACTTTCCCTTAACACCGAACCTTTGCACCCCTTGGTTGGTGAAACCTTTAGGTATACATAATTACCAACTTCAAATTGTCGGGGTGCCGTTCCTCTATCGTGATAGCTCTTTTGCCTCATCTGTGCTAACTTCAAGTTCTCCCGTATCACTTGCACTTTCTCTTTGGCGTCTTTGACTAAGTCCGGACCAAAGAGTGTCCTTTCTCCGGCTTCTGACCAGTTCAAAGGGGTACGACATCTCCGTCCATAAAGAGCATCGAACGGTGCCATCTTCAAACTAGCTTGGTAGCTATTGTTGTAAGAGAACTCTGCCAAGGACAAACACTTGTCCCAACTTTTGTCAAAATGTAGGATGCTTGCCCGTAGCATGTCCTCCAAAATTTGATTTACCCTTTCCGTCTGACCATCGGTCTGCGGGTGATAGCTGGAACTACGGATCAACTTGGTTCCTAAACATTCATGCAATTGCTCCCAGAAACGAGCTACAAATTGAGTTCCTCTATCCGAGATTATGGTCTTCGGAATTCCATGCAAACGGACTATTTGATCCATATATAACTCTGCATATTGCTGCACTAAATAAGTAGTATGAACTGCAATGAAATGGGCAGTCTTCGTGAGTCTGTCCACGATAACCCAAATAGAATCCTTCTTTCTAGCAGTCAGGGGTAAACCCACAATGAAGTCCATACTTATGTCATCCCATTTCCACATAGGTATCGACAGGGGTTGGAGTACACCTGCCGATTTCAAATGGCTTGCTTTCATTCTGTGGCAAGTATCACACTCTGACACATATTTTGCTATATCGACTTTCATATTGGACCACCAGAAATTTTCCTTCAGATCTTGATACATTTTGGTGCTTCCGGGATGAATAGAGAATTTGGAAAGATGAGCTTCATCAAGGATGGTTTTCTGAATTTCTTGGTCAATGGGAACCACAAGACGTTTCCCAAACCATACCACATCGTTTGCATCCCTCCGGAAACAGGTATACTTGGGATCTCCTTCTGCTAACTTCTGTTTGATTAGCTGTATGCCCTCGTCATTGCGTTGAGCAGTGACAATTCTATCATAAAGATTGGATTCGGCAGCTAGGACATATAGATTTCCTTGCTCTACCACTTCCAAGTTAAGCTTCCTCATGTCTTCACACAAGGTGTCACTATACGGTTCCACTTGTAGATGGTTGCAGTGAACTTTGCGGCTAAGAGCATCCGCAACAACATTGGCTTTTCCGGGGTGATAGTGCACTTCTAAATCATAATCTTTAATCAACTCAAGCCATCTCCTTTGTCTCATGTTGAGATCCGATTGAGTGAAGATATATTTGAGACTCTTGTGATCGGTGAAGATATTGCAACGATTGCCCATCAGATAGTGTCTCCAAATCTTAAGAGCATGAACAACCGCTGCTAGCTCTAGATCATGGGTGGGATAATTGATCTCATGGGGTCGAAGTGCCCGTGAGGCATAGGCAATGACTCGGCCCTCTTGCATAAGAACACAACCGAGACCAGTGCCTGACGCGTCACAGAAAACTTCAAAAGGTTTGGAATTATCCGGTTGTACTAGCACTGGGGCCGAAGTTAAGTGTTGTCTCAGCGTGTGGAAGGCTTTCTCACATGCTTCACTCCATACAAATTTCACTCCTTTCTTGAGCAGTTCAGTCATAGGTTTAGCGATCCTGGAGAAGTCCGGAATGAATCGGCGGTAATAGCCCGCCAAACCTAGAAAACTGCGGATTTGGTGTACAAACTTGGGTGGTTTCCAATCCATCACCTCTTGTACTTTGCTAGGATCTACGAATATGCCATCTTTGGAAATAGTGTGCCCCAAGAATTTCACACTATCCAACCAGAATTCACATTTGGAGAACTTAGCATAGAGCTTATGATCTCTCAAACGCTGTAGGACAATTCGAAGATGTTTGGCATGTTCTTTCTCATTTTTGGAATAGATTAGAATATCGTCGATGAAAACCACTACGAATTTGTCGAGCTCCGTCATGAATACGGAGTTCATGAGATACATGAAGTAGGCTGGGGCATTTGTGAGACCGAAGGACATCACCAAGAACTCGTAGAGACCATAACGAGTGGAGAAAGCAGTTTTGGGAATGTCACATGGTCGAATTTTGATTTGATGATAACCAGAACGAAGATCGATCTTGGAGAAAACTTTGGCTCCAGCCAACTGATCAAAAAGAACATCAATGCGGGGAAGAGGATATTTATTTTTGATGGTCACCGCATTGAGCGGTTTGTAGTCAACACATAGCCTCAAACTACCATCTTTCTTCTTGACAAGGAGTGCGGGACAACCCCAAGGAGAAGAACTTGGGCGAATGTAGCCCTTATCTAACAATTCCTGGAGTTGGTTTTTCAGTTCAGCTAATTCCTTGGGAGGCATACGATAAGGTCATTTAGAAATGGGCGCAGTGCCCGGTTGGAGTTCAATCACAAACTCGACATCCCTGTCTGGTGGCATGCCAGGCAACTCATCGGGAAAGACATCAGGATATTCACAAACTACTGGAATTTCTTCAAGATGAGAGATAATGGTCACATAGGCACAAGGGTCTGCACCATCCTTAAAAGGTAAGTACAATGTGGTGTGCCCGACCGTAGGTGAATTGATTGCTACAACTCGGCCTGATATATCTAGAACCACCTTATGTCGGGTCATCCAATCCATACCCTCTAGACCTATGACAATGAGGTTTGATTTAACCGTTTTACTCCCCAATGTCAACGGTACTCCGAGGGCTAAGGTGTGGGAAGAGATTTTTCCACCCGGAGTGACAATTGTAAAAGCCTCCTTAACATGTGAACCACTTAAACCCAATTTGCCTACTAGCTTTTCACTTATGAAACTATGAGTGGCCCCGGAGTCGAACAATATTTTAACGGGATTGTCATTGATAGAGAATGTACCCGTAAGCACTGCAGCTCCCTCCGGTATGTCACTCATGGCGGTGAAGTTCAGCTTGCCCTGGCGGACTTGCACCATTGGCTTCTTAGCCGGATTGGTCGGCTTGGTCCCTGAACCTTGATTCTGCTGGTTGGGCTTGTTCTGCTTAGGTTTGGGGCAGTCATTGATATAGTGCCCCGGCTGTCCACAGTTGTAACAGCGGCGATCGCCGGGGTTATGTGGGGGTGCATTAGGCCTGGGAGCCTGCTGCTGAGTGTTGCGGAACTGGAAATTCCCTGAAGGCTTGCTCTGTGATGGCTTCATCGTCCAACGTCCAGTTGAAGATTGCTGGGATGAGTTAGGAACATTTTTCTTCACAAAGCGAAACTTTTTGTTAGTTCCACTGCCCGAAGCAAAACCAGCCTGCCTCTTCTTGTCTCTCTGGGCCTTCTTCATAGCATCCTCTTGGGATATAGCCTTGTTTATGAGCTCATGGAAGTTGTTGGGCTCAATCAAGTTCAGCCGTTCCTACAACTCACCATCCAGGCCATCACGGAACCTTTCCATTTTCTTTGCATCGGTATCCACGTGATGTCCACCATACTGGCAAAGGCTATTGAATTTCTATGCATAGTGATATACAGTGTCGGATCCCTGCCTGAGGGCCAATAAATCCCTCATCTTCCTATCCATTAATCCCTTAGGAATGTGATGGCTCTTGAAAGCTTGCTTGAATTCATCCCAAGTGACAGCATGCCCCTGCTGCATGGTCTTGAAATGATCCCACCACATTAAGGCGTCACCTCGCAGTTGCAGAGCTGCGAAGTTGGCCTTGTTTTCCTCTGAGCAAGGCAGCACAAAGGCAGAGAATTTGGCCTCGATTGCCTTGATCCATGCCTCAGCTTCAAGGGGGTCTTCTGCCTTGGAAAAGGTCGGAGGCTTCATCCCGATGAACTGAGGGTAGGTGGTGACCTGATTTGGCCCCTCATGATTTGCCACATGTGGCGGCCTTTGGTTCAGTTGCTGGGCGATTTGTTGCTGCGTCTGCAAGATCTGGCGCAGCACCTCGGTCTGAGTGGCCATGAATGCCTCCGCCGGCGTCATGGGCGGTGGCGGTGGTAGTTCACCACTGCCCGATGTTCCGAAACCGTTGGGGGAGCTGCGTGTTGGTCCCACCATCTGAAATGCGAGCCTTTGTTAGACACATAGCCATAATCTTGCTTAGAAAGAAATGACAAGTGTAAAACATGCATGACAAAAGCTCATTCGCGCATTCATTCGACATTTGCAGCAACACAGTCACAAGAGTACTTCACATCCAACAGCCTAGTCACCGAGATATTTTCCAAAATTGGTTAGTAGATGTCAAATTTCATACTCCCCAAAGTTGGCATTCCACATTGCAGCGAACTACAACTTCGCAGGCCGAAGAATGCAATTGCGGAAAGCTACCTAGCTGTCCTGGCAGCCGGCCGACACTCACCGAAAATTTCGTAGCTCCCTCTACTCTTATGCAAAAATGCTGAATTTTGGTGAGCGCGGTCATTGCAACACTTCGCACAACTTTGGTATTCAACGCATGCTAAGATTCCGACGTTCAATTGTTCGAAAACTCCCTTTCCTAAGCTGTTTGGACAGCAGCCCGGATTGGATTAAAACTTGCATAACTTCCAATAAGAAGGTGCACAATTGCTGAGATTTTGAGAACACGATCGTCACAAAAATTCCAAACAAGCTTGGTATACAACACCGAACTCGATTCTGATCACAAATTGCTTAAGCATTTCCTTACAACAAACATTACGGATAAAGTGTTCACAGAACATTACAAAGGTTCCAAGGTTTGAAAATACCACATTACAACATGGGTTACACTGCAGTCATGCTGCACAAAAGCATTCTCCTATGCTCACCTACCACAAACCAACCAAAAGGCTACACACAGGAGTATGACCCATCTTATTACAACACTACGGCAACCTAGTTGCCGACCGAAGCACCACTGCCAGCAGGTGAAGCCGGTGGGGTCGGTAGCGGTGGTCCAGCCTGACTCGCCTGGTCAAGACCCGACTGAGCCTGCTGCTCCTCCGGAGGTGCCTCCACCGGAGGTGGTGGCTGCAGAGCCACAATGGCCTGCAGAGCTGCTACCTGTACCTCAGCCTCCTCTACCTGCTGCTGCATCTCGATGATGTTCTGTAACAGTGTCAACCTCTCGATCTCTCTAGTGTCCACGTCCTCCTCAAGGGTAGTGACCTCTGCCTCCAGGTCTAAGATTCTCTGCAGGCGGTCACCTCTCTCTAACTCCAACTGGAACCTCCTGGCACGCAGTCGGTCGTTCTCCTGCTGAGTCTGGGCGAGAGTGAAGCTCAGCTGCTGGTACGCTGCTGAAAGATTGTGCCAGGCCAGCCGAGCCGACTCCAGTCGCTGGCTGATCATCAGCTAGGTGGTGTTACGCAGCCCCTGGAGGGTGAACACAGCGTCCAGGCAACACGTTAGCGTCTGCGTGACGTCCAGTGGGACTGCGAGCATCAGTAACTCCTGAAGGTGGTCCACACGGTCCCTCCATGCCGGATCGTGCGGGTTCACCGCCGGAAACAGTCCGAATGGTGATAGTGCTACCACCGTCGGGTTATGGTCGCAGAAATCCGTCAATACCCAGAGGGCAGCCGATTCTAAGGACTCCTGCAGACGAAAACCCCAGTACACCGAGCTCAAGTCAAACCAGTCGGGGTGGTCCGGGTGAGGTGGTACAGTGACGGTCACTCTGCAACGAGGCACACCCAGGTGCTCTAACTCGAGTGCCTCGTAGACGGGTGGAATGGTGTAGCCGGCAGCGCTGAGTGCCTCCCACGCAAGGCGTGGAAAACCCTCCCAGTGCAGTCCATCGGTACGGACCGAACCGTCAGCGCCGTACTCGAGAAACATGGGGGCAGCCATCTGTACAAAAATGGAACGCATGTTAGAACTCAAAAGAGAGCAACATGTCAAATGGTGCAAATTCTGGCAGCTGTGAATAAAAATTCATAACTAAAAATCCAGAACCCCAAAAATTCTCAAATTTTACAGGCTACTCCGTAAGGTTTTTATACACACTTTTGGTATTCAAAGGTTGAGCTAGATCATTTAGGAACAAGGTCGAAAGTTGCAAGGTTTCAGGTTCTGCCTTCCTGAAAAACAGCATGACCTGAGTTCACTAAAAAGGGTACAACTCAAGATTTATAGAAGCTATGATCATGAATTTTTGCGAGCAAAAACTAGATTAGATATGGAGCGACTTTGATATAGGTCAACTAGTCTAAACATTTTTAGAATCTGGTGCAAAAATTCAAGCTAGCAGCACCACAGATTGTTGGACAGCAACAACACCTATGCATGAGAGGTAATCTAGTTCACAGGAACCACACACTAGCAAATTCTTCCTTAGAGAGCATATAAGTTCTGTTTTGGGTCCATTTTAAATGTTTCGACTTTTAGTATGCATGCAAGACGTCCTATTCGACCTCACACGGCAATCAAGCCAAAAATCGAAGTCAGTGCCGGTGGCAAGGCTTTTATTCGTCTCTCCCTATAATAGCTAGTCGAGAGCTACACGGTACTCACTTAGCATCTAACGAAGCGCTGTTATGTACCTGCAGAAAAGAACCTTCCGTGCCAGCACGTCACAGAAGCGTCCACATACAGTACCGTTCACTTATAGAAACGGTATCCATGCGTCAAGCCGCTGCATGGACAGCGTCCAACCTCAGATACGCTCCTTTTGGAATGAAGCGGATCCTTGCCTCGCATATACAAAATGCGGAACGCCCACGTATGGCAAAACGTGGCGAGACACAGATGCGACGGTGGGTTCCCTTTGGAATAGGTCCCATCCATCCCTCGCATGACTTCCATGCGGTACCACCACGTATAGCAAAACGTGATGAGACGCAGACGCGACGTGGGTGCCCATTTGAATAGGTCCCATCCATCCCTCACAGGACTTTCCTGTGGTACCACCACGTATAGCAAAACGTGATGAACTAGTATGGTTGTGCAGAAAGTAAGTTCTGACAGAAAGTAAATGTGCTGGGAGTTAGCAAAATAAACCATAGATTAATAAGCCACCTGAAAGAACCCAAAATTCCCTCTAGGGCCTCTCGGTCTAGGTTATCCTTAACGGACCAACGTGTTTTGCAAATCCAAACAATCTTGGCAAATTTTATTCAAAAACCAGTGATTAAGGTTATTAATTAATCTCTGGTGCATATAATTGCTCTGATGCCAGCTGTGACAACCCGCCTAGGAAAATACCGTACTATCGCCTAAACCAATCCACTTTGGTCATTAAGCAATAATAAAGTATCATCCTGTCGTTAGTTGCCGGGTTAACGCCCGGTAAATCACTTACAAAGCAACAAGGATCGACATATATGCATTAAAACTCACGCGAAGACGAGTCCAGAGAACAACATGTGATTAACATCCAAATTTACCCCGAAGGGTTTAATTATTACAAACCGGAGTTTTTGACATGATAACAAAGTTCAGAGTTTTGAAAACAGCGGAATTAACTAAACGGCACGAGGAAACATCACGGGAGGCCTGCCATGATGCCTTCATTCATCGTCTTCAACCCACTCCAGCTCCCAGCCAGGCGGGATTTCTCCAGGCCACACATCAGCAAAGGCATTACCTGGAGCAACAGATTATAGCAAGGCTGAGTATACTAATACTCAGCAAGACTTACCCGTCGGTGATAACTACTTCACCAACTCTAGACATGAAAGGCTTTTTGGCCACTGGGGTTTCTTTTGCTGAAAAGCAACAAAGAGTATGTCCTTACTTTCAATATTTTAGCACAAGTTCTAGTTGATTATTCCTTTCTAAATTAGCAAGCTAGTGCAAGCATAAGTTGTGCAAACAATTAATCAAGCATAATATTCATCAACTTCCATCATTAGGGATCTCATGGCCAGTGGAGTAAGTAGTCTCAGATAACGGTGAGAGGCCGACAATCGATTGATTTAAACCTTGCAAGGTAGACCTAAACACACGGTAGGGTGCCCCCGCGAGGACAACCACCAGGCGGTTCCCAAAAATCTTCAGATTGGGATCAGATGTTACAGTCTTAAGTACAAGGCTTGCTAGGCTACGCCACCAAGGTCACCTAGCCTCACACATGTACTCAGGTGGCGAGCCCGGGGCCGCAACCCTAAGATTAGTAGCGCAAAGTTCCCGCACCGCCTCATTTAGGTACTAGGCTTACCGTACCCATTTCCGACAAGTGTTTAGTACGTTCAAACACTTAACCCACGAAAGCCATTGGACCGGAGCCCACATCCCATGCTCTTACCACATGAGCAATCCATTTAAGGAGATCTTATGATTTCAACATAAGAACCTATTCTCGCGAGTGACAAGCATCACTCGACTTGTAACGATCCTATAGCATAGCAGCTACCAACCTAACATACTAGTAAAGACATAGGTACCTAGGGATCATGCATCTAGGATTCCATTCAACTCCTGAACGTAAATGCACATTCATAGCAAAGATAATTGCATAAAGTTTCAAAAACACTTGGTTAATGCACGGGGGCTTGCCTTCGTCAGCAGGGTTAGCCTGAGGGTCCTCGGTGTCGTCGATCACCTCCACGTACTGCAGCTCCGCGTCAGCTCCTCCTTCCTCGGCTTCCGGCACGAGGGCGTAGTTACCGTCAGGGAGTTCTACACGGAATGCAATGCAGGGTTCAGGTGGAGTGATGGATTAATTATTTCACCAACTCTTGTTGGCCACATTCACCTTAACAAACAATTAATTATTAATTCTTTTTTATTAAGGTTATTATGGACAAGAGTTTTAATCCTTGCCCAACAATTAACTAATGTTCATTTTCATGATTGTTATTTCATGTGAGATTTACTATTCAAACTTTCAATAGCAAAGGTGTGCACAAAAATGTAAATATTTCCATTTAAATGTTTAAAACAGCAAGAGTGAAATTAAAGGTTCCAAAGTAAGCCATGCATCCATTTACAAGGGTCACAAGGTCAAACGGTCACACTTTTGGAATTAACACCCACTAGCAAGCTTATGCATCTAACTTGTAAAAGCCAAACTTAAAACATACAAACAAGGGTAGGAGCCCCTGCTGGTCTAAAGTTACTAAACATACCACTGGTTCAAACTTGGCCATTAAAAGAACCATAAAACTTATATAAGCAAGATTACACTTCCTAGCCATGCAAACTAAAGGAAATGCATAATTAAATAAAAGTAAAGCTCCTGCATCCAACAACAAGCCTACAGCTACTCTGACCCTAAACAAGATCAGAACACCCATGGGTTCATCTCAAACCAATTTGAAATATGAACCATGCATTTAAATGTATATCTAAGCATAAAACAAGATTAAATACTTCTAACAGAGATAAATTCATGATAAATTCAGTAAAGTTACTTCTAGGCAGAACATGAACATTTCCACAAGTTGAGAACAAAAATCAATTCATATTTTGCTACAAAAATTAGTAAAGCAGAAATAGCATAAATATGAAGTAATTCATATAAAAAGATCTGTTCAACAACTTTGTGAAATTTTTGGTCCAGTGTCTAATCATGACAATTCTAGCAACATATCCAAAATTCAGCTCCATAGCCTTTCTAGATTTTGAACTATAGCAAAAAGGTGCCAAACTGAATTTGAATTTTCATTCAAAATATACAAGTCAAAACTATAGTCATGCTTTGTAGAAGTTGCAGATCTACTCTCACTGAGACCAACAAAATTGGGTTTGCATTTTTCTGAATTTTCTGTGAATTTCTAGGTTATTTCTAAGGTGCTGGACCAACTGGTAAAGAAACTAAGATAACTTTCGTTGCGATCGAGTCCCTGGTTTACACATATGCCCTCAGGATTTCACAACCGTGCCCTTGGCGGCGGGGGAGGGCTCGCCGGCGGCGAACGGCGGCCGGACTTGCTAAACATGTGGCGTGGGAGTGTGATTGGGCTCACCACGCGTCGATTGGCGGTGGTGGCTCGGCCGGAGATGGCCCCGGCGAGCGGCGGCGGCGAGGTCGCGGCGGCGCGCCTGCTGCGGCTCGAGTTCTGGCGAGGCTCGAGGCGGGGAAGATCAATGTGCGGCCATGGGAGCTCGAGGGTGACCTAGGGAAGGGCTAGGAGGGTTTGGCCGGCGGCGGGAGCGAGCGGAGCTGTGAGCTCACCGGCGGCGGCGGCTATGGCGGATCGGCGGGTAGCGGTGCTCACGCGCGGGAGAAGGAGGGGACGGCTTTTTATAGCCGAGCGCGCGCGTAGGCATCATGACTTCGCAGTGAAGCGACCGGCGCGTTAAGGCGCGGGGTACGGCGAGCCTCGGCGTGCGGGCGCGGCGGGCGGACCGACGGCGCCGCGGCGAGCGCGCGCACGCCGCGTGGCGCGCGGGCTCACCGGCCGAGACGCGGCCTGGAGGTGCGTGCGGTGCTGACGCATGCCGTGCTCACGCGCGGACTCTTAGGCGGGGCCGTGGTACGGCGGCGGCGCGGCGGCGACGCGTGGCGTCGCGCGCATGCGCGTGACGTCGCGCCGAGCGCGCTCTCGGCCCAGTCCGAGCGATGTGCCCCTGTTTGCTTTGCACGATTCTCCAAAAATTGCAAATAAACTTCAAAACCTGTAGATAGGAAAGTTATAGATGGGTGATCCCTCTAGAACTTGGCTGAAACCGAATTTGAAATAGATTCAAATCGAGGGAGAAATTCAAATGCCAATTTGGAGAAATTTCATGTCTCGGTGAACAGGAATTCTGAGCTTTCTTGGCAATTTAGCACCTTTTCCACTCAAAACCAGCAATGCCACTCAACATGAAAGTTGTGTCTCATGAAAAACTGGACAACTTTTACATTGGGAGATTTTGAGGCGTTTAGGTGAAATTTGGAGAACGCGGCAAAAGTTCCAGATCGACACAAAGACATCAAGGGGTTTGTCCCCCTTAGCTAGGGTTTTGACCATGGGAAGTGTGCTAGACTTGCTTAAGATGCTAATGGGTGAGGGTTGGTGAGGTTTTCGAGGTGATGACCCAGGTTGACCGTGCTTTGACCCTAGTCAACAAGTTTGACTGGTAATTAAGGTTAATTAAAAACCTGGGGCGTCACAGTGCTGAATCGAACACATTTGTTTTGCTACCACCAGTGGCAGCCGCATCCTAGAGATCACATTTTTAAAACATCATGAGAACAATCTTGAGTGATTTTCCAATATGAGGGTTTGTAGAATGTTCAGATTGAGAACAAATAATTCTATAGTGTTACAGACCCTTTTCTTAGTTTAAGATATGAGGTATTGCAGAGTTACAGACCTATAGTGTCGTAAGAGGATGAATGGTGGCTTCATCATCATCTAGAAGATATCATCATCAACTCAAGGAGTTAGCTTTAATTTCTCCTCTAAAAATAATCCAACTAAACATCATACAAAAGCCAAGTTAACAACTAAAGTAATGGAAGTGTGAAACAATCCAGAACACATGCTGACACTTGATTTATGCATAGCAGACTCACAAGAATTGTAAGAACTTGAGCAATATGAGCTAAGTCCAACTAACAATGATACCAAAGCCTATGTGCCTGAGCTTTGCAGTTGTCTTGCAAGCCTGAAAATGCATCATACCAAAGCATCAGTAAATAGCAAAGACAAGCGTATATATGAGGATTCAAAGTATATTATATTATCCAGTAACTCGTATACCGATTAACTATTACTTTGCAAACACAAAGGAGCTAATTATTGATTTAGTGATGAATTCCACTAAATATTTGCAGGTGCAAACAAATAAATTTAATACATTGTAATTTCAGTGGACATTCCTATATGTGGTCAGAGTATACCTTCTTCAGCATCAACATCATTTGTCAGTGTACTATTGCAAATGTTCTTAACATAACTTTACATCAGACGAAGAAATGTAAAATGAGTCAGAATTGATAGCTACATCAAAATTCTAGCTATACAAGAGCCTATGTTTGTTCAACAGTTGATTGCCTAAGAGATATATGTATATTCTCACACAGGACAACTTTTTCTTAATTGTTTGTTCCTTAACTTACAATGAGAACAATTCATGCATCATGAGAAACAATGGCAGTAATAGAAGGGCTTTCTTAGATTCTAAATTTCTAATCGCACACAAATAATCAGCATTACAAGGCAGAGGCATACAGGAAAGTTGTTCTTACCAGATCAAAAGAACCAACCGTTGGTGCCATGGTGACCCTGTAGCCCAGTAGCAGCTTCCATGGCACAAACCCTAGATCGGGACATGAATTGATTTGGTGGAAATCAGAGACCAAACTCAAGTAAAATAGAAACCTTTGATTCAGTGTTTTGCTCTTGATGTTCAACCATTCCAGTTCGGTTGTTCACATTTGATGGTGAATCCTGTTCTTTGAAAGCTTTTTTCTTTCTCATCATAAACTGCATGTTCAGCTACGTTCGATTCCACAACCTGTGATGTTTTCTTAAAAAACAAATTAACAGAGGCTAACCGTAAGTTCACAAGTTAATTCCAAATTGCAGAAAAAGCAAACATCAAGAAAAAGACTAACCGTAAGTTCATGAGTTGATTCAGCAGGCACACTTGCAGAACTCTGTTGTTGTTTCCCATGGGCATTAAGGTGACCTGGATGGCTAGCCTGGCTTGGCTTAGAGGACAGATCATCAGTATTAACAGCGCCTGGTTGTAATGCAGTCTGGTCTGATTGGGATGGTTGGTAATTTGTTTCATCTTGTGGTTGTGAGACATTTTGTACTTCCTAAATGAGTAAATTAATTCCAAAATCAGAATTGGCACACTTTAAATTGTGGTGTGCAAAGTGCTTAAAAAATGTAGTTACCTGCTGATTTGCCCAATGTAGGTTAGGTTGAATTGTTGACTGTGACTGAAAGCTGCCAAATTGAGGAACGCCAGAGTTGGGCGATGCTAAAGGTTGAGGAATGCCTTGATGAATCATATAAGAATGCAACCCAGCAATATGTCCAGGTGGAGCATAACCACCTATGCCCAACAGAGAAGACGGAACGGGTACAACAGAGGCATTATTGCCCTGAAAAAAAAGAGTTACACATCTTGTAAGTACTTTGTAACAAAATTATGTTTTATATATTCATAAAATACAGAAGCTAACCAAATAATCATAATTCAAAACATAAAGTCTAGAAAAGGAAAAAGTCCATTTTACTCCCCTCTATCCACTTTGTCCGCTTAACCCACTCAACATAGTTTTGACTCACTTTACTCACCTGAACTATATATTTGGTCCAACCTAGTACACCCTAATTAGATTTTTTTCTTTTGTTTAAAAAAAAGATTTTATTTATTTCGTCATGTATGAGTTGAATTTCGAGTTCAAATTTTGTGAGCATATCAAAACAAGATGCTATGTCAGAAAATTATACTAAAATTTTTTCATGATTATTTTCATAGGTTAGGAATGTTTAATACGAAATTGATCTTAGATATACAAAAAAGTATGAAAAGTAATCATGAAAAAAATCTAATGTATTTTTTTACATAGAGCATCATGACTGACAAAATCTGAAATTAAAATTCAATTTGTACGCAAAGAAACAAAAAAGAGAAATCATTATGGGGTAGATTGGATCAAATGAAATAGTTTGGGGGAGTAAAGTAAGCCTAGATTTTGCTTAGGGGATTATAAGTGGACAAAGTAAATAGATGAGGGTAGCAAAATGGACCTTTTTTTAGAGAACAGTAAGGCAAAAATAAGGACACAAGGTACTTCAACAACAGTTACTAAAAACAGAAAGGACTCCACAAACAGGTAAGGTGGAACTACAATACAGGGAAAGAAAGGCATAATGAATCGCGGTGAGTTTAAGTCAACCAAACAACCATGACTCATTCAAGATTCAACCTTCACCTCCTATTGTTAAGTTGCTTACTGAAATTACTTGAAATCAGTAATACCTTTACAGAGACATCCGCGGTTCCATTGCTTTTCAGTTGCTGGTTGCCATCTGCTGTAGCACTACCATTTGAAGCCACACTGTTCGCTATGCTTTGAACAAATGATGATTCAGCTGACCCCTCCCGAGAAACTTGCGGACCCTCTTTTGGTGCACCAGACCGTTCTCTTGCCTCAGTTAATTCTTGTTGAAGTTGTTGTATTGTATGTAAGAAACCCCGTTGCATCTCAGCATACTATGGAAATCAAGAGGAAAAGGTGAAATTCTAGTCAGACAAAGGGATATAAAAAGGGTGAATTATAGGAAACCAAAGCATGCATGAATACTGGAGTGGTGTTTTTACAATCTAAAAAACTAACCTGCTGCTGGGAACTAATCCAATATTGATTAAATTGCTCCATGCGCTCACGTAACTCAACTTGCAGGGATTGAGACTGCAAATCATCCATTTCTCGAACTTGGGAAACCCAAGCATGAGCTTCCCTCAACTGCTCCTCTTTGTAAAGAATGTTCTCTTGAGCAACTCTATGCTGGAAAAATAAAATAAAATGGTTATAAGTGCCTGAATTTAGAAAAAACAATTATTTTTAGTTTGAGAAAGTGTCATGTACCAGATCCGGATGACCCTGAACCCTAGCAGCCCGACCTCGCCGATGGCGGCAGTCGGACCACACGGGCAGGGATATAGGGGCTAACCCTAATAGATTGATATTCTCATTGCTTGCCTCAACAGGTACAAATCCCCTCCTTATATAGAGAGGCTAACTTAATCTAACCCTAATGGGCCTGGCCCAATCAGCACAGCCGAGACTGCCCATAACAGAAAGAAATCATGCAACAAGACTGAAACTGTCCTATAACTAAATGACATTTTCAATGCTCGGGCATCAGTATAGAGAACTAAATAAAACAGTGCTATAGTCTAGGATTCTCACTCAGGACAATAAACAAATATAATCACAAAATAATTGTAGGCCTCTATGGTTAAGAGATCTAAAGGGCCTGACACCGTAAAAGATCTAAGGGGCATGCCACCGTACTCCAACCTGGCCCATATGGCCTCTGACTTCCCATCACATAACCATAGAGTGGAATGGAGATGACTTCTTAAATATGCCTGTTCCTCTAATGCAATGAACTGGCTTTCCTTTTCTCCCAGATGTTCTTGAAGATCATGAATTTTTTAAGATGTTGGGCTCTTTCAGCTTCAGAGGTGTCGCGTTCCCTTCTGCAGGAAATTAGAAACATTACATTTACTGAACTGTTGATTGTGAAAACTATGAGTAACTAAAGGAACAAGTTTCCGTATTTTGTATGAATAGGTGGAGAAATTTGATGGGCTATTTTTTTACTCAAAGGAAGGCGGCTCGCCATAGAAGAATACATTATAATTACATGTTCACCAATTAAGAAAGCCAAATTTGTTTAGTACTTAGCTTACCTATGCTCACCAATTAAGATAGCCAAAATTAATTTGTGCTCAGCTTACCCAGCTATTTCCTTGCAGCAGATCACTATTGGTCTATTGTAGTGTGAGCAAGTGCCTGAAAGCATATAACATTTTCTGGTTATACATGGTCTGTTGTATGAAATGCCAAGAAGTTTCCATGAGTAGCATAAAGCTAATGCCCTGCATCCTGAATGCCCGTACAAGGAGAAAGCGATAACACTGAGATCGTAGTATCACAAGACAACAAAAGCTGTATCAAATCCACAACAATAAGCATAAAGAACAGGAAATCAAACCATTTTCGTTAAATGTATTTAAAGTGACAGTCACAACCTGTACGAGCAAACTGAATCCACAACATATCCTAGATGTAAGTGCTCTTCCAGTAAATAGCAAAATGCTACAAAGTTTAAACTCCCATGATCGAAAGTGCAGTTCTAAAATACAATGATTATTTTTTTACTGAAACACAATGCCATTTTGATTATAGGAGTCCCAAATCTTCATTTAGAAAGGAATCTTAATCAATTTGTTAGAACAAGAAAACAAACAAACCTGGAGGAGAAGTCGGCGACCCAATCCTGTCGCTGTTGCACAACGCAAGGACCCGAGAGGGAGCCACACGATGACAGCACAACGAGCGGGAGCCACACGATGACGGCGCAGCGATGAACAAGTCGTTGTTGAACGACGAGCATGAGGAGGTCGCCCAGGCCGTTGCCGGCCCTTCAGTGACCTCTCTTCAGTGCTGAAAAAAAACCTAGCTTCGCTTTGTGGCGACCCTCAGTGTCAGTTCCCACCTGTTTCAAAGTGAGGTGAGAATCATGATAGAGCATGACATTCTACAGGATACAATAGCGACGACAAGTTGATCAGGGACCAACTTTCACGAGAACTATATCTAGACAAGCTGGAGTGGTAACCTCTTTGGAAAGTCTCTGAAGAATTTCTAGTATCTCAGAGAAGTCAGGCCTTTGAGCTGGATCTCTATGCCAGCATTTCTTAAGCAACTCGAGGAGCTTGGGGTGGGTGTCTTTTGGGATTGTCAGCCTAATGCCCTGCAGAGAATGCACACAGGTAAATGGAGTTCTTCATAATACGTAAGTGAAGAGTATGGTCTACCAGCCCAAAAGTTACCCAAACTTCTATGGATTGTAAAAAAAATAGAAAACCCTGTAAGCTCTGGAAAAAAATTTCTTCAAAAAGAACTGGCCATATCAGTTTCACTAAAAAATAGAAAGGCACTGGTCTTGGTTAGCTGTTTCAACCTGTTTTAAGTACAGTGAACTTGTGTATAATATATTTTATAATCGCTTAATAAACAAATGCACTGCAAACGAAGAAAATCCAATACTTAAATGACTCTTCCTTGAAAGAGCAAAGCCGGCATCATTTGTAAAAGACTGTTCCCATAAAGAAATGCGCCCATCCCTCTTCCCAAGTCTCTGCACATGTCCTTACCTAAAATAAGAAATAAAGAAATACAATGTCTTCTAGATGTAGCTGTCTATGGACTCCATCAAGTTATATCCTTTGTTGTTTAGTGCTAATGTAAACTCTGGAAACCAAGCAGAGATGTTGAAATGTGCTTACCTTCTGAACAACACCTATTGCTGCTTGCAGTGGTGTTAGGTACTCATAAGGGATCTGAGAATTTGAATAATTATTAATATCAACCTTCACAATTTCACATATAATTATATACCAACTACAAGTAACAGAAATTGAGAGAGTAATCATGTCAAAGAATACAAGTGCCATCACCTTGCCGGTTAGCAGCTCCCACAGGACAATTGCAAAGCTAAAAACATCTGCTTTGTGATCGTAGGGCTTATGTTCTATGACCTGAAGTTTCAACAATAGCATCTGTTTGTTAGGGCAGACATATAGGCATTACTTTCTTATGAAATATGCATGGAGATGATGTACACCTCAGGTGCCATCCAACGGTAAGTTCCAGTCTCTGCACTCATCACTCCAGATTGATCTTTCACGCGAGCAACACCAAAATCTGCAACCTTTACAACCTGCAAAATATATTCCTTTCAGGTTTTGAGATCTAGTGATACCAGGAAAGATCGATCGAAACATCTTATAATTGAACAAGTAATATTAATTATGACTTTGTGAAAAAAAATTAATCTGACCTTGTTTTCATCCATGAGAAGATTTGCAGTCTTGAGGTCACGGTGAATTATGTTGTTCTGATGCAGATAGTTCATTCCTTTAGAGATGTCAGTTGCCACTCTTAGAATTTCTGAAAGCTTGAAAGAACTGTTTTTTATGGAGGTAATCATAGACATTCCCTCCTGACATGAAATCTAAGACAAGGATATGCGGGGGGGGGGGGGGGTGTGGAAGGGGATCAAATAAGAAATTTATTAGCATGTCTAGTACAGAATAGTAGTATACCTGTTACAATATATAAGTTTGGTTGTCTTGTACAAGCACCAATAAACTGCACAACATTCCTGTGACAAACCTTTCTGCAAGCATGTATAAACCAAGAAACAATTACATTATTATCAAAGTTCATAGGCAGATAAGTACAATTTGTAAAATATAGAACCTACACTATGACTTGAAGAGTTGAAGTCTTCAATGCTAGAGAAACTCGTAACAAATGGAGATGGACCTAGTAAAGCTAATGTCAATAAACAACTTCAAGCTAACCTCATAATGTACACTTCCTGTGCAAAATCTCGGTACATATCCGCAGTGATGCGCTCAGGCATTACTACTTTGATGGCAACATCCTGACTGCAGTAAGATCCACGGTACCTACGGAAGCCAAACATCAAATTCAGCTCTGAATTTGATACTATTTCCATTTTATGACTATGGAAAACTTAAAACTTGCTTCAGATTGAACTTACAGGTCACCATTTGATCCGGAAGCAAGAGCATGAGGAGATCGCCCAGGCCGGAGTTTACCCCCAAACATCATGGCCAGGGCCACCCGTGCCGGCCACCTCCCAGCAGCGGCAGCGAGAGCTTGGCAGCGTCCCCTCCCGCAGCGAGGTCGACGCGGATCCAGAGCGCCTTGAGGTACTGGTAGGCGGCAGCGGCGGCGGTGCTCAGAGAATGGGACAGGAGCCGCCGTGGGGTGAGGTTGTCGGGGCCGACAACAGCTGCTCCTTTTACGCCGACGTCAGGGCCGACAACGACGCGTTCTCGTGTCACCCACTCGACCCGAGCAACAAGGCCATTGGACGGAGGTGGGTATAGATGGCCATTCGTGCTGCTCGGCACGGCCCTAGCACGGGCCCGGAGGGCCCGCTCAACTTCGTGCCGGGCCTAGCCCGGCACTAAGTTCCACCGTGCCGTGCCGGCGCCGCCCATGGGCTGTGGCGACGGCCCAAGCCCGGGCCCGTCGTGCCATTTCGTGCCTGGCTAGCCCGCCAAACATGGGTACTAACGGGATCCCGAGCTGGCCCGCAGCCTGTGGAGGGAGTCAACACTCCACCTTCTCCAAATTTCACAAGGCATGCATATAGACATATACCATATGTATAACAGTAACATCTCAAGGCACAAACAAACAGAAAAAACACATAAATTTGTACAGAATTTCACCACTTCAATTGTTAAGTTCAACATAAAGTGATGAAAGCAAAAGCAATTGTAGATCTGTTTACACTTGATCATTATGATCAAGTGATAGCTGCCTCATTAAAAACCTTCTAGGTAAAACTCACCCTTGTGAGAAACCCTAGTAAGGAAAAAAGAGTACAGCCCAGATCTACAATGCAAGCAAGTTCAACTGTTCATTATATGCATCACATGCAGACAATTTACAAGAATAGAACACAAATGCAACAGAAATAGTTTCAGTCACCTTGCTGCCTTGCACTTGCATCTTGATTCTTGTTCTTGCTTCCCAAAAGACCAAAAGCCTTGTTCTTGCATCTCCTTCACTTCACACAGTTGGTACAGACCCAGTGACAGAGCCACTGGCAGTGGCACCACCACTCCCACCAGCACTCCTAGCAAAGAAAGTATCAATGTATCATCATCAGGCATCAGCATCACACATTCACACACTACAAGTCTACAACAGCAAGGAGCAAACAGAAACAGTTGACATCCATTAGCCCTTCTCCTTTCAGCTCTATCATTCCCTTCTCAACCTCGTATTGTGCCCTTGCATCTCCCAATTCCCAGTCCTTGATGCAGGTCAGCATCTCCACCGTAACAGGCTGCAACCGCCACCGACGCTCCTCAATCACCCTGCTAGTTAGACTAAAGCAAGACTCCGAAGAAACTGTAGAAACTGGAACAACCATTATATCTCTTGCCATTATAGAAAGAATAGGAAATGTAAGTTTGTGCTCATGCCACCAATTCATAAGATTGAACTCATCATCAAAACAGGTGACAGTGTCGCTGTCCAAGTAAGAAGACAACTCAGAAACAACAGCTAAAGCAGGGGCAGATGCAGATGCAGATGAAAGAGTAGTTGAAGAACTAGGAGGAGTAGCAGGAGCCCCATATATCTTACCCCATGCAGCAAATTTCTTACCAGTTGATGCTGCTGCTTGAGAGTTCCTTTGACCCCTAACTGCACCAAACTTGGTTTCATACTTGTTATACAGTTTATATAATTCAGTTCTTACCTCATTGTAGTAATTGGAATAATCAAAAGTAATAGTCTGAGAAAGAAGCTGAAGAACATTATGAAAACCTCTCATTTTGGCTCTAGGATCCAAAACAAATGCAAAGGAATACAAAAGAGGTATGGTCTGCCAGTACTTAAGGAACTTCAGTTTCATAGGAGTCACAATGTTCATAAGCAATGCATTATTCTCTTGGGCATATAAATGACCAGCAATCTCAATTATATGATGAAGAATCATAGGACTGGTAGGATAGTAAACACCAGATAAAGCAACAGTTGATTCATAAAACAATTCAAGAAACTCCAATATCTTTTGAGCAACAACCCAATGGCCATCACTGAGTAGAGGCTCACCATTAACCAAACCATAATTAGCACCAATAAATGTAGAGAATACATCTTTATATGGTAAAAGGTGCTTAAGCATCAGATAAGTAGAATTCCATCTCACATCCATATCCAACCCAAATTTACGAGGCCGAGCCCCCTTCAAAAGGCAGAAGTTACGAAACTAAGCAATGCGTTGGTTAGAGGAGTTCAAATAGGAAATTGCAGTTCTAAAAGCCTCAAGATAAGACTTGATCCTTTTCAAACCAGACTTGACAATGAGATTTATTATGTGGCATGCACAGCGCTGGTGCAAGAGGCCACGCAAGTTATCATTGTCAAGTGGTTCAGGATCAGGACAAAGATAACCAACAAACTTAGGTATGAGCTTAGATATGGCAGAAGCATTTGAAGCAGCATTATCTAGGGTGACAGAAAAAACCTTATCCATCAAACCAAACTGAGAAACAACTTCTTCCACACGATCAGCAATGTTAACACCACTATGGGAACAATCAATGAGCTTAAAACCAATTACTCTCTTCTCCAACTCCCACTCAGCAGATACATAATGAACAACCACACTAAGATAGTCTTCCTTAGCATTGCCAGACCAAATATCAGATGTCAAACAAACAGATGAAATAGTTTTCAATTTATCAATTAGTTCATATCTACGACCAAGCCAATACTTCTGTAGATCTCTAATGGTGGTTTGCCTAGATACAGAAGTAAAACGAGGACTGTGAGCACGCTGAATGTACTCCTCAAATGCAGTTTCAGAACCAAAACCAAGAGGCAAATCAAGTCTAGCAATCAAACGACACAGTTCTTTACGAGCAACATCAGGCTTATAATCCCATGCAAGAATAGTACCATCAACTTTCAATTGCAGACGAGACTGAACAAGAGCAGCATGTTTAGTTTTAGCAACACATAGCTTCTGGTGCCGGAGCAAGTGTCCAGTACCAGCAGAAGAACGGCCAGAAAGAACCAGAGCATAATGCTTGCACTTGACAACAATTCTCACCTTCTTGCCGGTGGGCAAGGTATCAAAGATCTCATCGAAATCGTTCCAGGCAGGAGACCGGACACGCTTCAACTGAATGCCGTCAGTGGTGTTGACGGATTATGTCGAGGAAGGCATCACGGGTTCGACAGGAGGAGGAGGAGCACCAACACCTGCACCTCCAGCAGCACCGGCATCATCACCGCCATCAAGATTGATCGGAGCAGTAGCAGCACCGCTACCGAACAATGCCTCGCCACCGGACACCAGGTCGTCCTCGTCGTCACCAGGGAGCCCATAGGCCTTGAGGTCGTCGTTGATGGTGTACTCCTCCATGTCCTCCATCATGACGACGACCTCGTCCTGCAGCCCACCTCCGCGGCTCTGTTCCTCAACAACACGCGGCCCCGCACATCATCTGCACGACTGCACGAGACCTGAAAGCGGGAAGAAGAGGCAAGAGGAACAAGGTTAGAACACGAACACTACATACCTAGATCTACAGATTAGGGTTAGGGTTAGGGAGGGAGAGGGACATACCTGCGCAGCCGGATCCCAGAGCCGAGAGAGACAGCGAAGACGAAGACCAACCGGCACCCGCGGCGAGCAAGTGATAGGATGTGGCGGACAGCGGACGCCGGACTAGAGGAGGAGAGGTAGATGACAGGGGAGGGTCGGAGCCAGGGACGGGGAGGCGACGAGGTGGAACCTAGGAGTCATGGCGGCGAAGCGTAGATCTACGACATCTACTCACCGGTGGCGAGGAGTTCGAAGGGGAGGAGGAGAGGAGGCGGCAGGACGGCGGCGGATCGGAGGCGGAGACGACGAGAGAGGAGCAGGAGGCTGCGGCTACGGGGAAGAGGAATGAGATTAGGATTAGGGATGCGGGGGCGCGGGGAGGGGAGGCCTTTTATACGCCGTGTCCCGCGTCCTCCCGACCGTTGGGCTGGGGCGGTGCTGGGCCTCTAGCTCCGGCCTGCTGCCGACCGTTGGCCTTGCGGGGGGGGAAGCGGGCCGCTGCCGGGCCGGCACTGTTCCCAGCGGGCCGTGCCGTGCCGTGCCACCCGGCGTGCTGGGGGTAAGGCCCACGCACGGGCACGGCTAGCGGGCCGGGCCAGCCCGGGCACGGTGATAGGCGGGCCGGGCCGTGCTAGTGCCGGGGCGAAAACCCGTGCTTTCGGGCGGGCCAACGGGTTGCGGGCCAAATGGCCATCTATAGAGGTGGGGCGAGGGTGTCGCAGGGAAGGCTGGGAAGAGGGGTGGCGGCGGGCTCATCGCGGGAGAGGTCGGGACTGCGCGGGCCACTGCGCGGGGACGTCGGCGAGACTGCGTGCCCGCCGCGCTAGAGAGAGGGGGAGGTTGTTACCGCAAGGGAGGAGGCCCGGGTTCCGGAGAAGGGAGGGAGGGAGGGGCGGCAGCGGCGGTGGGGTGGAGGTAGGAAAGAAACCGGGAGAGGCGTAATCAACGGAGGCGGGTGGGGGGTGTGTACGCGCGGCGGGTAGACCGCAGGTAGGTGAGAAAAAACGCCGATTTCATCAAAAGTATTTTCTAACGTCGAAAAAATGGTTACCCCCTCCCTTTCGTCATACCAATTGGGGTGATTTTGGTGGGCCTCATATGAGAGATGGGTCCTCCTGTGAGGGGTAAAGGGGTAGAAGTTTTGGTGAGAATTGTTTTCAAAAGAACTCGTTCTTTATAGTATAGATAAATCCTCACACTAGGTGTTTCTATTTGCATCCTCTTTCATTTGAATCATCATAACAATTCAATTTCAGTATTTACAAATTGGTTGTAAAATACCAAACCACATAGCTCAATAAGGAATCACAGGAAAAGATTTTATTTCAGGGATAGTACAAGCTTTCCAGAGCTTGTGTTTTAGCAAACAGAAGCTTCTCCAATTCGAGAAAGATGAACAACAACAATTGAATTGGCAGAGAGAAACTCCAATACAAAGTCTATCATTTTCAGTTTACCAATTTTTCAGTTTATGAATTTCAGTGCATCATTTTCAGTGTATCAATTTTTCAGTCTGTGAATGTCAGTACATCAATTTCAGTCCATCTATTTCTCAGTTTGTGAATTTCATTACATCATTTGCAAAGGAAAGGGTCATAAGGATTTTCTGAAAATTGCAGGCTTTAAAGATTCACTCATCATTCAGAATACACTCACCATGTTTGCAGTAACTATAATAGGTTCGTTTAGCATCTCCATATGCTTATTGCCTTATGCACTTGCTGGTCATATCTGCATACTGTAACCTACGTTACACGGATACTCCAAGGGGGTGACGTATCCGTATCTGATACTTGTCAGATACGCGGATACGGATACGCGGATACACCATTTTAGTGGGTTTTCTTTTGACAAAGTGCGTATCCGCGTATCCGATACGTATTGTATCGGATACCCGTACCTGTACTCGTGTAACATAGACTGTAACAACTTTTTGTCTGTGTTATGCCAGAGGGTTATCAGCAAGTTCTTCCATTGATCATCTTTGGCACAGAGCAATTGGTAATCACAACAATACAACTTGCAGCAGGCAACATGATCGCCTCTTGTTGTTTCTCTCTGTTAATGGCTCATCTGTCATTGTAGCATGTTCTTCTTGTGGCTGTTGTTATCTTGGGATCAATGTTTCATTGAATGAAACTATCAATTTCATTCTACCAAATTGACACACAATTGCAAAAGAGAAATATCATTTCATTCAATTTCATGCTTCACAAAAATTCGTTACATAGTTTGCACAATTGCCATTGAAGCAACAGAATACACAAGTCCAAAACAGCTTCACCAGCACAGGTTTCAGCAAACAGCAGACAGCGCCGGCGAGCCCTTCCTGCAGTTCCCGCTCCTAAACTGGGCCCGCGCCGGCGAGCCCTCCTCCTAGGCGCCGCGGACGACTCGGCGTGCGAGGTCCGCGAGGAGCTGCCCAGCCCCGCGAATGACTTGGCGTGCGCGCTCAGGGGCGACAAGCGGGGATTCCAGTGGCTTCGGGCGGGTGGGGATTCCAGGGGTGCCAGTGGCGAATGAATCGACGAATGAATCGTGGGGCGGCGGCAGATGAATCACATGGCGGCGGCAGCAGCAGATGGCTTGCAGGGGGCCGAGGTGCTCAA
The DNA here is from genome assembly GCA_036936925.1 of Cenchrus fungigraminus. NCBI lineage: Eukaryota > Viridiplantae > Streptophyta > Magnoliopsida > Poales > Poaceae > Cenchrus > Cenchrus fungigraminus. The sequence continues at coordinate 114,928,502 of CM072779.1, read as the reverse complement.
CAGCGCAGGGGCCCGAGTCGTGCGCGTGGGGATTAGGGGGAGGGGGCGATTTGCAAAATGGCAACGTATGTGAGGGGGCTGGCGGACGCTAAAATGCAAATATCCCCCCTCTCTCTTGCGAGCCATCGGATGGAGATCGTGCGTCCCAGATCAGAGTTTGCACAAGTGGACTAGTTTGCACCTGATACGCTCCCAAGTTGGAAAAAGTTTCTCAGGCCCCTGTTTGGTTCGCATAAGTCAACCTGACTATAAGTCAGTTGTATTTAAGTTAGTCATGTTTGGTTGTCCTGACTTATAAGTCGGTATGTTCTGGTGGGCCTCACTTGAGGTAGGAGAAGAAAAAAGTGAAAATAAGTCACTTCAGTAGGAGTGGAGCAACTTATGAGACTTATAAGTCAGGCGATTTAAAGTGAAAATAAGTCAGGTTGTTTGGTTTCACAAGTGACTTATTTCTACTTTTTGCACTTTAAGTCGGGTGACTTATGGGAACTAAGCATGTCCTCATTCTTCACTATTGAGGAACCTATTGTTCTCATCTTGTGCTTCACCTTATTTGAGGAGCTCATAGCCACTTTATTATCTCTTAGGGTTCTCATTCTTCACTTTTAGGATTCCAAGGCCACTTTTATTTAGGGTCCCAGCTGTTGTGGCTTCCGAAGAAAGTAGGAAGCCGAACCAAAGGGGGGCGCACTCGCAGCTGCTTTCGTTAAAACAGCTGCTTCCTCGCAGTGCAAAATCGAAGCAAGCACGAACCTGCTTTTAGCGGCTTCCGGTGGAAGATGTTGACGAATATTACCTGCCTGCCACTGGTAAGTGAAAATACTGCTTCGTTCTTTCCCGACGCGGCCCCCACCGACGCCCTTGTCCCCGACAGACACTCCGTCTCTGCCCCCTGCTCTCCTCCTGGCAGCCCCCTCTCCCGCCGGCCTTCTCTCCCGGCGGACCTCGTCTCCCGCTAGAGCCCTCTCCTGGCGGCCCCCTCCAAGGTGCCGGGGGGCGGAGCTCCAAGCTACGGTCGCACGGGCGGCCGCGGCAACCAAAATTCCTTGCGGTTCGGTCGCCGAAGCTCACCGGAGGTTGGGCAGGGATGGAGGAGGGAGGTTGAGGAGGTGCGAGCACGAGGGATTGGGGGGATTTGGTCGGTGCGTTGGGGATTTGCCCGGCGGCCTGCCTCTGCGCGATGGACAAGAATGGGGAGGAAGGGAGATAGGAGGAGGAGGAAGGGAGCAGGTGGGCTCCGCTCCGTGCGCGAGCAGCTTCGCCATCGCGGCCTCGCGGGCGGCCGCGGGCAGCTCCTCCACCGTGGCACTCGGGGCGCACGGGAGCTCCTCCGTTGGGATGCCTCCGCTAGCCCCTCCCCAGGCACGCGAGAGCTCCTTCGCTGCCGGCGCGTGCGGGAGCTCCTTCGTAGCCGGTCTCGGGCGCGAGCTTCCCCGGTGCGGGTAGGCTTCACCGCCGCCGTGAGCAGTTCTGGGAGCTCAGGCATCCCATGAGCAAGAGGAAGAAGATAATATGTGTGTATGACATGTAGGGCTCGCTTGGAAATGAGACTATTGTTTCAAAAGCCAAAGCCGTTAAACCAAACGAGCTTTTCCAAAAGTCACAACCCACATTTCACAGCTGCTTTTCTGAAAGTCACAACCCACATTCACTTTTTCAAAAGTCACAGTCCAACCAAACACACACTTATATTGTATTCTAGTGTTCTTTTTTTTCACCTTTGAGTAACTTACAATGCCATTGCCGGTGCAAAGTTTCAATATATGGTTGCCAATAATGACACATCATCAAAATAGATTTGGACATATGAATGTTTCATTATGCCAATAATGACACATCATTCAAATAGATTTGGACATTTGAATGTTTCATTGTGCGATTTCATAGGTTAACCGTTTTGTGGATTCAATGTACCACATGTAATTGCTTGACTTATAACTCGAAGATGCATGATCATACGCCACACCTAATTGGTTTTTTGGATAAGACGATGGAGCCCCAATGCTATTTTATGAATTCAATGTAACATATGAATTATGTGCCGTGTGTAATAACTAGAAGATCATCACCATATACAGTGCTGGATCGAGAATCCATGTGACGAGAAAATGAAGGAACCACAATGCTGGTTCCCTCCATGTGTATAAGGGTTTGTTCTTTTGCTTAGAAAGGAACAGTGAAAAGTACTATTTACCTATCACATCCATCACATCTTCTCTCACAAGAAATACTATTTCAGCACTATTCATTTGCAAGTTTACTATTACTTTTCACCTAAAAGAACGGGCCCTAAGACGATGAGCACAAGGGGTCTCAAGAGTATCATTGACTCTCTTACTCTCTCTCTCTATAAATATATTGCCATGTGACGTGCCATTCGTCTAATGAGAATAAAATCTACTAGTTGAAACTTGCACTCAATGACTTGGGCGATTTTATTAGAGCACTAATGGGCATTTATAGAGTTGTACACTCAATGTGCATTCATAACTTCCTTCCCAATCTCGAAATAACGTGATAAAGAGGAAATTATTGTACTTTACTCCCTCTGTCTCATGAAAAATGTAATTCTAACTTTTCAAAAAAAATCTACAAAAAGAGTGCAATTGTAAAAGTAGATATAATGATCTATGGATGTGGTAATATTTGATTTGCATGTAAAAACTTACCGCATGTGGACAACAAATGAGGGTATCAGAGTCTTTCACCCTACCACTACTTTGTTTTTAAAAAACTAGAATTGTACTCTTCATGAGACACATAGAGAAGTTCTTTAGAAAAATAACCCTTTGAAATTCTAGACATTTTTATTTGTACTTTGTAAAATGGTTTCTCCTAAGATCTCATAATTCAGCTTTAAAGGTAGTTCGCTCGTACCATTTTCATTTTGCAAATAAAATTTTCTTCATCTTGAAGATTTAGGATATAAATAAAAATCAATTTTCTTATTCACACAACTTATCCTTACACTTTTCGTCTCTCAAAGTTATAATGGTCATGTATACATTTCAATAGCACCCACTCATTCCATTCACCTTTTTAGGGGTAAAATAGTCATTTCCCCTACAGTGGCCAATTTGTAATTTCACTAAATCAAATTGGTAAATAACCAATGCAAAAGCCCTAACGCAAAAATCCCCAAAATCCCCTCGCCCAAACCTCCACGGACCACGGGCTCCACCGCCCCATTACGCGCGCCCCCTCCTCCGCCCTACCGCTGCGGGCCTGCGGCGACGGGCGGCGCACCTCCTGGCTCTCGGGCTCTCGGCAGTCCTTTCCTAGCGGCGACGACAGTGCGAGTGGCGCCGCCCGCCGGTTCTCCGTCGGGCGCTTCGCCGACGTCCAGCATCCGACAGGGGTATGCCTTCACATTCCCCTCCCTTCCCGTCCTGCACTGGTTCGGCCCCTGACCGTATGGTATTTGTATTCGGATCTGACCATGATTTTACGACACCATGTCCTACACTGTGTCGCCCCCTGATTCTCTAGGCAATCGCTGCACCGCTAGTGTCTAGGTAGGGAGCTCGTGATCCTGTAGGAGGGCAGAGCAGGCGCGGTGGTGAAAGCAGAATAGGGCCAGAGGGAAATGAAGGGCGATTTGGAAGGAGATGAGCAGTATCAGCCTATTAGGAAGGAGGGAGATGGGTAGATATTGGTGGTATTGTTAAATGTGTCAGAAATTGGCAAATAGCATTTGACGCCTTTACGGTTTATGTAGATGGTGCTACACTGGGTTAATGTTGGGTGCTATGTACCTGTGTGCTCATTCTGATGTAGTCATCTCATTTTTGAGCTAGCTGGCATCATATATAAACGAACGGAGGTAGTAGCTGTGAGTGGTGTTTTGCTTTGCCTGAACGTATTCTGATTTAGTTTCTAGGGTAGTCTGCTTGTTGCTTGGTGAGCTTTTATTTTGGTCACATAAATGGGTATGTTCTCTATTTTCTAGCAACCTGCTTTATCTCTGGCCCTGGTGCTGTATCTCTTCATCGTAGATGGTGCTGCTTTAAGTCTTAACACTATTCAGGCAGCCCAAAAACTTGGAGGTACACAAATTGATATTATTGTGGGAATGCAGACTTGTGATGGGCTTAGATGAAATTAGATGCACAAATAATCAGTTCCAGAAACAGGTTTTCCGGGCCACATAGCTTGATCGGGCCACATGCTTCGTAGAGTTGTTTTTGCAACATGAGTACCAGTCTGTACACTTATGACAGCACATTGGTTGGAGAAATTCGTTATGAATCTTGCATCCTCTGTTCATACGTCATAACTGTCGTACCCTCTGTGTGTGTGCACGTGTTTGTGTGGCCCATCTTCTTACTGAAAAAATGGTAACTCTGTTCTTAAAATTACATAGTTGGAACATGTTTAATGTTATGCTGTGTGCACAATTTAAGGTGACACAAAAAGTAGCACATGTGCATATTGTATGATACTATGTGCATGGATCTATTCATGAAATCTGTTGTGTGCAATTGTGCAGGTCACACTGCATAACAATTATTTCATTCAGGAAAAAAATGGAGCGATTAATCATAAACGATGCACAAGGACGACCCAGGGTTGCTGTGGGGTTTCATAGGCACACCAGGTAACCCCTGTTCATAATAGTTCCCTTTCCTCTTAACATGCGCACTGAATGAAAAATTGATATATTACACACACCTATTAGTATTAATCAGTTTATACGCCTCTTTGGACCTGGGTCATTTCAACTGCGCTTACAATCATTTCCTACTTGTCAGCTATGTTTGCTTTTAATGTAAGTGCTAATTTTGCCTCATTGGGGTTTCGGGATGATATGACTCTCTGCAATAAAAGTAGAAGAGGTTAATATGTAACAAGGGGTTTCAGGGTTCGATAAACCAATAATATTTCTTGGACGTGCTTCCCACAGAGCGACACTGTTAATGAGGGTAGCACATAACTGTTTGGATAAGGGGGAATACAACTAAAATATCAGTGAGGATTTGTGAAATTGAAGTCTGTATGTTTGCACGTCTCTGTTAGTTTGTTTCCAGTTACTGAGAATCTATGTTACTTTCATACTTGTTATGATTCTGTACAGGTAAGTCGGCATATATGTTAGGAGAGCCCTCTACATAGTGAGTGTATTGTAATAGTTTGCATCAAATAGATAATTTCTTATCCTCCTGTTTACTTCTCTTACATGGGCCCCATCAAACTCCTTCCCGGCCCTTTGACCACCACATTACAGTTGCAATTGGCTGCTGGTGTTAACCTCTCTAGAATCGACGGGGATGCCACTCTCTTAACTCTATTCTAGCTCACCATTTTTTAATTTAACAACTAACTAATTAGGATACTAAACACTAAAGAGTCAAGTATTTGTCGTCACTTTGCTTCTACTTTGAGTGCATTAACTCATCTGCTGCAAATGTTTTTTTGTCACTAAATGATGCATAATGCAAACAATATTAACAGATCTTGCCCATCGACAGCTACTACCTCTGGTATTCTTTGATGACAGCCAACCACTAAAGCCACATATCTATTTTCCCAAGAAAGTTGATACGTGTAGAGGATAAATTATACTGCTACACTCAAACGTGTCACTGTAAGTGATGCAATCCTGATGTAAAAATTTTCCTTTTGCCTATTTTGATCTTTGTCCATGCTTTACCTATGTGTCTTATTTTGCTGTCTCCTGATATAGTGTTATTCTATCATTGTCTTTGTGATGATGTGCCATTGGATGTGCTGAAAATCTTATTATTTACAATGATATATGAATATATCATATACAGTGTCAACAGGTTTATTTTATATGTCCACTTCTGTTTGTTGACTCAGTGCTACATCAGATGCTGCATTTTTTTTTTAAAGTTATATACATACTTGTGGATTTGCTATTTGCTAGGGATGAGAATTTTCCTTTTCTTCATTTAGAATGAGTATTTGGATCATTCCTCATCCTTTCCCTCATCTGATAGTTGTGCAGCTAGAATAGCTTATATGTAGGGGCTAGATTGGAATACTACCCCAATGTTTTATCACAATTATAGGCAAGATCATATGTGTTTAATATGCATATATGTAAGAAAAATATTGGTTGGATCACGTTACAGATAGAATCACTGAGTATTCTTTCACATGCTTGATCTCGTTTTACTTCTGATTCTTTTTATTTTAACTACTATTAACATTAAAGTATTTAACATAACAGAACTAGCAATTCTGTCAACTGAATTATGAAGAAGCGGTGCTACTAATGCTATTGTTTTAAGGCATGTTTTCAACTACTTGTTCATAAATTTTCTGGGCTGATTCACTAAAAGGTTTTGGCATTAATATTGCTTGAGAAAATGGTCCAAAAGTGTTTGTTAACTTTTGGATAGTTTCTACATAATGAATGACATTTTTCCAGAGTATACTCATCAGGCCCATTTTGTGCTGTACTTTACAGAGAATATGATTGACTGCAGTAAAGAAGAGGCCTTCAGGGCCAGGGAAATGGCTGTAAAGAAGATGGAAAATAAAGATTTTGTTGGTGCTGAGAAGATTGTACTTAAAGCTCAAAAGCTTTTTCCAGAGCTTGAGAATATATCTAAGCTGTTAACCATCTGTAATGTGCACCGCGCAGCAGAGTTGAGGGTGAATGGAGAGATGGACTTGTATGGAATCCTTCAAGTGGAGGAAGGAGCGGATGAAGCCATGATAAGAAAACAGTACCGCAAGCTTGCATTTTCACTTCATCCTGATAAAAATTGTTTTGTGGGTGCTGAAGCAGCTTTCAAGTTGGTTGCTGAAGCTCATTCTGTACTATGTGATCCCACAAAGCGATTGCAGTATGACCTGAAAAGGAAGAATGGGTTTAGAAATGTGCCAAAGCCAGCTAAGCAGCATCCATCAAAGAAAGCTGATTCAAATAAACGAAACAGGCCTGGACCCGGGGAAGCATTTTGGACCGTATGCTCACATTGTCAGATGCGATACCAGTACTACATCAAGGTCCTGAACACCATGGTCCAATGTATGACCTGCAAAAGAATTTTTTTTGCATATAATCTTCACGAACAACACATCCCCACTTCATCAAGTGTACCCTATGGCTCCCAAGTTCCTGCAAACATGTTTCCAAGTAAACAGCGTGAGACTCACAGTCAACAAGGCCACCCTGTGAAACCTTCATGTACAGGTAGAGGCACCAATGTGAAGCCAAATGGTTCTCAGGACCCTTCACACATGTTTCCAAATGAACAGCATGGAGTTCCCTGTCAAAATTCTCATCCTGAGAAGCCTTCTGCAGGTGGAAACACAGATGTGAAGCCAAATGGTTCTCAGGATTCGCACATGTTTCCAAATGAACAGCATGGAGTTCCTTGTCAAAATTCTCATCCTGAGAAGCCTTCTGCGGGTGGAAACACAGATGTGAAGCTGAAGATGAATGTGGCCCAACTTGATGAATACATGAAAAGGTATAGCAGGTCAGATTGTGATGAGAAGGCTAATCACCCAGACACGTCAAGGGAGAAATTTGAATATTCAATACTGAATCAAGAGAAATCTTCTGTCCCAACTGAAAACAGGAATATGCATGAAAGGTCAATGCCAGATTCTTCTGATCCAAACATTGTCAAGAAACAGAAATTGGTTAGAGAAGATGCATCAGCGAAGCCAGATGCTATGAGTATGCCTTGTTCTGCGAAGCTTTCTTCTGCAGGTAGACAAACAAATGCATATTCAAGGATGTATGCTGCGGGCAGAAGATCAACGCAAGATCCTGTTGATCCAAACATTACTAGAGAAGATGCATCTACAGTGCCTAGTGCTGCAGGATCCTCTGGTACCCAAAGGTCAGGTAGAAGGAAGCAAGATGCTGACGGAAATATTTTTCTGAACATTGATAACAAAAAGAGGCAGAGGAAGAATGATTTGCCATCCAATGTTAGACAATCAGATCCACCTCATGTCTCCAGCAATGTTGACGTCCAAGAGATGAAAAAAACTACTGATACAGGTTATCGGGGAAATATCAAGGAGCCTCATGTCTCCAGCAATGTTGACGTCCAAGAGATGGAAAAAACTAGTGATACAGGTGATCAGGGAAATATCAAGGAAGAAGCCCCTGAAGTTGATACAAGTGATGAAGACAATATCAAGGAAGAAGCTCCTGAAACTGTGAGCGAAAAGACACCTTCCTATTCTGAGGTGGTAACATTTCCTGATCCAGATATCTTCAATTTTGAGGAGTTCAGGGATATCAGTCGGTTTGCAGTTGGTCAGATATGGGCGCTCTATGATAATCTTGACGGCATGCCAAGGTATTATGCTCGAATAAAGCAATTTGATGCCTTCAACTTCAAAGTGCATTTGGCTTGGCTGGAGTATGAAGCGATGGATGAAGCTGAGGAGTCTTGGACCGATGAAGAACTGCCTACTGCCTGTGGAAACTTTCGCCTTGGGAAAGGAGTTGACGTATCACAAGATAGGTCAATGTTTTCTCACATTGCTACATGGGTGAAAGGTAAAAAAAGGAATTCGTATGTCATATATCCTAATAAGGGTGAGGTGTGGGCTCTCTACAAGGGGTGGAGCATGGAATGGAGCTCTGATGCAGATAACCACAGATCATATGAGTACAAGATTGTGGAAGTCCTGTCAAGTATGTCAGTTGATGAAGGTGCCACTGTTACCCCACTGATCAGGATCAAGGGATTTGTTAGTTTATTTGCGACAGCTAAGGATAAATCCCCATTTGTGATACCATCAAGTGAGCTTCTCAGATTCTCCCATAGCATCCCGTTTTATAGGACAAAGGGAAATGAAAAGGTTGGTGTCCCAGGAGGATTTCTGGAACTTGACAACGCATGTCTCCCTGCTGACCTGGATGCAGCATTTTCTTCCGTTACTCTTGACTCTTACATGTCTCTTGGCAAGAAAGAAAGCAGCACATTTGTTGATATGCCCTCTGACAATACAAGTCGTAGAGCGGGTCCTGGAGATGAGCAAATTGCTCAGGAAAATAACTCTGAAGCACATGCTTGCCAACCTCCTGAACGAAATACGATCTCGGAGAAAACTGCTGGTGATGCCAATGAACTTGGTGATTTCTCTGTGCAAAACAACATCCCCCCCAGCATATATACATATCCTGATTCTGATTTCCACAGCTTTGAAGAAAGTCGCTCGTGTGAGAAGATTTTACCTGGACAAATCTGGGCCTTGTTCAGTGATGTTGATAAATTCCCCAAGTTCTACGGCTGGATAAGAAAAGTCAAGCAAGAACCTTTCAAGGTGCAATTGGTCTGGCTAGAGGCTTGCCCTGAAAATGAGCAGGAGAAGCAGTGGTTGGAGCAGGACATACCCCTCAGCTGCGGCACTTTCAGGGTTGTCCAAAACTGGAATGCCACGTACGACACAATGGACACCGTCTCCCATGAAGTAGACGCCAGGCACACCGGCACAAGCTTGGAGGTTACAAGCACCCCAGAAGCAGGCGACATCTGGGCCATCTACATGAACTGGGCGCCTGACTGGGTCCCGTCCAGTGCCGACACCTGCGAGTTCGCAATCTGCGAGGTCATCGAGCGCACTGAGGCCAGCACGAAGGTCACCTTCCTGGCCCAGGTCAGCGGGTACCGATCCGTGTTCAGACCTGACAAGCAGAAAGGCGTCCTGGAGATACCCGCTCGTGAGAATCTGAGGTTCTCCCACCGGATCCCCTCGTTCTGCCTGACGGAAGAGCGAGGCGGCAAGCTCCGGGGCTTCTACGAGCTCGACCCCGCCTCCGTCCCCGATGCTTTCCTATACGGGGACACCTGACCCGACGACGGCGACTACCACTACTCGCAAATGTTGACGCAGGCTCTAATTTAGTTGATACCAAGTTGACTCATGAATTATTTTGTCGTATCAAATGTCAGGATTTATAGGGTGTACATATACGTCAGTTAGCTTAGCCTTACTGTCTTACTGAAACCGTACGTGCGGATACAGCTATGGGATTGGGGAGGCCTGGTTTATCTGTGCTGTGGGGGAGCGATTTTGTACTATCTGCTGGTGCGTCAGGTGGTAAAAATTGTCACCAGTTTGCCTGTGGAGTAAAATGGTCTCCTGCTATGCGCACTTGATGGTGGTTTACAGTGGGTTTCTAATTGCAATCATCAGTTAAAGTAACTCTGGTTTTCCAGGCTTCTCATATGTCGCATGTCAGCATGTGTGTTCAATGGCATGTATTGCCTTACTGGTGCACTGTGGTTGAATTGTGGGATACTGTGCGTCTGTGCGGTGATCTGGACGGTTAAATTGTGGAGATGTATGGATGTAACTAACTTGGACGGTTAAATTATGGTTTCCAAATGCTGTCGTTTGGCCGATTACTTTCGGCCGGTTCCACCATGACCATGTTCCCAAGCTAGTATATCCCTGCACCTATCTAAAGGTGCAAAGAGGTAATCTTTAGGTCAAATATTTGTATTACTTTTCAAAAAATTTGAAGTAGTACAAATACTTAATCTAAAGAGGTTTGGAGGTGCACCTAACTCTCACCAATTTGCACCCCTACACCCATCGATGCACTTGATTCTTCATGCAAATTTTTGCAAGCGCAAGGATTTGCAATTTCGTTCCATCCATTGCCTCCACAATCCACATCATCTTACTCCTAATACCGTCTTTAGGGAAAAAGAGGAAAAAAACTACTCCAACAGTCCACCTAAAACAGTCCTAAAAAATTGGAGACGTGAAAAATAAGCCCTGGCCGCGCATATATTCGCGAAGAGTGCTCTTCCCACATCTGCTCTTTGACCTCCTTCCTGCGCAGATTTTTCCGAGGGCACGCACCAGCGCCGGCCGCTGCGCATCCCGCGCTACCAAAGGCACCGAACGGCGGTGGTTGCCTACTAGCCTCCGCGGCCCGCGCCGCCGTCCATCGGTCCACGCTGCCAGGCGGCCGCGCACCTCCTCCGCCGATGTACTGCTCGAAGCGCGCGTTGTCCCGCCCCCGGCCGTGGTGCCTCCGGCGGAGCGCACGCAGTTGGTCTTGCGAGTGCTTTGGCTGACGCTAGTAGCCTAGTACCGTCACTAGTGGGGCTGCTGTTCCTGGGTGCCATGACGCTGGTAGAAACTGGAACACTAGAAGAGTGTGAATGGAGGAGAGGGAAGCTGGATGCGACATCCCTATCTTCACGTGCGGAGATCAAAATGACACATCCTGCAACCGTTGGAACTCGGAAGCTTGAACGAGACCTGCACGCAGCCATGTTCCTTCCTGATCTCTTCTTTTCTTTGGCCAATATGATTATTTGATATGATATATATGATATTAACAAGAATAATGGCAGCCCGAGCTTCTCAGTACGATGGAGTAGCTTCATTTCGATTCTGAATAGAGGTCTATGTGATGAGGTGGTCAGTTTCAAAATATTAGGGTGTTATTATTAGAGATCTGCGGTAGAAGTTATGACTTTGGGGAAATAATTCTTTTAGGAACTCCCAATAAAGAGTTTTGGAAAGATTTTTTTAGCATACTCTTAATGAATGTCAGCGACAGCTCTGCCGTGTTTCTGGCTGGGCCTGTGGCTTGACCCGGATGGTCAAGGCTGGGCTGGGCTGCTTAAAAAAGCCCAGCAATAAGAAGCTGAAAATACAATATGTGCAAACAGCACGTGCATACTATTCAGTATTATTCAGCTATTCACTTCTGATCTCGATAAGAAAGAAGATAAAATATTGTTTTGTAGTGAAGTTAGAGTGTTCGTTAAATATTTTGGCGCAGGCAAATACTACCTCCGATTCATTATATTCGAGGTTTCGGATAGTGATTTTAGCCTGCAAGTAGTTCTATTTGGTTGTCGAGAACATCAAATAAAAAGAATCAGAGGTAGCTTTCAAGTATTTGATGGAAACACCGGTCATAATTTTGCCAGTGATTGCCGACGAGATGCTTAGAACCTTTTTGGAATGTAGGAATCTCATAATGTAGGAAAGTTTGTAATAGAGTGTTCGGATGCAACATAGTAAAAATAAAAGAAATGAGAAGAGAGATAGACACACGAAAAATTCAAGAGGTTGGACCTCATGTTAGGTTTCTCTCCAAACTTCCTATGGAACATGACATTCCTTAGGAATTTCATAGGACTAGTAAAAATTCAATCTTTTGTTCTAAAGGTCTTAAAAGGAAAATTTCCTATAAGATCTAATTCCTCTAAAGTTCCTACACTTTTCCTATGTTCCAAATGAAAGGATCAATACAAGTAGCCTAGAGGGGGGGGGGGGGGGGTAGGTCTGCAAAACAAATTCAAACTTTTCTTGCAAGTTCACTGTCAGACTCCGGAACTACTGAGAATTTTCCCAGAACTTCCGGAAAATGCAGAGACGGCAAACAACACCAGATCTCCTACGGATAACAAACGGTAAAACAGATCTAGAGCCAAAGGAAGGTTCTCTAGGTTAAGAAATGAAGATCTACCCACTAGTTTACTTCTAGAGCACAAAGAACAAGTAGATCAATTCAAACCCTAGGTAACTAGAGGCAAACAAGCATGAACTAGCAATAACAATATGTAAGCAAGGTAAAGCACGAGTGACACCGATTTATCCCGTGATGCAGCTCGCCACAAAGGCTGGCCTACATCCACGTTGTTGAGGTAAGCCACAAAGGCTTTCGGATCTCTTTCAATCCACTCCTCTCTCACACCTATCACCAAGGCAATAGGTGGAGGGCTCCACTAAGCACAAAAGGATAATACAAACTTCTTGGAGCTTCCACACGAAGATTGGAGAGCTTCCAAGCACCTCTAGCTGTCTAGGAGCAAGGCTCCAAGAGTAATAGATCCACCAAGAGGCTAGAGCTTCACCAAGTGCATAAGAACACAAGAGGATGGATTTCTTTTCTCTTTTCTCACAAGGAATCACTCAAGACTTGAATGCAAGGGTTGGATTTGGATTCAAGTTGGTGATAGCCAATGCTTATGCGAGGGGCACACATCCCCACCCAATATTTAAAAATTTGAAAAACTTTGTATTCTCAAGGGTTGATCCTCGTGATCTATCCGCGGAGATGGCTACCAACAAAGTGTTACAACGATAGTCGAACACTACGTAGATGGTTGTGACTATAGTCCTATTTTGGGTTAAAAATGAATGTCACACTCTGTCCTTTTTCTACATTTATCATGTATATCTTTTAAAATTTGAGAGATGGAGGATGGAGGAGAAAGATAGTAAACAAGTACGAGTGACGACTAATGAGGTCCTGTATACATGTCACCTCAGGCTGGTCACACTCGTCGTACTCCATTTGCATACCTTAAAATAGAATATTCTGCCTAGTCATCAGGGGCGGAGGGCCGGTAGGGGGGATTGAGGAGGGCCAGGTACCCCCAACATCCTACTAAAGTCTCTAATACCCCCTCCTAATTTAACTTAAGTAGATCATTAGCTGTGTTATAGTATATAATTTTAATTTATTTTGTTTATTGTTGACGGTTGATATTTACCATTTTTATGACCGTCAACTCCTGCAAATTGGAGCATGAAGTGCACATTCACACTAGAATAGGAGCTTAAACTCATACTTTCCACCAGTGTCGATGTCTATTCGAATGCAGGTATTTAGCATAAGAAATGGGAGGAATCCATGCACTTTCACTCCACTCCAATCCAAGGCACTCAAATGCTAGCCAATCAGGGGTTGCCACATGGATTCTCCTGGATCCATGATGTCACCAATCCATGTGAGGGACTCTCGACGAATCATACGCTCACATGGATCCATGGGCCCACTTTGTCAACTAAACCGCCAGGAAACGTGCCATGCACGGAGGAGAGGCACTAGGGCCCACATGGAAGCGAGCCAGAGGAAGCACAGGCCAGATAGCCAGCCAGGAGCTTTGGCCGACCCTAGGATCGGCCGAACCGACCTAGGGTCGGTTGATCTCCCCCCTCCACGTGTTGCTCGCTCATTGGTCCTTGGCTGCATTCCCGGGTGTTTTGGAGCACTTGGAGCCTCGGAGCAAGCCTCCTCCTTGTCTATAAATAGGAGGGGTGGGGCTCCATTTCACACACACCACCAAGCTCTCAAGTTCCACTTCTCTCTTGTGTAGTTCTCTCTCTCTCTCTAATTCTGCCCATGAGAGGTGATTCTCACCTCTATGTAGTAGAATGGTGATGAGGAGAGATCTAGATTAGGATTAGTTGAGAGGTAGAGTAGGGGTGAGGAGTGAGTTGATGTCCTCGTGGATGCTTGTTCTTCATTTACATCAAAGTGAGTATTTCAGCATTTCTTATTTAGACTATAGTGGACATCATGCATGATTGATTTGTTCTTGTGTTCGTGGCTCGTTCATAAGTTAGAGGCTTGTGTTCTTCATGACACAAGGCTTCGATCCTTTAGAGCCAGGGCAGTAGTTCATATACTTGTTTGCATGCTCTGATCCTGTTTAGTTAAGTAAGTCCGTTGTATCTTGTTCAGCTGCATCCATAGCTTCCTTTCTGCTCCGTAGTTCAATGAATGATAAGATGATCTGATTCCGATCTTTCCCTTGTTCGTGGGACCGTATCTATACGGTTGCTATAGTGTAGTTAGCGGGTCGTCAGATGTAGCCGCACTATAGTATTTTATCTGGGGTACAGACGTGGTGTCTGGGCCCTGGTTTTCCTGTGAAGACCACGTACGATCGTAGCGTAGGGGTAGGCCGCAGTGGTGACAGCCTGTTGGACCCTTTGTCAACCCTCTACGTCGCGTACCGAGTTGGGCTCGCTTGCCAGCACCTTGGAGTGTTGTCGCCCCGCGGGGATGACTGAGACCTGACAGATGCATCTTGAGGGCTAAGTCCCTTAAGGAAGTGCTTCTTGTATCCCGACCTATCCCAGCGAAAGCTGGTGTCCTTGGATAGACCCTCTCTGGTTACTCTCCGTCCTAGGAACGAAACCCTACGGGAATATTCATTCTCCTAGGGAGAAGTGCTACAATGGTGTATCTGTGCGCTTGCGGATTCGTTCGCACTCGTTAGTGTACCCGGGAGTTTCTTACACGCTCACGCTAGTGCGCCAGTGGTGGTGACGTTAAGAAATGCCAACAAGCATTTCTGGTGCCGTTACCGGGG
The DNA here is from genome assembly GCA_036936925.1 of Cenchrus fungigraminus. NCBI lineage: Eukaryota > Viridiplantae > Streptophyta > Magnoliopsida > Poales > Poaceae > Cenchrus > Cenchrus fungigraminus. The sequence continues at coordinate 114,913,425 of CM072779.1, read as the reverse complement.
ACGGCTGTTGTTAACCTTCGAGCCCGTCTATCCTCGTATTTATCTTTTTCCTTTTTCTTCTACCTTCACCCCTGTTACCCTTTTTGAGATATCCCCTTTTGTTTCCTTTACTTCTACCTCTACCCCCGCTACCCATGGAAGGTTATCCTTGTAAACACCTTCCGCCCTCGAGGAGTGAACCCTCAGAGCCATCTTCGTCAAGACCCACTCTTACATCTGGCTTTTGGTTTCTCCCCTCTCTCATGAAGCTAATTCAGGACCTATCCTTCTCGGGGTTAAGTCATGAGAACCCCTTTGATCATGTGAGAGACTACGAGCGTCTGATTGAAACTCAGGGTAAAACCGGAGAATCACTGGATGCTCGGAAAAGAGAGTGTTTCCCGCTATCCCTCTCCGGGGTAGCACAGGATTGGCACTGTTGTTTTGGTAGAGACTACCTTACTTGGGAAAGGTTGCGAGCAGCTTTTTGCTCCCGCTTCTTCCCACTATGACGTGTCATCTCATTAAGGGCAAAGATTCTCTGTTTCAAGCAATGTGAGGAGGAATCACTAGGAATGGCATGGAATCGTTTCGCCTCTGCGGTGGAAGATTGCCCAGTCCTCTACATTCCTGATTGGATGTTGCTTCAACACTTCTGATTTGGATTGCGGAAGGATGATGCCATGAAGCTTAATGCTCTCTCCGGAGGATCCTTTGTGCACCTAGATGCTGTCGAGGGAAAAGAGATCGTGGATAATCTCCGAGATTTCAGCTCCCCTTGCATCCCGGTCAATGAGGCACCCACCAGAGGAAATGTTAAGCCACCTAGATCCATCATCAGCCAAGCTCGAGATTTCATATCCACTCTTTCTGAGCTCTGGCTAAAGATGTCATTCCTGAATGGCAGGAGTCTAAGGGAAAGATTTCGTAGCGCGAGATCTACCCTTGGGTTCCCCTCTCGTGCATCTTCTTAGACCTTCTCCCCGAGACTTTGTCTCGTGGGAGGACGGAGAGAGTAGTTTGGAAAGAACGACCATTCCCGGCCAGGATGACTTGTTCGATCCTCACTACTATCTCCTAAGGAGGGTATGAGAGGCCTATCGTGTTTCTACGTCGAGGTTTGAGCTGAAGTGCTTTGCACTGAAGTTTCGTATAAACCAAGACATCGGTCTCTGCTTTATAATCCATTGGATTCATTCATCAGACCGAAGGAACACGATCATCTACCGATCGAATGGAGTGCATTCACTTTTTATCTCGAGCACATCGATCGATGCTGATCAGTCAGGAGAAGCTTGCACTTCGTATCTTATGCTTGATTTGATCGATGCCCAATGGGAGGTGCACTTTCTAGCTTATCCATAACCCCCCATTGGAAGCTTAGGCCAGACTTCGGAATGTTTCCATCGCCTTGATGAGAACATCGAACCCTCTGCCTAAGGTAAGAGCGAGTTAAATCTCGTTCTTCGTTCGAACTCTGGTTCCTAATCGTACACCGGCCTCCGGAAGGCCATGCTCTATCCTCTTTGAAGGCTGAGTGTCTTTCCGATCTTGAGTTCACTCGGAGATCGGTACCTATTGGTGAAGCACTAGCCTCAGTGCTCGATCTTTTCATCTCCGAGTTCCGCGACCCCAGTGCTATAGTCCTCGAGTCTCGTGACCAACTAAGGGAAGGCCTCGGCCTCTCTGGGATGATCACGCTTGCCCTCAGCCTCGATATACCTTTTTGGGCTCGAGTTCGTATATGCACTACCCTTGCAGATCAGAGCTTATCATCTTATCAACATTGTCTGCAAGGAGATGGTCATAAGTTGAGACAGGAGATCACAAGACACCCGCATCCTGAGTACTCCTGGGACTCATCTCGTTTCCCCAGGAAGAATTATCACTCGGGTATCTTGTGGACCGCGGTCATGCAGAAGAAAGAAATTGCCAAGATAAAGAGGAGTAGGCAAAAGGTCCACAGGAAGGCAGCACCATTGTGGCGACACGAACGCTTCGTGATTACCGTCAGAGGTGCCTACACTTTTGACGAACCGAGTATGTCGCCAAGGTGACTTCCCCCAGATTCTTTATGGTTATATCATGGTTTGGCCAAGGTTGGTATATAGTGGAGGATGAATTTTCAACCTCAACCTTATCCTAGCCTTAGGCCTAAGCCAATCTTTCCATCTCGGGGAGTCCACCTGGGCCGTCGATCCTGAGACTTGCTGGAGCCCACGCGAGAATGGGGAGGACCAGAGGGGCCCACCTGGGGCCGGCCGAACCCTGGTTCGGCCGAAACCCTGGTTCGGCCGAAACCCTGGTGCCGCCTCTCCCCTTCTTCTTTCGCGTGTGCGTCTCATTCTCCTCCAGAAACCTTCTCTCTGCCGCTCGACGAGTTTTCGCATCGCGAAGATCCATCTCCTCCACCTCACCATCCTCAGCTCATCGCCACATCCATGGCCGGGAGGAGTGTTGTCCCCTTCAACGGCTCCACCTCGTCCACCGGTCCCGGGGCAGGAGGCAACTCCTCCGTCGTTGCCGCCCCCGCTGCGGACCTCGCAATGGTGGCCGGTGTCCTGGATGTCCCTCCACTCGCCACCATCCCGCCGGGCAGGAGGATTCCAGGCACACCACCCTCAAGGCGCTCCGCCTCGCCTGGGAAGAGGCACATAAGACGGGCGGCCAGCCCCTACGGCAGGCCGACCACGGCTCAGCTTCGCCCCAGGGGGTTGCCGCTCGCTCCACCTAGCACACCTGGATCATCGCTAGCTGGAGGGCAGACGAGCTCAGCGCAGTCCGCTCCTTCACCGCAGCCGCCGGTGACCATAAAGCCGGTACTACCCAAGGAGAAGGCTCCTGAGGCACGCCCAGCTCCAGTTCTACCAGAAGAGGAGGAAGACTTTGGCTTGGACGACGGGTTGCCACTGCCGCCCTACGCTAGGAGGTCCAGGGAGAGGACTCGGGCAACCGAGCAACTCCCTAAGCTCTCCTCAGTGGCCAAGCTGACCCCGATGATGAAGGAATTGGAGGCCAGCAACGAGAAGCTCAGAACTGCTTACTCAGAGCAGAAGTTGGACCTGGCCGAGCTAAGAGACGACATGCGTGACCTTCGCCGCGGCCTTTGTGCGAAGATGAGGAGACTGTTCTCGGCTACGGGGCATGCGGCCCTCTATGATGCCGAGTAGTGGGGATTAGCCCCAGCTTTAGTTCATTAGGCGCTAGTCTAGGTCTAGGTTTGATTTCCCTTTTATTTCCCTTTATTTCATTTATTTCCTTTGCATGTGTGTAAGCACCTAATCATTTCATTTGAAACATTTGGATTTGAATAAAGTGGCTCACCGGTCATGTAACCCGGTTTAGCCACCCATTGTGTCATTACTTTGGTCTCTTTGATTTAGAGGACATCTAGGTTCGAGACAATGTGGGGGAAGAGCCACGACTCTCCCAATGCAGGCACGACGTTTCCCATACGTACCCACTGCGAGCACTCCGCGCTAGCCGATCGATTACCTGCAGAGAACCTGAATGGGACCCGCACGAGTTCACTCCTGTGGAGAGCTTCTCATGGTACATCTCCCATGCATAGCGCCGATTTGCATCTCGATAACTCACTCTCTTTCATTCCTGAGTTTTATAAGCTATATCTATCTATCTCTAAACTGAAACTCGAATGATGATGCTAAAGATCACCTAGCTCGGTTGTACCTGAGTAGACTTACATATGTTTTATTCCTTGTTATCTGCCTGATGCTTGTGAACCATAACCTTCTTAAGGACAAGCATGTTCACCTAAGTAATTGACAAGTATGATATGGCTAGATGATATGATCTGTTGCTCTGATGACTAACTCTCTTGGGGAATTTATTTTTGAAAACTCAAAACCTCTTGGAAAGGCTCCTCTTTGATATGCCTCTGTCCCATTAGAGCCATATGATCTTCGTAGGTAAAAACCTTCGATTCATATGCTGCTTGTTATTGCTTTGAGCTTTGTCAAATTCTGTGACCTTTGTGAGAATTCTTCTCATTACTTTCATGATCAAGATTTATGTGCACCTCACCTATTCCCCCTTGCTATGCTTCTACACTAGAAGTTAGCATTGTATCATTTATCCATTTCATAAAAATAAAGCTCCATATGTGGTGTGACATCTCTCTCCAGAAGTGTCCTTCAAAAGGAGACATGGCCTATGAAAAAAAAGAGAGATACATGCTCAAGGCATGATGAAAAAAAAAGAGAAAGAATAGCCCATGTCCAAAATAAAGGAGAAATAGGAGAGAGATGAGATCATGCAAAAAAGGAGTTCCATATCATAGATGGTAATAACTAGTGTCCATTCCGGGGCTAGTGTCCACCTTACCATCAACCCACAGTTCTCACCATATATATGTATGGTAATATCTAGCACCCATTCCGGGCCTAGTATCCACCTTACCATACACACCATAGCCATACCGGTGCACATCTTGATCTGATGGTATGATTTGATTTTCTCTGTGGATCCAGTCTTTGACTTTGCAAAATATGTGATGCAAGTATGCTTTCTCTTTATCCTACCCTGAGCTCCACATATAGCCATCAATAGAAGTAGGATGAAGAAAGGCAAATGCCTTGGTGAGGACATATACACATTGAGCGATATGAGAGAATCAAATGAGGAAGCAACCAAGAGTTTTGTTTATGAAAAACTTGCAAAACCCCAAGGTGTTTATCATTAGGTGCATAAGTGACTTGATTCACAACTATTCTACTTTTCAATCACCCAAGGGAACATGATAGCCACTACACAGAGGTTCGCAAGAGCAATGTATGACTTGGAATATCTCTTATGTTTGTCTTACTCTGTGGTATTCAGGACCCACTTGGCTTTGTTTCCCCTTCACTCGGCACGAGCAAAGGTCAAGTGTGGGAGTGTTGTTGACGGTTGATATTTGCCATTTTTATGACCGTCAACTCGTGCAAATTGGAGCATGAATTGCACATTCACACGAGAATAGGAGCTTAAACTCATACTTTCCACCAGTGTCGATGTCTATTCGAATGCAGGTATTTAGCATAAGAAATGGGAGGAATCCATGCACTTTCACTCCACTCCAATCCAAGGCACTCAAATGCTGGCCAATCAGGGGCTGCCACATGGATTCTCCTGGATCCATGATGTCACCAATCCATGTGAGGGACTCTCGACGAATCATACGCTCACATGGATCCATGAGCCCACTTTGCCAACTAAATCGCCAGGAAACGTGCCATGCACGGAGGAGAGGCACTTGGGCCCACATGGAAGTGAGCCAGAGGAAGCACAGGCCAGATGGCCAGCCGAGAGCTTCGGCCGACCCTAGGATTGGCCGAACCGACCTAGGGTCGGTTGATCTCCCCCCTCCACGTGTTGCTCGCTCATTGGTCCTTGGCTGCATTCCCGGGTGTTTTGGAGCACTTGGAGCCTCGGAGCAAGCCTCCTCCTTATCTATAAATAGGAGGGGAGGGGCTCCATTTCACACACACCACCAAGCTCTCAAGTTCCACTTCTCTCTTGTGTAGCTCTCTCTCTCTCTCTAATTCTGCCCATGAGAGGTGATTCTCACCTCTATGTGGTAGAATGGTGATGAGGAGAGATCTAGATTAGGATTAGTTGAGAGGTAGAGTAGGGGTGAGGAGTGAGTTGATGTCCTCGTGGATGCTTGTTCTTCATTTACATCAAAGTGAGTATTTCAACATTTCTTATTTAGACTATAGTGGACATCATGCATGATTGATTTGTTCTTGTGTTCGTGGCTCGTTCATAAGTTAGAGGCTTGTGTTCTTCATGACACAAGGCTTCGATCCTTTAGAGCCAGAGCAGTAGTTCATATACTTGTTTGCATGCTCTGATCCTGTTTAGTTAAGTAAGTCCGCTGTATCTCGTTCAACTGCATCCATAGCTTCCTTTCTGCTCCGTAGTTCAATGAATGATAAGATGATCTGATTCCAATTTTTCCCTTGTTCGTGGGACCGTATCTATACGGTTGCTATAGTGTAGTTAGTGGGTCGACAAACGTAACCGCACTATAGTATTTTATCTGGGGTACAGACGTAGTGTCTGGGCCCTGGTTTTCCTGCGAAGACCACGTACGATCGTAGCGTAGAGGTAGGTCGCAGTGGTGACAGCCTGTTGGACCCTTTGTCAACCCTCTACGTCGCGTACCGAGTTGGGCTCGCTTGCCAGCACCTTGGAGTGTTGTCGCCCCGCGGGGATGACTGAGACCTGACAGATGCATCTTGAGAGCTAAGTCCCTTAAGGAAGTGCTTCTTGTATCCCGACCTATCCCAGCGAAAGCTGGTTTCCTTGGATAGACCCTATCTGGTTACTCTCCGTCCTAGGAACGAAACCCGACGGGAATACTCATTCTCCTAGGGAGAAGTGCTACAACGGTGTATCTGTGCACTTGCGGATTCGTTCGCACTCGTCAGTGTACCTGGGAGTTTCTTACACGCTCACGCTAGTGCGCCAATGGTGGTGATGTTAAGAAACGCTAACATTTATATGCTTTATGCTTAGGTGGTTAACATTTTAAGGATACTTTTTTAAGGTCATGATGAACCTCCAGGTTCCTTAAATAGGGTTAATGTTTTTGAAATATTCAAGCTTTTGGCTTTGTATAACGAGATTGTGCTAAAAAGTGCTTAAAAATGCAAAATACACTTCACCTTATGTCCAAAAGAAAATTCTAAGCATATATGCTCCAAAAGTGAAGAAATTAATTAGAGAAAAAATTGAAAAGAACAAATTATTTTGTTCATTGTGAAAGGACCTTGTGATGCTTTGGGGAGGGGGTGAATAGGCTCACTTTAAATTTCCTGAAAAAACTTAACAATGGAAATTTAATACTACCGGGTTATCCGGTACAATGCCGGATGATCCGACTGGCGGATCTTCCGGTATTGTGACGAATGACCTGGCAACAGAGACAATTACGAAATCAGGAATTTAAAGGAAACTTCTAGCAATTCTATATGAATCAAAGGTTGAGTTTAGATGCTAAGAACCACCTGCAATCAAAGATTTAGATAGGATCACAACAAATATATAGATCGGGCCACAACAAGCAACTAGGGTTAGTGAAGGTGAACAACTCGATGAACACAAGAGACAAGAGGTTTAATCCGAAGTTCACTTCCACTAAAGAAGCTATGTCTCCGTTGAGGATCCCACAAAGGGAGGGCTATCACAAAGAGCCTCTTGCCTCACCCAATCCCTACAAAGAAAGATTGGTGCTCACTTAGAGAAATTCACAAAGGATGGGTAATACAAACATTCCCGGGTGCTCCACACAGAGAGGGCACTCAATGGGCGACGCCTAACCGTCTAGAAGCAAGCTTCAAGAGCAACAAACCCGAATCAAAGAGTCTTGACCGCCACAAGTGATTCTTGAGATGAACAACGAAGAACACACAAGAGAGGGGTCAACTCCACACAATAAATGCACACCCACTCAATCCCTAGTTGAATCCTTTGCAAGATTAGCACTAGAGGGAGTTGGGAGGGTGAATTCAATGCTATGGAAGGTGTCTTGCTCGGGTTAGGTCAGCAGCAAATGAAGTTGGGGGTAAAGAGGTATAAATACCCAACCCCCAAAATCTAGCTGTTACTAGCTGCTGCGCACCCTGCCGGATCATCCGGTGAAGTGTCGGATCACCCGACAAAATTCCCGGATGACTACCAGTGACTTCCAGGAGATCCCACCGGGTCACCTGACCAGCCGTGTCATCCGGCAACACACCGGATCATCCGGCTAAAATGTTGGGTGACTGCCAGTGGATTCCGGGTGATCCAGCCGGGTCATCCGACAACCCGGGTCATCCGGTACAACGCTGGATTACCCGACAGAGACAGCAAGCTGAGCCTTTCACCAAGAGCAAATGCAAAGTATTTGACCCCAATCTTGTGTAGATTCTCAAGATAATCACAAGTGGCAAATCTTGACTCAACTATTCGAATCCCCCTTAATAGTACGGTGTTTCCTAACTCAATTTCAAAATAAGAAATGAATTTAAACCACCATTGAGCTTGAACACCTTGAAAATGACAACACAATTTGGTTTATAAATAAGAGAGGTGCATCCAACTATCTACAGAGAAACTCCCCCTAAATTTGTGCATTGCCAACAAGAAAGGCCTCAAATGCCTTTGCATAATTTTAGCAAGAGCTCCCCCTAAATATTTGCATACAAGTGCATAAGTGTGATATAATAATCTGTGATGCATATGACAAGTTATACCAAATCAACAAAGTGACAAATAACAATTCACCATCCAACATAAGCATCACACATAGATAATTAAGGTTTACATCGCACTAGCAAATAAGTCTTACATAAATAAGAGTTCACTTGGCACACACCATTCATCACACCATTCATAGTTCATTACATGTCCACTAGCGAGTACAAGAATAGATAGATAGATAAAAAGATAGGAGGGGTCATCAACCATCCAAATTCACTCCCCCTTTGGCAACAAGTCACCAAAAAGGGAGCTAGTCCTCGTCGTCATCCTCGGTCTCTTCCTCATCACCATAACCATCACCACCATCGGTCTCTTCTTCTTCCTCACCTTCGTCTTCACCACGTTCAATCTCTTCCTCAACTTCATCAACGGGTACCCATAAACCAAGATCCCATGGGTTGTCAATAGGAGGAGGAGGAGCCCACTCCCTAGGAGGACGCACAGGTGAATGTGGCATGTCAAACTTGGCATAGAGAGCCTTCTCTCTCACCTCTTGCCTATGGAACTCATCGGCCATCCAAGTCCTTGTCTCATGAAGTTGATCATCATGGCGCTTACAAGTGGTGAAGCAAGCCAATAACCCTTGTGCCATAAGCTCAAGCTTGCTCTTCTTGCTCTTGCGAGAGCCACGGATAATGGATGGAACTTGAGAGGAACTTGGAGCACTAGAGGGTGGAGGAGCATGAGAGGATGAGGGCGCCTGTGAGGATGGAGGAGCTCGTGAAGAAGACCCTCCACCACTCATGCTCTTGGGAAGATACATCCTAGGAAAAGGCCCTTTAGGTTCACCACCTTTGCTATGAGTGCCAATCCTCAAAAGTTGATCCAACTTGCCCACGGTGGTGTTGAAGTGTTTATGGAACTTATCGGGAAGAATCTGAATTCCGGTCACATGCTTGATCATATGAAAGATATAAGGCCCATAGTGACAACCACTAGAAGACTCTTGAGAGTTAATAGCAATCTCATCCCAAAGAAACATGGCAAGGGAAAACTTGGGCAAACTAGGAACCATTTGATAAAGCAAATTCTTGGCCCTATGAGATATGTTATCGGAGTCACCTCCCCTTTGAGTGAGGGTCTGGTGGAAGAGATGGTTGAACAACTTGTAATAAGGAGACAAGCCAGAGATCCATTATCCCTCCAATAGTGATATCACCATATGCCCTGTCATACATGAATGCCAAGCTGTGAGCAATGAGCTCATCTCCTATGTGTACGTCCTCAAACCCCTCACCAACAACCCATCTTCCTTCCTCATTTTGAACCACCTCATGATGAAGGTTAAATAATTCTGCAAAGTCACCCAAGTTGATAGAACATCTTCTCCCATTGAGTGTCCAAGTGAAAGTGGTCGAAGTGATGTCCACAGACAAGGTAGCAAACTGAGCTACCACCTCCTCATTCCAATCACACTGAAAAGCCATGATGTTGACCAAACCCATCTCAACACAATGATCATAAACAGTGGTCACAACATCACCTAGTGGGGGTGCATGTCTCCTCAAATAAGTTCAATCAATCCACTTCATATCAGTAGTAATTTTCTTCTTAGCGAATATGACTGACTCATACCAATCTGCATGGCGAGATGCCCAAAATCTAGGATCTCCAAAGAATGATCTAGGTTTGGTAAGATGATCCTCAATCTAAGTTCACTCACAGAGGTGCCCTTCCTAGAGTAGTTAACCATGGGAGGATCATTAGGAGAACGAACCGGGCGAGTGACGGTGATTACCACATGCTCAAGTGGAGAGAGGTCAATGTTGTCGTTGACTTCAATGCCCTCCTCCACAATATCATCATCATCACCACCCGGTCCACGGCCACTGGGAGCACGAGAGTAGTGCTGTCAAAATCTCCCGTGACCATGAGCACGCTCCGGAACATCTTGAGGTTGACCCCTTTTGGGACGTGAATACCCCTCGGATCCGGTGGACTCCCTTCCATGCCTTGATGCCAAAGTCTTGGACCTAACCATCTATGGATCAAGGTTGGAAACAAGATTTAGATGAATGGAAGCTAAAGAGTCGGTTCTGGGCAAAAACTGGCCCTACCGGATCATCCGGTATCATACCAGATCATCCGACGGGGTCGGTTTCAACCCAAGAATCGATGGAATTGATACGATGCAACCTCCAATCAAGACAAGATCATAGGTATAAGTTCTAGGGCATAAGATAAGGCATTTCACTGAAGGAAATCTTCTATAACATCCTACATTAGGAGATCGGGAAATCGAGATTTTGAATGGATTTTACCGTTGGATTCCCGTGAAAACTCCGGATGATCCGACGGGAGGGAGTTCTTGGAGATGAGAGCAATCCACGGAGTCCACCAACAAAGCAATCCCACGGTTGGAACTTGAAATCACCTTTGGGGCGGATGGAGCCGTGGGGACGTGGTTGGGGAGAAGCAAATAGAAGTTAGGGTTCTTGGGCCGCCGGCCGTGGGGCTTTTATACCCCAGGCACACACCCGGATGACCCGGGATAGTGCTAAATGATCCGGGAATATTCTCGGGACATATACAGAGGATTTTGGAACTTGCGGCCAGGTGACCCATCATCCAGATGACCCGGTGAAGCACCGGATGACCCGGAGAGGTAAAAAATAGTAGATTTTCATTTGAATTTTGGTTGAGATTTTGATAGAGATAGCTAATGGACATATAATAGAAACTTGACTACGGGTGACTAGCCACAATCAACAAACATAACCATAGTCACCTTTAGCCAAGAAGAGATCAAAAGATCTCAAAATCCAAACTTTTGAAACCACTCACACAAAGTAAAGAAAATAAATCATTTTCAATCTATCTAGGCAACAATCAAGTATGTGCAACATGTCAAGCCAAGTTACGAGAATCTAAGATATTTAGTTCACTCCTCAAAGCACAAAACCTTTGCTCATCTAGAGGCTTAGTGAAGATATCAGCAAGTTGCCTCTCTGTGCTCACATGACATAGAGCAATATCTCCCTTAGCCTCATGATTCCTTAAGAAATGATGTCGAATATCTATGTGCTTTGTTCTAGAGTGTTGCACCAGATTGTTTGCTAGCTTGATGGCACTCTCATTGTCACACAAGAGTGGAATCTTACTAAACTCACAACCGTAATCACTTAACGTTTGCTTCATCCACAAAAGTTGTGCACAACATGCACCGACCGCCACATACTCGGCTTTGGCCGTGGACAAAGCAACCGAATTTTGTTTCTTAGAACTCCATGACACCAAAAACCTACCAAGAAAGTGTCAAGTTCCCATTGTACTCTTTCGATCTACTTTGCAACCGGCATAGTCTGAATCGGAATAGCCAAGTAAATCAAAAGTGGTGCCCTTGGGATACCACAAGCCAAGGTTAGGAGTATGTACCAAATATCTAAAGATTCTCTTAATGGCCATTAGATGACACTCCTTAGGATTAGCTTGAAATCTTGCACACATGCACACACTAAGCATAACATCGGGCCTAGATGCACAAAGGTAAAAGAGGGAGCCTATCATGGAGCGATATACCTTTTGGTCGACCGACTTCCCTTCTTCATTGAGATCAAGATGTCCATTTAATGTCATGGGAGTCTTGATGGGCTTGGAATCAGCCATGTCAAACCCCTTGAGCATATCCTTTACATACTTGGTTTGACACAAGAAAGTTCCTTCCTTCAATTGCTTGATTTGAAACCCAAGGAAGAACTTCAACTCGCCCATCATAGACATTTGGAACCTCTTGGTCATGATCCTACTAAACTCTTCACAAAACTTGTCATTAGTAGACCCAAAGATAATGTCATCAACATAAATTTGACAAACAAAGATATCTTTTCCATTTCTTTGAATGAAGAGAGTAGAATCGGCTTTGTCTATCTCAAAATCATTCTTGAGAAGAAAATCCTTAAGGCATTCATACTATGCTCTAGGAGCTTGCTTGAGCCCATAGAGCGCCTTATGGAGCTTGTACACATGGTTGGGGAAGTTTGGATCTTCAAAGCCTGGTGGTTGGTCATAATAAACTTCTTCTTGGAGAGGTCCATTCAAGAATGCGCTCTTCACATCCATTTGATGAAGGTTGAATTCATGATGAGTAGCATAGGCCAAAAGGATACGAATTGACTCAAGCCTTGCTACCGGAGCATAAGTCTCTCCAAAGTCCAAGCCTTCAACTTGAGTATAGCCTTTGCCCATGAGCCTTGCCTTGTTCTTTGTGACGACACCAAATTCATCTTGCTTGTTCCTAAAAACCCATTTAGTGCCGATCACATTTTGCTCGGGTCTTGGTACCAACTCCCAAATTTCATTCCTCTTGAAGTTGTTCAACTCTTCCTCCATAGCAATAATTCAATCCGGATCCTCAAGAGCTTGTTCCACGCTAAGAGGTTCCAAAGAGGAAACAAACGAGTAAAATGCACAAAAGTTCGACAATCTTGAGCGAGTGGTTACCCCTCTTTGGATACTCCCAAGGATGTTGTCAACGGGGTGATCTTGTTGAACCATTTGATGAACTCTTGGATGTAGTGCTTGAGATTGACGTTGAATAGGTCCATCATCATCATCTTCAACTTGAGGTGCTTGCTCATGAGCTTCACTGTCTTGTTCTTCTCTTTGATCAAAGCCACTTCCATGATCATCACCATGAACTTGACTTTCATCTTGACGAACTTGAGAACTAGATGGTTCCACTCTTGTTGGTGATGATGGTTCTTGATTGTTTGTGTCAACCGGAGTTTGAACTTGAACTTCACGAGGCATCACTTCATCGGTGCCCATTCTAAAGATGGATACACTTGGAGGCTCTTCATCATCTACAAGGTTTTTACTAACTTTCTCTCCTTGAGAGCCATTGGATTCATCAAATTTCACGTCTACCGTGGTTTCAACACAACCGGTGGTTTTGTTGAAAACACAATAGGCATACTTGTTAGTTCCATAACCAATGAGAAAACCTTCATCAACCTTGGATGCAAACTTTGAGGCTTTGGGTTTCTTGTTAAGTATGAAACACTTACACCCAAAGACCCTAAACTAGTGCACACTAGGTTTCTTACCGGTGATGATCTCGTAGGAGATCTTGTTCAAGTACTTGTGGAGGTAGAGGCGGTTGGCGGCATGGCATGCGGTGTTGATGGCTTCCACCCAAAATGAGTCCGGAGTCTTGTACTCATCAAGTATTGTTCTTGCCGCTTAAATCAATGTACGGTTCTTCCTCTCAACAATGACATTTTGTTGAGGATTGTATGGAGCGGAGAGTTCATGCTTGATGCCTTCTTCATCAAGGAATTCTTCAACTTGAGTGTTCCTAAACTCTGAGCCATTGTCACTTCTTATGTTCTTGACCTTAAGCTCAAACTCATTTTGAACTCTTCTTGACCACTCCCTTTGTTTTACTTTTATCTTGCAAAAAGAATACCCAAGTGAAACGGGAAAATCATCAACAATTACTAAATCATATTTGTTACCACCGATGCTTATGTAGGCAATTGGTCCAAACAAGTCCATGTGTAGTAGCTTCAATGGTCTTGATGATGATAGGATGTTCTTGGCAGGATGATGAGCTCCAACTTGCTTCCCCGCTTGACACGCACTACACAACCTATCTTTCCTGAAAATAACATTTGTTAGTCCTAGGATGTGCTCGTCTTTTTGATGTTTGGCCAAGTTCCGCATGCCAACATGGGCTAGTTGGCGAAGCCATAGCCAACCCAAGTCGGATTTTGCCACTAAGCAAGCCTTAGGATCACTTTTACTTTTGTGAAATCCACATAGTAAAGCTTCCCCCTTATATGACCCGCAAAGACAATAGAGGAATCCTCCCTTCTAGAGACGGTGACACCCTCATATGTAAAGAGACAATTGTAGCCTTTCTCACAAAGTTGTGAAACCGACAACAAGTTGTACGCTAAACCTTGAACATGATAAACATCTTCAATTGAATTTGTTGTTGAGATAGCAATTTTACCTAGACCAATAACATCTCCTCGACCATTATCTCCATAAATGATAGTTTCCGTAGGGGTGTCATAATGTTCAAGGGATGCAAACAAGCCTTCATCTCCGGGCATATGATTAGTGGCTCCAGTATCAATTAACCATACGCTTCCACCGGAGGTATAAGCTTACAAAACAAGTTTAAGCTTTTGGTTTAGGTACCCAAAAAGATTTGGGTCCTTGGAGGTTAGAAGCATAAACTTTGGGAACCCACACACTCTTCCTCATGGCCTTCTTGGTGTAGGCTCTAACATACTTGACCACCATTTTACCATTGTGGTCCAAGGTCACAACATAGTCACAAGTGTAGTTCGGAGAAGGTTTGTGTTCCACCACATTCTTCGATGCCTTTGATGGAGAATTAACCCCACCATTTCCTTTTGTGATGTTCACAACCTTTGGCTTGTCTTGTGTTGTGTTAGAGGTGGTTACTCCATGGGCAATGTCCATAATAGTGTTGAGGTAGCCTCCCTTGTTCCACAAAGGGATCTCTTGCCCTTCCACCACCATTCTACCATTGACCTTGTTGTCCTTGTAGTGCCCAAGTCCTCGCTTGTCAATTGCCTTGGGTGTGGACTTGGCACCAAACTTACCTTGGTTGACCAACATGTTCAATCGGGCAATCTCTTTGTCCTTGCTCTTAGTTGTCTCCTCTAGCCTTGCAAGGTTAGTCTTAAGAGCATTTATATCAACATTAGAACATATAGAACAATCTTTGCTAGTGGAGGCATTAGAGTCAAATTTTGCCTTAGGATTGACTTTGGTGCTTTCCCAAAGAGCACTATAGTTTGCTTCAAGATTTTTGTGTTTATCCGTCAAGCGTGAGAAGCTTGTTTGAAGCTCACTATGAGTGGCCTTTAGGGAAGCTAAAGATTCATTTGCCAAAGAGTAGTCCTTTGACATCCTCTTGTTGGAGTCATTGGCCAAGGACAAGTCCATGGTCAACTTCTCCACCTTAGCTCTCTCCTCGGCAAGGGTTTTCTCTAGAGCAAGGTTTCTTTCCTTTTCAAGGATAAGCAAGTCTTCTTGCTCATGGAGAGTCACCTTCTTTTTCTCTAATTTTTCCAAAAGCCTCTTAATTTCTTTATGGCCCTTTTTACCAAATTGTTTTATCATGTTGGCTTCCATTTCTTTTTCCTCATCTAGGTTGTCTATATCATCACTAGGTGTGGATGAAGAAGAGAAAGAGAGGATGAGGTGGTTGATTCTTGTACCTTGCTCCCTCTTGCCATGAGGCAAAAGTGAGAGTTGTCCTTATCGTCGGAGAAGTTGTTGAAGAGGCGTGGTGAAGATGCTCCTTGTGCCATGGCAATTGTTGCCATGCCTTGCTTCTTTGGTTCTTCATCTTCATCACTTGAGTGCCATTGTTGACCCACGTGAGCACGCCCTTGGTACTTGTTCTTGTACTCTTTGCTCTTCTCCTTGTACTTCTTCTCTTCCTCATTCTTGTTCTTGGGACACTCGGCAATGAAGTGTCCATACTCTCCACACTCATAGCATTTTCTTTGATACTTCTTCTTTCTTTCATCACCATCTTTCCTTGATGCCTTGAACTTCAAGAACTTCTTGTACTTTATTATGGCAAAGGTGGTTTCTTCATCAGTGCTTCCTTCTTCACTTGAATCTTCATTCTTGGTCTTGGAAGTCTTGGGTTTCACTTCCACCACTTCACTAGAGCTAGCATTAAGGCCTAGACTCTTGTTCACTTTCAAGCTAAGTGACTTCTCCACGTCTTGATCAACTAACTCTTGATGCAAGATTTCACCAAGAAGTTGATTGAGAGTCAAGTTGTAGTAGTTTGGATCTCTTCTTATCATGGTTGCTAGGTTTGGGTTCCTCGGGGTGACAGCTCTTAGCAACTTCTTTGTGACCTTTAAGTCATCCCAATCATTGCTTCCCAGTGCTCTAATGTGAAGGACCAATTAGGCGAACCAGAGAAGGGGGGAGTGAATGGGAGCCGATAAAAATTCTTCTCGAAGGAGATGAGAACTCCAACAAGACGAACACGGCTTTCAAATCACGTCTCCGACTCAACTACCCAAGTTGGCCAAGACCACGCAGCCACTGGAGTGCTACTGGTCCTAGGAACCAACAACCACCTTCACCGACTCGAGAACACAGCGGAACTAGCAACTCGAGCGCTACTAACCTACACCGGTCAGGCCGGTGAGCATCACCGGTCAGACCGGACCCTGCTGGCAAAACCTGGGAACTTCCACAGAAGGCCCCTACACCGGTCAGGCCGGTGTAGCTCACCGGTCAGACCGGTTCAAGCCAGGAAACCCCAAATCCTCCAAACAGGCCTACTGAGCTCCAAACTGACCCAAACTCGAAACAGCAGCAACACGGGGCAACAGGGAACTCACCAAGACGTTCACCCGAGCAAAACTCAACAAAGAGTTTGCACCGGTCAGACTGGAGAGAGGCACCGGTCAGACCGGTGTGACCTGAGTTCTCGGGATGAACAGCACCCGCGGGTCAACTCCCCCAAATTCAACTCCCGATCTCCCGAATCGCTCCACGGTTTTGCACAAGACTTTGGGGATAGTAGGAACACCTCACGGGCACTCCATAGCCAAGATTTGGTCCACCAAAACTTGTCAAATCAAGAGGAATCGAAGAAATTCCACCAAGAACGCCTCTAACCCTAGAGCCACGAAAACCCCAAAATCGAGCCCCTTTGCTCACGGATTTGGGAGGGGAATCAAAGGGAAAAGAACCACGAAGGATTCATGCATACACCCCCCACCAAATCCCAAAGAGAAAGGCCTCGAAATCGCTCCAAGAAAATCTCCAACAAAGGGCTCCGAAAATCACCAAAAAGGAGAAACGGGAAAGACACATCCAAGCCTTGAGGAACCACGCCGAATCATCTATACATACCAAAGAGGTTCATACAAGGTCTAGCTTGCCGCCCGATCATCCTTCCCTCTCACAAGATCTCACCATGAAGCTCTCAAGCTAGTCCTAAGAAAATCCTAAGGAAAATAGGAAGAGAAAATAGGAAAGCAAATGAGCTAGGGTTCGAGAGATGGCTGCCATCCTCTCACCACTTGGGTTATATGGAGGCAACCGAAAGACGAAAATACCCTTACTAGCTAACTAGGGATACATGCCCCTCAAGGGTGAATTCGGAAATCTTTGTCTTCGCTCCATCGGACGGATGCCTAGCGACCGCAAACTTGCTTAGCCTCGACGCAAGCCTTGCGATCCCGACGCGTGTCCTCCGCTTCGAAGATTCCGGACTGCGTCGTCGCACACCAGTCAGACCGGTACCCACCGGTCAGACCGGTCAGACCCACCGGTCAGACCGGTCTGGAGCTGCTGCACCTCGGTCTTCGGTTCTTCAGTCTTGGCTTTGTGGATCAACCAAGGAACCCAGTGGTTTTCTGGTGAACCACCGGAAACCCCGCGAACTCGGTGTAGCCTCCGCCAATCACCACTCATGACTCGGCTCCAACGTAGTCCCGGCTCGACCTTGGTTTTGAGGCTCAACCAAGAAACCGTCCATGACTTCATCTTGCCGTTCTTGCCACCATGCGGCCCGCACTTGACCCTGCTGGCCACCGGGTCCCTCGAACCAAGCCTACTTGTCTTCTCCACACCTGGAGGCCTCACCGGCAACGACCTTTCGCGCTTGTTCTTCACCTGCACCTGCACCAGTCAAGCCGCAACCTGCACCTGCAATTCTTAGCCAAGAATCAGTCCACACCATGTTGTCAATCACTCATCACACCAGGAAGCGACCATCCACCGGTCCTCGAACCACACCTGGCTCTCAATCTCCCCCTTGATGAGTGCATTGACAACACACACGTTTTGGTAACCAAGAGAAAAGGAAAAGAAAAGAAACGACTAAAGGAAACTCCAACAAGCGATCAAAAGCCAAAGAAAAGGCAAAGAGCAAGATCACTTGAAGAAGACAAGTCTCGGACCCCTTATGCAAGGGTAACGGCTCGACACATCCGAGACAAAAGCATGCTCAAGCAAAGAGCACAAGCCAACAATCCAAAGCTCGAAAATCACAAAGAGCTTCCCCTGCACACATGCAAGCTCCCCCTGAACCAATGCAACTCCCCCTGGATGAATGCATGCAAACCACCTCGCAAAACAGAGCAGCTGCTTCAGCTTTGCTCTGACCGGTCAGACCGGTCACCCTCACCGGTCAGACCGGTGGACAAGATCGTCCAGCACCTGGGAACTACACCGGTCAGACCGGTGTACCTCACCGGTCAGGCCGATGCCACCTGGGAAACTGCCCGAGCTCAAAAATAGCCCGAAACCACTTGGAAACTTTCTAAATGCTTTTAGTAGGCCAAAACATGATCAAACTTCTCCCCCTTGTTGACAATGCACGAATCAAGCCAAAAATGCAAAAAATGCAACCTAAAGCTTCTCAAATAGACAAAATTCAACAAAGGATGCTACACATGTCCAAATGAGCAAGTTAGATACTCTATAGCTTCGTAATGACATCAACTTCATGATCACCAAGTTTCACAACCATTGGGCGAAGCTAAGATAGAATTGAGCAATTTTGCGAAAAATCACCCTCTCATGAGCAAAGTCCTAAACATGAGCAAAACATGTCAAAATGGCAAAGCCACACAAACTTCATGCTAGGACAACCATTCTAAGCATAAGACCATCATAAACACCCACAAGCACCTCATGTCATGTCAAAGCATACCGAGCCATGTGCTTACTTCTCTGTATGAGACTTCTCATTGGTAAGCAACATGCAACGGTTTAGCACCCAAAAGCAAGTAAATTAAGCACATATGACATGAGAGCACATTTTGCAAGTAATTTACATTTCATTTTCAGATTTATAGTTGGTACATGAAATGTCTTTGCGACAAAAAGGAACTTATGCCCCTCCACAAGATGAAGCATGGGGGCTAAACATTCATGGTGGCAAATGAGCCTTTGGCCCCATATGATCAAAATAAGCTATCCAACCACAAATTAAGCATAGCCAAGCCACAAAAGCATGTCAAGATCATTTAAAGGCATTTACTCACAAGAGAGCATATATATGAAATTTTTCAAAAACATAGCCATCAACCATGGATATAAACCAAGATTATCAAGAGCTAAGCCAAACTAACCATAGCTTACCAAATTAGCTCACAAAGACATATATATCATTCCATGGTGAACAATGTATATAGGAGAAACCTTTCCTAAACAATGCATATGATACAAAATGCATGCAACCTAGGATACAAAGATGCCTATACATCATGTTACATATGCCATGCCAAATGCAAGAAATGCACAAAGGAAAGCTATACATATGCTACAAAGGAGCTCTCACACACCAACTCAAGAAATCAAACAAACACCAAGCTCCCCCCGCAAACGAGTGAAAGTTGCTTGATCTAGGGGTTTGGTGAAAATATCGGCTAGTTGGTCATGTGTGGGTACATGGATCAAAGCTATCTTCCCTTTCTCTACGTTGTCTCTCAGAAAATGATACCTCACTTCTATGTGCTTGGTTTTGGAATGGGGCACTGGGTTCTTTGCAACGCTTATGGCACTGGTGCTATCACATTGAAGTGGGACATGGGTATACTCCTCACCAAAGTCACTCATGGTGTATGTGATCCAAAGGAGCTGAGAGCAACAACTAGCTGCGGCCACATACTCTGCCTCGGTAGTGGATTGAGCAACACTCGACTGTTTGCGGGAAGACCAAGACACCAAAGAAGAACCCAAGAACTGGCAAGTCCCAGAAGTGGACTTCCTATCCAACTGACACCCGGCAAAATCCGCGTCTGAAAAACCATGAAGCGCCAAAGAAGAAGAAGCAGAGTACCAAAGGCCGAAGGTGGGAGTGTGTCGCAAATACCTGAAAATGCGCTTGACTGCTTGCCGATGCGAAGTCCTCGGAGACGCTTGAAAACGAGCGCACAGACACACCGAGAATTGGATGTCCGGCCTCGTCGCCGTCAAGTAGAGGAGTGACCCGATCATGCTCCGGTACTCCTTCTGGTCCACGTGTTCTCCTTCCTCATCCGCATCAAGAGCTGTAGTCGTACTCATAGGCGTCGCCATGGCCTTGGAGTCCTCCATCTTGAACTTCCTCACAATGTCCTTGGTGTACTTAGCTTGGTGCACAAATGTTCCTTCCTTTGATTGCTTGATTTGTAGCCCAAGGAAGAACTGCAACTCGCCCATCATGCTCATCTCAAATTCCCTGCTCATGTCTTCTGCAAACCTTGCAACAAGAGAGTTAGATGAGCCACCAAAGACAATATCATCCACGTATACCTGCACAATCAGGATATCTCTGCCCTGCCTGAGGAGAAACAAGGTCTGATCAACCTTCCCCATCTCAAACCCTCTCTCAAACAGGAACCCCCTCAACCTACCATACCAAGCTCTAGGCACCTGCTTCAACCCATACAGCGCCTTTCTCAACTTGTACACCCGGTGGGGGTACTTCTCACTCTCAAACCCCGGTGGTTGCCTCACAAACACCTCTTCCTCCAACACACCGTTCAGGAAAGCACTCTTCACATCCATTTGGTACAACTTGAACCCTTTAGCCATGGAAAAGGCTAGAAGGATTCTGATCGCCTCCAAACAAGCTATAGGAGCGAAAGTCTCCTCGTAGTCGATCCCCTCTTTCTGACTGTACCCCTGAGCAACAAGTCTTGACTTGTTCCTCACCACTTCTCCTTTCTCTCCCTCTTTATTTTTCCACACCCATTTTGTCCCAATCGGCTTACACCCAGGAGGAGGGTCAACCAACACCCAAACTTGGTTCCTCTCAAAATTCTCCAACTCCTCATGCATCGAGTTAACCCAATTATGATCAGATAACGCGTGTCCAATGTCTTTAGGCTCAAAGGTGGCAACAAAAGCAGCATGAGCGAAATGAGAATTGTTCCGAACCCTCGACCGTGTAGTACGTTCATTCATGTCGCCAATGATTCTCGAAGCTGGGTGATCCACTTGCACTCGCCGGGGAGGTTCTCACCTTGATGCTACCTCTCCCTCAACAGCAGCTTCGCCTTGATCTGGGTTTGTCGTTGTAGGTGTGGGAGAGGGTCCGTTCTCGATCGTCGTCGAAGTAGTAGGTACATGTTCAGCTGCAGGCACCACACCGCCATCTTCATCATCTCCATGTTCATGCTCCTCCTCCTGAAAGATCTCCTCGCCAAGTTCGTCGTCACCTGCACACTCAAAAACAAGCTGACTACGTGGCTGTGTCTCGTCGAAGGTTACCTCGCAAGTCTCCACAATTTGGTTAGTTTCAAGATTGAGCACACGAAATGCTCTAGAATGAGATGCATAACCAAAGAAAATGCCATCGACAGACCTAGCCTCGAACTTGTCCAACTTCTTCCCTTTCTTCAGAATGAAGCATTTACAACCAAAGACATGGAAGTGACTCACCTTGGGTGTGCGACCGTGCATCAACTCGTAACAGGTTTTCTTCTTATGAACCCTGAGGTAGATCCTGTTCGACACATAGCACGCGGTATTGACCGCCTCAGCCCAGAACCTTCTCGGAGTCCTATGCTCGTCGAGCATCATCCGAGCCATCTCGCATAAGGTCCTATTTTTCCTTTCCACCACGCCATTCTGGGGAGGCGTATATGGACTCGAAAACTGGTGTTCAAGACCCAAGTCATGGCAAAAGGTTTCGAAGCGTGAGTTTTTGAATTCCGAGCCATTGTCACTACGGATCGCTCGTATGGCATCTCCGTGCCTCTCGTTTCTTAACCTCAAGACAAGATCTCGAACAAAACCAAACGTCTCCCCTTTCTCCTCAAGAAAGAACACCCATGCATACCGAGAGTAGTCATCCACCACAACAAGGACATACCACTTCCCACCCGCAGATCGCACACGAGCTGGGCCAACAAGGTCCATATGGAGTAGCTCGCATGGACGCTCAGTCATCACATCGGTGAGAGGCGGGTGAGAAGAGGCTACCATCTTAGCATGCCTACACGGCGCACAAACCAACTCTTTCTCAAACCTCAACCGTGGCAATCCTCAGACCAAATTGAGTTTACTCAAGCGAGACAAAAGGTCAAAGCTCAAGTGACCCAACTTCCTATGCCACTTCCACAACTCGCTCGAAGAACCAGCCAAAAAGCAACGCTCCACACCAGAAGACTGAGAGAAATCAGCTCGGAACACTTGACCCTCGGGAACGACCATGCAAACAAGGTCCCCTCGAGAATCTAAAATCCGAGAACCACCAGGCCGAAACAACACCTCAAAGCCCTCATCCAACAACTGGGACACAGAAAGCAAATTGAACCCCAGCGATTGAACAAGAGCAACACGCCTGAGAGTGACCTTGTCACTTACCTTGATCTCACCTTTTGATAGCACACGCCCTCGCCCATTGTCCCCAAAGGTGATGTATGTCTTGGACACCACCGGGACGAGACTTGAGAACCACCCCTTGTCTCCGGTCATATGCCTCGAGCAACCGGAGTCAATCAACCAAACATTCCTCAAGTCTCCCACCTGAAATTCAAAAGCGAGCACGTGAGTGAACAAACGACTCAGCACTGGGGTTAGTACCAAAAGAGTAAAACCAGTGCCGAGCCATTTGCTCCAAAGTGGGGTTATCACAAACCAAATCATCACGCCTATCAAAGCTACCACCACGAACACCACCATGGTAACCACTACGAGGGAACCAGCCCTCTCTAGCTGGAGGAGGACGAAAGCCACGAAAGGAAAACCGTGGATCGTTCCTCCTCTCCATCTCAAAGCTACGACTCCTCCCACCCCCGTATTGAGCACGAGGTGGAGGACGCCTAGCAAACTGACCACCTGCAAACTTTCCAGACCAACCACCAGAACCACGACCACCAGAACCAAACCGAGCATCCTCACGAGCACGAAACTCGACTCGCTGTCTGCCCAGACCTGCACCGGTCTGACCGGTGTAGTGCACCGGTCTGACCGGTGTAGCTCGGCCAGCAGCACCACCTGCAGCCTTCCGGTCTCCCCAAGCCGGAACCGTCCTCACAATCGCCTTGGCCCTGGGCATCTGCATACGAGGCTCAGGTACACCATTAGAGGGGTGGTACCTGTCCTTGTTAGCCCACTCTCTAGCCATTCTCTCCTCATGCTTCCTCTTGAAGCAAAACTCATCCTTGTGACCATCTCTCCCACAATACCCACAATGGAACTTTATGGGCTGTGGCTTAGGCTTAGGCTTGGGTTGTGGCTGCCCACTCGGTTTCTCACCTTTCTTCTCTCCTTCCTCACCTCCCTTTGGGCTCACAAACTTCACCGGTTTCTGGAAATCATTTGTTGGGTGAGGGAATATGGGTGGATCTGGAGTAGTGTCAAGTTTGTTTCTGAGATGGTTAGGCTTGGGCTCACACTTGTTCTTGTATCTGTTTGGTGGTGGGATAGGAATCTCTCCAACTCTCTCAACTCCCTCACCACTGTTCTCTCCAAGCTTGTCAGCCCCAAGTGCCTGACCATCATAGCGTTTGAAAGCCGCTATCATGATACCAAGCTGAGGCTCCTGACCCGACAACCAGCTCATACATTTCCTCAGCTCATCATTCTCATCCTGCAAGCGATCAACATAATGTGCAAGCTCCAAATTCTTAACCGCATGCAATTCACAAGTAGAGCAAGAAGTGGGAGTAGGCTCTTTCAACTTAGCCTCAAGCGAAACAGTGTAAGCATGCATCTCATCAATCTTTCCATGCAAAACAGGGCAAGAAGTACAAGCACCTAGCAAAGCAGGTTTAGACTTAAGCTCAGCCACTTTAACCCTAAGCATATCTAGTTCATCACAAGTAGAAGCATGCTTATCCTTAAGAGCAGTAAGATCAGCTAGGTACACAGAGCAATCACAGCAATCAATCTCATCAGAAACCACAAGAGAAGCCTTAAGCGAATCAATCTCAAGCTTAGCATCTAGGTTCTGGGTTTCTAGCTCAGCCACACGGTTCCTAGCATCTTCTAGTGAGGCCCTAAGCTCTTTCCTCATCTTCTTGGCCTCTCTAAGCATGTGATCGCGATTATCAAGCAAGTCAACCAACTCATCATTCTCCTTGCGCAAAGAAGAGAGCTCATCACATACCTCATCCTCGGAGTCGGAGTCCGAGTCGCTCTGGTGACTCTTCTTGCTGCCGGAGCTACGACCCATGCCGCAGAAGCCATCTCCCGCGAAGCAACTCAACCCGCTCAAGTTCCTGGATGACTTCTTGTTCTTGCGCCGATCACCTTCATCTTCACTGCTACTCGAGCTCGAGGAAGAGTAGGCGGAGCTGGAGTCGACGTCGCTCACTCCGACCATCGCTCGGCCCTTCCTACCGCGGCCGTCCTTCTTCCTCGACCGTCGCTCGTCCTTGTGCTTGTTCTTGTGCTTGTGATCGCGCCTCGATCGGTACTTGCCATCCTTGCTTGATCGGTGCCTGTAGCCGTCCTTGTAGCCGTCCTTGTTCTCCATCTTCTCCGGGCAGTCGGCGACGAAGTGTCCTGGCTTGCCGCACTGAAAGCACGTCCGTGCTGTCCTCCTCGTGTTCACCCGGTTCTCGTGCAGCCTCTCGAACCACCTGGTCAGCAACGCCAGCTCGTCCTCTCCAAGCACGTCGAACTCCTCGTCTGGCAAAGACATCAAAGAAGACAGAGAGTACATCCTGGAGGATGCGTTAGCGTTAGACTTAGCTCCTTTGCCACCAACGAGAGCGAGACTATGAGAATCAGTCGGGCTCTCGATCTTGGCTGTCATACCACGGTCCAACTCAGCCGACTTGAGCTTCGAGAACAGCTCGTTCACCGTCAAGGTGTCATACTTCTCGGACTCAACAATAGCCTCAAACTTCCCGTCCCATACGGTACGATCCAACGAGTGCAAGAGCTTCACGGCTCTATCATGATCATTGTATGGGAGGACGTCCACATTGGCTCTCATGTTGTTCACAACGACCGTAAACCGCTGGAAAAGGGCATCGACGGACTCGCCGGGGAGATGAGTGAAGTTCTCGTACTCTCTCCGGTAAGTCGCGTACATCCGAGCCTGAACCTGAGCATTCCCAGCATGAGCATCCTTCAACTGCTCCCAAATCCTACAAGCTAAGTCCTCTGTCTGAACCCGATCGAATTCAGGCTGACACAGAGCACGAAACAAGTAGTCGACAGCCTTGTTGTTGGCTTCGAACATACCCCTCGATCCTGGAGCAAGGAAGTTCATAGGATGAACATAAGCTGTGTTCACCGTGATGTCCCAAAGGATCTGACCCTTTCCGCGGAGGAACGCTACCATCCGCCTCTGCCACATCTGGTAGTTCTTCCCATCGAAGTGCGGAGGACCCGAACCCCGTTCCTGGTACGCCATCTTTGGATCTTAGACTGGTAAGAATCAATAAAGACCCGAACCGGCTCTGATACCAATTGAAGGACCGATTAGGCGAACCAGAGAGGGGGGGAGTCAATGGGAGCCGATAAAAATTCTTCTCGAAGGAGATGAGAACTCCAACAAGACGAACACGGCTTCCAAATCACGTCTCCGACTCAACTACCCAAGTTGGCCAAGACCACGCAGCCACTGGAGTGCTACTGGTCCTAGGAACCAACAACCACCTTCACCGACTCGAGAACGCAGCGGAACTAGCAACTCGAGCGCTACTGACCTACACCGGTCAGGCCGGTGAGCACCACCGGTCAGACCGGTCCCTGCTGGCAAAACCTGGGAACTTCCACAGAAGGCCCCTACACCGGTCAGGCTAGTGTAGCTCACTGGTCAGACCGGTTCAAGCCAGGAAACCCCAAATCCTCCAAACAGGCCTACCGAGCTCCAAACTGACCCAAACTCGAAACAGCAGCAACACGGGGCAACAGGGAACTCACCAAGACGTTCACCCGAGCAAAACTCAGCAAAGAGTCTGCACCGGTCAGACCGGTGAGAGGCACTGGTCAGACCGGTGTGACCTGAGTTCTCGGGATGAACAGCACCCGCGGGTCAACTCCCCCAAATCCAACTCCCGATCTCCCGAATCGCTCCACGGTTTTGCACAAGACTTTGGGGATAGTAGGAACACCTCACGGGCACTCCATAGCCAAGATTTGGTCCACCAAAACTTGTCAAATCAAGAGGAATCGAAGAAATCCCACCAAGAACACCTCTAACCCTAGAGCTACGAAAACCCCAAAATCGAGCCCCTTTGCTCACGGATTTGGGAGGGGAATCAAAGGGAAAAGAACCATGAAGGATTCATGCATACATCCCCCACCAAATCCCAAAGAGAAAGGCCTCGAAATCGCTCCAAGAAAATCGCCAAGAAAGGGCTCCGAAAATCACCAAAAAGGAGAAACAGGAAAGACACATCCAAGCCTTAAGGAACCACGCCGAATCATCTATACATACTAAAGAGGTTCATACAAGGTCTAGCTTGCCGCCTGATCATCCTTCCCTCTCACAAGATCTCACCATGAAGCTCTCAAGCTAGTCCTAAGAAAATCCTAAGGAAAATAGGAAGAGAAAATAGGAAAGCAAATGAGCTAGGGTTCGAGAGATGGCTGCCATCCTCTCACCACTTGGGTTATATGGAGGCAACCGAAAGACGAAAATACCCTTACTAGCTAACTAGGGATACATGCCCCTCAAGGGCGAATTCAGAAATCTTTGTCTTCGCTCCATCGGACGGATGCCTAGCGACCGCAAACTTGCTTAGCCTCGACGCAAGCCTTGCGATCCCGACGCGTGTCCTCCGCTTCGAAGATTCCGGACTGCGTCGTCGCACACCAGTCAGACCGGTGCTCCTCACCGGTCAGACCGGTACCCACCGGTCAGACCGGTCAGACCCACCGGTCAGACCGGTCTGGAGCTGCTGCACCTCCGTCTTCGGTTCTTCGGTCTTTGCTTTGTGGATCAACCAAGGAACCCAGTGGTTTTCTGGTGAACCACCGGAAACCCCGCGAACTCGGTGTAGCCTCCGCCAATCACCACTCATGACTCGGCTCCCACGTAGTCCCGGCTCGACCTTGGTTTTGAGGCTCAACCAAGAAACCGTCTATGACTTCATCTTGCCGTTCTTGCCACCATGCGGCCCGCACTTGACCCTGCTGGCCACCGGGTCCCTCGAACCAAGCCTACTTGTCTTCTCCACACTTGGAGGCCTCATCGGCAACGACCTTTCGCGCTTGTTCTTCACCTGCACCTGCACCAGTCAAGCCGCAACCTGCACCTGCAATACTTAGCCAAGAATCAGTCCACACCACGTTGTCAATCACTCATCACACCAGGAAGCGACCATCCACCGGTCCTCGAACCACAGCTGGCTCTCATAATGTCTGAGACAAGGAGCATTAGTCTATCATGCATTTGCCTCACGGTTTCTCCATCCTTCATGATGAATAGCTCATGCTCTCCGTGGATCAAATCAATCTTGCCTCGTCTCACATGATCGGTCCCCTCACGTGCTTCCTTGAGTGTGTCCCAAATCACCTTGGCAATTTGGATGTTCAGACCTTGTTGAACTCTTGAGCACACAAGGATCCCGTGATGACTCTTGTTGCTTGTACATTGCGGTGGAGGTCTTGTTCATGCTCGATTGTTAGAGCTTCTCCTTCGGCGGGAATTGTCACACCTAAGCACACAATTTTCCAAAGAGAAGGGTGAAGCCCATAAAGGTGCATTTGCATGTCATAAGACCATTTAGTATAGTCTTTCCCATCGAAGTGGGGAGGCTTTCCTAAATGTACGGAATAGAATTTATCGTTAGGATTGTTGCCCAGAATGTGTCCATAGTGGTAGGGCACTTCATAGTAGCCGGAGTGAGAATGCTTTGCTTGCTCCTTCTTGATCATCTTCTTGAGGAGCTTCTTGGCCATCTTCTTTGCCTTCTTCTTCTTCTTGGCCTTCCTTCTTTTCTTCGCCGCATCATCATCACCATCCTTGGTTTCTTCATCACTCGAATCGGAATCCGAGTAGGAGTCGGAGGAGGAATCATCGGAGCTCTCGATGTTGGATGGTGCACGACTTGGGACCTTCTCCATATCCCCTAGAGCTGCAGCTTGGTCTTGAGCGGCCTTGAGCTCTTTCTCTTGAGCTTCCTTGGCACCGAGTTCTTGAGCGGAGAGTTCCCCACCACTCCCTGACATCTTGATCCCTTAGCGGTTAAGCCTAAATCAAGGGATTAGGCTCTGATACCAATTGAAAGGACCTTGTGATGCCTAGAGGGGGGGTGAATAGGCTCACTTCAAATTTCCTGAAAAAACTTAACAACGGAAATTAAATACTACCGGGTTATCCGGTACAATGCCGGATGATCCGACTGGCGGATCTTCCAGTATTGTGACGGATGACCTGACAACAGAGACAATTACGAAATCAGGAATTTAAAGGAAACTTCTAGCAATTCTATATGAATCAAAGGTTGAGTTTAGATGCTAAGAACGACCTGCAATCAAAGATTTAGATAGGATCACAACAAATATATAGATCGGGCCACAACAAGCAACTAGGGTTAGTGAAGATGAACAACTCGATGAACACAAGAGACAAAAGGTTTAATCCGAAGTTCACTTCCACTAAGGAAGCTACGTCTCCTTTGAGAATCCCACAAAGGGAGGGCTATCACAAAGAGCCTCTTGCCTCACCCAATCCCCACAAAGGAAGATTGGTGCTCACTAAGAGAAATCCACAAAGGATGGGTAATACAAACGTTCCCGGGTGCTCCACACGAAGAGGGCACTCAACGGGCGACGCCTAACTATCTAGAAGCAAGCTTCAAGAGTAACAAACCCGAATCGAAGAGTCTTGACCGCCACAAGTGATTCTTGAGATGAACAACGAAGAACACACAAGAGAGGGGTCAACTCCACACAATAAATGCACACCCACTCAATCCCTAGTTGAATCCTTTGCAAGATTAGAACTAGAGGGAGTTGGGAGGGTGAATTCAATGTTATGGAAGGTGTCTTGCTCAGGTTAGGTCAGCAGCAAATGAAGTTGGGTGTGAAGAGGTATAAATACCCAACCCCCAAAATCTAGCCGTTACTGTGCTGCTGCGCGCCCTGCCGGATCATCCGTTGAAGTGCCGGATCACTCGACAAAATTCTCGAATGACTACCAGTGAATTCTGGGAGATCCCACCAAGTCACCTGACCAGCCGGGTCATCCGGCAACACACCGGATCATCCGGCTAAAATGCCGGGTGACTGCTAGTGGATTCTGGGTGATCCAGCCGGGTCATCCGACAACCCGGGTCATCCGGTACAATGCCGGATTACCCGACAGAGGCAGCAAGCTGAGCCTTTCACCAAGAGCAAATGCAAAGTATTTGACCCCAATCTCGTGTAGATTCTCTAGATAATCACAAGTGGCAAATCTTGACTCAACTATTCGAATCCCCCTTAATAGTACGGTGTTTCCTAACTGAATGTCAAAATAAGAAATGAATTTAAACCACCCATTGAGCTTGAACACCTTGAAAAAATAATTGGGGGCCTTCCTTTGATCATTCATAAAAATTCTTTGCTTAATTCCTGCACACATCTTATTGAAAGCATTAATACATCCAAACTGCTATTGTCATTATCACCAAAATCAATTAGGGGCCAAGATGCACTTTCACATTGCCCCCTATCCTTAAATCCTGGCTCCGCCCTTGCTGGTCATCGAGATTCTCCATTACAGTATCAGTTTTCCCGCACTCGTCATCCCCTATATGACTTGTGGAGCTCTCTACTTCAACTTTTCTTGACTTAGACTTGGACGACCTAGATGAAGTAGAGGGCTTGCTTGACTTGTTTGCTTGAAGAGCAACATCCTTGACCTTCATGTTGTTCATCTTGGATTCTAGTTCACCAATCTTCTCTCTATGTTGAATTTTTATGTCCATAAGCTCATGTGTAAGAATTCTTCCAAGAACATCATTTGGAGAGAACTCCTCAAATCTCTTCTTCTCTCTAATCAAAGTGACTAGAGTGGGGTTTCTAGGAGCAAATGCCTCTAACATCACTTTCACAACAAAGTGATCATCCAACTCATCACCACCCAATCCTCTAATCTTTCCAACAATGACTATCAATCTATCAAATATATCTTGAGGTCCTTCACCTTCCAAGATAGTGAACCTATTGAGCTCGGCCATCAAGATGCTTATATTGGATTTCTTCACCTTGTCAACCCCTTCATGAGCAATGAGAAGAGTGTCCCAAATCTCTTTGGCAATCTCCAAGCCATTCACTCTATTGTACTCTTGTGCATTCAAGGAGCTAAGGAGGATGCTTGTAGCATGAGCATTTCTTCTTATGTTGTGGCAATCTTGAGCTATAAGATTTTCTTCATCTTCAAGATCCTCAAAACCTACACATATAATATTTCACAACTCCAAATGCAAGCCGGTTAGATAGACTTTCATTAGGTTCTTCCATTTGGTAAAGTTAGTTCTATCAAATAGGGGCAACTTCCCAACGGGTACGGAGAAGTTGTCCTTAGAAGAAGTGTGTAATGAATCATAGTTCAAGGTTACACTTCCATAAGCCTTTTTGGGCTTAGGCTTGGGCTTGAGAGTTCTCTTAGGCATCCTTGTACCATAGTACTCATCATCCCCATCTCCATTCTCACTAGAGGATGATGATGATGATGGTGGTGGAGGAGATGGTTCTTTATTCTTTTTTTCTTTTTTCTTTTCTTCCTTCTTCTCTTCCTTCTTCTCTTTCTTTTTCTCTTCTTTCTTGGTCTTCTTGCTATCCTCCCTGGAGACTACCTTCACAGCACGCTTCAGCTTGTCCAACTTCTTGCAAGTAGTGGTGGATTCACTTTCCACCTCAGATTCTTCAGCTTCCTCCCTTTCAGGTAAGTCTTCAAATTATTCTTCTTCATCGGGCCTTTCTTCTCCACTTACCATTTCCTCACATGGTTAAGTGCAAAACAAGGTAATCGGCTCTGATACCAATTGAAAGTATCAATGCAAGTGGCCTAGAGGAGGGGGTGAATAGGCCTGCAAAACAAATTCAAACTTTTCTTGCAAGTTGACTGCCAGGCTCAGGAACTTCTGGGAATTTTCCCAGAACTTCCGGAAAATGCAGAGACTGCAAACAACACTAGATCTCCTGCGGATAACAAATGGTAAAACACATCTAGAGCCAAAGGAAGGTTCTCTAGATTAAGAAATGAAGATCTACCCACTAGTTTACTTCTAGAGCACAAAGAACAAGTAGATCAATTCAAACCCTAGGTAACTAGAGGCAAACAAGCATGAACTAGCAATAACAATATATAAGCTAGGTAAAGCACGAGTGACACCGATTTATCTCATAGTTCAGCTCGTCACAAAGGCTGTCCTACATCCACGTTGTTGAGGTAAGCCACAAAGGCTTTGGGATCTCTTTCAATCCACTCCTCTCTCACACCTATCACCAAGGAAATAGGTGGAGGGCTCCATTAAGTACAAAGGGATAATACAAACTTCTTGGAGCTTCCACACAAAGATGGGAGAGCTTCCAAGCACCTCTAGTCATCTAGGAGCAAGGCTCCAAGAGTAATAGATCCACCAAGAGGCTAGAGCTTCACCAAGTGCACAAGAACACGAGAGGAGGGATTTCTTTTCTCTTTTCTCACAAGGAATCACTCAAGACTTGAATGCAAGGGTTGGATTTGGATTCAAGTTGGTGAGAGTCAATACTTGGGTGAGAGAAGAGCTCAAGTAGGTGTCTGAACCGAGGAAGGAGAGAAAATGTCTGTTGGGACGAAGGGGGGGTATAAATACCCTAGATCTGAATATGCAATAGTCATTTTTGAGAACTCAAAACTTCCGGGAAACAAAGTCAGAACTTCCGGGAACTGGAAAAAGTGAAGCAAAACAACAAGCTGAATCAACTATTTGTGGATGGGTAGATGTTTGAGATAGGTGTTTTTTCATGCACTTGGTTTCACCCATGCCACTATTAGTATCCCTCTTGATAGTACGGCTTGTCCTATACTGAAATTCAAAATAGAAAATGAATTAAACCTTGTATTGAGCCATAGAAAACCTTTGCTTTGAAATGAGGGTCTCCTCTTTCTCTTTTGCACCCATGATGGATTGATCACCTGTCACACATGCTTAAAAGCTCATTTGTCCTTTAATTGTGTGGTCAACATCTCCAAAATCCACTTAGGGGCTTGATTGCACTTACACCAAAGAAAGCCTTAATAACTAGCATGTTCATCGTGAGACGACACATTTTCGTGTCTACATCTATATAACCTATATGGGATATTTGACTATTTGCCATCCTTACAGATGGCACCTCTCTATTTGTCATCGTTACAAATGCACTTACATATTTGTGACTCCTCTACATGTGAAGCAATGTATGTGCCATTTCGCTGACGTGGTGCGCCAACTCACTCACACCAACATGGATTGAGATGTGAAAAAGACTAAAATACCCCTCCTTATCCTATTAGATATCCCTCCTTTCTCTTTTCGACCACTCACATGTGGGGCTCACATGTTAGGGTCATCTTCAACCTCTACCCGCTTATTTATTGAAACTCTGACACATAACTCGTGAGCTATCGATCCATATTTCCATTTAACGATCATGTTGTTATTTTGCTAAAAATGTTTTCAGTTTGTTTAGAGCTTGTATCTTTTTATGCGAGGGGAACACATCCCCATCCACTATTAAAAATTTGAAAAAACTTTGTATTCTCAAGGGTTGATCCTCATGCTCTATCCACGGAGATGGCTACCAACAAAGTGTCACGGCGATAGTCGAACACTACGTAGATGGTTGTGACTATAGTCCTATTTTGGGTTAAAAATGAATGTCGCACTTTGTTCGTGTTTCTACATTTATCATGCATATCTTTTAAAATTTGGGAGATGGGTGAAGGATGGAGGAGCAAGACAGTAAACAAGTACGAGTGATGACTAACGAGGTCCTGTATACATGTCACCTCAGACAGGTCGCACTCGTCGTACTCCATTTGCATACCTTAAAAGAGAATATTCTGCCTGGTCATCGAGATTCTCCATTACAGTATCAGTTTTCTCGCACTCATCATCCCCTGTATCTCGTACTCTATACCAACAACCCGCAGCAGACCCACCTGTCAGCATTATTTTAAGAGAGTTTTACCTGTATGTCATTAAAAAAGTTGGCATAGACTTGTGTACCACTAGAAAGTTCGTTCCACCTCTATGCCACTGACTCAAACTTTTCAGACATGTGTGCCATTCCGTCCATTTTGGTGGCTAACGACGTCAAATAGACAAGTGAAATGACCATTTTACTCCTAAAGTGGGGTCCATTTGTCAGCCACATGCACTTTCTTTTTTTTCATCTTCCCTCACCACCGTGTCCATTTATCACCACCTCCACACCGCCATCCCCGCACACCTGCGCCGTCGCCGCGCCCCACCACTCGCGGCTCCCCCCGGGTTCGAGGGCGTGAGCGAACATGCGACGACGACGGCGAGTGGTGGGAGTCCCATCCCAGTGTCTCTCTCTGCCTCGGCATGGGCATGAGGGGGACGTGACAATCGAATGCCACCGACCCACCACCCTGGTGTCAGGCAGATACGCATGCACAGTGGCATGGGGAATGAACAATTGCTCCGCATTTCCCTAGGAAGGTATGGCGTGTCGGGCTGAAGACCACCGTGCAAGGGCCGACGTGACGACATGCGTTGCCCTGCATCGGCTGCACTGGGGCCGCGGGAGCAATAGCAGGAGGAGCTTGCTGCACGTGATTTTCAAGCTCCAAATCCTTCAATTGTATTGCTTAAATGCAAAAAATTCAAATCAATTGGTTGAATCCTTATGGTTTGTCTACAAGATTGGTTAAAGGATTGGGCGGAGTTTGGATTGAAATTTGCACAATTTTGGAACTGAATCGGATGCAGCTGCTTGCCGCTGCTGCTTGGAGTGCCACACGTTGTAGCTGGGGTAGGGGCGCGCACGTGACCTTGCACCGCTGCAGCAGGGGAAGGGGCAGTAGCACCCAGAGCCCTCGCACGCACATCATCACCTCGAGCGGCCTCTCTCCCAGTTGTCGCAGCCGCCGCCCTCCATGGCCACTCTACGTTACAAGCACGGGCACGGCGGTGTGGGCGTGCGGCAGCCCCTGCGACAGCGAGATGGAGAGCAGCCGCAGCCACACGGCGGCCACAACCTGTTCCTCACGCGGCGGCAGCCTGGACAAGCAGGGGCCTCGTCGTCGGGGCACCAGACAAGAGAGATCGATGCGCGGTGCGATGTGGAGCTCGAGTATGGAGAGATCGACGAAGAGGAGGATGAGAGGGAAGGGGTATTTTAGACATCTGTTGGCGGTCAAATATGGCACCCCTAAGGAACTTGTTACACTTTGGTTTCGGCTTTGATTTGGAACTAACTCGCCACTAGGCATACTAATGATGTAACAAGTTCGACACGAGCATGTGTTTTTGGAGTTGTAGGTTTATGCAGGAAATAACAAGCTTAATGGATAAGTCCGCATCAAGTTCGGAAGGTGTTACGCAAGAGGATCAAGGAGCGTTGTTCGTGTGCGAATACAAGATGAACTTACTTCCAAAGGTGGCAAGGACCAAGATGCAACACAAGATATTCTCGAGGACCAAGACGAGAAGACCGGAGTTCATACGACAAGACCCCCTATCTATTCACAAGGATAAAGACACCAAAAGGCCATACATCCTAAAGGGCAAAAGGTCAAAATTGCAAGAGAAGCTCGCTCGCTCGCGAAAGACGGAGCCGAACCGGGCCAAAATGGGCTTGGGCCGGCCGGCCCATGCCGACCGGCCTAGGGCCTTTTTGTGGCGGTTCGGCCTCCCCTTTCTCGTACGTGATGTTCATCGAATCCTAAGGCTATGCCTCCGCCGCCATTCGCCAGAAAGACCGATAAAAGCCCCCGAGGTCGACCACATCAAGGGATTCAACTTTCAGAGATTCAACCGAGGGAGAGAGCCACATAGAGGAGAGAGAAGGACGCCCGGAAACCCTAGCAAGGTCCCTCCGGCTCCGCCACAAGTTCAAGAGCAAGGAGGAGATTAGATCTTCAAGGGAGAAAGCAAGGTGGAGAGCATCTTCCTCGTCGATCTTCATCTACTTCGGAGGATTCTACACCATGTCTCGCGCTACAATGTGTAACATTATGGGGTAAAATCCTTGTTTGTCCTTGGGGTTGAAGGGAGAGCTTGAGTTGTAATCACCGAACCTATGTTTTGGATCTTTTTGCTATCATATTCATGTTGATGGTGCTTCAATCTTTATTGCCGGCTGGCTTGCTTTGGGTATGCATCGCTCGTAGCTTCACATATCGTGTTCCTTTTGTTCCTTATTTGATTACCGTCGTGTAGTGACATGTACGCGGGAGGGAAAGCTTATCGAACTTGGTTCACATCCCTTAGTTTTGCATACCTAGATCACATCAACGTCTTGTGCACCTATCGTTCGACCACGGATTACCCTCGTGTAGTGACTAGTACGTGAGAGGGAAAGGGTCGGTCTCGGTGCACCTTTACCTTTGATAGTTTAGATCGGTTCGTTCTTGTTAGGTGGTTACATCTCTAAGTGATCCTAGACCCCTTGGGCAAGCTTTCTAGATTCTTGAACTCTCCATACCTTTACTCTCTTTGTTAATCTCTTTAACCTAGAGTAGATTAGTTCTTATATATACATCATCACTTGATAAAGAGCTTTCAATCAACAAGTTTAGTGCTTAGTTGAGCATAGCAATCCACTTGTTCCACGGATTGATAAACCTTGGGGGATACTCTAAGGGAAAATCTACAATCGACCCATGCGCTTGCGGATCGTAATTTGGCACGTTATCTACCGTCAACAAGCTTTTCTGGCACTGTTGCTGGGGAACAAGCTAGTTTGCTATGTTTAACTTAGTCTTAATTTTGTTGATCACTAACACTAACTTTTCGTCTAGAAAAACCTTTGTTTTTGTTTTTATTTTTGTTGTCTAGATGGCTCTTGTCAATCATGCCATGGAGGAAGAAGAAAAAACACTAAGGGACTATGCTACCTCGCGATTGGAGGATATTAAAGTGCGAAAATCAGATTCAACACCCAAGGCTAACAAGTACAAGATCAAGCCTCGAACGATCAAGATGGTAGCATCAAACCCATTTAGAGGGGCGGAGATGGACAATCCATATAGGCACATTGAGCGTTTCACGAGGCTATGCGACATGGTACAACAAAAAGGAGTTCCGGGCGATTGGTACAAATGGAATCTTTTTCCATACTCACTTGCGGAAGAAGCAAAAAGATGGTACTCATTTGCATCCTTTGAGGTGGAAGGAAACTAGGCTCGATTGGTGAAGGAATTTTTTCAGAGATTCTTTCCGATAAGCAAAGTTCAAAACATGAGGAGGCAAGTGATAAATTTTGCGCAAGGAAAAGAGGAAGGAATAGATCAAGCTTGGGAAAGATTCAATTAATTAATCAAACAAGGGCCAAAGCTTGGGTTCTCCGGTGATGTACTCTTGCATACTTTCTATTTTTCTCTAACCCCCGAATGCATGCGGTATGTTCAAATGTGTACAGGCGGAAAGATCATGGAGAAAACACTCATGGAAGCCACCAAACTACTAGAAAAAATAAGTAAAGGGGTGGCCAAGCAAAGAGATTGGGGAGAACATATTCCGGGAAGCATTGATCAAGAAACACGTGTGGAGGTACTTGCTGGAATTTCTAGAAAAGAAGCCCTAGAAGTGAAGGAAGAAGAAGCAAAACAAGAAAAGATTGAAGGAGCAACCCACAATGGAGGAAGACCAATCCAAGGCAACAAAATTTGCAAGCTAGAAAAGGAAAAAGGAAGAAGTTTAGCGAAGGCAAAGCCGCTAAAGGAGTTCGAACAAATGGATTGGATCCCGATTGACTTCGAAGAAATATACAACAAGAGGAGACCATACCTGAACCAAAAAGGATCTGCGAGGGCCATAGAGTTGAACTTTCCAAAGGAGAGACACTCGGGGTACGAGCTAGACAAAGAATCGGCCGGAGAAATTATTCAAAGACTTTTCAATGAGGAAGAAGAGGTAGATCCGGATCACATTTCCGAAGTAAAGAAGATTATGGGAGCTAGTAAAGCCGGAAGCCTCACCATATGCACACCTAGCCGAGGTGTACGTGATAGGAGCCGATCATGTCGAAGGTACTTCTCTACCAACACCTCACATAAGTTGCACCATTAATGGGGAGAAAATTTGGAAAGCCTTATGTGACATCGGAGCCCATGTAAGTGTCATGTCTTCCAAGATTTATTATGAGCTTTTTAGTAGAACTTTAAATCTAGCCCCAACACAAATAAAATTGATCATGGGAGATGGTAGAACAACAAGACCTTTGGGTGTGCTTAGAGATTTAGATGTTGCTATCTCGGGTAAAGTTATTCCAACTGACTTTTTTGTAATTGATGCTTGCCATGATGAACATGATGATATAATTCTTGGTAGGCCTTTTCTTAAGTTGGTCAACGCCGTTTTTGATGCCGGAAAGGGTAGTGTTACTATTGATCTAGATGGAACTAAACTCACATATGATTTTCTACCCGCTTCTCGTATTGCTCTACCTCTACCTCTTGATAACGAAGAGGTAGAGGACCTTCATTTTGTTGATACTTTCAGGGATCCTCTCCAACGAGCAATGGAGAATGATACTATTTATGATGATCAAGACAAGGAACTAGCGGAAGCAACCGAGGAATTGAAGGCACAAGAAGGAAGCTTGGAGGAAGGAAGTTTTGAAGATATTGGAAATTTGCAACAACAAGAACTCGAAGCACCCGATATTGAGTTAAAGCCACTTCCCAAGGGATTAAAGTATGAATTTTTGGGAGGTGATAAGACGTACCCGGTCATTGTGAGTGATGAATTGAGTCCGGAAGAGATGGACAAGTTGCTGAATTTATTGAGAAGACATAAGAAGGTGATTGGGTATACAATAAGTGACTTGAAGGGTATTAGTCCAGCCTTTTGCACCCACCGCATACCACTTGAAGAACAATGAAAGCCCGTTGTTGAGCATCAAAGAAAGTTGAGCCATTCCATGCGTGAGGTGGTGAAGAAGGAGGTGATCAAATTGTTGGATGCCGGAATAATATACCCTGTGCCATATAGTGAATGGGTGAGCCCGGTGCATTGTGTACCAAAGAAGGGAGGAATAACGGTTGTGAAGAATGAGAAGGAAGAATTGGTACCGCAACGGATTGTGACCGGGTGGAGAATGTGCATCGACTATAAGAAGTTGAACAAGGCAACAAGGAAAGATCACTTTCCGCTACCATTTATTGATGAGATGCTTGAAAGGTTAGCCAAACATTCCCACTTTTGTTTCCTTGATGGGTACTCGGGGTTCATGCAAATTCCTATCCATCCGGATGATCAACACAAGACAACCTTCACATGTCCGTATGGAACTTTTGCATATAGAAGGATGCCATTTGGTTTATGTAATGCCCCGGCTACCTTTCAAAGATGCATGGCAGCTATATTCTCAGATTTTATTGAAGAAATTATGGATGTATTCATGGATGACTTCTCGGTGCATGGTATGTGTTTTGAAAGTTGCTTGGAAAATTTGGAAAAAGTCCTTAAAAGGTGTGGAGAAATTGACTTGGTGCTTAATTGGGAGAAGTGTCACTTTATGGTGAAACAAGGGATAGTCTTGGGACAAGTCATCTCCGAGAGAGGAATAGAGGTGGACAATGCTAAGATTGAAACGGTTGAAAAGTTACCACCCCCGACAAATATCAAATCATTAAGAAGCTTTCTCGGGCATGCCGGATTTTATAGGAGGTTTATAAAGGATTTCTCGAAGATCACCAAGCCATTGACACGACTTCTCCAAAAAGATGTGGAATACGACTTTGATGAAGAATGCTTGCATGCCTTTCAGACGTTGAAGAAATCTCTCATAAGCGCACCAATTATGCAACCACCCTATTGGAATCTACCATTTGAGATAATGTGCGACACAAGTGATTATGCCGTTGGAGTCATTCTTGGACAAAGGAAGGAAGGAAAGGTACACGCAATTTATTATGCAAGCAAAACCCTAAATGAAGCTCAAGTGAATTATGTAACTATGGAGAAAGAATTGCTCGCCGTGGTGTTCATATATGAAAAATTCAGATCCTATATTGTGAACTCAAAGGTGATCGTGTATACCGACCATGCTACAATGAAGTACCTTTTGTCCAAGAAAGATGCCAAGCCACAATTGATTAGATGGATTCTACTATTACAAGAGTTTGATATGGAAATTACAGACAAGAAAGGGTCGGATAATGTTGTAGCCGACCACCTATCAAGGATGCATCATGGAGACGATGGGATGAAGCTAATCGAAGATAGAATGAGAGATGACCATCTATATCGGGTACTTGATAGGAGAGGATGGATGAATGATATTATAAGGTGCTTACGGAAGATGCCATTAGATCACTTGGATAAAAATGTTAAAAGAAGGGTAATTGCCGAAAGCAGGAAAATTTTATTGGGATGTGCCATACCTATATAGATTGGGAGATGATGGAGAGCTAAGAAGATGCATACCGCGGGAATAAAGAGAAGAAATTCTAAGAAAATGCCACTCATCGGAATATGGAGGACATTATGGACACTTTAGCACGCAAGCAAAGGTATGGGTGTTGACGACTGTTATCTACTCATTTTATACCCGTCAACATGTACCTTTTGGCATGAGAAATGATCATTAACACTAGAATAGGGCTTAAACTAACCATTTCCACAAGTGTTGGTGATTATGCAAATACATGTGATTAGCACTAGAATGAGGAGTAAACGCACAAGTCTTTGATCCAAGTACTTCAAACTTAGCCAATGAGGGGATGCCACCTAGGATTCCCCTGGATCACTGACGTCATCAATCCAAGAGAGGCAAGCTCGACGAATCACGTATCGCCACATGGACCTCACATGGATTCAAGGGCCCACTTATCCCCCAAAACCGTCGGGAAACTTGGCATGCACAGGGGAGTGGCTTCAGGGCCCACCAGTCAGCCACCAGGAGAAAGGAAGAGGCGCCACGTGCCACAGCGGTTTCGGCCGAACCGTGGATCGACCGAACTGACCTTGGTTCGGCTGATCCTGGCCCTCCACGTGGCAGCCACTGATTGGTCCTTGGTTGCGATCCCGAGCGTTTTGGGGGCACTTTGAGCCCCGGAGCAAGCTCCCCTCTTGCCTATAAATAGAAGGGGAGGGGCCTCATTCTTGGACACACACTTCTCCTCCTCTTCATTTTGGCCTTGGAGCCTCTCTCTTTAGGAGAGGAGAGCTCTTTGTATAGGATTAGTGCTAGGAAGTGAGGTAGGAGGCTTGGGGCCATGTCATGTTCATGACATCTTCCTCAAGAACGATCCTCAGCGGTGCCTTTGTTCTTCATCTAGACTAAAGTGAGTATTTCGACATTTTCTATTTAGACTAAAGTCGTATGCATGCATAGTTGCTTTGTTCTTGTGTTCTTCGTTTGTTCTTGATTTAGAGGCTTGTGTTCTTCGAACACAACCCTTTCGATCTAGTAGACTTGGATCATAAGTTTGCATCTAGTTTGCCAGCTTGTCTATTAGAGTAAAGTTGATGCTCCTGCATATCTCTAGTTAGATCAAAGTGCATTCATGATCTTGCATAAGTGATAGAGTATACCTTGAGCTAGTACCAGTATCTCCCTCGCAGATTCGTAGTTCCGTATTTATACAGAGTGCTATAGTCGGGCTATCAGGACGTCAGACGGTGTCCGACTATAGTAGTAGTCAGTGGTGTAGACGTGGTGTCTGGACCATAGGTTATCCTGTGAATACCAAGTACATTTGCATAACGATAGAGGTAGGCCGCAGTGGTGACAACCTGTTGGACCCTTTGGAACCCTCCGCGCCTGTGTACCGAGTAGGGCCCCGTTACCAGAACATATTGCCTAGCCTTAAACAGCTAGGGTGGGTTGGCGCCCAAGGTGAGTGTTATACCTGAGAGACCGTGCTAGACTCTGCGCTCGGTCAAGGCAGATTCTTTCTACCTATTCTATCAATCAGCGTTGTGTCCTTGGACCATCTATACTAGAGTAGAAGATAGTGCACATCGTTCCTTGGATTCGATACCCTTGAAATACTCTCCTTCCTTAGGGAAGTGCTACAATGGTATTTCTGTGCGCTTGCGGTATACCCGGTTGCTCTTATACGTTCCCTCTAGGTGTACAACTAGTGGTGACGTTAAGAAACGCCAACAAGCATTTCTGGCGCTGTTGCCAGGGAACGGTTGCTGTATCTATCTTCGAACCTAGTGGTCCTCGTATTTATCTTTTTTTCGTTTTCTTCTACCGTCACCCCCGTTACCCATCGAGATATCCTTTTTGTTTCTTTTGTTCTACCTTCACCCCCGTTACCCTTTGAGATGCCTTCCTTTCAAAGCTTCTCTACCTCAAGGGGTGAGTTCAAAGAGCCACCATCGTCTTCATCATCTAGCTATGAACTCCCCCCTAGCTTTTTAGCCATGGTTCAGGATTGACCATTCTTTGGAGCAATCAATGAAGACCCCTACCTCCATTTGGAGGAATTTGAGGAACTGTGTTCTAGACTGGCTATGCCAGGCATGACACAGGACACCGTGAGGTAGAAGTTGTTTCCTTTCTCCCTCATAGGAGAGGCGGATCAATGGTACGCCCGCACTGTAGAAAGTGTGAAAGGAGATTGGGGAGAACTCCGATATAACTTTTGCCACTCGTTCTCTCTCATGGAAAGGATGGAGCAATGGTACACTCGTGTAGCTTCTCTACCAATAAGTATCCTCGATTTTGAGAAAATAGAGGAGGAGTCCCAAGGAGTGGCATGGGCTAGGTTCCTACACCTTTTGGTGTCGACACCTGGTCTGTCTTTACCCATCGATGTGTCATTGTACATCTTCTGTGTGGGTCTAGACATGGATTCTGTCCTCTATCTAGACGTTATTGCTGGAGGTTTGTTTGT
This sequence comes from Cenchrus fungigraminus, assembly GCA_036936925.1. NCBI lineage: Eukaryota > Viridiplantae > Streptophyta > Magnoliopsida > Poales > Poaceae > Cenchrus > Cenchrus fungigraminus. The sequence continues at coordinate 114,871,280 of CM072779.1, read as the reverse complement.
GGAAAAAACTCCAATGGAAGGAAGAGAGATCCTAGATTCCCTCTTAGAAAACTCTTCTGTCCCTATTGAGCACAACAAACCCAACCAAGAATCCGAGTCGAGCCATGAGGGTCCCTCAACATCCAAGTCCGAGTCTTCATCTTCCGAATCCCAAGACTTGTCTGTTGAGCCCTCTCATGAACCCCGAACGTCAAAGGAAGAAGAAATTCAGCCTTCGGTGTCCACTTGCAAATTCGAGGATGACCCATCTAGAAATCTTTCAGACACCTCGAATTCTTTTGATGCCCAATTAGGGGAGGAACCTCATTCTGTCCACACCGACCATTCTAGAGATCTTTCAACAGAACCTTCCCTTAGGCCTGCGGTGCCACATCTACCTCTTGATCCTCCTGACGACGCATATCCTGAGGAGGCCATGAGGGAGGAACAGTCAGAGGGAGTGGCACGATTTTCTGAAGCAATTTGGAATAGTTCACCATCTCTGGTTGTCCCTTGCTCTATTAGAAGCACTGTCATAGAGGCCCATTGCAACCCCATCATGGAGGTTAACATTTTGCCAAGGCACTTAGCGGAAACTCTTCTGGGCAAAGTCCCGCTAGCACCATCCGACATGCTCCTCAAGACTTGTCCCTTTGGACACATTCTTGAATGTCGGGGGATTGCAAGTGCCGTGCCGCTTATCATAGACGGGATCAAGGCTAGTTTAGACTTTCACATCTTCGATGTCCTTGATCTCGATCTCCTCCTAGGCTCCCCTTTAGAGCAGCTCTTCGATACATCTATAGGGAGCCTAGATGATAAGCTTAGGGGAGTCGCTTCTGCCTCCGCTACTCCTTTTCCGGGACATCCTATGGCAAAGCCTCTTCCCCAGCAAAACCCGCTCGAGAAGATGACGCATATATCTCCGTCTGCGTCGCCCGAGTCTGTTCTCATTAAGGTTGTAGAATGTTCTACCCCTCAAGTGGATGACTCGGGAGACTCTCTTCACCTTTGTGAAGGCGAACGATCGTCACCACTCTCGACCGAGTTTCAGCCTCTTCCCGCTGGCCCGTATCATGTTGCAATCGATCATGGTCGAGAGTTAATATCGAGCTTCCATGATGACTCTCTTGAGATGGAGAATTCATGGGCCATGGAACCTTTCAAGGCACTGACTCTGGAGTCCGGAGGAAAGGATTCCACACACGAGCATGGTAGCTTCATTCTTGATTCACCATACAGACCATGCTCGCATCATGTCCCTCTAGAGTCAGACATACTTAGTGCACTGAGCATGCATGAGGGCTGCAATCGCCTTATGGTCTGCTTTTGTAGGAAGTTCAAAAGGTTGGTTGTGGATGCATATGTCTATCATAAGCATATCAGATTTCGTGTGTGCACTGTGGCACTAACCTTGTAGCTGAAGCTTCACTGATACATCAAGGATTGGTGGTGAGACAGGAATGACACCACCAACGATAGCTGCAAGATGAAGTTCCCATGGTCGAGCTTATGACCTTAAATAAATAAAGCACTACCAGGAGATAGCCTGAATTAGCATAGGTTTTATTTCCCTTTTCGAATAAAAGCAAGAACATATTTTTAGGATAAGTTGTCCTTTGGGTATTTTTGGTCACTAACCATTCAGGTGGAGATTGAAAAGAAAGATGGACAGGTGATGCCTACGAAAATGTGAGCCACATCAGCTGCAACACCTATATAAGCTTTGGTGAGGGAACATTTACAAAAGGAAGCTTGATCACCACACATTTGAGTTTTGTTGCCTAGCAATGCAAACTTCAAGTGTGGGGGAGGTATGTGAGCATCCTGAGTAAAGTTCCTCCTCTACCAAATCTTATCCTGGTGTGAAGATGATGTTAGCTCTTGCATCTTGCCCACTAGCTAGGTAAGTCCTGCTTTTGACATCAAACAAAGACCTTCCGGGAGGTTGCCCGAGGTTCACCGTCATATGCTCATGTTTATGTTCCTTTTGGTAATAGCTTGATCATGCTTTCATGCTTCTTTTATCTTGTTTATATGCTCTGGTTTGAATGTATGTTTGCAACATACATTCATCGACTGTTTTAAATTAAGCATGGTGCTTAGGTTAAAATTGTCTTCTTCAATCAAAACAAGACATGGTGTCGAGTTTTGATTGATGAACCTTAGAGTTATATTTTCATAGATCTTGGTTGCATATATGCTGACTAACCCCTGCAGAAAATTGTCAAATTTGAATGGGTAAGTCATTGAGCTAAATTCAACTGGGAAGGTAAGTTGAGGTGTCAGATTCATGTTGCACAACATACAAGGGTGGTACATATGACCTCTCAAAGGTCCAAGGTAAGTATATTCCCCTTTGTTTATGAAGTGTAATCTTTGTCTAACCCTTTCGAGCAAATGACATGGTGATAATAAAAATAAAATAAAAACAACAAAAATATTTAAATTTGAATAAAGGCTCTATAGTTCTCGAACCAGTAGAGTCCATCTTTTGTTTTCATTTGTCATTTGAAGAACAGCACCAGGATCAACCACCAATGTAGGGGAGTTCTCTCAAGCTCATCATCGACATATCCACTCGAGAACTCCCACACAGGCACTGCACAACATCGACTACGCCTTCATGACAAGAGCAAGGTAAACTGGAGTGAGCCGGCTGCCTTTTGGTCAGCCAAATCACCACTGGTCTTCCTTGATCTCTTATCCTTCAGAAGCGATGGTATGTGCACCCTCTATCTCACTCTATCCTATCCATGAGTTTGTTTGAATTTCAATTCATATCCTTTATATCAAACTCAACAATTCGTGCTATGCTTGCTCTACATGATTCCTGTGGTTAGCTTGCATATGTTTTATTCCTTACTTATTGTCTTGATGCTTGTGAACAAATATCATTAGGGAACTCATGCTTATCTAAGTAGTTGGCGTTTGTGATATGGTTTGATGATATGATCTTTGCTCTGAATGTTTGAGTGCTTGGGAAATTTATTTTGAAAATCTGAAACCCCTTTGCAAAGCTCCTCTTTGATATGCCATCGTCCTACTAGAGCCATATGATGTTCATAGTTGAAAACCTTCTACTCATATGCTGCTTGTTATTGCATTGAGCTTTGTCAAATTCTGTGACCCTTGTGAGAATTTTTTTCATTACTTTCATGATCAAGATTCATGTGCACACCACCATATTCCCCTTGCTATGCTTCTACACTGGAAGTTAGCATTGTATCATTCATCCATTCCATAAAAATAAAGCTCCATATGTGGTGTGACATCTCTCTCCAAAAAGTATCCTTCAAAAAGAGACATAGGCTATAAAAAAAGAGAGAGAGACACATGCTCAAGGCATGATGAAAAAAAGAAAAAAAGAAAGAATAGCCCAAGTCCAAAATAAAGGAGAAATAAGAGAGAGATGGTCATACAAAAAGGAGTTCCATAATCTTGATGGTAATAACTAGTGTCCATTCCGGGGCTAGTGTCCACCTTACCATCAACCCATAGTTCTCATCATATATGTATGGTAATATCTAGCACCCATTCTGGGCCTAGTATCCACCTTACCATACTCCCATAGCCATATTGGTGCACATCTTGATCTGATGGTATGATTTGATTTTCTCTGTGGATCCAGTTTTTGACTTTGCAATATATGTGATACAAGTATGTCTTATCCTTTATCCTACCCTGAGCTCCACAAATTGCCATCATTAGAAGTAGGATGAAGAAAGGCAGCAATGCCTTGGTGAGGACATATACACATTGAGTGATCTGAGAGAATCAAATGAGGAGCTAAGAAAAGTTTTTTTTGAAAATTCTTGCAAAAACCCCAAGTTACTTAGCATGATGAGCAGGACTAATTTGATTCATGGCCATTCCATTCCTCAACCACCCAAGATAGCATGATAGACACTTCATAGAGTTCACAAGTGCAAGGTATGGTTCGGAATATCTCTTATGCTTACTTCATACCTATGGATATCATGTCTCACCTTGATCTTGTTCTTCCCTTCACTCGGGACGAGCAAAGGTCGAGTGTGGGGGTATTTGTTGACGGTTGTTATCTACTCATTTTATACCCATCAACATGTACCTTTTGGCATGAGAAATGATCATTAACACTAGAATAGGGCTTAAACTAACCATTTCCAAAAGTATTGGTGATTATGCAAATACAGGTGATTAGCACTAGAAAGAGGAGTAAAAGCACAAGTCTTTGATCCAAGTACTTCAAGCTCAGCCAATGAGGGGATGACACCTAGGATTCCCCTGGATCACTGACGTCATCAATCCAAGAGAGGCAAGCCCGACTAATCACGTATCTCCACATGGACATCACATGGATTCAAGGGCCTGCTTATCCCCCAAAACCGTCGGGAAACTTGGCATGCACAGGGGAGTGGCTTCAGGGCCCACCAGTCAGCCACCAGGAGAAAGGAAGAGGCACCACGTGGCACGGCGGTTTCGGCCGAACCGGGGATCGGCCGAACCGACCTTGGTTCGGTTGATCCCAGCCCTCCACGTGGCAGCCCCTGATTGGTCCTTGGTTGTGATCCCGGGCGTTTTGGGGCACTTTGAGCCCTGGAGCAAGCTCCCCTCTTGCCTATAAATAGAAGGGGAGGGGCCTCATTCTTGGACACACACTTCTCCTCCTCCTCTTCATTTTGGCCTTGGAGCCTCTCTCTTTAGGAGAGGAGAGCTCTTTGTATAGGATTAGTGCTAGGAAGTGAGGTGGGAGGCTTGGGGCCATGTCATGTTCATGACATCTTCCCCAAGAACGATCCTCAGTTGTGCCTTTGTTCTTCATCTAGACTAAAGTGAGTATTTCGACATTTTCTATTTAGACTAAAGTCATATGCATGCATAGTTGCTTTGTTCTTGTGTTCTTCATTTGTTCTTGATTTAGATGCTTGTGTTTTTCGAACACAACCCTTTCGATCTAGTAGACTTGGATCATAAGTTTGCATCTAGTTTGCTAGCTTGTCTATTAGAGTAAAGTTGATGCTCCTGCATATCTCCAGTTAGATCAAAGTGCATTCGTGATCTTGCATAAGTGATAGAGTAAACCTTGAGCTAGTGCCAGTATCTCCCTCGTGGATTTGTAGTTCCGTATTTATACGGAGTGCTATAGTCGGGCTATCGGGACGTCAGACGGTGTCCGGCTATAGTAGTAGTCAGTGGTGTAGACGTGGTGTCTGGACCATAGGTTATCCTGCGAATACCAAGTACATTCGCGTAACGATAGAGGTAGGCCGCAGTGGTGACAGCCTGTTGGACCCTTTGGAACCCTCCGCACCTGTGTACCGAGTAGGGCCCCGTTGCCAGAACATATTGCCTAGCCTTAAACAGCTAGGGTGGGTTGGTGCCCAAGGCGAGTGTTATACCTGAGAGACCGTGCTAGACTCTGCGCTCGGTCAAGGCAGATCCTTTCTACCTATTCTATCAATCAGCGTTGTGTCCTTGGACCATCTATACTAGAGTAGAAGATAGTGCACATCGTTCCTTGGATTCGATACCCTTGGAATACTCTCCTTCCTTGGGGAAGTGCTACAACGGTATTTCTGTGCGCTTGCGGTATACCCGGTTGCTCTTATACGTTCCCTCTAGGTGTACAACTAGTGGTGACGTTAACAAACGCCAACAATGGGCAAGTGGATTCTATTGGCCTGAGATGCACGAGGATGCTAAAAGTTTGTTACAACTTGCCCGGAATGCCAAAGGAGTGGAAATATATCACAAAGGAATGCAATATCGCTGAATTATAATTTGCAAATTGATCTATTTGATGTTTGGGGCATCGACTTTATGGGACCTTTCGTGAACTCGCATGGATATGAACACATCTTGGTCATAGTTGATTATGTATCAAAATGGGTTGAAGCAATTCCGTGTAGGAAAGCATCTACGGAAGAAGCTATTCAAATGATCAAGACGGTGATATTTCCTCAATGTGGTGTTCCTAGAATTTTGATAGTGATGGTGGATCACACTTTATTGGCAAGGATTTCAAAAGATGCTTGGCAAAGTTGGGAATCGAGCATAGGGTCTCCACGGCCTAGCATCCACAAACAAATGGCCAAGCGGAAACATCAAACAAGCAACTCAAAGACATCCTCAAGAACACGGTAACTAAAGGAGGAAAAGATTGGTCAAAGAAGCTAGACGGAGCATTGTGGGCATACCGAACTGCGCATAAAACACCGATAGGTATGACCCCTTATCAATTTGTCTATGGAAAACATGTCCTTTGCCGGTAGAACTAGAGCACAAAGCTTATTGGGCAATAAAGGAGATGAATCTTGATATTGATGCGGCACAAATAAAGAGGAGGATTCAAATAAGTGAAATTGAAGAGCTAAGATTGAAGGCATATCACAGCGCTAGCATCTATAAAGAGAGGATGAAGAGATGGCACGACAAAAGATTGCATAAGAAGGAATTCAAGGAAGGAGACAAGGTCCTACTATACAATTCTCGATACAAGGTCTTCGGTAAAGGAAAATTGCAAAGCAAATGGGATGGACCATACGTCGTACACTCGGTGTCACCATCGGGAGCGGTAATAATCATGGACGTCAAAGGAGATCAATATGTTGTGAATGGACAGCGACTCAAGGTATTCCTAGAGCCCGACATTGTGCCCATTAAATACATTGACGTCTACACCTTGGATGGTGACTCGGATCGTCAAGACTAGCGATGAAAACAAGGTAAGTTTGTAAATAATTTTTGTATTTTTATGAGCATCCCACCTTTGCCCCTTATTTATTTTATGATGAGGACGTCGTATGTTTTAAGCGTGGGGGAGAAGGTGTGATCTCTTGTTTTTTTAGTTGAGTTGTTTCCTTTAAAAAAATATAGTTCAATGGTGTGATTTAAATTAGTGTGGAGTCAATAAAAACAACATCCTTGTGCAAGTTTTTCCTTTCCTCTACTTATTGGTATGTTCTTTACCTTTATTATTTGAGCATGAGTAATGAGCAATAATGTTTGCCGTGGTGCTTAGAGGAAGTTTGCCTATAAAGTACCCATACTCTATTTTAATCTAGAACCTCACTTTGACTTTGCTATGAGTAAGACTAAATTTGGAGGCTTTTTATTTCTGAAAATTTATGAAAAACCCTTGCAATAAAGGTTAGCATCTTCTTTTTCCAAGTCGAGGGACAAGCATATCCTATACAAGGCCTATATTATATATATATTTCACCATAAGTGTTGTTAGCATGATGAATTGGGTTAGGACTTTTCTGTCTTGGGAGATCTAATTTCGAGTAATGATCATGTCCATGATTTTATATCTTTTATTGCTAGCCTCATCATACATTCGGTAATAGAAATTTCACATTGAATGCCCTGTATATCGCCGGATTCCATACCCAAACCATAGACATCTTTTTATCATCTTATTCTTTGAATACAACCCATGTCCGAAGATTCGTTCCATTTTTAGGCAAGGATTTATTTGAAATTCAGATTGTGATTCATGTCAAAGAGACGAGCGAAAGGCTTCGGAAAGAGATCAAGATGTCAAGAAAAGAGAATAAAAAAATATAATAACATGCGTGTGTGCGCATAAAAAGAAGGAAGAGAAGAAAGAAAATAAAAAAAGGGAAGAAAGGAGAAAAATGAGGAATTCAAGGCAAGGCAAGGAAGATATATTGAGGGATGATGAATCAAATGAAGATCAAGAGAAGTGCAAGGAAGGATGCGTCAATGTTGAGAACGAATCTTCAATATTCCAACCATGTGCAATCCGACATCGAGGACATCATTAGTGCCTTGAAGTCATTATTCTTTTTCCCTTTACACATGTCCACCATTCTAAATCTTCTCATCCTTGATACCCTTACATTATAGTTTAACTCTCATGATCATTGGCTCGGAAGGTGAACGACCACTAGAGGATTTTCTTAGCTTGATAATACTTGTGTTAACTTCACTAGCCATACCCATAGCTCCACCTTACATTATAAATGAGAGACTTGTGGGAGGTGAGAGTTTACGAACTATCTAGGATAGCCACTTTAAATGAGCGACATGTGAGGACTTGGAGAAAGACTTTGTCTAATACTTGTTGCAGGAATTTTATTTTAAACTCGTGGAAAACCCTCTAATGGAAGTAAGAAAGTAAGTATGGTTGGATTCGAGGATCTCTAGTAAAAGGAATGAGTTGTGGGATAAGTCTTGAATTGGCAATATTTCTAAATGCCCATGTTTATGTCATGATCATTCCTTTCATGTTTCTTATACTAAAGACGGAGGTTTAACTAACTTGTAAGGAAAGGTGTTGACGGTCGATTTCCGTCAACCAAGAGCACTTGTTACACTAAGGTTTGAGCTTTGATTTATAACTAACCAGCCACTAGGCACACTAATGATGTAACAAGTTCGCACTTGCATGTGGTTTTTGGAGTATCTTGTTTACGCAGGAATTAAGTACCTAAATGAGGACTTCCGGGTAGAGTTCATTGAGCACTTTGTCAGAAGATCACGAAGCCCGGCACGAGTCAAGACACGAAGTGAACATGACTCCAAATGACCCGAGGACCGAAGCATGAAGCCGTGAAACTCCGAGGACCCGAACGGAAGATGCGGGAGTTTGCGCGCCAAGCACCCTTATCTAAACCGCGGGGAAAACAACGTCAAGGACCCACATGGACTTCGGCAAATATTCAAGAAAGCACGAGAAGCATCGTGGAGGAAGATGGGCCCGAACCGGGCCGAAAAGGGCCTGGGCCGGCCGGACCATGCTGACCGGCCTAGGGGGTTTCGGGCCCGGTTCGGCCTCCCCTTTGACCTACACGCTCCTCGGCTCATTTATACCCCTGCCTCCAACGACCGCCACAATCCATTCATCAGAACTCAGCGAAACCTAGAAGTGAGCACCGGAGGGAGACGACGGCGGCGGAGTCCTCGAAGTTGTCGAGGGGATGGCCTCGGCCAACCCTAGCCACCATGGCCGCCCTGCGTGGTTGTGCCATGGTGGACTTCTAGAGCTACGCATTCCTCATCATAGGTATGGCCTCGGTGGTGATGGTGTAATGTATACTTTCATGTGAGCAATGATAATCTTGTCATCCGATCTATTAAGCGATTCCATGTCTCCATCTTTACTTTCTACCTTTCATGAATATGTTTGATCCTTAGTCTAATGCTAGGTTAGACTACATAGCATGCTTTATGTAATCATGGTGATTAGATCTAGTATGTCGACCCTTTATGTCTTGTAGACATGTCCATGTATGGGCACGCCCGTAGATCCCCTGCTTCATTAAGGGAGCATCGTGACAGGGTGATTTCCCCCAAACGAGCGGATGTCCTCGGGAGGTAGGCCGGAGGTAGGAGTTTAAGGATGCTTTTAGATGAGATGCTTGGTTTGTTGCTCGTTTGTCAGAACTACAACTAGAAGGCGATAGGCTTAGTTGTCCTCTTGGTGGCGATTTACCATGGCTATGTTTGTGAATGTGATCAACCTTTATGCTATCACTCATATCTCTTAGGTTTATCTTTGTATGCAATCAACACTTCATGTTAGGTTAGTTCGATAGATTAGGCAGGGACCCTTAGCGGTTTGCTTCCGATCCTTGGATTGACAATCCTTGGGGGACCCTTCTTGGTGAAAAAGGCACCAAGTCACCCGTACGCTTGCGGTGAACTTCAACACGGTTTTGAACTGTCAACAAGCCCTTTTTCTGGCACCGTTGCCGGGGATCAGCAACTCGAACCCTAGGGTGATCTACCTTTCTATTTGACTAACCCTAATTTTTATCATTGCATATACGCTTGTTTTCTTGTTTGTGTCCTTGAAAGCAGGTGAAAAGCTAGACCAAGATGTTCGATGAGTTCTCTACATACACACTCCGACAAGATGATTGCGACATCAAAATTCGCTCTTTAGTGGTAGGTGCTAACTTTTGTTAGTGGCCCATCATCCACTATCGAAGCTCTTCAACATCTTCGAAGTCTGTTCGCATCAAGTTTTGCACAGCCTCATGGGAAGAACAACAGGATATCTTTGGATATTTAGAAGCCCCACGAAGTTACGCTTCCAATGAGTCAAGAATCAAATCGATCGGAGGTTCCTACAAGCGGATATGGCCGAATCACCGATGATTGCACGTCCTAAAAATTTCTGGACAACAAGCAAAACTGAAGTGAAATAGCCATAACTCCCTCATTTGGACTCCGATTAAGATGAATGAGTACCCGTTGGAAAGTTAATTTTATAAATTTTTCAATAGAATTATATTTTGGTATATGTTCTGTTATGTATACAAGGGGAAATCCAAAGAAGAGGCAGCGGCAATATGATGAGAACAAGATGGCAAAGGTGAGGTCGACAACAACGAAGAGGAGCTTAGGGAATGCTTCTGCTAGACCACTCATGAAGAAATTTAGAGGCTTGGAACAAAACAAAGACCCCTAGAGCATTGGCACATGAAGACACAAGTTGGTGACATCCGACACAAGAAGATGTTTGGAGCAAATCACGAAGGATTACAAACAAAGGACGACATCTAATGGCTCGGATACTTTGGGTTCTCACACGATGGATCATGGAGCTACATGAAGGCATTTAAGACGTGTGTGAAGCCCCTCAAACAAGTTAAGAGTAGTGATCCTACACAAAGCAACCTTGACGACACATGGCATGAAGGAAGGAATTGAGAAAAGTCTGTGCGAGCCACCTCCGATCGTCAAGGGTTATTCACTTTCAACTTCGAAGGATCACTCACGAAGAAAAGCTCGAAGGCTAAGGTACAAATTAACCTCTCAAGATACTTTTGGTTATGATAATGTCCCTTTGATATTTTGATGTCCATCCAAAAGTATGTTTCGATTCTATGCCTTGCACCCTTGATGATCATGTTGATAGGCTAGAATTTCTTGAGAATAATAAAGAAGCTATGACGTGCTTAAACTTTGCTATTTACTTGCCTAATGAACTCATGCCTAATGAGAGCCTTAGCGCTAAGCAAGAAGCTTATGCTACCTTTAATCACAACATGCTTTGTTCATCCAATTTAAATTGTGGTTATGGTTGCACATGTTTTCTTTAGAACTTGCAAATCTTGGACTTGCTTTGTGCTTGGTCAAGCTAATGACTTTAAAAGAGCAAATGTCGGGAGAAAACCCGAGTTTCACTAACCATGTAGGGCATGAAGTTTGAATCAAGAGGAGAAAAGCTATGCCCCAAAGATCGGGCAAGCCTCTCACCAAGTAAAATGATCGTGTCAAGCATGGAGAGTGGATCAAAGCTGCATGGACGTCTTCACATCTTACATGAAGAACCATGGCTTCGCGACCACGAGGAGGTACGTAAGAAAGTCGAGCTCTATGACTTTAAATGAAGCACTTTGCGGGAGGCAACCCATTTTCTTATGTTTATATATATATATATATATATATATATATATATATATATATATATATATATATATATATATATATATATAATATATATATAATATGACCGTCTACGTTGTGATCTTAAATTGAACCATCAAGTAACATTGTACCATTGCTCTAATAAATACCACAACACCATGTTGTTTGATTTAAATGCTATTGAGGGAGCACTTTGTTCTTGATCTTGGAGAACTTGTAGACCTTTTTGTGTGCCTATTAGTGTTTAGGTTCTTTTTCTTTTGTGTATTTTTAGAGAGAAATATGAAGTTGGCACCATCCTTTAACTCTAAACTTGTGGCTAGTTAATTTAGGCTAACTCTTGCTTTTGTTTTAGATCACCACCATATCATGTCATTTTGTTCATCCATTGCATTGCATTACATGCTTTGTTTTGATCTAACTTTTTGTCCAACCAACCTAAGCCTTCCCATAGCCCCCACCAAAAACCGTAGCCAACAAGAGTAGGGTTGACTTGTGGCCAAGCCCACCTCTATCCCTTGTTCTAACTAAAAACTTTGACTAGCCCTCCTACGAGAAAATCTTCCACACCTTTAGCCTTCCTAAAAACCATAGGTTTGTTTTCCATAAAAAAACTTTCGACACCAGCTTAGATAGAATTTCTATGCTAGACTCCCTCTCTTAAAAATTCTTGTTTGAACCAAAAATATAGGATACCCATAACCTACTCTTAAAACCTTGTTAGTTTGGTTGTTTGATCTTTTCAACCCTTGCTAACGTTTGTTTGCGCTAACTCTTTGCATTTGCATCCCCCTCATTGTCATAATCCACTTTATGTTAGCATTGGTCTTCGTCAAACTTTATGATGAATGCTTTTATATGTATGCTTCGCGGGCATTTTAATTTTGCAATCTTGTGTAAACATGGTGCTTAGACATGATTGGAGAGCACCATCATTCAGTTTTAGATACCTTGCTATCATGTTGCATTGATTGGTTTATAAACTTTGCAATGCGCCCTACTTACCTTACACTAGAAGGAATTGATAATCTTGGGATAAGCATGGTGTTTTGACCTTGGTTAATAAATCTTTATGGCAAGGGAAAAGTTTCGCAACCACTTTGTAAGCATGGAGCTTAGAATTTGGTATAAACATTGTTTTGTTTTTATATCATCCTTTCATTTGCACACACGTACACCCACTAGGTTTTAACTTTTCTTTCGCTAGATTAACTATGCCACAAGGTAAGATCTTAGGGGATGTCTTTGGTTTGTTGGCATAGAGTGAGTATTCCCGACCATCACCTCGGGGGTACTTTGTGCTTTAGAATTATTTTGCAGGCATCGTGAATCACTCTCATAAGTTCGTGATAAAAGGCTGAAATCAAGATCATCAACAACTCCAAAATCTCGAAAAAAGCGCTGCTGTTTTCATTAAGATTAAGCAACACACATTCAGAAGTGTACAAAAGAGGAAAGTTGGATGTTCAGGAGCTCCATTAAGTCTTCTTTCCAACGCATCAAGATTCAACATCTTAGAAGACCCGTGCAAGGAGTTACAACCAAATCTTTGGGTGTCACACGTCCTGAAATCAGCCCGGAACAGCTTGCACTCACGGAGTAAAAAGGGCATAACTCCTTTGTCCGAAGTCCGATTAGGATGAATGACCACTTCTTGGAAAGATAATTTCAAACACTTTGCAATGGAGCGACGGTTCAGTACATGTCCTGTTCTGAAAGTATAAGAAAAATTCATGGAAGATGAACCAGCAATGAGACAACATGGAAGGAGGTGAAGATGGAAACAATTAGGACAAAGGTTTGTGAAAAAGGGTGGACGTTGGAGGACAATCAAGACAAAGTGAAGAGTATGATGATCCACACATGGTGGTAGGACTTCAAGTTGGTTCATCATCTTCCATGCCTAGGAACATGCTAAGCATGGGGGAGGATTTGGTGGACATGAGAAGACCGCATGGAGCAAGGATCACGGTTCTTCTTCCACGTTAAGTACAATAATTAAGCATGGGAGAGGGCACGCTACACTTCAAGCATCAAAGGACGGTAACAAATCCTCAACCGTCTTTTTTGTCCTCGTCTTTCTATATGCTTGTACATATGTTTATGCTTTCCACAACCTTAGGTGCAACCTTTGTAAATCTCTCTATAGAATAACATGGCTACTAGGAGTACAACCTAGGTTTGTTTTTGTCTTCAACAATAATCACCGTCACCTTGAGCTCACCATGATGATATCTTGTATGCTCTTACTTATGGATATATGATGATTGTTTCCTCTTTGATCATTCTTGTGGTTGGTTTTTATATGATTAAGCTAGTGCTCTCTTTTAATATGAATCTGAAATTTATTTAATGCTATCCTAATCTTTTGTGGAGGTTATGATAATTTAAGTCCTATAGTTGTTTTTCGTTGCTCTCAATTTTGAATGAATCAAAGATCCATTTTTATTCTTAAAAAAATATAATATATGTATGCTAACCTTGTCTTTAATATCACTTGCATTTTGCTCTACCTATCCAAAGCCTTACATTCAATTGAGTGCAAAAACCTTAGTTTACAAGATTTATTTTTGGGTGCATTGATTCAAGGCTTGATTTCTCTAGCTCGAGACTAAGAAGCTGGTCATTCCGTTTTTGCGTATCGTTCTTTATGCTAGCCTCTTCTATCCGTGCATTGTGAGTTTCCACATTGGGAATTTCGCAAACCTCGCCGGATATCCAACCACAAAACCCAAATATATCTTTTTTGTGTTCACCTCCTTAACCACAACCCAATATATGAGTATGGATGAATATTTTGAGGAAGATTACAAGGAAGGTGCTTCAAGAGTAAGGGAGACTGCCAAAAGGATCCCTAGAAGATTTTTCGAGTATCTCTCTCTAAGAAAATATGAGAGCTTCAATTTCTACCTTAGCATATTTATCACCTCTTTGCCTGAGGACGAGCAAACGTCTAAGCATGAGGGAGGTTGCCAAGGAAGTGCTAGTATGGTCTAGAGATCAAGGGGAGCAAATAAAAAAAGAAAAAAAAGAGAAAAAGTATGATGAAAGAAAAAAAAATGAATGAATGAAAAAATGATAAAGGAGAAAAAGTATGATGAGAAAAAGAAAGAAAGAAGAAAGAAAATAAATAAATAAATAAAATAAAGCTCTTCGGTTCTCTAACTATGTTTTGTGTTTTTTGAGTTTTCAAGAGGATTCAAGATCAAGACCCATACTCATCTTTCTAACCATGTGCAATCCGATAACGAGGACTTCGTTTGTGCCTCGGGATCACTCTTTGCCATTTGCACATGTCCACCTATCTAAAAGTGTGTGTTCATCTCTCCCCCCTCCTTGATAACATTAGTTTTCCAATGACCTTTTTGACGAGTCTCGGTAAGTCCATCAGAAGCTTGTCTTGTTTTGATAATATCTCGACTATAATATCTTGGTAGGACTAAACTTTTCCATAGCTCCATGTAAAGCCTTCCACCAAATATTTGAGAGAGGAAAGGAGTAGGAAAAGTAGGCTTGAGAGACAAGATGAGATGAGAGTTCATGAGCAAGATGCAAGGAGGTTTATTATTGATCTTGGTAAAGAAATTTTTCTTCATCCCGCTCTTTATCTTCAAAATTTCTGAGATTTGTTTAAAATTTGAGAGCATGATTAATTACTTGTGGAAAGAGCTTAAATGATATCTACCCTCCATAGAGATGAAAGCTAGTTACATTATGAAACTATAACAAATATAAACTTGGAGAGCATTATGTTTTCTCATGTATGAACAAGTGCAGGGTATGAACAGTGAAGGGCAATACTGACATCCATTAAAGGCTTACTCGAGGACGAGCAACGTTTAAGCATGGGGGTATGTTGACGGTCGATTTCCGTCAACCATGAGCACTTTTTACACTTTGGTTTGAGCTTTGATTTATAACTAACCCGCAACTAGGCACACTAATGATGTAACAAGTTCGCACTTGCATGTGGTTTTTGGAGTATGTTGTTTACGTAGGAATTAAGTACCTAAATGAGGACTTCCGGGTAGAGTTCATTGAGCACTTTGTGAGAAGATCACGAAGCCCGGCACGAGTCAAGACACGAAGTGAACATGACTCCAAATGACCCGAGGACCGAAGCATAAAGCCGTGAAACTCCGAGGACCCGAACGGAAGATGTGGGAGTTTGCGTGCCAAGCACCCTTATCTAAACCGCGGGGAAAACGACATCAAGGACCCACATGGACTTTGGCAAATATTCAAGAAAGCACGAGAAGCATCGTGGAGGAAGATGGGCCCGAACCGGGCCCAAAAGAGCCTGGGCCAGCCGGCCCATGCCGACTGGCCTAGGGGGTTTCGGGCCTGGTTCGGCCTCTCCTTTGACCTACACGCTCCTCGGCTCATTTATACCCCCTGCCTCCGACGGCCGCCACAATCCATTCATCAGAACTCGGCGAAACCTAGAAGTGAGCACCAGAGGGAGACAACGGCGGCGGAGTCCTCGAAGTTGTCGAGGGGATGGCCTAGGCCAACCCTAGCCGCCATGGCCGCCCTGCGTGGTTGTGCCATGGTGGAGTTCCGGAGCTACACATTCATCATCATAGGTATGGCCTCGGTGGTGATGGTGTAATGTGTACTTTCATGTGAGCAATGATAATCTTGTCATCCGATCTATTAAGCGATTCCATGTCTCCATCTTTACTTTCTACCTTTCATGAATATGTTTGATCCTTAGTCTAATGCTAGGTTAGACTACATAGCATGCTTTATGTAATCATGGTGATTAGATCTAGTATGTCGACCCTTTATGGCTTGTAGACATGTCCATGTATGGGCACACTCGTAGATCCCCTGCTTCGTTAAGGGAGCATTGTGACTGGGTGATTTCCCCCGAACGAGTGGATGTCCTCGGGAGGTAGGCCGGAGGTAGGAGTTTAAGGATGCTTTTAGATGAGATGCTTGGTTTGTTGCTCGTTTGCCGGAACTACAACTAGAAGGCGATAGGCTTAGTTGTCCCCTTGGTGGCGATTTACCTTTGCCTATGTTTGTGAATGTGATCAACCTTTATGCTATCACTCATATCTCTTAGGTTTATCTTTGTATGCAATCAACACTTCATGTTAGGTTAGTTCGATAGATTAGGCAGGGACACTTAGCGGTTTGCTTCCGATCCTTGGATTGACAATCCTTGGGGGACCCTCCATGGTGAAAAAGACACCAAGTCACCCATACACTTGTGGTGAACTTCAACACGGTTTTGAACCGCCAACAAAAGGTGAGACAAAGCACATTTCAACTCCATGGATGAATGACTTTTGCAAGCAACTTGCTCGAGGACAAGCAAGATCTAAGTGTGGGGGAGTTGTTGGCGGTCAAATATGGCACCCCTTAGGAACTTGTTACACTTTGGTTTCGGTTTTGATTTGGAACTAACTCGCCACTAGGCATACTAATGATGTAACAAATTTGACACGAGCATGTGTTTTTGGAGTTGTATGTTTATGCAGGAAATATCAAGCTTAATGGATAAGTTCGCATCAAGTTCGGAAGGTGTTAAGCAAGAGGATCAAGGAGCTTCGTTCGTGTGCGAATACAAGATGAACTTACTTCCAAAGGTGGCAAGGACCAATATGCAACACAAGATATTCTCGAGGACCAAGACGAGAAGACCGGAGTTCATTTGACAAGACCCCTATCTATTCACAAGGATAAAGACACCAAAAGGCCATACATCCTAAAGGGCAAAAGGTCAAAATTGCAAGAGAAGCTCGCTCGTGAAAGACGGAGCCGAACTGGGCCAAAATGGGCCTGGGCCGACCGGCCTAGGGCCTTTTTGTGGCGGTTCGGCCTCCCCTTTCTCGTGCGTAATGTTCATCAAACCCTAAGTCTATGCCTCCGCCGCCATTCGCCAGAAAGACCGATAAAAGCCCCCGAGGTCAACCACATCAAGGCATTCAACTTTCAGAGATTCAACCGAGGGAGAGAGGCACATAGAGGAGAGAGGAGGACGCCCGGAAACCCTAGCAAGGTCCCTCCAGCACCACCACAAGATCAAGAGCAAGGAGGAGATTGGATCTTCAAGGGAGAAAGCAAGGCGGAGAGCATCTTCCTCGTTGATCTTCATCTACTTCGGAGGATTCTACACCATGTCTTGCGCTACAATGTGTAACATTATGGGGTAAAATCCTTGTTTGTCCTTGGGGTTGAAGCGAGAGCTTGAGTTGTAATCACCAAACCTATGTTTTGGATCTTTTGTTATCATATTCATGTTGATGGTGCTTCAATCTTTATTGCCCGCTAACTTGCTTTGGGTATGCATCACTCGTAGCTTCACATATCGTGTTCCTTTTGTTCCTTATTTGATTACCGTCGTGTAGTGACATGTACACGGGAGGGAAAGCATATCGAACTTGGTTCACATCCCTTAGTTTTACATACCTAGATCACATCAACGTCTTGTGTACCTATCGTTCGACCACGGATTGCCCTCGTGTAGTGACTAGTACGCGAGAGGGAAACGGTCTGACTCGGTGCACCTTTACCTTTGATAGTTTAGATCGGTTCATTCTTGTTAGGTGGTTACATCTCTAAGTGATCCTAGACCCCTTGGGAAAGCTTTCTAGATTCTTGAACTCTCCATACCTTTACTCTCTTTGTTAATCTCTTTAACCTAGAGTAGATTAGTTCTTATATATACATCATCACTTGATAAAGAGCTTTCAATCAACAAGTTTAGTGCTTAGTTGAGCATAGTAATCCACTTGTTCCACGGATTGATAAACCTTGGGGGATACTCTAAGGGAAAAGCTACAACCGACCCGTGCGCTTGCGGATCGTAATTTGGCGCGTTATTTACAGTCAACAACATCTTCACTGTCCAGACCCATATGTCAGGTCAACTTAATGGTGAAAATTGGATGGAATGGCACACAGGTCTGAAAAGTTCAAGTCACTGGCATAGAGGTGCGAACAAACTTTCTAGTGGCACACAGGTCTAAGCCAACTTTTTAATGGTATATAAGTAAAACTCTCTTATTTTAACCCCTCCCCAACCAACCTCGTCGGCCCCTCCCACTCTCTCTCTCCTCTCACCATCCTCCCTAATGCGCCGACGGAGGAGCAGAGTAGGGGATCTCCGCCACGACCCGACCATCCCCGGCCGGCGAGCTGCGCCTCCTCCCTCCCCCGCCGCGGAGCTCCACACACGCTCCCCGGCTGGCTGCCGGCCTCTCCCTCTCCCTCAATCTGCTCCCACCAACACCCACCATCCTCTCCACCTCTCCCCCTTCTCTCTCCCAGTCTCCCCTGAGGTCCCAAGCCAGCGGGCGGTGGGCAGGCGCTGTGGGTGGCGCGCCCAAGCCAGCGGCATGCTGGCAGACACGGGTGCGGCCAAGGCAGGACTGTAGCCATGGGCGAGGGCAAGGGCGCCGGCCGAATCTCCCCTACGTTAGAGAACTCGCACCGGCGGGCGAATCTCCCCTGAGTAGGCGAGCTCCTGGCCATGGTCTCGCCCCGCTCTCTCCATCCGCCTCCCTCCCCTGCTGCAAGCCTCTCTCTCCACCAGATCTGAGACCGCACCGGCAAGGTGGTGGTGCCCCTACGGGCTGCAGCGGCTCCTCCCCTGCTGCACGCCATCACAGGCCAGCGGCCGGCGGGAAGGTGGGCAGGCGAGGCGGAGCTCCCTGCGCGGCATGCGGACGACGGAGGACCAGGAGCTCTTCCGGTCGTGCTCCTCCTCCCCTCTCCATACCGCCGTGCTACCTCCCCTGCTCGGGCGCGCATCCCTCTCCGGCAGCGGAGCAGTGGAGAACTCCTGTCGAGCTCGGAGCAGGGGTGTGGCTACTGGCGGGCCTGGTGACGGTGGTGGACGAGCTCGAGGTCCAGCGCTGGCTCTCTACGGTGGCTCCCTCCGGCCATCTCCCCACGACGAAGCTGGAGCAGCGGACGACACCTCCGCTCCGCCCTGCTGTCGGCTGCTCTGCTCCGCCCATGGAGGTCTCGGCGGAGCTCGTGGCCCCTCCCATGCTTCCTCCGCCACGGCTTGGGTGGTGCGTGCGGTCGTGCAGGTCCTGCGCCTAGGCGGAGTGGTGGCGACCCGGCGACAAAGGAGCTGTGCGTTCCAGTACGACGGAGTTGTCGTGGAGTCGTCATCTTCCTCGTCCTCGACGGCGACCACTGCCTCCTCCGCGGCCTCCGCCGGTAGCACGGACGGAGCGCCGACGTCGGATCTCATGCGGATCTCCCTGCGAGCGCCTCCCTCCCCTTTCCTCCACCTCCCTCTCCACAGCGGAGCTTCGTGCGTCGGCCGCTATAGAGCTCTTCACTCCCTCACTTCTGTCTTCCGGCGCGCACGGAGGTTGGGACGGCAGGCCCGCGCCGACGTGGGCACGTGGCATGTGGTGTTCCTCCTCTACATCCGCCAGGAATGGTGCACGGCGAGTGGAATGGGACCGTGGCGCTCCCTTTCAGGTACCTCGGTGCAGACAAAAAATCACCAAATGCGAACTCCAGGATGCGATCCCGTGTGGGTGGCGTACGCCGGTGCGACCAGCCTCACTTGCCAAGAAAGGAAGAGCACCAATGTTTAATGTTCTGGGTGTGCTACTGGCAGTGATCACTCTCCCTAAACCTTAATAACATTTTCTATTATAGCTATATATACGTTATTCATTCTAGCCATCATTTATTCGTTATTCATCCATTTCGTTCATTCTCCTTGCCGAAGTCGTAGCGAGTGAACGAGGCGTCACTCTAAACTCAGAATTCAGTAATTCACCATATATGATCACCTTAAATCCTAAACTAAATTTAGAATATACAATATCTTCAATTCCACTTCATCCATCCCGCAAACAGTTTCTTGACTATATTTTATAGAAAAGAACAAGTTTCATTAAATTTGTTATAAAATATATTTTATAGCATGCCTATTTAGTGCTATAAATATCGATACTTTTCACTGTAAATTTGGTCAAACTTAAAATAGTTTGACACTTTGACTTATGATAAATCTAAAGAGACATTTTTTGCGGGACGGAAGGAGTATGGTGACACAATCATGTTCAATATACAACGAATACCTCCTCACCAACCGAGTATTACATTTTGCTACCCCGCTTTTGACACAGCTTGTCATTCATTATCAATGCCAATGCACCTGACCAGCTAGTGAGCTACCACTTACCACCTTGCCTACATTATTGTCTCTTAAGAGTCAAGACAAACCCTCTAAATCTAGATGTTCAAATTTGTTTAACAACTCTCTTCTCCTTATGAAGATGCAAAATCAACGCTAAACTTAAATGGGAGTGTCTATATCTCATCTAGGCGAAACAGAGGTCTTCTTCACAAATTTTTTTTATCATTGGATGTGAGATCAATGGCTCAAACTCCTCTTTCTCTCTCCTCCTTATCTATTTCTCCTTCCCTATCACCTTCTTCTTCCCAACACTTCCTCTTGCTGCTGCCATCGTCCGCCACCCTACCACCCAGCACATCCCCCACCCCTCCGACAGAACCCACACCGCCCGCACCGACCACCTTCGTGCCCCTCCTGCTGCTACCTCCAACCCCTGCCGTTGCCGTCGTGGACGCCCCCGTCCTGGCGCTGGCCTAACCACCATCCTCCATTGTTCGATCTTCGGCGCCCCCACCGCTTGGCCTTGCCACCCCCGCGCTCGGTGCCCGCCTCCTCCGCCAGGCCAACCTCCCGCCGCCAGTCCTCCCTCCATGGGCGGGAGTGATCTGAGCCCTCCAGAAATCCCGAACCCTAACTCGCTGGAGTTGGTCACTGGAGTTGAAGAAGGTGAGGATGGAGGAGAAGAAAATTTGGATGAGAAGTGCCTTCAACACAGATAATGTCACACCTGTTTTTCCAAAGAAAATCAAGTGCAGTTCTATATGCATGCCAGGATCAAGTTTCATGCATATAGTTGACATAAGCGAATAACAGAAACAATATCATGTAAGAAAAACAAAGATTATCAGAGATTTACGCTTTATCCTGGAAACAAAGGCACCAAACTTCACAGGCATACGACTGGGGGCTGCGTACGCCTAGCATCAACACCATCTTCAACAACTTCACACACCTCCTTCTGAGCAGCAGTTTAGCAAGATTGAGTACACTTATGGTTGGTACTCAGCAAGGCCACAAGAAATAACCAGAAACGATTTAAAGTCCATCTTTAAGTATATTAATCATGTGAGGGTGCAGGCCGCTCTTGACCGTGAGCATGACTAATCGATTAGTTTTAAACTCTGCAGAGGTTGTACACTTTCACCACAAGTCGCGTAAAAGTTCAGAAGAACTTTGAACCCAACCATGCTATGCAAAAGTAGGCACAATACCACACTACCTAGGTGTGATTGCATAGGGACGCTACGACGCCTTTACAAAGATTCTCAAATGTGAAGCAACCCGCGAAGGTTTCGAGTCGTTGCAGAGTATAAAGTCTGCTAGTATGTACCGTGTCTTAGCCAAGCCCAACTCCCTACTAGAGCGAGTCAATACCCCACTGGCGCTCCCCCTTGCCCTTATCAGGTAAGGTCACCCCAACATCAAGGTTTCTAATTATTCAGCCAAGACAGAGCCATATGTCTTGTGGTTGCACTGTTTTCCTGAGTGGTCGCTCCATGTTCCGATTAAAGCATAGTGTTCTTATAAATAAAGCATAGGTAGAAGGGTGGTTAGGGACACTTGCTTTTCTCCAACAAAAAGCTACTCTTACTGCTCTTCAACTCTTGCTTTCTTAGAACTCTTTATCTTCAAAGCAAACGAACAACGATTTTCTACTCGAAGTAATCATCGGAAACAAACATACAAGGGAAACAAACAAGTACAACTAAGAACAATGCACCAATCAAAAGAAAAACATTAAAAGAGTGTGCTAAAAGATAGGCTCGATTCTATGGTCACCAAACATTGAGAACGTAACTAAGGTTGAAAAGACAAAAGCTAACGAGAGATTTTTATCACACAATAAGAGACTATGAGCTAGATTTATTTTAATTAACAAAATATATGTAAAGTATATTTCATAAAGAAAATACCCTAAATTGGAATTAATGCAGTATTATATTTTTATTTGCAAAGACCGGAATAAAGAACTAGTCAACTTTTATTTATAAAGATTCATATATAAATTATACCAATTAAACATTTAAATTAGAAAAGCTAAACTATATGAATCATCTAAACGTAAGTTTATGACTCGTGTAGATCATATTATTATTAAAAACATTATGGTAATCAAATTAATATTTATTATAAAAGCCGGTATAAAAAGCCTAATCAACTTTTAGTTAGAAAAGTTAATTAAATATTAAGCAAATTAACATTTGGTTTAGGAAAAACCGGAGTAAGAACCTAATTAGATTTTTATTTGCAAAAGTATGTGAAATAATCATTAATCAAATTAATATGAATTATGAAAAATGATGTATAGCACTATATTGTTTTTATTTAGAAAAGGCATTGTTTAATAAGCATTAATCAAAATTAATATTAAATTAATTTTCAGAAAACATGTATAAAGAAAACACACCACTAATGCGTAATTTACATTATTATGAACCTAACACAACTTGAACGGATAAAAACGGAGCTAAAACGTGAAAACTATGGAGAAAACAAGGTGCAGGGACCTACTGGTAAGGTTTAGAAACTTCTAGGGGTATAACTGTGAAAACCGAGGGCATATACATAATTATGTATATAAACTTGAGGGCTTTCATGCAAAAACTCTCGGGTGGACTGGATCTAAAGAAACTAATAGATTCAGGGGGTTCCTTGAAGTTTTGCCAAGACACAAGATTGGATCTAGTGTTTTCAAGGAACCGTAGGGGGTTATTTGCAAAAAGGGTCTTCTTCTTCCTCTGTTTCTAGCACAGGGCGGACAGGGATGAGGGCGGCTCTGGCCGACGACGGCGCTGGCGATTGAGACGGTGTAGAGCTCGGGCGAGAGGCGCAGGAGATAGAGGAGGGGAAGGGAAACGCGCGAGTGTACTCACCATCGGCGGAGAAGGACGAGAACGGCCGGCACTCGAAGAGGAACGGTCGGCGGCGGAGCACCGGAGCGGCCGAACTTCTTGGCGGCGACGGTGCTCCGTTGATGTTCCGACATCGGGGAGAGGCGCCGGGTGCGCGGCTTGGCTTGGGGGAACTCGAGGCGGTGTCGGTTGGCTCCGGCTGCGCCTCAAGCCAGCGAATCGGGCGCAACACATGGTCCTGCTCAGGTTCGGCGGACGGCGGCCGGCTCGAGTTCCTGTTGCAGCGGCGCCCTGGTGATCTTCCGGCGACGGTGGCGTGCTCCGGCGGTACTCGTGGTGGCGTCGACTTTGTCTGAGGCGGCGGACCGAGCGGCGGACTCCGAGCTCCGGTGCTGCGGCGGCGGCGTGCTTGCGCAGACGGCGAGGGCGCGAAGCGGCGAAGGCAGCAGGGTGCGCGTCTTATAGGGGCGCAGATCGAGGTGGCCGTGACGTGCACGACTCGCACGCCGAGGAGGATGTGGGCGCGCACGGGGAACGAGGATGGCCGGGACTCCGGCGTCCCACATGGGCACGACGGGAGCTCGGGGATGACAACCGGGCCCCATCGGGCAGTGGCTGTGGAAGGGGAAGGCAAGCATGGGCCGGCGTTGGGCCGAAAGATGGCTGTGCCGCGGTGAAAAATGAGCGGGAGAAGGAATCCAAGGGGCACCGGTGGACTTCCGATCGATGGGCCGCGGTTTTGAGCTGGGTCGCGAACGGAGGGTTGTGCTGCGCCGGAAAAAAGAGATGAGGGGGCGGCAACAGACTTTGGCTGCTGGGCTGAAATCAGCTGTGGGCCGAAAATGAAGGAGGTTTAAGGGAAAAGAAATTAATTTCTTTTTATTTTCGGAAAACATTTTCGTGAAAAGAATATCTAGAAATAGCTAGATAATTCATTAAAGTCACGAAAAAATATTCCGAAAATCCCAAAAATTCCAAAAAAAATTCCCAGAGATAGATTGAAACACGAACAACCCAAATAAAATATTTGGAGCGCATGAAAAAGATTTTAGAGCCTTCTAATAAATAGAATAAGCTTGGAGAGAATGAGAATTAATTCCAGAAAAATCCAGAAAATTCTCGGAAGGGTTTGGTGAGCTCCTAAGCGCATTTTGAAAAGCTTTTGCACTCATGAACACCTAGATGCATCGGCATGAATGCTGCACTTATATAAACATTTTATTTAATTCTGGAAAACAAACAAAGCCTTTTTCCTATACTATATTTCCTGAAAAGAAAATAAATGTTGAAAAATTTTAAAATTGAGAGAAATCATTGTTTTAATTATTCTTCCTATTCACATCCTGAAATTGGAAATTTCAGGGTGTGACAGATGAGATATAACTTTTCCTTAAATTTATGCTAGTTTCGATCAACTAAAGTATATGATCATGTTAACTATAATCCAAGAGGTCTACACAATCTTAAATAGAGGTTGCATAATCCAACTCTTCTAAGAATTTTCTTTTTCTTCGTATGTCAGCTACAAATTGTGCAATTGCATTTTCCAACAATGAAAGATTTAAAATTTCAAAACTTTTGGTAAAAAATTAAGATTCGTTTAGATCAGTAAGTTTCTACTATTCACCCATAACATCAGAAGTTCTCATGTTAATTAAAAGTATTAAACGTAGATTAATGACAAAACTCATTTCATAATCTCAGATACATTTGCAAGATTAAATTATTGAGTCTAATTAGGTCATGATTAGACAATATGGTGGTACATTAAACATCTTCTAATGATGTCTTAATTAAACTTTACAGATTTGTCTCAGAGATTTCCGGTCCATCTATGTAATTAATTTTGTAATTAAATCATATTTAGCCCTTCTAATTAGGATTGATAAATTCGATGTGACATTTTAAGCAGTTTTTCACCCAATAAGAAAAAGCCTATATGGTGCAGCCGTGCAGTGAAACACTAGGTGTGAACAAACATGTTGGGTACAAACCAAACAGTAACAACCCAAATCAACCGCCTTTACAGGCTTGTTCCACGCCGCAAAAACCCTCCCCCGCCCGGCGCCCCGGCCGCTCTCCCTCGCCGGCTCGCCGCCGCCGCCGCAGCCGCCCTCGCTCCGCTCCAGGACCCAACACGCCCCCAGCTCAGGCAATCGATGCCACGCCGGTGAGTAGCCCTAACCCCGCCGCGGACGCGTACCATTTCCCCCTTTACCCTCTGTTCCTACCTGAGCGTCTGGGTTGATGGATGCGGGGTCGCCGGTGGGTCTCTCCCGTTCGTCTCGTCCTTCGATTCGCGCGGCGGCGGCGGCGTCAATCGCTAGCCGCTCTCAAGCTACGGCATTTTGGTTTGGTTGGCGCCTAGCATGGAGACCTCACGCCTTGTGTTTCATTGGCAGTAGAATGCTGAAAGAGGAACTAAATTTGTTGCCTTGAAGTGAAATCGTCGCGAGATGGTCCTAATTTCTGGCGTTTCTTGGAATGTTTCCGCTGAGGATGATATTGTCTGCAGTCTGCAGTGTTTCCGTCTGTCTGAAGGGAGTGTGCTACTACAGTAATGTTTTGATTGATTATAGAGCTGCGGCGGTTCGGTGGAACGGTCAGGTATCCTGTATAGAGGGATATATTTTCCACAGAAAAAAGAATCGTTCTTGCTCAAGGGACTAATTTTATTGGTCTGAACTCTGAAGTGTGAAATCGTGCAAGACTGTCTGGTTTCTAGCTTTTCTCGGATTGCCTCTGCAGAGATTATACTATCTGCAGTGTATTTCCCATCTGAACCCTTCTGAAGCAAGGGTGCTACTGTAGTAATATTTTGGTTGATTATAGTGCTGTAGTAATATTAGTGGAACAATCAGTTACCCTGTTTAGAGAGGGACATTTTCCGAAGTCATTTTTGTTTCCTGTATTTGTTGTATCTAACAAAAGTAGGTTAGATTGGAAGCTGATCGGTAGCATGTACATATACAGTTCTTTCCATTGTGTGGAGATGTTTGGCAACTGAGTTAATTGTTTAAAAAGAATCCAAAGGGGATGCTTCCTGTATCCAGGTGTGAATTGGTGGGTGGAACAGGGAGACTGATAACATTTTTCTGGAGGGTACTTAGCTGAAGCTGATAATAATTTTGCTTGCTTGATTTCAGATATTTATACTATACCTCTTTATTTTAATGTGCCGCTCTAGTGTTTTCTGCTTATATGTTGATCAAATTTGGGATCTTAATTTTCTGAGATTGATCTGATGTCTAGCTTCTGAGGTTCACCTTTCCATACAACTATTGCTATTTAAATCTACCTTCATGGATTCATAATTACCTGATTAGCCAAGTAATGGTGATTGGTGAATGACTCAGGGTTGCTGTGTAGGTAGTTTTGAACCATAAATGAACTCAGACCACATACCCATGACAGACAAGAAACGGTGAGGGCAATTAGAGATTCCGTCAGCAAGAAGTTGCAGTACTGAGACCTGAATTTCTTAGCATGCACCATTTCAGAATTGCATATGTATTATCATGTTGAACTCTAGTAGCAATAAACTTAATTGTATTTGGTCATAACAAATTTATGCATCTATCCTGAGTTCCTGATGCACATAGATAGTTAGGTTAACTTGTCCGACGCTAACATACTTGTTGTGTAGTTAACAAAACATTGCAATTGTTGGGTCTCCTGTATTTTTACAGGGCACATTTTCTTTTCTGTTACTACCATAACAGATTCTCTTTATGCATACAGGACCTGATGCAGCAAAAGTTCTCTTTCTATAATTTTGTTGCACAAAGTGATCCACAGATCTGCATCAATATTGCCTGAAGATACTTGGTTCCTAAAACACATATTGGTGAGGGCATACTAATGTCAGGCTGATACAACATATATTGAGCTAATTTTGGGAGAGATTGTTAATTGGTAATGATGGAATGCAACAGAGAAGAGGGCTTAAGAGCAAGGCGAATTGCTTTATTGAAACTTAAAAATAAAGACTTTTGGGGTGCCCAAAGGATTGCACTTAAAGCTCAAATGCTTTATCCAGAGCTTGAGAACTTGTCCCAGCTGTTAGCTGTCTGCAAAATTCATTGTGCAGCAGAGGCAGAGATCAACGGAGACTTGGACTGGTACGGTATTCTTCAAGTGGAAGCATCAGCAGATGTCATGGTCATACAGAAGCAATACTGCAAACTTTCCTTTTGGCTTCATCCTGATAAAAATACTCTTCCTGGTGCTGAAGCTGCTTTCAAGTTGGTTTCTATGGCTCATAAAATATTGTTTGATCCTATGATGAAATTTCTGTATGACATCAAAACACAGTTTGTTATCAGAGAAGTGGCAAAGAAGGCTACACAACTATCAGATGATACTTATACAGACAAAGGTGATACACTAGGACATAGGGTCCCATCTGATTTTATATCGGTGTTCAGGACCATATGCCCACACTGTCAAAAGTCATTTCTTTTCTACCGACGGAACTTTTTGGTCCGCTGTGATGGCTGTAACAAAACCTTTTTCACATTCAAGCTGCATGAGGAGACTGTGCCCTTGAGATTCCTACCAGCTGCACCTTATAATGCTCAAGTTTCACCAGAGATGTTTTCATGTCGCCCCATTCCATGGCTTGAATACACAAAGCTTGAAACTACAGGGAGGGGCATGCATTCCAGACCACCAATGAATTCCACACAGAGACATGAACATGTAAAATGGGATGGTGGGCCATGTGATGATAGACAAGGAAACTGCTTAGAGACAAAAGGCGAGGCAGTTCAGTTATCAGCAGTGAACCCGACAAACTCTCCTGCACCTGCTTTAGATAAGGATACAACTGAAAGCCTGCCACAGGAACCAAACTTTATTGCCACTCAGAATATGAGAGAAGATGCACCTGCAGCGTCAAATGCCACAGGATTGTCCAATCTAAAGTGGTTTGGCAAGAGAAAGCAAGATGATGGCACCAACAGT
Source organism: Cenchrus fungigraminus (assembly GCA_036936925.1). Classification (NCBI taxonomy): domain Eukaryota; kingdom Viridiplantae; phylum Streptophyta; class Magnoliopsida; order Poales; family Poaceae; genus Cenchrus; species Cenchrus fungigraminus. The sequence goes on along the minus strand of CM072779.1, from coordinate 114,842,978 downwards.
AGCCACAACATAGACTGCTGTAACAATAAGAGGCAGAGGAACTTTGGTTCAGTCTCCAATGCCAAGTCGAGTGATCATAAAGTGTGTAGTGAGAATACTGCTGGTTTTAACAATCAATTATCTGCTCATCACCCAGCAAAGTTTGCAACCCAGAGGAAGGAAACACAACACATGAAGCGAAAGATACTTCTGATATTTCTACCCAGAGGGAAGCTGCCAATTCTATGATTCCCTGCAGTTGTCCTGATATCTTTGATTTTGAGAACTTCAGGGATGCCAAGAGGTTTGCAGTTGGTCAGATTTGGGCCCTTTATGATAAACATGATGTCATGCCAAGATTTTATGCTCAGATAAAGCATTTTGATGCTTCCAACTTTAAAATACATTTGACTTGGCTGGAACATGTTGCAATGGATGAACAAGAGAAGAATTGGACTGATGAAAAACTGCCTGTTGCTTGTGGAAACTTCCGCTTACAGGAAACAATAGATACATCACAAGACAGGTTCATGTTTTCTCACATTGTTGCATGTACAAAAGGTAAGAAAGGAAACTTGTACAGCATATATCCTAATGAGGGTGAGGTGTGGGCTCTTTACAAGGGATGGGGCATGCAATGGAGCTCAGATGCAGGTAACCATGGATCCTTCGAGTATGAGGTTGTGGAAGTCTTGTCAACTATGTCAGCTAATGATGATGCCACTGTTATACCATTGGTCAGGATTAAGGGTTTTGTCAGTTTATTCGCTCAAGCTAAGGGTAAGTCCTCATTTGTTATACCCTCAAGTGAGCTACTTCGATTTTCGCACAGCATTCCCTTCTATAGAACGAATGGAACTGAAAAGGTTGGTGTCCCAGAAGGCTTTATGGAACTTGACACTGCATGTCTCCCAGCTGACCTGAATGCAGCATTTTCTTCTGTCACTCTTGTCAATTATATGTCTCTCAGCAGTATGATAGGCGACATGTTCGTTGATTTGACTGCTGACGCTACAGAAGATGGTGAAATGGATTCTGGAGATGAGCCGATTGCTCAAAAGGAGAATCCCTCGGAACCAAATGCTTACCACCCAATGTCTACAGATGGCACTGATGATATTTCTTCTAAACAAATTGCATTGTTGCCAAAAAATGCCCATGTTGCCAATGAATTTGGAGAGTCCGTCCAACAAAACTGCTTGTCCTCCAATGGTTACCAATATCCTGACTCTGATTTCCATGATTTTGAGGAAGGCCGCTCATGCAAGAAGTTTAAACGCAGACAAATATGGGCTGTATACAGCGATGTTGATAAATTCCCCAATTTCTATGCCTGGATAAGAAAAGTCGAGCCAGAACCTTTCAGGGTGCATTTGACCTGGCTTGAGGCTTGCCCTCAATCAAAGCAGGAGAAACGGTGGTTAGAGCAGGACAAACCTATCAGCTGCGGTACATTTGAAGTTCAGAACTGGACAACCTGAGTATGATACAACTAGTTTTTTCTCCCATTTGGTAGATGCTAGACAAACTGACATTAAGCGGCAATTTGAGGTTCTTCCACAAGTTGGTCAGATCTGGGCCATCTACACAAACTGGGCACCTGACTGGGTTCCATCCAGCGACGATACTTGTGAATTTGCTGTCGGTGAGATCATTGAGCGCACTGAAGCTGGTACAAAGCTTATTATCCTCACTCAAGTCGGTGGCTTCAGATGTGTCTTTAAACCCAATGATGTAAATGAAGTCTTAGAGATTCCTGCTAGAGAGAACTCGAGGTTCTCCCACCGCATACCCTCGCACCGCCTGACCGAAGAAAGATGCGGCACACTACGGGGCTTCCATGAGCTTGATCCAGCTTCTCTCCCTGATGTCTTCCTGTAAGGGGTCAGTGATGAGGTTCCGGTTTAGAAATGTTGAAGCTGACTCGGAGTGGAGCTGGACCCAATTATTATCACGCTAAGAGTATAATGTCTTTGATATGTTCTGTTACCGAATCCTTTCAGTGTACATATGTGCCATCCAGTTTAGTCTTACTGAAAACCAAAACCATGCTAGCTAACATGTTAATTGGAGGGCCTCCATTGTTCTCCGGTTGCCATTCTGTACTGTAATAAGGGGCAAGCCCTTCAACCTTCGTTCACTGGTACTTTGTGTTAGTACATCGTTGCTTGTAGAAGCAGTTTATGTTTACCACAAGCTAATCACAGGCCCTATGTGCCAGTCCCTGTTGTTGGACAGCAGCAATGCTTTTGAATATACCATCGGTGTGATCATTTACCTACTGAAGTTAACACAAAGCTTACTGCCCTCAGTCCTCATCACTCAAGGTTGCATTACCGTTCTGGTGGTAGAATTAGAGCTGATTCTCTTTACGATTATTAGGTCATGATATGTTCCATTCCATCTTCAAAACCTTCCGCTCAAAACCATGTCAGCCTAATAGTCATGGCATTATGGTGTAGATTGCTAACATTTCGTAACCAATGCCAAATCCTGTGTTCAGTGATACTCGGTGTCAATTTGTTGCTAACATTTCGTAACCAATGCCAAATCCTGTGTTCAGTGATACTCGGTGTCAATTTGTGTAAGGTTTCTTTTATCGCAGACAGTTAACTCTTATTGATTTCTCTCATGTGTTTTTGTGATGGGTGACTAAGCGGTCTGTCTGTCTCAGTTCCTGTCGTGGAAATGGAGTCTCATCAGTTATCCCCTATCAGTGTACTCGATTTTGGCCTTCACACAAGCTGCTCCACGTTCCGGCCACCGGCCTTGATCTATGTCCTTCCCCGTGGCCGCTCACGACGCGATTGACCGTGTCTGTGCACCGCCGCGGCGCGGTTATGGTGCCGGCCGGCCGGTTTGCTGTGCATGCGTGCACACATGCATGTCCACAGGTCAGCCGCCATTGAGACGTCGTCCAAGAAGAAGCAGCCGCGGCAGTGGAGTCGTTGCCGATCGTGTGGCCGTCGCCGCGCCGCACGACCGGCTGCCCACGGCCTGAAGGGTGAATAATGAAGGCGGCCGGCGGCAACCGAGGTCGGCGTACGCTGCCGGTGGTCTCCGCTCGGTTCGTGCGCGGCGCCGGCGAGCGCGCTGTGCTGGCCGGACTGGGCGCAGTCGACGGGCGGCAGAGATGCCCGTGCAAGAGCCGTTGGCGCGCCAGCGCCATGCCGCCGTGGACTCTGCCTTTGGACGGGCTGGACGGAGGCGGGAGGCCCCCCTGTCGATCCGTGTCCGCAGACAGAGACGACGCCGATGGTTGTTTCTCCGGACGCCTACGAGACCTCGCTCCCTGGCCTCGGCAGGGCACCAACCAGGCAACCACCGCGCCGTCTCCGCCCCACCCTTTCCCGTGGGTGTGAATGTGACACCGTTCCGGCACCTCGCCTGTGCCCTGCGGGGTACTGAAGATTACTTTTGATAGTCTGCTGCAACAGTGATTACCAAAAATGCAAAAGTAACTATTGAAGAAGATGAAGAGAGAAGATGTTTAATTTGGTAGTGAGGATGAGTAATCTGCTGGAGATGCTCTTGGCTCAAAATGCTGCAACATCTTTCTTGTAGCTTTCTGACAAGTTCTAAGAGTAGAATCATGAGAAAATAACATGTGTTTTTTTTATACATGTGAGCTTGAGTGGCCGAACAAGAGTACAGAACCGCTGTTGAACAAAACGAAAATAGAGTGCAAAATGTTTCTTTTATTTAGGGCACTAGGGCAAAACTTAGCTCCATGTGCTATAATTTTTCATTTGGTGGATTACACCTTGTGTTTCTTCTTCTCTTTCCTTCTAACACCCCCTAAAACACAACATTGGAGCCGCCCTAAAAATATAGATGCACCTACCAATATAATGAGATCAAGTATAAAAACAATGAAAAATTACTATAATACCCTTTAATTATATGTAATTTATTTAATTCTTTTTTAAGAAGAATAAGAAATAAAAGTATCTGTGAGTACCATTAGTACTCTAAAAGGATCGTAATAAAGCTCTTGTTATAATGGTTGTAAAGTATGGTACTCGCAATAGTGGGTACTTGCAGGTAGCAATGAATATGAATGTCTCAAAATCTGATTTCGTATCCGCTAAAAATACTAATATGGATGTCTGTATTCATTTTTAATAGATTTCCAGTTTTTTCTATTCGATTTCAGAATCATATTCGACACATTATCCGCAAAGATTAAAGTACTTATAAAACCATCTAAAACTTATTTGTATTACTAAATACTAATTACAAATGATGTAATTTAATTTTTTATTAAATTAATTATTTAGACTATTTAAACTACATATAGGACAAATAAACTATATTTTAACCTAATATTAGTGATATATATTGATAAAGTTTAATAACTTTAATATGGCTGTTCATATTAATTTTAAATACACTATATTTTAAAATGAATAAATTATTTTAAATGTATTGATAACTTATTTTTATTATTAAATAATATATATTTATGGAAATACTTATTCTTATACTTGTTATATAATTTTGAATAATAAATATGTTATTTTAATAAGATATCTATTATGTATGGTGCTCATAATTTGCTCCATGGTTGTGACTATAAATCCATAAAGAAATCAAATTAATACTTGTTATGACGTATTATAAGTCGAGTAAATATCTAAATGCGAATTCGTACTATTCATTTTGTATTCTTATTTGACTATATCTGCATGTGTATTCAAATTTAAATTAAAATGTGCTAAATATTACTGTTTGCATTCGACTCGAATCCATCCCTACTTACATATACCGTCCTTTAATTTTTCTAACCACTTGCTTTGAGAAAAAAAATTGAATGAATTCATCGTACAATTCATGATCAAGACGATATCATAATTACTGTAGAAGATATATTACTCCCTCAATTCTCTTTTGATAGGGTTATTTGATAATCTGAAAATTTCTCTTTTAATAGTCTTATTGTAATTGAACCACCCATCCTCTTAATGATTGTCTCGAGTTTAACACTAGTCCCTTCATTCTTCCACACGAGATTGGCTAAATGGGCATCAAGACACGTGAATATTAATGAACCGCTTGTTTACGAGGACTAACTAATGACATGTTTAAATGGGTGATAAGTAAGATTATTTATCTTTAGTCATTGTGCCAAGATGAAATAAGACTATCATAAGAGAACGGAGTACTATAGTACAGTAGTAATTTGATTTCTACACGTTCTTTACAACGAAGCGCACTTCGCATTTTCACTACGCAAAACCACACTCCCCACCGACCGCCCAGCTACCACGCCTCCGACGGCGCGTCGCCGGCCTCCCTCCGTTGCCCACCGGTCGCTCTGCTCCCCCTCCGGCACCCGGCTCAGGCGGCCACTACCTGCTGCTCCGGTTAGTTACCCCCCCCTGTTCCCGTCAGCCGTCGCCATTGCACGCCCTTTCCCCTTCCTCTCTCCCGCAGCTCCCCTCTTCTCCATCTCGTACCAAGGGTGGCGGCGTCTTCCTTTGATGCTCCCGGTTGCCGCATCCTCCCACGATTCCTTCCCTCTTGCACGTATCTTGCTCGCTTGATTTCTGTTTCGTTTGATTTCACTCGGAACCCCTAATGATTGAGCTCTCTATCTCCACCCTAGAGAATGAAATACCCTTTTTGCCTTCACAAAATTTATCCTTTCTAGTTGCTTGTGGACAGGAAAACTGGAATTGTGTCTCGTGGCTGGAGAGTAGTGCATGTCGCATTGAGGATTTGAGGTATTGTTAAAAAAAAGCTCCTTTCCCCCCTCTGAATTTCCTGTTTATATGTTTGATGTGTGTGGTTAGTGTTGCCCTTCGTTGTACTTCTGAGAACACATAAATGTGGTTGGCACACATGTTTCATGGTTTTGAACACCTCTCTTAATGTTATATCCAGATGGTTTTTTTTTCCCGCAGTGTGCAATTTCCCCCCGTTTGCACCTACTAAATATAGTACCAGGGGCTGTATATTCTTGATATCCAGTCCTTGAACTTTCTTAAAAATGTAGCTTTAGTAATCAAGTACAATGAAGGTGATATAATAGGTACTGGGAATACAAAGTAAACCATTGCAGTTTCCAGATTTAAATAGTTTACTTCATATTGTGCTACTGGTGGAAAAAGTGTGTGATTTTGAGTGTGTCTGGTGTTCCTGGGATCCTTTCAAGTTCCTGTTGTGTGCAGGTTGTTAGTCTTGTGGGGGTTGTGTATATGAGGCTTAGCTTGAATTTTATAGATGGATGCTGCACAACTTGGAACTGTAAATGCTTTAACACTGTCTATCCTTTTTTTTTTGTGCGAATCTGTCTATCTTATTGTAATGCATATGGACAGGGACTTTGCCCCTTTAACTATAAAAAAATAGCTTACATCATGTTCTAGCTTTCTATTCCAATTCTCAAAGCATTACATCCAAACAGCCTTTGGAATTCCCATGAAGTTGGGTTCCAAATTGAGTTTCTCGTGCGATCCAAACAGCTGAATTGAAACCTCAGCCTAATTCCAATTCAGTCTGACATGGAATTGCCTCTGCAATTCATTTCCAGGAAACAAACGGAGCCTCAGTGACTTGTCCACAAAAGATCTCCAAAAGGGACATTTTACTGTTTAAAAGGTAGCCCTATTTTTTCCAAAGGACTGCTGGTACCAGTATTTTTTTAATTTTTTTACTGAATACTCCCCTTTGGTGGTGGCATCTTCCTTTGATTCTCTCCACTGCTGTGCTGCATCCTCTCATGATTCCTTCCCTCTTGCGTGTATCTTGCTTGCTTGATTACTGTTTTATTTGATTTCAATCGGAATCCCTAATGATTGAGCTCTCTATCTCAACCATAGAGAATGAAATACCTTTTTGCCAGCACAAACTTTATCATTTCTTGTTGCTTGTGGACAGGAAAACTGGAATTTGGTCTGATGGCTGTAGAGTAGTGCAGGACTTCAGGTCGCATTGAGGTATTGTGTTAAAAAAAGCTCTTTTTTCCCCCTCTGAATTTCTTGTTTACATGTTTGATGTGTGTGGTTGCCCTTCATTGTACTTGTGAGAACACTAAGCGGTTGGCACACATGTTTTATGGTTTTGAATATCTCTCTTAATGATGTATCCATATAGTTTTTTTCCTCTGTTTGCAATTTCCCCCTTTTTTCTCACTATAAATATGGTACCAGGGGCTGTATATTCTTCATATCCAGTCCTTGTTCTTTATTAAAAAGATAGTTATAGTACTCAGGTACAATGAATATGATATAATAGATACTGGGAATATAAAGCAAACCTTGCAGTTTCCAGATTTACATAGTTTATTTCATATTGTGCTATTAGTTGAAAAAGTGTGTACTTTTGAGTGTCTCTGATGTTCCTGGGTGCCTTTCCAGTTCCTTGTGTAAGCGGGTTGCTGGTGGTGGTGGTGGTGGAGGGGGGGGGGGGGGTTAAGGTTTCCCTCGATCTTTTTGGATGGGTGCTGCGCAACTTGGAACTGTACATACTTTAACGCTGTCTATCTTGTTGCAATGCATAGGGACTTTGCCCCTTTAAGTATAAAAAAAAAATTACATCATGTTCTAGCTTTCTATTCCAATAACTCTCCAAACACTACATCCAAACAGCCTTTGGAATTCCCATGAAGTTGGATTCCAAATTGAGTTTGTCATGTGATCCAAACAGCTTAAACCTCACCTAATTCCAATTGAGTCTGAATGGAATTTCTTTCCAATTCACTGGATGCAATTCATTTCCCGGAAACAAATGTAGCCTCAGTGACTTGTTCACAAAAGACCTCCCAAAAACTGTATAAAAGGTAGCCCTATTTTGTCCAAAGGAGTGTTGGTACCTGTATTTTTTCTACTGAATACTGTCAATAAAGTTTGCTGATTTGTACTGTTTAAACGCTAGCCCTATCTATCAGCGGTGGCTGTGTCCCATGCTTGTGACGCCCAGGTATCTGAGGGCAGAGTCCTCTGGAGCTGATGTGTTTAGCTAGTGCCACTGCTAATAAATTTGCTTATCTGATAGTAAAAGATAATGACTTCTATTTCTATATTTTTATCTATTTTCCCTTATTGTGTTTATGCTTATGTACTTGGTCAAATCTAAGACTCTTTTCTGATGAGATTTGTGTAATATCTAGTTTTCTGCACATATGCAACTCCATTGAATGCACCTAATCCAGCCTCCTTTGAGGTTGAGGCAAGAATGCTGCAATGATGAGTAAATCAGATCTATCGTGTGCTAGTTTTGAAACAAATGGATTTGGATCAAATCATCATGAGAAACAAGCAATGGCATGGTCAATTTGAGGTTTAATTACCATGTAGTTATCAAGGCTAGCTCCAGTCCTCTCACATATCAGAGTTACAAGGCTTAGACATGAAATTGTTGTTTGTGTGTTATTACTTTGCCTATTATATCATGTTAATTTCTGCCGGTAGTAAACTTAAATGTTCATTCATCTACTCTGAAATTTGATTCATTTAGGTGGTTAATGAAGCTATACCTCCATGAATAGTAATATCCTTATGTAATTGTTGACTTCAGCTAAACTTTTGTCAGGACTACGCATTTTTCTGTTACTAACAAAATTATTCTTTGTATACCTGCAGGATCTGATGAACTAAGTTGATTGGGCCAACTTGCTAGAGGGCGTGATGGAACTCAATAGAGAAGAAGCCATACGAGCTAGAAAATTTGCTCTAAAGAAGCTGGAGAAAAGAGATTTTTTTGGTGCCCAAAGGGTTGCACTTCAGGTACAAAGGCTTTATCCAGAGCTTGAGAACTTATCCCAGTTGTTAACTGTCTGTAAAGTGTATGTTAGGAAATAAACCACGTGGTGTACGTACATGGCGTGTTAGGTTCAGTCGTCGACGGCGCGCGTGTTCGAGCTCGTGTTCGCCATCGTCTAGGTTGAGGTCGTGTCGAGTCCGTCGTGTGTGCGACGAGTATGTCGAGTCCAGAATGTTGGTATGGCCACGTTCTGTTTAGGTTGTTAGCATGTGGTCGTGTGCGTGCGTGTTTGAGTTAGTTAGCTTGTTTAGTTGTTTAGGATGAGTCCGTGTGATCAGGCCAGGGTGGTACGTGGTGTGGCCACGTCCTAGGCTCGGCCGGATGGTGTGCGAGTATGTGCTCGCGCTCGCGTCTAGAGACGGGTCCGTCCAGCATGACGTGCGGCGCGTGCTGGTGGTTCAAGGGAAGTTGCAGACGCATGGATGGCCAAGCCGGAGATCGCGGCCGCAGGCAGAACGGAAGACCGGCTCTCACGCAAGAGTTCGTGGCTCACAACGTGGAGAATGCCGGGTCGCCAGGGAGTGCGCGTACGTGCGCGTCGAGTTCGCCGCGGTGGGTCGCGTGGGCGCTGCGTCGCCTGAGGGGCTATAAAGGGCCATGTAATCTGAGTCTGTAATTGAGTCTAGTCTCTTGATCGAACAAAGAAGCCAACATACAGCCCGTATGCGCGGCTGGGGTGTTCGGCGCCATATCTGAGAGTTTCTTGTTCATCTTCTACCTCCCGTCAGAGCGTGTGAGGGTAGAGTTCTAGGGCTAGGTTCCAACAATTGGTATCAAGAGCGAGGTTAGGGAGTTGCACGCTGGTGTATGTTCTATAGTGGGTCGGTCAGCCCACCTCGACAGCCGGCGTTTAAGAAGCGCGTGATCCCGCGCAGGAGTGCGACGGCGACGGCCATGGCGGGCAACGACGTGAAGACTCCTCCGGCCTCCCCGAAGAAGTCGTCCGGCGGCAAGGGTGGCGGTGACGCCGAGAGCAGCGGGAAGGGGGAGATTGTGCGCGTCATCCGGGAGTTCGACGGGCCGCCGAGCTGGCCCATGCTGACCAAGACCAACTACACGCAGTGGTCGTTGGTCATGAAGGTGAAGATGCAAGCCCACAACCTGTGGAGCGCGATCGAGCCCGGCGGCGTGTCGTTGCAGGAGGATCGCATGGCGCTCGACGCCATCACGAGCGCCGTGCCGACGGAGATGGTGGCGTCGTTGGCGGCGAAGGATTCCGCGTTGGAGGCGTGGAACGCGGTGAAGGAGCGGCGCGTCGGCAGCGACCAAGTGCAGAAGACGGAGGCGCAGCGTCTTCTCCGACAATTCGAGAACATCCGCTTCAACGACGGCGAGGGCGTGGATGATTTCACGCTCCGACTGCAGAACATCGTCGCGGCGTTGGAGACGGTGGGGGAGACGATCCCGCCGCGGAGGGTCGTGGAGAAGCTCCTGCGTGTCGTCCCCAAGTCGCTCCGGCAGGTGGCCGTGGCGATCCAAGTGACGGCGGACCTCGCGACGCTTTCGCTAGAGGACGCTAGTGGGCGGCTGCGTGCGGCGCAGGAAGCTGAGGCCGAGGACAACGAGGTGCCACCGGTGCGCGCCGACGGCAAGCTCTACCTCACCATGGACCAGTGGGACGTGCGCCGGCGGGAACGCCGTGAGAAGGAGCGTGCGCGCGGCGGCGGCGGGCGTGACAAGAAGGGAGGCCGTAGCGGCGGCCGTGAAGATGACAGCGACGACGATGACGACGGGGCGAGCAGCGTTCATTCCGGTGCAAGTGGGCGCCGTCGCAGTTCCGGCAAGGGGCGGTGCTTCAATTGTGGCGTTTATTGGCCACTTCTCCAGGGAGTGCCCCAAGCCGAGGAAGGAGGAGGCGCTGTACGGGAACGCCGATGAAGAGCCGACGCTCCTGTAGGTCGGGATGTGCAGCGGCGTCGTGGTTTAGGGGGAGAATGTTAGGAAATAAACCACGTGGTGTACGTACATGGCGTGTTAGGTTCAGTCGTCGACGGCGCGCGTGTTCGAGCTCGTGTTCGCCATCGTCTAGGTTGAGGTCGTGTCGAGTCCGTCGTGTGTGCGACGAGTATGTCGAGTCCAGAATGTTGGTATGGCCACGTTCTGTTTAGGTTGTTAGCATGTGGTCGTGTGCGTGCGTGTTTGAGTTAGTTAGCTTGTTTAGTTGTTTAGGATGAGTCCGTGTGATCAGGCCAGGGTGGTACGTGGTGTGGCCACGTCCTAGGCTCGGCCGGATGGTGTGCGAGTATGTGCTCGCGCTCGCGTCTAGAGACGGGTCCGTCCAGCATGACGTGCGGCGCGTGCTGGTGGTTCAAGGGAAGTTGCAGACGCATGGATGGCCAAGCCGGAGATCGCGGCCGCAGGCAGAACGGAAGACCGGCTCTCACGCAAGAGTTCGTGGCTCACAACGTGGAGAATGCCGGGTCGCCAGGGAGTGCGCGTACGTGCGCGTCGAGTTCGCCGCGGTGGGTCGCGTGGGCGCTGCGTCGCCTGAGGGGCTATAAAGGGCCATGTAATCTGAGTCTGTAATCGAGTCTAGGCTCTTGATCGAACAAAGAAGCCAACATACAGCCCGTATGCGCGGCTGGGGCGTTCGACGCCATATCTGAGAGTTTCTTGTTCATCTTCTACCTCCCGTCAGAGCGTGTGAGGGTAGAGTTCTAGGGCTAGGTTCCAACAGTGTACTGCGCAGCAGAGAAAAGGATGAACAGACAGTTAGATTGGTATAGTATTCTCCAAGTAGAGGTAACAGCGGATGACACAGTCATAAGGAAGCAATACGATGAACTTGTGTTTTGGCTTCATCCTAACAAGAATACTCTTCCTGGCGCTGAAGCTGCTTTCAAGTTGGTTTCAGAAGCTCGTACGATATTGTGTGATCATGTAAAGCGGTCTCGCCATGACATCAAAAGACAGGCTACACAGCTCTCAGACATGACTCCACCAAACAGAAGTGGTGTGGCAAAACGTGGGAAACCATATGATTTAACAGTTGTGTTCTGGACCATATGTCCGCACTGTCAAAAGCGATTTGTCTACTACGAACGGAACTTTTTGGTCACCTGTGATGACTGTGGAAAAAACTTCTTGGCATTCAAATTGAATGAGCAGGCTCTTCCCTCGACATTCCTATCAGCTGCACCAAAGAATTCTCAAGTTTCACAAGAAATGGTTTCATGTCAGCAACATGTCCCCGACCAACTGGTACAATTCAGTAAGATTCATGCTACAGGAGGGAGCATGGATCCCCCACATACTGATGAACCTATGAAATCGGATGGAAGCACAGATGATTATGGGGAAGTCAGTTCAGAGGCAAGAAGCAATGCAGTTCAGTGTTCTGCTGTGAATGAAACTTACTCTTCGTCAGCTTCTGCAGACAAAGGTACAACTGGAAGCGTGATACTAGAGTCTCTAGATCATGACATTGTTGCCACCCAGAATTTGAGTAGAGAAGATCCATCTACAGTTCTAAATGCTGCAGGGTCCTGCAATATTCAGAGGTTAGGCAAGAGGAAGCAAGATGATTGTGCTGACAGCAGCCCCAGAAGGAATTCTTGTAACTGTAAGAGGCAAAGTAAGGACTGTTCACTTGCTGATAGTTCAATTGAGGATAAAATGTATATTGATGTTCCTGGTGCTGGCAATCAAGCTGCCCAAGATCTTCCCAGCACAGTGGATTTCCAAGATGAAGGAGATGCAAAGCATGGAGGCAGTCAGCAGCAGTACAAGAAGGAAGTTGCAGATATTAACCTTACTAATCAGATGCATGACAATCCTTTGATTACCTATGAGTTCACTGACAGCAGCAGGGACTCTTGTAACAATGAGAGGCAAAAGAATGAGAAGGACAACTCACTCGCTGATGTTATTCCGAGTGGTGATAAAATTTGTAGTGATAATGTTGCTGGCACTGACAATGAAGCTGCCGAACATGTTCTCAGGACAGCAGACAGGCAAGCTAAAGGAAATGCAACACAAGAAGAGAGGCAGACAAATTACAAGGAAGGGACAGATTTTGCTAATCAGATGCATGGAAGTCCTGTGATTACCTATGAGTGCACTGATAGCAGCCACAACAGGGACTCTTGTAACAATAAGAGGCAAAGGAAGGAGAAAGACAACTCACTGATGCTAATCCGAGCGATGGTAAAGTGTATAGTGATAATTTTGCTGGCGCTGGCATTCAAGCTGCTGAACATGCTCCCAGCACAATGAACAGCCAAGGTGAAGGAACTGCAATACAAGAAGGGAGTCCGCAAAAGTACAAGGAAGGGACAGATATTGCTGATCAGATGCATGTCAGTCCTGTGATTACATATGACTGTGCTGAAAGCAGCTGCAGCAGGGATTCTTGTAACAACAAGAAGCAAAGGAAGGACAATTCAGTCGCTGATGCTAATTCAAGTTATGATAAAATGTGCAATGATAATGTTGTTGGCACTGAGAATCAAGTTGCCAAACAAGCTCCCAGCACAGTGGACTGCCAAGATGAAGGAAATGCAACACATAAAGGCAGTGAACATAAGTACAAGAAGGAAGGGGCGGACATTGCTAATAAGAGGCATGATAATTCTGTGATTACCTATGAGTGTCCAGACTTCTTTGATTTTGGAAAGTTAAGAGATGTTAACTTGATAGCAGTTAATCAAATCTGGGCAATTTACGATGATGTTGATTTCATGCCAAGAGTTTATGCTCAGATAAATCACGTTGATGCTTCCAGTGATAAAGTTCAGTTAACTTGGCTGGAGCACAACACAATGAGTGAACAAGAGATCAGATGGACTCGTGAAGAACTACCTGCTGCCTGTGGAAGCTTTTGCTTAGGAGAAACATATGTACTACAAGACCCATCCATGTACTTATCTCATAGAGTTTCATGGGCAAAAGGGAAAAATGGAAATTCATTTGAAATTCGTCCTAAGAAGGGTGAGATTTGGGCTCTTTACAAAGAATCGAGTTTGCAGCATAGCTCAGACACAAACCATCAACCCTTTAGCTACGATGTTGTGGAAGTTTCCAATGTCTCAATGAATGTTGGCATCGTCAATTCCCCCTTGGTCAGAATTGAAGGCTTTGTGAGTCTGTTTGCAGAAATGAAGGATAAACACCGTATTTTGATACCATCAAGTGAGCTATTTCGTTTTTCTCACAGTATCCCATGTTATAGAACAAATGGAAAGGAAAAGGTAGGGGTGGTGGGGGGGTTACTAGAACTAGACACTGCAGCTCTTCCATATGACTTGGGTTCAGCATTTCCTTCAATTACTCTGGACTCCTACATGTATGTCAACAAGAAAAGAGTCACTGAGTCTTTCGGTGTTACATATCCTGATTCTGAATTCCACAATTTCGACAAAGACCGTTTGTGTGAGAAATTTGAGCATGGACAAGTTTGGGCTCTCTACAGCAATACTGATACATTTCCCAACCTCTATGGTTGGATAAACAAAGTTGAAAAGCAACCATTCAAAGTACATTTGACCTGGCTCAAAGTTTGCCCACGAGGGGTAGATAAACATTGGTTGGAGCAGGGCATCCCTGTGAGCTGTGGTAAATTTGGGCTGCAGAATTCGACTTCTGAGCATCATGAGACCTGTGCCTTCTCCCATCTAGTCGTAACCAGGTGCCAAATTAGTCCAGGCCGTCAGGTCAAGATTGCTCCAAAGGCAGGTGAGATCTGGGCCATATACAAGAATTGGGCACCCGGCTGGGTTCCTTCTAGTAAAGATCGTCCTGCTGAATATGCAATTGGCATGATCATGATGTGCACTGAAACTAGCACACTGTTTGCTTTCCTGACCAAGGTCGATGGCTATGTCTCTGTGTTCAAGCCTGATGTGCAGAAGGGAGCACTAGAGATACCAAGGAAAGAGAACCTGAGATTTTCTCATCAGATACCATCGTTCCGCCTGACGAAAGAGACTGGTGGCAAGCTCCATGGTTTCTACGAGCTTGACCCTGCTGCTGTTCCTGAAGCTCTTCTGTAGGAACTAGGAAGCTTCTTCCCCTGAATCGCCACTTTTTTATGTCTGACTTGACTCAAGACTGTAGCAGGCAAATGCTTGAAACTTCTAGGGTGCATATATGCTACCCTGTTCTGCTGTTCATGTGCCTGAAGTTCAGAACCGTGCTAACTTCTTGTGCTTTATATTCTCCTTGCAAGGTGAACCTAAACATACGGGAGAAAACCCTCACAAAGAGTGATTTCAACCAAACGGTTCCCGTCATTCGTCGGATTAGGAACTGATGCCACAGTCCTAGGTACATAGCTAGCTGACATGCTTCACACTAGCATCCAGCGTCACCATGCACCACAGTTTGCAAGACTGGGGCAGCAGCCCAAGAGTAGTAGCCTAAAGTTCCCGCACCGCGTCATTCAGGTACTGGGTTTACCGTACCCATGTCCGACAAATGTTTAGTATTTTCAAATGCTTAATCTCTTAACCATTGGATCGGAGTCCAAAATCACATGCTCTTACCACGTGAGCAATTCAATTTAACAAGTCTTATGAATCCAACATAAGAACCTATTCTCGCGAGCGAAGTACATCACTCGACTTGTACCGGATCCTTGGTGCAAAGCAACTATCGAGTTAGCATACTAGTAAAAGATCATAGATACTTATGGATCATGCATCTAGGGTTTCCATTCAACTCCTGAACGTAAATGCACATATATAATCAAGCATAAATTCGGGAATTGTAATAAGGAAACACATAGGTATATGTTAAACCGGGGCTTGCCTTCGGCAGCTCCAGCAGTCAGACAGTCTTCCGGACTTTGGTCCGGGTCTTGATCGACAGTCACGAAGTGCATGTCTCCTCCTGCTCTCTCGTTCTCGTCAGCCGGCACGAGCGCGTAGCTACCGTCAGGAACTTCTATACGAGGAATGCATATGCAGGAGTTAATAGTTGATAAAGGTGTAGACCAATCAACATGTATTAAGTCTAGGGTGTCATGTTGAGCACATTCACCTAGACAAGAATATATCCAGCATACTCTTCCTTAAGATTTATTATTCAACCATTTATTTAATTATTATTATTTAAAGGTGAGTGTGTGCATATCTATTAAATTAAATTAAAATTATCACACAAAAGACCAAGTTAGGTTTCAGGGGTTTACTAGGAACATTTTCCAAAGATTATATTACACATAAGTCCATAAAAAGGGGTTTTCTTTATTTCTCTTTTTAACCTACTTAGTTTCTTCCAAAATTCATTCTGGTTAAACCATGTAACATCTTGCAATGAAAATTTTTGTGTGAGCACAAGGCACTGTAACAGAGTTACTGGTAAAATTTAATGGCAAACAAAGCTATACACAGGGCATGAAAAATGTGACAAGTTATTCATAGCAAAAACAAGAATATTAAATACAGGGAAAACTACTCCTGCACTGGTGCTCAAATTTTACACAGAGATACTATAGACTAAAACTAGGTTACACACCAAAAAATAGCTCCAGAACTTATTTAAAACATGCTACACAAAAATAACCATTTTCAGCTTATATATTCACAAAGCATTTATTCAGAGAAAGCTATAACTCAAAAGTAGCCCAACTTTCTACCATAGCCTAAGAATGATATACACATCACTTGTGCCAAAGATAAGCATCACTGGAGCAAAGGAAACTGAGCTATAGATTTTACTTCATAAACAAGCATCATTCAGAAACAGATATATAGACAACTCCTAAACTCATGATAAAATTATTAGCATCACTTTTTAGCATAACAAGGTGATATCCAAAAGATGGACCACAGAAAACATATATATGAAGCTGTACAAAATAAATACACAGATCTAGCCATAAAGCAAAATAAAACATAACTAAATATCCATTCAGTAACTTTGTGCAAAAACTTAGGTGTAGCTTGTACTAGTGCTGGTCACCAACATATCCAAAGACCAAGTCTAGCACATGAGTACAACTCAAGTTATGAACAACCCTATACAAACTGAGTTTGAATTTTCATTCAAAAACCATGCATCAAAAGTGTATACAGGTTTTGTAAAAGATGTAGGTTTGTTCATAAGGAAACCAACAAAATTGGTTTTGCATTTTTAGGACTTTTCTGTGATTTTCTATGATTTTTACAGTTCTCAGGACTTAAGAGCAAAAGAGTAAGAATCTTCTTTCACTGTGACCCTTGAAAAGATTCAAAACCTTACAGATTGGTCCCTAGCTTTTACACAGAGGACCCTACACAAAACTGGGCTTCACAGATGTGCCCTCCCGCGGCGGAGCAAGTTCGCGGGCGGCGAACTACGGCCGGGGCAGGCAAACAGATGAGGGGGTTCGGTGATTGAGCTCACCAGGAGTTGATTGGTGTTGACGGTTGATTATCGTTGCAAAGTTAGTTTGGACTTGCAAACGGACAAATCCCTCGTCGTAGTCAAGAGACCCTTCTTCCCTTGAGTGGTGAACCCAAGGTATCGAATCCGTGGAACAATGTGTAACGCAAGATCCAATCTAATAAGCGGAAAACACTTTGACCTTGAAAAGGGTTTTTGCATCTAATCTATAGAAGAACCATGAAAACACATCTAATCTACTAAACACCGGAGGTAGTAAGAGAAAGAGAGGGGAGGTAAAACCAATCTAGAGATTGGATCGGGTTTTTTGTTGAAGTTCCAAAGCCAAGAAGAATAAATCAAACGAATCTCATCAAAAGCCTCTTTAAATCGTGGCTTCCGTTCCAACCCTCAAAGGCACCTACCGTACACGTGATCAACATCCTGTCACGATGTCCCGCTTATTGTGTAGGTGAACCTAAGAGCACGTTCACGAGGAACGTATTGAAAACGCTCGGTAGGTCAGGTATGCACCTCTAGCCACCATGGCTACAAGAACATCCTATGCAATCTATCCGGAATAGACTGGAGAATAAGAAAACCCAAGTGAAGACAAAATCGTAGTGAAAGCACTTGATCGCTAGAAATCACATTCAATCTTGCAAATTCAACATGAAGTATAATACATGGACAAGATCACCACCGGGATCCTACCTTGATCTTGATCCTAGCTTCTAGAACTCCGACGTGGTCTTCCATGCAAGGTTCCCACGTCGGCTAGGGAAACCCTAGTCAACCATCTCGACTCTCTCCTCTCCGGAAGGGTATCCCTCTCTTCTCTGCTTCTCGGAGGCAGATGACGAATTGCTTGATGCGTGGCTCGAGGCACGGGGACTATAAATAGCCCGACCATCATCTAGGTCAAAGGGGGCGCCGAACCGGGCCCGGAATGGGCTGGGCCCACTTCGGCCCAGGCTTCCTTCCAGATGCTTCTCGCGACTTCCTGACTTTTTGCCGAGTTGCATGTGGGTCCTTGACGTCATTTTCCTCTTGGTTTAGATAAGGGTGCTTGGCGTATGAACTCGCGCATCTTCCGTCTATGTCCTCAGCACTTCTCGGCTTCATGTTTTAGTCCTTAGTTCATTTGGAGTCATGTTCATCTTGTATCTTGACTTGTCCCGGGGTTCATGTCACCTTGTAAAACCAACTTTACCCGGAAGTCCTCATTTAGGCTCTTGATTCCTGTGTAAACAATAAACTCCAAAAACCATGCACGAGTGCGAACTTGACATATAATGAGGGTTAGGATCCTTAGTGTGAATAACAAATTAATACCAACATAGAAGGTAAACATATGGCTAGGTTGACGGAAATCGACCGCCAACATCCCCCTATGCTTAAACCTTGCTCGTCCTCGAGTAAACCTTCAATGGATATCAGTGTTGCCTTTCAATGTTCATACCCTGCACTTGATCATACATGAGAAAACATAATGCTCTCTAGACTTATATTCATTAAAGTTCCATAATGTACTAACTTTTATCTTTATGGAGAGTAGATATCATTCAAGCTCTTTCCACAAGTACTTGATCATGCTCTCAAACTTCTAAATAAATCTCAGAAATTTTGAAAATTAAAGAATGAGATAAAGAGAAAAATTGCTTTACCAAGATAAAAAATAACCATCTTGCACTTTGCTCATGTACTCTCATCTCATCTTGTCTCTCAAGCCTACTTGTTCTACTCCTTTCCTCTCTCAAAGTATATGGTGGAAAGCTTTATATGGAGTTATAGGAAAGTTTAGTCCTACCAAGATATTATAGTTGATGTACTATTAAAACATGACTAGCTTCTCATGGTCTTACCGAGACTCGTCAAAAAGATCATTGAAAAAATAATGTTATCAAGGAGGGGGGAGATATGAACATACACTTTTAGATAGGTGGACATGTGCAAATGGCAAAGAGTGATCCAAGGCACAAACGAAGTCCTCGTTATCGGATTGCACATGGTTGGAAAGATGAGTATGGGTCTTGATCTTGAATCCTCTTGAAAACTCAAAAAGCACTAAACATAGCTAGAGAACCGGGGAGCTTTATTATATATTTTTTTCTTTCTTTCTTCTTTCTTTCTTTTTCTCATCATACTTTTTCTTCTCTATCATTTTTTTCATCATTTTTTTTCTTTCATCATACTTTTTCTCTCTTTTTTTCTTCTTTTTTTATTTATTTGCTCCCCTTGAACTCTATACTATACTCGCACTTCCTTGGCAACCTTCCCATGCTTAGACGTTTGCTCGTCCTCGGGCAAAATAGGTGATAAATATGCCAAGGTGGAAGTTGAAGCTCTCATATTTTCTTAGAGAGAGATACTCGAAAAACCTTGTAGGGATCCTTTTGGAATTCTCCCTTACTCATTTGAAGCACATTCCTTGTAATCTTTCTCAAAATATTCATCCATACTCATATATTGGGTTGTGGTCAATGAGGTGAACACAAAAAAATATATGTTTGCGTTTTGTGGTTGAATATCTGGCGAGGTTTGCGAAATTCCCAATGTGGAAACTCACAATACACGGATAGAAGAGACTAGCATAAAGAACGATACGCAAAAATGGAATGACAAACTTCTTAGTCTCGGGCTAGAGAAATCAGACCTTGAATTAATGCACTCAAAAATAAATCTTGTATATACTAATGTTTTGCACTCAAATAAGTTTGGGTTTTGGATGAGTAGAGCAAAATGCAAGCGGTACTCATGACAAGGTTAGCATAACTTTTTGAGAATAAGAAGGTTCTTTGATTCATTCAAAATTGAGAGTAACGAAAAAGAACTATGGGACTTGAGTTATCATAACCTCCACACAAGATTAGGCTAGCATTTAATTAAATTTCAGATTCATATTAAGAGAGAGCACTAGCTTAAACATGCATAAATCAAGCATAGGATGAGCAAAGCGGCAACTTTCATCATATATCAACACGGCATAAACTTATTATCTTCACTAAAGGTGATAATCATGGTGGCAAACTTTATTCATGTTGATTCAAAGCAAACGCTACTACTAACACACATGCTGAAAATAAATAAAAACAGAAAATGCTACGCATATACAAACTTGCATAAAAGCTGAAAATAAAGAAAAGGAAAGAGGGAAAATCGAACCGAAGTTGAAGGCATCATTATTATTTTTCTTCTTCCTCCTTCTCCATTCTTCATCTTACGGTGGTTGATATGTGAAGACGATCAACTTGATAGGCAATGTTTGTGCTCCTTTTTTCCATTTGACTTGCATTGGTTTGGATGGGGCGCCATGAAAACTTTGTTAGGAACCATCTATGGTGGAGGATGTGGTGGCGTGGCTACCCCACTCCCCTATGCTTGCATTGGCATACTTCCTCCATATGTGGGTGGCATCGGAATTCCACCATGTGGTTGTTCGTTGTCTTGATGTGCAGCCTCTCCTTCGTCTTGGGCCACGGAGGATGATCCTTCTCTCACAATTTTCTTTTTAATCTTCTTTACCGGTACAAGAAATCCTTCCTCTAACCAATTTTGTCTTCATTCAATCTCAACCTCATGTTGGGAAGAGGAACATTAATCTCTGTCAACTTGTACCTTCTCCTCTCATCTCCACTAGTAAATTTTTCTTGCTTTATGTACTCGATCCCAAAGAAATCTCGACAAGGAGAAATTTTGGGTTTCTTGTTATCTTCTCCCGAAATCATTCCCCAAAAATCCTTCTAACATATTTTCTTGGACATCAACTTGCTCCGGATCTTCCTTCTTGTAACCGAGTAGTTCTCCAATATATCCATAAGGAACTTGTTGCTCTTTATCTTCAAGGCGGAATGAGAGGCATGACACCCCTTCATTAATGATCGGTGCTAATGTATAAAAATTTCCAAGGCAAGCTCCTTGTGAGTAGTCACATCAACTCTATTAAAGAATTGCACCCATCAAAGGTTGCTCAAGATTTGATATCCGAGTAGAATCCTACACTTGGAGGGCGTCGTCGAAGTCAACATTTGGCACAAGCCTCCTCTCAAGACGAACAAACCTCTCCTCCTCCTCCTCCTTCGTCTTCATGATGAATCCATTGGAATGCCTCGGAGTGTATGGTGGTGGAGTGGATGAACGAGTTGAGCATCGTGGTGGAACGAGTGGCTTCTCCGTGTGTCCTTGCGGTTTGGTGTACCGCATGGACGAGCTTCGTGTACTCCTTATGCCACCAAGGGGCACCGTGCCACTCCTCGGTGGTGCCACGTCTTCCTCCATGCTACGGGGAGACTCGGAGACCGAGTGCCTCCTCGAAGAGCTTGATGATGACCTTCGATGATGATGATCGTGTCTTCCTTCCGAGGATGATGTTCATGATCTCTCTCATCATTCCTTGCTGCACAAAGTCACAAACAACTCCCCCGGGGGTTTCTTGCCGGTGGAAATACACACAAAGAAAGAATATGGATGGCGGAGTTTATTATTATTAGGGTGAAGTGTGAGGTGCACAAGATAGGAGTGATGTTTGCCCAAAGGGTTTATGAATACATGCAACCACCTATCATGGTGAAGCTATACCAATCTATTGAGGTGTGACTAGATATGTTGACGTGATCTGCGGGAGCAACCCCGAAAGCAAGGTAGCTAACTTTAATCATCAAAGCATCATCAACATGAACAATAGATCGAAAACAAAAGGATCGGTGATTACATGACAAGATCCTACAACCCTATGGAACTCAAATTTTTTTCTAGGTTGTTTCTGGAACTTATGGGCTATGAACTCAAGAACACGAATTAACAAATGGATAAGGTACTTACCAGGCGAAGGGGAGCACCAGAAGCCATAAGTGGAGGCTAGGCCGGCCGGCCTAGGCCGCTCGGCCTAGGGGGCCTCCCGCTCCATTTGCTCTGATCTTTCTCCGAGATGCTCCTTGCTCCCTTGTTGCCTTGTTTCCGCGTGATCCACGAGATTCCATCACCCAAACATTCACAACCACTCCTTTGCTTGCGTGGTTCCACCTCCATTATTTTGCTTTTTGTCACTTCTTTGCTCCCTTGCCTCATGTGCTTTCATTAATTTCCTGCAAAACAAAGCCCTCGCTTCCCACATGCTTGTCCTTTGCAAATGCCCAAGATGCCAAACGACTAATGCTTTCCCAAGATGCATCATGGGGCACTATATGTTAATCGAGCTTCAAAAACCTCCCCTTGATCATGTTTAGATGCTAATTACTCCTCTAATTTTCAAAATTTTCAAAAAATAACTCAGCGCTAGCGATGAGTCCAAATATATCATTAGAGTAGATTTTAGGCATCCGAAACAATTGTAAAATTTATTTTGGTTGCACCGGGATCGATTGCTTTCATTAATTGATAGCAAGCTCCTCCGACTTGACCGTGGGGGCATAGGTTTAGGTTCTAATTTTGGTCAAACATGATAGAGAGAGAGATTTTGAATAAAAATAAATTTAATGGGGTTTAGAAAAAACTCTAAATCTAAAGAAACCGATGGATGTCGAGAAAACTAGCCAGCCTTTACATCATGGAGAAGATGAAAGGCTTGGATAGGATCTGAATTTTTTGTACGAGTTTCTCAAAAAGAGGCAAATAAAACATAGGATGGCTCATGTCATTGGTTTATGTCACCGACGATCTTGAGGAACGATCTCCCTAGGATGAGTGGCGGATGAGGTTGATCTCTTTTAATCTTAGAGGTGGAGTTTCTCTTGGACATTTCGACGATGTCCGGCCTCCGCTTTTAGATCTTCGTGTTGCACGTCACCTTTGCCTGCAAAATTTTTCTAGACCATACACAAAGTATATGTTTTTTGTTGGAGATGTAGCCGTCCACATCCCATTAGGGTTAGCCAAATATATACAAAAACTAAAATAAAACTAGGGTTTAGCAAAACCCTAGATTGATTTTTTTATTGTGGATGATCAAAATTAAGAGAAGCAAAAGAAAAATCAAGAGAAAAACTGAAAATATTCACAAATGCAATACTAGATTGAATCTTGATTACTTGTTCCCCGGCAACAGCGCCAGAAAAAGGGGCTTGTTGACGATTGATTATCGTTGCAATGTTCGTTTGGACTTGCAAGCGAACAAATCCCTCATCGTAGTCAAGGGACCCTTCTTCCCTTAAGTGGTGAACCTAAGGTATCGAATCCGTGGAACAATGTGTAACGCAAGATCTAATCTAATAAGCGGAAAACACTTTGATCTTGAAAAGGGTTTTTTTTGCATCTAATCTATAGAAGAACCATGAAAACACATCTAATCTACTAAACACCGGAGGTAGCGAGAGAAAGAGAGGGGAGGTAAAACCAATCTAGAGATTGGATCGGGTCTTTTGTTGAAGTTCCAAAGCCAAGAAGAATAAATCAAACGAATCTCATCAAAAGCCTCTTTAAATCGTGGCTTCCGTTCCAACCCTCAAAAGCACCTACCGTACACGTGATCAACATCCTGTCACGATGTCTCGCTTATTGTGTAGGTGAACCTAAGAGCACGTTCACGAGAAACGTATTGAAAACGCTCGGTAGGTCAGGTATGCACCTCTAGCCACCATGGTTACAAGAACATACTATGCAATCTATCCGGAATAGATTGGAGAATAAGAAAACCCAAGCGAAGACAAAATCGTAGTGAAAGCACTTGATCGCTAGAAATCGGATTCAATCTTGAAAATTCAACATGAAGTATAATACATGGACAAGATCACCACCGGGATCCTACCTTGATCTTGATCCTAGCTTCTAGAACTCTGACGTGGTCTTCCATGCAAGGTTACCACGTCGGCTAGGGAAACCCTAGTCAACCATCTTGACCCTCACCTCTCCGGAAGGGTATCCCTCTCTTCTCTGCTTCTCGGCGGCGGATGATGAATTGCTTGATGCGTGGCTCGAGGCACGAGGACTATAAATAGCCTGAGCATCATCTAGGTCAAAGGGGGCGCCGAACCGGGCTCGGAATGGGCTGGGCCGGCCGGCCTGGGCCCACTTCAGCCCAGTTCGTCCCCGTCTTCCTTCCAGATGGTTCTCACGACTTCCTGACTTTTTGCCGAGTTGCATGTGGGTCCTTGACGTCATTTTCCTCGCGGTTTAGATAAGAGTGCTTGGCGTATGAACTCCCACATCTTCACGCTTTAGTCCTTGGTTCATTTGGAGTCATGTTCATCTTGTATCTTGACTTGTCCCGGGGTCCATGATCACCTTGTAAAACCCTTGATGAACTTTACCCGGAAGTCCTCATTTAGGCACTTGATTCCTGTGTAAACAATAAACTCCAAAAACCATGCACGAGTGCGAACTTGACATATAATGAGGGTTAGGATCGTTAGTGTGAATAACAAATTAATACCAACATAGAAGGTAAACATGTGGCTAGGTTGACTAAAATCAACCGCCAACAATTGGTGACGGCAGTGTGGCCGGGGATGGCTCCGGCGAGCGGCAGCGGCGAGACCGTGGCGGCGCGGCCACCTCGGCTCGGATTCCGACGAGGAGAGGAGTTGGGCTGATGAATGTGTGCGTGGGAAAGGTCTCTGGGACTCTAGAGAGGAGGTTCGAGGACTCGGACGACCGTGGGGACTAGAGGAGGGGTGAGCTCATCACGGCGGCGGCAATGGCGTCGGCGGAGAGCTCTGGCGGGGCGGAGGAGGAGCGGGGGCTTATATAGGCAACCGTGGCGTGGAGAGGAGGTCATGACGCGACCACAGTGCAGCACAGTGACGACGGCATTGCCGGGAAAGTGTGGCGACGTGCGCGGGCGTGGCCGGCCAATGGCGGCCTCGGCGTGCGCGCTCCGGCGGCTGGCGGCACGGCGCGTGACACCGGCCTGGCAGCCTAGGACTATCACTGACTTGCTCGCCCAATGCTGTGCAGCGACACCGACGGACCGGTGGGCCCCCGTGTGCCTCGGCGTTTGCACCCGGTCACTCGGCGGCGCCCGACGTGGCGTGCGCGCGCGCGACGGCGTCATGCGGTGGCGTTCCGGCATCAAAATGTTTCGATGTGCCCCTGTTTGACTGCTGATAACTCGAATTTTCTCTATAGAAGTGATCTAAGCTCCAATTGAAAAGTTGTAGATCAATTACCACTCTACAACTTTTACAAAGGCCGATGGGTGTTTTGTTCAAGGGATCGAGTATAAACAGCTCTTGGAATCGCCTGTTTTCTTGGCGCCGATGAACAGGAACTTGAGGCGTTGACCGAGGTTTTTCCCATGCTTCCACTTTGAATCTCAAATGCCACTCAACATCAAAGTTGTAGGCCTTGAAAAACTGCATAACTTTGGTATTGGCTGATTTTGAAGTGTTTTTGTGAATTTTGGAGAACGTGCCAAAAGTTCTAGTTAGGGTTCATGTCTTAAGGGGTTTGACTAGGGGTTTGATCTCTAAGGTTCTTAGGGTTTTAAGCACTAATGAGCATAGGGTGATTAATGTTGTGATTAGCATCTAAAGACACTTGATTAAAAACACAGGGTGTTACAGCCTACCCCCTTAAAAGGAATCTCGTCCCGAGATTCGAATTTAAAAGATAGCTGGGAAAGGTTACGTATGATGTTGGCTTTGAAGAAAACCCGGATACTTGGTGTTGAGAAATTGTTCTGTTTCCCATGTGTGGTGACTCCACTGTATCTTGTACATCTTAACCGTTTGCCTTCTTGTCTGCCTTTCCTTCTGATCTAGCACTCTCATTGGGTATTCTGCCAGTGATAGGTCAGGTTCCACTTCTGCATTGGTTTCGTCGATTATTCTTGCTTCTGGTATTTGATCACACTTCTTCAGTTGCGAGATGCGAAATACGTCGTGTACTGCGGAGAGTCTGTGTTGGCGGTCGATTTCCATCAACCTAGCCACTTGTTTACCTTCTATGTTGGTATTGATTTGATATTCACACTAACGATCCTAACCCCCATTATATGCTATGTTCGCACTCGTGCACTGTTTTTGGAGTTTGTTGTTTACACAGGAATCAAGAGCTTAAATGAGGACTTCTGGGTAAAGTTCATCAAGGGACCTCGGGACAAGTCAAGATACAAGATGAACATGACTCCAAACAAGCCAAGGACTAAAGCATGAAGCCGAGAAGTGCGGAGGACCTAGACGGAAGATGCGGGAGTTCATTCGCAAAGCCCCCTTATCTAAACCGTGAGAAAAATGATGTCAAGGGCCCACATGCAACTCTGCAAAAACTCAAGAAGTCGCGAGAAGCATCCGGAAGAAAGGCGACACCGAACTGGGCTAGGATGGGCCCAGGCCATTTGGGCCCTGTTCGCTGCCCCCTTTGACCTAATTGATCCTCAAGCTATTTATAGCCCCGGTACCCCGAGCCACGTATCAAGCAATTTGTCATTCGCCACCGAGGAGCAGAGGAGCTTGAGGGACACCACCCCGGAGAGGAGGGTCGTGTTAGTCGTCTAGGGTTTGCCTAGCTGACGTGGGAATCTTGCAAGGAAGACCACGTCGAAGTTTCGGAGGCGTGAATCAAGGTCAAGGTCGGATCCCGGTTGGATCTTATTCATGTATTCATACTTTTGATGGAGTTTTAATGGATCCGATTCCTAGAGATCGAGTACCTTTGTTTGCAATTCTTGTTCTTGCTTGGGTGTTTTCCTCCTCAATCTATTCTCGAGATAGATTGCATGGGATGTTCTTGTAGTCGCGGTGGCTAGAGGTGCATACCCGATCTACCAAGTAGTTCAACGCACTCCTTGCGGGTGTGCTCTAAGATTCGACCGCGAAGAAAAGGGAACATCGTGACAGGATGTTGACACCGAGTACGGCGGGGCGACTTAGGGGGTTTGACCAAAGGTCATGATTTAAAGAAGCTTTCAATGAGATTCGTTTTACCCTCTCTTTTATCTTGCTCGGAACGAAGACAAACTCGATCTAGACCCCTCTCTAGATCGGTACCTCAATGCTTTCTCTTGCTACCTCTTTTGATCTTAGTAGATTAGATGCAATTCGAAGCCATTCAAAGAAGCAAGTGTTTCTCGGTTATTAGATTGATTTTACATTACATATTGTTCCACGGATTTGATACCTTGGGTTCACCACTCAACAGAACAAGGGTTCCTTAACTACGACGAGGGATTTGTCCGCTTGCAAGTCCAAATGAACTTTGCAACGATAATCAAACGTCAACAAGCCCCTTTTTCTGGTGCCGTTGCCGGGGAACAAGTAATTAAGATCCAATCTAATATCTCGTTTGTAAGTATTTTCAGTTTCTTTTTTATTTTTCTTTTGCATCTACTAAACTTCGATCGTCCTCAAAAACCAATCTAATCTAGTTTTTGACTAACCCTTTTTATAGTTTTCTTTTCTTTTTAGATCTTTTGTATATTTTGTTTATCGCTAACCCTAATAGGAGATGGACGGCCACCTCTCCAACAAACCAAAATTTTTTTGGATGATCCAGAAAAACTTTACAGGCAATGGAGACGCAAAGCACGATCTAGGAAGTTGGGGATTGTAGATCCAAACACCGGAGACGAAGGAACGTCAGGATCTCCAAAGGAATCTCCACCCACAAGTCCGAAGAAAGAATCACCACTAACAAGTCCAAGGAGAGATAAACCTCAACCGCCACCAATGGGAGAGGAGAGGAAGATCGGGGAGCTTTGCATCCCGGAGCTTGGAGATATACCCATCCTCAACCTAGCTGACATCGGGAGGCCGTTCGAGATCAAGAGTTCAACCATCCGCATGGTGCAACACACACATTTCACCGGTAAAGAGGATCCTAACCTTCACATCCAAGCATTCATTCAACTTTGTCAGACATTCACGATGGAAGGGCTGGATCAAAATCAATTGAGGGCAAGACTTTTTCCGTTCTCACTTCTCGGAAAAGCTTTGCAATGGTTCTATACTCTACCGGTAGAGACGGTGCAAAATTGGGAAGCATTGATGAGAGCTTACATGAAGGAGTACTATTCACCGGGTAAGACTCAAAGCTTACGTAATAATATTGCTATTTTTGCTCAATACCCTACGGAGACTATCGCGGAAGCTTTCGAGCGTTTCAATGAGTACACCCGAGCCGTTCCACATCACAAGTTCCCGAAGGAAGACCATGTTCAAAAGTTTTATCAAGGTCTCAATCTAGCATCGAGGACCGTAATTGACGCATCGGCGGGAGGATCTATTATTGAGTTAACTTCGACGGAGGCATTCACTCTTTTCAAGAAGGTTGCGGATAATGATACATGGGCGTCATCGGGACGTCTACTTCCAGTTCAACCAACGGGCAATGTTAAAGGTGTTTTGCAGGTTGAAAAGGAAGAACTTCTAGAAGGGAAGATTGACTCGCTCATGAGAAGGTTGGAAAAGATAGAGCTAGAAAAGAAGGCCGCCCAAGACTTGAAGGCCACTGAAGCAAGATCCACATGTGAAGAATGTGGGGAGTACGACCATTTCCAAAGAGATTGTCCGGAGGAAGCAAAGGTGCTTGTCTACATGAGAAAAGGAGATTTGCCGAACTTCCGCTACGGGCAAGGTAGACCTCAATTTAATGCAAGTTCGTCTATTCAAAATTCGGTGCCTCTTCGTATACAATTGAAGGATTTCATGGATGAGCAAGTAAAGATCAACAAGGACACCGTCACTAAGTTCAAGGCTATGGATAAAATCTTGGAGAATATTGATGGCAAGGTGACGGAGGTCGGGAGCTCCAACCAACAAGTGCTCAACATAATGAAGATATTGGAGACGCAAGTGGGACAACTTGCCGGGCGCTTAACCGCTAATGAAGGAAGATTGCCGGGGCAGCGCCAAGGTCCCGAGACGGCAAAGGCTATTCAAACTCGGTCGGGAAAGGAGACTGAAGATCCCGAACTTCCAGCCGGTGCAAGGAAGCCCAAGCCAACCGTTGAAGCGGATGATCACACTAAGGAGAAAGTGACTACTATTCCGGAGATTGCTACCGAAGAGCCGGAATTCGAAGTGCCAAGTGATGACATGAAGATGACAACACTAAAGACATGTTACTTTCGAGGTAAAATTGATAATCATTTTGAAAAGTTTGTGGAAGTGGTGCGTAGGTTAAGCATCAACATGCCGTTATTGGACGCTTCTAAGTTCCTACATATTCTCGCTACTTCAAAGACATACTTGCAAACAAGTATGAGATGGCAACACTTGGAGCAGACCATGTCAAGATGTCCGAACAATGTAGTGCCGCCATCGCAAATCAAAGGCCCGAGAAGCAAAGAGACCCTAGATGTCCAACTATCACATGTTCTATTGGCTCATTCATGTTTGAGAAGGCATTATGCGACCTTGGAGCAAGCGTGAGTGTCATGCCAAGAGATGTGTTCGAGAAGCTACGCTGACCACTTGAGCCTACG
This sequence comes from Cenchrus fungigraminus, assembly GCA_036936925.1. Classification (NCBI taxonomy): domain Eukaryota; kingdom Viridiplantae; phylum Streptophyta; class Magnoliopsida; order Poales; family Poaceae; genus Cenchrus; species Cenchrus fungigraminus. The sequence goes on along the minus strand of CM072779.1, from coordinate 114,813,571 downwards.
GGTATGTGTTTAGAGTTGGGCGACAACTCTATCCGCTATCCCGTGGGAATTGCCGAAGATGTGCCCGTGAAAGTTGGAAATCACTTCATTCCCGTCAACTTTGTGGTACTTGAGATGGGAGAAAGGGAGAAGCCGCCCCTCATCTTAGGGAGGCCCTTCCTCAAGACCGTCGGGGCAACGATCGACGTTGGCAAGGGAGAGATTAAGTTCGACGTCAATGGCACACGAAGCATATTCAAGTTTCGTCCACGTTTCGAGGTATGCAACATGATCAATGCTAAATATGTTCCACCTCATCATCGTTTTAGTAAGGAAGAGCCAAGGAAGAAAGAGGAGCCCAAGATGAAGGAAGCGAAAGTGATCAAAGAAGTCGTTGCATCCGTCAAGACCAAAGAACAAAAGCTGCCTGTGAAGACCAAAAAGATGACTAGGCCGGAGAATAAGCCCGTGCCCAAGATGGTGCGGAAGTGGGAACCCAAGATTGCAACGCCCGCAAAGAGCGTTGATCCGAAGTGAAGAAGATAAGAAGTCTAGCCATGGATTATAAACGAAGCGCTAGGCGGGAGGCAACCCGTTCGTCGAGTCAAGAATAAGCTACCGGGAGGACAACCTGTTGAGGAATAAAGCTGCCGGGAGGGCAACCCGGATTATTTCTGATTTTTAAGTAAGTTGGTCTTAGAATTTGCTACGCAAGACTTGGTATAAACTATTAAGTGGTTGAACTTATTTTTGAGACATTTAAGTTGCTCGGATGTTTCATTTGGATTTTATTTGACATAAACCTTTGACATGAGCCATCCTACGATTTATTTGGCCCTTTTCGAGAAACCAACTCCAAAATTTCAGAACCTACCCACACCTATCATCCTCCTCATGATGATAAGGTTGGTTTGTTTTACATCATAAAAACACACGAGTAGATCCCCGCGTCGTTTCTTAATGATTTTTAATCTTTGACGCATGCTAGGACTCGCGTGAACCTAGGTTTCTCTAGAATTAGATTTTTTTTTCCAAGCCACATTTATTTTTGTTCGTTCAAAACATCTTCCTCAAGTTTAGCCAAAGTTAGAACCTAAACCCATACCCCCACGGTCAAGTCGGAGGAGCTTGCTATCAATTAATGGAAGCAAGTGATCCCGGTGTAACCAAAATCAATGTAGTCGAAAAGTTTCGACTTACAAATGTTTTTGATGCCTAAAAACTCATCTAAAAATATATTTGAACTCATTGATATCTCTGAATTAATTTTTAATTTTCGAAATTAGAGGAATGATTAGCATCTAAATATGATCAAGGGAAGGTTTTGAGCTTAATTGAACATCTAATGACCCATGATGCATCACGGGAACACATCATCATTCAAGAATCTTTTGGCATGCGTGGGACAAGCATGGGGGGCAGCATTGCTTTGATTTTTGCAGGTTATAAATGATAACATGGGAGGCAAGGAGGCATGGAAGTGACACAAAGGAAATGATCAAGATGAGGACTTGACCATGAAAGAAAAAGGAATGACTGAGAGAGTTTGGGCGGTGGATCAGCGTGGAGCACAAGGACACAAGGTCATAATGCAACAAACATCAAGTGGGAGAAAGCTGGAGCCGAGGCAGGTGCAGGGACCCCAGGCCGGTCGGCCCAGGTCGGCCGGCCTGCCCTATATTTTCGCCCCCCTGCCTCCATCTTTCACAGGTGAGTCTCTTGCTTGCTTATTAGTTCGTGTTCTTGAGCTCTCAGTCCAGAACCTCCAGAAACTCTCCAGAAAAATTCGTTCTCCTCTCTTGAGTCCAGAAATTCAGAGAATTGCATCACAAACTTTGCTCTTCCATATACTTCTTTCGTGTGTATTTCTACCGGCAAGAAACCCCTAGGAGAGTTTGTTTGTGATTTGTGCAGGAACTACAAGATGAAGAAGGTCTTTGGCAAGGTTCTTGGGAGGAAGACGCAATCATCATCATCGAAGCCGGCATCAACAAGTTCTTCGTGGAGGCACTCGATCTCCGAGTCGCTGCGAAGCATGGAAGAGGACGTGGCACCATCAAGGAGTGACACCATGTTCCTTAGTGGAAGGAGAGACACCCGAAGCTCGTCTATGCGGTACACCAAACCGCAAGGGCGAACGGAGGAGCCGCCCGTTCCGCCTCATCGTTCGACTCGTTCATCCGCTCCACCACCATACACTCCACGACGTTGCATTTAAGGATTTCTTATGATGTCGGAGGAGGAGGAGGAGAGGCTTGGGTGCCTAGAGAAGAGGGTTGTGCCCAATGTTGACTTTGGTGATGATGCCCTCGTCGTTCGAGCTATCAGAATCATACTCAACCAAATGCATGTTAAACCGACGAGGTTTATAGTTTTCTTTTTCTTTATTCAGTTTTAATTCTTGTGCCATACCTCTTACAAGAACAGTAGCAAGAGAATAAAATTCTACACCTTCTAACCTTTCTCTAAGAGCAGATCTTAAACCTTTCGCAGCAAGGTCAGCAAGGTCAGAATCAGAAAGTGCAAGATTAAAACAATGGTTTTTAACTTCTTTAAAGCGCTTAAGATAATCAGAAACTAACTCATCTTTGCCTTGTCTAACTGATGTTAAATCTATTAACTTTAATTGATAGCTCCCACTAAAGAAGTGATAATGAAACTTTTGTTCTAATTGATCCCATGAATCAATAGAATTAGGAGCTAATGAAGAAAACCAAGCAAAAGCAGTACCAGTTAATGACAAGGAAAACAAGCGTACTTTTAAAGAATTATAGGTACCAGCTTCACCTAGTTGAGTAGTATATTGACTAATTTGTTCCCAGGTTGTGCGGTTATCATCACCACTAAATTTAACAAAATCAGGCATACGCCAACCAGGGGGAAAATTTACATAATCAAACTCGGCTCTATAGGGGTTTTGATAAAGCTTAGAATTACCAAAGTCAATGCTGAGTTTATTTTTCATCATATTAGCTACTTCCTCTTTAAATTGAGCAAATTCATTCCTAGCAGCTAATTGAGATTGCATTGGAACTGATGCACTAAATCTACTCACATGGGGTTGATTAGGATTTTGAACACGATGCATGTTGGGAAACACATCATTAGGCACACCATAAGATGAAGCAACATTAGGTATAGGTGGTGATGTGTGAGCAATAGTACTGAATGCATAAGGTGCAATACCAACATTATTATGCCCAGGAATCTGAGTATTAGGCGCAACTGACAAAGGCATCGGTTGTTCTAGCTGCAACACCATCTGGTCGGACTGGGCGGTTAGACCGCCTATGGGGGGCGGTCTGACCGGGGTCGGTTGGGTGAATGGTGTTTGCTCAGGATAAAACCCTGCCGGCATACTGTACATAAATGTACCACCTGAAGAATTAGGTGATGCCGACATGATCTAGTGCAAAACCCCATGTGTATAAACTTGAGGGATTGAATCATCAGTAATATCAGAACTAACATGTTTACCCTCTACTTTTTCAAGGCGCGTAATAACACTAGCCACTAGATTATTCTGATCACTAAACGCACGATCAAACTTTTCAGATATAGAAGATAACTGCATAACTAGATCAGGTGGAGTTTGGCTTACAGTGGGTATTACCTCAACCTTGTTGTTGTTTAGCTTGAATGCAGGCATCTCAAAGTTTTGAGCTAAGGTCACCTTGCCTGCACGATCTTTCTTGGCGCCAGAGAGAAACTGCTTCTTGATGTACTCTTGAAGCTCCATGTACTTCCTCTGGTCCTCTTCGTTGAGTTCTTCGATGTTCACCATGATGAGGTTCTTGGGATCGAGTTCACACCGCGCTCCCATACAACGATCGACAAAACAGTTGTAAAAAACTAGATCTGTCCCTAGCGGAGTCGCCAAAAGTGTGTTGACGCTTTTTCTGGCCGAACACACGAGTGCGCTAGTTCGCGCGGACGTCAAAAATCAACTCGTCGAAACACCTGGCGCGGGCCGGTCTGACCACCTGGGGGACGCGGTCTGACCGCCTTGGACAGGCGCGTCGCCGAAAACCTAAGTTCGTCGCTCCGGGAGGGACCCCGTCGGGAGAAACGCGCCTAGGGTTGTCCTGAGGTCGGCAAGGCCACTCAGAACTTCCTCAACCGCCGTGGAGACGAAAGAGGAGAGCAAGGGGTTGGAAAAGCTAGGGTTTGGAGAAAATAAAGTGTAAATTGATAATTCGATTGGATGATAGGTCTCAATCGGCCACGCCCCTTTATATTTATAGGGGGGAGGTCTTGCCCTGCAAGGAACTCTTTACAACTCGAGAATAGCTAAAAATCCCTAATTTGGGTCAGACTCGGGGAGACCCGGTCAGACCGCCTGGGGGAGGCGTTCAGACCGCCTGGCGGCCTTTGTGCCGGACCGGCTACAGGGCACGCGGTCAGACCGCCTAAGTGACCTGGTCTGACCGCCTGGCCTAGCCTGATCCGGCTTTTGCCAATTTTGAGTGTCAACAGGGGAGTTTAGCGATGTGGTACAGTCTTTGGAACTGAAATAGTTGAGTCTCCGAGGAAGGAAATTCACATGGTCGAATGATAGAACGCAAACAAGAATCGATCGGGCCTTTTGCTCAGTGGCATGGGATTTAATGTTACCAGGGGTTTTTTTCAGCCTATTTCCTCCAAAGTCTCTGACCACTGTCCCCTGCTAATTGCCGGAACTGCTACAGTTAAGAAGTTTACAGGATTTTGCTTTGAATCTTTCTGGCCTCGGCTGCCGAGTTACCATGATGTCGTACGTGCAGCTTGGAACAGAAGCTTATCTGTGGTGAATCCTCTGTTAAGGCTACACGTCAAGCTCCGGCGCACCAGCATGGCGCTTCGGCGATGGGCAAAAAGTTTACTGGGGCAAAATAAAGTCCTCATGAAGGCAATCAGCCAGTTAATCGGTATACTTGTCGTGGTACAGGATTACAGGCAGTTATCAGATACAGAGGTCAAGTTAAAACGTGATCTGAAGGTGTGTCTACTTGGCCTCACGGCGTTGGAGAAACTCCGGGCAAAGCAATCATCACGGCTGATGGCCATCCAGGCTTCACAAGCCAACAGCAAACTATTTTACATCCGGGCAAATGGGAGGCGGAGGAAAAATTATATCCATTCTTTGCACACTGCTAATGGGCCTCTATACTCTCATGACCTGAAAGCGGAATGCCTGTTCAACCATTACAGTGGCCTGTTCGGCGAGCCAGAGCCTAGAGATATAACCTTTGATTGGCAGGCTATGGGTATACAAGCACATGATTTACGACATCTGGAGGACAGTTTCACCGAAGAGGAGGTGCTCACGGCCATTCAGGAAACTGCAGCGGACAAAGCACCTGGACCCGATGGGTATATAGGCAGCTTCTACAAGCAAAATTGGGCACTAATCAAACAAGATCTCCTGCAGGTGCTGGAATTTTTCTTTCAGCTGCACGACCAGCACCTGGCCCATTTAAATACTGCCCATGTCGTCCTCCTGCGAAAAAAGAGTGATGCAAAAGAAGTGAGGGATTTCAGACCCATCAGCCTCATTCACTCAACTGCCAAATTAATTTCAAAACTGCTAGCCATAAGACTGTTGGGAGAACTGAATTCAAAGATTTCCAGATCCCAAAGTGCATTTATCAGAAGAAGAAGCATACACGACAATTTTATTTACACACAGAACCTGATCAAAACACTGCACAGGAGCAAGCAGCCGGGGATTTTTCTCAAGTTGGACATTGCAAAAGCCATTGACAGAGTACGGTAGGATTACTTGATGGAAGTGCTATGCCAATTTGGCTTTGGTTCTAGGTGGAGAGGGTGGATCTCCTCCCTGCTGCGCACTGCTTCGACTGTAATCCTCCTCTACGGCACTCGTGGAAAGTGGTTTAAGCATTACAGAGGTCTCAGACAGGGCGATCCGCTCTCCCCCATGTTGTTCATCCTCGCCATGGAGCTGTTGCAGAGGCATCTCGAGCTGGCCACAGCTGATGGTCTACTCTCACCGTTCAGTACCAGTTTAGCGCGGCTGAGAATAAGCATGTATGCAGATGACGCCGTTGTCTTTGTCAAACCGGTCAGAGAGGAATTGCATGTCGTGGCTGAAATTCTGGAGCTGTTTGGCAAAGTTTCGGGGCTGGTAACCAACAGAGAAAGGGTGTTTTTTAAACAAGGCCGGGAGATTAAGGCTCCTAAACAGCGTACTGTCCTCTATGCCAACATATTTTCTGACAGCATTCGTGCCTAAGAAGTGGACACTAAAACGGATTGACAAAATTAGAAGGGGATTCTTATGGAAGGGGGATGAAAGCGCAAATGGCGGCCACTGTCTGGTTCGTTGGGACGTGGTGAAAAGACCGAAAAAGCTTGGGGGCTTAGGAGTGCTTGACTTGGGCAGATTCAGCCGTGCACTGCGCCTCAGATGGCTTTGGTACCCATGGGTGGATCCGGAGAAGCCGTGGATAGGATCAGATGTTCCTTGCACAGAGGAGGATAGGCAACTCTCCCGGGCGAGTACTGTGGTAACGATTGGGAATGGTCATCGTGCACAATTTTGGGAGTCTGCTTGGCTTGATGGCCTCGCACCAAGGGACATAGCTCCAAACCTTTACATGCTTGCATGGAGAAAACACCAGTCAATCGCAAGTGATCTAGAAAACGATAACTGGACGCGAGGAATTTGGAGGATGACGACATCCATTGAAATGGCTGAGTTGGTTCACCTTTGGAGCTTGATTGATCAGGTGACTCTCACGGAGTAGGACGACAAGATAAGACGGAAGTGGACGGCGGACGGCAGGTACTCGGCCAAGTCCGCATATCAAGCGCAATTCATTGGTTCCTATAGCTCTTTCGATAACAAGGCGATTTGGTCAGCCAAGGTGGAGGACAAGCACCGCTTCTTTGCTTGGCTCTTGGTGCAGTGCAAGATTTTGACAGCAGACAGACTGGCTGAAAGAAACTAGCCCTGTAATCCGGTTTGTCAACTGTGTGATCAGCAAGTGGAGACGGCTGAACACAGGGTACTAAATTGTGTTTTTGCAAAAGAGGTCTGGTGGCTGGTGTCGCAGTGGACCTCCGGTTTGATCAAGGTGCCGGTCCCTCAAACTCTATTAGCGGAATGGTGGAATCACTCCCTTGGAGGCCTGGTGAAGAAAGACAAGCAGAGAACGGCGTCCTTGGTGGCGTATTGCACCTGCCAAATCGGTAACCATGGTTGATCTCAAGCTGATTTGCAATCTAAAAAGACAGAAATACATCCTTGGTGGCGTATTGCACCTGCCAGTCTTGCAAACACCTCAAACCCCACAGCCTGTGGTTCACTCTTCTGTCCTTGAACAGAGGTAGGTCTAGTACCACATTTCCAATCTTCTCCAGTGATGACCTGTAACCATTTTGGTACAGATTGCTGTACTTGTCATCAACCTCAGAAACAAGCAGTTGAAGGTCTCTCCAATTAGAAATTGTGATGCCTGTTGGCGTTTCTTAACGTCAGCACTATGGCACCGGTTAGCGGGAGCATGTAAGAGACACCGGGTATACCGCAAGCACACGAAAATATCGCTGTAGCACTTCCCCAAGGAAGGAGAGTATTCCAAGGGTATCGAATCCAAGGAACGATGTGCACTATCTCCTACTCTAGTATAGATGGCCCAAGGACACAACACTGATTGATAGGATAGGTAGAAAGGATCTGCCTCGATCGAGCACAGAGTCTAGCATGGTCTCTCAGGTATAACACTCACTTTGGGTGCCAGCACATCCTAACTTTTTAGGCAGAGGCCAATGTGCTGGCAACGAGCCCAACTCGGTACGCGACGCAGAGGGTTTTCAAAGGGTCCAACAGGCTGTCACCACTACGGCCTACCTCTACGCTACGAACGTACGTGGTCTTCGAAGGATAGCTTATGGTCCAGACACCACGTCTACACCACTGACTATTACTATGAATCCGTGAGGGAGATACTGGCACTAGCTCAAGGTATGCTCTATCACTCATGCAAGATCACGAATGCACTTTGATCTAATTAGATAAATGCAGGAGCATCAACTTTACTCTAATAGACAAGCTGGCAAACTAGATGCAAACTTATGATCTAAGTCTACTAGATCGAAAGGGTTGTGTTCGAAGAACACAAGCCTCTAAATCAAGAATAAACGAAGAACACAAGAACAAAGCAACTAAGCATGCATATGACTTTAGTCTAAATAGAAAATGTTGAAATACTCACTTTAGTCTAAATGAAGAATAAAGACACCGCTGAGGATCATTCTTGAGGAAAATGTCATGAACATGACATGGCCCCAAGCCTCCCACCTCACTTCCTAACACTAATCCTATACAAAGAGCTCTCCTCTCCTAAAGAGAGAGGCTCTAAGGCCAAAAGTGAGAAGGAGGAGAAGAAGTGTGTGTCCTATTCTCTACCCCCTCTCCTTCTATTTATAGGCCTGAGCACCGGCGTGGAGGCACCCAAACACCCTAGGAATGAAGTCAGGAGCCAACCAGGGACCACCACGTGGAAGGCCAGGATTGGGCGCCACAAGGTCGGTTCGGCTGACCTGTGGGGTCGGCCGACCCCTTGTGGGCCCCACCTGCCTTGTGCTTTCTCGTGGTGGCTGTCAGGTGGGTCCTTATGGCGGTTCCAGGTGTCCACGTGGTTTTGAGGTGGTTTAGGCGCTCTGGTGGGCCATGGGATCCATGTGATACACGCGTGGCGACTTCTGATTCGCCGAGACTTCCTCCCTTGGATTGGTGACATCACCAATCTGTGGCACTTTGCATGGCAGCCCATCATTGGCTGAGGTGGAGAGGCTTGGATTGAAGAGGTGGATGGATATGTTGTGCTTTGCTCTATTTCTTGTGCTAATTGCCTGCATTCAAATATACATTGCCACTTGTGGAATTTGTCAGTATAAGCCCCTATTCTACTGTGGATGTATATTTCTTGTGTAGTTGAGGAATGGAACGGTCATGAATAAAATCACTCCTGCTCATCATGTCAAGTAACTTGGGGTTTTGCGATAAATTTTCAAAAACAAACCTTGCTTAGCTCCTCATTTGATTCTCTCAGATCGCTCAATGTGTATATGTCCTCACCAAGGCATTAGATTGCCTTTCTTCATCCTACTTCTAATGATGGTTATATGTGAAGCTCAGGGTAGGATAAAGGATAAGGCATACTTGTATCACATATATTGCAAAGTCAAAGACTGGATCCTCAGAGAAAATGAAATCACACAATCAGATCAAGATGTGCACGTGTATGGATATGGTGAGTATGGTAAGGTGGATACTAGACCCGGAATGGGTGCTAGATATTACCATACATGTATGATGAATGTTGGTCGATGGTGAGGTGGACACTAGCTCCGGAATGGATACTAGTTATCACCATCTAAGTTATGGAACTCCTTTTTGCATGATTCTCCCTCTTGTATAAAAATCCTTTGAGAACATGGCTATCTCTATATTTTTTTCCTTGTGGACCTTCATGTGTCCAACTTTTTTTTTCTTCTTTTTTTTCAATACCTGGACCTTCACGTGTCCATTTTTTTTCCGATAGCCATGTCTCTTGTGTAACAAAAACTAGGAGGGAGAGATCAACACATATGGAGCCTTATTTTCACAGAATGGATTAATGATACCAAGCTAACTTCTAGTGTAGAAGCATAGCAAGGGGGAAATGGTGGTGTGCACATGAATCTTGATCATGAGAGTAATGAAAAGAATTCTCACAAGGGTCACAGAATTTGACAAAGCACAATGCAATAACAAGCAGCATATGAGTAAGGTTTTCAACTATGAACATCATATGGTTTTGGTAGGACGGTGGCATATCAAAGAGGAGCCTTGCAAAGGGTTTTCAGATTTTTCAAATAAAATTACCCAAGCACTCAAGCATAAAGAGCGAAGATCATATTATCAAGCCATATCACAAGCACCAACTGCTTAGATAAACATGAGTTCCCTAATAATATTAGTTCACAAGCATAAGATGATGAGTAAGGAATAAAACATATGCAGGCCAACCACAGGAATCATGTAGAGCAAGCATAGCACAAATGGCTGAGTTTGATGTAAAGGATATGAATTGAAATTCATTCAAACTCATGGATAAAGGGGAATGAGATAGGGAAGATGCGTACCTCAGGTCCTTTTATTCTACAGGGTGAGGATTTCCCCCACACTGTCTTTTTCTAAGAAATGGAAATAAGCTTGAAAAGATAAAGAGAGCAGGGAAAGTAGGACTTACCTGATGTTGGGAATGCTCTTACCCATTGTACTCATCCTCGATGAAGTTGATCACTTCATATTCAATGTCGTCCGGCTCGAGGAAGATTTTCAACCGATGGCCATTCACCTTGAAACAATTGCCTTCATCATTTTGTACAGTGATAGCTCCATGAGGGGCTACCTCTACTACTGTGAATGGTCCTTCCCATTTGCTGCGCAATTTCCCTTTTCCAAATAGCTTGAATCGGGAGTTGAACAGTAGCACTTTATCACCTGGTGCAAATTCTTTCTTCTTGATTTTCTTATCATGCCACCTCTTGGTTCTCTCTTTATAGGTCTTTGCATTGCACTGTGATAGGCTTTTTCTCTCCACTCTTCCAATTCTGCTAATTGCTTCTGCCTATTCCTTCCGGACTTCAGGAAATCCAGATTAAACCTTTTGATTGCCCAATGAGCTTTATGTTCCACCTCCACTGGTAGGTGGCATGTTTTCCCATATACCATTTGATACGGAGACATTCCCAATGGAGTTTTGTAAGTTGTTCGATAGGCCCATAAGGCATCAGTGAAATGCTTCCTCCAAGCTCTGCCAGCCTCCTGTACTGTTTTCTGTAGAATATTCTTGATCTGCTTATTGGAGGTTTCTGCTTGGCCATTAGTCTGGGGGTGGTATGGAGTAGCAATGCTATGTTGGATCCCTTGTCTTTTCAGGAATCTTCTAAAATCTGTATCAGTGAACTGGGATCCCCCATCACTAATTACCATCCTAGGAATGCCAAAGCGAGGGAATATTACTTCGTTGAACATCCTTTTGGATTGCTTGGCATCGGCCGACTTGCAAGCTATAGCTTCCACCCATTTTGACACATGGTTGACTGCCACTAAGATATATTCAGTTCCCTTAGACTTTGGGAATGGGCCCATGAAATCAATACCCCATACGTCAAAAAGCTCCACTTACAAATTATCATGTAGGGGCATTGCATCTTTGGTAGTGATTCCTCCGTGCTTCTGGCAAGCTTTGCATCTTCTGATGAAATTTCTTGTGTCGTCATACATAGTCGGCTAGAAGAACCCACTTTGCCATATCTTTGCATGTGTACGGTAAGTGCTATAGTGGCCACCATATGGCCCAGCATGGCATTTTTCAATGATTTGCATTCCTTCAGTACTCAGTACACATCTTCTCAGCAACCCATCAGCGCAGACTTTATAGAGGTACGGATCATCCCACATGTGTCTTTTGGCTTCATGAATCAGTTTCTTCCTGTCGGCTCCTAGGGGTATGTATCCTGTAACTAGATAATTCACAATGTTTGCATACTAGGGGTTGCTATTTGTGACCTTCGGCAACATGTCGTCTCGTAGAGAGTCATTGATGGGTGCTTCCTGTAGGTTAGTAGTACGCATACGAGACAAATGATCCGCAACAGAATTTTCTACTCTCTTTTTATCCCTTATTTCTAAATCAAATTCTTGAAGGAGCAGAATCCATCTAATCAGGTGGGGTTTAGCATCTTTCTTAGTGAGCAAGTATTTAAGAGCAGTATGATCAGTATAAACTATTACCTTGGCGCCCACTAAGTAGGATCTAAACTTGTTTATAGCAAAGACAACAGCAAGGAGCTCTTTCTCAGTAGTAGCGTAGTTCAGCTGAGCTCCTGTCATGGTTTTGCTAGTATAGGTTATAGTATGATGTTTCTTATCCTTAGTTTGGCCTAAGACGGCCCCTACAGTGTAATCACTAGCATCACACATGATCTCGAAAGGCAGCGTCCAGTCGGGAGGCTGGATGACTGGGGCAGAGATGAGCGCGTTCTTGAGTGTGAGAAAGGATTCCATACACTCCTCTGTGAATTCAAAAGGCGCATCCTTGGCCAAGAGATTGGTAAGGGGTCTAGCTACCTGTGAGAAGTCCTTAATGAACCGTCGGTAGAACCCAGCATGGCCGAGGAAGCTACGGATGCCCTTGATATTTACAAGAGGAGGAAGCTTTTCTATTACCTCGATCTTGGCACGATCCACTTCTATCCCTCGTTCGGACACGAGGTGTCCTAACACGATGCCCTCTCGAACCATGAAATGGCATTTCTCCCAATTGAGGACTAAGTCCTTCTCATGACACCTTAGCAAGACCCTGTCTAAATTCCTGAGACACTCATCGAAAGTTTTACCATAGATAGAGAAATCATCCATGAAAACCTCCATGATTTGCTCGATCATGTCTGAGAAGATAGACATCATGCACCTCTGGAACGATGCGGGTGCATTGCACAACCCGAAAGACATTCTCTGATAAGCATAGGTTCCATAAGGGCAGGTGAAGGTGGTCTTGTTCTGGTCATCAGGGTGGATAGGGATTGGATGGTAGCTAGAATACCCATCAAGGAAACAGAAAAAGGAGTGATTCGCCAACCGCTCAAGCATCTCATCGATGAACGGGAGCGGGAAGTGATCCTTCTTTGTAGCCTTGTTGAGCTTCCTATAATCTATGCACATCCTCCACCCTGTGGGAAGGCGTTGAGCAATTTGCTCGCCGAACTCATTGGGGGCTGTCGTCATTCCTCCCTTCTTGGGTAAGCATTGAACGGGGCTAACCCATTCACTATAGGGCACTGGATAGATGATCCCAGCGTGAAGAAGTTTGAGAACTTCTTTCTTCATGACTTCTCTCATTGCATTGTTCAGCCTTCTCTGCGGTTCCCTCGTCAGTGGAATGTCTGAATCTATAGGGATGCGATGGGTGCAGAGAGTCGGGCTTATCCCCTTAAGATCCTGAAGAGAGTATCCGAACACAGATCGGTGCTTCTCTAGGACGAAGATGAGTCTTCTGGATTCCGCGTCAGAAAGATTGTCATTAATGATCACTAGGGACTCAGTGTCCCCATGGAGGAAAACATATCGAAGGCCGGTGGGTAGAGGTTTGAGTTCGATAGGAGGCTTAGGTGGAGCCAGGGATTCGGATATATCTATAGGCTCATCAGGCTCTTCTATCTCATCTATGAACTCAGGTGCCGACTCGTCGAGGAGGGATTCCGGCGAATCTCCCGGAATGATTGCCTTGACCTCCTCAATTTGTGTAGAGTCATCAGCAGAATCAGTTCTTGCGTTTTTCGCTCTTGAGATATCTACAAAGAAAACCTCCTTCCCAAGGCAAACGTTAAGCTTACCTCGGGTAGGGGCCTCTATGAGCAATCTCTCGAGGGGTAATCATAAGCCACGGACATCATAGGTATGGAAATCAAGAGAAAAGTCAGCCTCCTTATACATGACAGGGATAGCCCTTAAGATCCCTACTCCTTCTAGGATTTCTCCTTCAGGAGTCCTGATAGATGTCTGGGTAGGAGTCAGAGGTTCGTCTGCAAAGTTTCTCAGAGCATAAATGCTGGACATGATATTGACTCCCACCAGAGGGTTGTAGAGAACTTTCACTACCTCTCCATTCATGACACAAGGAAGTGTCGATCGAGGCGGAAGGAGTTGGAAAATTCTGGCTGTTGATTCCGACTCTCTCAACCACTCTTGGGTCATGATGGCCGTTAACTCCCGAACGTTGTCCCTAAGGAAGGCAATTTCCACAGGATCTGGGGGAGACACGGGTGATGGTGGTTTTCTCTCGCAGCAATAGTTTGAGGTGTTTCCGTAGTCGCCAATTATATCATCCTCAAACTTCGGAAGGGACTCTGGAGGTTGAATTGCCTCTTCCTCCTGTGTCGTGGCCTCTTGAACTTGGCTTATGGATTTGGATGGTGAAGGTTCGGGCTCAGATTCAGGAGTGGTCTCTTCTTCAGGTGCGCATTCCTCTTGAGGGTCTTCCGGCTCGGCTTTGAAGGAGGCATTAGCTGCTATAAGGTCAAGAATCTTCCTTCCCTCACTTGGAGTCTTATCCGGAAAGGAGCCTCCCGAGGCATCGTCAAGGTGCCCGGCGGACTTGACGTCCAATCCCGCATAAAAATGCTGATACAGCACATGGTTGGGTATTGACAGTGTGGGACCCGAATTTACTAAATGTAAGAATCTTTCCCACGCCGCACCCAAGGTCTCCCTGTCATTTTTCTTAAATCCGAGCACATCCGTTCGCAGGGCGATGAGATGAGCAGGTGGAAAAAACTGTCGGCAGAATTCACTGACAAGTTTCGACCAGCTGCCGCCAACAGAGCCCGCGCGTTCATTATACCATTGCCTCGCGCTTCCCGTGAGGGAAAAAGGAAACAATTTCCAACGAAGAGTATCGTGTGTCATGCCAGCAAAGGCGTAGCATGAACACAAACGCTCAAACTCTCGCAAATGCTCGTAGGGGTTTTGACGGTCCCCGGAAAAGGAATATGATTTCCCAATCAAAGAGATAAGATCGGTACTGAGTTGATAGCTATGTGTGGTAATTGGGTGTTCCGATGGCGGAGGCTCTAACAACTCAGGTTTGGGAGCAGAAAGGTTTTGGATAGAAGTATGCTCCAAGGTAACTGGGGTAAAGGTAGAAGAAAACGAAAAAGGTAACTACGAGGACCACTAGGTTCGAAGATAGATATAGCAACCGCTCCCCGGCAACGGCGCCAGAAATGCTTGTTGGTGTTTCTTAACGTCACCACTATGGCACCGGTTAGTGGGAGCATGTAAGAGACACCGGGTATACCGCAAGCGCACGGAAATACCGCTGTAGCACTTCCCCAAGGAAGGAGAGTATTCCAAGGGTATCGAATCCAAGGAACGATGTGCACTATCTCCTACTCTAGTATAGATGGCCCAAGGACACAACACTGATTGATAGCATAGGTAGAAAGGATCTGCCTCGATCGAGCACAAAGTCTAGCACGGTCTCTCAGGTATAACACTCACTTTGGGTGCCAGCACATCCTAACTTTTTAGGGAGAGGCCAATGTGCTGGCAACGAGCCCAACTCGGTACGTGACGTAGAGGGTTTGCAAAGGGTCCAACAGGCTGTCACCACTGCGGCCTACCTCTACGCTACGAACGTACATGGTCTTCGAAGGATAGCTTATGATCCAGACACCACGTCTACACCACTGACTATTACTACGAATCCGCGAGGGAGATACTGGCACTAGCTCAAGGTATGCTCTATCACTCATGCAAGATCACGAATGCACTTTGATCTAATTAGATAAATGCAGGAGCATCAACTTTACTATAATAGACAAGCTGGCAAACTAGATGCAAACTTATGATCTAAGTCTACTAGATCGAAAGGGTTGTGTTCGAAGAACACAAGCCTCTAAATCAAGAACAAACGAAGAACACAAGAACAAAGCAACTAAGCATGCATATGACTTTAGTCTAAATAGAAAATGTCGAAATACTCACTTTAGTCTAAATGAAGAACAAAGGCACCGCTGAGGATCGTTCTTGAGGAAAATGTCATGAACATGACATGGCCCCAAGCCTCCCACCTCACTTCCTAACACTAATCCTATACAAAGAGCTCTCCTCTCCTAAAGAGAGAGGCTCTAAGGCCAAAAGTGAGAAGGAGGAGAAGTGTGTGTCCTATTCTCTACCCCCTCTCCTTCTATTTATAGGCCTGAGCACCAGCGTGGAGGCACCCCAAACACCCCAGGAATGAAGTCAGGAGCCAACCAGGGACCACCACGTGGAAGGCCAGGATTGGGCGCCACAAGGTCGGTTCAGCCGACCTGTGGGGTCGGCCGACCCCTTGTGGGCCCCACCTGCCTTGTGCTTTCTCGTGGTGGCTGTCGGGTGGGTCCTTATGGTGGTTCCAGGTGTCCACGTGGTTTTGAGGTGGTTTAGGCGCTCTGGTGGGCCATGGGATCCATGTGATACACGCGTGGCGACTTCTGATTCGCCGAGACTTCCTCCCTTGGATTGGTGACATCACCAATCTGTGGCACTTTGCATGGCAGCCCCTCATTGGCTGAGGTGGAGAGGCTTGGATTGAAGAGGTGGATGGATATGTTGTGCTTTTGCTCTATTTCTTGTGCTAATTGCCTGCATTCAAATATACATTGCCACTTGTGGAATTTGTCAGTATAAGCCCCTATTCTACTGTGGATGTATATTTCTTGTGTCAAAATGCAGGAGTTGACGGTTATAAATATGGCACTTAACAGCCGTCAACAATGCCACAGTCCTGCTCTAGGCGTTCAACATCATTCGAGATATGCGCTCCGACAAAGATGTGGCCTTCCTCGCTGAGAAACTTGCTCAGGACATCAGGTAGCTTGTAGCCGGCATGGAGCACCTGGTAAATAAGGCAACGCGGCCCGACGCACAATTGCAACAATGTGACCTTGAGCTCGCCACTGCGAAGCTCAATGCACTCGGTGTCCAATCCGACGAGCAAATGATCTGGAGGAGGGTTACCTTTGATTTCTTTGATGTACTCTGCCACTACCCCCGCGTCGCAAGTGATTGTAGTCTTGATGCTCGGGTACCGCTCCTTGAAGAATTCGACCTTGCGGACCGAAGTTGGGGCCTGTCCCGGATTCGGCGAACGCCATGGACGGACGATGACAGGGCACCATTCATCCCAGCCACTGCCTACTCGAACGTCGACAGCATCAGCAGCGCCATCCCACACATCCACGGCGCGATGCTTGCGACCCTACAGTACCAATCCAAGAAAACAGAGTTCGGAATCTTAATCAAATAGTTCAATCTCGCTACAAATCCATGACTACCTACACAATGTACATGCTGGCCGCGAAGGGCTGACCTGGAAATTGACGCGCTCTGCTGACGCGGCGGCGCTTGCTCCGCCTGCAGCACCTTGGTTGGTGTGGGGGCCGGCGGCGGCGGTTGCCCCCACTGCATCCCCCTTCCTTTCTGGGGCGGCACTGCCTTCCGTTGCCTCGCATCGGGTTATCGCGGGTGCCAATCTTGCTTCAGAGCTAGGTGGCGTGGCAATGGCGTTCGAGATTGGAAGCTTGGCGGTCGCCGGCGATGGCGGAAGGCAAGAAAACCCCAGTTTTGATGGGACGATTTGGGGGAACAGGGATGAAGCAATATTCTATGATGTCTATTCAGCTTCGTCTATAAGCTAAAAAGAAGTGGGGACACAGCTTTGGCAACACCACGAGCGCTCGTGCAGTCGTGCGGCTAACTGGTCCCATGCGTGGGGACGATGACGCAAATTGCTTCTGTTATCAAAAACCTTCAAAAATTGACAGAGTTTGAATATAGTTGTCAAAAGTTGTCAAATGAAAATTTCTTGAATACCAAACCTTTACAACTCATCAAGGCCTACAATCTTTATTTAAGTCATTAATCCATTTGACAGAGTTTGAATAGGACAAATTTTGAAATTCAAAAAATGATATCTACAATCGATATTTTTGAGCACCTGATGATGTCAAATGGAAAAGTGGTGAATACCAGACTTTCATATCTCAACAAGATCTACGAACTTTATTTAGGTCGGATTTTCATTTGAGAAAGTGGTACTACACATTGTTCATTAACCTAGGTTCACTCACATAGTTTAAGAAACTTGGTTGGGGACATGTCAATTTTGTACTACATGATAGTACCACTTCGTCAAATGAAAAACTGCCCAAAATAAACATTATTCATCTCGATGAGCTATGAAACTTTGGTGTTCATCACTTTTCCATTTGACATCATCTAGTGTTTGAAAAAATCAATTCTAGATATCACTTTTCCATTTGTTCATCTTCGTCAAATGAAAATCCGATCAAAATAAAGATTGTTCATCTCGACGAGCAATGAAACTATGGTATTCATCTCTTTTCCATTTGACATCATCTACTGTTTGAAAATCTTTATTCTAGTTTTGAATTGTTCTATTTCTTAATTATGATTGCTGAAACATACTCACATGAGATGCAATGTACACCATGATCAGCTTGATTATTGTTTTCTAAGTATGTAGGAAAAAAAATTTCCTGATTTGGACGTCATTTGTGAAATCTAAACAAGTTTGTAGCTATGATTATACGAATCAAAGAATCAAGTTAATTAGGTCCATGAACAACTCAAGAACACATCACAATCTGGGCGCTGACAAGTGGGACCCACAACTCTGTGATTACGTGTCCTCCCTAGGAAAGCGCAATTTTCTTAAACCCAATATACCCTGGGACCCCCCCTAATTCAATCAGCAACCTGATCTGGCGGCGGCGGTTCTTTTCCATCTCCCCTCACATCTCGCCTTCATCTTCTACCTCATCCTCGCCGGGGAGCACAGCCTCGCACATCCAATTAGCCCCTGCGCGTGACGAACTGCAATCACTCCATGGAAAAGGTCGCCGCGGCACGCTACGAGGCATCGAGGCTGGTGGAACTACCGACAGAGCAGACGATTGACATCGTCTCCCGAGTCGCTGCTCAGTCAGAGGACGCCATGGAGGATCTTCGCAACCTGCTCGCAACATGCAAGGCAATGTGCATGGTGTGCAGTGCCGCCACGGTCGGACGACGCCTACCCCTGAAACGTGTCCTGCGGTGTCGATTCAACCTCGGCCCGGATTTCCGCGCGGCGCTCATCACCACACTAGCAACCCGGAGGCCTTGTTCCGCAGCGGGTTGTGCCTCACATTATTGGGGAACAAATGCGGCATAATCATGCCGTGCCTCGACCAGCTAAGGCGCGCCGCGGAGGCGGGCCACAAGGTATCGATGTACGCCCTCTCCCTCTTCCTCTACAGGCCCAATAGCGGCGAGGCCGACGACGACGAGGCCCGGTGGCTCCTATGCTTGGTCGAGGGACCCGAAGAGGGGGCGACGACGCTTCCTTGGAAAAACTTGTACGAAACGCCGCTCCAGGATCATTTCGATGACGTGGGACTTACGACCATTGGCGGCGGTTGCCGTGCCGCCGGTGCCAGCGCCCGTACCTCGCCAGGACGATTTTCAGTGTGCAGGTCGCGGGTGTGGCAACCACGCAGGATTGTATGCTTGGTACTCGTGGCGTAGGTTCTGCAGCGAGGAGTGTAGGATCCGGAACGAGTGTGATTGGTTCTTCTTCACACTCAAGGAAGCATTAAATGTGATCTGATACAAGGTAAAAAGTTTGTGATTGCTGATATGTTTTGATTAATTTGTTCCAGACATGATGCACCATAAAAGACATTCAGGATTTCAGTTTACATGTTTGCTTTCTTTCTTGTCTACTACTCATCAGGAATTCACTTTACATCTGGAATTCTTATGTTCTGAAACATCAGCTGACTGCTAAAAATTCTTTCAGTTCACAGGATTTCAGTTATCAGGAATTCAATTGTTCTGACAGTTCAGTGAATGCTTTCTTTTTTTTAGGAAATTTATCTGGCACTGAGGAGGGACCTTGCGGAGAGGCTTTGGCGTCATTTTAGGGAGAACTTTGAAGAAATCCAGCAAATAAACTCGAAGCATGTCTCTGAAGTTGTGTCTTTGGTCGATGTGTCTCTCAACTTGTGTCGATGTGGAGCATGTTTTTGATGATCCTTAGTTGCTGCCGATCTTTATGTTGGTTACTTAATTTGTGTGATGCATGTTACTCTGGTACGAAATTGATGTGAGGAATGTTATTCTGCTAAAGTTGGTGGAAAGATGATATTCAAAATTTACTTTGACCACAAAAACTTTTCTATAAGCAATATACAATAACATGTGTCATCTTGTGCAGTTACATAGTAAACAAGAAGTAAACTAGTATAACTTATATAAAACTATATTTATAAAACTTGATTATGTTCAACGCATCGTCTTTACAAATATATATAAAACTGAGTGGGACCCACTCGTCAGCAGGACTCACGAAAACGCACCCCTCAAATACACCAAGCGTTCAGAAAATTTGGTAGCCAATGATTTGGAATGTGGTGCCAGTTTTTCCATCTGAAATATTTAACAAAGGCCCAAACTACCGCGATACCATGACTGGGGCCACCACGTTGTTGCGACAAACGCCGGGTTATTAGAGTAGTAAGTCGTGCGTCTTTAGTTTCCCTCCCTAATCCCCTCGCAAAACCAATCTACATCTCGGTCAGTAAGGGGCCGGGTAGTCGACGACGACCGGTGCCGCCGCCAAGCTGCTTCTCGCCCTACACGAGGATGCCGACGTCCAGCGACACGGCAAGGGTGACCCCTCGTCGTCTGAAGCGCTGCGTACACCTTCGTCGGTGATGCTACCTCCAATGTTCACACCAACCTCTGGTACGGCGACTGCTGAACCTACCAGCAGTATGTCCACCAGGGCTAGGGCGACGACTGCGCTCTTTGGGTCATCACCTTCGTCCCAAAGAGCTTCACAAGGTTCGGGCGACGCAGAAGCAATTGTCGACGGCCTAGATGTAGACCAAGATGTGGTACCTTCGTCTCAGGACGAGACGACCGAGGCCAGGTATGCTGTTTCCGCGTTCGATCTTTCCCCTCGTACTGCCACCTATATTTCATGCATTTGTGCACGCACTGGTACCCTAGATTTCATGCATTTGTTCACGCGATTTGCACACCAAATTTCTTCAAATTATTGAAATGCCATCGATGAATGCGCAGATTAAAACATGAGCAGATTTGGACCATGTATATGATTGAAAAGGGTAGAGATGGGGAGGCAGATAAAAAAAATACATGTAAACCTCTTGGGAAACAAATCACCCATGGAAACATAAACAAGTTGAAACAAAAATTGGGGTATCGGAACAGGGACTTGGTTTACTACAAGACTAGAATTCCTGAATCTCTTGCGGAAGCAACACTCACTGAGATCGACTACGATGTCGATGTAGCAAAAATGAAAAAGATTCACGAGGAGGAGATGGTGATCAGCTTAGTTGTATCCAGAGAGCCAATACCTAAAAACCATACCATGCCCATAACACCACTGAAATCCAAAAGTGTTTCCACACATGATGATGATGATGATGAAGTCGAAGAATCTAAATTAGATGAATACAAAGTTTGGCTAGCTGCACTGCAAAAAGAGAAGAAAGCCTTGGGTAAGATATGGTACAGCCCAATATTTGTATATGTATACTCATGATTTTGCAGTTCACTCACATGATTGAAATTAATAATGGATCCTTTTTCAGAATTAAAAGACATATTCAGGGAGGACACAATCGACACATACCAAGAATACCTGAATGTTGTAGGACTACTTGATGACATCGGTAATATCCCTCTCCTAATTGGCAAGCAAATTACCATTCTTTGTCAGACTACAAATTATGCTAGCTCATCATGCCACAAAATTGTCGGTAGAACGGTATGTGGACCCCACCTTTATTTTGCAACACAGGCATGACATGAACCCAACACCTTTAGTGCAGCCTCCATCTCATGCTCGGCGTTGGAAACAGCAGGAGCAAGGAGATGGTAACTTGTGTTTATTAGAAATTACATGTCTATGCATAGTATGTTTTTTGTGGGTATTATTACATTTTGTTCCCATGGAATAGGCTCACAAAATGTGAAGAAAAGAGGACGCGGTCCCGTAAGAGCCTTGAAGGTAATCGCCAAGAGAATCAAGGCGGGCAAATAGTAGTTGGACATTCAATTCTCCAAACATGGAGGACCGGTAGGTAATAACTACCGCTCATTCGTTGATGAAGTAGTCATGTATACAAGGAAAAGGACGCCAGTCATTGGAGTGAAATCGTGGAAACATGTCAAGAAAGAAGTCAAAGATGCAATAGCAACTGATGTATTGGTAATCATAAACTTTGCTTTTGAATACAATTCAATTATAAACTAACGTAACAACTCACATAGTATTTGCATGCTATTGTGATTATATAACAGGCAAAGTGGGACATGGAGGATAATGCTGATTCAAGGGAAAAGATATGGGACATTGCTAAGGAGCGTTACAAAGGATGCGTTCAACTTTCAGTGCTACGGCCAGGACATACGACAGCTACCACCAGAGAATGTTACATAAGCCTAAAGAATTAGATATTGTTGAATGGCAGTATCTGTTGAAGTATTTCAGTACTGCTAAATGCAAGGTTTGTTCCACATTGTTACTATTACTGACCAATACATTTTTCATACAAATGGCAATGTCTGAGTCTTTAAGATTATTGTTGAAATCTTGACATTCTATAGGAAAGGAGCGCACAAAATTCTGTGATTCGAGGCCAACAAATGACAAGACATTTGTCAGGTTGTAAGCCTTATTCTCAGCACAGCTATGAGAAGGTAATAACTAGAGAAGCACATCTCCAATCTGTCTTGCAGGATGAATAACTAATTTGTTATGCTCTTGGCTTAACAGAGAGACCCAGAAACTGGTGAAGAGCCTGATGATATGGAACTTTGGTGGTTAACTCACACTAAGCATGGGGAATGGACAGACGAACAATCTAAAAATGTCTATGTGAGTTCTCAATGAATGTGTACATACATTACTATACATAGTCCATGAAATTATAGAATGCAAGCAATTTCTTGTTCAACTAACTCCTCCATCTATGCCTTGTAAATGTTAGGACAAAGCAAGCAGCGTTATTGCTGAGGCGGAATCAAATGCAGAGAACAACTTCGTTTCCCAAAAGAAAAAAAATGACATGTTCCAGAAGGCATACAAGGAAGTCACAAAGTGCAAATCAACCAAGTTGCATGGTAATGGGTACCTGGCAAAAAACCCAACTAGAAGGCAGCTGCTCAATGCGGAGCGCCAGGAACAAATTCGTAGGGAAGAGCTACAGCATCAGGAACACGTCGAGCTCATGGACGCATTTGGGCTGCTACAAGAAAAAATGTCAACATGGGAAGATGAAAGGGAAGCAGAAAGGAGAGAACATGCACGACAACTTGAAGAAAGTAATAAGAAAAGGGAGGCTGATCTGCAACAGCTTAGGCAAGAGTTCCTATCAATGCTGCAAGCAGCAAATGGACATGCACAATTTCCACAGGTACTGGTCAAGCTAGTTGCATGAATGACTTTCTTTCCTTAGGTTCTATATCTGAATGTCTGTATCCTTTCATAGATTATCCTGCCAACATCTGTCCAACCAAACAACAATGTCACTGAATCTGCCAACGTGGCGGCGGCTGCATCAATCACCCAGCAAAACAATAATGTCACTGAATCTGCAGACGTGGTGGCGGCTCCATCAATCACTACAACTGGAAATGTACAGATAGACTCCAGGAATGTGCTCTCTTCTACTCAGGTTGTTCTTGAATTCACAACTTTTTACTACTGCATATCATCAGTTACTAATAAAATGACGCCTAATCTTTTCCTTCCAAATGATTGGCTCATAGGAGAAGGAATCTGAAGTCGTTGCTAAACTAGTCATTCGCAAAACCAGAAGTACTAAAGTTGTTAACAATCCTGAAGCACAATCCGCCATCCCCCCCCATTAAACAAATTTCATCTCAACAGCTACAGGTACAAGCTGCACAAAGGAGACGACAAAGCACCAAAAAGACATGAGGTGAAATTTTTGCAACTCCTCTTCCTGCTGTGAATGTAATTCATGTTTCAGCTGTCAAAGTGTGTTTATGGTTGTGATAATTATTTGATGTCATTCTGATAATTTTATGAATCGCAATTAAACTTTGGTTTGCTACATGCTGTTGTTGCACAAATTCCAATATTAGAGATTATTTGATGCTAGCTTAAAAATGTTGTTGATTCTTTTCAGGAGACTAAGCCATGTCGAATGGAGCAAACAGGTGATGCGAGCTCCTTGCATTGAAGTCACCCTTTGCTGATCAAGTGTTGGGATCCTCTCGAAGTCACCATTTGCTGACCAAGATCTTCATTTCCTATCAAATTAGCCTACTATGTGTTGAAATAATGTCCCGTCCAAAACTTTTCAGTATTTCAGTACTTAGTGTGTCATGTAATAACTCAGTGGATGGTTGAATGTTGTTTCATGAACTATAAATGCATAATTATATATACCTGATGATGTTATTTAATGTTTCAAATTATTGCTGCTATATAAATGAGCATGGCAGAATACACGTTTCGTTGCAAAGGATAAATCATCCTATCACATCCCGTGTTTTTCGTTGCCAAAAAGGAATGTGGCAATAGTAAGGTGCACTTGTAGCAACCCTGTTATATGGTGGTAATAGAGACATGAACTTTTGGCAACCAAACCATTTTTGACGTTGCAAATGATAAATCATCCTATCACAACCCATGTTTTTCGTTGCCAAAAAGGAACGTGGCAATAGTAAGGTGCACTTGTAGCAACCCTGTATCATGGTGGTAATAGAGACATGAACTTTTGGCAACCAAACCATTTTCGATGTTGCAAATGATAAGTCATCCTTTCACAACCCTTATTTTTCGTTGCCAAAAAGAAACGTGGCAATAGTAAGTTCAACTTGTAGCAACCCTGTATCATGGTGGTAATAGAGACTTGAACTTTTGGCCACCAAACCATTTTCGAAGCAATAATAGAGGACACATCTTACAACCAAGCAAACTATGTGGCAATAGAGTGCCAAACCTATTGCCTCCAACCTATAGATATTGGTTGTAATAGAATGTTACACCTATAACAACCATCCATATGCTGCGTGGCAATAGAGGATACCACCTATAGAAACATAACCAATTTCGTGGCTAGCATCGAAATCAAAATTTTGTGGTAATACAGGAAATCACATATTGCACCCAAATAACTTTCGTGGTAATAGAGGTGGTTCCCCCTATAGCAACCAGAAACAGAGCGTAGCAATATAATACTTTGCAACGAAAGATTTTAGAAATTGCAACGTGTTGTGTATAATGCAATTGCACCTATGGCAACACCAGATGCGTCGCAATAGAATAATTTGCAACCAACACGAGCACAGTCTAAAATGCTAGTTGCAACGCCGCATTGCATTGCAACAGAAAAACTTTTGCAACCACAAAAATACCACGGTTGCTACAGGCTAATGCAACACGGCCTTTCGCATCACATGGTTGACGAAAAAATTTGGTTGCAATTGCGGCTATTGCAACCAAATATGGCATATTGCAACACATTTCGTGTGTTGCATTAGGGAGAAAATCTAGTAGTGCCATAATGCTCTGTCCAACTTTTTCGACCAATCTTTACCTCCCTTTTCAACGGTCTTGTTAAGAATACTCTTGAGCTGCCTATTTGAAGTTTCCTCTTGACCATTGGTTTGTGGGTGGTAAGCCGTGGCCACTCTATGCTCGATCCCCAACTTAGACAAGCATTTTCTGAAACTATTTCCCGTAAAGTGTGTTCCTCCATCGCTAATCAAGACTTGCGGGACTCCATAGCGTGGGAATATAACATTTTTTTTCATTGATATGGATTCCTCTGTTGAAGCTCTTCGACAAGGGATAGCCTCTACCCATTTGGATACATAATCAACCATAACTAAAATATGCTCATATACATTTGAATTAGTGAAGGGCCCCATGAAGTCAATTCCCCATACGTCAAATAGATCAATTTGCAAGTTATAGTTCAAAGGCATAGCATTCCTTTGATTTATATTCCCCGCTCTTTGACATTCTGGACAAGAGGCAACATACCTTTTTGAATCTTCATGCATTTCCGGCTTATAGAATACACTTGCCCATACTTTTGCTTATGTCCTAAAATGTCCATAGTGTCCTCCATATTCGCCCGAGTGACACATCCTCAATATTTCACCTCTTTCATCCCTTGGTATACACCTTCGTAAGACTCCATCCGCTCCAAGTCTAAAGAGATAAGGTGCATCCCAATAACATTTTCGGCTTTCGGCGATCACTCTCCTTTGAGCGTTCTTATCTAAATGATCAAGTGGCATCCTTCGTATGGCTCGAATAATGTTGATCATCCAGGTATCTTTGTCAAGGATAGGATAAAGGTGATTGTCCCTCATCTTATCTTCAATGGGCTCTTTATCATCCTCATGATTCATCGTTGATAGATGGTCGGCCACAACATTTTCTGACCCCTTTTTGTCCCAAATCTCCACATCAAATTCTTGCAAGAGAAGGATCCATCGAATTAACCTTGGCTTGGCATCTTTTTTAGACAAGAGATACTTGATTGCCGCATGATCGGTGTAGACAATTACTTTAGAATTCACAATATATGATCTGAATTTTTTAAAGGCAAACACTACCACAAGCAATTCATTCTCCATTGTTGCATAATTCAATTGAGCTCCATTAAGGGTTTTGCTAGCATAATAAATAGCATGTACCTTGCCTTCTTTTCGTTGTCCCAACACAGCTCCAACGGCATAGTCGCTAGCATCGCACATGATCTCAAAGGGTTGACTCCAATAAGACACTTTTTTATTTCTTTTTTCTTGACTCAACACTAAATTAAGACACTTTCGAGCTAAAAAGATAAAGCAAAACTCACACTTGACTCAATTTAAAGACTCGACCTAACACCACTTTAAGCAAAAATTTTAAAAAGAGTAGCTAGCTAGCTCCCCCTCACTTAGATTCTACGACGTCCTCGTCGTAATTTTACAAAAAGTACAAAGGGCAAAACACGCTAACTACTACACCTAGTGAAACTTTCCGCACGAGGTGCACCACTTCTTCTTCTTGAAGTTCTTGTTCATCACGAAGAGCTTCCTTATATTCCGGTTAAGGAACTTAAAGTCATCTTCCACCACACGCTCTAAATCCTCAATCCTTTGCTGCATGGCGTTGATGGTGTGGAAGCACTCATCAAGGGAAGTGAAGAGCTCCGCTATAGCATTGCGGCAAGCCGCACAACACATATGGTGCTCTTCCGCCGAATCATTGTTGCTTCTGTCGTCTCCGTCATCCGGATCATCACCGTCGTTTGGGTTGCCTCCTTCGCCTTGCTCGTGGTGGTCTTTCGGCTCCTCCTTGGGCACCTCCTCCCAAACATAGAAGTCATTATCATCTCTTCCGCCGGCCGCCCACGAGCTAGGGCTCCGGTCATCAGAGTAGTCGCTATCTCCATATATCTCTGTCGGCTCGGGGGTCTTCTCTTTATAATTCTTCCTCTTCATCCCTAAGAGCCTCTTTGAACGGCGTACGGGAGTAGCGGGCTTCTCCTTCTTCTCTTCAACCCACGGATTTCGGCTAGCCATTTGCCTTGTTGGAACACGCCCTCCGCAACAAATCCAAGCGGTCCTCTTTACTTCCTCCTTGAGCTTGGGCACCATAGCACACCGACGAAGCTCTTCGGTCGCCGGCGTTGGAGAGGGGAGGCATGCTTCTTCTTTCATTGCGCCTTCACCACTTCCTTCCCCTTGGTGCTGCTCGGGATCGCCATGGGTGCTTAGGGTATTTTCGTGGAGGTGAGAGATTGCAAATGAGATGCAATTCTCGAGCTCCCCATGCGTCCTTAAATATCCCTGGAAGGATTCGGCCGAAACCCCTCCTTGCCTAATTTTGTAGCTCCTAAAAAGGTAGGCAAGAAAAGGAAATACCCCGAACCGCGTCCCAGAGAAAAACGGGCGGAAACCGAGGCAGGGGGGTGCTGGGCCGGTCGGCATGGGCCGGCCGGCCTGCCCCCTGTTTCGGGCCCCCATGGCCCATCTTTTGCGAGCCTCTATGTTTCGTGCATACTAGCCTAGGTGGTGAAAAGGTCTAGCTAAAAATTACGAAAAGGACTCGACAAAAATACGAAAAGAAAAACAAAAACTTATTTATAGAAAAATTACCTTGTTTTACGTCTTAGGCTTGACACTCAGGCTCGTCCTCCATGTGGTATATATCAATGTAGTCGATGGGCATGATGTCTTGTTCAAGAAAAACCTTCAATTGTTGACCATTAACCGCATATTGATCTCCTTTCACATCCATGATTGTTACCACTCCGTTTGGCGAGATCAAGTGAATGACATACGGTCCATCCCATTTGCTTTTTAACTTCTCTTTTCCAAATATCTTGAACCTTAAGTTATAGAGGAGAACGTTGTCACCTTCTTTGAACTCCTTTGCTCGAAGCCTTTTATCATACCATCTCTTCATTCTTTCCTTGTAGCTGGTTGCACTCTCATAAGCTTTGAGCCTCATCTCTTACAATTCGCTTATTTGAATTCTCCGTTTGATTCCCGCGGCATCAAAATCGAGATTCATCTCCTTGATCGCCCAATATGCTTTATGCTCTAACTCCAAAGGCAAATGACATGATTTACCATAAATGAATTGATATGGTGTCATTCCTATTGGTGTCTTGTGTGCCATCTGATATGCCCATAATGCTCCGTCCAACTTTTCGACCAATCTTTACCTCCCTTTTCAACGGTCTTGTTAAGAATACTCTTGAGCTGCCTATTTGAAGTTTCCGCTTGACCATTGGTTTGTGGGTGGTAAGCCATGGCCACTCTATGCTCGATCCCCAACTTGGACAAGCATTTTCTGAAACTATTTCCCGTAAAGTGTGTTCCTCCATCGCTTATCAAGACTCGCAGGACTCCATAGCATGGGAATATAACATTTTTTATCATTGATATGGATTCCTTCGTTGGAGCTCTTCGACAAGGGATAGCCTCTACCCATCTGGATACATAATCAGCCATAACTAAAATATGCTCATATCCATTTGAATTAGTGAAGGGCCCCATGAAGTCAATTCCCCATACATCGAATAGATCAATTTGCAAGTTATAGTTCAAAGGCATAGCATTCCTTTGATTTATCCCCGCTCTTTGACATTCCGGACAAGAGGCAACATACCTTTTTGAATCTTCATGCATTTCCGGCTTATAGAATACACTTGCCCATACTTTTGCTTATGTCCTAAAATGTCCATAGTGTCCTCCATATTCGCCCGAGTGACACATCCTCAATATTTCACCTCTTTCATCCCTTGGTATACACCTTCGTAAGACTCCATCCGCTCCAAGTCTAAAGAGATAAGGTGCATCCCAATAACATTTTCGGCTTTCGGCAATCACTCTCCTTTGAGCGTTCTTATCTAAATGATCAAGTGGCATCCTTCGTATGGCTCGAATAATGTTGATCATCCAGGTATCTTTGTCAAGGATATGATAAAGGTGATCGTCCCTCATCTTATCTTCAGTGGGCTCTTTATCATCCTCACGATTCATTGTTGATAGATGGTCGGCCTAAACATTTTCTGACCCCTTTTTGTCCCGAATCTCCACATCAAATTCTTGCAAGAGAAGGATCCATCGAATTAACCTTGGCTTGGCATCTTTTTTAGACAAGAGATACTTGATTGTCGCATGATCGGTGTAGACAATTACTTTAGAATTCACAATATATGATCCGAATTTTTCAAAGGCAAACACTACCGCAAGCAATTCCTTCTCCGTTGTTGCATAATTTAATTGAGCTCCATTAAGGGTTTTGCTAGCATATTAAATAGCATGTACCTTGCCTTCTTTTCGTTGTCCCAACACGGCTCCAACGGCATAGTCGCTAGCGTCACACATGATCTCAAAGGGTTGACTCCAATTGGGCGGTTGAATAATAGGTGCGGTTACGAGAGCTCTCTTTAGTGAACGAAATGCCGCCAAGCACTTCTCATTGAAATTGAATGGCACATCTTTTTGAAAGAGATTAGTCAACAGCTTGGTGAGAAATCCTTGATAAATCTTCTATAGAATCCCGCATGGCCTAAGAAACTCCTCAAAGACTTGACATTCGTCGGTGGTGGAAGCTTTTCAACTGTTTCAACCTTAGCCTTGTCCACCTCAATCCCTCTCTCGGATATCACGTGTCCCAACACTATTCCTTGTTTCACCATGAAGTGACACTTCTCCCAATTTAGCAACAAATCAACCTCCGCACACTTAGTGAGAACTTTATCCAAATTTTCCAAACAATCCGCGAAAGTTTTACCATAGACAGAGAAGCCATCCATAAATACCTCAACAATTTCCTCGATGAACTCCGAAAATACCGCCATCATACATCGTTGAAAAGAGGCTCGAGCATTGCATAAACCAAAAGGCATTCTTCTATACGCAAATGTTCCATAAGGGCAAGTGAATGTTGTCTTATGTTGATCATCCGGGTGAATAGGTATTTGCAAGAACCCCGAGTATCCATCAAGAAAGAAAAAATATGCATGATTTGCTAACCTCTCAAGCATCTCGTCGATGAACGGTAGGGGGAAGTGATCCTTCTTTGTTGCTTTGTTCAATTTTCAATAGTCAATACACATCCTCCATCCGGTCACAGTTCTTTGCGGTATCAATTCATTCTTATCATTTTTCACCACGGTTAAACCTCCTTTCTTAGGCACACAATGTACGAGGCGCACCCATTTGCTATGCGGCACCGGGTAGATGATTCTGACATCCAACAACTTGATAACCTCCTTCTTCACCACCTCTCGCATGGCATGGGTAAACCTCCTTTGATGGTCCACTATGGGCTTGCATTGGTCCTCCATAGGTATGCGGTGAGTGCAAAACGCTAGGCTAAGTCCTTTAAGGTCACTTATCGAATATCCCATCACCTTCTTGTGTTTCTTCAATAAATTCAGCAACATATCATTCTACTCGGGACTCAATTCGTCACTCACAATCACGGGATAAGCCTTATCCGGCCCCAAAAATTCATATTTCAATCCTTTGGGTAATGGCTTAACATCCACCTCCGGTGCTTGTGGTTCCTCGTGTACAATTTGTGACAGAACCGCCTAAAATAATTCCGGATTATCACCTAAGCCGGTCCACTTGCCTAATAAGCGATAACCAAGAGTTATTTTGTCGCCTTTGCCGGGTCATGCCCGGTAAATCACTTTACAACAGGATCGCTGATATGCGCAAAGCCCACACGAAGGCGAGACCAGAGTACAAATTCAACATTACATAAAAGTTCACAAGTCACATTATTACAAACCAGGTTTTCATACATAAAAGTAAAGTGTTTCAGAGTTTAACAGCAGAAAATAAAAACTAGCGGAAGATACACATGGGAGGCCATCCATAGAGTATCACTCATCGTCATCCTGCTCCCACTCAAGCTCCCAACCATCTGGAATAGAACCAGGCCAGATGGGGTTACCTGAAAACCACAAATTAAGCAAGGCTGAGTATGCTAATACTCCGCAAGACTGACCCGACAAAAAGAAAAGTATAACTAGACATGCAAGGCTTTTTGGCTGGTGGGTTTGTTTTGCCAAAAGCGACTAAGAGTTGATCCTTAATTTCCAATTTTAGCTCAAGTTCTAGTATGTTAACCATTCTAGGTAAGCACCTATACTAAACAAGCATGTTGTGCAAACAATATTAAACAGGCAACAATATTAATCCAACTGTTCCATAAATAAATATCGGGTAGCCAGTGGTCAAGCCGACTCAGATAACGGCGAGTGACCGATGATCGATCGATTTATATCCTTGCAAGGTCAACCCAAGATACAAGGAAGAAGGTAGACCCCAAGAAATCAAATAAAAGCGAATGCGGGGTCTACCCCGACCAGGCGGTTTCCGTCATTCCCCAGATTAGGGACAGGCGCCACAGTTCTAAGTACAAGGTTACTGGAACGCCCTCACACGGCACGTCCAGACTCACACTTGCACTACCGGTAGAGAACCGGGAGACGCATCTCAAGAGTAGTAGCGATAAAGTCCCCGCACTTGTTCATTAGGTACTAGGCTTACCGGTCCCATTTCCGACAAGCACTTGGTACGTTCAATAGCTTAAACCAGCACCATGCAACTCGGTCGAGACCAAACCCATTACTCTTACCACATGAGCGAGTCAATTTATCCAACTTATGATTCCAACATAAGCATCTTATATCTCGCGAGCAATGAGTCATTACTCGACTTATACCATGTCCTTAAAGCATGGCACTAGCGTCCTAACATACTAGAATAAGAGCATAGGAACCTAAGGATCATGCATCTAGGTTTCAATTCAACTCCTGAAACTTAAATGCACAAAACATAACATAA
The DNA here is from genome assembly GCA_036936925.1 of Cenchrus fungigraminus. NCBI lineage: Eukaryota > Viridiplantae > Streptophyta > Magnoliopsida > Poales > Poaceae > Cenchrus > Cenchrus fungigraminus. The sequence goes on along the minus strand of CM072779.1, from coordinate 114,781,605 downwards.
ATACTGAAAAGTAAAATATATGAGTTTATCCCAAAAAGATTATATGCACTCCGGGGCTTGCCTTCTTCTATGTTAGCAACAGCCTTTGGCTCTTCTGGACTCTGGTCCAGGTCTTGGTGCACACTCAGCTCATTCACTTCTCCATCTGCAGCTCCTTCTCCCTCCTAGGTGTGCGTATAGGTTCCGTCTGGTAAATCTACGCGTACATATGCATATGCATTAGATTATGGTGAAGGTGGGAGAATTACCACCAAACCAACTCTTGTTGGCCACATTTATCTTAAGAATTATTAACACTCACAAAAACTATGGAGGTGGTGTGATAATGGACTAAACTTATCTTTGATGGTGACTGTGTGCACATTTAAGCAATTTAAATTACTAAACTTCACCAAACAGTATGGGGGTGTGATAAAATGATTTCAAAGAGGAACTATGGTTGAAATCCTTATTTAAACTTAAGTAATAATTATAACCCTATTTATTCAATTCCTAGCTAGCCATTCATCCAAAATTCATATTAAATGAAATATAGCTCGAACTGATCGGAAATTTTTCACACAGCAACATATGACTAAACTAAGCTCAATTATCAAATTTCAGCTCCAGATCTCATACAAATTAATTTATATGAAAAAGACAAACCCCAGCCTAGCTTAGATTCATTAAATCCTACAAAAAGATTTAATAATATTTTTGACCTCAATTTTTTCCTACACGTCATTTATGACACATCTAAACTCCTGACCATCACACAAAAGTAGATCTATCATATTCTTCAAGTTATCAAATTAACATCCTACACAAAGTCAAATCCAAAACATCATTCAAACAAGTTTCTCAAATCATAATTATTTTTCCAGAGATGCTAAACATCATGACAAAGGCCTAGGGTGGACTAGTCCTTAAAGAAATTCTTTCTTGAGGGGACTATAAAAAGCATCAAGCTTAACCTAACATAAAACTTAAAAAATCATAAATGCAAATCTACACATCCAACATGTGTCAACTTTGGTCAAAGATCTAAACATGGCATAAAGAATAACATATACAAATTTCATCTCCATAGCCTGAGAACATTTTGAACTACAACAAAAGTACATCAAACTGAGTTTGAATTTTCATTTCAAAACTATACAGAAAAACCCCATACACCCTTTCTAGAAAATGTAGATCTCATCACAAGAAAACCAACACAATTTGATTTACATTTTTCTGATTTTTCTATGATTTTTAATCAATTTTCGAAGTTGCAGCCGAAACCCTAAAGAACCTTATTACAACCAAGTCCCTGGATATTGCAGATAGGCCCCTAGAACAAAAACTAAGATCGCAATCGGGTCCCTGGCACCATGGGAGAGTAATGGAGAAGCTTCCAATGGAGGAGAGAGGAGGGGAAAACCATTGGAGAACCTCACCTAGGTCGGGGAAGGACAATTCAGATTGCCACATGTTGGAGTAGAGCAGCGAGGAAGGAGATCAGACTTCATCTTGATTCATTGGAGTTGAGGAGGAAGAACACGAAGAACAGCCTGCTGCAGCTCGATCTTTGCGTGGGGGAGGTTGATGTGGAGGAGAGGGAAGAGCCTGACCCTAGCCCGGCCAAGGCCTGGATGGCCGCCTCCTTCCTGCCTGGGGTGATGGTGCATGGGAAGAGGGGCGGAGCGGCACGAGGTGGGGAAAGAACGAGAGAGGGAGAAAGAACGGGAGAGGGAGGGGTCTCGGAAAAAAGGAGGAGCAGCCGTGGTGGCCTGCACAGGAGGGGGCGAAGTGGCCGCCAGGGGGATCGGTGCCAGGTCGCACATCAAGCCTGGGTACACGCAGGCACGAATGCTTCAGGAACGTGTCGATGAGCACCCAATTCAAGAAAAAGATATAAAAATGCTCCTTTTGCAAAATAAAAATATAACCCATCTAGAGATCATTAAAAATCATGAAACTTTTTAGGTAGATTCTATAAATCATAAGTAACCCATTTTGCTTGGATCTGGCATCATAGCTATTGTAGATTTCAAAAGAAAAATCTTCCCGGATGTATACTTTTGAGATTTTGGGTAAACTGTTTGGCATCAAGATGATCTCTAAAAATTCAAAAGAAGATACCTAAATTCATGTTGGAAGAAGTACTAATTGATCAAGTCTAATCAATATACTTAAGCTAATGAAACATCAGGGATGTTACAGTCTACCCCCCTTAAAAGGAATCTCGTCCCGAGATTCGACAACAAGATTAGAGGAAAACCTCCAGGGGAGATAACGGGTTTCATGAGGAAATCAATGTCGCTCGTGCGGAAGCGAGCGATGAAATGTACACATTAAAACCTAAACCATCAAGAACTGGAACGCAAAGCAGACGTACAGTCCTACTAGAGTCCAGCGGACAGAATCAAACATCTCCAGAAAACGAGCCATGATTGGCGACATCAGGTTGGATCCTTATTGTGGCCTTCTTCTAAACTTCTTCTTTGGGTCACCGAGGAGATGGGGAAGATGCTTGCTTGACGATGAATGCCGCAAACGATTAAGGTGGTTGGCGTGAGCACCGAAGGAGCAGCCGGATGAAAAAGATGGTGATGGAGGTTTAAAGCTCGAGTGGAGGTCTGGCTTGGAGGTGGTAGAAAATGACGAGCGATACTCTCCTTTTATCAAGGATCACCATGGTGCAATAGCGATGGCACACCAGCCACTCGTGGTAGGACTGGCGGATAGTTGCAGCGATGGCTGCTGCGGTGAGGGGTGGCAGAGTGATAGAACGACATCAAGCAGGTGGAGCACCGATATGTAGGAGGTCAAACGACCATCAAGACTTGGTCGTGGTGCGAGAAAAGAGATGAGAAAAACTTATATGGTTGAGGATTCTCTGTATTTTCTTCGGTGGGATCATCGTCCTGAATTTATGATGATTGGATCAGTTTCCCTAGTAGGACCAAAAATCCAATTATGGCCATTTCTTAGAAACTCCATAACAATGATGTCGAAAGAATTTGAAGAACCAGATCATCTCTTTATGATCCCTTTCCATTGATGCCTAATAAGAATGTCAATTCCTTATGGTATCTACGGAGAACATCCTTCAGTTTCCAAAACAATTTTTGGATGAGAAAATAGTTTCTCGAGTTTAACATACTCGGAAAAGAAATCAAATGGTGTGTTCCATCTTTAACTCCGTCATTTCGTGCATGGGGCACTTGTTGGGTCAAAAGAGGTGACACTTGTCGTAGATGATCGTCAGTGACATAGCGGCAAGGATGCACGATAGCCGAGATGCCATTGGCGACATGGCAGCGATGCTGCAGTGCTGCAAAGGTGGCGATCAGCAGCTTCGACAAAAGACGGCAAGGCAATGATGCTGCGCAATGCCGGAATGGCACTAAAAAAGATGGGGTCAATGGCTCGAAAGATTTGACCATGATGTTGGGGAAAAATGAGAAGCACTCGAGGTATTCTCAATTCAGAATCGGGATTGCATCGAGAAAACTTATCGAAGGATTTGCCAACCTTTTGTTTTCTTATATCCCGCTTCCATTGACTTGGAAGAAACGTGCAAAAAGGAGCACAGATCACTGATAACTCGAAGACTCCTCGTATCTTGACTTTTAGTGAACTCTAAATGCTCATGAAAAATCTCTGCTTATACTCGTTCACTTTAACTCGGTTGAGTTGATATTGGGTGAACTTTGTGATTGGGATGGGAGATGACGAAGTCGAAAAGTTTTCATAAAGATCTCTATAAGGAATGGAAATCTTAGTAAACGAACATACTATGATTGCTAAAATTATTTTAGGAGAGTGACAAGGGTTCGATGATGGATTAAGGGTTCCACCATCGTGGATCTGATGTCAGTTCATAAGAACAGTCAAGGATGGCAAAGTCATAGAGAGCAGTTGCAAGGGGTTTTTCACAGATATTTAGTGGGAAAGGTGTGAAAAGACAAGCTAGTCCTAGATTCACTTCTTATTGGTTTGACCTTGGCATTTAAAAGGTCTCAGGTGATGCAGGTCGGTCTCTACTCTAGATTCTTTCCGGAATTCTAATCAACCTTGGGTAGAGAATTTACAAGTCCCTGTGGTGGGGCTGCTACTGCTGTTGATTCAAAAGAAATTTGACGCAGCATAACTGCTGAGGGCAGCAAGAGAGCTTTCATTGGTGTCATGTTCGGTGGTGGTGGTGGCGGATCGATACCACTTTCATCACCAAAACCACCAGGAATGTTACGTGTCGTTCCTATCATCTGAGAGCGTGAGCTTTCATTAAACACATACTCATAATCTTGTTTGTACAAAGGTAAACAAGTAGAACATGTACGACGAAAACTCAAACTACAGGAACTTCAGATTCAGGATAACCTCACTACTCTGAAATAATAAGTTAATAACTTTCAGCTCAAAAATCGAACCTTGCTCAACTTCGGTCAGCAAGAGTGTAGGTTCATATGCTACCACATTGGTGTTTAACTTGAGACCAAACACTGAGGTTATAATGCCCGAAAATTTCAGTTACCGCAGTTCTATTTTGGCTGTTTTCAGCAGGCCGAGAGTCACGAAAAAGTTCATAACTCTCAGTGTAGAAATGACATGATGCTTAAATTTTACGAGCACACAGAAAGGAAGGTTTCTAGCAACTTTGGTATTCAAAGGCTGAGCTAAAACTGTTTGAAAAAATGGTCCAAAAGACCAAAGTTCAGTTTGTTGTAGACTAGGAATTCATCAGAACAGCACTTCACTAAAAAGAGCATAACTTGAGATTTACAAAACCTATGATCATGAATTTTTGACAGCAGCAACTAGACTATAAAAAGAGCATTTTTGGTATTCGAAGGTTGAATTAATTCGGATTGGAAAAGGGTCTAACAGATCTATTTTCAGAGTGCTATTGCCCAGAAATTTTCAGCAAGGCAGAGCTTCCCTAAAAAGATCATATCTCAAAAACTGAGAACCCAATAACCATGAAAATTTTACAGCATAAACTAAGCTATGTATGGAACATTTTTATTATAGATTCTCTAGTCAAATTCTTTTAGGAAACATATGTTAAAATTCGAGTTTTCAGACTAACTCAGGATTTTGACAGAATTTCAGCATGTCCTTTGCTTAGTAATTCCATCATAACTTCTGTTATATTTATCTAAAAATCATGAAACATTTCTGGAAGGAGCTTAACTAGCTGATGAGCAATTTCTCTAAAGAACACCTAGTCAGATTTTTTTAGATAATCCTTTAGAAAAATTTAGACAGCCACTAGTTATAACTTTGCTTATCACCACATCAAAGCATCAAACTAGCATGATTGGTCTTTAAGAAACATAATTCAACTAGAGACCTTTCAACATGTGATTTATGATCATTTTCAGTTTGGTAGCTTTTAGCATGATGCAAAAACGTCATATGAGTCCTCACCAAGCTTTTTAAGCTTAAAATCGAAGTTAGTGCCGGTGGCAAGGCATATATATACGTCTCTCCCTATAATAACTAGTCGGAAGATATTCGTTTCATAAGTACCGTACCTAACAACCGTGGTTAGTGTACATGCAGAAAATCACGGAATATTCAGAACCTTTCGTGCCAGCACTCACGAAAGCGTCCACATTCATTACCGTTCACTATAGAAACGGCATCAATGCGTCAAGCCGTTGCATGGACAGCGTCCAACCTCGGACACCTCCGTTTGAATGAAGTTGTCCTTTCCGCCTATTGCGGGGTCGCACATATATGGCAAAACATGGCTAGACACAGACGCGACGTGGATTCCCATTGGAATAGGTCCCATCCATCCCTCACGGACTTTCCCGTGGCACGATCACGTATGGCAAAACGTGATGAACTAGTATGGTTGTGCAAGAAAGTAAGTTTTGACAGGAATAAAATGTGCTGGAAGTCAGATTAAATAAACCATAGAGTACTAGCCACCTGAAAGAAACCAAAAATTCTCTCTAGGGCCTCTCGGACTAGATTAAACCTTAACGTCCTACGCACTTAGACAATTTCTTAATCTTGGCAAATTTTATTCCAAAAATAAGTTATTAAGGTATTTTTATTACTCTGGTGCATATCATCACTCTGGTACCAGCTGTGACAGAACCACCTAAAATAATTCCGGATTATCACCTAAGCCGGTCCACTTGTCTAATAAGCGATAACCAAGAGTTATTTTTTCACCGCTGCCGAGTCATGCCCGGTAAATCACTTTACAACAAGATCGCTGATATGCGCAAAGCCCACACGAAGGCGGGACCAGAGTACAAATTCAACATTACATAAAAGTTCACAAGTCACATTACTACAAACCAGATTTTCATACATAAAAGTAAAGTGTTTCAGAGTTTAACAGCCGAAAATAAAAACTAGCGGAAGATACACATGGGAGGTCATCCATAGAGTATCACTCATCGTCATCCTGCTCCCACTCAAGCTCCCAACCATCTAGAATAGAACCAGGCCAGATGGGGTTAACTGAAAACCACTAATTAAGCAAGGCTGAGTATGCTAATACTCAGCAAGACTGACCCGACAAAAAGAAAAGTACAACTTGACATGCAAGACTTTTTGGCTGGTGGGTTTGTTTTGCCAAAAGCGACTAAGAGTTGATCCTTAATTTCCAATTTTAGCTCAAGTTCTAGTATGTTAACCATTCTAGGTAAGCACCTATACTTAACAAGCATGTTGTGCAAACAATATTAAACAGGCAACAATATTAATCCAACTGTTCCATAAATAAATATAGGGTAGCCAGTGGTCAAGACGACTCAGATAACGGCGAGTGACCGATGATCGATCGATTTATATCCTTGCAAGGTCAACCCAAAATACACGGAAGAAGGTAGACCCTAAGAAATCAAATAAAAGCGAATGCGGGGTCTACCCCCGACCACGCGGTTCCCGACATTCCCCAGATTAGGGACAGGCGCCACAGTCCTAAGTACAAGGTTACTGGAACGCCCTCACACGGCACGTCCAGACTCACACTTGCACTACCGGTAGAGAACCGGGAGACGCATCTCAAGAGTAGTAGCGATAAAGTCCCCGCACTGGTTCATTAGGTACTAGGCTTACCGGTCCCATTCCCGACAAGTACTTGGTACGTTCAATAGCTTAAACCAGCACCATCCTACTCGGTCGAGACCGAACCCATTGCTCTTACCACATGAGCGAGTGAATTTATCCAACTTATGATTCCAACATAACCATCCTATATCTTGCGAGCAATGAGTCATTACTCGACTTCTACCATGTCCTTAAAGCATGACACTAGCGTCCTAACATACTAGAATAAGAGCATAGGAACCTAAGGATCATGCATCTAGGTTTCAATTCAACTCCTGAAACTTAAATGCACAAAACATAACATAAATACTGAAAAGTAAAATATATGAGTTTATCCCAAAAAGGTTATATACATTCCGAGGCTTGCCTTCTTCTATGTTAGCAACAGCCTTTGGCTCTTCTGGACTCTGGTCCAGGTCTTGGTGCACACTCAGCTCATTCACTTCTCCATCTGCAGCTCCTTCTCCCTCCTGGGTGAGCGTATAGGTACCGTCCGGTAAATCTACGCGTACATATGCATATGCATTAGATTATGGTGAGGGTGGGAGAATTACCACCAAACCAACTCTTGTTGACCACATTTATCTTAAGAATTATTAAAACTCACAAAAAGTATGGAGGTGGTGTGATAATGGACTAAACTTAACTTTGATGGTGACTGTGTGCACATTTAAACAATTTAAATTACTAAACTTCACCAAACAGTATGGGGGTGTGATATAATGATTTCAAACAGGAACTACAGTTGAAATCCTTATTTAAACTTAAATAATAAATATAACCCTATTTATTCAACTCCTAGCTAGCCATTCATCCAAAATTCATATTAAATGAAATATAGCTGTAACTGATCTGAAATTTTTCACACAACAACATATGACTAAACTAAGCTTAATTATTAAATTTCAGCTCCAGATCTCATATAAATTAATTTATATGAAAAAGAAAAATTCCAGCCTAGCTTAACTTCATTAAATCCTAAAAAAAGATTTAATAATCTTTTTTACCTCAATTTTTTCCTACAGGTCATTTATGACACATCTAAACTCCTGACCATCACACAAAAGTAGATCTATCATATTCTTCAAGTTATCAAATTAACATCCTACACAAAGTTAAATCCAAAACATCATTCAAACAAGTTTCTAAAATCATAATTATTTTTCCAGAGATGCTAAACTTCATGACAAAGGCCTAGGGTGGATTGGTGCTTAAAGAAATTCTATCTTGAGGGAACTATGAAAAGCATCAAGCTTAACCTAACATAAAGCTTACAAAAATCATAAATACAAATCTACACATCCAACATGTGTCAACTTTGGTCACAGATCTAAATATGGCATAAAGAATAACATATCCAAATTTCATCTCTATAGCCTGAGTACAATTTGAACTACAACAAAAGTACATCAAACTGAGTTTGAATTTTCATTTCAAAACTATACAGAAAACCCTATACAACCTTTCTAGAAAATGTAGATCTCGTCACAAGGAAACCAACACAATTAGATTTACATTTTTCTGATTTTTTTATGATTTTTAATCGATTTTCGAAGTTGCAGCCAAAACCCTAAAGAACCTTATTACAACCAGGTCCCTGGATATTGCAGATAGGCCCCTAGAACGAAAACTAAGATCGCAATCGGGTCCCTGGTGCCATGGGAGAGTAATGGAGAAGCTTCCAATGGAGGAGAGAGGAGGGGAAAACCATTGGAGAACCTCACCTAGGTTGGGGAAGGACAATTCAGAGTGCCACATGTTGAAGTAGAGCGGCGAGGAAGGAGATCAGGCTTCATCTTGATTCACCGGAGTTGAGGAGGAAGAACACGAAGAACAGCCTGCTGCAGCTCGATCTTTGTGTGGGGGAGGTTGATGTGGAGGAGAGGGAAGAGCCTGACCCTAGCCCGGCCAAGGCCTAGATGGCCACCTCCTTCCTGCCTGGGGTGACGGCACATGGGAAGAGGGGCGGAGCGGCACGAGGTGGGGAAAAGAACGAGAGAGGGAGAAAGAACGGGAGAGAGAGGGGTCTCAGAAAAAATAAGGAGGAGCAGCCGTGGTGGCCTGCACAGGAGGGGGCGACGTGGCCGCCAAGGGGATCAGCGCCAGGTCGCACATCAAGCCCGGGTACACGCAGGCACGACCGCTTCAGGAACGTGTCGATGAGCACCCAATTCAAGAAAAAGATATAAAAATACTCCTTTTGTAAAATAAAAAAATAACCCATCTAGAGATCATTAAAAATCATGAAACTTTTTAGGTAGATTCTATAAATCATAAGTAACCCATTTTACTTGGATCTGGCATCATAGCTATTGTAGATTTCAAAAGAAATATCTTCCCGGATGTATAGTTTTGAGATTTTGGGTAAACTGTTTGGCATCAAGATGATCTCTAAAAATTCAAAAGAAGATACTTAAATTCATGTTGGAAGAAGTACTAATTGATCAAGTCTAATCAATGTACTTAAGCTAATGAAACATCAGGGATGTTACACAATTTCTCCAAGGTCTTCAAATTTATCTTCCTCTAAGCTTCTGTCTTGCGGTTCTAGTCCTTTAGTTGCTTCTGCTAATTTTTCATCTAGCTCATCATTAGATTCATTCTCCATTGCTCTTTGTAGCGGATCCCTGAAAGTTTCAACAAAACGAAGGCTCCCTACCTCTTAGTCATTAAGAGGTAGGGGTGAGGCAATTCTAGAAGCAGGAAGAAAATTGTATGTGTGATTATCCCTGTCAAGATTAATGGTTACTTTTCCTTTTCCGGCATCTAAAACGGCATTAACCAACTTAAGAAAAGGTCTACCAAGAATTACATGATCATTTTTATCATAGTAGACATCAACAATGAAGAAATCGGTTGGAATGCATTTTTCGGAAATTAAAACTTCTAGGTCACGGGCAATTCCTAGAGGTCTAACAATTCTACCATCTCCCATAATTAATTTAGTAGAAGTTGGAACTAGGTCAATGGTGTAATCATGAATTTCATCAAAAATTTTAGAAGATAAGACGCTTACTTGTGCTCCAATGTCGCATAACGCCTTGCAATTAATGTTGTTAACCTTGCAATCTATATGCGGCGATGTCTTTTCTCCTTCATCGGATCCTATGGCAAAAATTTCAGCAAGGCGAGCGAATGGTGACGCCTCGGGCTTGATTCCCATAATTCTTTTAGCTTTGGCCACATGGTCCGGATCAACTTCTTCTTCGCTAAAGAGCTTTTGAAGGACCTCCCCAGTTGTCTCTAGGTTGTATGGATGTTCCACTTGTTTCTCCGGCAGGAAGTCTATCTCCAAAGCTTTTGCCATCCCATTGTGATTAGGGAACGGTCTCCTCTTGTCAAAGATTTCTCCAAAATCAATTGGGACCCAATCCATTTGCTCGAACTCCCTTAGTGGCTTTGCGCTCGACATAGTCCATTCACTTGCTTTGCTTGTCTCGGCGTGATCACTCTCCGGGATAGTTCTAGTTTCCTCATGTTTGGCTTCTTCAACCTTTTTTGGGATTGTCTCCTCTTTCTTCTCTTCTGGGGCCGTATTTCTGAAAATTGCAGCAAGTGGTCTCACACTTGTGTCGCATTCCGGCTTTCTCGAAAGACGTGTTTCCCAATCTCTTCACATGGCCGCCGCTTTGCTTATTTTTTGTAGAGGTTGGGCAGCTTCCGTGAGTGTTTTCTCCATGAGATCCCCTCCTGCACACATTTGAACGTGTTCCATGCAACTAGGGGTTAGGGAAAAGAAAAATGTACGCAAGAGTACGTCACCGGGAAATCCGAGTCTTGGTCCTTGTTCTACTAGCTTGTTGAAACGATTCCACGCTTGATCGATCCCGTCTTCTTCTCCTTGCTTGAAAGTTATCACTTGCCTTCTTATATGTTGAATCTTGCTTATAGGAAAGAACTTGGCACAAAATTTCTTTATCAATTGATTCCAATTTCCCTTAGCTTCGAAGGACGCAAATGAATACCACTTTGTTGCTTAATCGGCAAGTGAGTAGGGAAAAAGATTCCATTTAAACCAAGCATCGGGGACTCCCTCTTGTCGTACCGTATTGCATAGTGTTGTGAAGCGCTGGATATGTCTATATGGATTGTCCTTCTCCATCCCTCGGAACGGATTAGTTGCTGCCATCTCGATGATTCGAGCCTTGATTTCGTACCTTGTCACTTCGAGAATTGAATCCGACTCTTGTACCTTGATATCCTCACATCGAGGGCTAGCATAGCCTCTTAGCGATTTTTCTGGTTCCTCCAAAGGATTTCCAACGAACACCATCTAGACAATCAAAAACAAAAAGAGTGTTTTCCTAGAACACAAAGGTTAGGTGTTAGTAATCAACAAAATCAATGAGAGGTTAAACGAAGTAAGTTGGCTTGCTCCCCGGCAACGGCACCAGAAAAAGGGGCTTGTTGACGGTTCAAAACCGCGTGCAAGTTCACCGCAAGTGCACGGAGTGACTTTGTGCCTTTTTCACCAAGGGAGGGAACCCCCAAGGTTCTTGTCAATCCACGGAGCAAGGGGATTACTAGTATTTAACCTAACACTAACTTAGTTGATTAAGGACTTTATGATGTAAAGATTAATCTATAAAGTAAAGACAATCTAACCCTAGATTATGTTAAAGAGAAATAAGAGGTTCACAAGTATGAAGAACGTATGCCCATGGAGTCTAGGTACTTGAAGATGCAATCACCCAAAACACGATGAAACCCCGATCCAATCTATCTAAGCATGTGAACAAAGAATTAGACGCTTCCCTTCCCTCGTACATGTCACTACGCGAAGGTAATCGATACTAACCTTAATGAACACGGTATGTTGATGTGATCTACGGGAGCAACCCCGAAAGCATGGTAGCTAGCCTTAAATATTAAGCATCATCAACAAAGGTATGATAGACATAAGATCCAAACAAGAGTGGGTGACTACACATCAAGTTCCATTACAACTCCATGGACAAACTATAACTTTACCCCATCAAGACGCTAGACATGGCACCGTTGAGCATGGTGGATGCCTCCGATGGAGCTTGTTTCTCGGTGTCCTTCAACTCCTGCGGCACCGTGGCAAGGCCTCGGAGTCCTCCTTCCTCGTGGTGGCCTCCCTTGACCTCGGCGATGATTCTCTTGAATGCTCACTCCCTCGATCAACCCTCTCCCTTGTGGTCGATCTCCCGAGGCTTCTCTGTTCGTCTTTCGCGAATGGCTCTCTCTACCAACAATTAGGGTTGCACGAACTTATCACCGAAGAAAGGCGGTGGCGAACCGACCCCGAATGGGGGTGGGCCAGCCGGCCTGGGCCGACCGGCCTGGTCCATTCCCGGCTCCGGTCGCCTCCGTCTTTTGCCACATGTCATCTTTTGTACTTTGGGGTTTTTCCTCTTTCAGATGTGGGCTTTGGACGTCGTTATCCCCACGACCAAGTTAAGGGGTCTTTACGCATGATCTTCCGGTCTTTTCATCTTGGTCCTCGTAGATTCTTCATTGAAGCAATTGGTCCTTGCCACCTTTGGAGGTTAGTTCGCACACGGTCGGAGCTCCTTGATTGACTTGCAAATCGTCCTCCGAACTAAGTGCATCTCCTCTCATTTAGCACATGAATTCCTGCATAAACACTATACTCCAAAATGCACATCCAACGGTGAACTTGTTATATCATTAGTATGCCTAGTGGCGAGTTAGTTCCAAAATGATATCCAAATTATAACATAACAAGTGTTCTTGGTTGACGAAAATCAACCGCCAACAAACCTGTAAGGCTATATGATGATAACACACTCGAAGCTCTGCAGCTACTGAGATGATGGGAAATTCGAGATGAAGTTTTTGTCCTTCGATTGCAGACCACAGGCTCATGAGCAACTGAAAGTGCTCTTGTGTGCTATTATTTATAGGACTTATTTATTTTAGGTTGGTTTAATTTTGCCACTATGCTTTCTATAGGGTTATTTTTTCACTACCTTGATCAGACATTGGTCATGCTTTTTCTTTGTATTTGCTGTCACTTCACACTCTGCTATCTTACAATTTCGGAAGCCGTCCTCAGAATCTGAGTAATGCAACAACACCGTCATTTTTGGGTAGATGTTCTACGGTTTTGCCCAAGCTACCACTCTTGCCGCCGTCAAACTATTGTTGGCCATATTCCGTCATCTTAGCTTTCGTGCTCAACCTCATGGATCACTTGTGTGTCCAGTTCCCCCATAAAAGAAACAACTATTACTTATGTTGATCAGGTGTTCACATATGCATATTACTTGGCTAGCTAGCTAGTTTGTCTTTCCTCTTAGATTCGGATAAATTATAATTTTCGTTCTCGCTAGCTCACTTTCCCTTCTTCCTCATGATGTTGTCATGTTCTCTCCCTCTCTCACCCTTGCTATTGTATCAGGTCCAAAATATATTAGAATATGAACTTTTGTCCATGTCGAGAATGGATTGTTTTCTTACCTGACTTTTAAAACTTGAAGTTTAATCCTAAAGGTTATACTACCTCTCGCTGCAACACCAGGAGTGGAGACGTTTCATACTTGAGAGCTAATGGTCATATGCCACGTTCTGTTTTACTCTTTTGTTGTTTATTTGGACTTAACCAGAAACATGCATGTAGAAAAATGTGAGAATGACTCCAGTAGGAAATATCATTAGACTATTTTCTTTTACGTTGCCAAAATGACAGACTTCAAGTTTGATAAGAAATAGCAATTTTTATTTAATCTGGATTCTTTAGAATAATATATGTCGTCAGACATTATAAAATGCAATAGCGTATATTCTTCTTTTTGAATGCATGATGCATTACACGTGATGTTCATCCTCTTTTGTCCATGTCGAGAATGGATTCTTTTGAATGCATACACCAGCCAGGTACATGGCGACATCCATCATGTTGCTATAACATCAAAGATACTTGGTGTCATTTGCTAGAATTGAGCTCAACTATTGATGCATCATCATCAGGTGCAAGGAAGCTGGGGAGCAAGGGACTCATTTCCATTATTTGACATTTTCATTTCTTCGATCTAAGTTACTGAAATATTTATTCTTCAACTTCTCAATGTAGAACATGTTAGCAAGATTGGATGGGGAATAGTATGGTTTTACAATGTCCAAATTATATTTTGTTATATTAAATGGTGATATCTTATCGCATCATCCAAACTTTGCATCTAATGTGTGTTGTAGAATGTAACTCAATCAACCCAAAAAAATTTGTATTACTATTTTATTTCATAATTATTAATTATAAATTTATGTAGTGACCATATTTGTCATGGACGTACTTCAACTAATATTTTTCTTCTTTTAATTATATTATGAATTTATATATTTATTTTGGGTTGTATTTGACATGAACTCTAACATTTCAAATTTCCTTATCTTTATTAATTCCGAAAATTGATGTAGTAACCGTATGGACACTTCAACTAATATTTTTTATTATTTTAGTTCTGAATTTATTATTTATATTGGATTGTATTTGACATGGACTCTAACTTTTCAGAATTCCTTATATTTATTAATTCCGAAAACTGATGTTGTAACCGCATAGACACTTCAACTAATATATTTATTATTTTAATCTTGAATTGGACTCTAACTTTTCAGAATTCCTTATTTATTAATTCCGAAATTATTATTTACTAATTTATTTGGCATGGACTGTTAAGTTCACTATAGGCCGTTAGATGATCATAAAATCCGATGGTGTAGGTTCTTCTCTTTTTCGATTAACGTGGGACTTTCTAAACCCTTTCGGCGAACGTGGTGACTTCTTTTAACTCGGTATTATTAAGATAATAGATGTGATTTTGTATAAAACTAGACTCAAATTAAAGTATATGAGAACAAACATACATTAAATCCAAATAAATTGGGACAAACCATTTCACTTTTGTTTTTCTAATTTCAACCTTTTCTCACCAGAAATTTGCAAGGAGAGACATTCTTGCAATTCCTCCGGTAGTCGGGTTCCATTTTTAGGATTGAGAAAAGCATTCGATGGCACAACTGCAAATTCCGTGAAAAAAATGTGGAGAGTAAAAAAAACACTCTATACCTGCCCATCACTACTGCGGAAAACCCCGCTCCCCCCTTACGCAACCCTCCGCCGCCGTCCGCTAGCGCCCAGCTCAGGGCCGCCTCCGTGTTCCGGTGAGGTTTCAAACTCCGTCGCCGCCGCATACTATTCTTCTTTATTTTTCTTAGATAGATTGGTTGTGACTAGTTTAGGTTGTCGGGCACTGGTACTGTGCTAGAATGCAAAGGATAAGTGCCATTTTTCGATCCCATCACGTGAGCTATTTCGGTTTTCTCACAGCATCCCAACTTTTAGAACAAATATAATGGAAAAGAGAGGGCAGGAAAATCAGAACGGTTCATGGAACTGGATACTGCAGATCTTCCGTTGGACTTTGCCACAACATTTTCTCCAATTTATATGAACACTCTCGTGGAAAGAGTAGTGAACTCGTGTGAGAAGTTTGAAAGTGGACAAATATGGGCTGTCCACAGCAACAAAGATAATACCCTCCCCAACCTATATGTTTGGTTAAGCAAAGTTGTAGAAGTGAAATGCTCCCAAACACTCTCTTTCTATGTTTTGTTAAGAAAAGTTGACAGCCGCGTGTCGATGTGTTCAAGCCTGATGCATGAGCACGATCGATCGCGTTGGAGATACCAACAAAAGAGAACCACACTAATCTGTTATATGTAGAATAATTGTAGACTGTGAGGAGAACCACGCATTTCATTTCGTGGTACTGTTATAATGATCAGGTCCTTATTATCTGTGGCTAGGTGGTCGTTTGGATTTGGTTATTTCTGTCGTGTATATGTTCCTCTTGCGCATTTTGCTGTGAATTTATTTGTTCATCTGAAATCTCAAATTGGTGTTGGGAATCGTGGTGTCTGACAAATTTCGCACAGCTCTTTCTGGATGCACTGAAACTGTGTATAGTAATCCTAAAAAACAAAAATAAAAGTGTGTGGTAAGCACCGAGGGATGTCATAATTGTTTGCTTAGTACTGTATTGTTCTGTATACAGATACTACATTAGAAAAAGCAACGTTCCTGTGGAAGAAAATATTACCTTCTCTTTAACGCTCGAGAAATGTCATACTCCACACTTCAAAATATAGTACAGTAATGCTAAGTACAGGACGTCCGACGCGTCACTAAAATATCGGACGTCTCTCACCAATATTGTTTTTGAATGTTGCGAAATTATTCTCCATGTTGCACGCTACATGACTTGATGTTGTGACGGGTGACTTGATGTTGCGATGAGATTTTTTTTCTACAGTGCTTAGATCTGACGGCTACAGTGTTTTGATCTGATGGCTACATGTTGCAATTGGTCGCCTTCATGTTACAATTGTTTGTCGTTCATATTGCAATCGTTGTGAACATATTGCATCTGTGTTCTTGACATATTGGGAGTGTTCCATGTGAATATTTTCAAAATTAGATATAAATATTTTTTGTGTTGCAAACATTAATTTTCGATGTTGCAGATGTTGAGTTTCGATGTTGCAGACATGTGATGTTAGGTGTTGTGTCGAGGGAAGGAGGGAGGAGGACCCCTGATGTTGGATGTTGCACGCAACACGGGTCGCAACATGGGTCGCAAGATGTGTCGCTTGGGTATTGTGTCAGAGGGAGGAGGGTCCCTGATGTTAGATGTTGCACGCAACATGGCTCGCAACATGAGATCGCTGGACTTTGATCCGACGGCTGACGGCTGAGTTGCTTCGAATCCGACGGTCGCTGAGACGTCCGATGCTAGCGCCCGGAACGGACGTCCGGGCGCTAGCAGTTCCGTATCTACTTTTATGTATTTTAAGTCAAACTATGTCAGATTTATAGAAAAACTATTTATAGCTACAACATCACATAATTAGATCATGAAAATATTGTTAAAAGGTATATTTTACTCTTCATCTATTAACTTTGTCCATCTTTATCTTATGTGGCACGACTCTGATGGGTTCAATTCACATTTATACAAAAATTTAGTGCATGGTTAACGGGGTAAATTAATCTAACATTTTGATGAGGGTTGGAATGGACAAAGTGAATACGTCATGGGACTAAAATGGATATTTTATAATATATTTTTATATAGATTTGGTTAAATCTAAGATAGTTTGAATTAAAATAAATCTAAAAGTAGATACAGTTTGGTACATACGAAGTATAATATTTTTTTTTGAACACATACGAGATTCCATGGCGATTAAATCTTCAAACTAAACATATTCTTTCTTTTTTAAAAAACAACATCACTCCGTGTTTCGAAACACTTGGAGGTGAATTTGAAGTGTAAAACCACTCCAAATTATAAAAATCTTATCTCAGAAAAAAATCATCACAGTAAAACATGATTATCGAGATGCATTGTTACATAAAATTATTTAGTTTCCTTCATTTGAAAAATACAATTCAAATCTTAGACAATAAATAAAAATCTCATCAGTACGATTATTACATGTTGGTAAGAGTAAATGACTGAGCTCCAACTCACCACCTACTACTACAGAGCATGAATTCTGACACACATCATCAAACAAAAATATTAATTTGTATTCGTCTACGAAATGCAATTCAAATCTTAGACAATTAATTCATATTAAAAAATAGATATTAATAAAAAATCATTGATACAATTAATGGTTAGTAAAAGTTGAGTAGATGGCTCAGCCATCCCTCGTACCATTCCATCAATTCAAAAGATCGGTGACGATCTCAAAGCAAGAAATTTGCAATTATAGAACTCCAAACAGTGTGCTTTGCTATAATAGGACTCCAAACGTGAACTTCGCTAAAATACCATCCAAAACATTTGCACTTTGCTATTATAGGATTTTGGGTCCTTTTAATCACTTTTATCAACTAAATATATGTATTTTGGAGTATACATACCGTGTTGCCCCTGGATGCGCGCGAGCTCCACCAGGACGTGCTCCTCGTTCGCCTCCTCCGCCAGCTGCTTCTTCTCGTCGGCGGCGCGCAGGTTCGACAGGATGCTGATTGCTGACGCCACGATGTCGCTCTCGGCCTGTCCTTGGCCTCTGCCACGGACCTCACCTCCATCGGCAGCCTGCGCAGCTCTTGCTTGGCATGGTCCAGCTCCCGCGCCACCACCTAGTACTCGGCGGCGTCGCGCTCCTCCAGCGAACCCGGCGGGTCCGTTCCCTTCTTGTTTGCTCCTGTCGCCCGCATTACCTGAGCCTTTGACCTCTTGGACGACGTCGCTCTGGCCTTGATCTGCTCGATTTGGCACTCCAGCTCCTTGGCCATGGTGGCCTTGCGTTCATTCAGCCTATCCATGCCAGATGTCGCGAGCTGCTTGATTTCTGGTGACAGATTCTGCAGTTTTAGAAACACAAATAGGAAGTTCAATCCAACAGTGTTCAAGCTCCACTACTATTCAGTATTCACATAAACAATTCTGAAATTGGTACGAACAATTCTGAAATTGGTTACCTCTTGTCCTGGAACATCCCTTGCTCGGTCCTTCTCCAGCTTCCTCCCACTCCTAGCGATGCTTTCTCCGAAAATGCTCCGTGTGCTCTCACAAGGAGAAGAGTCCAAGAAACAAGGGGAGGCGCCGGTGCCGCCATGGCGCGGAGGAGCCGACCGGCCTCCTCCTCACGGACGGGCCTGAAGGACTGGACGCAGCGGGCACTGAGGAGCTTGACGGTGCAGATCCTGCCGGTCACGGCCGGGGGATGACGGGCTTCACCGGTAGATGGACGGGCGGCGCCGGCGGTTCGACGAACGGCTCCATGACAGCGGCGGCGTTTCTGCTCCGTGATGTGAAAAGACCCAGGGGCAAAACGGTCTGTATACTCCAAAATACATATATTTAGTTGATAAAAGTGATTAAAAAGATCCAAAATCCTAGAATAGCAAAGTGCAAATGTTTCAGATGTCATTTTAGCAACGTCTACGTTTGGAGTCTTATTATAACAAGGCACACTGTTTGAAGTCCTATAATAGCAAATTTCTCCATGAGAAATTTGCTATTATAGGACTCCAAACAGTGTGCTTTGCTATAATAGGACTCCAAATGTGAACTTCGCTAAAATAACATCCGAAACATTTGCACTTTGCTATTATAGGATTTTGGGTCCTTTTAATCACTTTTATCAACTAAATATATGTATTTTGGAGTATACATACCATGTTGCCCCTGGATGCGCGCGAGCTCCACCAGGACGTGCTCCTCGTTCGCCTCCTCCGCCAGCCGCTTCTTCTCGTCGGCGGCGCGCAGGTTCCACAGGATGCTGATTGCTGACGCCACGATGTCGCTCTCGGCCTGTCCTTGGCCTCCGCCACGGACCTCACCTCCATCGGCAGCCTGCGCAGCTCTTGCTTGGCATGGTCCAGCTCCCGCGCCACCACCTAGTACTCGGCGGCGTCGCGCTCCTCCAGCGAACCCGGCAGGTCCGTTCCCTTCTTGTTTGCTCCTGTCGCCCGCATTACCTGAGCCTTTGACCTCTTGGACGACGTCGCTCTGGCCTTGATCTGCTCGATTTGGCACTCCAGCTCCTTGGCCATGGTGGCCTTGCGTTCATTCAGCCTATCCATGCCAGATGTCGCGAGCTGCTTGATTTCTGGTGACAGATTCTGCAGTTTTAGAAACACAGATAGGAAGTTCAATCGATCAGTGTTCAAGCTCCACTACTATTCAGTATTCACATAAACAATTCTGAAATTGGTACGAACAATTCTGAAATTGGTTACCTCTTGTCCTGGAACATCCCTTGCTCGGTCCTTCTCCAGCTTCCTCCCACTTGTAGCGATGCTTTCTCCGAAAATGCTCCGTGTGCTCTCACAAGGAGAAGAGCCCAAGAAACAGGGGGAGGCGCCGGCGCCGCCATGGCGCGGAGGAGCCGACCGGCCTCCTCCTCACGGACGGGCCTGAAGGACTGGACGCAGCGGGCACTGAGGAGCTTGACAGTGCATATCCTGCCGGTCACGGCCGGGGGATGACGGGCTTCACCGGTAGATGGACGGGCGGCGCCGGCGGTTTGACGAACGGCTCCATGACGGCGGCGGTGTTTCTGCTCCGTGATGTGAAAAGACCCAGGGGCAAAACGGTCTGTATACTCCAAAATACATATATTTACTTGATAAAAGTGATTAAAAGGATCCAAAATCCTAGAATAGCAAAGTGCAAATGTTTCGGATGTCATTTTAGCAAAGTCCACGTTTGGAGTCTTATTATAAGAGCATCTTCAAGAGTTTGTCAAATTTTACTTGGCAAATCTGGTGTTTTGCCAACTTCCAAAAAGATATGCCAAGTGAAAAAAGAGTTCATCTCCAACAGTTTGGCATAATTCACTTGCCAAATCTAGATTTAACTTACATCAGGAACCTAAAAGAGAAACAAAAATATATTTCTAATCTTCCACCTCTCAAAACATAAATCAGGAACCTGAGAAAAAAACAAAACTGTTTTTATACCCTTCCAGCTCTTCTGTTACGGAAGGATGCGCCGCGGATAGCTGCGCGCATATATACGCACGGGGAGGGTAGGGATGCCAAGTTGCTATTGATGCCAAGTTGTTTTACCAAACTGTTGGAGGCTAATTTTTCATGTTTTGCCAAAATTAGATGAATGGCAAACTAAGATAGTAAACTGTTGGAGTTGCTCTAACAAAGCACACTGTTTAAAGTCCTATAATAACAAATTTCTCCACGGGTTGGGGGAGAACCCGGAGTGGGGCGGGGGCATCATCAACGCCCCGAAGACGACCGGCGTTGGCGAGAACACTATCATGACGCGAAGGCAGCGGAAGACGGCACTTGACACCATGAAAGTATGCAGCAGGCATCTGTTCAACAAGACAACAGACAGAAGTTTGCGAATCAGAGAGGACTGTACAAATCCGATAATTCCCAGTGAACTTGTCGCACTTACCAATTGACGAATTCATAAATTCGTAGACAGAATTTAGCTCTGCCGTGCACTCTCAGTACAACACAAAACTTCAGGCGGTCAGGCAAAGCATCGAGCACTTGCACTTGACGAGGAAAGGACACATCACCATTGCTGCTCGCGAAGTCGCGATGACGATTGACGCCCGGAGTCGCAAGAATACAGAACGAGGAATCCGCAAGCTGCACGCAAGTGCAGGGGCGACGCGGCGGGTTCGGACTCCGCCGGGATGGAAGTCGGGCGGCTGTCAGGATCTGCGCTGATGAAGGTCAAGGTGATTCAGTCACTTCTCTGAAGAAATATATGTTTTCCGCTCTGGTTGGCGGGTTCCAAATTCTAGCCGTTAGCGGAATTTAACGTACGCTACGATCTTGATTTGGATGGCTACAATCAGGGACGGTCGGACGGAGCCAGGATTTGGCGGCAGCTGACTTCTCTTCTTCCTCCTCCTCCAGTCTCTTCTCTCTTTCTTTCTCCTCCTCAAATTTATAGGAGGAACTTAGACCATCTCCACCAGCATCTGCAAGACGTGTTGCGACTGCATTTTGCAGATCTGAAAGTCACTGTAGCAGCTCCGGCAGTAGCTGCAAATACAGCTGGAAAATGCGGTGAGCTGCCTCCTCTTTCTTCCCTGGCCGCCACCTCCTTCCCCGCCGAGGGCCTCCGACCGCACACGGGAGCCAACTACCGCAAGGCGACGCGCGAGGGGATTGTCTGCATACGACTGTTTTTTGCAGATGCGTGACGAGAATTTGCTGGAGATGGTTTTAGGGGGGGGGGTTAGTGGAGCGCACGGCGGTAGGAGGGCTACAGCCCCTCCCGCCCCACTGGCTGCCTCCGTCCCTGGCTACAATACAACCCTTACCATTCACATGTTGTGATTCTCCACAGTAAAATGTTAAAATAAGTGCTACCTCACCATTGATTTTTTTTATTCGTTTGACTATTCATCTTTTTTACAAATATTTTTGCAAATCGATAATCCTACAAGTTAAATCTAATGTACATTTGACAATAAACATAATGAAACATATTTTACTTTAGTTAACTAACTTGTTTAATAAATATTTGTGGTTAAAGTTGAAATAAAAAGACATTATACATTTAAGAACGTAGGGAGTACTATGGTTGAAGCAGCGGAATGCTATGGTTGAAGCAGCAGAATGCGAGGGATATAATAATCTTACAAGTTACAACATAAGATTACCAGATTGGATTGGCTATAGAAGCTTAAATTTGGGAGAGATGACAGAGAGCGGCTCCTTCATGTTTCATTTGATGCAAATTCATCTCTTAACTAACTAATTTGGTGTATTTATCATCCCAATCTATAATTTAACAATGGTTTAGTGAATCTACTAGCGGTTTATGCCACATAATCATTTGAGTAATTAGATCATTGCCTATGGATGCAATATGTTAAGTATGCACAGATGAAGGTCAAGGTGATTCAGTCACTTCTCTGAAAAATTAATTAAGCCGATTCACACTCAATTATTATAAAGATTGACTCAAGATGTGTGCAGTAATTAGGAAGATGATTGTATGGTCTAAATTGCTATTATATGATAGTCAATCATTATTAAACTAAAGCGAAGATGAAAAATGCACTCGTTTAGATAGTTAAGGGGTTGATTTGCATCAAATGAAACATGGGGATGAGTGTGACACTTTTGCAATACTTGAGGGAAGAAAAATACACTTTTTCCCAGAGAGCGTGATGTGTGGGCTGGCTAGCCATGAAAGTGGTACGTGATACAGATATTATTTATTCATCCGTACGATCGAAAGGTTTAGATGCTCAAATCGATAGATCGTATCCGAATATGAGCATTCAATATACATACTTATTCATATCGTCTTCCTAAGTCAAATTTCTAAGAACAGAATAAGATGAATATCAATATTTGACACATCATGATACTATTAGTATTTGAATTTGATTCAAGAAAAAAATAACTCTTCGTATTTGAATTTGATCGGAGAAAAAAATAACTCTCTATATTTGTATCTGATTTATCCGTGTATCCAATCCATTTTCATCGCTATGTGTCAAATCCTTAGCTAGTTGTGTGTGGACTTGGTGGCTTGGAGTGGATTTAGGGTCCGTGTAAGGGTGCATTTGATAGAACTTTATTTGATTTTGCTTCTCCGAGAGAAGTGATTTTGTAGCTAAAAGTGATTATCTAGCGTAAGCTTTTCAAATGGGATGTAGAATCACTTCAAAGAAGCAATAGAAGTTAATTTTTCAGCTCCCAACTTTAGTTCATTTAAGAGAATCACTTCACAAAATCAGTAAGGAATCACTTCTCTCAGAAAAACTATTTGAAAGAGCTCTTGCTGGAATCAATAGAGAGTGGCTCTGGGAGCTCTGTAAATTCTGCCTAACACACCCTAAAAAGACTCTAGATTCTAAAACAGTAAAATGCACCGGAGGTCCATCAACTTGTAAGGGTGTGACACATAGGTCTATCAACTCTGAAAATGCATTTCTGGGTTCATAAACTTGTTGATTCGTTCATCGCAGGTCCATAAATGTCCACATATGCTTCTACTGGTGACATGATATGATGATTTGGCTCAAGAAGCATCTCCTAGCTGAGGCATTTCAACAAGTAGATTACATACGGGCGACAGAGACTTGACATTCCACGAGCTAAATGACAGTAGCCTCTTCTCGTGTATGGCAGACACCGCACGGAGGAGGATGCTGCGGTTCAGCTCTGAAAATATCAAGCATGTGTCACTCATAAGTTGCTCGATGAAATGCCTTAGTTGGGATATGCTTCTTAGAGCCAAGTCATCATGTCATGTCAGCAGTAAAAGCATATGTGACAGTTATGGACCTGCGGTGAACGACTAACAAGTTTATGGACCCAGAAATATGTTTTCGAAGTTGATGGACCTAAGTGACACATCCATACAAGTTGATGGACCTCTAGTGCATTTTACTCATTCTAAAATATTGAAAACAAAAATAATTAATTAAACATTTGTAATGATATTAAAATATATCTTTGCTTATATATGTTAATTTAAAGTTACACACGTTGTACAAAGTCAAAATAGTTATAATAAAAACCATTAAGTGAATTTTAATTTCAAAAATAATGTTGTTTGGAACTATTGTAAATTATATATTTTTCCACCTACATGTGAAATTTAGGTTATATTAAACTTACCACTCAAAAATTGAAGTAAACTACTAATCACTTTGAATAATGCTGACGAGAAGAGTGTGGCAATGGAGTACAACACTTCCTCCATCCATAAATACACGATGTTTAGGACAAGAACTAATTTTCTTCTCCGAAAGATCGTATATTTTTGGACGAGGTACTATTAGTAATAAACAAAAACAAATAGGAGAAAATGTTTATATGATTTCAATTTTGTTGATTAAGCTTTTTAAGTATCTCATAATTAACAATGCAATTTTGTACGTGCAAAAGTTTTTTATAAAAGGAATTTTTATATGACCTAATAAGAAAACTAAATTCTAAAATATTCAAATTTTATATTTTCATTCCAAATGTATCACTAATGATCTTAAAGTTATCTAGATAGTCCTAACTTAGAACCATTATGAAAACGTTTTGGAAAGTCCAATATCAAATTTAAATACTCCATTCGTTTTAAATTACTTGCCGCTCTGAATTTTTTTAATATATTTTTGTTATATATCTAGACATATTTAGATCCATAACAAAAAAGAGTATATCTAGAAAAGTCAAAACGACAAGTAATTTGGGACGGAGAGAGTAGTCCATATGAATTAATAGCAAAAGCGGCGGGAGTTTTTTTTTTGCAATAAATCAAACCAAATTTTGAAATAGAGAATCAATTCAAAAAAATCAAATGTCAGCCGAAACCGCTTTTTTTTCTTATTTTTACCGATAGATAATTTAACTGTGGGAAAAAATCGTGAGGAACACCATAAGACTATCCGCACTAGGGCCGCCAAAATCCCGAGTGCCTCCTCCAGGAGGTTTTTCGTGTTTTGCCGCCTGCAGCATCGTCCCTCCAGGAGCACGGGAAAATCCCGTCGCCTCCCGTCTCCTCTAGATTCGGAGGAATCCCGGACTCCCGCCGGCGGCCACCGTGGCACGGGGCCCGCGCTGCTCGTCGTCTCCCGCGCCATCCCAACCACCGGGGTGGAGCAGCCGGCGGTCGGTGATGGAGGCGCCATCGTCGGAGCTCCGGCAGTCCCCAAGCCTCGGCTCCTCCGCCGGCTTGGAGGGCGTCCCGCCTCGGCTCCTCCGCCGGGTCGAGCCAGCACAAGGGGGTGGCCGACCGGCGCCGCGGGCAGCGCAGAGGAGAGGGCAGATAGGAGGCAAGTCGGCGCACCTCCTCGCGAGCTCCGCTGCTCCCTTGCTTCTCCCGCCGCCAGGGAGGAGAGGAGAGAGGGGAATGGGCGGAGGGTCGGTGGCGCGTGGAGCCTCGGAGGCGTCGCGCCTGCCTTCGCCCGACCTGGCTGCTGCTGCCACTCGACGCCGGTCGCTGGAGATGGAGCAGGAGATAGAGGGCGTAGGAAGAGCGGGCGCGGTTCGCCGGCCAGGAGTGAGGGAGGAGAGAGAGGGGAGAAGGAGGCTGACAGGTTGTTGGTGGGGGTGGTAACATAGTGCTAACAGGTGGGGCCCAGTGTCGGTAGTTGGGATGAAGGAGATATATAAAGGATGATGGATGCGAGAGAAGTGAATATAAAAGAGAAAATCTTGATGACCAGGACAGAATATTCTGTTTTGAAGAAGAAAATGGAGGACGAGAGTGTAGATGGTCTAACCCCAAACTTTCACCACGGCGGCGAGTTTGCCCGTAGGTAACTAACCGTAACTAACCGACTCGAAGGCCGCTGGCGCCTCCAACTCTTCCCCTCGCATCGTCCTCCCCAGGCGACTCGAGGGACACTTCTGTGCGCCACCACTAGCCCCTCGCCGGCGAGCTCCCTGGCCGTCACCGTCACCGCCGGCGTGCGAGCAGCAGCGGCGACCCCGCCCCTCCCCTCTCTCCTCTTCCTCCTCCACTCCCCTTCTTCCTTCCTCTCGTGGAACCACACCACACCGGTCGCAGGTCGCCGTCACCTCCTCTCCCGGCGGGTGGGCTCGGCTGCGCCGGCACCGCCTCCTCCTCTGGGACGCTGCGCCGCCGCCGTGGCTACCTCTCCCCCTTGCTCTTCCCCCTCCGTGCTCCTTCCCCTAACCCTAGATCTGGTTCTGGGTCCGCCGTGGGCTACGGCACCGGCGATGACCTCCCCCCGGTGCGTGGCACGCCCACGTACCGGTGGCTCAGGTGCTCGTGTGCGCCTCGTCGCTGCTCCTCCTCCCTTGGCCCTTGGGGCTGGCAGCGACAGCCCCTCCCGGCGGCTGCTGCCAGATCCGGCTGCTCGGTTGGGCGCCCTCGGCTCGCCTTCTTGTCTTCACCGCCGTCATGGGCTTGGCCCTCGCGGCGGTCGCTACCGCCGCTGGCACCTACTCCGGCGGCCGGTTCGTGTTCCAGGAGGCCACCGTGGACGCCATCCAGCTGGGCTTCAGGAACGACAGCCTCGCCTCGATGGCGCTCGTCCGCTTCTCACCCGCAACTCTGTGCCGTCATTGAGCTGGACCCGGACATGCTCGCGCAGGCGGCACGCACCGACGCCGGGTGCCGGGCCTCACGGGACTGTCTTGCCGCCGGGCTGCACGGCGTCCCCGTCCTTCTCAAGGATGACATCGCCACGCGCGACAGGATCAACACCACGGCAGGGTCCCTCGCACTGCTGGGCTCCGTCGTCCCACGCGATGCCTCGTAACCCTAGATTTGGGTTGGTGGGCCCGGCGGCGCCGGCTTCTCTCTCCGCGCTGTCATCGCCGGCATCCCCCGCCAACCCTAGATCTGGGCCGGGCCCTCCCTTGGTTGCCGGGATGCCGCCGTCGACGCCCCTTCTCCACCGTCTGCTTTGTCGCCGGCCGTCGGCTCCCTCGCCTCGTCCGCTCCGCCGCCGGCCACGTCCTTCCTGC
Organism: Cenchrus fungigraminus; assembly: GCA_036936925.1. NCBI lineage: Eukaryota > Viridiplantae > Streptophyta > Magnoliopsida > Poales > Poaceae > Cenchrus > Cenchrus fungigraminus. Next base: position 114,754,622 of record CM072779.1, on the reverse strand, counting down.
ACCGTCTTCGCCGTCTCCGCCAACCGCCGACCTCCGGCCCCGTCGTCCTCGTCCCTCTGCAAGCCGCCGGCTCTGTCTTCTCCTCCTGTGGTTGCCAGCCGCTTGCCTCCCTTCGCTCCTCTTCGGCGGTGGTCGCGGCCCGACGCCCCCTCCTCTTCGGCCCGGTGGCGCCGGCCCCTCTCTCCGCACCGTCGTCACCGGCGTGTGCCACGCCAACCCTAGCTAATGGCGTCTCCCCCGGCGTGCTGGCTGATGGCGTCCCCACCCTTCTCCTTTCCCTCCCAAAGATGCTACCTTTCTGGAAGGCATGGCTGCCTTGCTCCTTGGCGCTGCCTGTTTGGGTTTGGAGGTCTATGGCGAAAGCTTTGCCTAGCCCTGCTAGTGCCGACAATGGTTACGCTATCTCCGTAATTACCCTGTTGGGGGCATTGTTGTGGCCTCCAACCCCTTGGTCTACCAGGTGAAGACTTGGCCTGCCCCTTCGGGGGTGGGCGGACGGCGGCGACGGCGGCGTCGTTGCTTCCTTCTTGAAGGCGTCGTCTTGCAAGACCTCCGCGCTCGGACTCTATTGTGCCCGGGTGGTTAGGCTAGCGGTGATGTGCGTGTGTCCATGGTGTCCTGTACCTTGCTCGCTCTGTCTTCTTAGGTGGCCTCTAGTGTGGTGGTGTGGTGCTTCTCTTTCCTTCGAGTTTTCTCTTGTTTCTCCTTAAGTTCGTCTTGTTCTTTCTCTTGTAGCTCTGCACTTTGGGGTCTCTCCTAAAGTGCTTCTTGTAGTTCTCTCTACTTAATGAAAAACATGCTTTGCACGTCTTACAAAAAAGACTCGAAGGCCGCAACGGCCAGCCGTCAGCCGTCGCCCTTATATGTCCCCTCCTGCTCACCTCGGCATTTCGCCTTCGTCCTCCAACGCAAGCAAAACCCTGAGCCGGGAGCTGTCGCACCCTGCGTCCGACCGCTGTTCTCCTCAACGCCAGCGGGATGGACCCGAAGCCAAGACGGTGCGGCCGCCTGCGGAGGTGGGCTGCCCTCCTCGCCGCGCTCCTGTGCAGCGACGGGGCCTGGGTGCCCAGAAACCGCGCCGCGACGCAAGAAGAGCGTCGTGGAAGCTCGCCATAAGCGAGGGCTCGGAGCCTCCCGGGGCACCGAGCGCACGCGCGAGGTGGGCGACGCTAGCGCCGCCGCCACCGGCCTGGGGGACCACCGCAAGCACGGCGAGCAGGGAAGCTCCCGGGGGAACACCGACCGCAGCAACCAGCAGGACGCCGCCAAGAAGGCGGCGAGTCTCCGAGGAGCGCCGTGCTAGGCGAGAAGACCAGCAAGGATGAGATGAACACGGAGCACAGGGTCAAGGACATCAACAGAGCGAAGGCCCATGAGGAGGACGCCGCCGCCGTCGGCGGCGACGGCGTGGCGCTCGGGTGCTACCCAGGCGGCGAGCCCACTAAGACCGGCGACCTGAGTACGGGCACTAGCCCGATTGGTGGAGCAGCTGGATGTAGCGCTCACACCCTGGGTTCGAGACTCACTCGGCGCAGGTTTTCCTCGTCGGAGTTTATCTCTGAAAAAAAATCACCTCGCCGGTGAAGTCGGGGTTCGGGAATTTTCTAAGTCAGTAGGAGACCGTGAGGGCGGTCTTACCTCCACCGATTTAGTTTTTTTAGTTTAAAAGACCGGCGACCTCAGAGTCGGCGTCGAGTCCAACGCCGCCACGGCGAGGAGACCGACCGCTCCAAGAACTCGTCCGTGCCACGGGCTGCGCCAGCCCCCGAGAAGGATAACCCAGAGCGCGGCGGGGGCACGATCGCCGGCCCGAAGACGACCCACCAGGCCGCGGGCATCAATGGCGCGGCACAAGATGAGCACCGTGGCCGCTCGCCATCGGCAAGCGCTCGACGCCTGCTGGGGCACAGGGGCGGAGCCAAAGGGGGGCGGGCAGGGGCCTGGCCCCCCTATGCCTCCGAAACACCACAAGTAGCACGTAGTAGTCTTCTGATTATTTTGTTAATTACCTGGATTAGTCTATGTGTGGATCAACTCATAATCATAATAGGGCAACATTTCTAATTGTTCCACGCGGCTCCGTCCTGTGTGCCAGAGCTGTATATCAAAGCCAACAAAAACAACGTCATTTGCTGCTGCTCCAAGTTTGCATCCTACTACGATAGCCTACAACAATGAAGCTTCCTATCCAATTATTCCTTATTTGCAACTGGGAGGCTAGGGCAATAGAGCTTAACTAAAATTGATAGTTATTTTCTTCTGAGTTTAGATTAAAGAGTAAATTGCGCTTATCATACGACAACTTGTCAGGTGGGTGCAAATAACATGGTAGTTGTTTCCTTCTTCTTTTCTCAAATTGCATGACCATTTTTTTCAATCTTCGAGCTATAGCTGATTGTGTTAGCTAAGATGAAGATGATAACAACCATTAGGATATAAGTCGTTTGTTTTTTCCTTAAAATCTCAATGTAAAAAATAATCAAGCTACCGAGTTGGTGAAAATGCAAGCTCCAAAATTAGAATAAAATGCATATCCACCATCACATACTCGTTTTGTCCTTTAATAAATGTCATCCATAAGCGTATTTGTGAGGCAAATACGGATTTTTTGAGATAGTTATTTAGAGACCGAGGGAGTACCGAACACGCTAAAATTAATATAAAAGTGACTTTTTTTTTCACTTGATATCTCGGTCCCTTTACGCTCAAATCCTGGCTACGCCCCTGCTGGGGCACCGCGCGCACGGCGAGATGGGCGACGCCAGCTCGGCAGCCGCCATCGGCCCGGGGGAGGTCACCGGCGCCAGCAATCTGTTGGAGTCCCCGACGGCTCCGGAAGGACGCGGGACATCGCCACGGGTTGCTGCAATGGTCCCCGACAAGAAGAGGATCCCGGAGCACGGCGGCGAGGCGAGGAACACCAGCGGCCGCAGCGTCGGGCCCGGCGCCGCCACCCACCGCAAGAACAGCGGCGACCCGAGGGTCGCCAGCCTGGGCGTCGAGGACGAGTACGACGGCGAGAGCACCGGCCGCTCCAAGAAGTCATCCGCGCCACGGGCTGCGCCGCCCCCCGAGGAGGAGAACCCGGAGCAAGGAGGGACCAGGAGCGCGGCGGACGGTAGGTGCTCGGGCGGGGAGCGTGCCCAGAACGGCGACATCAGGGGTACCGCCCCCGCCGCCGTCCCCCTCGACGCGCCGGTTGGCGGCTCCGACGCCGTGCTCGTCCAGCCGGGCCTCGCCGCTGCACCGGCAGGCGGGAGCGGCAACGTCAGGGACTCCAGCTCCCGTGGGCGACCCCGTCGTCTCGTGCGCAGGAAGAAGAAGCACACTGCTGACCCGCTTATTCTCCCACCCTATGAGAGGTTTGTCGCTCAATCTCGTTCTCTCCCCAATCTCTCTTTCCCCAATCTGAACGTGGCTGCTCGCTAGATGTTTAGGCATGATAAGGTTGTGAACCTACTGAACCATACTTGTCAATTGTCATCGGTAACCATGTACAGGGGATGATGATTATTGCCAGTTCAAGGACTGTAAATGGTTTAGGCATGAGTTCGGAGCCAAATGAACCATAACTGTCAATTGTGGTGGTTGTCTTTTTTTTCAGAATGTTGATTTCAAATATGTCTGTCTAAACTTGAGAAAACTGTTAATTTATGCATGTATTTTGGAACATCTGGAGAACTTCAATAGATTTAATTGTTCAACCACTGTTTTATTTGTTCTAGTCCCACTCCTCTATCTGGGGAACAATTTGCTGGTTCAGTGGCTGTTTTTTTATTTCATTTTTCCCCTTCAATCAGGAGAAGGATGACGCCCCTCAGGAAGAACATGACCGTGAAATTCAATTGCACCAAACTTATCGGGACAAGTCTGCTATGTGCCGAAAGAACTACATCTATTGCCACCTGAACAATGAGGAGGAGTTAGAAAAGGATCATCAGAATGTAACATATCTAACTAAAACTATTAGCTCATCAATACAAAACTGTACAGCACATTTAGAATTACTAACTCATATGCATTTTTACTGAAAAATTCAGATAGTGCACCACTGCAAGACCATGCATAAGTGTGATAATCGTGGAGGGATTCAGTGCCAGAAGAAAGGTTGTTTAGTTAGGGCCAAATACAAGTGAGACATTGGCTTACACGAGTGTGTGTGTCACAAAATGTCATAGATGAAGCGGAAATTGTGGCCGATACATCCAAGAGGTACATTACATAGTGCAGTGATAGCTGAACTGTCACAAGATATCGTAAGGATGTTTGCTTGTCTAGTAACTTCTGGGTTGCAATTGATGATTAGTTGTAATTGTGGTTCCTGAACCAACACTTGGGGATTCGGTTATCTTTTTGCTTCATATGATTGTGTATCTTTTAATGTACATATATATTACTCTGTTATGGATCAAGATCGGATGGATAAGTGCACCCACTGTTTTCAGTCTTTGCAGGCTCGTGAGCTATGAACTTATTCCTGTACTTTTTTGTGTGACATTTAGTTGCCTCTTAAAATACTATGCACCATGAGCCCCGAAAACAACTATAATTGACTGTAAAGCAAGTCTGAATGTCACCAGCGGTGCAATTATTGCCTGCTAATGCCACAAAAATACAGTAATGGGTTCAGTTGCGTTTAACATTTTTAACAGGTGTTTTCCACCATTACATGATCCGGAAGAAGCTATCTAAAGAGAGTACATCCAGTTTTTTTATACAACATCCACTTTGTTCAGGTTCGATAACTACTGGGTTCACTGTCCCGGTTTCCGGCAAACGGTCGAAGCCGCTTGGTGTTGTCGGACGCGGCACAGTGACCCTTCTGCTGCCATTGCAGAGAAACTTAAAGCAGCAAGGCGTGCTTTGAAAAAATGGCGCCGGAAGCATGCAAATATCCCCCAGCAAGAAACGGACTGCAAAATTGTGATCGATCTCCTCGACCACGTCGAGGAAAATAGGACCCTTTCTTCTCCTGAGCTCAACCTACGCACTGTCATTACCGCTGTGCTCTCTCGCCTTGCCAATGCAAAACTCACACTCTGGAAGCAGAGATCCAAAATCAGAGCCGCGCTCGAAGGGGACGAGAACACAAGATACTTCCATGTCTGTGCGAACCAGCGACGTCGCAAAAATCAGATTCAGATCCTTGAAAACAATGGCGTGGAACTCCACGCTCATGAACAGAAAGCTGTTGTCCTTCATGACTTTTACCTGAATCTTCTTGGCACCACCGTCACCACGCACTGGAATTTCTCTCTTCACGATCTTTACCCTGAGGGAGCTCGCTCCCTTCAGCATCTCGCTGATGGCTTCACAAAGGACGAGATCCATCTTGCCGTCCGAAGGATGCACTCAACGTCCAGTCCCGATCCTGACGGGTTCGGGCCTTACTTTTTCAAATCCTGTTGGGGGACAGTTTCCCCCCATCTGTCTGATCTTCTCTCTGCTTTCCATGATCACCAAACTGACCTCTCATGAATCAATCGCTCGTATCTAGTCCTTCTCCCCAAGAAAGAAAACGCCGTCGTCCGCAAGATTTCAGTCCCATTGCCCTGCAAAACTCTCCTGTCAAATGCATCTCCAAAGTGCTGACCACACGTCTTCATCCCCATATTCCTTCCCTAATCAGCTCCGACCAGTCTGGTTTTGTTCTGGGACGCTGCCTGGCCGATAATTTTGTTTACGCCGCAGACCTTCTTCACTGCTGCTACCAACGGCGGTGTCCAACAATTGTTCTCAAACTCGACTTCCACAAGGCCTTTGACTGTGTTTCTTGGGACAGTCTCAACAACATCCTCCTTTTCCGTGGCTTCCCTCAAGATTGGTGTGACTGGGTTCAGACCCTTTTGCGCACGGGCAAAACTGCCGTCCGCATGAACGGCCACCCCGGGAGATGGATCAACTGCAAACGTGGTTTGCGTCAAGGTGACCCCCTTTCCCCTTATCTCTTCATTATCGTTGCTGACGTCCTTAGACGTCTTCTCCATCGACATCCACACGCTGCCGACATTCTTCACCCTATCGTTCCATCCTCCCCATGTGCTGTTCTCCAGTACGCAGACGACACTCTTATCTTCCTTCGTGCCAGCCCCGCTGCTGTAACTGCCACCAAACAAATCCTCCAACTCTTTGAGACAGCCACTGGCCTTGCTATCAATTACCACAAAACAACCTTCCTCCCCCATCCACGTTCCCCAATCTGAAGCTGAGTCCCTAGCAACATCCTTTGGCACCACTACCTCTACCTTTCCCCAGACCTACCTTGGCCTCCCTCTCAGCCCCCACAAAATCTCTATCAAAGACTGCATGCCTCTTATCGCTTCCTGTGACAAGCATCTTTCAGGGTGGCAAGCCTCCCTTCTCAATCGTGCGGGACGCCTCACTCTTTGCACCTCGGTACTCAGTGTTGTGCCCCTGCACTACATGTCCGCTCTCTGCATTCCAAAAACAGTGATCAAAGCAATTGATAAACGCCGCCGTGCTTTCTTTTGGACAGGGGAGGATACTTGTCACGGCTCCAAATGCCTTGTGGCATGGGCTGCCGTTCAGGCGCCGAAACACCGGGGTGGTCTTGGGGTCAAGGACCTAGAACTTCAGAACAAATGCCTTCTTATGAAATTCGTCAACAAACTCTTTTCTGATGAGAGTCCATCTTGGAAGAATTGGATCCTCACTACTGCTTCTTCTGAAACCTTCACTTCTCAATCCCCCAGCTACCTCTGGAACATCATTAACGATGAGCTGAACTCGTTCAGATCCATCACTTATGTTAAGGTTAAAAATGGTGCTGCCACTTCTTTTTGATTTGATCACTGGCTCCATTCCGGTCCTCTTTCTTCCACTTACTCTGCCCTTTTCTCCCACACCACCAGGCCTGACGTTTCTGTGCAGTATGTCTTCCAGCACGGTTTTGAAATGCACCTGCGGCCGCGCTTAACCTCCGCTGCTAGCCAGCAGTTGGATCTTTTACTCGACATTTTGCAGGATGTTGATCTGGAGGAAGGCCACGATGTTCGCCTTCTGAAAGGCACTGATCGCCCCTACACCACACGGGCCGCGTATGCCGTGCTCGACAATTCGGGAGACGTGAATGATCGCCATGGGAGTCTGATCTGGAAGACGCACGTCCCCAACAAGGTGAAGATTTTTGCATGGCTTTACTTCAAGGATCGGCTCAGCACACGAGTCAACCTCTTCTCCAAGCACATTGTGGACATTCAGACCTGCGAGCGCTGCGGCGACGAGGATGAAGACAGGCACCACGTTTTCTTTGGGTGCACCGAGAGCAAACGGATTTGGGCTTCCATCGGCCTGGATAGCATCCATTGCGAACGGGATGATGATGTCTGGGCACCTGCTCTCCCGGCGACCTTTGACTTGAGAGTGTGGCCTTTTGTTCTCCTCACCATTCTTTGGAGAATTTGGGACGCCAGAAATGGGCATATCTTCCGTAGCGAACAGTTTAGCATTCATGCCGTCCTCGCTAGGGTACGGGATGATCTTGTTACGTGGAAAAAACGTCTCCCTCCCGCCTCTGTACCCAGTCTCATGCGTTGGCACGCGCATATCTGTGCCTTTGTACATGACTCTGGCCTTCGCCACGGGTAACCGGAGGCGTATGGTCTTCTTGAAATTTAAAGGTGGGGAACCTCTCCCCCCGTTCATGTTTCAAAAAAACATATGCCACCTCCTGAAATTTTGCTACCTTAGCATGTACACCTAGTAAGATGCCCATTGCAGTTTTCTGTTGAAAGAGAAACAACCTTTCTTTCAAAAAAAGAAAGAGAAACAACCACAGTGAGCTCTGTCGAAAAAATAGAAATCCAAATATCATGCTACAATGGAAGGAAATAAAAACAAAGCCATGGCCATTGCAATGCTCCACTATAGGCTATAGCTACTGGTTCTTTGTGCTGTACTTTCTAGATAAATTATTTTCAGCTCATCTTTGCAAGGTTGAGTGTTATCCATATGGGAGCTGGGCAGCTGCACCAACACTGAGGAGGCACAATTTCTTGGGCGGTGCAACATTCCATGTTGAAAACACATATATCATGTTGATTCCTCTCCGGGAATGCGACAAATCTTTCATCTCCAGTCAAGTAGACATGATTTGCCTTCAATGATGGATATTCTTCAGCACTGAGACAATACGACTGGCTACACCCAAGGAACAATACATGGTCATGCAGCCTATTTATTTCCACGAGCTCTTTTGCTTCCATGTCAACTTTATATAACATGATTTTCCTAGTTTCCTCGTTGCACTCTGAAGGATCTTGCTCTGGAGCATCCCTACATGGCTACAAACTAGTAGCAATTGCCCCAATGGTGCCTGAACAATGTATATTGATTCATAAATGTAATTCTTTGTTGCTTCCATGATCACCTTCCTCGAGTTACTAGGGCTAGTGAGATCAAAATCATCAATTCCGGAAGTAGCGGTCACTGCATACAACATGCCATCCACATAGATGCAGTCTTCATAGGCATCACTTGCTGGCGGTAATGTCCATTTAGAATCACCTGCTCTTGCAAATGAAAGCTCGTATGGTCTGTGGATCAAGACCACAACGTAGCCTCCTGTAGAGGCATTATCAGGGAACACAAATGCCTTGACATAGAGGTCGTCACAGAGCTCATGGAGAGCATGGATCGTCGGGTCACGGTAAACCTCTTCTCCACTGAAATGCGACAACTCGTATTCCTGAACCACACCAGCATCGTCCAAGATGGGCTTCACCTGCTCGATGGTGGTCACGGACGGGAGAGCGATCTGCTCACCGGTGATCGGATTGACGATTTGCAACTCAGATCTTTCATCAATAGTAACCAGCCACCCATTGGTGGAGCCGATCAGATACCGGCTATGGATGGGTGGATCTGGGAGAGTGAGCCTGTAAACCCTCTCCTCTGCAAGGTTGTAGATGCAGGCAACATTGTCAGGATCGAATTCAGAGGTGTAGAGTAGGCATGGCGTCTGTTGCCTCTGGTAACGTCTAGTGCTGTGCAGGCCGGGTGCGATTAGTTGTCACCGTGGTGACAAATTAGCAAATCATCACCGAGGGGGCTTGCAGACGTGGGTGACCGCCTGGGTGAGTGGATTATATGCAAACAAATGGAAGTGCTGATGTCACTTTTGCATGTAAGTTGTTTGAAATTTAAAAAATCTATAAATCATAAACCGAGTATCAAAATTTAATTCCGATTGCACCATTGAATTTCTGACAATAAACTTCGAAACAAGATCCCACTTGACTATATTTTGACAAATTTTTTTATTCATATTTTTAATTAATGTTATATATTCTATTATAGCCAGAACAAAATAAATGAAGTGTCAGAACAAACAAGAACAACTGTCAGAACAAGATCATATTATAGCCAAAACAAGTTTGTATGTCTCCCCGAACAAAAAAAAAATTATCAGAATAAATCAGAACAAGGGCCAGAACAAGTTATTATTATAGACAGAACACGTTATTATTATAAACAGAACAAATTATTATTATAGCCTGAACAGTATATTATTATAGTTAGAATAACTTATTATTATAATCAGAACAAATTCATATCTCATCTCGAACAAACAAATATTAACAGGAAGAGAAAATATTAAAAAGGAAAGAATATATAAAAAATGAAAATAGAAACTAAAAAAATAAAATGGAAAATAAAAAAATAGATAAATAAAAGAAAAAGAACAAATAAAAGAGAAACAAGAAAAGAAGTAGAAATAAAAAGAAAGAAGAATAAAAGAAAGAAACAAATAATAAAACTGAAAAAAATAATATTAGAAAGTAAATATAAATAAAAAAGAAAACATTCCATCGACCCCTCCCCATCCCAGAAAGGAAATATAAATAAAAAAAGAGAAGAAGAAAAAAATCATTCCAACGATACCCTCCCATCCTCCCGCGTCCGACCCCCGCCACTCCCGTCTGTACGTCGCGATGGCGGGTTATATTGTCGCTTCGGCGACATATAACATCCGCGGTGCAGGCCCGTGTACGCGCGTGCCATGAGGAGCATACAGAGACTGCACGCAGCAGGTCAGGGATTTCAAGCAGAGCAAAGATGTCAATCAAGATGTCCACCGGCAGTTCAGGCGATTCAGTGACCACGATGGCTGACTCCATGAATGGTGTCCCATGAACAAGCTCAACTCCCTGCAACGCTTTCAGGAAACTCGGTGAGATGGGGAGGATCCTGGGAAAGCTCGCAAGAACAGACGGTAAAGACGGTGTAGGATCGTCATGGCAGCTCTGCTGGACATCTTCATTGGCATTGGAGCAAGCCAAGATTGGATCTTGCTGAAGATGGAGGAGCTGCTTCAGTAACGGATCTAAGAATAAATTTAGAGAAAGTTTTCTTCTCCTCCTTCTTCCTCTGGCCCCTCCTTCCCTCACTGTTCTTCCTCAAATTTGTAGAGGAGACTTAAGGGAGCTCGATTTCCGGCGGTAGGGGGGCTCGAGCCCCGCCCGCCCCACTGCTGGATCCGTCCCTGAGCTGCTTCGACAGACGCTTGCAACCTCTAGACTCTATACTTATTGCTCCGTAACCCAGGCATCCGAATTCAACATGGTGGGCGAAATCCGAATCGGCGAGCACAGGTGAAGTCCGAATTCAAGAACGCTGAAATTTTGCTTTGGAGCACGGACTACTTACCCCGAGGAAGATCCGGATTCCCAGTCAACTCAATCCGATTATGAAGCAAGAGGTGGATTCGGAGTGGCACACCAAGACGGCGCGCATCGTGTCCAGCAAGGCCACGCGGGCTGCTGCAGGCACCGGCTCATGCCCGGGAGGATCAAGCCGCCGGCGGCTTGACAAGATGAAGGTATGCGCCGCCAGGCTTGAGCGTCTGCGTGCGTCCGATCTAAAACTGACCATCGTGATGTAACCCTGCAGATGGGTCTGATCCATTCTCGGGGATGTGATAACAGCTTGTGCAACGGCGTACGATTGCAGTCATACGTTTGTTTCAACAAGACAGCAACAGACAGAATTTTGCGATTCAGATAATAATCTACTACATCTGCCTCACAAGTCACAACGCACAGGAGAGAGGAACAGAAAAAAAATCCAGAGACATATAGGAACATTAAACAGCAAGTGGCTGCAACAATGCCTGGTTCTGACATACTACATTACAATTCCAGAATAAGGATAACATGGTTCTCACATTGACAGACCACACATGGTTCACCTTACAAGTTCAGACGTTCAACAGAACACAAGAAAACTCCAATGCGAGGTAAATCCACCTACACAGCCTTCAGACGAGTAATGCATCAAGAATGATCTAGGAACATCATCATTCATCTATAGAAAATCGTTGGGGACAGAAGCTGGGTCTAGCTCATAGAAGCCACGGAGGTCACCGCCATTTTCTTCTGTCAGGTGGAACGAGGGTATCCGGTGAGAAAATCTCATGTTCTCCTTCACTGGTACCTTTAATGCCCCCCTTTGATTATCAAGCTTGAACACGGCGACATGTCCATCAACTTTGGTCAGAAACTCAAATATCGTGCTAGATTTGGTGCGTCTCTTGATCTCGCCTATAGCATACTCAGCACAGTTGCCACTAGGAGCCCAATCAGGCGACCAGTTCATGTAGATGGCCCAGATCTCACCTACTTGCGGAAGAATTTCAAATTGCCACTTCTTGCTCGTCTTTTGGGCATGTACGACATGAGAGAAAGCGTAATTTGTGTCATACACGGCTTTCCAGTCTCGAACCTGAAATGTACCACAGCTTATAGCTATCCCCTGCTCCAACCATTGTTTGTCCTGCTCCTGTTGAGGACAAGCCTCAAGCCAGGTCAAATGCAATTTGAATGGCTCCATCTCAACTTCTCTTACCCAGCCATAGAAGTTGGGGAATCCATCAACATCACTGTATAAAGCCCATATTTGCCCACATTCAAACTTCTCATGTGAGCGGAGTTCTTCAAAATTGTGGAAAGCAGAACAAGGATATGAGAAAGTTTTGGGGGATAGGCAATTCTGCTGATAGGAATCACCAAAATCATTGGCACCCTGGGCATTTTCCTGCGAGGATGTATCTTGTTCAAAAGAGATATGGTTATGATTTTCCATAGGCAAATCTGCTTCACAGTGATTTTTCTCTAGAACAATATGCTTAGTTCCAGGATCCCTTCCAACATTTATGCTATCAGTTCTCAAACCAACAGACATACTGTTGGTAGACTTGTAAGAGTCTAGAGCAACAGAAGGAAATGCTGCATCCAGATCAGTGGGGAGAGATGCAGTGTCCAGTTCCAGAAATCCTCCTGGGACACCAACTTTTTCATTTCCACTTGTCCTATAAAAGGGTATCCTGTGAGAAAAGTGGAGTAGGTCACTTGATGGTATTGTGAATGAGGATCTGTCCCTAGCTGTCGCAAATAATCTGATAAAACCCTTAATCCTGACCAGTGGGGTAACAGTGAAACCACCATCAGTTGATATATCTGACAGGACTTCCACAACTTCATACTCATAGGATCTATGGTTATCTGCATCTGAGCTCCATTCCATGCTCCATCCCTTGTAAAGAGCCCATACCTCACCCTTACCAGGGTGTATCACATACGAGTTTCTTTCTTTACAATCCATCCAAGGAACAATGTGAGAAAACATGGACCTGTTTTGTGATATATCTCTTGTTTTCCTTAAGCAAAATTTTCCACAAGAAACAGGTAGTTCTTCGTCAGTCCATTTGTTCTCTTCTTCATTCATTGCATCATGCTCTAGCCAAGCCAAATGTACTTTGAACTCTGAAGCATCAAATTGCACTATTCGAGCATAGAATCTTGGCATGCCATCAAGGTTATCATAAAGGGCCCAAATCTGACCAACTGAAAACATATTGACATCCCTGAACTTCTCAAAATCAAAGATACTTAGATGATTAGGTAAGGAGAGGCACCCAGAATAGCAACTCTTGTCATCAATGGTATCAGTAACTTCAGAATTGATATTGCCCTGATCACCCACAGTATCAGAATCAGCATTGCATTTGTGTGTTGCAATTCCATTCCCTTGGCTGTCCATTTCTCTTTGGTGATGTTCAGAAGATTGATTGTTAGAACAAGCATTATTATCCCTAAATATTTTACCATCACCAGAATTAGCAGTTCCTTCATATGTTGCATTTCCATCCCCTTGACTGTTCACTTTGCTGTTGAGATGCTCAGCTGTTTGATTGTTAGCACCAGCAGCAATATCATTAAATGTTTCAGAGTTTCCAGAACTGCTAGCAGTGGCATCATGTGTTGCATTTCCATCCACTTGGCCATTGTCGGGCAGATGTTCAGCTGATTGTTTGTTGGAACTAGCTACATTACCATTAAACACTTCATCAACATTAGTGTTAGCAGTGCCTTCACGTGTTGTGTCTACATCCCCTTCGCTATAAACTTTGCTGGACACATGCCCTGCTGATAGATTGTCAGCACCAGCAACACTATCATTAGTGTCACATTCATGGCTTGCATTTCCATCCACTTGGCTGTTGACTTTGCTAGGGCAATATTCAGCTGATTGACTGTCAGCACCAGCAACATTATCATTAAATATTTTGTCGTCACTTGAATTAGCATTTCCTTTATGCGTTGCATCTCCATCTCCTTGGCTGTCCACTTTGTTGAGGTGACCTTTAGCTGATTGACTATCCACACCAGCAACATTGACATTAGATATTTTATCATCGCCTGAATCAGCATCAGAGAGTGAATTGTACTTTTTGACTCTCTTCCTTTTGTTGTTACAGGAGTCCCTGCTGTGGCTGTTGTCGGCACCATCATCTTGCTTTCTTTTACCTGATCTGACAAGGCTGTCAGACCCTGCAGCATTTAGCTTTGCAGATGCATCTTCTCTACTCATGTGTTGAGTGGCAACAAAGTATGGATCTGGAGGATCTGGCACCATCCTATTTGTACACTTGTTTACAGAAGGTGCAGGAGAGTGAATTAAGTTTGTTGTTGAAGATTCAACCACCTCACTTCTTGTCCGTGTGCAGCTACCCACCTGGTCACCATCTGGCCTGCAATCCCATTCTACATGTTCATTACTTTTTCTAGCATGCATCATTGGCTCAGAATCCACATTCCCTCCACTTTTATGAAGCTTATACTGGAACTGTGGATTGCAGACACCATGCTTTTGACATGAAAACATTTCAGATGAAACTCGAGAATTATTTGGAGCAGCAACAAGGAATCTTGAGGGAACAGCCTCCTCATGTAGCTTGAATGCAAAAAAGTTTTTGCTGCAGTCATCGCAGCGGATCAAAAAGTTCCGCTGATAATACACAAATCGCTTCCGGCAGTGTGGACATACGGTCCAGAAGACCATTACAAAGTCAGATGGTGGCATGTGTTCAGCCACATCACTTTTGTTTGCACGAGTCCCATCTGCTAACCATGTAGTTTCGTTTGACACTTCTTGGGGACCACACTGTCTTTTGATGTCATATCGAGATCGCTTCACATGGTCACACAATATCGTATGAGCTTCAGAAACCAACTTGAAAGCAGCTTGAGCACCGGGAAGAGTATTGTTACTAGGGTGAAGTAAAAGGGCAAGTTTCTCATATTCCTTTCTTATGACTGTTGCATCCACTGTTGCCTCTACTTGGAGGATACCATACCAGTCCATGTCTCCATTGACCTTCTCCTCTGCAGCACAATGCACCGCACAGATAGCCAACAGCTGGGGTAAGTTTTCAAGCTTTGGATAAAGCCTTTGAGCTTTAAGTGCAATCCTTTGGGCACCCAAAAAGTCTTTAGTTTTCACCTTCCTTAGAGCAATTTCTTTGGCAAGTAAGGCCTGTTCTTCGTTGAACTCCATCACAATATCTAGCAAATTGTCCCTATAGCCTTATGATACACTGCTACCAGGCTGACGTTAGTACCCGCTGAGCAACATGCTTTCCGGAACAGACTGTCTTGAAGCAGTAGTAATGCAGACTGTTGGATTAATTTATGCAACACAACTAGAACTTTTATCGCATCAAGTCCTGCATGTATACAAAGAACAGGTATGTTAGCCATGACCAAAAAAAAAACCCTTAGTAGCACCAGAAAACCGCAAAGTTGTGCCAAGGATAGTATTAGTTGGGGAACATCATAATAGTAACCACAGATTGTGAAAATTCAGGATAAATGAATAAATTGTATTGCCACTTATTACATTCAACTATGCTATTAGTAGACATAACAAGATATAAATACATAAGCAATAGGGCATAACCGATGATTCAGTTCCAAACCTTGTAAATCTGAAAGGTGGACACAACTGGAGTAAACCAGATATAATAACTGCATGGTGGCTAAATCCGTAATCGAGCATATAGCTACTTCTATCAAGTAAGGATTTGAACCAGATCCACTTATGATTGAAAACTACTATACATGACACTTTGATTCACTCAAGATTACCAGGCAGTGACTGAACATAGCAAGCAGGCTAGCTCACACAATATAAATTCTTTTCTGAAATTCTCTGAAAGGAATAGGATGTGTTACCATTTCAGCATAATTTCCAAAATCAATCTGTATATGCACTGCGTTTCCAATTCCTCGTGCCCCAAAAGACAAAACTAATACTAAAATGGATCTTTCCACAAATCAATAGCCGCAGCACTACAACAATGGTAAACTGCAGACACGCCATTTCTTCAGAACAACTCACATGCTATCAACCATCGAGAGCACAGCGAGGAAGTGCCAAAAAGGAAATTAGGGCAGATTTTGCTCAGGGCATCAACCCATAAGCCTTTTATAACCGCATCCAGGATAGCTGGAAAAGGAAAGGTCCCCCGAGCTGGAGAAGAGGCTACAGACTACAGAGGCGACCCGAGAAGCATCCCTCCCCCCGAAATTTCTGCTAACGCACACAAAGGATGCCTCTTTGGGTAGATTCAGTTCGCGCATTGCAGCCGATCGTCGTACGAATCGAGAAGCAAGGGCACCAATACCTTCCACACAAGATCAATGCGCCATTCTACTCAAGTAGTACTAACCGAATCGGATGTCCCTACGGCGTCGGCTACCTCTTACTCGCCGCGCTCCCACGCCGCCAGCGCATCAAGCGAAACTGAGCAGCGGCGATCGATCCAAGAAAGGAGAGGGGAAAGGACAGGCGCTGGCGGCAGGAAAAGGGGCGGCCGGGGGCATGGAATCGGTACCTGAGCTCTCGATTGGTGGAGAGGCCGGGTGGTGGGCGGCGCCGGGGAGACGGGCAGCAGCTCCGGCGAGGAAGCGATCGGTCGGTGGATCGATTGGGGCGGTGGAGTTCTGCCACAGTGACGGTTCTCGTGACGGGCAGTGCGCTCTGCACGCGTGTCGTCTGAGGAGTAGCGGGGGGTGGTGGTGGTGTGCTGCTGCAAATGACAGTTTTGCCCTTCTTTTGCTTTGAGAGAGAAATTTGCTATTATAGGACTTCAAACAGTGTGCTTTGTTATAATAAGACTCCAAACATGGACTTTGCTAAAATGACATCCGAAACATTTGCACTTTGCTATTCTAGGATTTTGGATCCTTTTAATCACTTTTATCAACTAAATATATGTATTTTGGAGTATACAGACCGTTTTGCCCCTGGGTCTTTTCACATCACGGAGCAGAAACGCCGCCGCCGTCATGGAGCCGTTCGTCGAACCGCCCGCGCCGCCCGTCCATCTACCGGTGAAGCCCGTCATCCCTCGGCCGTGACCGGCAGGATCTGCACCGTCAAGCTCCTCAGTGCCCGCTGCGTCCAGTCCTTCAGGCCCGTCCGTGAGGAGGAGGCCGGTCGGCTCCTCCGCGCCATGGCGGCGCCGGCGCCTCCCCTTGTTTCTTGGACTCTTCTCCTTGTGAGAGCACACGGAGCATTTTCGGAGAAAGCATCGCTACGAGTGGGAGGAAGCTGGAGAAGGACCGAGCAAGGGATGTTCCAGGACAAGAGGTAACCAATTTCAGAATTATTCGTACCAATTTCAGAATTGTTTATGTGAATACTGAATAGTAGTGGAGCTTGAACACTGTTCGATTGAACTTCCTATCTGTGTTTCTAAAACTGCAGAATCTGTCACCAGAAATCAAGCAGCTCGCGACATCTGGCATGGATAGGCTGAATGAACGCAAGGCCACCATGGCCAAGGAGCTGGAGTGCCAAATCGAGCAGATCAAGGCCAGAGCGACGTCGTCCAAGAGGTCAAAGGCTCAGGTAATGCGGGCGACAGGAGCAAACAAGAAGGGAACGGACCCGCCGGGTTCGCTGGAGGAGCGCGACGCCGCCGAGTACGAGGTGGTGGTGCGGGAGCTGGACCATGCCGAGCAAGAGCTGCGCAGGCTGCCGATGGAGGTGAGGTCCGTGGCGGAGGCCAAGGACAGGCCGAGAGCGACATCGTGGCGTCAGCAATCAGCATCCTGTCGAACCTGCGCGCCGCCGACAAGATGAAGCGGCTGGCGGAGGAGGCGAACGAGGAGCACGTCCTGGTGGAGCTCGCGCGCATCCAGGGGCAACACGGTATGTATACTCCAAAATACATATATTTAGTTGATAAAAGTGATTAAAAGGACCCAAAATCCTATAATAGCAAAGTGCAAATGTTTCGGATGTTATTTTAGCGAAGTTCACGTTTGGAGTCCTATTATAGCAAAGCACACTGTTTGGAGTCCTATAATAGCAAATTTCTCCAACCCGTGGCGTGGACGAGCTCTTGGAGGACGAGAACGCCGGCCGCTCCAAGAATTTCTTGCCTCCGACGGCAGAGCCCTCGGGTCGCCGTGCTTGAGGTGGGTGGCAGCGCCGGGTGCGACGCTGCGGTCGCTAGTCTTGTGGGCTGGCCACCCAAGCACCACCCGCGCGACACGCCGTCGGCGCCGGGCGTGGCGGCGGCGGCGTCCTCCCTGTCGATGCCCTCACCCTGGTGTGCGAGCGGCACGCGCGAAACCTTCTGCGTGTCCAAGATATCGTCGGGCAACGTCGTGGATATAGCGTTCCTGCCTCTTCTCCCCTAGTCGCCTACTCGCCTAGCGCGGCGGCCCTCAGAGACTCGTCGCGTTCTTGGCGGCGTCCCGCGGGAGCTTCCCTGCTTGCGGTGTTCCCTTAGGCTGGTGGCGGCGTTCTCGCCCGGGGCCGAGTGCGGCAGCGGCGCTGGCGTCGCCCACCTCGCTGTGCACGCGGTGCCCCGGGAGGCGTCGAGCGTTTGCCGATGGTGAGCGGCCACGGCGCTCTTCTAGCGCCGCTGAAGAGTTGCAGGGAGCGGTGTCGTCGCCGGGGCCATGCCATGCGGGCGCCCTTCGCCTCGCCACGTCCGCGACATCCTCACTTGACGAAGACCACCGCCCGAGCACAGGCGAGACGGTGGTGATGCGCCGCGGCGGCGGGGCGCACCCAGGCCCCGCCCCCCTGCACAAGAGCGCGGTGAGGAGGGTGGCCCACGGTAAAAATATATATGTGTAAAAATAAGAAAAAGAAAAAGAGCGATTTCTGCTGACATTTGATTTTTTTAAATCGTTTTACAAATTGTTTCTCTATTTCAAAATTTGTTTTGATTTATTGCAGAAAAGCATCCACAACTTTTGCTAAGAAGTTTCATATAGACTACTTAAAATTTGATATTGAGCAACTTCAAGAGCCTACCTAAGAGTCTCTTTGCGAGAGCTCCATTTAAAAAAACAGCCTTGCTCCACAAACTCCGCTCCACTCCAGCAATTTCGAGCATCATGTTTGGGGAGCTTCACTCCACAAATCTCAAAGGCCCACTTCCCTCCACCTCCACATACCAGTGTGCAAGTAGCAGCTCAGCCCATTTAAATTTCCCGTCACTTCCACGCAGGTATCGCTTATCAGGTTATCTTCAACCTTACAGCAGTAGGCAGCAGCAGGGGCGGCGGGATCCCAACGAGCGGGAGCGGCAAGGACGGAGGTGACGAGCCCTAGCGGGCAGCAGCGAGCCCGTGTTGACTTTTTCTATTTTTGTGTGAAAGGTTATGAGAAAGGTGTGTAACTAGTGGCAGTGGTTAATTATCTCCAACTCCCAAAATTGGTAGAGGACCTCTTGAGGAGCTAAAAAAACCTGGAGTGGAATAAATGTTTCCTAGAGTGAAGTGGAGCTGGTTGACCTGTTTGGGTTTTTTTCATGGAGTGGAGTCATTTTTGGTGGAGTAGAGCTCTCCCAAATAGGTTCTAAATCTCATTCTTCATCAGGGATGAAAGCAGATCAAACCGGATAGGATAATATCATTTCCACATCCATATTTTTTGTTGTTGGATGCAGAGCGGAGCATACATGACATGGATGCAGATTAGTTCGGATGTCAGAAATGGTGTGGAGTCGGATCGATGTCGGAGCGGACGCGGATTAAAATAGTCGGATCATACATGCTTATGTTCAGCTTCTTATATGGTGATGAATAACTTTAAAAACAAAGCTGCAAAGCAGCAACATAATACGAAAAATACTCATTATGGTTTGCAAATAATGAAAGTGATTTTCACCATCGAGAATGACACTTCACGCTGAATATCGAACAAAAAATATTACGACTTTTCAATTTATACTTAAAAGGTCAAAGTGTATGGACCATATTGGGCTGTCATAGTAGTCAGATATCCTATTATAAACTTCGGATTATCTGCGTTCAATTATTAGATAATCCATATGCATCGGATTTCGCTAATACCAAATCATACTCCGCATCTGCACACAATCGGATTCGAATTAACCATATTCACAATAATCTGGATTCGGACCGGATCGGATGTAAAAATTATCCACACCACTTTCATCCCTACTCTTCATGTTCCCATTTAATTATCTATTTAGCTAAGATTCTCTCTACATATTTTGGTACACTCCCAAATCCGATTTCGGTGCACAACTGTCGCGAACTTCTCATGGATGGTTTGTGAAGGAACTTCAAATTTCTCGACAACACATATGATAAAAATGGGCATGATACATTAGTTTCCACTGAGCCATGAATTTAGGTGATTTTCCTAGGGCAAACAACTTAGCTGAATTCTAAAATATAGCTTTCTTTGGATAAATTTTATTTCATATGTGTGATAGATTTCTTGACAAATCCAAATAAAATGGGTTGCTCTTGTTGCAATCTACGCTCACAAAAAATTCATGATTTTTGATACTCCTAAGTATTTTTATCAAATTTATATAAAAAAGAAAGAAACATGATAAGGCGGAAGGGCGGGACTCGGGAGCATCTGCGGGAGCAGGATGCGTGAACGATGGTTAGAGGGAAAAGTACCGAGTCAGATAAATTAGCGAACCAGATGAAGAGTATCTGAATGAAGTTATTTTCTACTATCGGAGTTGCTCTAGCGGTTCTATACTCATCATCATCAAAATTAGGATCCATCGTCAATAGTTTGTTCCATTCATGATGAACATAAAAGAATCCGAAAAGGGGATATTGAAGAACCAACCCATACACTCTGAACATGTAGAGACGTAAAACTCACAAGGTCGTCTATGTAAATAGCAACTTCGGTTACAACTTAAACTATATGAGTATATGACTAACTAGATAACTTTAAGAGATCTCAAAAAAAATTAGATAACTTTAAGATCATGAGTAATACATACGGAAGGGAAAATACAAATATTTAATTATTTTAGAATTTAATTTTCTTATTAGTTCATTAGAATTTAGCTTTCAATATTTCCAAATAGCATTATTTTTATAATTTACATTCACGTAATGGTTTTTATTAGAAGCACTTTGACTTTGTACAACATGTGTAACTTTAAATTAACATTATAAGCAAAGATATATTTTAAGATCACTATATGTTTAATTAATTATTTTTGTTTTCAATATTTTAGAATCTAGAGCCCTTTCTTACACCTGACCCTAACTCCACTCCAAGCCACCAAGTCACACATCACGTCGCGCTCTTTCTTCTTCCCCAAATCTAAGCATTCATCATCACTCTGATCAACCTCATGTGTGGCATTGTAAGATTTTCAACCATAATACTTATTTTAACATTTAATTGTCGAGATATCCCAACACAAAATGGTAAATAACTTGTTTCGGCTGGCGGTGGCTGGTGCTGATTTGTGTGAGTGAAAAATACCTGATTTGTTGTGAGAGACAAGTAAGCTGACGATCGTATTGTAACCACCAAATCAAGATTGTAGAGGGTACATTAAACGACGCTCACGGCGCATTAGAATTTAGAACCCGCCAACCAGAATGGAAAACGGAAAACGTATTTCTTCAGAGAAGTGACTGAATCACCTTGACCTTCATCAGTGCAGATCCCGACAGCCGCTCGACTTCCAACCCCGGATGGCCGATCACCCGGAAACTCTCCAGCCGTGAATGTGGAGCGGCCGGACCGGCTGAACCAGACGCTCTTCAGCTGTTGTTAGGAAGACCTGATCAAGCAGAGCAAGACCTTTTCACTCGTGACCGTCCATCTCGGCATCAACGGCTCCTGTCGCTTTTACTTGTGTCTTAGTTTATTTTCGGATTACCAACAGTTACCGCTGTTAAACTGTTTTACCATTTCCGGCCACTTGATATAGGTCATGGCGTTGCTGTAATCGAACTAAGGGGGAAAATGGGTATTAACCCTAAGTAGTAGTAGTAGTTCTTCGTCACCGCCGTCTTCCCGGCCTCCGGCGACCCTGAACCTGGGATTGTAAGCTTCTTTCCTGGATTAATTGAAACTGAGCCCTTGCCTGCGATTTCTTCCCCTGTGAATTCGTGTTCTTCCTTTTTCATTTGCTTGATTTCCCGTCTGGATCTTCTCTGATCCTGACAATTGGTATCAAGAGCAAGGTTCTTCTCGGCAGAAATTTTTTCTCTGATCTGCTCCCACAGCCAGTTCCTCGCATCCTATCCGATTGGCGAGGTGAGGAGGGGGTTGCAACTCACTTGCATAAAATTCCCACCCTCCCACCCGGATCTGAGGAAACAACCCAACTTCCCAAATCTAGCTGCAAATTTCTAGTCAGAGAGGGTTTCAAGACAATTGTTCCTGTGTAAAATTCTATAATCTGATTGGAGATTGGAGTCAGCGGAGGCGTTTGGAGTTGGGCTCTCTTTTGTAAAGGTTGCAGGCTAGGTGCTTGCGTTAAATTCCCCAGCCAAATCCAAGTCCAAGGCAGCGGTAGACTCATAGTACAGATCGATTAGGGAGGGCTTTGGCTGAATTGAATCTGTACTACACAATGACAAAGCTCGACGACATCCCAGAGAACAAGTTTGCTACAGCTATAGAGGTAAATGGCATTCGCAATACCCTGGATGCCTTCATGAAAAAGCAAGATCAGTTCAATACTACTCTACAGAACAGTTTGGATAAGCTTTTGACTAAATTGGGTGGAGTACCAAGTCCTGTTGACAATTTCACTCCTGAGGAGATGAGATCCATTACTAAGGCAAAAGAACCTAGGGAAATTCCACAAAACCCAGTACCTCAAGGTCAAAATCAAGTCCACAAGTCCCAACAATCACCACCTAATGCTACTGCAAAACCCATATACTATACACCACCACCAGTAGCCAGAGTAAGGATGATTCAACAGCAAGCTGAATCTAGTGCAATGGGGGCATTCTCTGCTGGTGAGCTAAAAGGGTGGCCTGGCAACACTCAGTTTGGCCAATATGATGATTTGGAAGATGAATTGGATGATAGGGATGAGTACCAAGAACGTCCATGGGGCACTGGTCATTATGAAGATTAAACTCACCATATTCCAAACAAGCAAGACCTCAGCACCCCCCAAGGAATTTCTAAGGGACCACCTAAGCAGCTGAACAATCAAACCTATGAAGAGAGCAAATAGTTCAAAAATTCTGCATATCAACCACCACCAACCTACAATATGCCGTTACAACACCAGCACAAACATGTGGCTAGAGGACCCAAACTAACCTTCCCTGAATTTGAGGGCACTGACTCTGATGGGTGGATCAGAAAGACTGAAAAGTATTTTGAAATGGTAGGGGTACCAAGTGAGCAAAGAGTACAAGTAGCAGTTCTCTACATGCAAGGTAGAGCTGCATATTGGTAGAGGGGCACTGGTTGTAACCCAAACACATTACTATGGCATCATTTCTGTAGAATGTTGAGTGACAGGTTCAACCAAACCTTTGAATATGAGATAGTGGGCCAATTTCATGAGCTTAAGCAAACTAGCACTGTAACTGATTATGTGGATAAGTTTGAGGAGTTATTGAGCCAAGTGAGAAGACATAACCCTTCTCTCCCTGATGCTTACTATATATCCAACTTCATTTCGGGTCTCAAGGACTATATCCAATATCACATACAATGCTACAGGCCAACAACATTATCCCAAGCTTATTGGTATGCAAGAAGATTAGAGCAAGCTTCCCCATACCCCAAGAGAAATACACCCTCCTTAGTTTTTCCAAGACAACAAAAACCATGGGTAAAGGATAAGGAGGTCAATCAGGACAAGGAGGCAAAAACACAACCAACAATAGTAGAACTCAGAGCTGCTGGAAAATGTTTTAAGTGCAGGGAACCTTGGGTTCTAGGACACACAAAAATTTGAAAAGGAAATTACATTTACTATCTCATCCTAGTGGAAGATGAACATGGCCATGAAAAGGTGACAGTAATTCAAGATGAAGATGATTCTGACCATGAGTATCATGATGCCCAAAATATGCACACTTTAAAAATATCTATGCATGCCCTGTCTGGTACACCACCCAAAGCAAACACATTCACACTGAAATTGCAGTTTGGTTCCAAAACTGCAATAGCTTTGGTTGACAGTGGCAATGATGCCTCCTTCATAAATGCAAAATTTGCAATCAAGAACAAGTGTGTGTTGGCTAATGTTGAAGCTGTTAAGGTGAAATCTGCTAATGTGAAGGAAATGATAAGTGAAACAACCTGTTTGCAAAGCAAGTACATTGTCCAAGGCCATGAATTTGTCTCTGATTTCAGACTTTTGGAAGTACAGGGTTATGACATTATACTTGGAGCAGACTAGATTTACACACACAGTCCAGTTGCATTAGATTTGAGAAGAAGAGAATTCAGTATAACCAAGGAAGGAAACAAGATCATCACCTTCTATGATGAGACACTCTAGAATTGTAACCAAGTAATTGGGGCTAAGAAGTTGTATCAGCTATTGAAAAAGAAAGCTATTGGGGCTGTAGTTATCTTGAGCAATTCCACTTCTAAATCAAGTACTCCTGAACAGCAAATTCCACCAGAGATTCAACAAGTGCTCACTGAATTTGAGGATGTGTTTCAAGAACCTGAAGCTCCCCCACCACCAAGGACTGTAGATCATTCTATTCCCCTACTAGATGAAACAAAAGCCATCAATCAGAGACCCTACAGATTACCATTTCACAAAGAAAAATGCAATGGAAAAATTGATCAAGCATCTGTTGCAGGCTCAGATGATTAGACCTAGTGTCAGCCCATATTCCTCACCAGTGATCTTAGTCAAAAAGAAAGATGGAAGCTGGAGACTATGTGTGGACTATAGAAATAAAGCTTAATGCAAATACCATCAAAACAAATACCCAATACCAATGATTGAAGACCTATTGGATGAGTTATTTGGCTCCAAAATATTCTCCAAGATTGATCTCAGGTAAGGTTATCACCAGATATTGATGAAAGAGGAGGATATCCATAAAACAGCTTTCACAACCCATTTAGGCCATTTTGAGTACATTTGTTATGCCTTTTGGCCTTACAAATGCTCCAGCCACCTTCCAAACCCTAATGAACACTATACTGGCAGATTTCTTGAGAATGTTTGCCCTTGTGTTTTTTGATGATATCTTGATCTGCAGCAAGGATATCACAGAGCATGTTACCCACCTCAGAACAATACCGCAAGTTTTGAGAACAACAAACTCTTTGAAAAAATGAGCAAGTGTACATTTGGGCAGACAGAGATTGAATATCTGGGCCACATAATTAGCCAAGAGGGTGTGGCTACTGACCCAGCTAAGATCTCAATCATCAAGACATGGCCACCTCCATTAAATGTCATTGAACTTAGGAGTTTCTTGGGCTTAGCAGGCTATTACAGGAGGTTCACTAAGAGTTATGGCATTATATGCAGACCACTCTTTGATGCTCTCAAGAAAGATGCTTTTATCTGGACACCTGCTCAACAAGAAGCTTTTGACACAATCAAACATATAATGTCTTCTCCACCAGTATTGGCCCTACCTTATTTTGCATTACCATTCATTTTGGAGGCAGATGCCCGTGGAAATGGAATTGGAGCAGTTCTAATGCAAGAAGGCAAGCCAATCTCTTTTATCAGCAAGACATTAGGCCCTAAAACTTCAACACTTTCAACATATGAAAAAGAAGCCTTGGTAATCTTGGAAGCTCTCAAGAAGTGGAAGCATTATTTTGCTAGTACATCAGTTATCATAAGAACTGACCAACAAAGTTTGAAGTTTATACAGGAGCAAAGACTGGTTGAAGGGATTCAACATAAACTTCTAGTCAAGCTACTGGGCTATAACTACAAAGTGGAATATAAAAAGGGAGAGAGAATAGGGTAGCAGATGCACTGTCTAGAGCTACTCATGCAACAGAAGTGATGGCCATGACACAAGCAGTACCTGTTTGGATGGAACAAGTAACAACCAATTATGAAGAAGACAGTTTTTGTTTGGAATTGCTTGCTAAATTAAGCATGGATCCATTACCAACACCAAATTACACCCTAGATAATGGCATAATCAGATACAAGAACAAGTTGCTCATTGGAAATACAGGCAACCTCAGGCAGCAATTATTGGAGAGCTTCCACACATCTGCTTTGGGGGGGGCACTCTGGTGAAAGGGCTACTTGCAAAAGCTCCAATTAATATTCTACTGGTAAAAAATGCAGCAGCATGTTAAAGAATTGGTGAAAACCTGCCCTGTCTGCCAGAAGAATAAATCAGAAAATGTTCCATACCCAGGCCTGCTAGCTCCTTTACTACTCCCAGACATGGCATAGACCCACATTTCTATGGATTTTGTTGAGGGACTCCCCAAATCTCAGGGCAAGAATGTGATTTTGGTGGTGGTAGACAGGTTTACAAAATACTCTCACTTTATTGCTATCACCCATCCTTACACTGCTCAAGATATTGTTGATTATAAATGTGTTTAAGCTGCATAGCCTACCCAAGGTGATTGTTACTGATAGGGATCCTATATTCACTAGTTCAATTTGGCAAGGCCTGTTCAAGAACTTGGGTGTCAAATTGCACTTATCATCTGCATACCACCCACAAACTGATGGGCAAACCGAACGGGTTAATATGTGCTTGGAAAACTATCTGAAATGCATGTGTTTCAGCAGTCCTAAAAGATGGTTGTACAGGCTATCTCTTGCTGAATGATGGTATAATACATCATACCATATTTCCCTGAATATCACTCCATTTCAAGCCCTATATGGTTTTCCTCCACCATTGGTTGCAGAAGTAGTAATGCCTGACTGTCCAGGTCTCACACCACAAGAACAAGCTCGAAACAGACAGATAACACATCAAGTTATCAAGGATAATTTACACAAGGCCCAAGCAAGAATTAAGTTACAGGCTGATAAACATCGATCTGAAAGGGAATTCTCAGTTGGTTATATGGTCTACCTAAAGTTGCAACCATACAGGCATACATCACTTAGTGCTCACATATGCCTGGAATTACAATCAAAGTATTATGGGCCTTTTCGTGTTCTTGAGCGAATTGGGAAGGCTGCTTACAAGATCTTGTTGCCAGAGGGATGCCAACTACATGATGTCTTTCACGTCAGCCAGCTCAAGCAACATCTTGGCTATCATGTTGTTCCTAGTGCAGAATTACCATTGATTGATGCCAAAGGAACAATCAAGGTGGCTCCTGAAGCTATATTGGACCGCAGGCAGATTCCACGCAACAATGAACCCGTAGTTCAATGGCTAATCCAGTGGGTTAATTTGCCGCAATCAGAAACTACATGGGAGGACGTATCCTTCATCAGGAAAGTCTTTCCTTCTTTTCATCCTTGAGGACAAGGATGATCTTGAGAGGGGGGAATTGTCAGGAAGACCTGATCAAGCAGAGCAAGCCCTTTTCACTCGTGACCGTCCATCTCGGCATCAACGGCTCCTGTCGCTTTTACTTGTGTCTTAGTTTATTTTCGGATTACCAACAGTTGCCGCTGTTAATGTTGTTAAACTGTTTTACCGTTGCCGGTCACTTGATATAGGCCATGGCGTTGCTATAATCGAACTAAGGGGAAAAACGGGTGTAAACCCTAAGTTGTAGTAGTTCTTCGTCGCCGCCGACGACCCTGAACCTGGAATTGTAAGCTTCTTTCCTGGATTAATCGAAACTGAGTCCTTGTCTGTGATTTCTTCCCCTGTGAATTCGTGTTCTTCCTTTTTCATTTGCTTGATTTCCCGTCTGGATCTTCCCTGATCCTGACAGCTGTGCTGCCGCGGAGCTGGGTCCAGCGGCGTCGGGCGTCGTGCAGATGCCCTCGAGGCACCAGCGCCGTGTCCTTTCCACGCAAGTGCTCGATGTTTTGCCTGACTGCCTGAAGTTTTGTGCTGTACTGAGAGTGCACAGCAGAGCTAAAAACGAATTTTTGAATTCGTCAATTGGTAAGTGCGACAGGTTGACTGGGAATTCTTGGATTTATACAGTCATCTCTGATTCGCAAAATTCTTTCTGTTGTCTTGTTGAACAGATGCCTGCTGCATACTTTCATGGCGTCAAGCGCCGCCTTCTGCCGCCTTCGTCGAATCAAGTGCCTGATCCTCCGTGGAGTCATCTCTTGCAGCGCATAATTGGATTGAGCTGATTTGGGAGGTCCGAATCTTCCTCGGGAAAGGTCCATGCTCCAAACAGATTCGGATTTTGCGTGTGTTCCTGGACTCGGATTTCGCCCACAATGTCGAACTCGAACTCGGACGTACGGACATGTATAGCATAGAACCATCAAGAGGTTCCCCTCGGCCTGCTCCTCCCAGAGATTGCAAGCGCTCGTGGAAGCAACTCCTCCAATTGAGATGTCCAGCAGAAGGACTATGATGATCATGCTCCGTCTTTGCCGTCTGTTTTTGAGAGCTTTTCCCAAGATCGTTGCCTTTTCGCCGAGTTCACTGAAGGCATTGCAGAGATTTGAGCTTGTTCAAGGGACACCAGTCATGGAGGCGGCCATCGTGGGCAATGAATCGCCTGAATTGCCGGTTGACATCCTGATGGACATCTTTGCTCTGCTTGAAATCCCTGACCTGCTGCGTGCAGGAGCTGTATGTTCCTCATGGCACGCTGCATTCAAGAGCCTGCGCAACACCAGAAGTTACCAGCGGCATCAGACGCCATGTCTCCTGTACACCTCTGAATCCGATCCTGACAACGTTGCCTGCATCTACAACCTTGCAGAGGAGAGGATTTACAAGCTCACTCTCCCTGATCCACCGATCCGTGGCCGGTCTCTGATCGGCTCCTCGAGTGGTTGGCTGGTCACCGCCGACGAGAGGTCTGAGTTGCACATTGTCAATCCGATCACCGGTGAGCAGATTGCTCTCCCGTCGGTGACCACCATCGAGCACGTGAAGCCCATCTTTGATGACGCCGGGGAAGTTCAGCAATACGAGCTGTCGTATTTCAGCAGAGAAGAGGTTTACCGTGACCCGACCATGCTTGCTCTCCATGAGCTGCGTGATCACCTCTTTGTCAAGGCATTTGTGTTCTCTGATGGTGACTCTACAAGAAGCTACATTGTGGTCTTGATCCACGAACCATATGAGCTTTCATTTGCAAGAGCAGGAGATTCTAAATGGACATGGCTGCCGACGTGTGCTTCCTATGAAGATTGCATCTATGTAGATGGCATGCTGTATGCAGTGACAGGTCCTTGTGGAATTCATGCTTTTGATCTCACTAAAAACCTACTAACTTAAGGAAGGTGGTTGTCGAAGACATGAATAACTATATTTATGAACGCATATACATTACTCAGACACCATTAGGAGATTTGGTGCTAGTTCGGAGGAAACAGGACGTCAAAGATCAGGGTGATGTGGGTGAGGATGCTCCAGAGCGTGACATTTCAGAGATCATAATGGAAACACGGGAAATCACGATATATAAAGTTGACATGGTAGCAAAAGAGCTTGTGGAAATGAATAGGTTGCATGACCATGTGTTGTTCCTTGGGTACAGCCAGTCGTATTGTCTCGGTGTTGAAGAATATCCATCATTGAAGGTCAATCGTGTGTACTTGACTGATGATGAAAGATATATCGCATTTTGGAAGAAGAATCGCCGTGATATATGTGTTTTTAATTTGGAAAGTACCAGGGTCGAAGAAATTGTGCCTCCTCAGTGTTGGTGTAGCTGGCCAGCTCCCATATGGATAACACCCACCCTTACAAAGACTAGTGGAAGTGCACGCACGACACGTGCGTGATAAAAAAAAGTACATACAAAATAAGTATACAAATTTACTTATAAAATAAGATATCATGAGTTATTAATATATCAAAATTTTATCATAATTAGGTATGACACATGCAGCACGTACGTGTTTAAAATCAAGTTGTTCTAGTTGATAGTATCACTAATGTGGAGAATACGTGGGAGTAGAACCCACTAAATAGGTCAAAGATATCTAATATTGGAGTTGAATAATGAAAAACAAACATAAGCAATAGTTCAATTGTTAGAAATATACTTTTCTCTTTTCAAAAAAATGCTCAATAGGAAGCATTGTCTCGTGAAACATTAGTGGTCGGAAATTTAAGATATTAGAATCCTTTACACAAAGAGTTTGAAACATTTCTTCCAACCTTGCAAGAAATAGATTTATAAAGATATATTTTTCCTCTAACTGAAACGCAAATGTAATTTATGTAATGGTGGATGTCACGAAAGAAATAAGGCCGTATCTGCCATTTACATTGATGTAAAGTATTCTGTATATTGTTTGATACAAATTTGCTCACAATGAGGATTTTAGGGAGACACAGATTGGAGGATACATAAGCAATTAGCTCATTTCATCAAGTATACAAAATTGCATCACCAGGCAATTCCTTAATCTTGGTGCAGTAATGATGCGTTGGTCAATAGAGGCATAATTTTAATTTGCTCTAGTTCTTTTCATAAAGATGCTCAACTCATAAAGATGCTCAATAGGAAGCATTGTCTCGTGAAACATTAGTGGTCGAAAATTTAAGATATTAGAATCCTTTGCACAAAGAGTTTGAAACATTTCTTCCAACCTTGCAAGAAATAGATTTATAAAGATATATTTTTCCTCCAACTGAAATGCAAATGTAATTTATGTAATGGTGGATGTCACGAAAGAAATAAGACCACATCTGCCATTTACATTCATGTACAATATTCTGTATATTGTTTGATACAAATTTGCTCACAATGAGCATTTTAGGGAGACAGATTGGAGGATACATAAGCAATTAGCTCATTCATCAAGTATACAAAATAGCACCACCAAGCAATTCCTTAATCTTGGTGCAGTAATGATGTGTTGGTCAATAGAGGCATAATTTTAATTTGCTCTAGTTGAGGACCCGGGTTTTAAAAATATAGATTCATTTATGGTAGCATCGAATCAGATCACCAAGTCATTAATGATTTGAAGGCTACAATAAGCATCCTCGTAACCTCACCAAGGGAGTCTTCTCTCCTAGACAAGACCAATACACTTCAATTCAGATCATATAAATCAAAATAGAAAAAAATGGAAAGTATAAGCACACACATCAATCCAATCAGGACAATATGTTGGGAATATAACATTTTTGTAAAAAATTTAAACAATCTTGGAGACTAATTTTGTGCCTAAATCACATTTGTTCACACACCCTCAAAGGAAAGTCTGAGGCCACGTATCTTCAAACTTATTTGTGTTTTTAAATATGCCTACAAACTCAAAGCTTGATCTTAGCCTCACATCATAATCAACATGGAGATTATGGCAGAAATTCATAAACTACTTTACTGACAATGAAAACAAATATTAGTGTCAGAAGTATTATTATTAGATTGATATAGTCACTCAAAGCACAATATCCAGACAGGAAGAATAACATTGTAATTAAGAGTGACATCTAATAGTGTTGCCAAATTAAAGCAGAAACATACACAATTTTTAGGACAAATTTATCCATTTTTTAGGGAGTCAATTTATCCATTTGGATAGTGACAAAACTATCACACATCAGTCTATTTATTGACTTATTTCAAGTCCCTTCCCTTCCTCCGGCCTTCAATTACAAGTTTACAACATGACCAAGACGCCCAAGTAATGGGCCTTGCACTGGATCAATCTAGCAGCCATCTGAATCCCAGCCTCCTTGATGTTGTCCCTCTCCAATAATTGTAACTGTGTATGATGATTACAAAATGTAACAAAATGGCCTCATTATTATAGATTGGAATATCAAGCATTGTGCATAAAAGAAAGCACAACAGGACAGACTCATCAGACTATTTTTGCACTCTGAAACCAGAATATTCAAAACTGAATAGACCATTTATTTTAGGTGTACTCGTAACTCGAATGATCATGAATAGTCCTTCTGTTGATTGACCGCTATATATGAACTTGGACCTGGTGTAGGCTGTAGAAGCTATACATCTTATAAGAACCATACGACAAATAATGATATCACATTCTAGCAATCAATTACCTTGTAATAAGGTAAATTGAGAGAATTTGGAGTGCTGCAATAGGGACTTAAGTCCCAACAGGAGATGGTGCACCATCTGCAATGTGAAACACATGCATTCAAAGTTACTCTGACTCAATGTTCTAGTAGGAGCACAGCTGTTCAATTTTTATTGGTACTCCTACCTTGTGAATTGATCAAAAATGGGAGACTGGATATAATACGATTCTCACCTGGTTGATGGAACACCAACAGCAGAATGATGGTGTGTCATCTGCAATGTGATGTAGCCTCAATTTTCTCTTGTATCTAAGCTCCCGGCAAACCATCCTTCCAACAGGCACTATCTTATTTTCCAAAACAAAAACTCTGAAAACTTTGGTTCACCTGTTAAAATTCAAGATACTTATCAGTAATTGATGTACTCGCAAGACCATAGAATAAATCACATTTCACATGTTTCCAGACACATTTAGGATCTTGTTTGACAAAAAATTTCACCATTTTCACCAAAATAACAGCATTGCCTTTATCAGTGGAGATTACCCCATCAGAAGCATGTGTTCAGATTTAAGAAAAAAACCTAGACATTCGTAGAATGATAGACAATCCTTGAGCTTACAATTTGACAACAAAGAAACAAATGACTATAGTACTAATTACGAAGGGCAGTTGTATCATTTCATCACTTAATTCTAGATATCCGTTTTGCTCTACATGCATCTAGCTAGATTA
This sequence comes from Cenchrus fungigraminus, assembly GCA_036936925.1. Classification (NCBI taxonomy): domain Eukaryota; kingdom Viridiplantae; phylum Streptophyta; class Magnoliopsida; order Poales; family Poaceae; genus Cenchrus; species Cenchrus fungigraminus. Next base: position 114,722,217 of record CM072779.1, on the reverse strand, counting down.
GATCACCAAACCTGCATGATTAACAACCACTACTACAGGATGCATTAAGGCATTTTATTTCAACTTGCATTCACAATCATCTTTGTATTATACTTAAATAGTTAATACTCAACAACAACAGGAAATGACAAAGAAAAGATAGCATTAACAGTGTACATATAGTTGACCAACGATAAAGGAAAGTAATAAAAGGTTGTACAGGATCCATTATCACTCATTAGTAATAGTTGAGTAATGATAATCTTATCTAAGATACTCCACTTGATTCACCATATTAAAACCAAAGTATCCCAGTAATTATTTTACCTTATTCTTCCATCTGCATTTTCCCACCACCATCGTGTGAATACCCCATAAGCAATATGTTTAACCAACATATGCGACTTCTCTGCATTTCACCAAACCATTTGGAGGTAGAGGTAGTGCAAACCGATGAGCCACAAAGAGTTATCTGCACCCGTTTGTAAAATATCCAGAAGACAACGAGCATCAAATTCACATAGATATTCACACAAGATTTGGGATAAGGATTACATCTACACACCAACAAGAAAAACTTGATGTGACCAGGAAATAATTTCTTTGCCTAGGCCTAACAAATCTCATTACTACATCATACTGAGAACTAAAGAAGTGGGATTGAATACTTCTCTCTGAGATGTACAATTGATATATTAGTCCAGAAATATAGATGTAATTCTATTATATTTCTTAATGCAATGATACACTATTCTTATGTGTGTTCAAGAAAACAAAAGATTTCTTTATAAGACAATGATGTACCACTATTAGAAAGAAAATCAAAGCAAAACATGCTTCAATCATATTTTATTTGCAATCCTTAAAATTCTAGTAATAATGTAAAAATGTCACATCAAATGGGAAGAGGGCAGGGAATCTGTCAAGGACTGCAATTCAACTAAATTTGTGCAGACTGCATATCGTTTATAAGAATCGAGAACAGTGACCAACGGAACAAAATAAAATTCCAGGCACAGACTTGGAACACCAACTAATTCCCTGATGCTACTGTAAGAGACAACCAGGTAAGCATGTAAGCACAATAATCAACATGTCCTCTAAGAAAAGACAAATAATCGGATAAGGCTAACAAGAAACAAATCATATTTGCAACATAGCTCATGCTGTAAATGAACTATGGAAGTAGAATAATTAATGCACAATACATGAGATAATAGTTCCAAAATCATACTAATTTCCATTTGCAAAATCAATTTTAGTATCAAAAGTACCTGTTAAGCTAATAGGAAAGTAGATAATATTTACAGAATGAGCTTTCCCATAAAACTACAAGCAGGCAGAAAAAAGATGAACAGATAATTACCTGCAGTGAAGAGAATGTTTTTTCATGGTTCCTTCTATAAATTTTCTTTTGGCCTCATATTACATTGTTCTTATATCCACAAGAAATTGGAAACAAAAAGTGTTATGTCAGCATAATTTTTTCTATCAATAGTTAAAAGAAGGAACCGAGACTTCCTAGTATGTCCAAATATACCATCCCCTTTTCTCAAGTGCCTTCCTAATGCGTAGCAAAAATAAAAATAAAAATAAAAATAAAAATAAAAAATGGAATGCACCATTAAAACTGCAACTACTTTCAAATTACATTAAATATGAAGGCCAGTCTACTAAACTATTCCAGCTAGCACCATGCTCCATTCCATTTCAAGATCTATGGGCTGTGTGAAGATCATAAAATTCAGAACTCCATACCATGCACAGCAATAAAACATGATCGTATATTAAATTGTGACCACCTTTATTGTCAGAAACCAAAAGACATTGAATTCGCATTGTAGTAGCCAGCACATGCACAATGGGTTTGTGATGGACGCAAAAATTGGAATGTTCATGGCAGTCATGGAAGAAAGCACATGTATGTGTGATAAAATATTTAAAAATGTAGTTGCCAATGCAACAAGCAATGCTAGACTAAATTTACAATATTGGAACATAATATGAAAATACAGAGACTACATAAGAAATTTACCAAAAGCTATAATCAGGTAATAGAATGTGTGACAAAACACCAATGTGCACCTGAGCATAAGGCTACTAAACAAATATCTCATGTCACACATGAATTTGAATTTAGCCAGTTCAGAGATAGCTAAAAAATTTAGCAGCAATAATTAGGTGTCAATGAGAAGAAACACACCTCAATAGTAAAGTTTTTTTTCCTGCAACAGAGAACTAAACTGAATGGCATCACCTGCATGGTTCTCACGTATCAATGTAGTAGTAGTCAGTTTATGCAAATCTTATACTCAAGTGTATCACATAATTTGTTAGGATAATGATTTTAGTTGCATAAATAACCAAATGCCTTGATTCCAACCATTCCAGACATTGCTCCTAAACTGCATGTATTATTCACAATCTAGTATTCTTTGAAGCAACCATTTAAATTGAAAACAAACAGCCTCCATTTGCACAGAAGCATCATATGGTACAGCTCCGTGCACCGCCTCCTATGTAAGTGTGCAGGATCACAAACAACGTTCAAAACAAGAAAATAACCAATTTATAACTGGAAGGTAATGATGTTTCAATCAATCAATGATGACATAGAAATAAGCAAAGCCGAAATTAACCTGCACTCAAGTGTAGCACACTGGGGAGCTGGTCAAACTCCCTCGCTATTCTTCATCATTACCTTCAAGCAAAACCTCTCACCCTCCAGCAGCTACAACATATATGTTTTTTCTTTCACATTACACAAGCAAATAGCAAAATCAGGGCTTCTCGTAAGAAGAGAGGATGCAACCAGGGATTTCAACTTACCAATCATTTGGGCTATTGCGTGAAGCAGACAGCATTAGCTCACTTGGCAGAAGGAGCATGGCGGGGACAAACGGTCAGAGATCCCGCCGCCACCGGAGGTACAGCTAATGTTGGCAGACATGCACTGCTCTGAGAAGGTCGCAAGTACAACATGAACATGCCCAAAACATTACCTCCGCAAGCACTGCTTGGGTTGTGGACCCATAAAACATTGATTAGCATCAAATTAGATTAAATTGACAGACATGGGGTGCATGCTTCCATATCTATCTCGTTATTCTTGTGCTTTCGGTTTCTTTTGTTCAGCAGCACCGATAGAATCATCTGCAAGCAATTAACAGAAAAACAAATGAATGGCACAAGATAGATACAATCACAAATCAGATAATGGAAATGCTACACAAGAAGCACCAGACAAGAAACAGGCACAAAGCAGATGATGATGGAAATGCTGGGCAAGATACAGGTAGCAAAACCGGAATTAAGCAGCCGTGGCCGAGCACAAAGAATAGATGGCATACCTTCTCCTAGTCTCTTCACACCACGACCACGACCACGTCCACGTCCATGGCGGGTGTCTTGATCGTTGGTCACATCGCTAAGCGGAGCTCGATGGTCCATCCAGGATGGAGGAAAGAGAGCAAGGGAAAAGCAAGCAATGGAATGAGGACGGGATGGAGGAAAGGGAGCAAGGGAAAAGCAAGCAAGACAAGGGATGGAAGGAAGTGAATAAAGGGAAAAGCAAGCAAGGAAAGTGATGGAAGGAAGGAAAATAACGCTGCGGGATCAATCAATGCAACGCACAAAGGAAGGAAGGAAGGAGAGGTTTTAGGGAAATCAATCAAAGCACCAAAGGAAGGAAGGAAGGAAGGAGAGGTTTTAGGGAAATCAATCAAAGCACCAAAGGAAGGAAGAAAGGAAGGAGAGGTTTTAGGGAAATCAAGAAAGCCCCACCGCGGGTACAAGGAAGGAATGGAGGAGAGGTTCTAGGGAAATCAATCAACGCACCAAGGAAGGAAGGGAGAAGAGGTTTTAGGGAAATCAAGGAAGGCCCACCGTGGGTACAAGGAAGGATTAAAGGAGAGGTTTTAGGGAAACAAATCAAGGCCCACAGCGGGTACATGAGGCGGGTAAGGCAAGTCGCGGTGCAAAAAAAGGGTTTTGCGGCAGAAACAATTTCTATCGTCAAGTTTTTTCGTGGTTCGTCATCAATTGGCGCGGTTTGGTGGTCCACATCGTCGTTTCTACCTGACACGTGGGTCCTTTGTGAGAGGGTGGGTAGGCTCCCCTTGGGTGAGAAGTGTTTTACAATTCTTTCTGCCTTTATAGTATAGATGACCTCAACTCCTCAAGAGTAAGCTCCCATATGAAATTGTAGCTATTTCCATTTTTACAAAAGTTGTTCCATTACCATTTAATCAATGTATATTGATTTAATGATATATTCTTGACTCATTTTATTTTCCATACCTCTTCACACACTTTATTTGTTTCACTTTTGTACTCCGGCAAATCGGTGGTTTTTCCTTTTTCCCTTGTAATTTTTGCGACAAGGGATATCTTCCTGAAAAGCACATGCTATGGTTGCAAAATTTTGAGAGTTGGCATATGTTGTACAAAATTCTAGATGCACCCTCGTTGGATGTCACACCCAGTTCTAAAGTCAAAACCAGATACATAATTTGCATGTGTTTAGGATCAAGTTTACACATGCAAACAACTCAGTGAATACCAAAACGCAATGTCATAGTATAAAGAGAGTATTATCATTATTACATGACCGATAGTCATTTATTCTAACACACGAAACGAGTAGCTAACAGCGGAAAGTAAAGCACGGACGTCCTCCACAGGCAGTCGACTGGTGGAACGCACGCCTAGAACTCGTCGAAATCTTCCAAAAAATCCTCAAATCATCCGTCTGAGCAGCTGAGCGAGTAGTGTAGATGCAAGATAGATGAATAACAAGCATGAGCACATGTCGTACTCAACAAGGGAATAATACATAAACAACATGCAAGACTTTATAGTGGAAGGCTGATAAGGTTAAAGCGATTAACACTTTTAGTTGGTCAAAATTTTACTAAACAGCTATTTACTAGCAAATGTAAGTATATACCAAACCCAATTAACAGAAGCATCATCATGAATAAGATAAATGTAAATGCAACAAGTTAATTCGACTTCCATAAATTAATCATGTGAGGGTCCAGGCCGCTCGTTATCGTGAGCACGGCTAACCGGTTAGTTTTACACTATGTAGAGGTGGCACATCTTCACCCACAAGTCGCGTAAAAAGTCCCGAAGAACTTTGAACCCAACCATGTGATGCTAGCTAGGCATCATATCACACTACCAAGGTGTGATTGCATAGGGACGCTACGAGGTCTTTACAAAGATTCTCTAATAGGGACTGCTCGCTAGGTTACATGGTCAATGCAACGCATAACCCTCTCTCAAACTGCGAGGCTACCATAGAGCATATCAGGTTGAGGGCCGGGCTATACATCATCTACCGCCACCCCCTCGCCCCTTTTAGGTAAAGCATATCACACCCTAAAGTTTCTAATTAATTGACCAAGCCATATGGCTCGTGGTTGCACTGTTGTCCTGAGTGGTTCTCCATGTTCTGATTAACAAATTGTGGTCTTGTTTAATGAAGGTATAGCATAAGTAAATCCAGATTAACATTGTTGTTCATTAGAACCACCATAAACCCAAATTTAGCAACTAAGCATGGTCTGCCCAACATGAAAATAAACCCAGGTTGATCAAGGCATAGGGTAAACAAATCTAGTCGAACCTTAAATATATAGGACCCATCATATTGATGCGAACAATAATTAAATAAACAATGTAATTAAAATGCATGTTTTAATGGGTAAAATGGGCATGCATCAAGGACTTCCTTCCACGAACTCTTGCTACTACTCAGGGTCTTGAAAGTCTTCAACTGCAGCAAACTCCACGTACGGATCGTTCTCTACGCATCACGACACATACAAGCAAACAATAGAATAAAATAAGAAATAGTTACCAAACAGTAAGAACATCACGAATTAGAGAGTTAAAACTATTCTATGCTTCGAGACGATCACGTGGGTATAAAGAACACTAAAAACGGACTTAAAACATGCATTCTATGGCTAAAACAAGCTACAGGGGCTTAACTGCGGAAAAACTAATCCTATAGGGGCTAAACCGCAAGAAACCGAGGGCTAAAACATGATTACGTATAAAAACATAAGGGATGCAGTGCAAAACCTAAAGGCTGGACCTCAAGCATTAAAACCAGAAAGGTTAGGGTCTAAAATGTAAAGAAAAGGATCTAAATCTAACAAACCGAGGGTGTCTTTAACAAAAGGGGTGCGGCGCGGCCTGGTTGACCGGTATTTACCGGTTTGACCCACAGTCAGATGCAATCTGAGCTGCACATTGCGGGGTGGACGGCTGGCAGCGATCGCAGCAGGGCGGCGGCGCACAGGTGACGGAGGACTCACCGACGAGCGGTGGCGCTCTCGCCGAAGAACTCGATCTCGAGTTCTGGGCTCGGTTTGACGCACGGGTTGCTCGGGAATGAAGCGCACGATGCGACGGACTCAACCAGGGCACCAGGTACGGCAGAGACACGACGGAGGTGGCGCGGGGGCTAAGAGAGGCGGTGCTCCACGGTGGCACGACTTCGGCGAGCTCTCACGGGCGAAGCAAGGCACCAAATCGAAAACAAGTGGGACGTTCGACTTCCTCGCCTCCAAACGAACCTCCGGAGCTGCTACACATCAAAGGGGAGGCAGCGGCGAGGTGAAACAACGGCGGCGGTCGAGCTAGGGATTTGCGGCGGCACTGGAGCTCGCGGGCGGCTATGGTTTTGGGGGAAATGAGGCACGGGTGGCAGCGTTGCCTTATAAAGGCCAGGACAGGGTGCCTTGGTGTGCAAGTCAAGGGAGAGTGTGTGGGCACGAGGCGCGGCGCGGTGTGAACCTGAGCTCGGGTCGGATCTGGCCGGAGGTGGGGGATGACGCCTAGGCCCCACCTGGCGACGACCGAGGGCACGGGAGGCGAAGGCGAGCGCAGGCCGGAGCTGGGCCGTTGGCTGGTTGTGCTGATGGGTCGAAGGACGACGTGCGGCCAGAGTAGAGGAGTCCGGGGAGCAGCGCCGGACTTCCGACTGACGGACCGTGCGGTGGAGCTGGTCTGACAGGCTGCAAAGCTGAGGGGCGGCGAGCAAACTGAGCGGAGAAATCTGGGGGCCTCAGCCGGACTTCAGCTAACAGGCCGCGTGGAAAGAGAAAGAAAGGGGAAGGGAGAAGAAGAAAAGGATTTTGCATTTGTTGAAAAGCAAACAAATGAATTCAAATCTGAATTTGAATTCAACTCAATCAAAAACCATGCTCCAGCATGAATGCAACAAACATCAAGCCATTTATTTGATTTAGAAAAACAAAAAAGTTTTCTTTTCTTTTCTATACTATATTCCCTGTAAAGAAATTAAATGTTGAGAAAAATTTTAAAATTAAGAGAAATTTGTTGTTCAATTTTTCTTCCTATTCACATCCTGAAATTCGGAAATTTCAAGGGGTGACAAATTTACCCCCTTAAAAGGAATCTCGACCTCGAGATTCGGATGGACTAGGAAAGATTTTGAGAATTGCGAGGCTCCAGAGTTAGATAGAACTGAGGTGGGGGCAGTGTTGATAAAAAACATACCAAACACGGTCTTTGCATTTACGTGGTTCAAACAGCCACGTGCGGAGTTCTACTGTTCCTTGGAGCTTTGTGGGGTTGGTTCCCATTCCTCATCTGCTGACTCTGCACTAGAGTATTCTGGGTGCTTCTCTGGGGGCAATTGTTGGTAAAGTGACCAGTCTCTCCATACTTAAAGCAATTATTACCAACATGAGTGTTGGGCGCACTAGGTCCCACTGGGGTTCCGCAGGAGTGCTCGGGCTAGACTGCTGGTCACCGGGATGTAGGGTCTGTGGAGTGGATTGCTGTAACTATTAAAAGGGGTGCTTGAACGATTGGATATTACGCTGCAACTAATTCTGCTCAAAATTACCACTCGGTCCTCCAGGACGCAGTGGTGTCCTCTACGGTGGGGAAAAGTGAGAGCGAGTGCTGCTCCCTGACTGTCCAGGAATAGTGGCCTTCCTCTTCAAATATCTCAGCTCTCTGCACTTGGACTCCAAGCACATGGCTCTATCAATTAGCTCCTAGAAGGTCGGGAAGGTGTGAGACATGAGCTGGTACTGAAGTGATCCAGCTAACCCATCCATGAATAGCTCATGCTTCTTCCTACTGGTAGCAACATCCTCAGGCGCATAGCAAGACAACTCAAAGAACCGGTCCCTGTACTCTGCCACTAACATCTCTCCCTGCTTGAGAGCATGGAACTCCTTCTTTAGCTTCATGAGACCAACAGGTATGTGGTGGCTCCTGAAGTTAGTGGTGAACTCCTACCCAGTGATAGCATATGGGTTGGCATGAGCGGTGACAAAAGCATCCCACCATGCTGAAGTAGATCCCTGGAGGCACCCTGAAGTATATAGGACCTTCTCCCTGTCATCACAATGGGTAATGGCACTACGTGAAAACCTCAAATAGGTCACGCAGCATTTGTAACGGGCCGTTAACACCCGTTACAAGGACCGCATCTGTAACGGTTGTTGTTTGGTGCCTGTTACGCATAAGCGTGGCAGGCTCGACCCCGACGTGGCCAACACACCGCCCGTTACCAACGAGGACTTCCAGTAACTGGCTTCTTAAACGCCCGTTGCAGTTATTCTTTGTAACGGACGTTAAAATGCGGTTGTTACGAAAGTTAAACCTATCGGTAACGGGCCCTTTGAGTCCGTTACCGATCACTGCCCTATCGGTAAGGGGCTCTTTAAGTCCGTTACCGATCACTGCCATATCGGTAACGGGCTCTTTAAGTCCGTTACTAATGACAATTTGACGTCCGTTACTAGACTCGGAGCTCAATAATTGAAGTCCATTACCACTCTCACTGCCGTCAAATATTTGACTATGTCATCATAGCAAATATTGGATATCACACAAACATATAATCATGTCTCTTAATAAGATGCAAAACCACACGTACACATAGATAGTAGTCATAAGAGCATATTCTACATATTTAAGATGCATATATAGCTAGCATCACATGTTCACATATGACATGCATAATGTTCAGAACAAACATATTCACATGATCACATCTGATGTGCATCAGTAGGGGCACTAGTTAGATGGCTTCTTTTGTGCTACAGCCTCAAGTTCCGCTATCTTTGCCTCTAGCAGTTTTACAAGTCTTTCCTGCAGCTCAGCATTCTTCTTCGCAGCTTTGGCAAGTTCAATATCCTTCATCTTCTGTGCGCCTTTAAACTTTTCCACCTCAGATTCTAGTATTTTCTGACCATTTGCTAGGAGACTTATGTCGTCCACAGCCTTGTCATCCATCCTTCTATCCACCTTGTCGAGTACTTTCCAGATGCAGTCAAGATTGTAACATCCCGGATTTTTCCGGAATGTTAATGTTTGCAAAAATGTGGATTTTCAAAATTTTTCGTGCTTGATGTGCTTTATCAGAATCATAAGACTATCTTCTCGCGCTCTTTCCAAATTCTTAGTAATAAAATTAATTAAATTGCTTTGAGTGCTAAGGATAAAATCTATGTTAGTGTGATTTGTTCCTTAATTGGATTTTTCTTGAATTTTTTAGTGTGGTTTATATTTGAAATCTAAATCAAAAACTAATTAAACTAACTACCCTCTCTAACCTTCAGACCCGGCTAAACTATCTCTCGGGTCTTCATCTGCTAACTCAGTGGACCCGCCAACTTTTCGGCCCTCTAGTCCTTTCCGGCCTAATCTCTTTCAAAAGTGCTCTGGAATTTCTTAAAAGATTGTTTTATTATTTTCCGACTCTTCGGATTAATTATTTACAAATAATTCGATTTCGGAGAATAGATTATAATTCCTTGAATTAAATATCCGAGAGCTCATTTGAATTACGAAGATATTTTCCGACTTCTCGAATTAATACTTTGCTAATTGATTCGTTCCGGAAAATTAGTCTAATTCATTTGTTTCATATCTACGAAACAAATTGCTATCGATTTATTTTGCGACCTCTAATTTACTTGGACCCAAATATCGGAGCCCATCTAAATCCTACGTAGTCTAACCTTAATCATTTCCCTTAAATACTCTCACCCCTCTCTCTGTCTCCCATTTCCTTTTCTTCTTTCCCTGCCGCCGCCGCCGCCGCCCCCTTTTCTTTTCTCTCTATCCTTTTTTCCTCACGCAAGAACACAGCCACACAAACCTTCCTCCACCGAGCAATGCCAAGCCGCAATCCTCCTTTGCCTTCTGTTGATTCACGCATGAAGCAAATCAGCCAGCAGATCCTTCCCCCTCCTTTCTCCCTTGCGTGCTTCCCAAATCATTAAGCAGTAGCCGCAGCCCCCAATCCACTCGAACTCTCCCTGCTCTTTTTCTTCCACCCGAGATGCAAGGTAGTAGCCTGCAATTTCCTTTTCTTCCCCACCAGCAGCAAGCCAGCCGCAATTGCTCTCTCCCTTCTTTTTTTCCCCCAAATCGCTTGGAGCAAATCCATCAGCGGCCACCTACCTCTCCTTTTTCCCCTGCTCTGCTTCTATGTGCGCGCATCAGGAACTTGCCCCATCCGCCACCAATCTCTGCAGTGCAACCAGAGACGAAGGAGGGGGGAACACAGAGAAGAAATGGCATCGGAGATGGTGGGTGGGTGGGGGGGGGGGCGTGGAGAAGAAAGGGGGATGCCGACTCGGAGCACTGCCCGAGAGTTCGTGCAGCACGCACAGGAGCACCACGTCCTCACCGTTGCTGTTCGGGAACACCACGACCGTCGCCCTGCCTCTGCACGACCTCCCCGGTGAGCCACCCCAACAGCCCTCGCCTTGCCTTCTAGGTGTTCGATCAAATGACTGAGCGGGCGTATGAGGTCTGAGCATCTGAAGTTTTCCTTTTTCTTGTCTCTGCATTGCCGGCCATGGAGTCGTGTCCCCTGTTCTGCTTCCCCTCCACCAGACACGGCACCGGCGGCAACCACAAGCTGAAGATGGTGAACACCGGCCAGCCTCGTGACCTGCTGAACATGGCTGCCATCCACCGCGCCCTCGACGTGTTGGTTGAAATGGCCGACCTATGACAGCAAGCCCTCAGGTGAGCCTAGTTCCCACCTTGTTGTTCCTGTGCCGGCCTTTGAGCCGTTTGATTGCTCTGTGACCAAGCCGTGGTTTTACCCGGCCTTTACCCATGGCTGCTCTGCTCCGCGCCGCTGCGCAAACGCCGTCGCTTGTGTGCCGACCTTCGAGTCGAGCCTTACGCTTGCAGGTGCCGCTGCCGTCGTCCGCGCGCGCGCCACCGCTTGACCGCCACCCTGACCATTCCGCCGTCGTGTGCACGCCGGGCTGAGACGCCGCTGTGGCCAAGTCGCCGGCTTGCACGCGCACGCTTTCACCCATGGGAGGCAAAGGCTTCACCTTTAAGCCTTGTTTCTCCCCGTGAACACACGCGAACAAGCACGCTGACGCCAGTGCCCTGACCAGCGCCGCCGTCCTGTTTGTCTGCCGCCCTATTCTTTCTGCTGCTGTGCGAGCCATGCCCTCGCCGGCCAAAAGCCGAGACTTTTTGCTACCCTAGGTGCATCCCTCGGACGCCTCAAGCCTCGCCGTTGCCTTATCCTGACGGCCGTCGCTTAACTCGTCATTGGCCGACCGTTTCCTTCACGGAGTGCCTCTCGGGTATTTGCTCGAGCACCTCGTGAGCACGCTTGCCCAGACCGTGGGGTTTTGTTCTGCACACCGGCACACATCCCCATGGCCACCTTGTTTTCTGCACAAACCTGTAGTGCTAGTTTTGTTAAACCACCATTCTTTTTCTCTCTGATCTTTTCTCCAATCGAGCAGCAAGAAGCGAGATGCGGCAATCCTTTTCTTTTTCCTTCTATCTGAGCTTCTTGACCATCGAGCCGGTTGTTCGCTGAAGCAGGAATGCGCACAGGCAAGCCATGCAGCCGCTGAGAGCTTTTCCCTCATGCTGTTGCCTTATGCTCACCTTGTGCTGTGTTCTAAAACCATCCATGGCACTGCAGCCTCTTGCTAGAAAGCTAGCAAACGTGAGACCAATTTATTTTGGTCTTATAGTCCTGTTGCTCGCTGAATGACCATCCTGCTGCAACCGCAGTTGCCTTGAGTACAGAACCTAGCCAAGTTCCGAGGCCGTCATATCTCCTGCCCACAAACAGGAAGTTCTAACCCAAACCTGCATCCTATGGAGCTAGCTTATGCTCTGACCATGCTTGGCATAGCCGGCCAAGCCTTGCTACTGCCGGCCACAAGTGACAGCAATTCTCTTGGCGGCCTGAAGCTAATGGTTTATGTGTTTTGCTTTTGATCAAGCCGCTGCAAGCTTTCTCCTTTTTATCCCTCACCTACAGTCGGTTCCATGTCGAGTCTTGAAGCTGCAATCCCATGCTAGAAGCTAGCATGATTATGGCAAACTCACGTTGTGAGGTAATGCCCAGTACACGTTCAGTTTGTGCCAAATTTCTGTCCCGACCAGCCATAAACCTCGCTAGCCCGGGCTATCCTATCCTATCCTTCCCATGCTTATACCAGGGACACGCTCCAGCCATCATCTTGAGCTGCCTAAACCGGCGCAGCCATGAAACAAGTTGAGCCCTCTGCTTACAATCGTAGGAGCTGCACTCAACCTGTAGGGTCGGCTTATGCTCGGACCAGGTCAATACTCAATACAAGTTGTAGCCTCTGCTTGTGTTCCTGTAAGACATATCTTTAAGTGCCCTTACCATCTTTGAGAGCTCTTTGGTGTTCACCCAAAACCCTGCAGGTTGTGGCCCTTTTGTTTGCTCGTGCTCACGTGAGCAACAAACATGTGCTAGTTCTTGGCCACAAACCACACATGCAGTAGTTGCTGCTTGTAAATCTGTAAGCCACATAAGTGCTAATCTAACCTTAGCTCTTTATATATCCTGCTTGTGAGTTGCTTGCTAGCAACAGCACTTGCCCTTTTTCCGTCGAGCCTTAATCTCAGTACCAAGTACCTGTTCTCAATCTTTCGAGACCCGACCATTCCTTTCGTCGCGGCCGTGCCACGCCTTCGTCGTGCGCGACGCGTGCGCTAAATAAACCATCCGCCATACCACGGATAAATCCGTCCTCGTCACATCTTTATTGTGTTCCAGCTTCAGCCAAGTTAGCCAAGTACCCTCACCACACCACATCACATCTAGTTGATCCTTTCTGCACAATCTCGCTAATCTGACCAAAGGGGTCCTACTGACTTTCCATGAGGGGACCCACTAACTTGTGAGACCGCTGACTATCCAGCCTGGTCCCATCTGACATACGGGACCCACAGGGTCACTTGTGGGTTCTGGTCGACCTTTGACCCTTTCCCTTTGACTTGGTCAACAATAATTGTTGACTAAGTCAACTGAGCTTGCAAACCAACCCAAAAACCTAGCCTTTAGTTCTCTAACTTGTTGACTTATGTTTTGTGTGTTTTATCGCAATCAATTAAATCCGTAAAATATTTTTTTATTTGAAAATCAATAATAAATTGATTCTTAGCTTAGAAAAATATGAAATCAGTTTCTTTATTCTTCTAAAATGTTGAAGCACCCGTTAGACTAGCTTTTGGAGTTATTTGGTTCTTTATTGCTTCTCTTTGGAGTTTATTTGCAAATACATCCTCGTTACTTATTTATATTTCCGAATCTAGGATTTCCCGGAGCCGAGGAGACAAGCCAGAAGATCAAGTACGGCTACGAAAACTACGACAACTACTTACACGCAGGTGTTCATGCCCGACCTTCTTTGAATGCCCCTTTAGGCATGACTATTAGAACTGCTAGGCTTTATTACTGCATAGTGATGGATATGATGAACCCGTGCATACTTGTCCTTGATTGACCTACTACTACTTTACTTATGCGTGATGATACGCTGAGCTTGCTATGCATGTGTTGGGATTATTGTGGTAGTTTCTTGGCGTGTGTGGGGAAAATCCGGCAGGAGAAGGTGTTTTGGGATATTTTGGCAGGGGTGAGCTCAAGACAACCCGATCCGGGATCGGGGGCCAGGGATCGTCTTCTCGGACGTTGTCCAGTTTGGTGCCTATGGCGGGTACACTGTTTTAGGAGCACAAGTGTTGGGGTTTTTGTGGTGACTTGGAGGATAGGAGGTCTGAAACCGAGTGGGTCGCCTGTTACACAGGACTTTCGTACACACCACCTCGCCGAGAGTGGGGATAGGGCCGGGTCGACCCTGGCAAGTGCGATACCATACCTGCTAGTAGGATAGAGGGTATCAGTGAGAGGGTTAGGGTAAAGTCCCTTCCGTATCGGACGCTCCCCATGCGGCCACACGGGGGCATGTTCACAGTTCTGGGGTGGTCCTTTGCGAAGGACCGCATCAAGACTCGGATCCAGGATGGAATCGTAACTCCTAGGTGTTCGTCCGGTAGGATGGGCTTGGTTGGCTGATCACCGCCGGGTGCCATTCCGAGTTGGGTACTGGTGTACACGCTCTGCAGAGTTTAGATCTATACGTACAGCCGCGTCCTCGGTTATGGACATGCCCGTTGTTTACTCCGACTCTTACGTTTTGGGATTTCTACCTCCCCCTTATAGGATGAGAGTGTATGGTGAGTCGTGGTTGTATTCGGGGAGAGGAGAGTTGCTCCCTCTGCCTCGCGGATCCGGGTGTAACCATTGAGGTGCGAGGAGTGGGAGTTCTCGCACCGACCCTAGATGGAGATAGGATTTGGAGACGGTGATCTGGGTGTCCAGGTGCAACCGTAAGTGGATGAGTGATAAGGGAATTGGTTGGAATCGGAGATATTATTCTATTTATGTTGCTGCCGCTGTTTAGGAAAACTCTAGCCTACTCCTTGACTACTTTTTTTATACCATTAGTTTAGGCCACTTAAAGCTTGCATACGGTTGGTGACGTGAACCTATCCCATTCCTTAGGGATAGTCTGTGAGTGTGCAGGATTGGACTTGGAGCGAAAGTCCATTTATGAAGAATTCATGGAGGAAGGGTTGCGATGCTTCGCTTAAGGATGCCTGTGGTGAAGATCGAGGATGAAGACCTGAAGTCTTAGCTACCGCTGCGTAGAGTTTGTACTTGTCGTTTAGCCCAAGGGGCTTGTACTTAAATCGTATACCGATCTGTGTTTGGATGTAAATACTCTGTTTTGTACTCTGATTTCGTCGTATGGAAATGATATTATTCTGTAAAGAGTTCTGTACGTGATAGCTACTGATCTAGGGACTATCACAAAGGTACAGGGAGTCGGGTTTTCCTCACCGAAAACTCGGGTCGTTACAAAGATCCTTCCGAGTAACAACACATTTCTACAATAAAGGCAAATTGATGCAAGTTTCATAATTAGATTGCCAAGTTTAATATCATGAAAGATGTAACTGATCAAACAAGAAAGTTGTTTAGCTGTAACTGGGTTCAGAGCTTGGTTGATCATGTGGATTTGTTTTCAGATCATGTCAATGTCCTCCCAAGCTACAGCACCTCCCTAAAACAAAGGCACTGGATGTTCAGTTAATAAAAGTCGATGTAGCATGAAGATTAAGAAATTGAAGTAGTATATAGAATAAGTTCAACAATTTTGTGAGCAGCATATGATGAGTATCATGCATTAAATTTCAAGCATAACAAAATTTCTACTCGAAATGTTAATAATTTTCCTCCCGAGTAACAACATATTTCTAAAACAAAAGCAAATTGAAGCAAGCTTCACAATTAGATTGCCAAGTTTAATATCATTAAGTTTTAACTGGTCAAACAAGAAAGTTGTTTAGTTGTAACTAGGTTCAGAACTTGCCTGCTGCTTCTCTTTACTAATGTCATCCTTCTTCATTCTTTCCATCCTGTTTAGGAATGTGCAGATGTAGTCTAAGGTTTTCTTGAGCCTGTCAATTTCTGTCCAGATCCTGACAATGTCATGTGCTGGTACAACAACTTTCTAAAACAATGGAAAATTGATGCATTTGAACCATTGATTAGTGAAGGCATTGGATGTTCAGTTAATGAAAGTCGCTGAGCATGAAGATTCAGAAATTGAAACAGTATACAGAATGAGTTCAACATTTTTGTGAGCAGCATATGATGAGTACCAGGAATTCAATTTCAAGCATAAACCTAACTTCAAGCATACCAAACTCGAGGAAGGCTCGGCCTCTGCCTGCCGGGCGTCACCAAAGTGCACCCCCTTGGCGCTTGCGCGCGTGTACGGCCTCTTCCCCTGGTCGACGAAGAACCGACCTCTTTACTGCGAAACCTCACTCTCTTGGCGGGGGCGGCGGGCGGGGCCTTCTCCTCCTCGCCGCGGAACCTCACTCTCTTGGCAGGGGCGGCGGGCGGGGCCTTCTCCTTCTCGCTGCAGAACCTCCCTCTTGAGTCGCGTCAGAACGACTGCTTTCCGCCGGCCATCTATACGACGGAGACGAGGAAGGTGAAGGGGAGAGAAGGCGACGGAGATGAGGAAGGCAGAAGGTTTGAGAAGGAAGGGAGAATGGCAGAGTGGCAGGGGAGAGTGACTTTTGGTCAAACATTGGGAACAAAGGATACGTGAATAAGTCAAACCACGTCTCCAATGCACGGAGGCGGCGCGTGGGGCCGGCTCCTCCTCGTCGGTTTGGAGGGGCAAATGCGACGCGGAATAACCATCCCGCGTAGTCTCCTTTGTGTCTGTCTTGATTGACAGGTCAGCCCGATCTCTCAGGACTCCTATTTCGACATACAGGCATAATCAATAAAAAATCTTTTGAGACAAAACAGACATTATATAGATAAAGATAACTTGTCCACATATATTGATAAAGATTACTTGTCCACAAAGATCCACACAGATATATATAATTATTACAAACAGTTAACTCGTCCATCTAGCTAGGTTTTAACTTGCCCATCACATTTTTACAATGGTCATGCTATCTGACCATGCACATCAACAAAAGCATGCCCCCTTCAACGTCAACAAAAGCATGGTATCTTCAACTAGGGTTTGCTTTTTTTGCAGCCTCTTCAAATGCAACCAAGGTATCTTGAAACATATCGAGCGCATCTTTCATGGGCTGCAGATTTTGTTCAGCCAAAACTTGTACCGCCTCATGAATGCAGCCTTTTTGAGGAGGATGTGCATTTCTTCCATAATATTATCAACCTCAGGTTTCACATATTCCCAGACAGTGTCATGCCATTTTGATTCCTATGGAATGAAAAACATAGGAAAGTTGTTACATTAATCATTTGGATGAACCATAGGAATGAGAAGACAGAGATAGACAAAGGAATAAGTCATTTCATAGGAACAAGTTGCTACATTGCTACATTGATCATGTTAGAAATCATACAAAATCTCTATGGAACAAGCCATTTCATAGGAACAAGTTGATCAAGCTCAAGCTCAAGCTGCTCCATTTAGAGAACAAGTAAAAGGCACTGTGATTCAGAGAAACTTGCCTCATCGTCGTCGTGGTAGTTGCCAGCGTCGGATATGAGGTCCTCTACACCTTCGCCGCTCCCTCGACCCCTCTCTGTCGTTGCAAGACATTTGCTGTCACAGACGTGAGGCAGGCGCCTTGCCCTCTTCGCTGCCCCCTCGCTGGCACGCTCCTCCCTGCCGTTGCTTGGCCACTCGTCGGAACCCGAGAGGATCCAGTCAATGACGCTCATCTCCGGTTTTGGGTTCGCTGCACTACCGCTTGGCCCCTCTCCGACGGTCATCGTCGTCTCTGTCTTCGCCGCAATCTCACCGGCACGCACGCGGATCCAGTTGCGGCACCGCATCGCGTTCGACTTCTCCTCCTCGATCCACGGTGCGTGGGGTCGTCCGCTGCTTGGCCCCTCGCCGGCGCTCATCGTCGTCTCCCCGCCTCCGCTCACCTCGCCGGCGCCGCCTCCGCTCACCTACGCTAATCCCTAGTGAGAAATTAGGAAAGCCTCGTGTGTGCTGCGCTTATCCATTCGGGATGTTATATTCATTTTCTAAAATGGAGAGCCATTGCCGACGCGGGTTCGAGAACCCGCGTAACATTGGTTGTCACATGGGTCCGGGCGGGCAGGCAGCGATTATCTTTTTATATAGGCTGCTGACGCTGACGTGTGGGCCCGACACTAATTTTTTTGAAATGAAACTTGCTTCCCTCAAATATTAGAGCTCATAAAACAGCACTTATAAATTCATTAAAAATACGAACAATTCGTAGTTGGTCATTTAGTATTCGAATAAAATATCAGCAGGCACACTTGTGTAACCAAAATTATCAAAATTCGAATTTTTATCTCATGGTTGGGATATAATAATTCTAATAACGTCTTAGGTTAGTCTAAAAATTCGACAAATTGAGTTGGCAACATAATTTGGGTCTCTAAACTTGTGATAAAAATTTCAAGTGGTTTCTAAAAAAGAAGATCATACTTGTGTACAAATGTGTACATCTCTCACATAGTTTCCTAGAATGTTACTTCAACACTGAAGTTTTCCACACTTCACAACATGTTCGAACTCATATACATTTGAAAATTTAACACAACCTTGTGTTCACTTTAACATTACGAAATACAAAATTTCATTAGTAATGGTTGTGTAAAACAAATATTATTTCTATGTTGTACTTGTAAGAAACAAGATAAAGGTATATAAACAACGTCTAGGAAATTGAGTTATATAAGAAACAATGTCATAAATGAATAAAAGTTGATTTTAGAAAAAATCAGAAACAAATATCATCAAATTTGGATTACGAATGACGGAGAAATACGTGATTCAAATCTTTGATTGCAGATTAAAAGGGGAAAATGAAGCGAACTGTTCTTCATTCGAATAGAACTAGCCCCGGCCTGACACGTTTTCCTAATAATATTGGGCCTTTCAGTTTTAAGGCCCACACACGCCCACTCGCGCTAGGGTTAGTAGGGAAAGACGCCTCCCTCACGCAGTCACCTCCTCACTCTCCCCTCATGTCATCGTCCTTCTCCCCCTCGCGCCGCCGCCGCTTCCTCCCCCTCGCCCCCTCTGCCGCCGCTTCCTCACCCTCGTCTTCCTCCCCTTACCCCCCGTGACGCGACACACGCTACACACCTTCGCTAAGACACGCGCCACACCACCCCTCACCTTCCAGCGACGCCGACTAGGAGGAGGAGGAGGGATCCAGCCACAAGGTCGACGCGAGGACGTGGCGACTAGAGATCCCTCTGCTCCGATAGTGACAAGGTGAACTGCATGCTAGAAATCCCTCCTACATCATTAAGATACATTCTTGACTATGCTCAGTTAGGGTTTCGAGTTTTAAAATGTATACTTAGCATTTTCCTTTGGATTCACTCTTATATTTGGTTTTGCTCTTGTTCCATGTGTACATTTGGACATTCTCTCTAAGTTGAATAAGTACCTCATCAGCAACAGAGGCAGCGAGCATCTTCCTCTTTAAAATGGTAAGGTCGCATTGCCTGAACTATTTTTTTGGTTTTTGAATATTGCATTTATGTCAATGGTTTACCATAGAACCAATGAGATTATAGTGGGCTAAACTAGTTACTGTAATTATTTTCTCATTTGTATGGTCTTGTACACAGTTCTGTGGGAGTTGATTAGATAAATGCTTAGCTGTTATGCATGGTTAACTAAAAATGTGCTCTACTTGTCTCCTGTTGTAGCATGTCTCCTGGGAGAGCTAACAGTATGGTCTGTTTTTTTGCTATTTTTGGACACTGAGCTGACCTTTCTCACAATCTCTTGACAATTAATTCACAGGATAAATCTGTCGAGGACTATAGAACTGGTCAATTTGAAAAATATGCATATAATGAAGAAGATGGATATGCCACTGCTAGTGAAGAACAAGAGCAGGTGGGTGGGGTTACGGGCCGAGCTAGAGTGCCAAGGACGGCGACAAAGTGGTCAAGAGACAAAATGGTAGTCACTGAGGTTGAGAGAGGGAGGATGCCAGTACCATTGACACAAAAGCGCAGGTTCAGAGCGCTTGCAGGGCTCATTGCTAGACAGAAGATACCTTTGGATTTGCCATAAATCAAAAAACCTATATGCAGAAACACTTAGAGTTCCAAGAAGACATGAGAGAGCAGGCATTCAAGCTTTTGTGGAAGATTGCAGCCAAGGCATGGAGACAATTCAGATTTCAACTTAGGCGAGATTTTGTCAGAAAAGGACTCGAGCCATTTGGAAAGTACGACTTTATCAAGCCGGAAGAGTGGACAGAGTTTGTGAAACAGCAGGAAACCGATGAAGCCTCATCTGTTAGTGGCAAGTTCAAGTCACTTCGAAGCCTGAACACAAACGAGCACAACATAGGTCCAGCTGGTTATTGTGGGAAACTACCACAGTGGAAGGAAAAGGACAGGAAATTAGCTGCAGCTGGGATCGCCAACCTATATGATGCCATCACTGATGATCGTTCTAGGAATTGGGTGCGAGCAAGGAGTAAGCAAGTGGTGCAAGACGGTGTTGCCGCAATAGTGTACAACAAAGAAGCAAATAAAAGTGCGGCTGCAGACATCATGGAAAAGAATGCACATGCAGAATCTTCAGGAATGACTTTATGGCTGAGGGAGAATGATGTGCTAAGTCAGTGCTTGGGCCGCCCCGAACAACCAGGTCGCGTGCATGGTGTCTCCAGCTACAAGGGCTGAAAGTTTGCATGGTCTCATCACGCTTCCATGTACAGGAAGAGGAAGAGGGCCAGTACTGACTCATCAGTTGATAAACAACAGATGAAGGAAGAAATCAAGCAAGAACTCAAGGCTGAGATGAAGAAGGATATGCTTGACATGATGGCTCGAGGGTACCAGGTGGTGTTTGCACCAGTGTCCAATCGCACAAGCCCTTCACCCGCCGGACTGAAGAGCAGCTGTGCATCCGCAGATAATGTAGGTTTGATCAACGACGCTACAGAGTTGTCGACAGAGGTAGTGCACATTGCTTCCCCCACACAGGAAGACCTTATAGGCACGTTTACTGAACCCACAGACTGTGGCCTATGGATCATATTTCACGGTGTTGAATGTGAAGCTGCAATTGGTGTGGTTCAACTAGAGCAGACTACGCTACACACAGTCCCGATTCATGAAGACTATGATGTGGTCGAAGTGCTGCATGTATATGCTGTCTTTACGGATCACGCGCTGGAACACGCTCCTAATGACGAGGTGACGACACTTGGACAAGCTCTACACCAGAGGATACAGTGGAAGAGGTGTCACATTCACATCAAGGGAGCACCAATTCCAAAATCTTATTCGCACACTACGGTACAGTTTCCTTCTGGTTCATAGACTACAGGACAAAACTCTTCCTCACATGGTTTCCTAGCTCCTCCTCCTCCTTCACCCCCAGAAAAGCAAATTACAGTACAAATTCATTCCCCACCTGGTAACCCACCACCTCCTCCTCCACCCCCAGAAAAGCATATTACAGTACAGATTCATTCCCCACCTGGTAACCTACCTCCTCCTCCACACCCAGAAACACAAATTACAGAACAGATTCATTCCCCACCTGATAACCCACCTCCTCCTCCTCCATACCCAGAAACGCAAATTAAATCCCCACCTTCTTCTCCTCATGAAAGAACAAAACCTCCATCCCCAAAAGAAAGTGCTCCAAACAATGATGCCAAAGCAGGAGTCCAGAGTCATGTGTTGGGTGATGCCAAGAAATCTGTCGACGACAGTTCGAAGAAAGTTGTAGGTACATCTGGGCCCAATATCTCTGTAATAGCTGCTGGTCAGACACCACCTGAGAAACATTCTTCAGCCATCTCAAAGCAGCAGGAAAAGAAACTCGCTGAAAATAAAAGGTCTACCAGAAAGCGATTTGAGAAACCTTCTTCAACCATCTCAAAGCAGCAGCAGCAGAAAATTGCTGAAAATAAAAGGTTTCAAAAGCCTACCACAAAGCATTCTTCAGCCATCTCAAAGCATGAGGAAAAGAAGCCTGCCAGAAAGCCAACTGAGAGAAACACCAAGAAGAAGGCGGCCAATGTTGCTATGACTCATATTAACCCACACTACAAATTTGGAAATGAAATGCTCAGTCCTGCTGAACTCAAGCATCCGGATACTGCTCCTTCTGTCACTAATCTTCACAATTTCTACATGGGACGTTGTAAGGACGAGGATGAGTCTCTGATTCAGGGCATAGTGTGGCCCAAGCACGGCTGGTGGCCTGTGAGAGAAGATGAAAAATACGAGCTGTTGGCTGTGTTCATCAGCGACTTGTACGATATCTTCAACTTGGATGCTTTGGATATGGGACTTCTCCGCTGTTTCATCCTATAAGTTGCTTGAAAATTTAATCTGCTTCTCACTAATCATTTTCTATCTAAATGTGCTTTCTGCCTTAGTTCATCTTTACTATGTATTTTGCCTTCTTACACTTTGTTTTTTCTTAATATTAGGAATATGGCTGTAGAAGTACGGCAGAAGAAGGAACCTGTTGCCTTCTTTGATCCTGAATGCTTTAGCAAGTCAAATATACAAAATAATTTGGATTTTTTTGTGTCCTATACAAAGCGTGCCTACCAGTCATATGCTAAAAAGAGAGTCATCATTTCCTGCTGTAACACTAGGGAGCACTGGATTGCAGTGGCGATCTTTCCAAAGAAGAAGACGGTCTTGTATCTTGATTCATATAGGATCCTAGGTACTAATTTCTCTGAGTTGGTACTTGCCATTGATGATTAAGTTCTTTTTCTTTCTTAACCTACAAACTTCTTCAACAAACTCTACAGAGTTTATTAATGGTGCCCTAACCATTGTTGCATGTTTTGTTGTAGTGCTTGGAATAGTTACTGTGATGACAACAAGTTGCCCCGCTGCGCCTTGAACCATGAGAAGACTTTTGATGTATGTATTACTTAGTATTTCCTGCCTGTGGAAGCTAGTAATAAAGCTTGAGTTTATTTCTTTTCACCACTGTTTGTCTATGTATATTTATCGCAGTGCCACCAACAACCTTACAAATCTAGAGTATGTTATCACATGCTTACAGTAAAAATAAATTGAAGGATCCTGAGGTACTTTCTGGGGATCTACAATTGTAACACCTGCAACTGAGCACAGTTCTTGCTTATTAGCACTGCACATGTTTGGTAACCACCTGTGTGCTGACTGTTGACATTGTTATATTCAAGCATTTCACATACCTACTTGTCAGCTGCACTGAGACACGCTGCTCCAGATTAGGGAAAGAACTGCCTCATTCCTCATGGATCAGGTGATCACACCCTCAGGAAAATTTCACATTAATGATGCAATGATGGCTCGCATTGTATTTGATACCAATCCTCATGGTTAAGCCAGTGATGATATTGTTGTGAACCTTACTTAGCTTGTTAGAAGAGGATGTTGAATGCCTGAATTTTGTCAGATTATGCATGTGAATCTTGTGGATTTCTATTTAGTTTGTGGAGTTTTGTGAATGTGGATGCTGGACCTAATTTTTGTGAAAGTAGACAACGCGTCTCCTTTAGTCGAGACAGAGGAGACACAAGTTCACAGTACGCGTCTCCTTTGGTCGATTAGAGGAGACGCACGTACACAGTAGGCGTCTCCTTTGGTCCAGATAGAGGAGACGCACGTACACAGTACGCGTCTCCTTTGGTCTAGGCAGAGGGAGACGCGTACTGACAAGATGTGTCTCCTTTGGTCGAGACAGAGGGAGACGCGGGTTCACAGCAGGCGTCTCCTTTCGTCGAGACATAGGAGACGCGCACTGACAAGACGCGTCTCCTTTCGTCCAGACAGAGGAGACGTGCACTGACAAGACGCGTCTCCTTTCGTCCAGATGGAGGAGACGCGCACTTACACGACGCGTCTCCTTTCGTCAAGACAGAGGAGACGCGTCATGGAAGTATTTTCCGCGTCTTTGATGTTGAGTTCATGTAACGGGCTCGGTTTCTGTGCCCGTTACCAAAGGTCCATGTGGGCCTAGAGAAACAGACATTTCAGGTGACCGGTAACTAGTTTCGGTAACGGTGTTTGTTAGACACCTGTTACTAATATGTGTTATGAGTAACGGGCTCAGTGTCTGCACCCGTTACCAAAGGCTCCGGTGGGCCCGGAGAAACAGCCATTTCAGGTGATCAGTAAGTAGTTGTGGTAACGGTCTTTGTTCGACGCTCGTTACAATTACGTGTCATCAGTAACGGGCATCGGCCCGTTACCTTTGTTGGCTTATTTGTAACGCTTGATCGGTAACGGGCGTTTTGCCTATTACCAATGGCCATCCACGCCCGTTACTAATGGCTGTTTTTCACGTAGTGTGGTGAGCATCTTCTCTACAGTCTTCAGCCTCCAACGGATCAGCAGCATGAGAGAAGCTTGGGGGTTCGGGCTCATAAATGCCCAATCCTTGTTTGCTGGCGGTTGCTGCTATTCATGAGTGGGTTGTTGATTTGAGCTTGGAGGTTGGCCACAGTGTTAGACAAGTTTTGGAGAAGTAGAGTCTGGGCCTCCACGAACTGCTGCATCGCTGGATCCATTTGCGGCTGTTGAGGTGCACTGTCAGAACTGTTGCATCTCCTCTAATGGATCACTGCTGGTTGATCAACTCTTGACTCGAACCTGGTGGTCACCATCTGAGTGTTAGAAACATTGATTTAGATGATTGTACTAAGAGAAATGGCTTTGAAAGATAAGGCAAGATGAAGTTCGATTATAACAGATTCCGTCTTCTCCGATCAATCAGATATATCTCATAGTCTGGAAATCCAAAAATTATGAAACTTTTCCAGGTCATATAGTATGACATTATGAAACTACTCCAACAGGAATCGCCTCAAACGGAGATTCACAACTTGAGATATAAAATAAACAGGGCGACTGTGTCAGCAAGGTTGATAGATTCTGATAGCTCCACTAATTCATATGTATCTCCCTGAATACATAGTCTATGGTGCTTAATTTTTTATAGAAAGTCTTTCATGAAGTTTGTGAACTAACTCAACTGGTTTCATGATAATTGGAATTCTTTAGCTTGAGATATAAGTAAAACACTACTGCTGTGTCACAGAATTGCGTGAACAGACTTTGTACAAGAAGATCTCCATGATGGATTAATAAAGATATATACAGGATTAAGATTATGCAAGATTTAAAGTGATTGAGAAAGAATTAAACCCAACCAAGCAAACTCACTACTAAAAACAGATGTCGCTGTGGTCATTACTCCACAACACACCGTGGTCAAAACAAAGATCCAATTCAAGCATTTATAACAAAATCAAGCATACAAGCACACTTCTAAACTAAGCACACGTTAACTAAATACGTTTGCATCTAACAATTGTACTGAAATTAAACTTAAGGATTCTATATCCTATTAAGAAAGATCTTTGATGTGAGTATGATAGAGTCACTAGATTACTGAGAACGATCATGAATGCGGGTAGGGTAAAGATAGAAAAAGATTAGAGGGAAAATAATAGATGCTAAGGGTTCCTTAAAGCAAGACAAAGGAAGCATAGAGTGAAAAGATTACCAAAAACAAGATAGAGAATAAGTAGAATATCAAGGATGGGGTAAAAGCAAAGATAAGCATATAAAGAACTAAAGCATAGCATAAAGTGAGAATGGTTTCTAAGATATTATAATCCTTAAATTCAACCATTTGCTAACTAGGCTAATATCCTACAGTCAACATGATTATGGTACCACTATGTCACACCCAGTTTTAAAGGCAAAACCAGATGCATAATTTACATGTGTCCATGATCAAATTTACACATGTAAACGACTCAGTGAATACCAAAACACAATGTCATAGCGTAAAGAGAGTATTATCATTATCACATGACCGATAGTCTTTTATTCTAACACACGAAATGAGTAGCTAACAGCGGAAAGTAAAAGCACGGACGTCCTTCACAGGCAGTCGAATGGTGGAATGCACGCCTAGAACTCGTCGAAATCTTCCGGAAAATCTTCAAATATTCCGTCTGAGCAGCAGACTGAGTAGTGTAGATGCAAGATAGATGAACAACAAGCATGAGCATATGTCGTGCTCAACAAGGGAATAATACATAAACAACATGCAAGGTTTTATAGTGGAAGGCTGATAAGGTTAAAGTGATTAGCACTTTTACTTGGTCAAAATTTTACTAAGCAGCTATTTACTAGCAAACGTAAGTATATACCAAACCCAATTAACATAAGCGTCGTCATGAATAAAATAAATGTAAATGTAACAAGTTAATTCGACTTCCATAAATTAATCATGTGAGGGTCCGGGCCGCTCGTAACCGTGAGGACGGCTAACCGGTTAGTTTTACACTCTGCAGAGGTGGCACATCTTTACCCACAAGTCGCGTAAAAGTCTCGAAAAACTTTGAACCCAACCATATGATGCTCGTTAGGCATCATACCACACTACCGATGTGTGATTGCATAGGGACACTACGAGGTCTTTACAAAGGTTCTCTAATATGGACTGCTCGCTAGGTTACATGGTCAGTGCAACGCATAACCATCTCTCAAACTGCAAAGCTACCATAGAGCAGATCAAGTTGAGGGCCGGGCTATACATCATCTACCACCACCCCCTCGCCCCTTTCAGGTAAAGCATATCACACCCTAAAGTTCCTAATTAATTGACAAAGCCAGAGCCATATGGCTTGTGGTTGCACTATTGTCCTAGGTGGTTCTCCATGTTCCGATTAACAAATTGTGGTCTTGTTTAATGAAGGTATAGCATAAGTAAATCTAGATTAATATTGTTGTTCATTAGAACCACCATAAACCCAAGTTTAGCAACTAAGAATGGTCTACCCAACATGAAAATAAACCCAGGTTGATCAAGGCATAGGGTAAACAAGTCTAGTCAAACCTTAAATATATAGGACCCATCATATTGATGCAAACAATAAATAAACAAACAGTGTAATTAAAATGCATGTTGTAATAGGTAAAATGGGCATCCATCAAGGATTTGCCTTCCACGAACTCTTGCTGCTGCTCAGGGTCTTGAAAGTCTTCAACTGCAGCAAACTCCACGTACGGGTCGTTCTCTACGCACCACATCACGACACATACAAGCAAACAATAGAATAAAACAAGAAATAGTCACCAAACAGTAAGAACAACACAAAACAGAGAGCTAAAACTATTCTAGGCTTTGAGACGATCACGTGGGTATAAAGAACACTAAAAACGGACTTAAAACGTGCATTCTATGGCTAAAACAAGCTATAGAGGCTTAACTGCGAAAAACTAAACCTATAGGGGCTAAACTATGTAGCGAACATGGCCTCATATGCCATTTGTTCAAGTTTGATTTTGGTGATTAATGACAACATGATCAATGGGACTAATCATATTGTTTAGCATGTCTTTGTAGACACTTCTAGGTCCTAAGGATGCAAAAATACCACATGCCAAAATGAGAAGATACCACATGCAAAACCGACAAGAAGAAAGATAAGGGAAAAGACACCGTCAGATGAACCGACGGCACCGTAGAAGCAAGCGTCGGTGCAACGGCCGGATGAACCGACGATACATTAGAAGACAGCGTCGGTGCAAACAAAAGATGAAATGGTACACTGCATGAAGACTCGAGTTTTCTTGAAGAACACCGGATAAACCGACGGCCTGAATTCTACATTCATCGGATGAATTTCTGGAGAAGAAGCAGCACGGTCAGCAGCGCCGGATGAACTGACGGTCCATATGTGGCCACCGTCGGTCTATCCGATGGATCATGAAGACAAGACAGAGAGGAACCAGCGCTGGAGGTAGTAGCACCGGATGAACCGGCGGAGCATGCATCGGTTCATCCGGCGGCCGTATGTTTGCTAACAGAGAGGTATTTGCCGCGGAGTCTTCAGCACCGGATGAAATGACGCACCGTCGGTTGAAGTGTCGGATGAATATTGTCAGTAGATATGCAACCGCTATGTGACGTGGAGGGGCACCGGATGAACCGTTGCCCTAGAATTCTATAGCATCGGTCCATCCGGTGGTATGTTTTCCTGCAGCTTTTAGCCAACGGCTAGTTTGATGCCTTAGGCTATTTATACCCCCTCCACTCGCCCATTTGGAGATGCTGGAGTGTGTGGAAGTGCAGAGGAGTTCAAAACTCATAGAAGATCATATCCAAACCATCCAAGTGCTAAATTGCTCATCCATAGACTTGCACATGCTTTGTGTGTGTGCTTAGTGCTAGCCTTAGCTTAGGGCTGAGTGAGTGCAAGGTGTGCCTACCTTGTGAGGTGATTCTCGAGTGGATCAAGTTGTACGAGGTGCGTCAGAAGTCATGGAGCCTAGGTGACTCTCCGGCAAACGTCTTCGACCCTCCGTCTTGATGTGGAGCGGCGAGGACACTTTATGCGGGGGACGTGGAGACCCCCTTCCCTTGGTGGAGAAGCTTATTAGTGGAGGCGGCATCAAGGTGAACAAGGGAGCTTGGCGAGTGCCTTCGTGGCGAGCCTTTGTGGCAAGTCAAGTTGTGCTCTTGGGAGAGACTTGGTGACCGGGAAGCAATACTCTTGTGTGGAGTGCTTCAACTACGTGGACTAAGGGTGGCTTAGTGCCCACCGATACCACAGGATAAATCGCGTGTTAAGAGTTTGCTTCCTCTCATCTCCCTTTACGTTTCCGCATTACTCTCTTGCAATTCTTGCTTGTCTTTACTTTCCTAGAGTAGTATCTTGCTAGGATTGGCTATAGGTTGCAAAACTTGTTTTGGGATGGGAGTTTCACACTAGAACAACCTTAGTTGCACATCTAGATAGTATGTTCTAATTTATGTTTAATGCAAAATAGTGAAGCCTTAGGTTAAGTTTTTAAGTTGCCTAATTCACCCCCACCCTCTCTTAGGCTACGAGCACCCGATTCCTTACAAACTGCAAGAAACTGAGGGCTAAAACATGATTACATATAAAAACATAAGGGTTGTGGCACAAAACCTAAAGGCTGGACCTCGGCCTGGTTGACCGGTATTGACCGGTTTGACCCACGGTCAGATGCGATCTGAGCCGTAGATCGCGAGGTGGACGGCTGGCAGCGATCGCAGCAGGGCGGTGGCGCACAGGCGATGGAGGACTCGGCGGCGAGCGGCGGCACTCTCGCCAGAGAACTCGATCTCGAGTTCCAAGGCTCGGTTTGACGCGCGGGTTGCTCGGGAACGAAGCACGCGATGCGACGGACTCAACCAGGGCACCTGGTATGACAGCGACATGACGGTGGTGGCGCACGGCTCGGAGAGGCGGAGCTCCACAGTGGCGCGACTTCGCCAAGCTCTCGCGGGCGAAGCAAGGCACCAGGACGAAAATAAGCGGGACATTTGGCTTTCTCACCTCCACACGAACCTCCGGAGCTGCTACACGTCGAAGAGGATGCGGCGGCGAGGCGAAACAACAGCGGCGGCCGAGCTAGGGTTTGCAGCTGTGCTGGAGCTCGCGGGCGGCTAGGGCTTTTGGGGAAACGAGGCACGGGCGGCGGCAGCGCCTCATAAAGGTCGGGACAGGGTGCCTTGGTGTGCGGGTCAAGGGAGAGGGCACGGGCGCGGGGTGCGGCGCAGTGCGAACCCGAGCTCGGGTCGGATCCGGCCGGAGGTGGGAGATGATGCCTGGGCCCCACCTGGCGGCGACCGAGGGCGCGGGAGGCGGAGGCGAGCGCGGGCCGGTGCTGGGCTGTTGGCCGGTTGTGCTGATGGGCTGAAGGACGACGTGCGGGCAAAGCAGAGGACTCCGGGGAGCAGTGCCGGACTTCCGGCTGACGGACCACGCGGTGGAGCTGGCTGACAGGCTGCAGAGCTGAGGGGCGGCGAGCGAACTGAGCGGAGAAATCCGGGGGGCTCCGCCGGACTTCAGCTAACAGGCCGCGCGAAAAGAGAAACAATGGGGAATTGAGAAGAAGAAAAGGATTTTGCATTTTTTGAAAAGCAAACAAATGAATTCAAATCTGAATTTGAATTCAACATCAAGCCATTTATTTGATTTAGAAAATCAAAAAATTGTTTTCTTTTCTTTTCTATACTATATTCTCTGTAAAGAAAATAAATGTTGGGAAAAATTTTAAAATTAAGAGAAAATCATGGTTTAATTTTTTTTCCTATTCACATCCTGAAATTCGAAAATTTCAGGGTGTGACATTGGATAGCTTCTAGTTGATTATGTAATAGTGGAAATCATCTGTTAAAATGCCATGTCAAACACAATTGACCCATTATAGTGTTTTTGCTCAATTTGTGGTGGTTTTCAGACTTGTTTGGCAGTCAGAATTTCGGTGCTCAAGATGCAACTTAGTTCTAGGATTGGAAACCTTGACAAATAAAATTCACAGGGCTATTTCACTCATCGTAATATTACAGGAAACAAATGGTAACAAAATCCCCTAGGGTTGAGATTACATTGCAGTAGCTTAGCTTGAGACAGGTAACTAGTGTACATCCTGAATGTTTAATTCTGATCAACTTGCCAAATCCGTGGAATGATTTACCGAACTCCACTTACCTCTAAATCTTATGACACGCGTACTGGTGCAACCCAATATCACGCTTGCATTTAGCCCTAGCAAAACATCCAGTCTTTATGCACAGGATCCCAGGGCACCCGTGAGCAGGTTTGCCATGCTTTATTATCTGATTTTTTGAAAAAAAAAGAAAAAATGCAGATTAGCTAATAACTCTAATTAACAGTTAGTTTTGCATTTAGGAGCCAATTCTTTAGTTGGATATATTACCTGCTCCTTGTCTTTACGCAGCTCCGTCTCTCTATTTTCGAGGTGACACATAAGAGTAGCCTTTTCGGCAAACTGCAACCTTGTTTCGGTAAGTTTCGTGCTGTTTCATCTCCTGATCATGGTGTTCTGTGATATCCACATCCCCTTCCTAGCAATTGGAGAAGAAAAAAGTAAGGCAATTAACACAAAAACAGTTCTAACAAAAATAAGCAAGTTCTGACAGGGGGTTGCTGAAAACACAGATAAAACATTGCTCACAAGTTTTGCCAGGCGTAACTGAAAATGCAATGCCATTTTTGTTTGTTACTTAAGCTTTTTTATTTTGTGAGCACTCTGTATTTTTGCTAGATTAGCAGACCCTGTCTGAAAACAGAGGGCCATGTTCACAAGAGTAGACATGCATATACTGATCTAGCAAGCAGATTGTTCAGATGGAGGAAGAGGCGTTTAAGGTGAAACCTCATCGATTGGAAGAAGTGGATCATGACTTGGAGCACCGGCCTTCTTCCTGGGCACGACCCGACGTCGCCCCCGCGAGCTGGCGTTCCCCGGTTCCCGCTCCCGCTCCCGCCTGCCGGTGCAGCGGCGAGGTCCCGCTGGACGAGCACGGCGTCAGAGCCACCAGGCAGCGCGTCGAGGGGGGCGGCGGGGCCCTCGTGCGGCTCCTCCTTCGCGGTGATGAGGTCGCCACGCGAGCACCCGCTGTCCGCCGCGCCGGTGAGGCCCGCGGCCTGGCGAGTCGAGTCGCGGCGAGTCGTCGTCGAGGAAGCAATCTTGGTCCCGCCGCGCTCCGGATTCTCCTCCTCCGGGGACGGTTTCTTTGAGTGGCCGCTGTTCTCGGCGTGCTGCTCCGCGGGGCCGGTCGTGACGCAGTTGTCGCTGTTCTGGGCGCGCTCGCCACCCGAGCACCTGCCGTCTGCCGCGCCGTTGATGCCCGCGGCCTGGCGGGTCGTCTTCGGGGTGGCGTTCGTGCCCCCGCCGCGCTCCAGGTTCTCCTCCTCGGGGGCCACCGCAGCCCGTGGCGCGGACGAGTTCTTGGAAGTCCAACCGGTGTTCTCGCCGTCAGGGTCGCCGTGCTTGTGGTGGTTGGCGACGCCGACGCTGCGGTCGTCGGTCTTGGTGGGCTCGCCTTCCGGGTACCACCCGAGCGCCACGCCGTCGGCGCCGGGCGTGGCGGTGGCGGCGGCGTCCTCCCCATGGGCCTTCACGCTGTCGATGTCCTCGACGCCGTGCTCTGCGTTCTTCTCATCGTTCCTCGTCTTCTTGCCAAGCGCGGCGGCCCTCGGAGACTCGTCACCTTCTTGGCGGCGTCCCTGCTGGTTGTCGTGGTCGGTGTTCCCGCGGGAGCTCCCCTGCTTGCCGCGCTTGCGGTGTCCCCCCGGGCTGGTGACGCTATCCTCGCCGGGGTCGAGCGCGGCTGCAGCGCTGGCGTCCCCCACCACGCCGTGTGCGCGGTCCCTCGGGAGGCGTCGAGCGCTCGCGGATGCCGAGCGGCCCCCGCGGTCTTGCCCCGCAGAAGAGTTGCTGGTGGTGGTGTCCTCGCTTGGGACGAGCGCGGCGGCGGCGCTGGCGTCTCCGTCTTCGACGTGAGCGCGGTCCTGAGTGATTGTTATGTTCTAGAACTAGGAATCAGAGTTTAGATTGGGTTTCAGCAAGGAATTGAGGATAGAACAGCAGGAATTCGGAGGTAGACAACGGAGTTCAATTCAGAGTTGTTTCTTCCTAGCGTTTACAAGAGATGGCGTGTGACTATGAGCGTGTTTGGCAGAGCTCCACGCAGCTCCAAATTCAGAAAACCAACTCCGCTCCAAGTTTTTCCAACCAAACACGTCCAGCTCCAGCAGCTCCACCACGGATCTGCTCCAAAAAAAGAGTGGAGCAGGCCCCAACTCCATGGTTTTGGTGAAGTACCTCAGGTGGTGCTCCACCAACTCCAAATTTCGTGAAGTTGGGATAAATTACCCACCACTGCCATTCATAAGTGGAAAATGCACGGTTCGATTGTTTCTGTTTTTCCCGTCGCGAGCCTTCCCGAGTCCGGACCCGCCCGTCGCCGCGCGCCCGCCCGCCCAGTGGCGAGGCCGCGCCCGCGCCGGTGGTGAGGCCGCGCCCGGCGGCGAGGTCGCGCACCTACGCCGGCGGCAAGGTCGCGAGCCCGCCCGGCCGCGAGGCCTCGTCCGTGACGTAGGACGGGGAGGAAGAGGCATCCTCGTCGGACTTCGTGGTGACGCAGGACTCGCCACCGCCGGAGTTCGGGGAGAACCCGGTGGCAAGGCCGCACACCTACGCCGACGGCGAGGCCGCGAGCCCTCTGGTGCCGGGACCGCTTGCTGTTCGCCGATTGGAGAAGGGAGCAGGGGAAAAAAAGAAAAGCAGAGAGATCCGACACTGCATGTTGTCCTGCTTGATGGCTTGAATAGATGGAGAGAGGAGGATTGCTGCTACTTGGCTTGGATTTGAGCTCCTACTGCTCGATCTTGTAGGAATCGCAGAAGATAGAGGGGCAGGGCAGCAAGCTGTTGGCTTTGCTTGCTCGATTGAAGAAGAAAGGAGAGGAATGTGGCGGGCGGCGGACGCCACGGCGGAGGCTGAGGGCCGGGACCGGCGGACGGCGGACACCGCGGCGGCGGCCGAGGGTGCTGGATCCGCTTGATGTTCGCCGATTGGAGAAGGGAGCAGGGGAAAAAAAGAAGAGCAGAGAGATGCGGCACTACATGTTGTCCTGCTTGATGGCTTGAATTGATGGAGAGAGAGGAGGATTGCTGCTACTTGGCTTGGATTTGAGCTCCTGGTCGACCTTGTAGGAATCGCAGAAGATAGAGGGGCAGCAAGCTGCTAGCTTTGCTTGCTCGATTGAAGAAGAAATGAGAGGAATGTGGCGGGCGGCGGAGGCCGAGGGCCGGGACCGGCAGACGGCGGTCACCGTGGCGGCGGCCGAGGGTGCCGGATCCTGCGCATGGTGAGGGAGGCCACGGTCGCCGGTGTGGAGAGGGAGGCCGCGGTGCTTTGGTCTGTCACCGGTGCCGAAATGTGATTTTTTTTCTTCTCACGTGCAGGCCCTTGATGCTAGTGGCACGAGGAAAAAACTGAAGCTGTACCAAACGTTTTTCAGAATATTAGATCTACAGTGGAGCTGCTCTACGGTGGAGCTGCGTGGATCTGCAGCTCTGAAGCTATTTTCCAGAGCTGGAGCTCTGCCAAACACGCCCATATATCACCCCCTCGCCAGAGCTCAGGCCACCCGGGCCAAACGGACTTCAAACGCAACGTTTACAGGGCTCACACGACCCACCTTAACTTCACTCGAGCCCACTCATGGTAATTCAGCCCATACGCCTGGAGGCCCCCTTGGTCATGACATTCCTCCCCTCTTTTATTACAGCTTGTCCCCAAGCTGTTGCTTTTGGAAACCTCCTGCGCAAATCCTGTTCATCCTCCCAGGTTTGCAGTGTAGAAGGAGTATCCCACTGAATTAACACTTTCATGGCAGATGCACCACTATGGCCCTTGTAAGCGTGACGAAGTACTGCAACTGGTAGAACAGGAGAAATAGGGTCACTGCATACTGAAGTGAGATCAGTACTCACCATAGTGGATGAAGGAACATGCTTCTTGAGCTGAGAAACATGGACAACTGGGTGAATTCTGGCAGTGTCAGGCAATTCCAGTTTGTAGGCTACAGCACCAACACGTTGGAGAATCTTGAAGGGCCCAAAATACTTGAAGGATAACTTGTAGTTGCTCCTGGTCTCGACAGAAGATTGTATATGTGGTTGCAATTTCAGATAGACAGACTCTCCTTCCTGAAATTCTCTTCCACTTCTGTTGGAGTCAGCTTGAGCTTTCATTCGCTGTTGTGCTCGACCCAATTGTTGATGAATAATTTTAGAGATGAAATCTCGCTGCTTAAGCCACTCAGCCAAATCTGGTACAATGCATTCAAGAGGATTAACAATCCCAAAATGCCTAGGTGGATGCCCATATAAAGCTTCAAATGGTGTTAAGCCCAAGACAGAGTGATAGGATGTATTATACCAATACTCTGCAAGAGAGATCCACTTATGCCACTCCTTAGGACAAGCATGAACTGCACATCTCAGAAATGCTTCCAGACATTGATTTAAACGTTCTGTCTGACCATCCGTTTGAGGATGATAGGATGAGCTCATCAGCAAGGTAGTATCTGCCAGCCTGAATAACTCTTTCCACACTTTGCTTGTGAAAACTCTGTCTCTATCAGACATTATGGACTCAGGCAAACCATGCAACTTGTATACATTGTTGAAGTAAAGCTGAGCCACAGTTAAAGCAGTAAATGGATGAGTCAAGGGTAAAAAATGGCCATACTTGGTAAACTTGTCTACCACCACAAGGATGGAATTGAACCCTTGAGACTTGGGCAAACCCTCAATAAAATCCATACACACCACTGACCAAGCTCTATCAGGGACAGGTAAGGGTTGCAGTAATCCTGGGAGTTTTACATGCTCACTTTTAGCCTGTTGGCAAATCTGACAGGCTTGAATATAAGAAGTGACTGTGGTTTTTAATTGAGGCCAGGCAAATATAGCTTTAACCCTGTTATAAGTTGCTTGAATACCAGAATGGCCACCCATACCACTATTATGCAAAGCCTGAAGAATATGATTCTGAGCTAGGGAATTATTACCCACCCAAATTCTTCCTTTGAATCTGATAATACCATCTTGTAAAGCATAACCTTGGTCATTGGTTGAAGAAAGACTAAGTTCCTCCAATAGCTTGACTGCAAAAGGATCCTCTAAGTAACCTTCCTACAATCTTTCTAGCCAAGATGGGGAGCAAGTTGATATAGCATGCACTAATTCCTCTGTATCAGGGCACCTAGATAAAGCATCAGCAGCAGTGTTGGAACTCCCTTTCTTGTATTGGATCTTAAAGTTCAGATCCATTAGTTTAAGCATAGCCTTCTGCTGAAGTCGAGTAGTAACTCTTTGCTCAGTCAAAAACAACAGACTTCGATGATCAGTTTTGATAATGAATTCTTGACCTTGTAAATATGGCCTCCATTTCTCAATTGCCAGTAAGACAGCCATGCATTCCTTCTCATATGTAGAAAGGGCCTTGTTCTTGCCATGAATGGGTTTGCTCAAATATGAAATTGGATGTCCATCTTGCATAAGAACAGCACCAAAACCCAAATCACTAGCATCAGTTTCAACCACAAATGGCTTAGTAAAATCAGGAACACTCAAAACAGGAGCTTGGATCAATGATTGTTTGAGAAGGTCAAAAGCTATCTGAGCTGTAGATGTCCAACAAAAAGGCACTCCCTTCTTGAGGAGAGATGTTAAAGGGGCACTTATCATACCATAATGTTGGATGAACCTTCTATAATAACCAGTTAAGCCAAGAAACCCTCTTAATTGCTTGACACATGTAGGTACTGGCCACTGCTGAACTGCCAAAATCTTTGATGGCTCAGTTGCTACTCCAGTTTTTGAGATCAGATGCCCCAAGTATTCTAATTGTTGTTGAGCAAATACACACTTGGATAGTTTCACAAAAAATTGGTGTTGTTCCAGTATTTCAAACACTTGTTGCAAGTGAGCAGCATGGTCTTCCAAGGTAGGGTTGTATATGAGAATATCATCCATGAAGACTAGGACACTCTTTCTCAACAATGGCTGGAAGATTTTGTTCATGATGCTTTGAAACGAAGCAGGGGCATTGGTTAAGCCAAATGGCATAACTTTGAACTCATACAAACCACTATGGGTTCAAAATGTTGTCTTCATCTCATCACCTCTGGCCACTCTTATCTGATGATAACCAGATCTAAAATCAAGTTTAGTGAACCACTGTGCCCCAGCTAACTCATCCAGCAGTTCATCGACTATAGGCAAAGGATGTTTATTCTTAACAGTGATGGCATTAAGGTGTCGATAATCAACACAAAACCTCCAGGTACCATCTTTTTTCTTAACTAACAGCACTGGAGAAGCAAAAGGACTGACACTGTGCTGTATGACCCCCCTGGAGAGCATATCTGAAATCTGCTTTTCAATTTCAGTTTTCTGCTGTGGAGAATACCTATAAGGCCTGATATTCACAGGTTGAGCCCCAGGTAAGAATGGAATATGGTGATCATCATCCCTGGATGGGGGTAAAGCAGATGGTTCCTCAAATAAATGTTGAAATTGATCCAATACAGTCTTGACAGGAGCTGGTAAAGCAGTCAGTGGTGAAGAATCTTCATCAGGTATAGTCACAGTGCATATAGTTTCTGAAAAGTAGGAATTGCTTTAAGCTCCACACAATGAGTGACTGCTGATCTCTTTAATAAGCCTTTGAGCTTATGAGCAGAAATGCCCTTGCAGACTGTAGTATCATTCTTGACACCTCGAATCAAGACTCTTTTTCCATTCAAAGGGAATCTCATTTTCTTTTTCTTCCAGTGTACCCAAGTTGGGCTATGGTCTTCTAACCAATCAGCTCCCATAATCATATCATAGCATTTAAGAGGTAAAACTCTTGTATCATAAGAGAGGGAGTGGCCCTGAATAAACCACTGAAAACCATGAATATATGCCTTTGATGACAATGGTGCCCCATCAGCAGTAACAAACTGAAGTTCTTCACAAGGTTGAAGCTGAGACTGAAATTTCTGAGCCACTGCTTCACTGATAAAAGTACCTGAACTCCCTGAATCCAACAGAATCAGAAGTTCTTGTTTGCCTGCTAACCCTCTGAATCTGATTGTTTTTCTTCTTCTCACAGTTTGTGGAGGTGAAGGCAGAGAAGTAACTGCCATGACACAATCTTCAGTATCTGCAGTGTCCTCTTCTTCATCATCAGATTCAGAATGATCACCTATGTGATAAAGGTCCACAATCTCTTGAAGCATATGAATAGGAACTTGCTCTGGACATTTATGATTCCTGCCAGTCCACTTCTCACCACAAGTGAAACACAGACCATTTGCTTTTCTGTGAGCAAACAGAGCAACCAATTTATCATCCACAGGAGCTTTGTGTCCATGCTTAGCTTCATCCTTCTTGAAAATAGGTTTAGCTTTATCCAAAGCAGTGAATACCCGACTGCTTGATTTGCTAACCTCTTTATGGTCATGTTTAGATCCAGAAAATTTCTTCCTGGACTCCAACTCCTCTTCCTGCAATAAAGCCAGGGCACTAGCAGTATCCACGTTTTTTGGTCGATGTAAAGCAATAGGAGCTCTAATTTCTTCTTTTAACCCACTCAGAAAACGCACAACAAGGAAAGTATCATCATAACTAGCATTGTAAAGCATAATACTATGAACTAATTGTTCAAATCTAGTGTGATATTCAGTGACTGTAGAGGTCTGTCTTAAACTATCAAGTTGCCTCATATGTATCTGATACTGATCCCTATCAAAACGATCACACACCGCCTTATGCAGCATATCCCAACTAGTGATTCTACCACGAAGCTCTACGGTTTGCAACCATGCCGCAGCAGCATCAGTAAAATTGAGGGCAGCAAATCTAGGCTTTAGAGCATCACTAACGCCAAAAATCTCAAAATATGTTTCACATCGATCCTTCCACAGCCGAGGATTCGACCCATCAAAGGTTGGAAAATCCATCTTAGGCTTGTGACTGTGAGGAATAGAACTAGACGAACTAGCCACATACGGATCAACTGCTGAGAAGTATGGCAGATGATTCGTACCGTTGACCGGGCGTGGCGGAAGAGATCCAAGGATCCCTCCGCCCACATCCCGGTGATTGTTGTGCTGACGGTGCCCACTGGGCCGCTCCGACACAGATGCAGATGGGCGCATCGCGTCGCCTGGAGCCTGGTTGAGGTCGAACGGGTTGACGTACATCGGAGGCGGGCGAGGAGGTTGCTGAGGTAGGGTGGAGGACGACGATGCAGGTGCTGCTTCCAGCCGCTGGAGGCGTTCCCCCGATTCATCCACCTTTCGATCAGCGACAGCAGAGTCTCGTCCGCTTTCTTCTGCCATGCCTCTGAGGACGCGAGCTTGTCGAGGATCTTCTGCAGCACGGGGTCGGTGCCGGTGACCTTGCTGCTGAGATCGTCGAACTTGGCGCTGAGGGACTCGATGGATTCCGCCATCTTCCCCTGGAACTTGGTCAGCTTCCTTGGCGCCAGAATGGAGATCACCGAATTGGGGAAAAAATTTCCGGGGGATTTGGTGGTAGGAATCGAAGGCTCTGGATACCAATTGTTATGTTCTAGAACTAGGAATCGGAGTTTAGATTGGGTTTCAGCAAGGAATTGAGGATAGAACAGCAGGAATTCGGAGGTAGACGACGGAGTTCAATTCAGAGTTGTTTCTTCCTAGCGTTTACAAGAGATGGCGTGTGACTATATATCACCCCCTCGCCAGAGCTCAGGCCACCCGGGCCAAACGGACTTCAAACACAAAGTTTACAGGGCTCACACGACCCACCTTAACTTCACTCGAGCCCACTCATGGTAATTCAGCCCATACGCCTGGAGGCCCCCTTGGTCATGACAGTGAGGCGTCGAGCCCTCGCCGATGGCAAGTTGCCACGGCACTCTTCTTGCGCCGCGGCGCGGTTTCTGGGGTCGTTGTCGTTGCTGGGGCTCCGTGCCGTGCGG
This sequence comes from Cenchrus fungigraminus, assembly GCA_036936925.1. Classification (NCBI taxonomy): domain Eukaryota; kingdom Viridiplantae; phylum Streptophyta; class Magnoliopsida; order Poales; family Poaceae; genus Cenchrus; species Cenchrus fungigraminus. The sequence goes on along the minus strand of CM072779.1, from coordinate 114,683,003 downwards.
GCGCTCCTCCTCGCCTCGCCACATGGACCTCCTGGCTTCACGATGAAGAACGCCACGCGACGATGGCCGAGGTGGTTGCGTAGGCCGCGGCGGCACGGTGCACCCAGGCCCCACCCCTGCACACAAGCGTAGCGAGGAGCGCGACCCACCTCCGCAGGCGGCCCCACCTTGGCTTCGGGTCCATCCCGCCGTTGGCTGCTTGCTCGGTGTGGAGCGGGGTGGGAGAGCTCCCGGTTGCGGGTTTTGCTTCCGTGGGAGGAAGGGGAGGGGAGGGGAGGGAGGACGAGGGCGAAATGCCTGGCGAGCGCCGAGCGGGGGAGGGAAAATAAGAACTACGGCTGCCAGCTTGGCCGTTGGGACCTTCTAGTCGGTTGGTTACGGTTAGTTACCGACGGGGAAACTCGCCGCCGGGCGAATTCGCCACGATTTCCCCCCACAATAAAAATATAAGTATAATATCAGTAAAAATTAGAAAAAGAAAAGGAGCGCTTTCCGCTGTGATTTGATTTTTTAAATCCATTTATGAATTGTTTCTTTATTTCAAAAATATTTGGTTTGATTTATTGCAGAAAATCTCACACAACTTTTGCTAATAAATTTGATATTGAACCTTCCGCAACCATTTCATAAAAAAACCTAACTCTTACCGGCAGCGTATCCGGTGAAAACCGGAGCCCTGTGCAACCTTTGCAAACTCTATGTCAAGACTGTAGGATATTTATCTGATGGATAGGATTAGAGACGATGTTAATTCGCACTCACTCATCCATACTTATCTGTTTTTTTGCACTAAAGCCCCTGCGTCCGTCCGCCCGCCAGCCCCCGCGTCCTTTCGTCTGGCCGTGCGTCGTCATCTTTGTAGGGCCGCCGCACTCCGTTTCACCGATGCCGTCGGCCGGCCGAGCTATGCCTTCTGCCGTCGTCTGCCGTCACCGCTCACCGCCGCGGCCGTGTCCCCGCCCGTGTGGGTACCTGAAGGGTTTACGGTTTTGGGTTTTGAATCCTGAGCCATGCATGGCTCTCCTCAACCACACCGTTGGCTGGAATAGCTCGCCAACGGGAGCAACAGCCAGCAGAGCGGCGCGCCTCAAGTTCACATCATGCATGATCAGCATCCCAGACAAGTACAAAACAGACAGTCCGGTGTGTTTGGATGTTGGGCTCCAACTCCGGCGTCCACGATGATGACAACATGATCCATGGCGGCGGCCTCAACGGAGACGGGATGACCAGCGACGACGGGTTCAACGGCGCCCGCTCGCTGGTCCTGCACAAGGTCTGTCGCGTTGAAATCCGAAATGTCGCGCGTGCCGGACACCATGGCGGCAGCGACACGTTGTTGAAATCCGAAACGTCGCGCGTGCCGGACTCCATGGTGGCAGCAACGCGACCGAACTCCAGAACGGCGGGAGGCGCAGCTCGGTGGGCTCTGCACGCCGTTCACGTGGAGGCGCGCAGGGAGCGGCTCAGCAGAGGGCGGCGGCCAGCCGAAACGATGACGCACGGCGGCATGTTCTGTTTGCGAGACGAAAGGACGTGGGGCAGGTCCGCTGACGTACACGCTGGGATTAGGGGGGGATTTGCAAAAGATAAGATTAGCAGGGTTGAGTGCGGGTGTTTAAGTGCAAATTAATCTCATCTCTAATCCTATCCATCATATGAGTATCCTACAGTCTTACATAGAGTTTGCAAAGGGTTGCCAGGTGGGTGCTCATCACCGTCGACCTTGGAGGGAGGCTGGCCTGGCGGAGGTGGCGGCTTGGGGTGGTTGATGTTGCGAGTATAGTTAGCTACTGACCTATTCTTCAGGGTAGTTAGATTAGCATTGACTGATTCTGTTTTTCAGCAATCTGGGTGGCCGTCCGCCGTTGTCGGACCACCAACAGTGCTCGAGTTTGTATAAATCCCGGCTGAGAAGATAAATACAATTCGTCGATTACTTTTTCAATTTCTCATCTTCTTACATAGTATCAGCTTAACCTCCGATCCTATTCTTCCGCTGCTTCTTTCTCCCCCTCCGATGCCGCACAGTCTGTCGTCTTCCTCCTTGAGCGCCTCTGCTGCCACCGACCACGACATCAATCCTCGTTCTATGTTGCGTCGTTGCTAAGGATGGCAGTTTTACCTGTTGGATAAGGGTAAGGGTATAGAATTCTACCCGCGGGCAAGGTACGGGTATAAAATTCTACCCACGGGCAAGACTAAGGGTATGAAATTCTACCCATGGGTTACCCAAGGGTACCCGCACTAAAGAAGCCCATACAAACATTTGACCCAAGTAGTATGTACTGACTTATTCACATGTTCCACTTTCTTCCCAAAGTATAACTTGAATTGATCCAATGTCTATTATTTTGTTTTCTCGAGATGATGTTGATTCCGGCATCATTGATCCATGACTCGCAACTCGCAAGATAGACATCACAATTTGATCTTATTTCTTATGTAGAGATGTTGTAATTTCTCATTAAACTTGTGCTAATTTGGACTTTGGAACTTTATGCATGTCAGCATATGTGAGTGTGTGACAGTTTGATAGTTGAGAATTTGAGACTTATTTATGTCAGTATCAATATGTGTGTGATTGTGAAGTTTAAGACTTATTTAGCTATCAAATTATTATTGTACTCTTGGATATGAACTTATTGACATGTTTATGTTAATACCTAGCAGGTACCCTGTTACCTGGAGGGTACCCTGCGGGTAAGGATTCTTACCCGTTACGTTTGGCGGGTAAGGGTATAAAAGAGATAGACGGGTATGCCAACGGGTGGGTAAATGCTTTACCCTTACCCTACCCTGCCCATTGCCATCCCTAGTCGTTGCTGCCTATCACCGCTTCTTCTGTTCCATTTCTGAATATCTGTCACCATGTCCCCGAGACTCTGGATCTCCAGGAATCCAACTATTCCTCCTAGAGTTCCCTATTCGAGCTCACCTTCCACAAGCTTGGGCTCATGGATCACGTCGACGGCTCTGTCGATGCGCAAACTCATCTGTTAGATGCCGAATGGACCCAGATCAACCACTGCATCATCTCGTGGATCTACCTCACCGTGTCCAAGACAATCCGCGACATGGTGTTCCGACGCCGCGCCACGACGTTCTCCGCGTGGACCAGCGTTTGCGGTCTCTTCCTCAACAACGCGACGCAACGTGCCATCTACGCCCTCCAGGATTTCCATTGCCTGCAGCAGGGCGACCTCTCCGTCCACGACTACTACTGCCGTCGCAAGCACCTGGCGGATACTCTCACCGACGTCGGGCACCCCCTCACCAACCAAGACCTCGTCGTCAACACCATGCGTGGTCTCAGCGACAAGTTCACCAACGCTCTCGGCGTCATCAACGCCATGAACCCGCTGCTGTCGTTTTTGTGGGTGCAATCCTACCTCTTGCAGGAGGAGACGTGCCTGGATCGATCCCACAAGATGCAGGCCGCCAACACTCTTCTTGCTGTTGGTGCGTCTATCGGTGTTGTCTCCGACGTGCCCGCGGCGGCTCTCGTCGCCACCGGCTCGTCCGCACCCGTCGGTGCCTCCAAGCCGCCAGCCAACCTACCGGGGTTCTCGCCCACTAAGAGCGGTGATCACAAGAAGAAGCGCAAGCAATCCGATGGCAAGCCTCGCTACAATTCCGGATCTTCATCGACAACTCCGTCGCCACAGCAACAGAACGGGGGCGCTCCCTACCCATGGACTGGCATGGTCCAGGCGTGGCAGGTTCCGCTGGCCAACTGGCGCGGCCCACCCTTCCACAACAGACCTGATGCTCCACCTCAGGCCATGATCGCGCACGTGTCGCCGCCGCAGCAACAATACAGCTTCGGCGCCCCGCCCAACCTCTACACCGCGCTCCACAGTCAGCTGTTCTCCACCGTCGCGTAAGCCGGTAGTGGGGATTGGTTCCTCGACACTGGCGCCTCCTCTCACATGACGGCGAACCCTGGTATAACCAACAATCATCCTTTTCCTTCTGATTCTACCCATGTTGTTGTTGGCAATGGTGCTCGCTTTCCCATCACGCGCACTGGCGAGCTCTCTGTTCCCACCGCCACCGTACCGCTTCAATTGTGCAATGTTCGCGTCTATCCGTCCTTGATTAAGAATCTTGTTTCTGTTCGTGATTTAACTCGTGATAATCCTGTCACCGTTGAATTTGACGCTCTTGGATTCTCTGTCCAGGACCTTCGCACGAGGACGGTGCTTCTCCGATGTGACTCTACCGGGGAGCTCTACCCTCTCCACGCCGATGCCACCACTCAGCACCACAGCTTCACTGTTGTCACCTCTTCCAAGCTATGGCATGCTCGTCTCGGTCATCTCAGTGACAGCTCTCTCACCAATTTACTTCGTTCGTTTCCCTTTTCTTACTCTCGATCAGATGACCACTCCTGTCACGCATGTCGTCTTGGTAAACACTTCGGCTTCCTTTTGTCAGTTCAAATAACATAGCGAGTAGACCTTTTGAGCTTCTTCATTGCAATTTGTGGACGTCGCCGGTGATTAGCAATTCCAGCTACAAGTTTTATATTGTAATTCTCGATGATCATACACATTTTGTTTGGACATTTCCTTTGCAAAACAAGTCTGATGTTCTCCCTACTATTCTTTGTTTCCATGCTTACGTTCGCACTCAATTCCAAAGTACAAAGGTGTTAAGTTTGTTACCTTGGAGCAGGTCTGAACATGAGCAACTACAAATGTTGACCCTTTAGCCCGCTGAAACAAGTACAAGAACAACAGGTAAGGGTTGAGATCATTCGCAATCAGAAATAAAGAAGGTGTTAATTAAGTTTGTTACCTTAGAGCAAGTCTGAACAGGAGCGACTACAGATGTTGACCCTTTGGCCTGTTGAAACAAGTACAAGAACAAGAGATATGGGTTGAGATCATTAGCAATCAGAAGCAATTTCATCTATTAAGTTCAATGCGGTACATGAACGATGACACCCAATCCATAATCACCCAAGCATGCAACAAAAATATGGAAAGCCAAAGAGCATGGGTAAGAAATATAATAATTTTATCCTTTAATTTCTACAAACCTCAAATAAGTTGACTTCGAACAATCTCTTGCAATAGGGAACAGACGATCCACAATCACCCAAGCATGCAACAACAATATTCAAAGGCAAAGGGCATGGGGAAGCAGTCTATAAGGAATAGGAAGGGAAGAAGGTGCCGAATGTCGTCTCGATTTAGCAGCCCGAACTTACGCTTTGAACACGTTGTTCTTCGCAATTGTTGCAGATCTGCGGCCGCCAGCGTGATCCTCGGGGGAGCCGATGGAGCAACGTGTTTGAACCATCTTGCAGCTTCAAGGACGTTGCCAAGGAAGCCCGCCGCTCGTAGCAGAGGAAGGCGTCGTCGGTAGCTATGTTGTCATTGTTGCTTCCGCCACAGATCTACTAGGTCTCTTCGGCGGTAGAGGAGAAGATCCCCTGATTTTGGAAAATTATCAGGAGGGAATTGGGAGGCTTGGTTTCCCTTGTTGTTTTATATATAACGGGGAGGACCAGGAAGAGGAGTGGGAAATTAAAAATTTCAAGTCCTGCCTTTCTGCTCCAGAGCGGTAAACGAAAGACTTTGGATCATGTACCCAAACGTCAGTGAGCCAAACGAAAGACCGCTTGGGTGTCGGACCCAAATGTCAGTGACCATACGCAGAGAGGCAAGTTGTTGACTGGGTTGTTCATGCCACCATGGATCATGGAATTGACAAACACACACAGGACTATACTCTACTTCATATTCATGTTCGACGGATGATCCGGTTATTGCATTACAAATGTACTCACTGCAACAAATGAACGTACTGTTTCAACTATTTATTACATGACTAAACACACTTAAATAAAACATTAAAACTACAGGGGACCCTGGTACAACCCTCCTGGTAATCTTCTACGGAGATCGTGAATAAATTCAGGGTGATCAGTGCATACGACCACCCAATCATATGTGAGTATTCCGTGAGGAAAGATTCGCTCTAAGAGAGACATGCACTTGTCTTGGAATTGTGTGTAGTTCGCCTGAATTGCTCATCGTAGAAATGAGGTCACGGTTTCCTCGCTTGCCATGTCCACATCTTTGATGCACAGTGCAGCTTCAACCTTTCGACTTGGTACATGTCAGCGACCGAGAGTAAATAAGGCCAAGCGTTGGTAGTAGTGTCTCATAAATCAGCCTCCTCTGGGAGTGATCCTTCCCTAGCATATTTGATCAAGAGCGAGAAGTCATCAGGGTTTGTGTCTGTAATTGTAATAGTTTTAGAGCGTGACTCCACTCCTGGGCCGTAGAGCATTGCCTCCTTCACACAAGATACTTTCGCCACACCGGCACGTTTCGCTCGTATCACCCGGCATTCTGCACCTACGTGGAAGACAACGTCCACAGGGGATTGGGCTGCAACGCTTTCGCATATGCTTCTTTGTACTGATGGAGGAGGAACTTCAATGCAGTCGTCCTCTAGTATTGTAACACCACACAATATGTGTATGTGATCTTCATTGGAGGTCACACGATCAATGTCATGATGCTCCACCAGACATTCAAAGCCTCTTTCTTGTAGATCCTGATTAGTGAAAAACACTTCTTTTGTAGTTTGAACTCAAAACATATCATCTTCATCGTCTGGGTCTCTAGCCATCGCACGCAACAATACTCGCACCTACGTCGAAGGAAGCAATCACAGGCTTGACAACAATAATATAATGTGATTGTATCACCATGTGTGAGTGTGTGTATTCATAGCAGCAACGAGACGCGTACTATTTAGGATTTGTGCACAGGAACGAGGACGACGGCAATACTGTCTCAAACATCCATCCACTGATGATCATTCATACCTGTAGGATAGCAACATAGCCTCCATTGATGGCCTCCCACCATGAACGTAATGGATTCCTTGAATTGGCCCGCGGTTCCTTTTGCTTTTGCTTCCTGGCTTGAGACTGAGAAGTCGACTTGCATGGAAGGAACCATTTTAGCATCTAAAGCCATGAACGCAAATGGTCTGCAATGATCGTCTCGTGCATAAACTATCTCTTGTTATAGTAGTGGGAGTGAATGTATCATTCTGAAACGTCCGTTCGTGGACATCAGTTACCACCCAGAATGGACGCGTCCCTTCAGTGCGGGTGTCACCATGTTCGGGTCATGAACTTCACGGTTCTAGTCCTTAAGTGTGATTCACAATGCTCGACACGTCTGTTCAGAGCGGGTGTGCACACAAGTTCGTCAGTTAATGCCCGGTGCCAGTCCTTAACTGCAATTCTCAATGATCAACACATGGATCAACTTGTGAGGGTGTGTCATCCCCAAACACCCATTCGAGATGCCCTTTTGTGCTTATATGCATGTTAATATTACACACACACACACAAACATATTTTGCTTTTCCAATTCCCAGCTTATTCTGTTTTGGCCTTGTCGCATCAACAAGTTCATCATGTTTCTCAGTCTCCAAGGTCTGGGGGAATCATCAAGTGCGAATCCAGAGCAGTCGTAGACCTTTTTAGTCACGACTCACGCAGCGTACCTGATCGAGGAGGATTTGTCAAGTCATCCTCAACCGTGCGTGTTGCAATGCAAGGACCATCCGGTCGATCTGATTGCCTTGTGCAGCCTTACAACACCCAATCTGTTTCTCCAGATGCAATTAACGCCTACAATTTTTCATAAATAAACGGTAGAGAGTTGTCTCGCAGTTGATGCGGCATGAGCTGATGTAGTTGAGACAGCCATTAGATGCAGCGTGAGTTGTCCGCGGGACTTTCTTGTGCTCTAGACTGGAAAGTCCGGAAATGAACACATACCTAGACATGTCGGGCTCATCCCGTGATATCCATCGTCCACACACATAATTGATGTGCGCCAATGAAGATTCTGACCTAGATAGATTCGTATCAGGCATAGACCTGACTATATTCTGAGCATCTCACATTTTCCATAGTAACTTTAGCAATGCTACACCGAGCTCACGTGCTCGTCGTAGTCCTCGATAAATAGGTGAGCGCGGCACAACATTCTTGAAAGGCAAGGCCAACACTCATCGGTTTCCCATCTTGCATTTCTCAACTTCAGTGGGACACAAGGGTGAGATCATTTTCTTGGTTAATCTTGTTTACTTTATGTATACATGGTATTGAGACGGTCACATTGTTAGCCTATGTAGGGTTTGTTCTACGTTTGTGTATGCAGTACGCGGAGAATGGCCGGGCAAGGAAGGGACAGAGCATGGAACTTGGAGGAGTCAGGGAAGCGGGAGCAGTCGAGCACAATGGTACCTCAGCAGCACCTGGTTCAGCCGCTGCCATCAGCACCGCAGCAACACACGGCCCCAATGGCAGCTCAAGACCAGCTGAACCTCATGGCAGCACCTTTTCGCCCGCGGCCCAGGCCGCCACCTCTGCTTTTGCCCATTGAAATGCCACCCCAGCGGCCAGTGCTCATTGAACAAGATGAATCGCATGACCTGAAATGGTCTGTGTTGCTTTGGCTTCAGAAGACCGGTCCCGCCTGTGTTTTTCACGAAGGAATGTGGGTGTGCCCTTTTTGCCTGAGGGGTCACAGGAAATGGACTATTCATGACCTGCTGTTACATGTGCATAACATCGCCATTTCACCTGCCTGGTTGTGGGATACAAGGGCGAGGCGTCGCACTTTGGAGGAGTATCTGCTCCAGGATACACGTTTTGCTACACTCTGTGCAGCGGCGGGATTGCCATGAGGCCGTGATGGTAGTAGTATGTCGTGATGGTAGTAGTATGAGTCATGATGGTAGATTTCTAGTAGTATGTTGTTAAGAGTATGTCGTTGTACTTCCGCCAATAGTGGATCAATCCATCCTCATGTGTAATCAATGTGTATGCATGCATTTGTGTAGTTTGTATTTGGATTGTGTTGTTTCTAATAAAAAATGGTAATGTGTGTCTACTCCCTCGGTATAAATTCAGTGAAAGCGGAAATTTTGTTCCCTTGATTTCTTAAATACCAGATGAACACAAGGCGAAAGTCCGTTTTGTAGTTTTCAGTCACACCGGATTAAACTGTCACTGCTACGCAATGAAGAAACCAACATCTTACAAGGAGAAAACAGCAGTAGTAGTATTCAATCAGACCAGATGAACAAAAGGTGAAAGTTCATTCTGCTTCTTCTTCTACTCCTTCTACTAGTAGCAGTTACCACTAATCTACTAATCAAGGCACCGCTTCTTTGTCGATGGTGCACCCGACGCCTTGTCGCAGCTGCTTGAATCAATTTGAATTCAGAATGGTTATTAGGAGTATGCTCAAATCAATTTGATATAGATTAAACAAAATCGGCATAATAAGATGGCATCTCATAGCAACTCATCACCACAAAGTTCACACCACCGAGTACCAAACATCATAAGATGATCAGGTAGCAACAAGTTTCTCAACTCATCACAACAAAGTTCACACCACCAAGTAGCAAACATCAACATATCGGCAATTCTCCTCGCATATGATAAAACCCAACATCTTGAAAAAATAGTAGTAAAAGAAAAAGATAAAACAGAGTCGAACAGTAGTCGTTCTACGCAATGAGACTACATGAACAACAGACGAAAGTACGTTGTGCAGTATTCAATCAGACCGGATTAAAGTGTCACTAGTACGCAACATTTTATAAGGAAAACCCAACATATTACAATTTAGTAGTACGCAATGATGAAACACAACATCTTGAGAAAACAGTAGTAAAAGAAATGATAAAACAGAGCTGCTACTCTACTTCTTCTAATCCATCTACTAGTAGTAGTTACCACTAATTGTGGCGCTGCTTCTTGGTCGATGGTGCACCCAACACCTTGTTACAACTGCTCATGGACGAGGTAATCGTTCTATTGCCGCCGCCCATGGAAGATGGCGGCAGACCACCCTGGGCATCGATCGTAGATGAGGTTGTCCCTCCATTAGCGCCTCCTGGGGATGATGGTGCGGCTCCATGGCGGTCGGTCGAGCATGGCGGATGATGGCCTCTGCTCGATGAGGATGGTAGAGATTGACTGCCGCCGACCGATGAGGATGAGATAGGATGATGGCGCTTGGAGAAGACAGTTCGCCAGCTAGTGGCGGTGCTTCCGCGCCCCTGGCCCCTTGCATTTCTTGCTGACCTGGGAGGGGTGCGATGTTACAGAGGCACCCCATCTTGGATTTCCATTTGTTCCACAAGCTTCGAATCATCAGATGATGTGTCCACCAGTACTCGAATGGGGATCTGCTCTACCTCCTCTTCATCAGACCACTAGGGATCCTCCCTTTCATCAGAAGAAGAGAAGGATGTGGCTTGCGCCACACCTCTAGGAGACAATGGCTCCATGGGGAGAGGAAGAGGGTGATGTGCGAGAATGGAGTTTGTTGTTGGTTGCAAGAGTGGGGAGAGGAAGGGAGAGGGTGCTATGCGAGAATCGGGTTTGTTGTTGGTTGCAAGAGTGGGATATTTATGGGGAGAGGAACCCATTCAACTATTATTGACAAGACGTCCCCCGAAAATATTAATTTTTCTATAATGTGGGAAATATTTGCTAGGAAAGGGGGAAAGTCTGTTTGGCTGAATGTTAACGGACCGGAAGAAACGTTGTACTCCCTCCGCCCCAAAATAATCGCATACTGTACTCCGTATCTCATTTTTTGAGGAGTCAAAATGTGCACTTATTCATCCCAAATTAAGTGCATGTCTCAATTTTCGAGGAGTGAAAAATATGCACTTTTTTGACTTCGGTTGTCATGGGTTATTGGCATGAGAAACTCTTCTCTACTCGAAGGTCAAGACCGATTGTTCTTTGTTGTTTTAGAGGAGAAAGAAGCTAAGATGGTCGAATTAACTCTGCATGTCGGGGACATTTGGCAGCCTATTACTTGGGACAGAGCTCCTGAGTTCCAGAATAAGATCATCTTGTTTGGTCCTGATAAGTGCATGGTTACACAAGAGCATGCCATTTCTGGCTTGCCTGACCAGAGGGCAAATCACGTTTACTTCCTACGAACTTATCAACATGATGGAGAGGATCAGTATTGGATCTACGAGCAGGGAATAGGAAATGTTCCAGGCGTCAACACTACTCCTGCGATCCGAATCAAGCAGGTTCCTAGGGATTGGATTTGGTCGCGAGGAACATGGCTGTTGCCTGGCTATACATAATGTAGATCTTTGATTATGTAACCATCTGTAACACATTTCTGTATATAACATACAAATATCTATATTATTAGTCTTTCTTAATTATGTAGTGCATTAGTTTTAAATGGTAAATATGATGGAACAAGTTGCTACCACAATCAAATTCGCAATCACAGTAGGATACAAGTAGCTACGTATTAGTTTCCCAGGAAGGTCCTTCCATCAAAACATTAACAGACCGGACCTTCTCCTCGTCCATAACTTTGCCCTTCTCTGACTTTAATTACAATACCTCCTATTATCCCTCTACCTTCTTTTGTGCGTAGTTCCGCAGTTATGCAACGCATATGAATTCATAATGGTGAGCACGTTCGAATCACTTTGAAATATATTAAACCAAATCAGCATAATAAAAGATGGTATCTCATAGCTACTCATCACCACAAAGTTCACATCACATATAATAAGCAGCAAACATCATAAGATGATCCGGTAGCAAACACCAAAATACAAGCATGATACAAATCTGAACCGCCTACCTAGCAATAACACCACGAGTGACATTATGCCTCATTGTTGTCCTAGAGTGACCTCTTATATGAGGCCTGTCGCAGCAATTCCTTCACCTTCTTCACCACAATCGTGGCAAAATCCAGGTGCTTCTTCACCATCTGCAGCTCAGAGACAGTCTCTTGAATCTCCCAGTTAGCCTTTGCACATTCTTCCTTCCACATCATTAGTGAAGCTAACTATGGTACTTAACATGGTTGACTTGGTCAAACCCCTAACCCTTAGTCAAACCCCTCAAAACTAAGGTCAAAACCCTAGAACTCTATACCTATCTTTGGTAATCTAGCTCGTTCTCCACTTTTCATATAACAACTTCAAATTCGGCCAAAATTAAAGTTGTCAAGATTTTTGTGGGACACAACTTTGTCCATTGGCACTTTTTGAGTTTTGGCTTGTAAGTGGGAGAAAAACCCTAGCTAACTTCAAAACCCCCTAAAGCTCCATTTTGACTTCTTTTGATGGCTCAATGCAAATTCCACTTTTCATATAACAACTTCAAAATCAGCCAATATGAAAGTTGCTCATTTTCACATGGGACACATTTCATTCAATTGGCGACATTTGAAATTCGAAGTGGAAAACCCTCAAAAAGTTGGTCAAAGTTCAGAGCAGTGTTTTGACCAAACAGAGAAAATCCCTAACTTCAAGCCAATTTTGTTCAAAATCCGTGGGGTATCTCATAGGTCGACCTTTTACGAAAGTTGAAGAGGGTTATGTAACCTACATCTTTAGTATTGACGGATTTTTAAGTTGTGTTCAACTTTAATTTGTTTGGGCCAGTCAAACAGGGCTTCAAAAAAACAAATTGAGCCAGCGCTCTAGGCACGCTCTCGCATCGCACGCCGGACGCCGCCTGTGCCGTGTCGCGCTGACCACCTTGGCATCCGCGCCGTCCATGGGCCCACCTGCGCTGTCAGGTGCTCCGTACCCAGGCGCCACCTTCCCGAGGCCCTACCGGTCTGAATGGCCCGCGCCAGGGGAGGGCTGCCGCGTGCGCGCCTCGCGCCGCGCCGGGGCGCTACTTGCGTGCGCCTTGTCCCCCGCCCAAGCGCGCTCGCGCTGGAGACCGGGACCACGTCGTGCAGCTTTTCCCACTCGCTGTCGCCTATAAAATCGGGCTGCCCCCTTGCGCCGCGTCCCCTGCTCCGCCACTGCAGCTCCGCCGGCCGCCATGGCCACGCCGCCGCCGAGCTCAACCCTCCGAACCAGCCCACGCTCGTCCGAGCACCCTAGCACCACCACACCACCCCTCTGCAGCTTCCTGTGCCGCGCGTCGTCGATCTCCGCCGCCCAGCTCACCGGAGCGGAGCCCGCCGCGGCCGCAGATCCCCTGCGCCACCGAGCCACCTCGCCGGTGCCTCCCCCAACCCAACTCCGGCCGCCATCCGACCCTAGGTGAGCACGCCGACGTCCCCGGCCACTTCCCCGGCCAAGTCCGGCCGTCCCCTCGCCGGAGTCCGGCCGGACCCGCCGCCCCTGTGGCCAAGGGCCACATTGCGAGCCCCCAAATTTGTCCAGGGTTAAAACATAAAAGTGAGGGTCTTTCTGTAAAGACAAGGGTTTGGTTGTGAATAGAGATCTTTGGCCAGGGACCTTACGGCAAAAAGGATTCTTCCTTTTTAGTTTCAAACTTCTGAATCTTGTAAAATAGAGAACAAATCACAGACAAATCGTAAAAATGCAAACTCAGTTTTGTTGTGATCCTTATGACTAGGACAAACTTTTCTACAAAGGAAGTTTTCAAATTTTTCTGTATGTTTTGAATAATTTTGAATTTACCAGTTTGGACATATTTGAAATAATTCAAATTCTATGAATGATCTGAAGATAAATTTTGGATATCTTCTTTTCTATGTCATGTGGATCTTCTGGTTCAAATTTGGCACAAAGTTATCAAGTAGATCTTTAGTTGTGTATTAAAGTTGATTTTCAGCAATGTTCCTGTTTATGATTTTTATAAATTAATCTGTTGATCTTTTGGGTCCAATATTTTTGCTATGTTCCTGTTTAATGGTTTTGCACCCATGGTAAATGGTAGAGATGTTTTTATCATGTTTTATAGGGTCAAGTAATTTTTGCACAAGTTTAACCTCCCTTCATAAATTTGAAGTAATTTAAATATTCTTTGCTGAGTAAGTGCATATCTCTGCATGGTTAGATGTTTTGAACCTCTACATGAATTTGTAGCTCAAGATGTCATGTATATATTTCTGTATGATTTATTTTTGTTTTTAATGAATGGATCTAGTTGTATTTTTCATGCTAAATCTGTGGCTTGGATTGGTCTAAATTTTTGGCAGTAGCTCATGTATAGTATGTTGTGCCTCTCTGCAAAGTTTCATGGTCACGTTGTTTGTTTTTCTTCCAGAATGAATTTTCGAAGTAAATCAAGCTTAATCCAAGAAATAAAAAGAAAATAGAAATCACCTTTGTTTACATTTCAAATCTTTTGGTTGAGCTTCACCAAATCACACCATGAACAGCACCCTTAATTTGGTGAAGCAAAATTATTTAATTAATTTAGATGTGCACACAATCACCATCAAATAAGGAGGTTAAACCACGCACACACACCCTTATCTTTGATAGGAAGAGTATGTTGGATATATCCTTGTCTAGGTTAATGTGGTCACCCATACACCCCATGTTTACCCTTCAATTCTAAACTACGTTCTCACTTCTCATATACAAATACATGAATTTAATGCATGTGCATGTCGTGTAGAACTTCCGGACGGAAACTACGAGTTGGTGCCGGAATCCGAAGGAGAACTAGCTGAAGGAGAAGTGAACGTGGTGGAAGTGCAGCAAGACCCGAACCAAAGTTTGGAAGACTTCGTCACTGACTTTGCTAGTGAAGGCAAGCCCCGGAGCATAACCCAATTTTCTAACTTTTATAATTATGCTTGTCTATGTTTGTGCATTTACGTTCAGGAGTTTATTTGTGTAACACCCTAATTTTGCAAAAAAATTGTTTTCAATAAAATTTGTTAGAAACAAGGTTTGTATATTAAGGATTTTAAGGTGTATTTGAATTTTTAGGCATTTAAATATATTTTTGAAAATTAAATAAATAAATATAGGAGTTTATTGTTGCATTTCATGCTGGTGTATTATTTATGTTTGGTTGAATTCAAATTTGAATTTGAATTCTATGTTTGAATTCCCTTTTCAAAAATTCAAAAGCTTTCTCTTTTAAACGTCTACCCTATCTCTTCTGGCCCAGCTTTAGTTTTTCAGCCCAGTCGGTTGAAGTCCGTCGGTGCCCCCCCTATTCTTTCCGCCGTCCGCTTCGCGTCTCGGCCCAGCAAGAAACGGCCCAGTGCGGCCCGTGTAACCCCGCCAGCACAGCCTCCTCCCGCAGCCGCTCACGCCTGGGCCCGCCTTGTGATCCCCTACCCGGCGTCGTCTTCATCCCGGACTCACCCGCGCCACTGAGACGAGTCCCGGCCTTCCCCGCCTCCGAGTCGCCTTGAGGGCCACGACAAGCTCTGCGCCGGCCCTATAAGAGCAGCTGCATCGAGTCGCCGTCTCCTCAAGCTCCAAGCCCTAGCCGTCTTTGCAGCCGCGCCGCCACCGAAACCCTAGGTGTCCGCAGCCGCCGACCCGCCCCCTCGCCGCCGCTCCGTCGACGAGGAGACCACCCAGAGGACCGCAAGGAGGTGAGGAACCACGCAGGGTCGCTTGTTTGCGTCAAGGCGCTCTAAATCGTGCATGCGAGCTCGCCGGAGCAAGTTTTTCCGCCACCGCCGCCTTGCCGAGCACTGTGTCGTTGTCGTCGCCCATCTGACCTCCCTGCTGCCCTGGATTGATCCGCTGACGCGCCAGCTTTCTCCCCGGCCAACCCGCGCAGTCAACCGAGGCCCCTAGCTCGATTTCGATCTGCGCCGGCGAAGATCCGGCTGTGCGCCACCGCTCGACGACACCGCGCGCGCCGCCTCACGCTTGCGGACGACCAGGGCCATCCAATCTGGAGCCGAGGGCCCAGATCGATCCGACCGAAGTCAGCGTACCGGTCAACCAGTTCTTTTCCCCCGCGTCTGCACAGCTTTTGCAGAAAAGCCCTCGTCTTTTCTAAAATAGCAAGCTGGTCCTTCCACCGTTCAAAGACCCTTGCACATAAGTCCTTTTCTTCACGTTTTAGACCCTGAGGTTTTTGGTTTTAGCGCCCGAGATCCAGAGTTAAGTTTTTACACCGAAGCCCTTGTGTTTTTAAGTTTAATTATGTGTTAGCCCCTATTTTCTTACAGTTAGGTCCCTGTAATCCTAGATTCTTCACAGATAGACCCTTGAACCTTCTTTTAGCCATATCTTCTCCGTTTTAGATCCGTTTTTAGCGTTCTTTATGTCCAAACGATTGTATTGAAGAGTAGATTAGCTTTTTGTCTTTGTTTTGCTTTGATAATACTGTTTGGTGATTGTTTCTTATTTTATTCTATTATGTGCTTGTATGTACTTGATGTGATGCGTAGAGAACGTTTGGGCTGAAGGATTTGAAGACCAAGAAGCTCAAGTGTCTGAACAGCAACAGGGATCTGTTGAAGGCAAGTCTTCCTTGATGCATACCCGTGTACCTATACAACATGCATTTAATTCACTGTATTTACTTTTTGCTTGTATTAAATTGATGGGACCCTATTAAGGACATGACTAGATTATTTTTATCCCTTTACCTTGAACAACCTGGGTATTTACTTTATTGTTGGGTAGCTCTTGCTATGCTTAACTTGGTGGATGGTATTAATGAAACTTTATGAACTTGATTTATTTATGTTATACCTTCATTAATACAAGACCATATGTTTAATTGGAACATGGAGAACCACTCAGGACAACAGTGCAACCACAAGAGCTAAATGGCTCTGGCCTTGGCTAATTAATTAGTGACCCTGGTTAGGAGTGGCTTTACCTGATAAGGACAAGGGGTGGCGGTACTGTGGGGTATGGACTCGCTCTAGCGGGGAGTTGGGCTTTGCTAAGACACAGTACCCGCTAGGGGACTTTATGCCTTGGTAATTGATCCGGTAACCTTGTGGGTTGCAACTTCCTGGGGAAACTTTGTAAAGGCCTTGTAGCGTCCCTATGCAATCACACCTCGGTAGTGTGGTATGATGCTTGGCCGACATCGCATGGTTGGGTTTAAAGTTCCTAGAACTTTTACGTGACTTGTGGGTAAAGATGTGCAACCTCTGCAGAGTGTTTAAAACTAATAAATTAACCGTGCGCACGGTCAAGAGCGGCCTGGACCCTCACATGAGTAATCTATGGAAGACAATGATTAATTTGATGCATCTACCTTTATTTATGTTGTTAATTCTCTTATGTTAATTGTGGTTTTGGTATAAACTTACACTTGCTAGTATTTATGTTGCTAATAAAACTTGACCAACTAAAATGTTGAATGCTTAAACCCATCGGCCTCCACTATAAAGCCTTGCATGTTATATTATGTTTCTGCTTGCTGAGTACGGCATGTGCTCACGATTGTTTTCATTATTGCAATGACACTACCCGGATGCTGTTCAGACTTGGAAAGATTTGAAGATTTCCCTGGAGACTTCGACGAATTCTAGGCGGGCGTGTCACCAGTCAACTGCCTGTGGTGTTGACCCTATCCACTGCGTTGCTACTCGTTAATAATTAGTTCGTTCATGAGACATTTTGGTCTGTAATAAATTTTAATACTCTCTTTATGTTTTGGCACTGTGTTTTGGTTATCACTGAGTCGTTATATGTGTGAACTTTGATCCTGGCGCACATATAATATGAGCATTCGAATTTGCCTTTAAATTTGGGTGTGACAAAGTGGTACCAGAGCCGTGTTGACTGTAGGACGTTAGGCTAGTTAGAAAATGGTCGTATTTAAGGATTATAATATCTTAGAAGCCATTCTTGCCTTATGCTTGCTTTATTTCCAATAATTTCATCCTTGCTTTATCTCATCCTTGATCTCTACTTGGTTCTCTCCTTTTTAGTCACTATTCTTGGCATCTATCTCATCCATCACATGTTCCTTTTTAGATGGTTCGTGAGTTGAGGACATCTCGCATGGGATCCACTCACTGGTACGCGCCACAGGAGGACTACAATGCTTTCCATGATGGAGATACGGATGAAGAAATTGAGATGGAAGCACCTCCAGCACAGCCTGTACCTACACCTGCTCCAGAGCCCATCACTGTGTCAGATGAGGAAGAAGAAGACCCAGAAGAGGTGATTCCAAAGGGAGAGGATGGTGATCAAGGAGATCATCAAGATCAGGAGGAGGAGCAAGAGGAACAAGCTGAAGCAGAGAGAGAGCAAGCTGAAGAGGTAGTCTGGACAGTGAGCTCGTACAAGAAACATGGGAGAGGCATTCTCATGGCTGACAATTTAAGGAGGACAATGTACCATTTGGGCTATGGTGAAGATCCAATCTACCATTGTGAGATGTGGACCCATCCTTGGTTTGAGCCTCACTAGGAGGTAACAGTAATCATTTATAAAAGAGTTGAATACTATGGACCTATGGAGATATCCAGGCACAACGACGTTGCTACCAGAGATACTATGGAAGCTGGGATTGCCGAAGCTGCTAGGAGAGCTCTCTGTGTTCTCTCTCACAGGGAGCGTTCTGAGTTGATACACACTCGCAGTCTGTATACTCCTTACAGAGCTAGTGGTGAAGCCAAGACCTATATCGCGTCAGCTAATGGTCATAGTCCCACCTTGGACAACCTTCGTGAATTACTGGCTGCTGTCAATACCGCTTTGGATAACACCAACAACATGCTTGCCACAGCTCAACAGAGGATCTATACAATAGAGGTACAGAAGCGTCAGCTAGAAGCTACTCTGGCGGGAAGAGAATCCCCTATAATCCAAGAGGGTGGAATAGAAGCTCATCACTCTCCATCACCCAAGAGGCCCCGCTACAACTCCCCAGACGCTCGCACCGAAGAGCTTCCATAGGATCTAGGAGTTTTTAAGCTTAATATCTTTGTAATCGTTAGATTCTAAACGATCGTTTAAAGTGTGTTTAGTCTAGTGGTGTGTTTGGATGCTTGATCTTGTGTTAATGTTTGAGTTGGAATTTTGTTTGAGTGCAATGTGTTGTGGAGTGATGACCACAATGACATTGGTTCTTTAGTAAAGTGTTAGTTGGGTTTATCTTTGTCTCAATCTATATCTCTCGTCTTAATCTCTTAATCTCTATGCTCTACCCCTTATACAATCTAGTAGTTCTCAATCTGCTCGCGTAGTTCTCAATCTGCTCGCGGAGTTTTCTGAGTCAACAGTACTATTCTATTTTTACCTCAAGCTACAGAACTCCAAATATAGTAAATCCAATTGGAACAGTTCATAAATTATATGAAGGTTCATTTGTAAAAATTTCAGAAAATTAGGAGTTATATACAGAGAGTTATATACGAAACATTGGAGCTATCAGAATCTGTAAACTCAGCTGACCCAGCCGTCTTGTTTATTTCATAACTAAAGTTACAGACCTTGGATTGAGGTGATTCTAGTTGTAATAGTTTCGTAATTTCATTATACCTCTCTGGTTAAAATTTCATAATTTTTGGATTCCCATATTGAGAGTTACATCCTATTGTTTGGAGTTAACAGAATCTGTCCAGAATTGAAAGTCTTTACTGCCTGGTCTTTCAGAGTTTTACTCTTAGTGTAAACATCTAAAGTAATATACCTAACACTCAGATGGTGAAAACCAGGTCAGGATCCGGAGTCGATAAACCCCCAGTGATTCGCCAAGGGAGGAGCAGTACATCCCAGCAACCACAAATGGATCTAGTTATGCGTCAGTTTCTGGAAGCCCAGACTCAGCTCCTGCAGAACTTGACCAACACTGTGGCCAACATGCAGGCCCAAGGCAACAACCAACCACAGGTGCAGCAGCAGGCCCCAATGAACAAGCATCAGGTGTTCATGAGCCACCAACCTCCAGTGTTCTCTCATGCTACTGATCCGCTAGAAGCTGAAGACTGGCTGAAGACCATTGAGAAGATGCTTACCATTGCTCAATGTGATGATAGAGAGAAGGTCCTGTATGCTTCAGGATGACTCCAAGGGTCTGCATCGGCATGGTGGGATGCTTTTGTTGCCGCTCATGCCAATCCAAATGCTATTACATGGCAGGAGTTCACCACTAACTTCAGAAGTCATCATATTCCTGCTGGTTTGATGAAGTTGAAGAAGAAAGAGTTTCTTGCTCTTAAGCAAGAAGGGGTGTCCGTGGCTGAATTTAGGGATAGGTTCACAGAGCTGTCATGCTATGCTCCTGAAGATGTTGACACAGACAGGAAGAAGCAGGAGTTGTTCCTGGAAGGACTAGCTGGACCACTTCAATATCAGCTTATGTCCCATACCTTCCCGACCTTTCAAGAGCTTATTAATAGGGCTATAGGCTTGGAGGCCAAACGCAGGGAATTAGGTGATCAGAAGAGGAAGGCTACTAGCTCTGGACAGTTTGGGAGCATCAATCGACCTCGCTATAATCCACAACAGGGAGCACCACTCCGCTCTGGAGGTCCAAGTGGTAATCCTGGACAGAATCAGTTCCGACGCAATACACAACCGTTTCCGCACCCCATTCAGCAGTTACAGCAATCCACTCCACATACTCCACGCTCCAATGATCAGTAGCCTAGTCAGAACACCTCTACAGAAGCCCCAACAAGACCCAATGTACCCAACACACCCGTTGGTAACACTTGCTTTAAGTGTGGAGAGACTGGTCACTTTGCCAACAATTGTCCTCAGAGAAGCATCCAGAATACTCCAGTGCGGAGTCAGTAGATGAGGAATGAGAGTCAGACCCCACAGAGTGCCAAGGGACGACAGAGCCACATGCGAGGGAAGCTGAACCACATGAATGTTGAGATCACTCAGGGAGTATCCAATCAGCTTGGTATGTCCATCAATAGCTCAATCCCCTCATTTTTTTCCATGGATTTTGGAGCCCAGCATTCCCAATCTTTCTTAATCCATCTGAATCTCGAGGACGAGATTCTTTTAAGGGGGTAGGATTTGTAACACCCTAATTTTGCAAAAAAAATTCAATAAAATTTGTTAGAAACAAGGTATGTATATTAAGGATTTTAAGGTGTATTTGAATTTTTAGGCATTTAAATATATTTTTGAAAATTAAATAAATAAATATAGGAGTTTATTGTTGCATTTCATACTGGTGCATTATTTATGTTTGGTTGAATTCAAATTTGAATTTGAATTCTATGTTTGAATTCGCTTTTCAAAAATTCAAAAGCTTTCTCTTTTAAACCTATACCCTATCTCTTCTAGCCCAACTTTAGTTTTCCAGCCCAGCCGGTTGAAGTCCGCCGGTGCCCCCCTATTCTTTCTGCTGTTCGCTTCGCGTCTCAGCCCAGCAAGAAACGGACCAGTGCGGCCCGTGTAACACTGCCAGCACAGCCTCCTCCCGCAGCCGCTGACGCCTGGGCCCGCCTTGTCATCCCCTACCCGGCGTCGTCTTTGTCCCGGACTCGCCTGCGCCGCTGAGACGAGTCCCGGCCTTCCCCACCTTTGAGTCTCCTTGAGGGCCACGACAAGCTCTACGCCGGCCCTATAAGAGCAGCTACATCGAGCCGACGTCTCCTCAAGATCCAAGCCCTAGCCGTCTTTGCAGCCGCGCCGCCACCGAAACCCTAAGTGTCCGCCGCCGCCGACCCGCCGCCTTGCCACTGCTCCATCGACGAGGAGACCACCTGGAAGACCACAAGGAGCTGAGGAACCCCGCAGGGTCGCTTGTTTGCGTCAAGGCGCTCTAA
Organism: Cenchrus fungigraminus; assembly: GCA_036936925.1. Classification (NCBI taxonomy): domain Eukaryota; kingdom Viridiplantae; phylum Streptophyta; class Magnoliopsida; order Poales; family Poaceae; genus Cenchrus; species Cenchrus fungigraminus. The sequence continues at coordinate 114,661,497 of CM072779.1, read as the reverse complement.
ATCGTGCACGCGAGCTCGCCGGAGCAAGTTTTTCCGCCGCCGCTGCCTCGCCGAGCACTGCATCGTCGTCGTCGCCCATCTGACCTCCCTGCTGCCCTGGATTGATCCGCCGACGTGCCAGCTTTCTCCTCGGCCAACCCGCGCAGTCAACCGAGCCCCCTAGCTCGATTCCGATCTGCGTCGGTGAAGATCCGGCCGTGTGCCGCCGCTCGACGACACCGCGCCGCCGTCTCACGCCTGCGGACGACCAGGGCCGTCCAATCTAGAGCCGAGGGCACAGATCGATCTGACCGAAGTCAGCGTACCGGTCAACCGGTTCTTTTCCCTCGCGTCCACACAGCTTTTGCAGAAAAGCCCTCGTCTTTTCTAAAATAGCAAGCCGGTCCTTCCACCGTTCAAAGACCCTTGCACATAAGTCCTTTTCTTCACGTTTTAGACCCTGAGGTTTTTGGTTTTAGCGCCCGAGATCCAGAGTTAAGTATTTACATCGAAGCCCTTGTGTTTTTAAGTTTAATTATGTTTTAGCCCCTATTTTCTTACAGTTAGGTCCCTGTGACCCTAGATTCTTCACAGATAGACCCTTGAACCTTCTTTTAGCCATATCTTCTCTGTTTTAGCTCCGTTTTTAGCGTTCTTTATGTCCAAACAATCGTATCGAAGAGTAGATTAGCTTTTTGCCTCTGTTTTGCTCTGATAATACTGTTTGGTGATTGTTTCTTATTTTATTCTATTGTGTGCTTGTATGTACTTGATGTGATGCGTAGAGAACGTTTGGGCTGAAGGATTTGAAGACCAAGAAGCTCAAGTGTCTGAACAGCAACAGGGATCTATTGAAGGCAAGTCTTCCTTGATGCATACCCGTGTACCTATATAACATGCATTTAATTCACTGTATTTACTTTTTGCTTGTATTAAATTGATGGGACCCTATTAAGGACATGACTAGATTATTTTTATCCCTTTACCTTGAACAACCTGGGTATTTACTTTATTGTTGGGTAGCTCTTGCTATGCTTAACTTGGTGGACGGTATTAATGAAACTTTATGAACTTGATTTATTTATGTTATACCTTCATTAATACAAGACCATATGTTTAATTGGAACATGGAGAACCACTCAGGACAACAGTGCAACCACAAGAGCTAAATGGCTTTGGCATTGGCTAATTAATTAGTGACCCTGGTTAGGAGTGGCTTTACCTGATAAGGACAAGGGGCGGCGGTACTGTAGGGTATGGACTCGCTCTAGCGGGGAGTTGGGCTTTGCTAAGACACGGTACCCGCTAGCGGACTTTATGCCTTGCTAATTGATCCGGTAACCTTGTGGGTTGCAACTTCCTGGGGAAACTTTGTAAAGGCCTCATAGCGTCCCTATGCAATCACACCTCGGTAGTGTGGTATGATGCTTGGCCGACATCGCATGGTTGGGTTTAAAGTTCCTAGAACTTTTACGCGACTTGTGGGTGAAGATGTGCAACCTCTGCAGAGTGTTTAAA